>JAQSUU010000304.1:1234923-2469846 GCA_038087645.1 Saccharum hybrid cultivar R570
CCCCCACCCCTTGGGCGGCTGCCCGGCTTCCAGGGCCGTTTTGCCTCCCGTTTGTTTCCAGAATCTTCCCGTATCTTCTAGATTACAGAAAAGTTATGTGTGGCCCTGTTGTCTTTATGTAAACATGATATGTGGGCCTTCCTTGGTTCTTTTCAGCTGACTCCCTGCAGAAACAGACATTCACCAAAACTTGTGGAATTATGTTAGTAAACCCTATATATCTAAGTGGTAATTATGTTTAGGTCTTTTTTCATGTTTCATTGACGGTTAAAATTGACACTTATCTACCGTCAACACATGTCAGGTTATATCTGTAGCAATCTCAAAAAAAATTACTTGTACATCGTATATAAACCTATTCTTCAGCATATAAAACTAGGGAATCAGATTTATTACCTTCATGGTTGGGCATGTCCATGGCGGCAGAGTCGCCAAAGCTGATGCTTGCCTTATTACCACCAATGTCGCCGCCCATCCACCCGTCCCTATGCTTAGTGACTGCCTTGACGATCTTCTCAGTGTTCGTGGGGACTGAGAATGTCACAGTGGTCGGGGTCAACACCATTAAATTCAGGCCCCACAACGCCATCTGCATCGCCACCTATGGCAATATGCCATGGTCATGTGCAGCACCAGGTACTACCATTGTCGACTGGGGAAGGGCTCTGCAGTGGGGGAGGCAAAATCCAGGATGAGTTTGAAGTCGATAGAGGCAATTGGATGGGAAAGTCAAAAGGGAAGGTGATGGCACCACCTCAGATCCTATCGATCACCACAGATAAGATGGAACAACATCTTCCCTAGAAACGGCGGCCATGGCTAAGGGGTACGGTTGATTTGGGGAGTGGAAAACCACAACAAATATGGGCACCGTCATCCATGAAGGCTAGCGCGGGTGAAAGCTCTATGTTTGGTGTTGGTAATTAGTGACAATGCCCAAGTGCTAATCATATGCTTAAGATTGTATGTAGCAAAGGATGGTTAGCACATAGCATGGTGAAGCATGATGATCAAGTGTGGATGCTGAAGTGCTTACCATGGTAATGAAGGAGGAACAAGGTGCAACCCTATGGAGCTCAAGGCAAAGGTATCAACAGGGTTTTTGCATTTTGGTGATCAAGAAACATAGAGGGTGTGATCACATTTAGGATCGATAGCCCTACTATAAAGAGGGGAATTTCCAGGGCTATTGATCACCTAAGTGCCACTAGATGAAGATTCATTTGCATATGCATTTAGATCTAGTGGAGAGCTAATTTAACGCCTCAAAAATAATTGTGAAAATGCTAACACACATGCACAAGGCGATGATCACTTGGTGGTGTTAGCACATTTGCGAAGGTGGTGGAGTTTCAGTGGTAGAGAGGGGTTTGGGTTCCTCTCTCCCTCCCACCGATCTTGCGAGGCGGGATTCAGCGCTTTTCGGGAAATGAAACGCCTATTTTCCACTATGCCGAACGTGAAGAAACGGAGGCGAACGGAGGTCATAAAGGTGACCGGACGCTGAACCGGACACGGTCTCTGTTTGACCGAACACGTCCAGTCAGTGCACAGTGTTTGCGCGCGTCTCGGTCCTCTGATCGGACGCAGTGGCACGTCCAGTCACGATCAACCGGACGTGTCCGGTCACACGTGGAGGCTTACTGGAAATTACCGAACGCTGTCTCTGTGGCGTCCGGTTCGTCTAGCAGCGTGTCTAGTCGCTGACTCACTGGAGCGCTGCTCGGCTTGACCAGCACGTCCGGTTGGTTACGGGACCAGCGCATCCAGTCGAGCTTCACGCGTGGGTAATGTGTGACCAGCGTGTTCGGTCAGCGCGACTGCAGCAGAATCAAGTGCCTAACGGCTCTATTCGAAGGGATACGTCTATAAATACGTGTTGGCTGGCTCTTTGGAGCTTCTTTTGGCTTGTTGATCATTCTAGCACTCCTTTGAGCTGAGCACATCTCCTTGCACTCATCTCCCTTGCTTGTTTGCCTAATCAAAGCGAGATTGAGTGATCTCAAGTGTATTTTCTTATGAGTTTGCATCTAGTTGGCACTTGGGTGTTCATTTGTTGTGGGATTCTTATTTCTCTTGGTGGTTGCCGCCACCTAGACGGCTTGGAGAAGCGGTGGAGGTCCGGCACGTGTTGGTGATTGTTCGTGGTCGTCTCCGGTGAGCTTGTTGTGAGGGGTTGTTGTGGTTCTCCGGTGGAGCACCGAATTCCAACTCTAGTGGATTGCTCGTGTCGGAACTTCTCACCATTTGGTAGGTTCTTGTGGCGCCTTTTGAGAGGCTCGGTGTGTGATACCGATTAGCCGCCGAACCACGTGGTGTAGAGGGACACAACGGGGACTAGCGTGCCGGCAAGCACGTGAACCTCGGGATAAATCCTCGTGTCTTCACTTCATTGATTGTGATTGATTTATCTTGGTGGATTGGTTATCTTGAATATCATCACTTGGAATTATTGATTGGTTGGCTCAATTCATCGCCTCTCGGTGAAATATTTCTTACCCTACTCTTGTATTACATTTCAAGTACTTAGTTGTTTTCTCTAGTGCTTAGTAGCTTGAGTAGAGTAACCTTCTAGTTTACCTCTTGTGGTTTGACTTGTGCGGTTGAGTGAAATATATTAGAATTGTCTTTTGGATAGGTGGCTTGCAACACTACATAGGCTAGGCAAAACTCGCTTCCTGCTATTTGTCTTTGCTAATTAAATTGTCTAGCACATTTTATAGAAAGTTTTATTATGCTATTCACCCCTCCCTCTAGCCATCAAGACCTTTCAAGTGGTATCAGAGCCATGGTCACTGTTTGCAAGGCTTAACAACCTCTGTATGAGATGGCTCAAGTTGTATTCAACCATGTTAGGGGCAAGCCTCCATTCTTTGATGGTGTCACCTCATTTTATCATTGGAAAAGAAAGATGAAGTGATATCTTGGGTCCATTCATGAGAAGGTTTGGGACATGACATGTAATGACTATGTTATTATTGATCCCGACAACCTCACCAACAATGACCGCATCAACAACCAATGCAACACTATGGCTCTCAACACTCTCTACAATGGGATTGATGCAAAGGTTTTTGAGCAAATCAAGGATCTTGAGATGGCAAGTGAAGTGTGGACAAGATTAGAGAAAACAAATGAGGGCACTTCAATGGTAAAGAGTGCCAAGCTCTATATGCTCAAGGACAAGTTTGCAAGCTTCAAGATGAAGGATGATGAGTCCATACCGGAGATGTTCTATAGGCTCCAAGTCATAGTCAACGATCTCAAGAGCCTAGGAGAGGATGTCAAGGACAAGGACTTCTCACACAAGTTCTTGATGAACTTACCTAAGAAGTTTGCTATCTTGAGGAAGATGATCCAAAGAGAGGGTTTGGACAAGGTGACTCCAAACCAAGTGCTTGGGGATGTCATGACCGACGCTCAATATGATGATGATGAAGATGAAGATGAGCAAGAGAAGACCATCGCACTCAAGGCTTCTTCTTCCAAGGGCAAGAGCAAGGTTGTTGATGATGATGATCCATTTGATGATGAGACTATGGTCCTTCTAGTGCAAAAGATGGGTCGCTTCATGAAGAAGAGAGGCTATGGTGCAAGGAAGAGAAGAGACCACATGAAGTCTAGAGAGATGCTATGCTACAATTGCAAGAGCCCTGATCATGTGGTAGCCGATTGCCCCTATGAAGACAAGAGGTTTCATGATGGGGAGTTGAAGTTGAAAAAGAACAAGAAAGACAAGAAGGAGAAGAAAGAGAAGAAGAGTTTCGCTATCAACAAGAAGAAGAAGGGTAGTGACTATGTGGTCACTTGGGATAGTGATGACTCCAATGATGATAATGAAGAAAGCTCAAGTGATGATGAGAAACCCATTCATAGAGCTATTGCAAGCATCACCCTCTCCAACAAGCCTTCACTCTTCGATACTACATCGACATGCCTTATGACAAAGCCCACCAAGATACAATATGATGATAGTGATGATGATTCTTGTGATAGTGATGGTTGTAGGAGTGATGACGATGAGGACTACTCCAAAGATGATCTCATGGACATCATTGACCAAATGAGCAAGGGCTACAAGAAGATGAGCAAGAAGAGCAAGATGTTAGAGCAAGAACTCATTGTAAAGAGCAATGAGAACAATGCCTTGATAGAAGAGACTGAGACTCTCAAGAAGAGCAAGGAGTTCAAAGGATTAGAACAAGAGCTCAAAGCTCTTAGAAAATCCTTTGATGAGCTCGAAGCTTCTCGTGAGTGTCTAAAGGAAGACCACGAGGATCTTGAGATCGCTCACACTAGGCTTAAAGAAGCCCACTCCACTCTACTTGAGCTTGTCAATGAGAAGGACATCATGCTAGAGAAGCTCAAGAAGAAGGCCGTGATGGAGCAAGTCATTGTGACTTGTGATATTGGACTAACATGTGATCTTATTGATGAATCTATTATTGTTGAGTCCACAAACCCCTCTTGTAGCACTTCCACTTCTACCTCTACTATTAGTGATGATTTCACTTGTGATGCCTCACTTATAGTTAAGAATGAGACCCTCAAAAAGGAGGTCAATGAGCTCAACCGCGCCTTAGGCAAAGCCTATGGTGGCAAGGCCCTCTTGCTAAAGTGCTTGGGTAGCCAAAGATTTTCTCTTAATAAAGAGGGATTGGGCTATACCTCCAAGAAAGACAAGGCGGCCTTCACAACTCACAAGCCTAGCTTTGTGAAGAGTGATGGTCGGTTTTGCAATAAATGCAAGCAAGTCGGGCACCTAGAGCATAATTGCAACAAAATGAACAAGAACAAGAAAAATGCTAATGTACCTTACATTTCTTTTGATTCTTGTCATGTGCTTACCAAGGGTGAGAAATATGTGCATGCTAGATTTGTTGGTACACCAATTGTGGGTCCAAAGAAGAAGGCCATTTGGGTACCAAAGAGCTTAGTGACTAACCTCCAAGGACCCAAACAAGTATGGGTACCTAAGAAACATTAATTTGTTTTGTAGGTCAATTACAAAGCCGAAGGAAGGCATTGGGTGCTTAATAGTGGGTGTACTCAACATATGACCGATGATTCAAGAATGTTCAACTCAATCAAACCAAATGATAGTGGCATTGAAAGTATCACATTTGGTGACAATAGTAAGGGTGATGTAAAAGGGCTTGGAAGGATCGCAATCTCAAATGATCATAGCATTTCCAATGTGCTCTTAGTTGAAAAGTTGAACTTTAATCTTCTCTCGGTTGCTCAATTATGTGATCTTGGCTTCAAGTGTATCTTTGGTGTTGATGATGTGGAGATAGTTAGTGTTGATGGCTCTAACTTGATCTTCAAAGGTTTTAGATATGAGAATCTATACTTGGTTGATTTCAATGCTAGTGACACTCAACTTTCAACATGCTTGCTCACCAAATCAAGTATGGGTTGGCTATGGCATAGAAGACTTGGTCATGTTGGCATGAAGCAATTGAATAAATTAGTGAAGCATGACTTAGTTAGAGGCTTGAAGGATGTCACATTTAAGAAAGATAAGCTATGTAGTGCATGTCAAGCCTGAAAGCAAGTGGGCAACACTCATCCATTGAAGAGCATTATGAGTACTTCCAAGTCATTTGAGTTGTTGCACATGGATCTATTTAGGCCAACTACATACACAAGCATTGGTGGCAACAAGTATGGCTTTGTGATTATGGATGCTTTCACTAGATACACATGAGTATTCTTTCTTATGGACAAGAGTGATGTATTTGACATATTCAAGAAGTTCATCAAGAGAGTGCAAAATGAGTTTGAAACCACAATCGAGAAAGTAAGAAGTGACAATAGAAGTGAGTTTAGAAACACAAGAGTTGATGAGCTATGTGATGAGCTTGGAATCAAGCATCAATTTTCGGCCAAGTATACACCTCAATCTAATGGCTTAGTTGAGAGAAAGAATAGAACCTTGATTGATATGACAAGATCAATGTTGAATGAGTATAATATGAGTCATTCATTTTGGGCCAAAGCAATCAACATGGCTTGCTTCTATAGCAACCGTCTCTATTGCCATAAGTTCCTAGAGAAGACATCATATGAGATATTGAATGGAAGAAAGCCTAACATTGCATACTTTCGGGTATTTAGTTGCAAATGCTACATCTTAAAAGGAGGGCACTAGATTGAGCAAGTTTGAGAAGAAATGTGATGAAGGGTTTCTACTTGGTTACTCAACTACTAGCAAAGCTTACAGAGTTTGGAATTTGACTAGTGGTTTACTTGAAGAAATACATGATGTTGAGTTTGATGAAACAAATGGTTCTCAAGATGAGAAAAATAACTTGGATGATGTGAGAGGAACTCAATTGACCAATGCTATGAAAGAAATGGATATTGGTGATATTAGGCCAAAGCAAGTGATTGATGTGGATTACAACAAAGATCAAGTGCTCCAAAGTCTAATTACACAAGCTAGTGTTTCTCTAATGCAAAATCAAGCTAGTACATCATCTCAAGTGCAACAAGATCAACAAGTGGCTAGTTCATCATCTCCAACTCATGATCAACATCAACATTCAAGCAATCAAGTCCAAGTGCTTCAACCAACTAACATTACAAGAGACCATCCATTGGATTCCATCATTGGTGACATACAAAGGAGAGTTCAAACTAGATCAAGATTGACATCATTTTGTGCATACTCTTCTTTTATGTCAATAGAAGAACCCAAGGACATTGATAAAGCATTGAGAGATCCAGATTGGATAAATACAATGCATGAAGGGCTCAACAACTTCAAGAGAAATAATGTATGGGAACTAGTTGAGAGGCCTAAGGATCATAATGTCATTGGAACAAGATGAGTCTTTTGCAACAAGCAAGATCAAGATGGAATAGTAGTAAGGAACAAAGCAAGACTAGTGGCTCAAGGTTACACACAAATAGAGGGTCTTGACTTTGGTGAAACTTATGCTCCGGTTGCAAGATTGGAAGCCATTAGGATTCTACTTGCCTATGCTTGTGCTCACAATATCAAGCTATATCAAATGGATGTAAAGAGTGCATTTCTCAATGGGTACATTCAAGAGGAGGTGTATGTGGAGCAACCTCCCAGTTTTGAAGATGACAAGAAACCCAACCATGTATACAAGTTAAGGAAGGCTTTGTATGGATTGAAGCAAGCACCTAGAGCATGGTATGAAAGATTGGGGGACTTCTTGCTATCCAAAGGATTTGTCGTGGGCAAAGTTGATATAACACTATTCACCAAGAAGATAGGCAAGGACTTGTTTGTGTTGCAAATCTATGTTGACGATATCATCTTTGGTTCAACCAACAAAGATTTTTGTGATGAGTTTGGAAGCATGATGGCCAAAGAGTTTGAAATGTCAATGATCGGTGAACTTAGTTTTTTTCTTGGACTTCAAATCAAACAAATGAAAGAAGGTACATTTGTGAGCCAAACCAAATACATAAAGGATATGCTAAAGAAGTTTGGCATGGAAGATGCAAAAGGAATCACTACTCCAATGAGCACTAGTGGAAGCTTGGATAGTGACAAGAGTGGCAACATGGTGGATCAAAAGCTATATAGATCAATGATTGGTAGCCTACTCTATGTGACGGCATCAAGGCCCGATATGATGTTTAGTGTATGTATATGTGCAAGATTTCAAGCCTCACCGAGAGAAAGTCATTTGAAGGCAACAAAGAGAATATTGAGGTACTTAAAGCATACATAAGATGTTGGATTGTGGTATCCCAAGGGTTCAAGCTTTGAGCTAGTTGGATATTCAGATTCCGACTATGCCGGTGACAAAGTTGAGAGAAAGAGCACCTCCGGGACTTGTCAATTGTTGGGAAGATCACTTGTCTCATGGTCATCCAAGAAGCAAAATAGTATTGCACTATCTACCGCCGAGATCGAATACATCGCCACGGGTAGTTGTTGTGCACAAATCTTATGGATGAAGGCAACATTAAAAGATTTTGGAATCAATTTCAAGAATGTGCCATTGCTATGTGACAATGAAAGTGCCGTGAAGCTAACCAATAATCCGGTTCAACATCAAAGAACAAAGCATATTGATGTTCGCCATCACTTCATTAGAGATCATCAACAAAATGGTGACATTGCTATTGAGAGTGTAGGCACCGAAGATCAACTAGCCGATCTATTCACCAAGCCACTTGATGAGAAGAGATTTCACAAGCTCAAGAATGAGTTGAACATACTTGACTTCTCCAACATGAGTTGATGCACCCCATATATGACATGCCTCTCCTCCAAGACAAAGCAAGGTACAATTGGTTGACATATCATACATTCTATGCTAAGGACTCGTTTAGTGCATCTAGTCATAATTTACATGTTCTAGGCTCATTCATGAAAATCAAATGAATTTAAAGGTTATATGGTGCCACTATTGTTTCTTTGCTATGTATGATCTAGTGGTAGCATATAACTTGTTTAAGTAGCTTGTGATCCTAAGTGTTTAATCTAGATCACTTGTCTAAATATTTGCTTCAACATAGTGCATGATAACCCTTCTAGTGTGGTGTGAAGAAGCTTGCCCTTGGATCCAACCGAAGCATTTTATTCATGCAAGCAATCTAGGTTGAATCACAAACTTGATCCTTACTCCATAATATGTCCTAATAATCTATCTAAAATTAGTCTCTTGTGGTCATTGGTGTTAAAGGGGGAGAAAATATTGTTCACAAAGATAGATTCTAAAAGGGGAGAAAACCTAAAGGGGAGAATTGATAAAAGAAGGGGATCAACTAAAATTTTGAGCACACAAGTAGGAGGAGCAAGCTCTTAAACATGAATGTTGCATTTCTTTGTGCACTTCATATGTATGATGCATAGTTATGCATTTCTTTTTCTCTGATACATTGCTTGTGTGATGTTTTGCTAGTATACAATTGAATGGCGTATTGAGGTACTAGCATGAACAGGAAGTAGTTAGATTTTTCTTGCTTCATGTTTTCCAAAGTGTTACTAGAGCCTTGCTTATATTGTTGATCTCATGAGGTTTCTAGTTATGCTTGTGCTTTTCCAAGTGGTATCTAACTACACAAGGTGCTAAGATGGTGTTTATCGCTACTCCGATGGTATCACGCTTCAAAGGTCTATAATCTAAAACACTTAGCACCTATTAATAGTAAATGCTCCTATATTTTCCTATCTAAACATATATGCTTCCTAAATCCAAACATATAGCATACATGTAGGGGGAGCCATTGCTATCAACTTGATTTCATGATCACTTGTCCATATTTCTTACACATGGTAACATATTTGGGCAACGTGACATGAAGTCAATCAAAATTTTATCATAACATCTTTGTGAAAGCGTTGTCACCAGTTACCAACAAGAGGGAGATTGAAAGCTCTATGTTTGGTGTTGGTAATTAGTGACAATGCCCAAGTGCTAATCATGTGCTTAAGATTGTATGTAGCAAAGGATGGTTAGCACATAGCATGGTGAAGCATGATGATCAAGTGTGGATGATGAAGTGCTTACCATGGTGATGAAGGAGGAATAAGGTGCAACCCTATGGAGCTCAAGGCAAAGGTATCAACAGGGTTTTTGCATTTTGGTGATCAAGACACCTAGAGGATGTGATCACATTTAGGATCGATAGCCATAGTATAAAGAGGGGAATTTTCGGGGCTATTGATCACCTAAGTGCCACTAGATGAAGATTCATTTGCATATGCATTTAGATCTAGTGGAGAGTTAATTTAACGCCTCAAAAATAATTGTGAAAATGCTAACACACATGCACAAGGCGATGATCACTTGGTGGTGTTAGCACATTTGCGAAGGCGGTGGAGTTTGAGCGGTAGAGAGGGGTTTGAGTTCCTCTCTCCCTCCCACCGAGCTTGCGAGGCGGGATTGAATGCTTTTCAGGAAATGAAACGCCTATTTTCCATTGTGCTGGACGTGAAGAAATGGAGGCGAACGGAGGTCACAAAGGTGACCAGACGCTGAACCGGACGCGGTCTCTGTTTGACCGGACGCGTCCGGTCAGTGCTCAGTGTTTGCGCACGTCTCGGTCTTCTGATCGGACGCAGTGGTGCAGTACCCAGGGACTACCCTGAAAGGATCAAGATACCCAAGAGGGGGGTGAATTAGGCTTTTCTAAAAATTAATTGCAAGAATTAAATCCTACAAGCCAAAGTTCACCCCTAGTGCCTACTAGTGTTCCTTGTGATTCTACCGGTAAAAAGTTTTGCACCCTAGGTTCCAATCCTAGTCTAGCATGGCAATTCTAGGAGAGTAAATAAAGCAATGAAAGTAATACAAGAAAGTAAATGCTTGAAAGTAAGGGTTAGGAACACGGCGATGTTTTCCCGAGGTATCGGAGAGTCGCCACTCCCCACTAGTCCTCGTCGGAGCACCCGCGCAAGGGTGTAACTCCCCCTTGATCTGCGCAAGGAACAAGTGCTCTCTATGGGCTGATTCTTTGACACTCCATCACGGTGAATCGCCCAAAACTGCTCACAAGATGAGTTGGGTCATCCACATGCTCACCGGATGATCACCAAAATCCCAATCACCACCAAGCCGTCTAGGTGATGGCGATCACCAAGAGTAACAAGCTAGAACTCTCACTTGACCACAACAAGCCTAATGAGAAGATGGATGCACACTTGCTACTCCCTAGTCACTAATGAGGGATTCTCAAACTTGATTCTCAAACCACTACCCTCACTAGAGCTCCTGCACTTCCTTGCACTTGAAAGGTGTTTCTCAGCTGAACAAATGAGCAAGAGACCTCTAAAAGAGGTGGAGGGGATGGATTTATACACCCCACAGTCAAATTCAACCGTTACCTGCCAACTCAGCAAAATATGCACTGACCGGACGCGCCGATCGACGTGACCAGACGCGCCGGTCGAGCGTAACGGTCGAAAAACTGAATGACATCGCTGAGTGACCGGACACACCGATCAGGGGTGATAGGACGTGTCCGGTCGTGCAAGGACCTTACTGTACTTTGACCTGACGCTCGATCATGTCCGATCAGTGATGACCGGATGCGTCAGGTCAGCAAAGTACCTTACTGGAACGTGACCGGACACGTCCAATCACTTCCCAGTCGCGTCTGATTAGATCTTTTACCCTCTGAGACACGTGCCAGACCGATCAACGCGTCCGGTCCTCGCAGGGACCGCGTTCGGTCAACCAGGTTGAAACACAGTGACTGTTAGTACTGACTGGACGCGTTCGGTCGAGACAGAGACCGCGTTCGGTCAAGGGTAAACGGCTCAAACGACTTCGAAACGCGACGCAACTTGAACCGAGTTGCTTCCAACTAAACTTTGAGCTTTACCTGAGCTACCTAGTGCTAAGTTTGACAAGTATGCACCACACCTAAACAAAAGATTCACCTAGGTCAAGCTACTCGCTCATGCCCCCCTTTATAGTATGGCCAAAGGAAAGAAGCGAAGATCCTAATGACTATTCCAGATGTAACTCAACACCTTGACATCCGAAAATAACCATCCTTAATCTTGTCGTTGATCCTTTGAAAACCAAAATGATTTCCATTAATGGGCATGAATACCATAGTGCCCAAAGCAGTTATCAACCCCATGACCTAAGTTATCAAAGTTTCTACAAAACACACGTTAGTCATGGTAATAATGTGTTGTCATCAATTGCCGAAACCAACTCCTGGGGCCTAGATGCTTTCAATCTCCCCCTTTTTGGTGATTGATGACAACACTTAGATTCAGAAGATTTAAGAGTTGAGGTTTTTGAACATGCTTGGTTCACATAAACAAAAAGCAATAAGCACAAGGGGTTAGGAATTGCTTATGTGTTCCAAGCCAACAGAGTGTACTCACAAGATAAGACATGAAGAGTTAGTACACATAAAACATAGCTCATATGAAATCAGAGTAAGGCACGGAAGCACAACCTTATGAGCTAGAACCAATTAAGTGACATGATATATAATAGTGACAAGATGGACCACATATGACTCACGTATCTCACAATCACACATGTCACAAAATGCAGGGCGAGAAAGTAAACATGATGCATGAATGTAGCACACAAAGAAAATGAAACCCTCTATCAACACTCCCCCTGAATCTACTCTCTCTCCCCCTTTGGCATCAAACGCCAAAAAAACAAAGCTAAGGATCCAACGGGGGAACAGAAGCAGTCGTGTCAGGTGCCGAGGAGCGTGGAGTGATCACAAACTGTGAAATATCCTCCTTAGACTCTAAACTGTCAGGCTGACCCTCTGTAGATACACGTGGCAGTGAAGCAGTCTGGGTCTGTAGAGCAGGAGCAGAAACTGAAGACGTAGTAGAAACGATAGGAGCAGTCTCTGTCACTGGAGCCTGAAGAACATCAACTGGGGGAGGATCTATCGAGGCAACTGACGACGGCACTGTCTATGTAGTCCCGGTCCCTGTCACTAGAGGAGCCACAGTCTCGGAAGCCGACATCCCTGAAGAGGTCACAATAGTGGTGTGCGAGGGTGTAGGCTAACCAGTCAACTCACTGTAGGAGGCACTCATGTCAGTGAAAGGAGTGCCTATCAGAAGGTGAGGTCTAGGTTGAGCTGGTGGAGTGAACCCCATCTGAATAGGAGTATTGCTCGGTGACTGAAAGGTCTGAGGAACCTGCTGCTGGGGAGAGGTAAACTAAACGCTCGGTTGTCCCTGACTCTGAGGTCCACTGGACTGTAGTGCTGGAGTAAGGACAGACGGTGGTGGAGGAACCCCAACAGTGACGAGGTGTCACAGGAGCTCAAGATACTACTGCTGGGTGGCTGCCTGCTGCCTCTGCATCTCAAACTGCTGCCTCTAAAACTCTAGCCGTTGCCTCTAGAACTCGTCTTGACAAGCCTGGATCTGAGCAAACACAGCTGCTGTGTCCTGAGCCTAACGCTGCATTTGAACCTCCTGCCTCTCCTAGGCCTGGGTCAGCCTCTCAAGAATAGCCACCATGGCTGGGTCTGAGCAGGAGGCTAATCCTAAACCACCGGCCTCATGGTTGTGAGACCGAGGAGAGCGGTACCGGGGAATAGGCTGGTAGTCCTCGTCTGTGCTATCAGTGGCATCATCCTCAACTAGATCAGCTGGCTGAGCATCAAGATCTGCAAGCTCGGCCTCAGCAAGACCCTCAACAGTCTCGTCCTACTCAGTAGCTGTCTCTGGAACCTCTAGCCTCTAACGCTGTCCTAGCCTAGGTGCCTGCTCTCTAGAAACTAAAGCCCACAACTGTCGAATGTCATACTCTGGGAATGCAGTAGTGGTATCAGAGATCTCAGCCCTAATCTCTGCAGGCAGGTCACACGCAGATCGAATAATAAAGCAGATCTAGTGCGCATATGGTAACTGACGGTGACCCTTGAAGCCCTCAGCCAAAGTGTCCTCCATCTCACATAGCAACAGATCCCAAATATTAAACGGTGTCTGAGAGATGAGGTGATGAACAACCCAAAGCTACATACGTGTTAGGCCCTCTCTGTATCCCAGCCTCAGAAGAAGAGTCTGCCTCACAATGGCATCAAGCACTCTAGCAATGGGTGTCAAGCTGGCAGGTGTACGTCTGGATCCCTCGCCAAACGGCTCACGGAAGCAAGGTCTAACCAAGTCTATGGGTGGTACCGAACCTCCATGAGGACGTCACGGTGGTGAAGTCTGTCCAAAGCACAACTGGTGAATCTTCATCTCTGAAGCAGGGAGTCTGAGAATCTCTCGTACCCTGGTGCTGTATAGTCTACGGTCATGGCCTCGGAATGCAAAGTGTATAAACTCGTGAGCAGGGTCAATCCAAAGTGAAGAGTAGAACTCTCTAACCCAAGTCCCACAGTAAGCTCCAGTCCATCCCAGAAGGTCTGACAAACCAGGTAAAAAGGACAGATGTGGACAGAGCTGCTCACCAACCACCTCAACTAAAGCCTCGAGTCGACAAACTCTCTGAGGTCTGAATGCAATCCCGTTGTCAACATAGGCTCTGTAGAAATCCTTGTGTAGAGGTGTGTAGAAGCCCTCTAAAGCTCGGGGGTCCCGCTAAGGTGGGAACCACCGACCAACCTTGACAAACCGAAGAGCTTGTACCTAGCATGCTGTAGCTCCCCTCAGGTCAAAGTGCTCGACTGGGGGTGACCTCGAGCCCTGGGAGGTGGACAACCTCCACGTCGCTGGCCCTCTAGCCTAGGAGTCACCTGAGCACGCGTACGTCCTGAGCGACGACACGGTGGAGTCTGAACAATCTACTCCTCTGTGTCCTCTGTGTCCTCTGTGGGCTGCTCTGCATGTGGGTCCTCTATCCCCTCTGTGGCCTTAGTACCGAGCTGTCAACCTTCAAGATGAAAGCGATGCTCGCCAATGTGAATCCCACTGCTTCTGCCACCTCTCTTTGCAAGCTCTGCTGCATCAGCGACTGCCTGTGCTATCTCTGCCTCAATGGGTGTCCTCTTTCTCTTCTTGGTGGCTATCTTCTTACGCTTGCCATGGGCTACCTCTGTCAACCTGGGAGGACTTTCGTCCCCGTCACTCGGTCCACCACCAATATTCTTGCAGTGAACCATACTGACCAACCTCTGGGACTAAGAAAACCCTAATAGTGAAAGATGGTGTACTGACACTCATGAGGCTTGGCCTCAATCCATATCCACAGGCTTGGCCTTAGATTCAAATCTGATCAACTGCCACACATAGAGCACCGACATGACTCTCTGTAAAGATGGAATAGATAGAGCTACTATTAAGCATTATATTTTAACTACCAGATGAGCGAGGTCCTTATGAAAGCAAGCATACGAGATAAGAAAAGAATAGAGCATGATAGCTACCTCAGATAGGCAAGAAACCGGTGAAAAGATGAGGGATCTTGACACGCGAGAGTTCCACAGAAACGCCAGATGAGCGCTGAAGTGCCGAGACATGCAATAGATGAATTAGAAATTCAACGGAAAGTCATCGGCAAACCCTAATTGGAAGATCAAGGCAATGTGAAATCACCTCATGGAAATGAAATCACGCGAAGAGACCTCGACGAAGAACGGCCGGAGTGAAGTCATAAACCGTCACGACGGATTTGGGTTAGGTCTTGAAAGGATCAAATCTCTGTCAATGGAGGAGCACGACTCCGGCAGTGCGGCACGACGGAGGAGGTGCGCACGGTGCAGAGGAGAAGCTGCAGTGGCGTGCACAGCAGAGAGGGGCAATGGCAGCAGCGGCGCGCGCGGCTGCGGCTGTCAGAGGTGAAGGCACGGTGGTGTGGCGCGTGGAGGATGTGGCACGGCTGCAGTGGCGGTGCACGGGGCATGGGCGGTGGAGACGGAGCGGCGCTGCGAGCGGGTGCGGCACGGCACGGCTGAGGAGGGCAACGGCTGTGGCGACGCGGCGAGAGATGGCGAGGCAGGCGGCTAGGGCTCGGTGGCGGTGGCGAGCGGATTGAAAGAGAAGACCAAAAACTAGATCTGAACGTACGGTTAAAAGAGGGGGCAGATCCGCTTTTAACGCGATGACCAGATGCGCTGGTCGACTGATCGGACGTGGTGGAGCAGCGTCCGATCAGAGTCTAGTAAGCTCCTAGCGTGATCGGATGCGTCCAGTTAGAGCTGATCAGACGCTGACAGAGTCCGTTCGGAGATCACCCGGGGAACTCAACACGCTTGACCGGACACGGTGGTGGGGTCTGGGATCGGACGCAGTGGTCACAACGTCGCATCCGGTCCAGCGTCCGGTCACAGATCCTTGAGATTATCTTCAGGATGACCGGACGCGCTGGTGGTCGCCGGGACCGGACGCAGTGATGAAGTAGCATCGCGTCCGGTCCAGCGTCCGGTCGCTGTAAAACGCCTTTCTTCAATCCGATCTTCGACGCGACTTCTCCCAATCAAGTTCCAATTCAAAGAGACTCAAATAAACACCAATTGGAACCTGATATGAGTGACCTCTCTCAACCCCTCAAGTTTTTCAAAATATTTTGCCTTAGGCTAGTATTATTTTTAAGAAAATATACGATAAACACCCGAGAAGCAACGTATGGCCATGCAATAGAGTTTATGAACCCTTGGGAGCGTCAAATGCTCTCTCTATTCATGGACGAACACAGAGGTTGCTCAAAGCAAAACCGAAAAGAAATGACAAAGCAACAACCATGCATATGCAATGCAAAGCGAGAAAGTAAGACTAGGTTGCTTGTCAAGTTTGATCCACGGTTAGGCTTCTTCACTCCTCCAAAGGAGGGTTATCGTAACCATGTTAGACAAGTCCTAGATGCATTGCGGAAATTTAAACATGACATATAATACAATGCAATACAAGGGACAACACAAGCTCATTTTTTAAAGTTACTAGAATCAAGCACATTTAGTTCACTTCTCAACCTACAAAAGGTAGCCTCATCTAAAGGTTTAGTGAAGATATCTGCTAATTGATTTTCACTTCTTACACCTTCTAGTGAAATATCATTTTTAGCAACATGATCTCTTAGAAAGTGGTGGTGGATATCAATGTGCTTGGTGCGTGAGTGTTGTACCGGATTATTAGCAATTTTAACAGCACTTTCATTATCACATAAAAGTGGCACCTTATCAAGAACAACTCCAGAGTCAAGGAGGATTTGTTTCATGTATAAGATTTATGCACAACAAGCCCCCGCGGCAATGTATTTCGCCTCGGCGGTGGACAAAGCCATACTATTTTGCTTTTTAGATGACCAAGATACTAAAGACCTCCCAAGCAAATGGCACCCTCCGGATGTGCGTTTTCTATCAATTTTGCAACCGGCATAATCCGAATCAGAATAGCCAACTAGTTAGAATCTAGATCCTTTGGGGTACCAAAGACCAATGCTTGGGATGTGTTTAAGATATCTTAAGATTCTTTTTACGGCACTTAGGCGAGGTTCTTTGGGGCACGCTTGAAAGCGAGCACACCTGCACACACTAAACATGATATCGGGCCTAGATGCGGTAAGGTACAACAAGCTACCAATCATAGAACGGTAGAGAGTTTGATCAACCGGTTTACCTCCCTTATCTAGGTCGAGATGTCCATTAGATGGCATTGGGGTCTTGATTGGCTTACACTCTTCCATCTTGAATCTCTTGAGAAGATCCTTGGTATACTTTTCTTGAGAGATGAAAATCCCTTCTCTCATTTGCTTGACTTAAAAACCAAGGAAGAATGTTAGCTCACCAATCATAGACATCTCGAACTCCTTCGACATCAATTCACCAAATTCCTTGTAATAATCTTCATTTGTTGATCCGAAGATCTCCCCATTAAGCTTCTTGGTGAATAGTGTGGTGTCGACCTTCTCAATAGTGAAGCCCTTTTCAATGAGGAAGTCCCGGAGGCGTTCATACCACGCTCTAGGGGCTTGCTTGAGCCCATATAGCGCCTTAGACAACCTATAAACATGATTAGGATATCTAGGATCTTCAAACCTGGGAAGTTATTCAACATAGACTAGTTTATTTATGAAGCCATTTAAAAATGCACTTTTCACATCCATTTGATATAGTTTCATTTCATGATGCGATGCATATGCAAGAAGGATACGAATGGCTTCAAGTCTTGCAATGAGTGCAAAGGTCTCTCCAAAATCAAGACCTTCAACTTGAGAGAACCACTTTGCAACTAGTCTTGCCTTGTTCCTCACTACTACGCGTTGGTCATCTTGCTTGTTGTGGAACACCCACTTGGTTCCAATGACTCTTGCACCTTTTGGATGCTCTTCAAGTGTCCAAACTTGATTATGGGTGAAGTTGTTCAATTCTTTATGCATAGCATTCACCCAATCCGGATGTTGAAGAGTTTCTTCTACATTCTTAGGTTCAAGACAAGAGACAAAAGAGTGATGTTCAACAAAAGAAACAAGCTTTTGAGATCGAGTCATTACACCCTTTGTAGGACTTCCTATGATGAGATCTTGTGGATGTGCTTGAAGTAGAGGTGAGTTTCTTCTTTCAACCACTTGAGGAGAGGGTTGGGGAGCATCAACATCTTGAGCTTGTGCCTCAGCTTGTTCATGAGAGATATGAGTGTCTTTATTTTCAACCCTCTCATCCTTGTCATCATCTTGAGGCACATGTGATGAAGATGGTGTATTGACAATTTGTACATCGTCTTCATCATCTTTAGGCTTGATGTCTCTAATCGGGATGTTCTTCATTGCCTCCCTCAATGGTTCATCACCTACATCATCACAATTCTCAATTGCTCCTTAGGAGCCGTTAGATTCATCAAATTCCACATCATATGTTTCTTCAACCAAACTGGTGGCATGGTTAAATACTCTATATGCTTTGGACTTTGATGAGTAACCAACAAGAAAGCCAATATCACAACGTCTTTGAAACTTCCCTAGGTGTTGACGCTTTTTGTAGATGTAGCATTTGCAACCAAACACCCGGAAGAATGAGACGTCCGGCTTCTTCCCATTTAGCAACTCATAGGGGGTCTTGCCAAGAAACTTTTGTAGGAAGAGACAATTTGAAGCATAGCATACGGTGTTGATTGCCTCGGCCCATAATTTTTCCGGTGTATTGTACTCATCTAGCATTGTTCTTGCAAGGGTGATCAATGTCTGGTTCTTTCTCTCAACTACACCATTTTGTTGAGGAGTGTAGATTGATGAAACTTCATGCTTGATTCTAATCTCATCACAATAAGCTTCAATGTTTGTGTTGTCAAACTCTTTGCCATTGTCACTTCTAATCTTCTTTATCTTGACTTCAAATTCATTTTGAGCTCTCTTTGCAAACTTCTTGAAGCAATTGGCCACTTCGGATTTGTCATGAAGAAAGAAAGTCCAAGTATATCTTGAGTAGTCATCCACAATCACAAGACAATAGAGATTTCCACCCAAGCTCTTGTAAGTTATAGGACCAAACAAATCCCTATGTAGAAGTTCTAACACTCTTGATCTTGACATGTAGGCTTTGGTTGGATGAGTATTTGCAACTTGTTTGCCGGCTTGACATGCACTACAAGGTTTGTCCTTCTCAAACTTGACATCCTTCAAGCCTCTTACTAATTCTCTCTTCAATAGCTTATTGAGAGTGTTCATTCTAACATGAGCAAGCCTCCTATGCCAAAACCATCTAAGTGAAGTTTTGGTGAACAAGCATGTCATCAAGTTTGCATCTTTGGAGGTGAAATCAACAAGATAGAGATTGTTGTATCTAAAGCCTTTGAAAATCATTTGCTTGTCATCTATCTTAGAAACTACCAGTTCATTAGGAGTGAATAAGAATTGGTAGCCAAGGTCACAAAGTTACCCAACGGATAGTAAGTTGAAGCTCAATGAAGCAACATAGAGCACATTTGAAAGAGAGTGATCATTTGATATTGCAATCTTGCCTATACCCTTGACTTTGCTCTTTGAATTGTCCCCAAATGCAATCTTCTCTTGACATACCCCATTCTCTTCAAGTGAGGTGAACATACGAGGGTCACCAGTCATATGTTGAGTGCAACCACTATCAATAACCCAATGAGATCCACCGGTCTTGTAGTTCACCTATACACAAGAGATCAAGCTTTTTGTTTAGGGACCCAAACTTGAGAGGGACCCTTGACTTTCTCAACTAGTGACTTGGCAACCCATATTTTCTTAGGCCTATTCTTGTTTGGGGGACCCAAGAACATGACTTTCATCTTTCCACTTGAATCTTTTCTAAGCATGTAATGAGCATTGAAAGCAAAGAGTCTAGCATGTTTGGGCAAGGGTTGTGGTGGTTGAGTTTTGCACTCATGAGCAAAATGGCCCTCTTGTCCACACTCAACACATCTCTTTGGCTTGGGCTTTGACTTGCTTTGTTGTTGTTGAGCTTTAGCCTTCTTCTCTTGATTTGCCAAGTAACCAATGTCACTTCTATCCATCTTCATGACGGTGTTCATAAGTAGCTCACTTTGTAAATATTGGCCTCTTGTGAACTTGCTTAGGCCGGTCTTGAGATGCTCTTTCTCTTGCTTGAGCTTTTTGTTCTCTTCAATAAGTGACTCATTTGATGTTTGCTTTTCAAGAGCCATCAATTCTTTTAGCTTCTTGTTCTCATTTCTAAGCATCTCATTTTTACTCTTGAGCTTGACATAATTATCATAGTTGTCGGACTCAACCACATTCTTGCCTTTGCCACTAGAGCCTTGCTCAATGCTCTTAATAATCAAGTCATCACATGATGTAGCTATATCAATCTTAACAACTTGGTTAGTAGCATCATGTGTCTCAAGAGAAAGCTCATTAGCAACAACAAGACTATAATAATTGATTTTCAATGTAGTATATTTGTCTTTTAGCAAGTTGTGCCTAGTGTTGAGCTCATCATGCTTCTTTTCAAGTTTATCATGTTCATCTCTAAGCTCTTTGTTAGAAGTTTTGAGCTCCTTGAAAGTAGAAGACATAATTTCATTTTGATCTTTGAGCTCATCACTAGTCTTTTATGCATTCTCAAGCTTAGATGAGAGTGAGTCATTTTCATTTTGGAGCTCATCGTTTTCATTTCTAGATCTTTTTATGATTTTAGAGTATTTGTTCAACAATTTTACAAGTTCATCATAAGAAGGTGTATCATATTCATCATCACTATCACTATCATCATCATCACTCTCATTGTTTTGTACCTTTCGTTCACCCTTGGCCATAAGGCATAGGTGAGAAGTGGACGATGATGGTGAAGGTGGCGGTGAAGATAGTGATGAAGATGTCGGTGAAGATGATGATGGCCCAATCACAAATGCAGCGACCTTCTCTTTCTCATCGTCACTCTCATCACCGGAGAACTCACATGATGACTCAATGTCGGTGAGCCAATCACCAATAATGTAAGCTTTGCCTCCCTTCTTCTTCTTGTGAAACTCTTTCCTCTTGCCATCCTTCTTTTTGTATGGCTTGTTCTTCTTCTTCTCATATTCTTCATCACTTGAATCATTTTTCTTGCCCTTGTTCTTGTTCTTGTACTTGTCTTTTGGAGGCTTAGGGCATTGATGAGCTAAGTGGCCAAGTTCACCACAATTATAGCAATCCATCTCGGATATAGGCTTCCTTTTGCTACTTGTGAAGAACTCTTCTTCTTGCCATCAAACTTGATGCCACTCTTGTTGAGCTTCTTTAGCATCTTGGTGGTCTTTCTCACCATGAGTGCAAGTGATACATCATCAATATCACTTTCACTTGAGCTTTCTTGCACGATCATGGCTTGGCCCTTCTTCTTTTTCTTGTCATGAATAGCTTTGAAGGCCAAGTCCTTCTTCTTGGAAGATGATGAGCCCTCTTCCAGAGTGATGTGCATGTACATCTTATGTGCATTGATCTTTCCCAATACTTGTGTCAGTGTTGTGGTGGAGAGATCACTTTGGTGAAGCACGGTGACAATGTGACCATACTTCTCAACGGAAAGAACACTCAAGATCCTCCTTGCAACATCTGATTGACTCATTTGAGTGAGCCCGAGAGCATTGAGATCCTCTACAAGAATATTCAATCGAGTGTACATGTCATTAGCACTTCTTTGGGAAGCATCTCAAAAGAATTAATTTTCTTCAAAGCAATATGATAGCGTTCCTTATGCTCACTCTTAGTTCTCTCATGGAGAGCACAAAGGTTTTCCCACAATTCATGAGCATTTTTTGCATCACGCACATGATTGAAGATATCCTTGCCTAGGCCCCGGTAGAGTGCATTTTTTGCCTTTGCATTCCACCGGTCGTACTTCTCCTCGTCACCACTTGGGTTGGCGGGATCCTTGATAGCGGGAAGCTCTTCGGTTGCGGCTCTAAGACACCCAACATCTATAGCTTCGAGGTACGCCTCCGTGTGAATTTTCCAATATGGAAAATCGTCTTCCTCAAAGATGGGAGGTGGTCCTTCCCTATGAGACATCTTGCTCTAGGCGGTGAAGCCTAAATTAGGAGCAACTAGGCTCCGATACCAATTAAAAGGATCAAGATGTCCAAGAGGGGGGGTGAATTGGGCTTTTCTAAAAATTAATTGCAAGAATTAAATCCTATAAGCCAAAGTTCACCCCTAGTGCCTACTAGTGTTCCTTGTGATTCTACCGGTAAAAAGTTTTGCACCCTAGGTTCCAATCCTAGTCTAGCATGGCAATTCTAGGAGAGTAAATAAAGCAATGAAAGTAATATAAGAAAGTAAATGCTTGAAAGTAAGGGTTAGGAACACGACGATGTTTTCCTGAGGTATCGAAGAGTCACCACTCCCCACTACTCCTCGTTGGAGCACCCACGCACGGGTGTAGCTCCCCCTTGATCCGCGCAAGAATCAAGTGCTCTCTACGGGCTGATTCTTTGACACTCCGTTGCGGTGAATCGCCTAAAACCGCTCACAAGATGAGTTGGGTCATCCACAAGCTCACCGGATGATCACCAAGCTACCAATCACCACCAAGCTGTCTAGGTGATGGCGATCACCAAGAGTAACAAGCTAGAACTCTCACTTGACCACAACAAGCCTAATAAGAAGGTGGATGCACACTTGCTACTCCCTAGTCACTAATGAGGGATTCTCAAACTTGATTCTCAAACCACTACCCTCACTAGAGCTCTTGCACTTCCGTGCAGTTGAAAGGTGTTTCTCAGCTGAACAAATGAGCAAGAGACCTCTAAAAAAGATGGAGGGGATGTATTTATACACCCTACAGTCAAATCTAACCGTTACCTGCCAACTCAGCAAAATACACACTGACCAGACATGCCGGTCGACGTGACCGGACACGCCGGTCAAACGTAATGGTCGAAAAACTGAATGACATCGCTGAGTGACCGGACGCACCAATCAGGGGTGACCGGACGCGTCCGGTCATGTAAGGATCTTACTGTACTTTAACCTGACGGTCGGTCGTGTCTGATCAGTGATGACCGGATGCGTCAGGTCAGCAAAGTACCTTACTAGAACGTGACCGGACACGTCCGATCACATCCCAGTCGCGTCCGATTAGATCTTTTACCCTCTGAGACACGTGTCAGACCGATCAACACATCCAGTCCTCGCAGGAACCGTGTTCGGTCAACCAGGTTGAAACGCAGTGACTGTTAGTACTGACCGGATGCGTCCGGTCGAGACAGAGACCGCGTCCGGTCAAGGGTAAACGGCTCAAACGACTTTGAAACGCGACGCAACTTGAACCGAGTTGCTTCCAACTAAACTTTGAGCTTTACCTGAGCTACCTAGTGCTAAGTTTGACAAGTGTGCACCACACCTAAACAAAAGATTCACCTAGGTCAAGCTACTCGCTCATGCCCCTCTTTATAGTACGGCCAAAGGAAAGAAGCGAAGATCCTAACGACTATTCTGGATGTAACTCAACACCTTGACATCTGAAACTAACCGTCCTTAATCTTGTCGTTGATCCTTTGAAAACCGAAATGATTTCCATCAAGGGGCATGAATACCATAGTGCCCAAAGCAGTTATCAACCCCATGACCTAACTTATCAAAGTTTATGCAAAACACACGTTAGTCATGGTAATAATGTGTTGTCATCAATTGCCAAAACCTACTCCCGGGGCCTAGATGCTTTCACGCCCGACTGCTAGGACACACCTTGGGCTCACTCTTCGCGTCCCTGTCATACTCCCTTCAGCACCAGTACGCGCACCCGTGTAGGTCCTGGCCCGAATCATGTCACTAGCTTCGCGGTCGAAAGGTACTTTATTTGGCCAGCTAAATATGAGGCATGCATTCAACATGACAAGAGAGACGAGCAACGATCAGTCCTTAATCGACACAGACGGAAAACTAACAGCACCCCAGAACCCTGTTTGGTTGCCTCCAACTTTTCCGTCCGGTCTCCAATTATCCATCAACACATGGTTACTTCCAGGATATTATTCTTTTCATAGCTAAATTCTTTCAGTAACCACCTATAAATGTAGGTGACCGGAAATCACCGATCGCTACCGGTCTAAGCATGGCTAAGCAATACTTTCGATCCTTAACCAAAATAGGATTACGGGCATATTTGTGGGACAGGGAAAAGGTATATATACAACAAGTGTTTTCACTCAATTCCTATAACTTAATGCAACAATACATATATAACATATATATAGAATTACTTTTATAAAGTAGGAGACTTAAAATGCTCCAGGGCTTGCCTAGGATTGAACACTTAGGTTAGTGGGTGACAGATGACACTCGCTTGGCGAGCATCTCCCATCCTGACACTTGCTTAATCCTTTCATCTTCGGGATAGGTCCACCAAACACCGTCTTTGGGTTTGGCTCCAACATCTCATCCTTCATATGGTGCATCTAGTGAACCTAAATGAGATGCAAGATGCATGTGTATGAATTTGATGAATGGTAACACATGATGCATCACATAAGCATTCAAGTAAACATACGATTAAGACATAGACACCAAAAGCTATTTAACTAACATCACACAACCAATTAAAGAGAGCAAGCACGTCAAGCATAACACAAGTTTAACAAGATCACAAGTATCTTAAGTTGACCATCATCAAGGGCATAAGCCACACTTAGCAACACATGGAATAAACAACCACAACTAGCATCTGAAAATTTCTGGACGACAAACAACAGCTGCATGTTTGAATCATAACTAGAGTTATACAAATCCAATAGCCATGCAACAAGACATTCTAGAAATCTTATGAAATTTTCTATAATTCATATTTAATCATCTTAGCATGATTCTCAAGTTAACCAAGTCAAACATGCATAATTACAGAATCTAGTCCAGAGATTCCAGAGAACAACTAGTTCTAGAACCCAACTTGGAACAGTCATAACTCACAAACTACAAGGCCAAATACCACCAAAATTTATCACAAGCTAGATTAATGAGTCATCTACAACTTTGTTATAAGCATGTTTCTCATCAAACATCATTTTCATGGTGCAATTACCAAAGTCCCAGAAACTGTCCAGGAAAGCATCAATTGCAAGAATAAATATTAACTTATATTCCAAACATACATTTGGCCACAATCAATGTAACCAACATAAAGTAGATGTCAAATTATCACCAAAAAGCATAGTGCTCATCACTAAATAAATTCTTTTAATGCATTTCTTAATTTATTTAGATGCCTAGGTGATTTAATAAACATATACCAAAAATGCACCATAATTTCTACAAAAATTATAGTAGCTAGAATATTATCACAATAGTCTACTGTACAAATTTCAAGTCATTTGGATATGTATGTCAACCTCTATGAAAAAGAGAAGTTGCTATTGCAAGAATTCATGTGAGAGCAAGATACACTAATAACTCACTCATATAGCAACCAAAATTCATGAAATTTTTACCGCACATCAAACATCCCATGAATATCATTTCACAAAAATTTCACTTCATTTAGAGCCCTATATCTTCAGTTATGAAAAATAGCAAATTCAACTAGCATTAAAACCTAACTGCATAAATCTATTTTTACAGAGAAAACTTTAAACTAAAACATGCCATATTATAGATCTAGTACATAGAGAATTTCACAAGGATTCCAAAAAGTCCTCATTTGCTATTTTATGATTTTTCTATAATTTACTATGAATTTCCAAAGTTCCTACAAAATAAATACAAATAAGTCCCGAGAGCACTATTCATATGAGTCACTGACTGTGCAGTTAGGCCCCTGGCTTTTGTCGAATTCTTGCACGAGGTCCCTAGTTGCGATTGCACAGAGATGACGGCCGAGCTCGCGATTTTCGGCGGTTGTGGTCATTGTCGGCGGTGGCTGAGGGGTGGAGAAGCACGCGGAGGTCCTCGCGCACCCGTTGGTGCCTCCATCTCGGCTCGAGGTGGCCCTAGGTGGCCTGGCCACGAGCGACTGCTGCTTGCGGCTGTGGCGGCCGGCGGCGAGTCAGCTCCGGCGACTACAACGGCGGTGGAGTGGTGCAGCAGCTTCACGACGTCGAGGGGCACCCATGGGGCTGCTCGGTTGAAACGGAGACGGGCCGAGGCGCACTAGCCGCGTGCGCCAGCGGCACTGGCGGCGACGGCGGTAGGGCGGGCGGCGCTGCGGCATGCTGGGCGATCGGGGAAAGGGGCGCTGAGGGGCGGCATGGCATGGGGAGTAAGGTGAGGTGGTCGGCTAGGGCTAGGGTGGTGCGGAGGCAAGGCACATGCGAGGGCAATGGAGCTTGGCCGGACGTCCATGGTGGACGCGACCGCGCTCGGCGCGTGCGAGCGGCGGAGAGGCGAGGAAGGGAGCGGAGAGTGAATGGGGGCGCTCTGGTGCTCCCCACCATGAGTGGAGAAGCAGGAGGGGCACAGGGCAAGGAGGAGGACGCGCGGTGTCGCGGTGGGGGCGCTGCCCATGCATGGTCGCCACGCCGTCATTTGATCGAACACGTGGTGGGCAGTGAACGGGGCAAGGTGGGTTGTGATTTGGGCTGCCATCTGGGCCGAATTAGACCTCGGACCAAAAACGAAGTTTGCTTACCTTGGCCTGCTCTACAACTTTCATTAAGACCACTCTGTCATTAGAGCTATGGATTAAGAGATAATTGGCCTCCAAGATGACAATGTCAACACATTGACGACCAACAATGGAACTCAAAATTGACGATCAAAATGTGGTCAAACTCAAGCCAACTTTTTGTATGCTCTTCTCCACAATGTGTGCTCCAACTTTTATATTTGGACCAACTCATATTGTTAAGCAAATTTTGGAGAACGGGGGATGTCAATGTCAATGTCACGTTAGTGACAAAGTAAGCTTTTTGCTGTTTTGGAAACTGTTTTCGAAGATCCAAATGAACTCCAAACTTGATGAGACTTGCTTCATTGTTTCCACCATAAAAAGTACTTCAACCCATATTAAGGAATCCAATTGAGATATCACATGAATTTGGGCGATAACAGGTCGCAAAGAAGTGAACTTGCTGCTGTCACTTTTAGGGACTTAGTAAATTTTCTGCACTTCCAAAATAGCAGCTGATTTAATTTTGTGAGCTCTATTTGGCTATGTTATTGACCAAACTAGCTCTTAACCCTTAAACAAAGTTTCTTCTCCATAACATGAACTACAACTTTCATTTAAGGTCCAACCTCAAAACTAGTATAGAACCTACATTTCTACTTTGATCAATGTAGTATCGCGATAGAGCTTGAATTGTCCTTTGTGATCCATTGGAGCATTTTCTGGGCATTTGCTCAACATAAACCTTTTATGACTTTTGTTGTAGAGTCCATCTAGAGTCATTTGGGCAAGGTTGCAAGGTTTGGTTGATGACCTATATTTCCATTCACTTAATAGTGCAATTCAAGCACTTAGTAAAACCATTCCAACAAGGATATAACTTATCATTTCATGTGACTTTTTGATTCCAAACTTCATGAAACTTTTCTAGTGGCCAATATAGATAGATACTAAGGTGAAACACATGAAGATATTAAAATAACACCACTCGAGCATATATCTTGAAAAATGGCCTATATGTAAAGCAATGGTGCAACATCCAAGTTTAGGTTAGGCTCATCTCCATAGGTTGACCTTGAAATTGTCATCTCCATTTAATCTATCATGTTTGAGCTCAAACCCATAGCTTAACTGGTGACAAACACCTTGGGTGTTACAGCAACCATGCATCAGACGCACTGATGGTGGAACATCGGACGCGTGACGTCAACGTCCGTCGCTGGTGACGTTAGCTGCACGCAGAGGCGCACAGAAGTGAAGCGTAGCCACCTGACGTGTCTGATGATCGAGCGCAAAAACGTGCTCACTAGACTACGTCTGGTGCGAAGGTGGCGCGTCTGGTGTGTGTCATCTGACGCGTCTAACGCGTTATGTCTATGCGCGTTGAGTGTTTAGTGACCGTTGGAGATCAACGGATCACATTCAAAGTAAGACACGTGGTGTAGATCGAGCGAGTGTGTCAGACAAGCATCAGACGCTGGCAGCGTCCGACGGTGCGGCGTTGGACGCGTTTGATGCCCCCGATTAGGCTACTGTGAGGAGGCCAACGGCTCTATTTGTTTGGGGATTATAAATATGAGCTTGGGCAGCCTTTGGGGGTTCTCTCTTGCGCAACTAAATACTTGAGGCATACTTTGAGCTAGAGAACACTCTATCCACTCATCTCCTTGCTTGGTTGCATACTCTACTGAGATTGAGTGAGATTCAAGTGCATTGCTTAGTGATTTACATCTAGTGACACTTGATCTTTGAGTTGACTGTGGATTTCTTGTTACTCTTGGGTGTTTCCCGACATCCTAGACGGCTTGGAGCAGCGGTGGTGTTGAGCTCGTGATTGGAGATTGTTTTGAGCCTCACCAAGTGATTGTGAGGGGTTCTTGAGCCTTCCCTGCGAGAGTTCGTGAATTCGCTACTCTATTGGAGCTCGTGGCTTGGAGGATCCCTGTAATAGAACCGACCAATTATACGAAATTAAATACGAAAATCACCCGCCGGAGCAGACGATCTAGCAAACTTAAGCCCGTATAACCTGGTAGTCCGTGAAATCACGAAGGATTTCAACCAACTCGCATACCAGCCAAGATCGTAATAAGTTTAGCGGTCACCATCATATATTACATAAAAGTTCACATCATAGATATATCAGAGTTTAAACATAGTTATTACAAACCGAGTTCAAATAGAAAGTAGTGGAAGCAATTTGTTCAAATCCACACACACTCACACGGAGTTCAAAGTACAGTGCCAGCTGATGATCATCTCCAACAAAAGCATTAGATGAGACGTAAGGAATGACCATTGCCCATGGTCCTAAGTATCACCCATCACAGGATAAAAGGCAGTTGATACAGTAGCCGTAATACATCTGTCCATCTGCAATAAGTGGGAACAAAACCCATAGTACAAGAAGGTACTCAACTAGACTTACCTGACATAACCAAAAATAAAGTGACACTAAGGATTATGAAGGGCTTTATAGTGGTGTAGCTGACTCATTTGCAAAAAAGAATTTTTAGCATTTCAAGAACCTTTTCCAAAAGCATTATATCAAGTTAATCATTATTAACCTGTCGACTACATTTGCACCTATACTAGAGCAAGCATGTGATTAAGCAAGTAATGATAACCAATGATCATTATCAACTTCCATAATGCCATATCCATTATAACTGTCTAAGTGTTCCATCAACATTACTACGATGAAGTAACTCAAGTCAAGTGTTCACTATCTAGTGAACGATGGCGATTCGAATCGATTATTAACTAGCTGGTAATTTATTCCTCATATAAACCTCACTCACCTGCTAAAGTGAGATATTGGTCACCGAGTCAACTATCTAGGTAAAATCTCGAGTTTGCTAGGAACCACATGTATCCGGGGGCCGACCGACTGCCTTTCGGTCTTATCATCGTGCCCCCGCATCCTACCACACCTTCTCTAGTATAGTGCGCTACAGGCAATCCACTCAGCCCGAATAATCTCCTAGCTTCGCGGTCGAAAGGTATGTTATTTGGCCAACTAAATGTAAGGCATGCGTTCAATATGACCCGAGGCCCAACAACGGTCGGTCCTTAATCGACACAGATGAAAATCACTATAGTTCGAAACCCTATAAGTTTTCGTCCGGTCTCAACTTCTAATTAACACTTAATTATCCTATGATGACATAATTATCCAAGCAGATCCAGGTAACCACCTATAGCTCGCAGGTGACAGGAAATCACCCGACTTCTACCGGTCTAAGCCAGCTAAGCATTGACTCGACTATGGATACCAGGGTAACAAGGATATAGTATACAAAGATAAACAAGGTATAATGCAGCAACGGTTTCAGACAACTCCTGAACGTAATGCATCAATTAAAGTAAAGCATTGATTAAATAATTGTAAACCGAGGGAGAAATACTCTGGGGCTTGCCTCTCTCGAAGGAACTCGGGTGGTGATCGGGTCACTCAAGAAGCTCCTCAATGTCCTCCTCGTCGGCCTCGGGCACCTCCTGAGGCTGCACCTCGAATTGCTTCCCCGGCTCCTCGGGTACGACGACTGGATTCTCTGTTTACGATCCTGTATGATGCAGGTGCGTAAGTGCTTATGCAAATAGGTGCATCGGATGAAATGCACACAATGAATATGCTTGCATGTAAGGTAGATGGATATGATTTGCTTTATTGGATAGAGTATAAGAAAAATTCTCATACAAGGTAGTCAACATCATCCAAGAACATGTACTATAAGTACATGTCATCTACTGCATTCTCTTCTACTACTAACTACCATATAGCTACACATAAGTGCTGCCACAACAATACTACAATCACTGTACTAACATACTAAGTCACCACACCCTTTTTAAAATGCTTCCAAAGATACACCAAAGGTTCACTAATTCCCTAATCATGCATAAGACAAGATTTAGTTAAACCCTAATTAACATTAGGTTTGAATAACAACATATATTTTGGTAGCATAGAAAATCTTAGAAAATTACCATGGCATAGTACTACTCTAGGTAGACTACCATAAATTTTTCATGGCATCTGGATAAGTAGAATAGCCTACACAAAAAAGACAAACTTTGGCACAAATATGAGCATGAAAATACTTTGTATTATGAAAAGTATCAAACAATAGATTTAACATTTTTCCTATGCTCCACATAGTAAATAACCACTATACAAAAATTCTCATGTCCATGTTTTATACATATTTTTCTCTCTAGCAAAAATAACAAATATCAGCAAATAAAAGCATTTGAACTACACATCATAATTTTTCTATAGAACATGCATGGCATATACTTTTCATACAAAGTGCATAACATAAGAAGAATAACAAACTTGGAACCATATTTTTCTGAGCCTCCTATGATTTATTATGCATTTCTTAAGAAAATAGCAATTTCAAGAATTAAATAAAGCTCCACAGAAAAGTATCACAAATCAACATGCAATATTTTTAAATCGTAGATCTACTTCTAAGAAGTCTACCAAAATTTGTTTCACAATTTTTGGAGCCATAAATCTCAAGATATGTTTTTTGGAATCATTTTCACATTTTCTGGAAATCTATTTCATAAATCTTTTTTTTTTTCTGAAACCGGCTGAAAAGTGCTAGAGCCACCCAGGGTTGTGTACACGTGCGCACACACTGAGACAGACAGGTAGACCCACGGGGGATCCGACCTCACCCATGAGCGGGAAGAGGCAGAGGCGGCGGCGGGTCAGCGGGATCTTGCCGACGGCGAGGTCCCCGGTCAAACGGTGGTCACCACCACGTTCACCGTCCCAACATGGATCTAGCGGTGCCCTTGGCACGGCTAGAGGAGCTCAGGAAGAGGCTCGCCGTCACCAATGGCGGAGCGGCGGAGCTGCTCCCCAGCGGTGAGCCGTCTCCGGCCGAGTTAAGGCACGGGGAAGGGCTCACGGGCTCCGGTGAGGTGGTGCGGTACTGGTGCGCGTGAAAGAAAGGCGAGAGGTGGAGCGAAGGGGCGAGCTCCACAGAGCAGTGCACTATGATGAGCAATGGCCGAACTCTAGCGAGCCATTGCATTGGCGTGAGGGCTTATCATGGCGTACCGATGCGAGCAGCGGGTGCGGGACGGCGAAGCGGTGCTCATGGCGTGGTGTAGTGGCCGGAGGTGAGCTAGAATGGCATGAATCGCCAACTCCGGCGAGGGCGCGCGGTGGCGGAGGCGGAGCGTGCCGCTGCTGCTCGCGTGGGGGACATAAGGGATGTCGGGGTGGCGTGATGTGAATGCGGGCGTGGGGAGTGGAGCTAGGGCTCCGACCAGGTGTATGGCGCCAGCTGGCACCACCCACCGTCGTCGATGGCTGGCTGCCATGCGGGCGCCGGTGTACGGCATGGGGCGGGCGCGCTGCGTTCGCGTGCGAGAGCGGCCGAGCGAGCGAGGGCGCGCCAGAAAGGAGGGCGCGGCCCAGTAAGGAGAAAAGAAGGTTTTCCAAATTCTATTTTCAAATAAATTTCTAATAACAGCTTCAAATAACATTTTGAGCAAGAAAATGACATTTTTCTGAAAATGGCCCAAAAATGAAAGTTGCTTAGAATTTAATCCTCTACAACTTTACTTTAGGGACCAACTAAAAATTTTGCATAGATTTTGAATTGGGATGTAAAAGCTAAATATGAAGGGGTTTTGACCATTTTTGGGAATATTTTTAAAAACAAAATTTGACAAAATTTTGAATACCAAAGTGGCTCCAAATTGCATGATAAATATTTCTAAGTGATTTGCATTTACAACCAAACATGTTTTATTGATCTAGCTAGCATAATCAGGGCAAAAATATACCTAAATAAGCATATGCAACATTCATGATTGAAAGTGATGTTTCACATGTTTCAACTCAATGCTATACTTTATTTTACATGTGATTATGAATGCAAAATGATGCTCATGCATATGATTTGCAATGCTAAATGTATGCGTAACACCGGGGTGTTACAATCCCCATCTTATGAGCGGATGTGCGGCACCCGCTGAGGGTTTGACTCTTGATAGTCAATTAGCTCGTGATCCATCAAGTGGGTGCATCGCCACAACGAGGAGTAGCTTACCGGGAAGCAAGTGAACCACAGTAAAAAATCTTATGTCATCTGTTGTCGGGAATTCTTTTTTATGATTATGTGTGATTGATTCTTTGAATACATCTCATCTCGACACCGTCGGTATAAGAATCAATTCACTCCCCTTTTACATTCTTGCACTATATCTTGTCTAGTGTGCTTAGAGTAGTTTGTATCACATAAAAGTAAGTAGCTTAGTGACTTAGCTTTGTTGGTGTGAATTAGATGTCATAGTCTTGTTCACTAGAATTGTATAGATGGCTTGCTTAGTATAGTTGAGCTAGTGCTAGAATTAGCGTCGTCATCTTTTATACTAACAATTGTTGTTTAGTGAAGTTTATAGAATTTTAAATAGCCTATTCACCCTCCTCTAGCCATTTGGACCTTACAGCGGTGGATGGGGTGGCGAATGGGGCAGGAGCACCAAGTCCCAGACTTGTGCATTAGGAGGTGCGGTGGCGTGCTCCATGCCACGGTGGTAGGGCAGCGGCCGAGTCCAGCGCAAGTCTTGCCCGCGCTCGTAGTGGCGGCACACGCTCGCCAGGGCGGTTGGGGCAGCGGCCGGGTGTCCCGCGCTCGCACCCCCATGCACTGTGTTGCCAAGTGGCTGGGGCTACGATCAGGCGGCCAGCGCCCGTGCCTGCCAACAGCGGCTGTGACCAGGTTTCATGCACCTCGGGGTGGCAGCGAGGATGCAGATCGGGGTGAAGCGAGGACGACGGCGTCGGCACAAACGGCAAGGTCAACCGGTGGTGGCTAGGGTTTGAGAAAGGCCGAGGAGTCGGGTGGGTGCGTAGGCGGGCGAGGGCACGGGGAGGGAGGCACGTGCAGGAGAGGCATCGGGCGAGTGCATTTTTTTGGGCGCGGGGATCACATGCAGGCAGGACATGCAGGCAGGGCCGACAAGGCGAAGTTGACAGTCGCACAGGGAGAGGCAGAGCGACCCCAAAAATTATCGCACCATTCGATTGTCTTAGTTTTGTTTCTTTTTAGTTGTAGGAGATACATAAGTCTCTAAAAGCAAATAGCATAACTCTTCCCCATTCTTATCGTGCTCTACTATTCTTCTTCGCTCTATGTTCTTCTTCTTCTTCTATCCATGTCAAAAATCATTGTGATCCTCGATAAATGCATTCTGGTGCCACGATGCTTTTTTGCTTGCTTTTCCTTTATGTCTCTCTAAGAGTGGCATTCTTTTCTTAGACTTATTATTATTACTTTTTGAGTAACTTTAACTGGTGTAGGGTCGAGGTGCCGGATCAGAGTTGTGAATACTTTTTTGTACGTGTACGCTAACCAAAAGTAATGTGGAATTAAACTATACGGTATATCCTCGATACACCCCTCTATTTATATTGTCAAGCATTTTATAAAAAGATCATAAGCAAGGTATATCTAAGGTATCAAGCTAGTGGGAGCTCTGTTACACAATTTTAGTTGGCATGGTGACACAAACCTATGCAACTAGTCAAACAAGCAACCAGGAGCTCATACACATACTAGCAGGGGCGGAGCTAAATCAAGATCAAGAAGGGTACGCTAGCCTTGTGGGTGCATAGACTTTTACCGTATGGGTGCATATATGGTGAAAATTAAATATAATCACTGTTTTTTCTGATTTTTCGTGGGTGCGGCTGCACCCGCTAGCATGAACATGGATCCGCTCCTGCATACTAGTGAGCAAACAAGCACTAAACACAAGCTATACTAGCACTACTCAACTAGTTACACTACACAAAAGCACAACTAGAGAGCAGCTACTTAACTACACAAGAGCAACTATACTAGCACAAGATATTAGCAAGTAAATAAGCTAGTGTAGGGGATGCAAACCGAGCGGGATCAAATAGATGACATAATGATTTTATCCTGAGGTTTAGTAGTTTGCCAACCACTTAATCCCTGTTGATGCAAGCCTAAGCTTGTCGCCAATCCTCTTACTAGTGGCAAGCCCGCGAGCTTGCACTCACCCCTTGAGGTGTGCTCTCAACGTGGGCTCTAGCACTTGATTAAGCCGGACCACTTGGTGCTCTTCACACCTCACTTCTACTAGAGTTGCTCTTAGCGATCTTCCGCGCGGACGAGCACAAGAGCCCATACAATGCCTTCTCCAGAGCCTCACACAATCTTCTTGACCCAAGAATTTGCTCTTCGCGAGAGGGGTTTGCCAGACATGACTTTACAGACCTTTGCATGAGCCAGGAGTTAGCACTACGTCGGTCACTCGGTCAAGAGGATGACCCGAGGTGCTAGCTTGGTGGGCCAGGCAGAACCCTCGCAACGGCCAATCGTTACATCTGAAGACCTAGTGGTGTGACTGTGAGCCATGGAGGTCGGATCAGCCAAGCCTAATGTCTACTTCCACTGTTCAAAAGCATTTTTGGACAGATCTGGCAGTTAGACCTCACCCTTGCGCGGTCAAACCGCTGGGACATTTTTAGCCTGACCGCTACTCAGAAAATAGCCATAACTCATAGCTCTAAAGTCCAACTTCGATGATCATGAACTTTTTGGAAACTTGATTGAAAGGGCTACACATCCCACTTGAATATTTGATCCAAAACATAATGGATCAATACAAAATTTCAATCCAAGAACAATCCCACGGTTAGGTGCACACCGAAAAACCTTTTTCCAAAGCATGCCAACTCCAAATGATTTTCCACGGGATGATCAACACCTTTAAGCCTTAGTTAGCATTTTCAAACTATTTTTGAAGCTTTTTCTATCAACTTTCAAACCACTACTCATCTCTATTTGCAATGCAAAGGATGAAATGTTCCCACGACGCATTACAGTTACCATGGACTATTTACACTTAGGCATGACCAACATGTTTTGGCGGACTATCTACCAGTATCTGACATATAGACCGTCAATATACATGAAACTTTGCATAAACATCTTGCACCTAGCCACCCTCGATCGATTGTCTGTCATAGCCAACAGACTATCCGTGAAAACACAAATTAGTTGCACTTAGTCCTCACATGGAGTTAGTAAAACACCCTACCCTTGGTCACAACAACCTTAGTGCACACCCTGGCAGTGCCCCTAAATCATCCTCATGTAATCTTAATCATAGTTTCCCTAAAGTCCTATCAATCTATACCATCCCTTTTGACAAGTATCATTGATTCTCTCAACTAGAGAAAAAGCAAACCCCCGTGATGACAATTTTTCTTGAGGCATCGAGAAGCTCACGCTTCCCCCTTGTTCTTGTCAAAGCCCCTCATAAGGGTCAAGATCCTAGTCGGGTAACCCTGTGGAGCCCACGAGCCTTCCCTATGCACAAATGAGTCTTCATGTGGTATTCTCCCGTACTGCTCCCGGTCATCTTCACTATCGAGCTTATGGCCAAAATGTCATGGTCCTAGTTTCCTCTAGTATGTCGGTGCAAATTGGAAACTAGACGAGGCATTAGGGGAAAAGGAAATAGGAGTTATGGGGTGCTATCATGCAATGGCTTGACCATAGTCGGTGTTGATGGTTTGTTTTACTTTTTTAGTAGTAGAGATTCCTCAACTTGCAAAAGCAAGATTCATCCAATGACTTGGTGCAGATATCAACTAATTGATCACCCGCACCAATCCCATCGATCTTGATATCACCCTTGTTGATATGATACTAAATGAAATGGTGCCTTTTGCTTATATCATTATGCTTGGTTCTTGAATGTTGAATAGTATGGCTATCTAGCCAATCAATCCCATCATTTCACATTCTCTAATTGCCTCATGAACAGATAAAATCAAACCCTATTCTTATACCTTTGCCTTGAGCTTTCCAACATGCTTTCTTGCCGTCTTCACCATGACATCCATGTAGCTCAAAGTTTCCATGTATACTGCACCTTTACCTTTCATATATCACTTGAAAATGTTAGTCCACATGTGTTGTCATTAATTACCAAACCCAAGACAACTTATAAGGTGAATCGCGAAACATATACTGACTTACACATTGTAGTAGCTCTTTTTTTTTCTTGAACATGACTTCACGTGTCATTGCATTAAGAAGAAGGAAGCCGAAAGAACGACGAGTACAACGCAGCTGAGGGGATACCCCCAGCGTCGGTTACAAACCACATAGAAGGTGGTTGGGAACCCAACGACGACAAACACAAAGAAACAACAAGAAATAGGAGGTAGGACCCTCCACCCAACAATGCAATGGAGCCAACCCAGGAGATGCAGCCGTGGTGGCAAAGATGCCACTAAGAAGGCGACCAGGCGGCCGTCGAGGCCCATATGGCAAAGATTCCGTGAGGGGGCATCACACACTCGGCAGCGATTGCCCGAGGTGGAGCCAAACGCGACGTCGGTGACCGAGCACGACCAAGCAACGATGATGCCAACAACTACGGCGACACCAACATCCGAGTTGGACGGACCAAAGCAACGATGGAGTAGAAGGTCATGCACAGCACAAACACCTACAACTCTAGGCACAACTACTCTAGATACAGAGGCGGGGCACAACCGCGGATGGCACAACGAGGAGGGTGCAACAACGGAGCCTTCAAGAAGGAGATGATGCCCGCGGACACCAACCTCGTTGAGACGGTCACCTAGAGGAATTTTCATTCCCAAACAAAGCCCTAGCAGACGCCGCCGACGAGTTGAGCAAATGACGACGCCTCTAGGAAGGTGATGACGTAGGCACGCCGTCGTCGTCGGCCCAAGGCATGAAGCTTGGCGGGGTTTTCACCCATGCTCGTCGTCAGCCGTCGCTGCCGCCAGGGGGTCGGCCATCGTCGCCCCAGCGGATCCAGCCACCCACCGCTACTCCCGGGGTGGAGAGGACGGCGTAGGCCTAAGGAGGCTGGAGAGGATGAAGAGACGGTGCGGGCCTAGTGTAACACCCTAAAATTTGCATTATTTTAAAATAGGAGAATTTGATTTATTTGCGCAATTTTGTGAGCATTTTAACCTAGTGAAATAATAATTTTCATGAAATTAAAATCCACTATAAGGTTAGACACATGCTTGCTTATTCATGCTGTTGCATACCTTGTTTTGTATTGAATGTTGTTTGAGAATTTCAAAAGAGAATTCAAATTCTATTTAAATCTTTATTTGAAAATGTATTTGGAAGATTTGAAAAAGAAAAGGAAAAGAGTTAGGAATTAACCTTTCTTTGGTTTCAGCCCGAAGGCCCATCTTCTCCTCTCTCCCTCCCGGGCCGTTCGGCCTTCTCACCCGGCCCAGCCTACTTTTCCACAGTAGCGCGAGTGGGCCGAGCCCAGCTCACCGAGGCCTGTCAAGCCGCCGCGCCCCTCCTCTCCTGGTCTCGCTGACGCCCCTGGCCCACTTGTCGGGGTCGTCTTCTCCTTTTGCTCGTGACCGAGCCAGTCACCGGTCGGAGGAGTCCGTCCCTGTCTCGACCCCCCTCCTTGCTTGAAGGGCAAGTTGGCTAGCTCTCATAAATAGCGGCCGTCTCCACCGCCTCCCTTCATCGAATCTCGCTGCAAACCGTCGCCCACGATTCATGCACCGGCTGCCACAACCTAAGCCGCCGCTGCCTAGCTCGAGTTGACAAATTCATCGGTTCCGTGGTTCCCGTAAGCTAATGATGGGTTTTTAGATCAATTTTGGAGTAGCCGAATACTTCTCTTCCCTCCTTTTCTAATTTGGTCGCCGTTTTCATCTTGTCATCGTCTACAGAGGAGCTCCGTCCGCCATTGATAGCCGCGGGACGCTCTCGGTCGATTTTCGTCGCTCTAACCTGTCTAGGTGAGTTCGCGAGCCTCCGCTCTTGCTTCCCATGTTTTTGGATCAAAGAATAGTGCGGTATCTTGCTTGTTTGGACAACGCCGATGAGCCTAGCTCGCCGCCGGCCAGTTTTTCCGCCGTCGGTCACTGTAGCCGGCCGGAATCCCCTTCTTCTCTCCCTCCAATCGATCTCGGCCGTTCGTTTCTAATCCGACGGCTTATATCACGAGATACCCTTTCGGTTGGTTGTTTTGCTTAAGAGCCCCTGAGTTTCTTTACTTTTGAACCCACAGTCCATAGCGTAGAAGCCGAATGTGTTTTGTTGTTTTGAAAACGTAAACTTCGTCGGTTTAGATGAAAATACGTTTTCAGGTATTTACAGATTTGCCACTAGGTTTATTTAGGTCATAAAATCTCCGTTTTAACTCCGATTTGATCCGTTCAAGTTGCGTTAGGTTCATAATTTCATACTCTACCTGTTAGTACTGCTGTATAGTAGATTTTCGACTTTTAAATTTTGAGGTTAGATTTAATCTATTACTTTAATAAAGTAAATCTTGTTTAAATCATAACTTTTCCGTTTTAGCTCCGATTTACGTGAACTTCGCGTCTGTGTGATCCTAGAGCGATGTAGATTTGTTTTAAAAACTTTTTATCTTATTTTTCTACTGTTGGTGTACTGTTCTAATTGTAGCTTTGTTTGCTTTGCATGATTGCTCTTGGATGATTGTTGTTGATGTGTTAATTGAGAATAGACGGTGATCAGTTCGTTGGTGATCAAGAGTATTATTACGAGTCGGATCAACAGGATCAGTTAGATCAAGGCAAGTATAGCACGGGACTATCCTTGTTACCTACTCATTTTAATTCACTTAATTCATGCTGCATGTGTCTCCTTGTTAAGGATGCCTTAGTGTTGATCTTACTCCTTGAATCCTATGGTTATAGCATTGGGTAGTTTGCTAGTGCTCACATAAACAATGATCTTGTAATTTGATTAATGACATATGCAATAACACTAAAATATGATTTTTAGCAACAGGGAACAAGAGGGCTAGAGTTTTCTCTAGATTCCTCTCCATAAGGACTTATCTGTAAGCGAACATCCGGGACTTACAGTACAGCTATGAGGGCTACATGGCTCTGGCTTTAGTCATATAAGAGGACCTTTTCTAGCTTGTTAGTGGTTACCTTTATGGCGCAAGAGGGGTGTGTTCCGGGTTGGGTGTAGTGCGGCCTCTGTTCCTATGTGTATAGGCTGCGTGTTATTGTGCCATACGGAAGGGGGCTCTACATTTGCAGGCCACGAAACCTAGCGGCCCTAACTTGTTATACGAACCTTGGAAAGACTTCATAGTGAAACTTATTTGTCCAATGGGGAGTCATGACCTCAGACTTTTGGGGATCACGACTCATAGTGAAAGTGTACAACCTCTGCAGAGTGTAAAACTGGTATATCAGCCGTGCTCACGGTCACGAGTGGCCTTGGACCCTTACGGAATAGATGATCACTATTTAACTATAATATGCTTATGTTTTTGCTATTCATTCTTCATATTACCTGATCATATGTTGATTCTGGATTAAAGACAACTTGATGCTACTCATATGCTAAAACTTTGCCAACTAAAAGCTACATGCAGTTAAACCCGTGTCATGCCTCTTGAGCCTCATGAACCCCATGATATGCTTGTTGAGTTCGACATGGACTCACCCTTGCTATTCCCACATCTCAGGAAGGGTACCAGACTGCTAGATTCTGGAATTGTTAGGCTTTGATCAACCAGTCAGTTTGATCCTAGAGTGAAGGTTACACCCGGTGTTCGGAGTTGTCTTGCCGCTGTGTTGCTCTCTAAGGTTATATCTTATACTATTGTGTTATGCTTAATAAGCATTTGTCTTTTGATATTACACCTATCTGCAGCTATATGTGAGATTTGACCTCTTTATTTCATATATGGTATATATCTGGTTTTGTCCATAAAACTGGGTGTGACAGAGTGGTATCAGAGCAATGCTGACTGTAGGATGCAAGCCTAGTTAGAAATTAGTCGTGTTAAGGTTTGAAACTGCTATAATAATTCTTGTTCTATAAACCTTGGTATTTTCTTCCATACTGTATCCTTGCCCTTGGTATTATCCCCGCCTTGTTGCTTATTTTAAAAGTCTTTGATCTTATCTTCACTCCTTGATTTGGTATGCTTTTAGAATCTTCTCTTACCACCTTCTTGCGTCATCAGAAGAGGAGATTTATGATCCTTTGCCCTTAATATAAAGGTGATGGTAGTATCGCAAGTTGAGTCAATGTTTGCTTTGTGCACCTATAATGTTTTGTTGAATGTCATTGTGCATGTGCTTGTTTTGGATCTTTGTACTGATTGCACTGAACTTGTTGGGTGTTCCCATAATTTCATTTATTTATAGGCCTAAGGTATAAGGATTAGTGAAATAAATAGTTGGGATATGGTTTTCTTCTATTCTCTCCATCCTGTCTTTTTGAAGCAGCCTGCACTCTTCGCTTTATATCTCTGATTTTGGACAATCATAAATCATGAGAAAATTCTGGACAACATTAGACTTCAATATCTTTCACTGAGTGCAAGAATCACCTTGATAGCTATTTTGGGTATGGAGATACGAAAATCACAAGGCGATGCATCTGTACTGTTTGGAACCAGGAACAATTTCAGTTGGGCACTATGTTCGACTACCTTAACTATAGAATATGGGAAAGTGTTCTATACAAAAGTTGCTGAGGATTTCATAACCTTTTCAACCAAGTAAGGCGTGTCATCATATAAGTTTTGGAACTCAAGATATAATTGTTGCAAGATGCCGCATCTGCGCTGCCAGACTTTCTGGATAGATTTCATGTCTCACTCTGAAACCATATTTTAAAATCGGAATCTGGGGAGGTGATCAATAACAAAGTTGTAGAAAATTTGATAAGCTTTCCAACGGTATAAGGTGCAACTTAATTGGATTAACGGAACTCGAGTTATGGCTGTTTTTCTGCACTGCTGTTTATCTACCCACGAGGAATTTCAGATCACTTGTTCCTGCTTATAGACATGAGTATCCTTGGGATATCAGAAGATCTTTATGATGGTTAATTCACTCAAAAGAAGATGCCTCGTGCCCGCAAGACTGCCCGTATCACCACTGGAGGCTACTATCCACCCCGTTCCCTTTACGAACCAGAAGAGCTTCAGGAGGAACCAGAAGAGCTTCAGGAGGAACCAGAAGAGCTTCAGGAGGAACCAGAAGAGCTTCAGGAGGAACTAGAAGACACTACACCAACCCCGCCATCAACACCAGATCAAGCGCCAGAACCAGTTTTGCCTCAAGAGGAACTTAAGAAACAAATAAAAGAGTTGCAAGAGAAAGGTTTTATTCGTCCTAGCTCTTCACCGTGGGGAGCTCCTGTGATCTTTGTTGATAAGAAGGATGGTTCTCAACGGATGTGTGTTGATTATCGGTCACTCAACGAGGTAACTATCAAGAATAAGTATCCGCTGCCAAGGATTGATGACTTGTTTGATCAGTTGAGAGGTGCTTGTGTGTTTTCTAAGATTGATCTTCGCTCTGTCTATCATTAGTTGAAAATTCGTGCTACGGATATACCCAAGACAGCGTTCACCACCCGATATGGTTTGTATGAGTATACAGTAATGTCTTTTGGCTTGACTAATGCTCCTATATACTTTATGTACTTGATGAATAAGGTATTTATGGAGTATCTTGATAAGTTTGTAGTAGTGTTCATCGATGATATCCTAGTATACTCTAAGACTAAGGAAGAACATGTGGAACATTTGAGGTTGGTCCTGCAGAAGCTCAGAGAGCATAAGCTCTATGCTAAGCGTAGTAAGTGTGAGTTTTGGTTGAAGGAAGTTGCTTTTTTGGGTCATGTGGTCTCTAATGGGGGAATATCAGTGGATCCTAGCAAGGTAAAAGATGTGTTGAATTGGAAACCACCAACCGATGTGGGAGAAATTCGTAGTTTCTTGGGATTAACTGGATATTATAGAAGGTTTATTGAAGGGTTTTCTAAGCTTGCCAAGCCAATGACAACGTTGTTAGAAAAGAATGCCAAATTTGTGTGGTATGATAAGTGTCAGGTTAATTTTGAGGAGCTGAAGAAAAGATTGACAATAGCTCCGGTGTTAGTTTTGCCAGATTTGAGTAAGAGCTTCTCTATCTATTGTGATGCATCCCGTTTGGGTCTTGGTTGTGTGCTTATGCAAGAAGGCAAAGTAGTAGCATATGCATCTCGACAGCTGAGGAAGCATGAGTTAAATTATCCTACTCATGACTTGGAGTTAGCAGCAGTGGTGCATGCTTTGAAAATATGGAGACATTATTTGATTGGACATAAAAGTGATATTTACACAGATCATAAGAGTTTGAAGTACATTTTCACTCAATCAGATCTGAACTTGAGACAACGTCGTTGGTTAGAGTTGATTAAGGATTATGATTTGGAGGTACATTATCATCCGGGTAAAAATAATGTTGTTGCAGATGCTCTTAGCAGAAAGAGCTATGCTAATGAGGTGCAAGTAATGCCTATGTCAAATGAGTTATGTGCTGAGTTAGAGCATTTAAACTTGGGTATTGCTATTAATGCAGTGGAATTAGTAATAGAGCCTATGCTAGAGCAACAGATAAGCAAGGGTCAATTGATAGATGACAAAATAAAGGAGATAGTGAAGAATATACCGAAAGGTAAAGCACCTGGATTCTGGTTGGATGATAAAGGAACTCTATGGTTTGGGAAACGTTTATGTGTGCTTGAGGACAAAGCTATAAGAGAAGCAATTCTACGTGAAGCTCATGAGTCCGCTTACTCTATTCATCCCGGAAGTACTAAGATGTATATGGATTTGAGAGAGAGGTATTGGTGGCATGGTTTGAAAAGAGATGTTGCAGAGTATGTTGCACTATGTGACACGTGTCAAAGGGTTAAAGCTGAACATCAGAGACCTGCAGGATTGTTGCAACCGATGCAGATACCTGAGTGGAAGTGGGAAGAAGTTGGTATGGACTTCATAGTGGGGTTACCACGTACCCAGAGAGGTTTTGATTCAATATGGGTTATAGTGGATCGTTTGACTAAAGTTGCTCATTTTATACCGGTTAGAACGACGTATTCCAGTGCAAAGTTGGCTGAATTGTATTTGGAAAGAATAGTAAGTTTGCACGGAGTTCCAAAGAAGATAGTGTCTGATCGAGGTACTCAATTTACATCCTATTACTGGCAGAAAGTACAAGAGTCATTAGGAACTAAGCTAACTTTTAGCACAGCATATCATCCTCAGACGGATGGGCAAACAGAAAGGATTAATCAGATATTGGAAGATATGTTGAGAGCTTGTGCCTTGCAGTATGGTACAAGTTAAGATAAGAGTTTGCCATATGCAGAGTTTTCCTATAATAATAGTTATCAGAAAAGTTTACAGATGGCACCCTTTGAAGCTTTGTATGGTAGGAAGTGTAGAACTCCGTTGTTTTGGAATCAGACGGGAGAAAGTCAAGTATTTGGTCCTGATGTGCTTAGAATGCTGAGAAACAAGTAAGAATGATCCGAAATAATTTGAAAGCAGCTCAGTCACGATAGAAAAGTTATGCCGATACTCGACGAAGAGAGTTGACTTTTGAAGTGGGAGATTATGTTTACCTGAAGGTGTCACCTATGAGAGGTGTGAAAAGGTTTAATCGGAAAGGAAAGTTAGCACCGAGGTATGTCGGTCCTTTTAAGATCTTAGAGAGACGTGGCGAAGTGGCATATCAGTTGGAATTGCCTGAGAGTTTAGCAGGTGTGCATGATGTGTTTCATGTGTCTCAGTTAAAGAAATATTTGCGTGTGCCAGAAGAACAAATACCATTGGAAGAACTCACTGTTAAGGAAAATCTTACTTATGAGGAGTATCCTGTGAAAATTTTGGAGACAGCGGAAAGAGTTACCAGGAGCCGAGTTATAAAGATGTGTAAAGTTTAGTGGAGCCGATATTCGGAAGCAGAGGCTACGTGGGAAAGAGAGGAAGATTTAAGAAAAGCATACCCACAGTTGTTTGAGTAAGCATCGTCCGAATCTCGGGACGAGATTCATTTTAAGGGGGTAGAATTGTAACACCCTAAAATTTGCATTATTTTAAAATAGGAGAATTTGATTTATTTGCGCAATTTTGTGAGCATTTTAACCTAGTGAAATAATAATTTTCATGAAATTAAAATCCACTATAAGGTTAGACACATGCTTGCTTATTCATGCTGTTGCATACCTTGTTTTGTATTGAATGTTGTTTGAGAATTTCAAAAGAGAATTCAAATTCTATTTAAATCTTTATTTGAAAATGTATTTGGAAGATTTGAAAAAGAAAAGGAAAAGAGTTAGGAATTAACCTTTCTTCGGTTTCAGCCCGAAGGCCCAGCTTCTCCTCTCTCCCTCCCGGGCCGTTCGGCCTTCTCACCCGGCCCAGCCTTCTTTTCCGCAGTAGCGCGAGTGGGCCGAGCCCAGCTCGCCGAGGCCTGACAAGCCGCCGCGCCCCTCCTCTCCTGGTCTCGCTGACGCCCCTGGCCCGCTTGTCGGTGTCGTCTTCTCCCTTTGCTCGTGACCGAGCCGGTCACCGGTCGGAGGAGTCCGTCCCCGTCTCGACCCCCCTCCTTGCTTGAAGGGCAAGTTGGCTAGCTCTCATAAATAGCGTCCGTCTCCACCGCCTCCCTTCATCGAATCTCGCTGCAAACCATCGCCCACGATTCATGCACCGGCTGCCGCAACCTAAGTCGCCGCTGCCTAGCTCGAGTTGACAAATTCATCGGTTCCGTGGTTCCCGTAAGCTAATGATGGGTTTTTAGATCAATTTTGGAGTAGCCGAATACTTCTCTTCCCTCCTTTTCTAATTTGGTCGCCGTTTTCATCTTGTCATCGTCTACAGAGGAGCTCCGTCCGCCATTGATAGCCGCGGGACGCTCTCGGTCGATTTCCGTCGCTCTAACCTGTCTAGGTGAGTCCGCGAGCCTCCGCTCTTGCTTCCCATGTTTTTGGATCAAAGAATAGTGCGGTATCTTGCTTGTTTGGACAACGCCGACGAGCCTAGCTCGCCGCCGGCCAGTTTTTCCGCCGCCGGTCACTGTAGCCGGCCAGAATCCCCTTCTTCTCTCCCTCCAATAGATCTCGGCCGTTCGTTTCTAATCCGACGGCTTATATCACGAGATACCCTTTCGGTTGGTTGTTTTGCTTAAGAGCCCCTGAGTTTCTTTACTTTTGAACCCGCAGTCCATAGCGTAGAAGCCGAATGTGTTTTGTTGTTTTGAAAACGTAAACTTCGTCGGTTTAGATGAAAATACGTTTTCAGGTATTTACAGATTTGCCACTAGATTTATTTAGGTCATAAAATCTCCGTTTTAACTCCGATTTGATCCGTTCAAGTTGCGTTAGGTTCATAATTTCATACTCTACCTATTAGTACTGCTGTATAGTAGATTTTCCACTTTTAAATTTTGAGGTTAGATTTAATCTATTACTTTAATAAAGTAAATCTTGTTTAAATCATAACTTTTCCGTTTTAGCTCCGATTTACGTGAACTTCGCGTCTGTGTGATCCTAGAGCGATGTAGATTTGTTTTAAAAACTTTTTATCTTATTTTTCTACTGTTGGTGTACTGTTCTAATTATAGCTTTGTTTGCTTTGCATGATTGCTCTTGGATGATTGTTGTTGATGTGTTAATTGAGAATAGACGGTGATCAGTTCGTTGGTGATCAAGAGTATTATTACGAGTCGGATCAACAGGATTAGTTAGATCAAGGCAAGTATAACATGGGACTATTCTTGTTACCTACTCATTTTAATTCACTTAATTCATGCTGCATGTGTCTCCTTGTTAAGGATGCCTTAGTGTTGATCTTACTCCTTAAATCCTATGGTTATAGCATTGGATAGTTTGCTAGTGCTCACATAAATAATGATCTTGTAATTTGATTAATGACATATGCAATAACACTAAAATATGATTTTTAGCAACAGGGAACAAGAGGGCTAGAGTTTTCTCTAGATTCCTCTCCATAAGGACTTATCTGTAAGCGAACATCCGGGACTTACAGTACAGCTATGAGGGCTACATGGCTCTGGCTTTAGTCATATAAGAGGACCTTTTCTAGCTTGTTAGTGGTTACCTTTATGGCGTAAGAGGGGTGTGTTCCGGGTTGGGTGTAGTGCGGCCTCTGTTCCTATGTGTATAGGCTGCGTGTTATTGTGCCATACGGAAGGGGGCTCTACATTTGCAGGCCACGAAACCTAGCGGCCCTAACTTGTTATACGAACCTTGGAAAGACTTCATAGTGAAACTTATTTGTCCAATGGGGAGTCATGACCTCGGACTTTTGGGGATCACGACTCATAGTGAAAGTGTACAACCTCTGCAGAGTGTAAAACTGGTATATCAGTCGTGCTCACGGTCACGAGCGGCCTTGGACCCTTACGGAATAGATGATCACTATTGAACTATAATATGCTTATGTTTTTGCTATTCATTCTTCATATTACCTGATCATATGTTGATTCTAGATTAAAGATAACTTGATGCTACTCATATGCTAAAACTTTGCCAACTAAAAGCTACATGCAGTTAAACCCGTGTCATGCCTCTTGAGCCTCATGAACCCCATGATATGCTTGTTGAGTTCGACATGGACTCACCCTTGCTATTCCCACATCTCAGGAAGGGTACCAGACTGCTAGATTCTGGAATTGTTAGGCTTGTGATTAACCAGTCAGTTTGATCCTGGAGTGAAGGTTACACCCGGTGTTCGGAGTTGTCTTGCCGCTGTGTTGCTCTCTAAGGTTATATCTTATACTATTGTGTTATGCTTAATAAGCATTTGTCTTTTGATATTACACCTATCTGCAGCTATATGTGAGATTTGACCTCTTTATTTCACATATGGTATATATCTGGTTTTGTCCTTAAAACAGGGTGTGACACCTAGGGCAAGTGCTGCCGCCGCGCGGGCACCGGCGCGGGCGTGGGGTAACAGACACCGCTGTCGCGCAGGCCAACAGTGCGGGCCGGTGAGGCCAGGCCCATCGGCGCGGGTCCCCGGCGTGGGTCGGGCGAGCCCAGGCCGGCCGCCGCCGCCAGGCCACCGGAGGAGAGCCCGCTGGGCCCCCGAGCACCAGTCTCACAGGATCCACTGGGGGAGGGGCGAATCCACCTGGCGCCGCCGCCGCAAAGCCGCCGGAGCTGAGGCCGCCGGGCCCCCGAGCGCCACACCCGGGATCCAGCGAGGGCGGACCCAGGGGCGCTGGATCGGCGTCGGGGCACCGGATCCACCGGTGAGGGGGGGGGGGGGGGCGGATCCATCGACCGGTGGACCGCCGACGCCTGAGGAGATGGTGGGGAGGAGGTGCGTTGTTGAGGCGACTCTAGGCGCCAGATCGGCGTCGGGTGCACCAGATCCGCCGGTAGGGGCCTAGATCTGCCAGCCGGCCGACCACCGGCACCAGAGGATATGGGGTGGAGGGGGGTGGGGGTAGGGGGGTGGAGAGAGGGAGAAGACTGCAGGGGACGCCTTTTGAGCTCCCCTGCTGGTCGCCGCCGCTGACGCGGAGGGGAGGCGCGGCGGCAGCGGCCGAGGTGGCGAGGAGGGGAGGGGTGCGCTCCGGCGATTGGCGGGGGCCCCCCAAGTCGCCCCCGCGAGGAGACAACACGAGGGAGGAGTTCGTGGTAGCTCTTTTTTATATAGGAAAACCAGAGGAACAACAAAAGCGAAATCGTCCACCGTAACGAGATAACAATTGACAACAAAGAGATGATCAATCTCTTTACGTGAAGCTCTTTTTCACCCACGCACTCCATGAAGAGTGGCATCTACCATACACATTCACCGGATGACATGCCGCAACAGAGAATTCATCATGTCCTCCTTCTAGGATCTAGATGCTGCACGCACACGGATGCAGCCTTGACGCTTGATTCCCAGAACATGGAACCAAGACCAATAGGTCTAGGCATCTTCCTACTCGTGCTCCGATCCAGCAGAACCAACTATCCTTAGGCTATGTTTAGTTCACTCTAAAATACAAAAAGTTTTCAAGATTCCCCGTCACATCGCATATGCCGGCACATGTATGAAACATTAAATGTAGGTAAAAAAATAACTAATTGCACAATTTGTCTGTAAATGTCGAGACGAATCTTTTGAGCCTAGTTAATCTATGATTGGACAAAGTTTGTCAAATACAACCGAAAAGTGCTACAATATTTTTTCAAAAACATTTTGCAAACTAAACATGGCCTTAGTCTTCATCAAGGCTAGAACTGTGTCCAACTCAGTACTGTGCGCTGAATGTGCAACTTATCTCTTGCTTTGAAGATGGCACATTTATTTCAGATTTAGGACATTAACTACAAGTGTGATAATGAAACTATGGTCAAGTATCTCAATGCGCCCGTACCAACACCTTACCTCACTGGAGACTTAAAAGAGTATATGCTTCTATGTTTTTTTTGTTATAGGGGCTGTTTAGATGGTGAAAAAGTTTGGGTAAAATTCCTGTAGCACTTTTCGTTGTTATTTGGTAAAAATTATCCAATCATGGACTAACTAGGCTCAAAAGATTCGTCTCGACATTTACAGACAAACTGTGTAATTAGTTTTTTTTACCTACATTTAATGCTCCATGCGTGTCAAAGATTCGATGTGACAGTTACTGTGTAAACTTTTTTTTGGGCCTTTTCAGCAACTAAACAGGCTCATAGTTCAACTCAGACATCAACCATTGAGATTCCACGATCTTCAATTGTAACTGCTCACTCTTTAGCTAGTGCGGCTAAAGGAACATCTACTTCTCCAACACCTACTTTATTCTGCATCATTTTGGCTCATGTCCAGTCAGGGAATCTTTGGGCAATGTAATTTGGGAAAGACATGGCATTCTACCTGTGAGATAATGAAAATTCCTTATAAGAAAACACTCAAAGCATAGCACATTTTCATAGAATCATAAATTTCTATGGGTACTCAGTGAAGGTAACTTATATAAAATTATTACACTTGATTGACCTACAACTTTGTAGCCTCTCATTTTTGAAATATTACGAGAACATTTGGGTCTACATTAATTGAAATATACAAATTTTCAGATCTCAACATTTGTAGGCCGGCATGAGAAACTTTTTATTTCCAAATCTTTTTCATATTCTTTTGAGACCGATGACTAGCTATTAAAATGAATTATAATTAAATTATAAAAAATACAAAAAACAAACTTTCCTCAATTCAACAGGCCCTCGCTTCATGGGCCACGTCCTGCCCGCGCAAAAATCGACCTGGTGCAAACCCGATGGGAGTAGGGGCCCGGTCCAACATGCAAAACCCAACCGCTCTTCGAAAAATTGTGCACTTTCGCAGCCAAGCAAGCAAACGACTCCGTTGATGTGCTCTCCGTTCCCATCTCTGTGTCTGTGAATCTGTCTCTCTCGTGTGTCGCCCAAATCCACCACCCCCACGTCTCCCCCATCCCATCCCCGTGTAGATTTCAAATCCGCGTCAGGCCTGGGCAGAGCTCAGGTCTCGGTCTCCCCCTTCGCCGCCAGTTGCAGCAGCTCCCAATCCCTCGAGATCCGCCGCCGGGGAGACCGCTGACCATGGAGGCCATGGAGGAGCTGTCGGAGCTCGCCGAGTCGATGCGCCAGGCGGCGTCGCTCCTCGCCGACGATGACCCCTCCGACGACGCCGCGCCGCGCCGCCCCACCACCTTCCTCAACGCCGTCGCCCTCGGCAACGTCGTGAGTATCGGTCCCCCTGCCGCCCCCCCACCCCACGAGAACCCTCGCGATCTGCTCCTGCTGCTAGCGTGCTGCACTGCTGCTACTGCTCTTGTGACCCGATCTGATCTGTTCCGATCCGTTTGCGGTTTGTCCGTGCAGGGCGCTGGCAAGTCGGCCGTGCTGAACAGCCTCATCGGCCACCCGGTCCTGGTGGGCTCCTATCTCCTAGCCGAGCAGCTTAGTTCCTTTTCCTCCCTCTTCCCTTGTCGTGCTGTGTTTTTTTTACTGGATTTGGACGCTGTTGGTGTGCGGTGCAGCCGACGGGGGAGAACGGGGCGACGCGGGCGCCGATAGTGGTTGACCTTCAGAGGGAGCCGGCGCTCAGCAGCAAGGCCATCGTGCTGCAGATCGACAGCAAGTCGCAGCAGGTCTCCGCAAGTGAGTTGGATCTCGTGGCCGTGCTTCCTGCATCTATTGATGAGTTTTGGAAGCTTGGGGACTGAGCCTGATCTTGACCTTGATATTTCCTGTTTCGTTCTGCGCGTTGCAGGTGCCCTGCGGCATTCACTGCAGGACAGACTCAGTAAGGGGGCGTCTGGTGGATCAGGGAGGGGCCGTGCTGATGAGATTTACCTCAAGCTGCGGACGAGTACAGGTTTGTTTGTGCTTTGAGTAGTATAACCATTTAAGCAACTTTTAGCTGTTTTTATTTCCGTTTCATTTCACTAGCATTGTACAGAACACAGTGTTGAGTATATGCTCACACTTTTGGTGATGCTGTAAGGTGTTGAACTTGTCATGGAACAATGATGAAATAACAGTTGGGCTGGGATATGTATGCTTGTGACACTGTATGATGTGTGTTTGCACATTGCATTGTGGAGCAGCATAATCATTTGCCAGTACATCTTTCTATGTACTGATGTTCTAACATTGGTGAACCTCCGCATAGTTGCTGTACTAAATCTGCTTTGTTAGTTTGCCTTTCTATTTTGTTGTGCTGCTTTGTGAAATCCTCACAATACTTTTCCTGTTTTTTTTTTCTTCAGCTCCCTCATTAAAGCTGATTGATTTACCTGGGATAGACCAGCGAGCTGTTGATGATTCCATGGTAGGTATTTGAATTATTTCTAAACTATTTTTGCTGTACATAGATGCTTAGAGATTAGGTAGAGTTCTGGTTAACTGCTTGCACGGTAATATCCACAATGAACTTCCATCAGACCATTAAATCGTGAAAGACAAGCTATACGTTTTATCTTGGGACCACTAGAACAAAGTTTTCATTTCTCTGTAGCTCGTATCATTTTATTTGATAGCTTTTGAATTATCCTTGCACATTTACTTATGGAGATCACTTCTAGGTCTTTTAAGGCCATCAAATTCCTTACTCTTTAGCAGAGTGCTGATTGTTTCTTACTTTAGATCAATGAGTATGCTGGGCACAATGATGCAATACTGCTTGTTGTCATACCTGCAATGCAAGCTGCTGATGTCGCATCGTCTCGAGCTCTGAGGTTGGCCAAGGATATCGATTCAGATGGTCTGTGTCTTATCTGAAAATATCCTCGGTAATTCATTAAAATTTTATTGTAGTAACTGATAACTGATGTATTTTCATTCACTGTAACTGTAGGGACAAGAACTGTTGGTGTTATAAGCAAAGTTGATCAAGCAAATGGAGATGCAAAAACTATAGCTTGTGTTCAGGCCCTACTGTCAAACAAGGGTCCAAAAAACCTTCCTGACATCGAGTGGGTTGCTCTAATTGGACAATCTGTTGCGATTGCGTCAGCACAATCAGTTGGGTCTGAAAATTCGCTAGAAACAGCTTGGCGAGCTGAAGCTGAAAGCCTGAAAAACATCTTAACCGGAGCTCCTCAGAATAAGCTTGGTAGAACTGCTTTGGTTGATACAATTGCTAAGCAAATCCGTAAAAGAATGAAAGTGCGGGTTCCTAACCTATTGAGTGGGTAAGAATTATGTCTCAGTTCTTCAGTACCATTGTATCTGCTATCTAATACTTAGATATAAATGCTATATAGTGGCACATGAGTTCTTCTCTTACTACAATGGTGTTAATTCACTTTTATGCATGGTATGTTGCTAAAATTAAACCCGCTTGCTTCTTGTGCTGCAATTTCAGCCTTCAGGGTAAGTCTCAAATGGTGCAAGATGAACTGGCAAGGCTGGGAGAATCTATGGTACAAAGTCCCGAAGGAACCCGGGCAGTTGCTTTGGAGCTGTGCCGAGAATTTGAGGACAAGTTTCTTGCTCACATAACATCTGGTGAGGTTAGTAATGAACTTACACTTCAAATTTGGTTATGCAGTTATACCTCCTAAAATTAATAGTTGATAATGATGTGAGTAACAAAGTACTGTTTTCAATATAAAAGGGATCTGGTTGGAAAATTGTTGCAAGTTTTGAAGGCAAGTTTCCAGACAGAATTAAACAGCTACCATTGGACCGACATTTCGATCTCAACAATGTCAAAAGGGTACGATCACTTTCAATTTTTACATTGAGCTCTGGTTGGCAGTTAGCACATAATTAAACAAATTTTTCTCCACACAATAGATTGTCTTGGAAGCCGATGGTTATCAACCATATTTGATATCTCCAGAGAAAGGGTTGAGATCCTTAATAAAAATAGTACTGGAAATGGCAAAGGAACCATCACGACTATGTGTTGAAGAGGTACGTCCCAATCAATCAATAAGAAAATAAGCCATCACAACTCTGTGTTAGCTTCTACACATTTACTTTTGTTCTTCCCTACCCCTCAGGAGACAAGCAGTGAAGAAAATTAGTAGCTGCGTTTTGACAATTGTTGCAATCTATTCTCACCCTAATATTTTATTATGCTCTACAACACTGCTAAGACCACTCTTCCAGGCCCAATGATAAAAACTACTCCATCCCAAAAGGAATGCAGTTCTAGGTCCGAATCTGGACAAATGCTTGTCCAGGTTCGGACCTAGAATTGCATTTGTTTTGTGACGAGGGAGTGCCTTATAAATTAAAGTTTAGTTCTCATCGGATGCATTTGAATGATGTGTATTTATTTTTTGTTTACCTGTTCTTGCTCTTACCTACCTGATTTTAGTTTTTAAAATCGAGGTTGAATTTCATGTACCATGACTAATATCCCTCAGCTGTTAGCTAGTAAATACTAATGCATGTGATTTCTATCTAGAGGAAATTCTTTATGTCCAGTTAGGTTTTGGTCTATCAAGTGTTTTCTATGTGCTATTATATGTTATGCCCTCTTTGGTATTGTCTTTGTCAGTCATGTCTTGTGTATATTGTCGTGAAGTTCTTTGTGTGTAAACATTGTGAAGTAATACTATATATAGTTTTAGTGTCCATCTTGCCTCCTTCCATGGAAAACTAATTTTTCATTGCATTAGGTTCATCGTGTATTGTTAGACATAGTCAATGCTTCCGCAAATGCCACACCAGGACTTGGAATGTATCCTCCATTCAAGCGTGAGGTATCACTTTTTCTGTTTTACACGTAATTTTCCTCTTTCTGCTTGTTGATACTGTGTTTGGCCTTTTTGGGGTGTAAACTTTCTTTTGTCTGGTCAAGGTTGTTGCAGTAGCATCAAATGCATTGGAGACCTTCAAAAATGATGCAAAAAAGATGGTCGTCGCACTTGTTGATATGGAACGTGCCTTTGTTCCTCCCCAACATTTCATCCGCTTAGTGCAAAGAAGGTCAGTCATCAGGTTGCTGTAGTTTGTTTCTAGTTGTTATATTTCATTCGCATTGCTTTGTGCTTGTAACTTGACAAAAAGAAGTATTATATGCTTCCATTTGTCACCTCTTTTTCCACTGTAAGCCTGGCATTGCTGGACCATTAAATTCAATTGGCTTTAGGCTGAGGTAGTACAAAACATATCTGCACTTCCAAATAGCTACTCTATTAGTTAACCACATCATACATAAACACAGACGGAAATAGGCGACTTAAGGTTGTGATTGTGACTCTCTCTCTTTGGGGCTTTTATGATTTATATGTAGCATATATGTTATCTATGTTGCATGTAGTGAATTGCAGTTCTGTTGTAAACTAAACTGTCCATTATTCAGCTCCATCTGGTTTCATGATGAAATTATTAAACACTGACCCATGGCCTTCAATTTGTCTTGTATTGACAGAATGGAAAGGCAGCGTCGAGAGGATGAGTTAAGAAATCGATCTTCTAAGAAAACACAGGAAGCTGAACAGTCAACATCTAAGAGGGTATGATTTTGCGTCTATGCAGTAGTATTTTATTATAAATATTGAACTATAGGATCTTTTGGTTAGAGGTGTATAGTTCATACTGACTTCTTTGGCTTACAGTTACAGTATATATTGGCTCTGGTGGTTGATTAAACTGTTATTATAGGCCTCCAGTCCCCAAACAGATGCTGAGCAAGGTGGTGGCAGCTTAAAATCAATGAAAGACAAATCTGGCCAGCAAGATAAAGACGCAAAAGAGGGATCAAATTTGCAGGTTGCTGGTCCTGCTGGTGAAATTACTGCAGGTACAATACTCCTCAAATCATACTGTGCCTAAATTAGGTCATGGAAATACATTCTCAAACATTATGCATCTATGCTTGTGCAAACCAACATTATGCTAAACCTAAAATAGATATCACATTTTTCTTTAATGTTCCTTGTCACAAATTAACTGCATACTTGCACCATGTACGAACTAACTTCAATCTTGACATTCCCCATTTAGTTTGTTAGATTAGCATGGGCAACATAACAAGAATTCTCTTGATGAACTGCTTCAACCACTTCACATGTGTTCATGGTAGTGGATACATTTTGATTGATTTGAGAAGTAAACCTATAAGCATATTCTTCTGTTCCTCTGCAGGTTACCTCTTAAAGAAAAGCGCAAAAACTAATGGGTGGAGCAAAAGATGGTTTGTTCTTAATGAGAAGAGTGGAAAGGTTAATCAGTTCTTCAGAACATTTCTTTTGAACTCTTGATTTGTTTGATATGTATGTGAGAGCCCTTTGGTTTTCAACTGTTTACTTACTGCTTATTGATTATTGTATTTCATGGTTCTTGTTTGATCTGTGGGTGTGGTTTTATTCATTATGTGTTGTTTCTTTGCCAGCTTGGGTACACAAAGAAACAAGAGGAGAGACATTTTCGTGGTGTCATCACTCTTGAGGTGTGCATAACCTTTGCCTTCATAATGTGTTATTTATTCCATGTGACACTGAGATGATATAATGATCATGTAACTTTTGCATTACCACTTGAACAGTTTTTCCCTGTTCTCTGGACCATTGTTTTCAGGTCGGCTGGTCGAACCTGGTCGCCCTGGGGTCGACCGGACGATTAATCGCGATTAGTCGTCGACCAGGTCGATTAATCGAACCCTGGTCGACCTGGTCGTCCACCTAATCGTCCACCTTATCAGGACATATATACTTATATATATAGACCTATATATACTATATAGTATACACAATAACGCAAGCATCAAGACTGCATTAGTGTTTAGCTAGTGACTTACTTGTGGGAGTTGTTTTCTTCTCTTTTCTACACTGTCCAGAGATCCAAATTCCTGTCCCAAACTCCATTTCTTCGCTGAATTGTTGCTGCAAGCCTACAAGACCAAAGAAGACCATAATTAGCAAGTAGCAACACTAATGCAGTCTTGATCTTGACACACCTTAACAGCAGCACTGCTGCACTAGCAAATAGCTACAAATTAGCAGACCATAGCAGCCAGCTGCCAGCATATTACAAAACCAAGTTCAAGTTCAATACAGAATAGATAAGCTAAAGTGTTCAAATGTTCAACAGTAAACACAAAGTAGGCAAACTAGCCAATAGCCATCTAATGGTTCTAATCAAGCAACAAATCATTATTCAAATGGAATTCTCCATCTCCATCTGCATCTCCATCTCCAATAGCCATCTAATGGTTCTAATCAAGCAACAAATCAATACAAAGTAGGGCCAACAAGAAGTTCCCAAACTGGTCGTCCATGGCCTGGTCGGACGATTAATCGCGATTAATCGACGATTAATCGGACGACCAGGTTTCTGGTCGAACTGGTCGAGTCGAGGAACCTTATCGAGTCCCTGGGGCGACCAGGACGATTAATCGGACGACCTGAAAACAATGCTCTGGACCCTAGTAGAAAGTTATACGGAGTACTGATTTGGCAAAACATGTCTTGATGTAAAGAACTGTGAGATGGACTACTTTAGCAAGTTGCTTATGTCGTGAGCTGTATTCATTTGCAGGAGTGCAACCTTGAGGAGGTAGAGGAGGAAGAACCTTCTAAAAGTTCAAAAGACTCAAAAAAGGCAAATGGATCAGAAAAGACACCAAGTCTTGTATTTAAGATTACTAACAGGGTTGCATACAAAACAGTCCTAAAAGGTTGATATACCCTTGAATCGTACGGCCTACAGAGTTATATTTGCTTCATGATTCTGTTTTTTTTATAATTCTTTGCTTTAAATTTTGCAGCTCATAGTGCTGTTATGTTAAAGGCTGAGAGCATGGCCGACAAGGCTGAGTGGGTAAATAAGATCAAAGCTGTTATTCAGAGCAAAGGGGGTTCTTTCAAGGGTCCAAGTACTGAGGGTGGTTCTTTGAGGCAAAGCAATTCGGATGGCGCTTTAGTAAGTTCTAGATTAATACATAATTGAATTGCATTTCTAGCTTTCATTTGTAGTTTTGCTTTACTCAACTAAATCTTTATTTATTGGGGGTCATCATGTAATTTTAGGGCCTGTTTGGTTTTAAGCAGTTAAAGTTTAACTCCCGTCACATCAATGTTCCCTCAAATGCATGGAGTACTAAATGTAGACTAATTGCATGCATGTCGGCACAGATTAGGAGTAATTTACGAGACGAATCTATTAAGCCTAATTAGTCCAAGATTGGAAACTTTTTGTCAAATAAGACGAAAGTGCTACAGTGTTTGTTAACTTTAACACCCAAACCAAACAGGCCCTTAGGTTCCCTTGTATGTTTTAGAAGTGCCAATATAAATACTGTTTCATTAATATACACAAACTAACATCTGATCATACACTTTTTCAAAGGATACTATGGCACGGAGACCTGCTGATCCTGAAGAAGAACTTAGATGGATGTCTCAAGAAGTTCGTGGTTATGTTGAGGCTGTTTTGAATAGTCTGGCAGCAAATGTTCCGAAGGTTCATATTGTTCTTTCAATCAGTTGTTATGGCCTTGTATTTGTGTCAAATTTTCATTATTTGTCTATGCTTATATTAGGCTATTGTGCTTTGCCAAGTGGAGAAAGCAAAGGAAGACATGCTTAACCAGCTATACAGCTCGATAAGGTTGATGTTCTGTACATTAATACTCCCTCTGTTCTCAAACACTTGACATTCTGGACAGGATGCAGTCAAACTTTTGAAACTTCAACTGTCAGTTTATAAGATATTGTTTAGTTTGCAAACAGAAGGGCCATGTGTAGACTTTTGTTGAGAAGTAATTTTGTAATCCCATAAATATTAGCTTTATAAATAAAAATATGCTGTGTTAGTGGTCAAAGTTGAATACCAAATGAAAATATAATGGAGGGAGTATGTGTTTTTTTATTTCTTCATCCAGAGATTAGCACCTAGCGGATTGTTTATGCTAAATGGCTTCATAATCTCACATTTCAGTTAAAATAAAAAATATTGTTGCAATATGCCATTCAAGGAAATAAAACTGGCATATACTTGAACATACTAGTACACTAACTCCTTGACCTAATACTCTGGATTGTAGCCTGTATGATTGTTCTGAATTCCTTACTTTATCTGGACATCGTTTTGAAATTAAGGATGTAAAATTCACTATTACAGATTTATATTCTCTCCTTTTGTTATATTTCTAATCAATTTTGGTTGCCATATATTCAGTGTGGCTTATGCTTATTTTTAGTACATTTTGAATAACTTTTGTATTTTCATTCATTTCTCTACCAGCGGGCAAAGCAATGCTAAGATTGAAGAGCTTCTTCAAGAGGACCATAATGCTAAGCGCAGAAGGGAGAAGTACCAAAAACAATCATCACTCCTGTCAAAACTTACTCGTCAACTCAGTATCCATGACAACAGGGCATCTGTTTCCTCTTATTCTAATGACACCACTGAAGCTGGTAAGCTGCCATTTTCATTATCTGTTTAACAACATCAAGTGCAATAGCCTAACTTTCTCCTCTTATGCTATCCTGTAAAGATGATTGGCCAATATGGTTTAGTGCGTAATGTAGATACTAAACTGTCTGTGGGTGGTACCTTTGATGCTCATTGAAGGCATTTTCTTAAGATTCCTGGCCAAACAAAACAAATTAGCTAGTGATTATTACTTGATAAAGCAGTGCTATAGTAGTCCTGTGCTAACCATAGTTCTGATGTTTGCTAGTCTTGTAATTAAGAAGTCTTCCTTGTAATTATATTAGCTAACATTAAGAAGTCAGCTTATATAAGCAATGGTCATGCAAGGAGCCAAGGAGGCTCATGTCCCAAAGCCTTCTTTACCTAATGATCCTCATGGAGTCATGGTCAAGGCCGGTCTGGCTTATGTTTGCTAAACCAAATTGGTCCTTTAGATGTTCCTGTCTATGATTGTTTCATTTTGTATTTGATACATTTTGTATATTGGTTGCATGCATTGCGCACGCAAGGTATGATTAAATAGCAATTTTTTTTTTGGTTTCGCCTGTTGTGGAACATTTTGTAACGATCCAAAATTGTTGTTTGCAGAGAGCCCTCGAACACCAAGCCGCTCAGGTGAGGACTGGAGGTCTGCCTTTGATTCTGCATCAAATGGGCCTGTTGCTGCAAGGACAAACAGTGAATCAAGGTCAAGAAGTGCTGATGGTCGCAGTCGGCGCTACGAGAACGGGGATGTGAGCTCAGGTGCCAACTCTGGCAGCCGGCGCACACCGAACCGGTTGCCACCAGCGCCGCCAAAATACTAATCGTGCTGATTGGTATTCATGAACATTATGTATTCTTGCCTGGCACACGCCCCTTGTTTGTCATATGGGTTATTGGAGGAGCGTATTCCAGATCGGCTGCTAGAGATTGTGGTGTAGTGGAGTCTGGGGGTGATTGCGTGAACATTGTGTTCGCAGGTCGCTGCGACTCAGATGAGTTCTTTATAGAAATATATAGGTAACCATGGTCTCTACTGTTTATTATATCCGCATATTTATGCCCTGGTGCGGTGCTGCTGGCCCTGCCTTTGGGATTTTGTTGGGACGATCGATCTTGCTTTCGCACTTGGTCGTTCTAGGACGACGGCTGTCAGACTATGATCTATGTTGTCCTCCCCCGCATATTGTTCTTTGCCCCTGATTGATTCCTGAAAGCATCTAGGCCCCGAGGTTTGGTTTCGGCAATTGATGACAACGCCTTGTTACCATGACTAACGTGTGTTTTGCAGAAACTTTGGTAAGTTAGGTCATGGAGGTTTGAACTGCTTTGGGCACCATGGTATTTATGCCCCTTGATGGAAATCGTTTCGGTTTTCAAAAGAGTGACGTCAAGATTAAGGACGGTTAGTTCCGGATGTCAAGGTGTTGAGAGACATTTGGAATAGTCGTTAGGATCTTCGTTTTTTCTCTTTTGGCCGTACTATGAAGGGGGGCATGAGCGGGTAGCTTGACCTAGGCGAGTCCTATGTTTAGGTGTGGTGCACACTTGTTAAACTTGGCGCTAGGCAGCTCTAGAATAGCTCAAAGTTCAGTTGGGAGCAACTTGGTTCGAGTTGTGACGCTTTGCGGAAAGTTTCGGGTCTTTTTCCAGTGACCGGACGCGGTCCTCGGCATGACCGGACGCGTCCGGTCAGTTCAGTTCCGCGACTGGGGTTTCAGCTCTGAGCACCGGACGCGGTCCTCGCGAGGACCGGACGCGGTGGTCAGAAGTCAACACGTGTCACTTTAGGGAAACACCCGATCGGACGCGACCTGGGTGTGATCGGCGCGTCCGGTCATAGTCCAGTAAGGTCCTGAAACGACCGGACGCGTCCGGTCATCACCCATCGGACGCGGTAGCGCGTCCGGTGCGAGTACAGTAAGCTCCACGCACGATCGGACGCGTCCGGTCACCCCTGACCGGTGCGTCCGGTCATCAAAGTGTTTTTCAGTTTTTGACCGTTACGAGCGACCGGCGCGTCCGGTCAGTACGACCGGCGCATCCGGTCAGCTCGAGTTTTGCTGAGTCAGCAGGTAACGGTTCGTTTCGTCTGTGGGGTGTATAAATACATCCCCACCACCTCTTTTAGAGGTCTCTTGCTCATTTGATCAGCTGATAAACACCTTTGAAGTGCAAGGTAGTGCAAGAGCACTAGTGAGGATAGAGATTTGAGAATCAAAGCTTGAGAGTTCCTCACTAGCGATTAGAGAGTAACAAGTGTGCATCCACTTTCTCATTTAGGCTCGTAGAGGTCAAGTGAGAGTTCTAGCTTGTTACTCTTGGTGATCGCCATCACCTAGACGGCTTGGTGGTGATTGGGAGTTTGGTGTTCATCCGGCGGAGCTTGTGGATGACCCAACTCATCTTGTGAGCGGTTGTGGGTGATTCACCGCGACGGAGTGTCGAAGAATCAACCCGTAGAGAGCACTTGATCCTTGCGCGGATCAAGGGGGAGCGACACCCTTGCGCGGGTGCTCCAACGAGGACTAGTGGGGAGTGGCGACTCTCCGATACCTCGGAAAAACATCGCCGTGTTCCTTGCCCCTTTACATTCAAGCATTTACTTTCTCGTATTTACTTACATTGCTTGTTTACATTCCTAGACTTGCCATGCTAGACTAGGATTGGAAACTAGGGTGCAAAACTTTGTATCGGTAGACTCTCTAGGAACACAAGTAGACACTAGGGGTGAATTCCAGCTTGTAGGTTTTATTCCTTGCTTTTATTTTTAGAAAAGCCCAATTCACCCCCCCTCTTGGGCATCTTGATCCTTTCAATTGGTATCGGAGCCGTGTTGCTCTTCTTTTAGGCTTTACCGCCTAGAGCAAGATGTCTAATGGGGAAGGACCACCTCCCACTTTTGAGGGAGACGATTTTCCATATTGGAAAATTCGTATGGAGGCGTACCTCGAAGCCATAGATGTTGGGTGTCTTAGAGCCGCAACCGAAGGGCTTCCCCCCATAAGGGATCCCGCTAACCCAAGTGGTGACGAGGAGAAGTACGATCGGTGGAATGCAAAGGCCAAAAATGCACTCTACCGGGGCTTAGGCAAAGATATCTTCAATCGCGTGCGAAATGCAAAGAACGCTCATGAACTGTGGGAAAATCTTTGTGCACTCCATGAGGGAACTAAGAGTGAGCGTGAGGAACGCTATCACATAGCCTTAAAGAAAATTAATTCTTTTGAGATGCTTCCCAAAGAAAGTGCTAATGACATGTACACTCGCTTAAATGTTCTTGTAGAGGACCTCAATGCTCTTGGGCTCACCAAAATGAGTCAATCGGATGTTGCAAGGAAGATCTTGAGTGTGCTTCCCGTTGAGAAGTATGGACATATTGTCACCGTGCTTCACCAAAGTGATCTTTCCACCGCAACACCAACGCAAGTTTTGGGGAAAATCAATGCTCATGAGATGTACATGCATATCACTCCGGAAGAGGGATCATCATCTTCCAAGAAGAAAGACTTGGCCTTCAAAGCTAGTCATGATAAGAAGAAGATGAAAGGCCAAGCCTTGATGGTGCAAGAAAGCTCAAGTGATAGTGATGTTGATGATGAATCACTTGCACTCATGGTGAGAAAGACCACCAAGATGTTAAAGAAGCTTAACAAGAGTGGCATCAAGTTCGATGGCAAGAAGAAGAAATTCTTCACAAGTAGCAAGAGAAAGCCAATCTCGGAGATGGATTGCTACAATTGTGGTGAACTTGGTCATCTAGCTCATCAATGCCCTAGACCACCAAAAGACAAGTACAAGAACAAAAACAAGGGCAAGAAAAATGATTCAAGTGATGAAGAAGAAGAGAAGAAAAGGAACAAGCCATACAAGAAGAAGGATGGCAAAAAGAAGGAGTTCCACAAGAAAAAGAAGGGAGGAAAGGCATACATTGTTGGTGATTGGCTCACCGACATTGAATCATCATGTGAGTCCTCCGAAGATGAAAGCAATGATGAGAAAGAGAAGGTTGCCGCATTTGTGATGGGGCCATCATCTTCACCAACATCTTCATCACCACCTTCACCACCCCCTTCACCATCATCGTCCACTACTCACCTATGCCTTATGGCCAAGGGTGAACGAAAGGTACAAAACCATGATAGTGATGATAATGACGATAGTGATAGTGATGATGAATATGACTCACCTTCTTATGATGAACTTGTAAAATTGTTAAACAAATACACTAAAATCATAAGAAGAACTAGAAGTGAAAATGATGATCTTCAAAATGAAAATGAATCACTCTCATCAAAGCTTGAAAATATTCAAAAGACTAGTGGTGAGTTTAGAGTTCAAAATGAAGTAATGTCTTCCACTCTCAAGGAACTCAAAACCTCCTATAAAGAGCTTAAAGATCAACATGATAAACTTGAAAAGAAGCATGATGAGCTCATCACTAGATGCAATTCTCTAAAGGACAAATATACCACATTAAAAATTGATTATGATAGTCTTGTGGTTGCTAATGAACTTGCTCTTGAGACACATGATGCTACTAACCATGTTGTTAAGTGTGATATAGCTACATCATGTGATGACTTGATCATTGAAAGCATTGAGCAAGGTTCTAGTAGCAAAGGCAAGAGTGTGGTTGAGTCAAGCAACTATGATGACTATGCCAAGATTAAGAGTGAAAATGAGAAGCTTGCAAGTGAGAACAAGAAGCTAAAAGGTTTGATGGCTCTTGAGAAGCAACCAACAAATGAGTCACTCATTGAAGAAAACAAAAAGCTAAAGCAAGAAAAAGAGCATCTCAAGACCGGCCTAAGCAAGTTCACAAGAGGCCAACATTTGCAAAGTGAGCTCCTCATGAACACCGTAATGAAGATGGATAGAAGTGGTATTGGGTACTTGGCAAATCAAGAGAAGAAAGCAAAAGCTCAACAACAACAAAGCAAGTCAAAGCCCAAGCCAAAGAGATGTGTTGAGTGTGGTCAAGAAGGTCACTTTGCTCATGAATGCAAAACTCCACCACCACAACCCTTGCCCAAGCATGCTAGACCCTTCGCTTTCAATGCTCATTATATGCTAAGAAAAGATTCAAATGGAAAGATGAAAGTCATGTTTTTGGGTCCCCCAAACAAGAGTAGGCCAAAGAAAATATGGGTTGCCAAGTCACTAGTGGATAAAGTCAAGGGCCCCTCTCAAGTTTGGGTCCCTAAACAAAAAGCTTGATCTCTTGTGTGTAGGTGAACTACAAGACCGGTGGAACTCATTGGGTTATTGATAGTGGTTGCACTCAACATATGACCGGTGATCCTCGTATGTTCACTACCATTGAAGAGAATAGTATATGTCAAGAGAAGATCACATTTGGGGATAATTCAAAGAGCAAAGTCAAGGGCATAGGCAAGATTGCAATATCACATGATCACTCACTCTCAAATGTGCTTTATGTTGCTTCATTGAGTTTCAACTTGTTGTCCGTTGGGCAACTTTGTGACCTTGGCTTCCAATGCTTGTTCACACCAAATGAAGTGGAAGTTTCAAAGATAGATGACAAGCAAGTGATATTCAAAGGCTTTAGATACAATAATCTTTATCTTGTTGACTTCACCTCCGAAGATGCAAACTTGATGACATGTTTGTTCACCAAGACCTCACTTGGTTGGCTTTGGCATAGGAGGCTTGCTCATGTTGGAATGAACACTCTCAACAAGCTATTGAAGAAAGAACTAGTGAGAGGATTGAAGGATGTGAAGTTTGAAAAGGACAAACCTTGTAGTGCATGTCAAGCGGGCAAACAAGTTGCAAACACTCATCCAACCAAAGCTTTCATGTCAACTTCAAGAGTGTTAGAACTTCTACACATGGACTTGTTTGGGCCTACAACATACAAGAGCTTGGGTGGTAATCTCTATTGCCTTGTGATAGTGGATGACTACTCAAGGTATACATGGACTTTCTTCCTTCATGACAAATCCGAAGTGGCAAATTGCTTCAAGAAGTTTGCAAAGAGAGCTCAAAATGAATTTGAAGTCAAGATAAAGAAGATTAGAAGTGACAATGGGAAAGAATTTGACAACACCAACATTGAAGCTTATTGTGATGAAATTGGAATCAAGCATGAGGTTTCTTCAACCTACACTCCTCAACAAAATGGTGTAGTTGAGAGAAAGAACCGAACTTTGATCACCCTTGCAAGAACAATGCTAGATGAGTACAACACTCCGGAGAAGTTGTGGGCCGAGGCAATCAACACCGCATGCTATGCTTCAAATCGCCTCTTCCTACAAAAGTTTCTTGGCAAGACCCCCTATGAGTTGCTCAATGGCAAGAAGCCGGACGTTTCCTTCTTCCGGGTGTTTGGTTGCAAATGTTACATCTACAAGAAGCGTCAACACCTAGGGAAGTTTCAAAGACGTTGTGATATTGGCTTTCTTGTTGGTTACTCATCAAAGTCCAAAGCATATAGAGTATTTAACCATGCCACCGGTTTGGTTGAAGAAACATATGATGTGGAATTTGATGAATCTAATGGCTCCCAAGGAGCAATTGAGAATTGTGATGATGTAGGTGATGAACCCTTGAGGGAGGCTATGAAGAACATGCCCGTGGGAGACATCAAGCCAAAAGATGATGATGACGATGTACAAATTGTTGATCCACCATCTTCATCACGTGTGCCTCAAGATGATAACAAGAATGAGAGAGTTGAAAATGAAGACACTCATGTCTCTCATGAACAATCCGAGGCACAAGCTCAAGATGTTGATGCTCCTCATCCACCTCCTCAAGTGATTGATAAAAGAAATTCACCACTACTTCAAGCACATCCACAAGATCTCATCATAGGGAGTCCTACAAAGGGAGTAATGACTCGATCTCAAAAGCTAGCTTCTTTTGTTGAACATCACTCTTTTGTCTCTTGTGTTGAACCTAAGAATGTAGAAGAAGCTCTTCAAGATCCGGATTGGGTGATTGCAATGCATGAAGAATTGAACAACTTTACCCGCAATCAAGTATGGACACTTGAAGAGCATCCCAAAGGTGCAAGAGTCATTGGAACCAAGTGGGTGTTTCGAAACAAGCAAGATGACTAAGGCATAGTGGTGAGGAACAAGGCAAGACTAGTTGCAAAGGGGTTCTCTCAAGTTGAAGGTCTTGATTTTGGAGAAACCTTTGCACCCGTTGCAAGACTTGAAGCCATTCGTATCCTCCTTGCTTATGCATCACATCATGATATGAAACTATATCAAATGGATGTGAAAAGTGCATTTTTAAATGGCTTTATAAACGAACTAGTCTATGTTAATCAACCTCCCGGGTTTGAAGACCCTAGATATCCTAATCATGTTTATAGGTTGTCCAAGGCGTTATATGGGCTCAAGCAAGCCCCTAGAGCGTGGTATGAACGCCTTCGGGACTTCCTCATTGAGAAGGGCTTCACCATTGGGAAGATTGACACCACACTATTCACCAAGAAGTTTAATGGGGAGATCTTCATTTGTCAAGTATATGTTGATGATATTATCTTCGGATCAACAAATGAAGATTATTGCAAAGAATTTGGTGAATTGATGTCAAAGGAATTTAAGATGTCAATGATTGGTGAGCTCACATTCTTCCTTGGCTTTCAAGTAAAGCAAATGAGAGAAGGGATTTTCATCTCTCAAGAAAAGTATACCAAGGATCTTCTCAAAAGATTCAAGATGGAAGAATGCAAACCAATCAAGACCCCAATGCCATCAAATGGACATCTCGACCTAGATGAGGGAGGTAAACCGGTTGATCAAACTCTCTACCGTTCTATGATTGGTAGCTTATTATACCTTACCGCATCTAGGCCCGATATCATGTTTAGTGTGTGCATGTGTGCTCGCTTTCAAGCATGCCCTAAAGAACCTCACCTAAGTGCCGTAAAAAGAATCCTAAGATATCTTAAGCTCACCCCAAGCATTGGTCTTTGGTATCCCAAAGGAGCTAGATTCCAACTAGTTGGCTATTCCGATTCGGACTATGCCGGTTGCAAGATTGATAGAAAAAACACATCCGGAGGGTGCCATTTGCTTGGAAGGTCTTTAGTATCTTGGTCATCTAAAAAGCAAAATAGTGTGGCTTTGTCCACCGCCGAGGCGGAATACATTGCCGCGGGGGCTTGTTGTGCACAAATCCTATATATGAAACAAACCCTCCTAGACTATGGAATTGTTCTTGAAAAGGTGCCACTTTTATGTGACAACGAAAGTGCCGTTAAAATTGCTAACAATCCGGTACAACACTCACGCACCAAGCACATTGATATCCGCCATCACTTTCTAAGAGATCACGTTGCTAAAAATGATATATCACTAGAAGGTGTAAGAAGTGAAAATCAATTAGCGGATATCTTCACCAAACCTTTGGATGAGGCAACCTTTTGTAGGTTAAGAAGTGAACTCAATGTGCTTGATTCTAGCAACTTTAAAAAATGAGCGTGTGTTGTCTCCTGCATTGCATTGTATAATATGCCATGTTTATTTTATTGCAATGCATTTAGGGCTTGGCTAACACGGTTACGATAACCCTCCTTTGGAGGAGTGAAAAAGCCTAACCATGGATCAAACTTGACAAGCATTCTAGTTTTACCTTCTTGTATTGCATTGCATATGCATGGTTGTTGTTCTTGTCGTTTCTTTTCGGTTAAGTTTTGAGCAACCTCTGTGTTCGTCCATGGATAGAGAGAGCATTTTGACGCTCCTAAAGGTTCAAAAACTCTATTGCGTGGCCATACGTTGCTCCTTGAGTGTTTATTGCCTATTTTCTTAAAAATAATACTAGCCTAAGGCAATCTATTTTAAAATCCTTGAGGGTTTGAGTGAGGTCTCTCACTTCATGTTCCAATTGGTGCTTATTTGTGTCTCTTTGGTTTGGAACCTGATTGGGAGAAGTCGCGTCGAAGTTCGGAACAAAGAAGGGCGAAGAACAGTCACCGGACGCTGCACCGGACGCTGCACCGGACGCAGTAGTGCTTCACCACCGCGTCCGGTCTCGGCGTCCAGCAGCGCGTCCGGTCATCCAGAAGACCAACTCCAGATCTAATGATCGGACGCTGCACCGGACGCGCCTCTGTTCGACCACCGCGTCCGGTCCCGGTTACCACCACCGCGTCCGGTCATTCGCGATGTTTTCCTGAACTTCCAACGACCGGACTCAGACCGCGTCCGGTCAGTCCGCACCGGACGCGTCAGGTCACTCCAGGAGCTTACTGGAGTATGACCGGACGCTGCACCACCGCGTCCGGTCATATCGACCACCGCGTCCGGTCATCACGTGTCGCGCGGATCTAACTCCTTATAAAACCGTTTCGTCCCCGACCGATTTTATTTCACCCGCCCGAGCTTCCGCCGCCGCCTTGCCCTATCCGCCGACTCGCCGTCTCCGCCGCCGTCCTCCCTGCCGCCGGCGAACTTCTGTCGAGCTCGCGCTCGTCTGCTCGCTGCCGCGCGCGCGCTCGTCTGCTCGCTGCCGCAGCCGCGCCGCCCGCAGCCGCGCCGCCCGCAGCCGCGCCACCGCCGCGCCGCCGTTGCCCGACCGAGCCACCACCGCCGGTGAGCCGCGCCCCTGCGAGTCAGCTTCGTCCCCGACATTGGTACGACTCGTGCTTGCCCTCGATCGTTTTCCATCAATCGATCTACCCTAACCCTAACCCTAACCCTAACCCTAGGGTTCGACGGTCGTTCGTTCGTTCGTCAACAAGTCTCGTCGCGAGTCGTCCTCTTCGCGAAGAGCTCGTCTGGTGGATTTGGAAATCTCGCAATCTAGGTCACCGTCGTCTCGTCGATCTGAGGTAGCTTCGCGTTTCGATTCACTTCGTATCTCACATGCTTGCTATCTCTAGGTTTCCGTACCCTTTAGTTATATATGTGTTTATAGTAGATCTCTCTATTCCGTCTTTGCAGCGAGTCTGTTGTGTGTCAGGGTGAGATCTGTTTGCTAAATCCGAGGCCAAGCCTGCGGATACGGATTGAGGCCAAGCCTCTTGAGTGACAGTTCATCATCTTACAGAGGTTCTCAGTCACTGTGTCAGCATGGTGCGTTGCAAGAACGTTGGTGGTGCTTCTGGTGACGGGAACGACAGTCCTCCTCGTCGGTCTGAGATTGCACGTGGGAAGCGTATCAAGGTCATGGCCAGAAAGAAGAAGAAGACACTTACAGAGGCAGAGATTGCTCAGGCCGTAGCAGATGCAGCAGAGCAGGCAGAGAGAGGTGGCAGGAGCAGTGGCATACGCATAGGCGAGCGTCGCTTTCATCTTGAAGGTCGACAGCTCGGCACAGAGGCCACTGAGGGCACTGAGGATACTAGAGCTACAGAGGATATGACAGTTGATCCTCCCACAGAGACCACAGGGGCTCCAGAGGCTACAGCAGAGGGGCAGTCAGCTCAGTCTCCAGTACGTCGCCGCTCTACTCGCGCCCGTACTCAGGTGTCTCCTCGGCCAGAGGGTCAGCGACGTGGAGCACGGCCTCCTCCCAGAGCTAGAGGTTCACCCCCGGTCGAGCACTTTGACTTGAGGGGTGCTTCAGCACGTCAGGTGCAGGGGTTGAGGTTCGTGGAGGTCAGTCGGTGGTTTCCACCTGTGAGGGATCCCAGAGCTTCAGAAGGGTTCTATACCCCTCTTCAGGAGGATTTCTACAGAGCTCTAGTTGACAGCGGTATTGCCTTCCGACCACAGAGGGTCTGTCGACTTGAGTCACTGGTCGAGGTTGTGGGAGAGCAGCTACGTCCGCACCTGTCCTTTCTGCCAGGCTTGTCAGATCTTCTTGGACGGACAGGTGCATACCGCGGCACATGGGTCAGAGAGTTTTATGCTTCATTATGGATTGATCCTGCCCATGATTTCATTCACTTTGCATTCCGAGGCCGCGATCACCGCCTATACAGCAACAGAGTGCGGGAGATTCTCAGACTCCCAGCTTTTGACACAAAGATACATCAGCTGTGTTATGGTCAGACTCCTCCTCTGAGACGCCCTCACGGCGGGACAGTGCCACCTACAGACTTGGTTCGACCCTGCTTCCGTGAGCCTTTTGGCCAAGGGTCTCGTCGCACGCCCGCCAGTTTGACACCACTGGCCAGAGTTTTGGATGCTATAGTCAGACGCACACTTCTTCCCAGACTTGGCTACAGAGAGGGACTGACTCGGATGCAGTTATGGGTTGTTCACCACCTCCTCTCACAGACACAGTTTGATATATGGGATCTCATACTTAGTGAAATGGAGGACACCATAGCTGAGGGCTTCAAGGGTAACCGTCAGCTGCCCTATGCACACTGGATCTGCTTCATTATCAGATCATCTATTCAGCTGCCAGCAGAGATCCGAGCTGAGATATCAGATACTACCACTGCTTTTCCTGAGTATGATATCCGTCAGCTTTGGACGTCAGTCACCAGAGATCAGGCCCCAGTGCCAGGACAGCGTGTGCGACCTGAGGTTCCTGAGACAGCAGCTGAGCAGGACGCCACAGTTGATGAGCTTGCAGAGGCAGAGCTTGCAGATCTTGACGCTCAGCCTGCTGACCTTCCTGAGGATGGGACATCTGACAGCACTGATGAGGACTACCAGCCCATCCCCAGGTACCGGTCTCCTCGGTCCCACGACCACGAGGCCGGTGGCTCTGGTTCAGCCTCCCGCACAGACCCAGCCATGGTGGCAATTCTTGAGAGGTTGACCCAGGCACAGGAGCAACAGCAACAGCAAATACAGCGACAGGCTCAGGACACAGCTGCAGCACTTGCACAGATTCAGGCTCGTCAGGACGAGTTTCAGCGACAGCAGCTTGAGATCCAGAGGCAGCAAGTCGAGATGCAGAGACAGCAATATGAGATTCAGCGACAGACTGCAGCTAGTCAGCAGCAATACTTGGATCTCCTGCGCCACCTAGTCACGGTTGGGGTTCCTCCGCCTACTTCTGTCCTCACTTCTACTTTACCATCTTCTGATCCATCGAGTCAGGGACAGCCAGGTTTACAGTTCACATCTCCACAACAGCAGGTTCCCCAGTCTTTTCAGTCCCCGAGTTTCACTCCTATTCACACGGGGTTTACACCATCAGACCAGCCTCGCCCTCACCTCCTGACAGGCACACCTTTCGGTGATTTCAGTGCTACCTACAGCGAGTTGACTGGTCAGCCGACGCCCTCACACACTACAGTTGCTACTTCTTCAGGGTTGTCAGCTTCAGAGGCAGCTATCCCTCCAGTAACAGGGACTGGTACTACAGAGACTCTACCTTCGTCAGTTGCCTCCACAGATCTTCCTGCTTCTGGCTCGCTACAGGCTCAGGTCACTCAGACGGATCCTATCATTACGACAGTACCTGTTCCTGCCTTTCAGACCCAGACAGTTACACAGCCACATGCTTCATCAGAGGGTCAGCCAGATAGCTCAGATTCCGAGGGCGATTCTCTACACTTCGTGTTCACTCCACGCACCTCGGCACCCGACACGACTCCGTCTGTCCCCCCGTCAGATCCTTAGATTAGTTCTTTTTTTTGGCGCTTGATGCCAAAGGGGGAGAGAGAGTAGTTTCAGGGGGAGTTTTGAGAGAGGTTTTTGTTTTTTATTGAGTGCTACATTCATGCATCATGTTTTCTTTTCAGTCATTGCATTCGTGTGACATGTCATTGTGAGATAAAACTTTGAGTTTTAATGTTTCATCCTGTTAGTGTTATCTCTTGTCACCGTTGTTATTTATAGCTCTAAGGTTATGCTTCCGTGCCTTACTTCGATTTTATGAGCTATATCCTTTTGTGTACTAACGTTTTTTGTCTTATCCTATGAGTACACTCTTTTGGCTTGGGACACATAAGCAATCCCTTTCACCTCTTAGCTTATTGCTTGTCGCTTATGTGAACCATGCATGCTCAAAAACCTCAACTCCAATTTTTCATATCTGAGTGTTGTCATCAATCACCAAAAAGGGGGAGATTGAAAGCATCTAGGCCCCGAGGTTTGGTTTCGGCAATTGATGACAACGCCTTGTTACCATGACTAACGTGTGTTTTGCAGAAACTTTGGTAAGTTAGGTCATGGAGGTTTGAACTGCTTTGGGCACCATGGTATTCATGCCCCTTGATGGAAATCGTTTCGGTTTTCAAAAGAGTGACGTCAAGATTAAGGACGGTTAGTTCCGGATGTCAAGGTGTTGAGAGACATTTGGAATAGTCGTTAGGATCTTCGTTTTTTCTCTTTTGGCCGTACTATGAAGGGGGGCATGAGCGGGTAGCTTGACCTAGGCGAGTCCTATGTTTAGGTGTGGTGCACACTTGTTAAACTTGGCGCTAGGCAGCTCTAGAATAGCTCAAAGTTCAGTTGGGAGCAACTTGGTTCGAGTTGTGACGCTTTGCGGAAAGTTTCGGGTCTTTTTCCAGTGACCGGACGCGGTCCTCGGCATGACCGGACGCGTCCGGTCAGTTCAGTTCCGCGACTGGGGTTTCAGCTCTGAGCACCGGACGCGGTCCTCGCGAGGACCGGACGCGGTGGTCAGAAGTCAACACGTGTCACTTTAGGGAAACACCCGATCGGACGCGACCTGGGTGTGATCGGCGCGTCCGGTCATAGTCCAGTAAGGTCCTGAAACGACCGGACGCGTCCGGTCATCACCCATCGGACGCGGTAGCGCGTCCGGTGCGAGTACAGTAAGCTCCACGCACGATCGGACGCGTCCGGTCACCCCTGACCGGTGCGTCCGGTCATCAAAGTGTTTTTCAGTTTTTGACCGTTACGAGCGACCGGCGCGTCCGGTCAGTACGACCGGCGCGTCCGGTCAGCTCGAGTTTTGCTGAGTCAGCAGGTAACGGTTCGTTTCGTCTGTGGGGTGTATAAATACATCCCCACCACCTCTTTTAGAGGTCTCTTGCTCATTTGATCAGCTGATAAACACCTTTGAAGTGCAAGGTAGTGCAAGAGCACTAGTGAGGATAGAGATTTGAGAATCAAAGCTTGAGAGTTCCTCACTAGCGATTAGAGAGTAACAAGTGTGCATCCACTTTCTCATTTAGGCTCGTAGAGGTCAAGTGAGAGTTCTAGCTTGTTACTCTTGGTGATCGCCATCACCTAGACGGCTTGGTGGTGATTGGGAGTTTGGTGTTCATCCGGCGGAGCTTGTGGATGACCCAACTCATCTTGTGAGCGGTTGTGGGTGATTCACCGCGACGGAGTGTCGAAGAATCAACCCGTAGAGAGCACTTGATCCTTGCGCGGATCAAGGGGGAGCGACACCCTTGCGCGGGTGCTCCAACGAGGACTAGTGGGGAGTGGCGACTCTCCGATACCTCGGAAAAACATCGCCGTGTTCCTTGCCCCTTTACATTCAAGCATTTACTTTCTCGTATTTACTTACATTGCTTGTTTACATTCCTAGACTTGCCATGCTAGACTAGGATTGGAAACTAGGGTGCAAAACTTTGTATCGGTAGACTCTCTAGGAACACAAGTAGACACTAGGGGTGAATTCCAGCTTGTAGGTTTTATTCCTTGCTTTTATTTTTAGAAAAGCCCAATTCACCCCCCCTCTTGGGCATCTTGATCCTTTCAATTCCTATTTAGACATGGTATATGTATGACTTGAAGCTTCACGTTGTGGTTGCCATTCTTCGGGATTTCGAGTGGTAGAGACGGTTGCCTGCTCGTGTGCCACACTTTCAATGAGCATGGACGAAAGTAAGGCATTATCTTGATTGTTCTTATTTCAGTATTGGGCGGTGCCGAAGCAGTAGTCCGGGCTGACGAGTGGGCAGCAACGCAAATTGGAAGTGGGTTCATTTATGGAAGCCCAATATGTTTTTGCATGAGATTGAATAAATTCTTGCTTTTTTTTGTTTTGTTTTTGGATACAACTGGATAAATTCTTGCTATTGACATAGGAGTGGCCTTGTACTTCCTCCGTGTCAAAGTGTAGGTTTGTACTTCCTCCGTCTCAAAGTGTAGGTTGCTTTAGCTTTGGAGCATGTTTAGGAGAGCTTCAGCAGCTCTAGATCCATAAAATAGGAGAATTTCTTCGTTGCCATTGAAACTTATAACAACTCCTTCATTGTCACTCAAAAATATGTCATGCCGTCATTGCCACCCGTTTAAATTTTACGTTCCCTTCGTTGCCATTCTCTCAACTCCGTAGGTAACCTTTCAAAAAAAAAAAACTCCGTAGGCGACGGTGTGAATCAGTAATGAGCAGCGCTGCCTATGAGGGCATCGCAGACACATTGAGCCCGTCGCTAACTGTGATATCTGTGGAGAGGATAAGGAGTCGGTGAAGCACGTTCTACTAGAGTGCACGGTGGCAAAGTTCTTCTGGAACCATACAAAGACCATGTCTTGGTATCAAGATCCCCGGAATTCTTCTGGTCCGAACGGCCGGACCGTAAGCCTCCGCCGAACGAGGAACGCGCCAAAAATTTTAGGTACGGAGCAGTGCGTTGTGCGCGAAAAGTGCTGGTGCCGAACGATGATTTGCGGTGTGCGAGCAAACGGCCCATGACGCGGCCCACATGAGTGTAGCTACAGCCCACGGAGGTGCATCCTTCTCTGGCGTTGACGGAAACAGTCCCTGGATGAAAGCGACGGCTAATATAGAGCACCCAGGTATGTTAGCTTCTATTTTTTCTTTTTTATTATTCTTCTCATTTCTTTTCTTTTTCTTCTCTTTTATTTTATTTTATTTTTTCTTTTTTATTTTTGTGCTTCAATTATTATTTTTATTTTCTCTATTTTTTGTTTTATGTGATTATTATTATTATTATTATTATTATTATTATTTTATTTTCTCTTTCTTTTATTTCTTTTTTCTTCTACTCTAATTATTTTTTGATTTCATTTTTGTTTTTCTGTGTTCACCCATAGGTTGGTACGTTTATCCTTTTTTCTTATCTTTCCTATATTTCTTTTTCTTTTCTTTCTCATGTGGTTTTTTCTTCTTTTTCATTTTCTTAATCTTTTGTTGTTTCTATTTCTATTTATTTTTTCTTTTTCTTTTCTATTTTTCCCAATGTTTCTTTTTTAATTACTATATGAACTATTTTTGTTTTTATTTTAAAGTTTTTCATTTTACATATTACATAAGATACATATACCATATAATTTTTAAAATTTTCTTTTTTCCTTCCTTATATACGTTATTCATTGATTTTATTTTTTTCTATATATTTTTTATTTGTTATTCGTGTTTCTATGTGAATTTTTACTTAGTTTAATTACTTTAATATTTTTTTTTATTTTCTATATTATATGAGATAAGTGTAATGTTCGCATAGTATATACGTGATATTCTATGATATATTTTGCGATGTTCGCGTAGTATACATATGAAGTTTTATGATATTTTTTGTGATGTTCACGTAGTATATATGTGATGTTCTGTGATGTATCTTGCGATGTTCAAGTATTATACATGTGATGTTCTAAGATGTATTTTTTGATATTCATGTTGTGTATATGTGATGTTCTATGATGTTCGCGTAATATAAATGTGATGTTCACGTGTTATACATACGATGTTCTATGATGTATTCTATGATATATTTTGTGATGTTTACGTAGTATACATGTGATGTTTTATAATGTATTTTTATGTTTATGTAGTATACATACGATGTTCTATGATGTTTTTGTGATGTTCAGTTATTATACATGTGATGTTTTGTTATGTATTTTATGATGTTCATGTAATATACATGTGATGTTCACGTAGTATACATATGATGTTCTATGATATATTTTTGTTATGTTCATGTAATATACATTTGATATTATGTGATATATTCCATGATGTTCATGTAGCATGCATGTGATGTTCTAGATGTGTTTTGGATTTTTCACATATACATGTGATGTTTTGTGATGTTCATGTAATATATATGCGATATTCACATAGTATACATATGATATTCTATGATGTATTTTGATGATGTTCATGTGCTATACATGTGATGTTCTATGATTTTTTTATGTTCACATGGTATACATGTCATGTTCTGTGATGTTTTTAGAATATGCACATATAAATGAGATGTTTCACGATTATCTTTAAGTACCCACATATTATCCGTGAAATGTTATATGGTATATTTAGGTTGTTTAAGTAATTTCTATGTGATGTTCTTTGGTGTTTTAGTTTTTTTCTTTACTTTTGATTACTTTTTTTTTGTTTTGTCTCTTACATATATTTTTCTATATTCCATGAGATGTCACATGGTATATTTTTGTATAAAATAATATTCTTGTTTGACGAGATTTTTGTAGAAAATATTCAAAATGAATATGACCATATGTAACGTGTCCATATGTGCATGAGCTCGTATTATATATATGCTACTAAAGAAGAATGCATGCATCTTCACGCATGCTAATTAATAAATATATAAGAGAATGAAGCAAGCTAACAGTTAGCTTGGTTCATCATGCCGGACAGCTTGTATATATGGCATCCATGTATTTTTCTCCTAAAGTTGCATACTCGACGAGTATAAAGTTCAAAGTCTTCACTCAATGATATAGCTTGCTTATATATATACAAGAATCATAAGCTAGTTGGCTTATTAGCCGTCGATATCATTTGTGCTAGCAAAGAAAAGAAAATAGAAACTATGTACGTGTGTACACGTACTTGTGATAATGAAGAAATAAAAGACGGAAGCTAGCATGTGCATGGGGCCGGAGTTCACGTACAGAGCCCATGTATCTGGTGCATGCCTAAATTAACGAACGAATACGTGAGCACCACCCAGCCTCGCCATACATTGCTCGCGAATGTTCAGAAGCCATCGAGCACGTACGTGATACGCGCGGATCGTTGGCAGCTCAATACATATCTGATAAACAAATGGTCACCAAACAAACGGCCTGCTGTCGAAACAGTCTGCCCGCACGCGCGCCGTGACTGGCGCGAAAAATAATTTCCCGACCGGCGCAAGCTTAGGGTCCGAACAACCGGACTCTAGCAGCCCCCCAAGATTCCCCCTGCACCCGCTCACTTGGGCTCGTGATTTAGTTGATCCAAAGTGTGTTCCACCGAAAGATACAACGGTGATCTTATGTGGAATGTGGTCGTTATGGATGGCACGGAGCAGCAGACGTCATGGCAACGAGCCGCGACCATTGAGAGTAGCAGCACAGTAGGATATTTGGCTCTCGGCAAAGCGCTAGGCAAAGCGCCTCTGTCCGGTAGCGAGTGTATCGGTTGTCTGATGCTAGAGTGCTAGTAGAAGAGGCATCAGTTTTCATTCTACTTTCTTGCTTGAGACACTCGACATTGTGCTCTGTCATTTAAAAACTACATCTCCGTGTTCTTCTTTTGCTACTGCATCGTGCTATAGGCTAGTCCTCGCATGAACTTCCATGCAATCCTGAGATTGTTTGCCAACACTGGGCGCACCTGGAGCCCGTGCTGCCGTGCAGGTGCCGCCGCCCGCCTCCGGGCATACGCCCAGAATGGGACACCTGCGCTGCACGATCTGCGCTGCCACATTCTTCGCCTCCAACCTGTCGCGCCACAGCTTGCCACTGCCGCGGCGTCCTCCGTGGTGCCCATCTCCTCCTCGTCATTGTCGCAACCTCGCCGCTCCACCGACGGCGGTGCCTGCAAGCGCCACGGCTGGCCACGGCGTACGCAGCCGTGGAGGTGGAAGCGGTGCCCTCTTCGCAGTTCCAGTGCGAACGACGTCGCGTGCTCTGCTCGTGCGAATGGTGACGGCACCCTGTCTACGAGTACAGGAGCTCCTCCAAACGCCGTTACCTACGGAATTGACAGAATGGCATTGAAGGGAACGCAAAATGTAAACAGATGGCAATGAAGGGATGACATATTTTTAAGTGGCAATGAAGGGATGACATGTTTTTGAGTGGCAATAAAGCGAACCAAAGAATTTTCTCGAAAAAATAGCTTCACTCGGTCGAGGCTGGCTACACACGCTTCCCTAGGCAGGGCGGTGTCGGTGTTGCGCGGCCACACGATACGGCAGTCGGCGCACACCTCTCTCCTCGCCGCCCTCCCACGCCTGGTTGCCTGTCGGAGTCCACGAGGATGGCGATTTGTGTGTTGGTGTCTTTTTCCAATTTAACCCCTGGGTAGTATTTTAAATTTGCATATAGGTTCAGTTCCACTATGGAGCTCTATCAAATAAGTTAGCCCTGAGGCTCCTTGGGACACCGCGCGTGCTGCTACAATCCGTAGAGTAGACCGTGCTCAGCCGGATGCAAAAGGGCAGGTTTGTCGCCGCCGTCCTTCAGTTCGCTTCGGCGCTCAACCTTTGTGCGGGCCATCACACTGGTGCCACCGTCATTGAGACCAAGATCCCAGACCGCTGCGTCGTCACCGACACCGAGTCCATCGGCGACAGGTGGTGGCAAAGCCGATAACCCCAGTGCCGGTGGTGGCGACGGACCCGTCAAGCGGCACGCTGGGGAAGGAGGCCGTCGTGATTGTCGCACAGTGGAGACTGTGGCCGCTGCGACGCAGCTGTGTGCGGCTATTCAAAACACCTATGTCGTGCGTGACGAAGAGGAAGGTCACGCTCCGGAACGTCCTCTCCTCTCAATACGCTCTACTCTGTCAATGGTGACTATAGGTTTCATAGCCGTGCACAACTCGAGGAAGAAGCTACCGACGAACAAGAGGATGACTTGGGAGCACTACGGGATCAGGCGCTTTGCCGAGTGTTCAGGGCACTCGGCAAAGCCCTAAATACACTCGATAAAGGCTTTGCCAAGTGCCGCACTCCGCAAAGGCTTTGCCGAGTGCCGCACTCGGCAAAGAGTACACGGCAACAAATTCGTCGGTAAAGATCTCTTTGCCGAGTGTTTTTTTGTCGGGCGCCGAGTGCCACGACAGCACTCGGCAAAGAAAAGTTACCGTGACGGGGCAGATAATGTTAACGGGTACTTTGCCGAGTGCCCAACCGTTGGGCACTCGGCAAATAATTTTTTTTTGAAAATTCTTTGCCGAGTGCCCCTGCATGTGGCACTCGGCAAAGAATTTTTTTGCCCCTCTGCGTGGCACTCAGCGAAGAATTTTTTTTTGAAAATTGTTTGCCGAGTGCCCCTGTGCGTGGCACTCGGCAAAGAATTTTTTTTAAAAAAATTCTTTGCCGAGTGCCCCTGTGCCTGGCACTCAGCAAAGAGATATTTTTTTTAAAATCCTTTGCCGAGTGCCTTCCTCCCTGGCACTCAGCAAAGCTGAGAAATTTGCCAAAATTGGCTTGCTTTTCCCAGCTTTGCCGAGTGTTTTTGTGATTGCACTCGGCAAAGGCTTCCTTTACCGAGTGTTACACTCGGCAAAGTGAACATAACTGCCTAATTTTTTTTGAATTTTTACATTCCATCGCGACAAAAATAATATTTCACATATATATCAAATTCATCACATATATCTCACATACATCATAAATATCTCATATAGATCAGATGCATCACAACATATATAACCATAAGTGCATCATAAGTCCAAATAGCTAACACAAGGTCATCACATGTCCAAATAACTAACACTAGTGCATCACAAGTCCATCACCAAGTGAACAACAAATAGAAAGACAACTACCCAGATCCCCAAGCTCCCCACTGAGACTGTGGTGTACCATGAACTGGATCATTCGAGGGCTCGAGAGGTGGATTATTCGAACCCGCCGATTGAGGCTGCACAAAGGAGAAGACATTGCATGTGTCAGACAATAATCCACTAGACTACAAGTAGTGTTACGGTTTGACCCTAAGCATGAACATACAAACTTAAATAATCATATTCATACTTACAAGAGTAGTGTGCGGGAAAGTAATGGAGTGGAGCTGATTATACCGTCGCGTCGAGGGATGAACCAATCACAATATGAATGCCAATACAATCGCCGAGAGATTACCAATGGGCAGGAGGCAAGCAATTTTTCTCCTAAGGTTCACGTGCTTGCCGGCACACTAGTCCCCGTTGTGTTGACCAACACTTGGTGGTTCGGCGTCTAAGAGATGTTCCACAAACCTTGTCCACACAATTGGACACCGCAAGAAGCTACCCACAAGTAAGGTAACTCAATGACACGAGCAATCCACTAAAGTTACCTTTTGGCTCTTCGCTGGAGAAGGTACAAGACCCCTCACAATCACCGGAGCCGGCCATGAACAATCACCAACATGTGCCAAAGCTCCTCTGCTGATCCAAACTGTCTAGGTGGCGGCAACCACCAAGAGAAACAAGAAATCCACAGTCACAAATGATCCCCAAATACCACTAGATGCAATCACTTAAGTAAATGTACTTTGAATCACTCACAATCTCACTATGATGGAGATGAGTGGGAGGTGTTTTCTTAGGCTCACAAGTATATCAAGTATGTCAAAGTGCCAAGAGAGTGAGCCCCAAGCTAGTACCTTCCTATTTATAGAGCCCCAAGACTCAAAGAGCCGTTGGGCACTCTAGTGTCCAGTCGGCCAGCGTCCGATCACCTACGGCCATCCACGTGTCTCCGTTTGAATCTCGCGCATTGATCTCCAATGGTCAAGTGATCAGGCGCCCTAGGGTTAAGTCATGACCGGACTCACAGCTAAAACGACCGGACTCTGGATCACTTAGCGTCAAATCAAGTACAGAGAGCATCCAAAGCCAGTTTTTAACGATCGGATGCGTCAAGTCATAGGTGACCGGACGTGCCACAGAGTTTGGTCCTCACTGAGCTCGCAAACCCTGCCTACATCACTGTACGTCAGCACTGACCTGACACGGCCCCTGCGTGTCTGGTCACTACTTGGTTCCTACGTCCAATCAACAAGCCGAGCGCCGCCTCCTCTGGTTAGCATGACCGGACTCACGGCCATCATCAAGTCACTGCGTTCGGTCACTTCTTCCTGCCCTCGGCTAGCAACCGCTATAATTGACCGGACGCTGCCTTGGGTTAGGTCCTGGGTCAGGTGCAACGTCCGGTCAGGGACCGACGCCGCCTTTTTCTTTTTCTAAGTCCTCAACCGCTTCGCTCTTGCTTTCAACTTGCTAACCACAAAGTGTAGAACTTGTGTATACGTGTGTTAGCATTTTTCAAAGCATTTTACAAGGATCAAAGTTAGCACACTAGGTTCCTAAATACATATGCAAGAATAATGTCACATAGTGGCACTTGATAACTATTTAGCCAAATATTTCCCTTCTTTATAGTACGACTATCGATCCTAAATCACTCACACCCTCTATGGTGTCTTAAGTGTTAAACAAAAACCTATCTTATACATTTGTCTTGATTTTCTTGGTTTTTGTTTCTCTTTCTTCTTTTCTAAGTTGGAGCTTGATCATCTTCATTTCATGTCCACTTTCATCACCATGGACCTCTAACTTGCTACAAAAGTTGGATTGGACTACCTTATCTAATTCACTCACTTAGATCAAAGGTTAGTCCTAGGTTTCATCAATTATCTAAAACCAAACTAGTGCTTCCAATCTTCCCCTTTTTGGTAATTGATGACAACCTATTTACAAAGATATTCAATGGAATCTTTTTGGATTCATGTTGCTTGCCCAAGTATATTACCATGTGTAAAGATTATGTATAAGTTTCATCAACCCAAATTGGTAGTATTAGCTCCTGCCTACATATGTGCTAAGAGTTTGGATTTGAAAGCTTGCACATATGCATGGACAAGTTTGAGAGAGTAATAGCTACCAAATGATACTAAGGTGTAAAGAATGGACCTTTGAAGCGTGATACGAATCGGAGTTGCCATTTAAATACCATCCTTAGCACCATGATTTGTTAGATACCACTTGAAAAATAAAAACAAACTAGATACCTCGAGAGATCAATATTAGAAGCAAAGTTCTAGTATAACTCTTATAGCCTGCAAGCACTCAAACCAGTTGAGTTGGACAACGGGTAGACTTGAAGCCACAAGACACGTAGGAGTGTTGGACGTGGCCTTAGGATCCGGTTCCATAGGATTGGTGTCATCCCTTTTGGGCTTTTAGTTTGCAACGTTGTGTAGTTCAATTCCATTTTAATAACCCCCGCAGCCAAAGCATGGCAAACTGGTTGATACTGTGGTGGCTCTTTAAACGATTTAGACATTTTCTGTATGCTATGGAGTATGGAGCGCTCGGCTAGTTCGTAACGCACGTATATGTGCATTCAGTCGCCTGTGTGCATTGCAAGTTTGCAACTATAGACATCATGTGATGTGCAGTTAATTAGATGGAGAATAACTGAACATCTACATTTGAAAGCTGACATCGGTGACACTTAACTGGAGGAACTAATTTGTTTGAAGATATTTGCCAGCTGGGGGAGTTTTCATCCCGGTGGATCCTCCCCTGCCGTAGTTTGTTTGAAGATATTTGCAAACCTGATTTGTAAACTGTAAACTTTGGTACACCAGACAGGAATCACATACACATATGATTGCAGTGGATATAGAGGCCGAATTAATTAATCCATTATCTAAAAAATAATATGATTGCTAACTGTTTATTCACAAAATTGATTTGGCAACGAGTGAAAAGCTGGTCTGGTCTGGACTCGACCGCGTGCCCCCGCGTCACCTTCCCCGCAGGCGACACGGGCGGTGGCCAAACCCTAGGCGCCGCCCGCCCTTTCTTCCTGCTCTCCCGCTTGCTAGGATGGCGGCAGCAGGGCTCTCTCTCTCTCTCTCTCTCTCTCTCTCTCTCTCTCTCTATCTCTCTCTCTCTCTCGTGCTCGGTGGCGTGCGCTGCAGTAGGCCGGCTGGCGCCCTTGCGCGAGCGGCGTGGGGTTCGCTGGGGCTGCCTGTCGCGGCTGCGCCGGCGCCGGCAGTGCCTGTGCCGGCTCCGGGCGGCAGCGGTGAGGCTCTTCTTCCTCCTCCGCTTCCTCCTTCGTCCATGGCAGCGGCGGCGGCACACCCTGGGCCACTTCTAGAGCCCAGGCAGGCGGATCTGGTGCCTAGGAGGTAGGATCTGGCGCCCCCAGTGGGGGGCGGTGCCCATGGCGGCAACCATGGTGGAGGCGGTTGAGCCAGCTGGGGGTACCAGGTCCAGTGCCTTAGCAGCCAGATCCGGCGCCCCTAGGGCAGGGGGCGGCGCCCCGGTGGGTGGAGCATGTGCTCGATGGTGGCTGCCTCAGGTCAGCTACGTCAACGTCGGGTGCTTCGGTCGACGACGGCAGCCGGCGATGGCTTCGGCGTGCGGTAGTGTGACGCGCACGCAGGGTAAGGCTGGTTTTGTTCGTTGCCTGGAAAGAGGGGGGGTTGGCGGTCGATGCAGCTATGCGGCTGCTGTGAACAACCGGCGCATCGATGCCCCTCTTGAGGGGCTTCAACGGGATGGCTGGGTGGTGATGATGACGGTGGAGGTCTAGAGGCAAGATATGGTTCCGGCATCTTGGCCTGATGTACGTGCTGAGGGGCACCTTGGGCGAAAGCCTCGGCAACGGTGACGCCTGCGGGCACCGCTTTCCTTGTTGGGGGCGTCGTGTACCCCTCCAGTAGTGCCTTCCACGGGTGAAAACCCAGTCCATTCCTTGGACAAGCGACGACGGCGCTATCGGCGTCGTTCCCTTCCTAAAGGCGTCGCTTTTGGAAGTTTCGTCTTGGCCGCGATGTCGCCTTTGGTGGTTGTTATGTGTTTCTTGGCGCCCGGTCGACGTGAGACGGCGGAAACTGCATCGTGAAGTCGGAGCTGCCGCATCAGGGGGTGTGGCTTGGCAACAATGACACGGGGCAAACCCCTTCATCGACGACTGTGATTCGGCTTGGGAGGCCCGACAATTGCCATGAGCGGGGCATGGGATCGAGACACGAAGTCGGAGCTGCTCTTCGTGATGTGTTTGATCTCGGCAATGATGATCTGTTGCGACCTCTTTCTTTGGGCCTGACTACCTGGCTTCGTAGGTGGGTTGTCTGGTGCTGTACTCTGTCGCATCACGTGGGTGGGCTAGCCTTTTGTGGTGCTTGGCATCACATTAGTCTACCCTTTCATGTACATAAAACTTCATTTGTCTTAATTGAAAGGCTGAGCTCCTGCCATTGTTTCAAAAAAAGAAAAAGAAAAAGCTGGTCTGGACAGCAAGAGCTGTTACTGAACCAAACCGTGACAAAGATCAGCGCCAGGTGGATTAAACTGAACCCAGGAAGAGGTGGCACAGGTAACGCACATAACCTGCGAGCAACAACCATCATCTACACAGCTTGGAATCTGTTGAAAGAAAGGTGCAAAAGAGTGTTTGACAATAGAGCGCGAACTACAGAGCAGCTCCGCGCCCAAAGAAGTGGACTTTGTTTTTTTTGTCCTTTACTTTCACTTCCTTTCTTTTATTCTGTTACCTATATAGCCTGCACAGTTTTTTTTGTTTCTCTTAACACCCTGTAACTTGGTACTTGTCACTACTAAATGAAAAGGCAGAACACCTGCCATTGATGTTAAAAAAAAGGCTTACGGCCACTTGGTTGTCGGTGTTACTTTTTCATGAACCGCGTGGCATTATTTTTCAGATATGGAGGGACATAGAAATCTGCATTTAAGTAAAAACAATGGAAGGGTTCGTTGGTATAAAAAAATTTGAAATGCTCATCATCATAAGCTATGGTCCAAGAACGGCCACTTTCAGTACACATAACACGCCATTTCCCTGCAAACTTTGCAGCTGAAAGATGATAGGATTACGGATCCTACCGGGCTGACTGCGAAGGTTGTAGGGATGAGAGATTGGTGGGCGAGGTCTGAACGAGCGAGAACGGCGGATCGGCGCCGTGGCGGCGCTACAGTGCTGCATTTACTGTTCACGAGATTAGGGCTTAAGGAGGCGGCTAGGGTTTTGGGTCTCCCAGCTCCCTAAGGGAAGCTGAGAATTATGATTCTCTTGCTTAACCATAATTGTGCCTGATTACAAATATTTATACCCTAGGGAAATATTGAGGGAATAATAAAAATATGCTAATGGGCTACTCTAGCCACTAATGGGCCTGCGCCTGGTATATTGCAAACCGGTGATAACATCTCTCCCCGCTTCGACAAACAGCTCGTCCTCGAGCTGGACATCGGAATAGAGGGCCTTGAAATCGTCGAGGGGTTCCCATGTCGCATCCTCATCAGGAAGACCCTGCCACTTGACCAGCAACTTCCAGTTGCCGCGGCGCTGCTGAGCACGGACGACCCGCTCAGGAGCGGGCAACAGGCGCCCATCCAGGACGGGTGGCACCGCCGCTGGTGTAGCAGGAGGATCGCCACGCCATTGCTTGAGCAGCCCGACGTGGAAAACATCATGGAGACATGCGCCCTCGGGAAGTTGCAGGCGGTAGGCGACCGGCCCAATGCGTTTCAGAACTCGGAACGGGCCGACGTAGCGTGGTCGGAGTTTGCCCTTGGCCGGCGTCACGAGCGTGTGGGTGGGGCGGTGAAGTAGTCGGAGTAGCACCTAGTCGCCGACGTCGAAGTCCACAGCCTGGTGGTGCTCGTCGTAGCGGTCCTTGGCATGCTGCTGCGCCTGAAGGAGGCGCTCCCGAACCTCAACCAGGAAGGCGTCGCGGTCCCGGAGCATGGTGTCTGCAGCCTCCGTCTCAGCAGTCCCCTCCTAGTGTGGCAGAATGGGAGGCGGGGGGTGGCCGTAGACCACCTCGAATGGAGTCGCCCGAAGCGCCGTGTGGTACGAAGTGTTGTAGCAATATTCCGCCCATGGTAGCCAGTCCACCCACGAGCGCGGTCGATCGCTAGTCGCGCAACGCAAGTACATGGCGATTACCTTGTTGACGATCTCAAACTGACCATCAGTCTGGGGGTGGAAGGCCGTGCTGAGTCGCTGCTTCACACCTGCAAGCTTAAATAAATCCCTCCACAAGTGGCTGGTGAAGACGGGATCACGGTCGCTGACGATGGAGTTGGGGAAGCCGTGAAGCTGGACAATCCCCTCGAAGAAGGCGCGGGCGACCGAAACGACGGTGTAGGGGTGGCTGAGGGCGATGAAGTGCACGTACTTGGAGAAGCGATCCACCACTGTTAAGATCACGGACTTGCCGTGTACCTTGGGAAGGCCGTCGATGAAGTCCATGGAGATGTCGGCCCACACTTGGGACGGCACATCCAGGGGCTGAAGGAGACCAGCCGGCTGCGTCGTGGGTGTCTTGTTGTGCTGGCACACACCACACGTGCGTACGAAGTCCTGCACAAGCTTGCGGTCGCTGTCACAGAACCTCATAATTATGATGGCCCACAAGTACACGTCATTGCCATAATGACCTCTAACAGTCGTACTTATGTTCACCATAACTTAAAAGGCCTGCTTTCCTCCGAACAGGATCCAATCACAGGAGTATTGCAATATTACAACAGTTTATTCAAAATATTCAATAGAGTAAAGTAGCGGAAGTCTTACAATAATATAGGTTTACAAACCAGTTTTCAAACTTCAAACCTTATGTAACATTATTACAAACCAGTAGTAGAGAAGTATCGGTAGTAACTTTATTACATCACACAAGCGAGATGCCTTGCCCAAAGGCCACACAGTCTACTCGTCGTCACTGTCTTCAACCACGACGGTCATGCAACAAGGCTCGAAGCAGACTTGTTCATGAACCGCACCTGCAACAAGGGGTTCAACAAACCCTGAGTACGAGAGTACTCAACAAGACTTACCCGACTAAGACAAAGACTCTAAGGGCATGCTAGCTTTAGGGAATCAAGGTACGGGTAATCCAGAATCAAGATTTTCTTTTGCAGAAAAGCTTACTAAAGTAGATCCTTATCTTCAACATTTTACTTTTACCATTGATGGTTCATTAACCAAATCTAGGTGATCCTAATCTAGATCAAAGTAATTATCATCAAAACCTTTCTCATTCTTTCTTTCATTCCAGTTCTTAACTACAATGCAAGTCAGGTGATCAAGTCTCCATAACCGAGGAGCAATGACGATTCGAACCGATTATACCCAGCTGGGGATCCCTAACTTCACGACATATGTAGAACCGAATCTTGCATATATCAACCCTCATTTAGATCTCCCAAAACCAGAACGTGTCCATCGCCACCCGAGAGTACAGTACTCCTCGAAACCGGCCCGATTCTAGCCCCGAGGGTACACGCTACTCCCGCCATCTCTCCACTCCCAGTGCGAGGTTAGACGTTCTCGTAATGGAATCACCAACATTTTGGGCTTACCCAAGGCATGAAGCTAGTTGCAAAGTCTCGAACACAACAGGCTTACAACGAACGGACCTTAACTAACAAGGCGGAAACACTACATTGAGACTCCTTTCCCAATGCATGTTAGCAGTGGCCAAACCACCCGCCCGATCTTTCAAGTTTATTCTCATATTTCAATATTCATTCAATATGCCGTCATGGCTACATAAACATTGCATTTAAAAGCTTAACTTCTAAGCATAGCGAAGCATATTATGCATTTTCCATAAAACAGGTATCAAGGTTGATATCACAATAATCAAGGATGATAATGCAGCAATTAGGTTATCACTCAACTCCTAATTACTTAATGCAGTAAACCATAATATAAATAATAAAACATTTGTAAAATTCAAGGTAGGGTTTAAATGCACCGGGGCTCGCCTTGCTCGGACACGACGACTGACTCAGACTCGAGAACTCCAACGTCAGGTCCGGAACCCACCGACGATCGCTCTTCTCCGGAAACTGGCTCGACGGCAACAGCGACTTCTTCGAAAGCGGAAACTACACGAGTACATAACATGCTTTAACATGATGCTCGATGATAAACATGATGCTTGATGATAACATGCCACGAGTAATTCATGATTTAACCTTTATTGGATAAATAAATTAATTATTAAAATTCTTGGAAGTTGCATTTAATCTTTATTGGAACCAATTAATTCTACTGCACAAAGTATTCAAATTCATGATTTAACATTTTTCCTAGATAGTTTATACATTGAGAAGCTTACACAAAAATTTTCATGAATTTTGGAACTCTACACAATTTTTAATGAAATAAACAAATAACTAAACTATTCATTTATTTGAAAAAGAAAAACAAAAACGAAATCGGGCCGATTCTCTTCTCTCCCTCCGGTCCGGCCCAACCGAACGGCCCGCTCACACACGCCCGCGCCCGCACGCGTGCTCGGCCCAGCCGCGCGGCCCAGCAGGCGGCCTGCCTCACGCGCGCCCGCTCTCCCCCTCTCTCTCTCGCTAACACCGCGGACCCACTTGTCATCGCCTTCCTCCTCCTCCCTCGCTCTCTCCCGCGACCCGGCCATGCCCGCGCGGTGGCCGGCCGGCGAGCGTTGCTTTAGTCACCCATCCAAGCGACCCTACAACACCTACGACTCACCACGAACCCGTTTTAACCCCTAGCGGCTATGCTACAGCTCCGGGGAGCCCTTCCCGACGGCCATGGCGGACCGACCGCGACGGTGACCGGCGTCCCGGCGATGCAACGCGGTAGCGACTAAAGCGAGAGCACGGGGAGCATCAGGAGCTTACAGCGGTCGCAGCGAAGCCACAAGGAGGCGCTGGGAGGCAGCGAAGGGTGCTGTCCACGTGAAGCGGCTTGGTCGCCGGAGTTGAGCACGGGAAGCGGTGGCTGCGGCGATCCAGGCGAAGTCAAGCTGGCTTGGGTGGTTCACGAGGTGCGCAAGGATGCGGCGATGCTGTTGGTGCGACTGGCGTGGCCGGAGATGGCCTGGTGGCGGCAGCGGCGAGCGGCGAAGCTAGCGGCGGCGGCGATGGCGAAAACGGGGAAAACGAAAATCGTCACTGTGACCTCGACATATTTATAGACGACGGTCGCGGCTACAGAGCTGCACTGCTCGCGTCATCGCGCTGGCGTTCTCGACCGCGCACGAAGGGTCTGGGCGGCCACGGCGGCTCGCCGGCGCCCATACCGCGCGGTGGCCGGCCGCCATTGGCGCGACACTGTAGCACCCCCCCAAATTTTAAATTTTCAAACTGTTTTCTAAAATTAGTCTCAAATTCATGTAACAACTTGAAAAACTTCCAATCTATGAAATCTTCAGAATTTCAAGCTCTACAAGTTTTGTATTGAACACTTTTTCAAATTCTCACTGGATTTTGAAATTTGAGTTTAAATTCAAAAGGGGACACATTTTTGGGATTTGGTAATTTAGAAATTACTTTTGATTTTATATTGAAACTTCAAAATCTCCAAACATCAAAGTTGTATATCTTGACCAGACCTACAACTTTTCTGTTCAAAACTTTTTCAAATTCTGCCTCCATTTTGAAATCTTAGTTTGGGGACAAAAATGAGTCAAATCTGAAATTTGTTTATTTTCAAAATTGCTCCACATTTTACACTAAAACTTTGAAAACTCAAAACACCAAAGTTGTAGCCCTTGAAAAGTTATACAAACTTGGTTTTGAACTTTTTCCCAAATTTGGCTTAGATTTTGAATTATTTCAAAAGGGGTAAAACAGGGTTTTGAAATTTAGGGTTTTCGGAGGAATTTTAAATTGGAATTTGTTGCTACTTTGATTTGTGATTACTTAGTGATCCAAACCTCACCCAAGGGCATCATTTAGACCAACATGTCATGCTTGACCAAATGCCACTCTTGGTTGACCAATTAGCTTTTGAAATTCTTTTACATTTTCCCCAATTTTGAATTCGAATTCGAATCGGAAAACTCGTGACAAGTTTTGGGACTCCAACTCAAACTCAAATTTGGAGTTTCATTTTAGAGGTTGTACTTGAGCTCATACCCTACACTTGACACTAGTGTGCAACACAGTCGCACACCTCAAATTACGCAGGGCATGGACTAAGCATTTGCGGTGGCATTCGAAATTAGGATTTTCGGGTTCGGAGCACACCACTGAGAAACACATTCAACTTAGATAAGTAAACTTGTTTTAGTTGATGCATAACAAAGTTAACCTAATAGGGATGCTTTGCAATGCATTATGATGACATGGCAGATTAATTAGCACTATAACACCTTGGGTGTTACAGCCCTTCCCCCTTAAAGAAATCTCATCCCGAGATTTAAAGCCTTGAGTTAAGTAATAGAAAAGGAAACGTGTCAAGCAAACACGTCCAAGACTTGTCTACAAAACAGGTAGGGGCTTTCTGCATTACAAAGATTTTAAAAGGATAGGTTACAGTTTAAAGAAGAAATTGCAACCTAGATAGAAGCAAGGAACTCTAGGAAATTCTCCAACAGATAATCCTCCGATTCCCAGGTGGCTTCCTCTTCTAAATGTTGATTCCATTGTATTCTGTACCATTTAGTTGTTCTACTTCGGGTAACACGATCTTTTTGATCCAAAACTCTGACAGGATGTTCAGAATATGTCAAATCCGGTTCAAGTTCAACTCCCTCAACATCAACCACATGATCATGTACTTGTAGACACTTCTTCATTTGTGATACATGAAATACATTGTGCACGGCTGACAGTTGTTCAGGCAGCTTTAACTTATATGCCACCTTTCCACATTGTTGAATGATTTGAAAAGGACCAATATAACGTGGTGCGAGTTTGCCTTTGACTCTTGAAAGGATCAAGATGCCCAAGAGGGGGGGTGAATTGGGCTTTTCTAAAAATTAATTGCAAGAATTAAATCCTACAAGCCAAACTTCACCCCTAGTGCCTACTTGTGTTCCTTGTGTTTCTACCGATAAAAGTTATGCACCCTAAGTTCCAATCCTAGACTAGCAAGGCAATTCTAGGAAAGTAATCAAGCAATGAAAGTAATGCAAGAAAGTAAATGCTTGAAAGTAAGGGATAGGAACACGGCGATGTTTTGCTGAGGTATCGTAGAGTCGCCACTCCCCACAAGTCCTCGTTGGAGCACCCGCGCAAGGGTGTAGCTCCCCCTTGATCCGCGCAAGGATCAAGTGCTCTCTACGGGTTGATTCTTCGACACTCCGTCGCGGCGAATCACCCAAAACCGCTCACAACTTGAGTTGGGTCACCCACAATCTCGTCGGATGATCACCTAACTCCCAATCACCACCAAACCGTCTAGATGATGGCGATCACCAAGAGTAACAAGCTAGAACTCTCACTTGACCACAACAAGTCTAATGAGAAGATGGATGCACACTTGCTAGACTCTTGTCACTAGAGAGGATTCTCAAACTTTGATTCACAAATCTCAATCCTCACTATGGCTCTTGCACTCCCTTGCACTTCAAAGGTGTTTCTCAACTAAACAAATGAGCAAGAGACCTCTAAAAGAGGTGGAGGGGTTGTATTTATAGACCCCTCAGACAAATCCAACCGTTACCTTTCGAAACAGCCAGACGCGCACTGACAGGACACGCCTGTCGATATGACCGGACGCGCCGGTCAGTTGTAACGGTCGAAAACAGAAACCTGTACTGAGAGACCGGACGCACCGATCTGGGCTGACCGGACGCGCCGGTCTGAGATGACCGGACGCGCCGATCAGGGATGACCGGACGCGTCCGATCATGCAAGAGCTCTCTGGAAATTTGACTTGACGCAACACCGCGTCCGATCATAGGTGACCGGACACATCAGGTCACCACGGGACCTTACTGGAACAAGACCGGACGCACGACCGCGTCCGTTCATAGGTGACCGGACGCGTCAGGTCTCCGCTGGACCTTACTGGAACATGACCGAACGCACTGGTCTTTTTCACAGTCGCGTCTGATCTTTGCTGTTTACCCTCTGGAACACGTGTCAGCCTGACCACCACGTCCGGTCCTCTCAAGGACCGCGTCCGGTCAGTCAGCCGAAAACGCAGTTAAGACTTTGTACTGACCAGACGCGTCCGGTCATGACCAGGACCGCGTCCGGTCATTGGTAAACGGCTCAAACGTCTTCTAAACGCAATGCAACTTGAACCAAGTCGCTTCTAACTGTACTTTGAGCTTTTCTCGAGCTACCTAGTGCTAAGTTTGACAAGTGTGCACCACACCTAAACATAAGACTCACCTAGGTCAAGCTACTCGCTCATGCCCCTCTTCATAGTACGGTCAAAGGAAGAAACAAAGATCCTAACGACTATTCCAGATGTATCTCAACACCTTGTCATCCGGAACTAACCGTCCTTAATCTTATCGTTGATCCTTTGAAAAATGAAACGATTTCCATCAAGGGACATGACTGCCATATTGCTCAAAGCAGTTATCATCTCCATGATCTAACTTACCGATGTTTCTGCAAAACACACGTTAGTCATGATAATTATGTGTTGTCATTAATTGCTGAAACCAACACCGGGGCCTAGATGCTTTCAATCTCCCCCTTTTTGGTGATTGATGACAACACTTAGATTCAGAAGATATGAGTTGAGGTTTTTGATCATGTTTGGTGCACATAAGCATAAAGCTGTAAGCACAAGGGGTTAGTCAATGCTTATGTGTTCCAAGCCAACTGAGTGTACTCATAGGATAAAACATGAAGAGTTAGTACACATAAAACAAAGCTCATATGAAATCGGAGTAAGGCACGGAAGCACAACCTTATGAGCTAAAAAACAAACAAGTGACATGTTTTAAAGCTGTGATTAGATGAACCATATAGACTTAAGATATCTCATAAGATCACATGTCACACGAATGCAATTACTATAAAGTAAACATGATGCATGAGAGTAGCACACAAGGAAAGAACGAAAACCCTTTAACAAAAGCTCCCCCTGAATCTACTCTCTCTCTCCCCCTTTGGCATCAAACGCCAAAAGCTAATCTAAGGATCTGACGGGGGAACAGACGGAGTCGAGTCGGGTGCCGAGGAGCGCGGAGTAATCACAAACTGAGAGATGTCTCCCTCGGACTCGGAGCTATCTGGCTGACCCTCTGAAGAAGCACGCGGCTGTGAAGCGGTCTGGGTCTGATCAACAGGAACAAGCGCTGCCGAAGTAGCGATAAGTGAAGCAGTCTCTGTGACCTGAGCCTGAAGTGAGCCAAAAGCTGGGGGATCTGTCGAGGCAACGGACGACGGAACAGTCTCTGTAGTGCCTGTCCCTGTCACTGGAAGGAAAACTGCCTCTGAACCTGACAACCCTGAAGAAGTAGCAAATGTGGTGTGCGAGGGTGTCGGCTGACCAGTCAACTCGCTATATGTGGCACTCAGATCAATGAACGATGTGCCGGTCAACATGTGAGGGCGAGGCTGGTCTGAAGGAGTAAACCCCGTCTGAATGGGCGTGTAGCTCGGGGACTGGAATGACTGAGGAACCTGCAGCTGTGGAGATGTGAACTAAAAGCTCGGCTGATCCTGACTTGAAGGTCCACTGAATGGTAAAGCTGAAGTCAGGATAGATGCAGGTGGAGGAGCCCCAACTATGACTAGGTGACGCAGAAGCTCCAAGTACTGCTGCTGGCTAGCTGCACTCTGTCGCTGTATCTCATACTGCTGACGCTGCATCTCGACCTGTTGGCGCTGTATCTCAAGCTGCTATTTTTGGAACTCATCCTGTCGAGCTTGTATCTGTGCAAACGCAGCAGCTGTGTCCTAAGCCTGTCTCTGTAGCTGAAGCTCCTGTCGCTCCTGTGCCTGGGTCAGCCTCTCAAGTATAGCCACCATGGCTGGGTCTGAGCGGGAGGCTAAACCAGAGCCACCGGCCTCGTGGTCGTGAGGCCTAGGAGACCGATACCTAGGGATGGGCTGATAGTCCTCGTCAGTGCTGTCAGAGGCCTCATCCTCAGCTATATCAGCTTGCTAAGCATTTAGATCTGCAAGTTCTGCCTCAGCAAGACCCTGTATGGTCACATCCTGCTCAGCCGCTGTCTCGGGCACCTTAGGTCTCTCTCTCTGTCCTGGTGCAGGGGCCTGCTCTCTAGTAACTGAAGCCCATAGCTGACGAATATCATACTCAGGAAAAGCAGTAGTGGTTTCAGTTATCTCAGCACTTATTTCTGAAGGCAGCTCAAGTGTAGATCTGATGATGAAACAAATCCAATGAGCATAGGGCAGCTGACGGTGTCCCTTGAAGCCTTCTGCCAGGGTGTCCTCCATCTCACTGACCATAAGATCCCAAATGTCAAAAGGTGTCTGTGAAAGAAGGTGGTGAACTACCCAAAGCTGCATCCTGGTGAGTCCCTCTCTGTAACCAAGTCTGGGAAGAAGAGTGCGTCTGACAATAGCATCCAAGACTCGGGCAATCGGTGTTAGACTGGCAGGTGTGCGACGAGACCCTTCGCCAAAAGGCTCACGAAAACAGGGTTGGATCAGGTCTGTAGGTGGCACAGAACCGCCATGAGGGCGTCTAGGTGGAGCTGTCTGACCAAAGCAGAGCTAGTGAATCTTCGTGTCTGAAGCTGGGAGTCTGAGAATCTCCCGTACTCTGGAGCTGTACAGTCTGCGGTCGCGGCCTCTGAATGCAAAGTGTATGAACTCATGGGCTGGATCAATCCATAATGAAGCATAGAACTCCCTAACCCAAGTGCCGCAGTATGCACCTGTCCGTCCAAGAAAATCTGACAGGCCTGGTAGATAGGACAGGTGTGGACGTAGCTGCTCACCCACTACCTCAATAAGTGACTCAATGCGACAGACCCTCTGTGGTCGAAAAGCAATGCCACTGTCAACAAGAGCTCTGTAAAAGTCCTCTTGGAGAGGAGTATATAATCCCTCGGAAGCTCTGGAGTCCCTCTGAGGTGGGAACCACCGGCTGACCTCAACAAATCTCAAACTTTGCACCTGTCGTGCAGTAGCACCTCTCAAGTCAAAGTGCTCAACTGGGGGTGTACCTCTAACTCTCGGAGGTGGACGTCCTCCACGACGCTGGCCCTCTGGCCTAGGAGTCACCTGAGTCCGTGTGCGTGTGGAGCGGCGATGTGATGGAGTCTAAGCTGGCTGTTCTGCTGTCTCCTCTGAAGGTGCTGCAGGTGGATCAACTGACATAGTATCTGCATCCATTTGCACTTCTGTGCCCTTAGTGGTCTCAGTGGTCTCTGTACCAAGCTGTCGTCCTTCAAGATGAAAACGACTGTCTCCAATGCGTATACCACTGCTCCTGCCACCCCTTTCTACTGCATCTGCTTTTTCTGCCACTGCCTGAGCTATCTCTGCATCAGTGAGAGTCTTCTTCTTTTTTTTTTGGCCATGATCTTTATGCGCTTTCCACGCGCAACCTCAGACAGACGAGGAGGACTGTCGTCCCTGTCACTAGGAGCACCACCGGCATTCTTGCAACGAACCATACTGACACACTGTCAGAAAACCTCTGAAAGATGATGTACTGACACTCGAGAGGCTTGGCCTCAATCCGTATCCGCAGGCTTGGCCTCGGATTCAATCAACAGAACAACAGTTACCCCGACACACCGACAAACTCGCTGAAAAGACGAAATAGATGGATCTACTATAAGCAACATATATGATCTAAAGGTACGAAACCCTAGAGATAGCAAGCATATAAGATAAGACGTGAAATGAAACGCGATGGCTACCTCGGATCGACGAGAAAGCGGTGATGAGATGAGATGACCTAGGTCGCGAGACTTCCCGACGCACCGGACGAGCGCTGATTCGCCGAAACAGAAGTCGATTAGAGTTAGCAAAGACAAAATTTTGACAAACCCTAATACGAAGATCAAGGAAGTGCGAAGCAACCTCGAGCGAAGACGTCGCGTGAGGGACGTTTCGACGACGAACGAAGGAGACACTGCAGAACGAACCCTAGGGTTAGGGCGACGTGCGATGGCCGAAGATCGAGGATGAATGCGATGGCAGGGACTGGTCGGAGGTCGTGCATGGTCTCTGGCAGCAGCAGCGGCTCACGGCGGCGGCGGAGATGGCGGCGCGGTGAACGGCGGCTGCACGGGCGTGGTGGCGGAGACGGCGCGTGCGCGAGAGGAGAGCAGCTGCAGGGCCGGGCGGTGGCGCAGGCGCGGCGGAGAGCTTCGGCGAACGGAGGCGGCGGTTGCGAGTTGTACGGGCGAAGAAAAAGAAGGAACACGAAAGATTATATGAGGGGTTAGATCCGCTCGATACGCGATGACCGGACGCGGTGGTCGATATGACCGGACGCGGAGAGGCAGCGTCTGGTCACATTCCAGTAAGCTCCTGGAATGACCGGACGCGTCCGATTATTCGCGATCGGACGCTGACAGCGTCCGGTTTTGATTTGCCCGGAAAACTGAGACGGATGACCGGGCGCGGTGGTGGTTACCGGGACCGGACGCGGTGGTCAACAGGGCCGCGTCCGGTGCAGCGTCCGATCACTAGATCAGGAGACGGTCTTTAGGATGACCGGACGCGCTGGTGGTCGCCAGGACCGGACGCGGTGGTGAAGCAACACTACGTCCGGTGCAGCGTCCGGTCCAGCGTCCGGTCACTGTTTTTCACCCTTTTTCATTCCGAGCTTAGACGCGACTTCTCCCAATCAAGTTCCAATTCAAAGAGACACAGATAAATACCAATTGGAACAAGATATGAGTGACCTCACTCAAACCCTCAAGTTTCTCAAAATAGTTTGCCTTAGGCTAATATTATTTTTAGGAAAGTAGGCAACAAACACCCGAGGAGCAACGTATGGCCATGTAATAGAGCTTTTGAACCCTTGGGAGCGTCAAAATGCTCTCTCTACCCATGGACGAACACAGAGGTTGCTCAAAACTTAACCGAAAAAGGAATGACAAAACAACAACCATGCATATGCAATGCAAAACAAGTAAGTAAAGCTAGGTTGCTTGTCAAGTTTGATCTACGGTTAGGCTTCTTCAGTCCTCCAAAGGAGGGTTATCGTAACCATGTTAGTCAAGCCCTAGATGCATTGCGGGTAATTAAACATGACTTATAATACAAATGCAATGCAAGGGACAACACAAGCTCATCTTTTAAAGTTACTAGAATCAAGCACATTTAGTTCACTTCTCAATCTACAAAAAGTAGCTTCATCCAAAGGTTTAGTGATGATATCCGCTAATTGATTCTCACTTCTTACACCTTCTAGTGATATGTCATTTTTAGCAACGTGATCTCTTAGAAAGTGGTGGCGGATATCAATGTGCTTGGTGCGAGAGTGTTGTACCAGATTATTAGCAATTTTAATCGCACTTTCATTGTCACATAAAAGCGGCACCTTTTTAAGAACAACTCCATAGTCTAGAAGGGTTTGTTTCATGTATAGGATTTGTGCACAACAAGCCCCCGCGACAATGTATTCCGCCTCGGCGGTGGACAAAGCCACACTATTTTTCTTTTTCGATGACCATGATACTAAGGATCCCCCAAGCAAATGGCACCCTCCGGATGTGCTTTTTCTATCAATTTTGCAACCGGCATAATCCGAATCGGAGTAGCCAACTAGTTGGAATCTAGCTCCTTTGGGGTACCATAGTCCGATGCTTGGAGTATACTTAAGATATCTAAGGATTCTTTTTACGGCACTTAAGTGAGGTTCTTTAGGGCACGCTTGAAAGTGGGCACACATGCACACACTAAACATGATGTCGGGCCTAGATGCGGTAAGGTATAACAAACTACCAATCATAGAATGGTAAAGAGTTTGATCGATTGGTTTACCTCCCTCATCTAGGTCGAGATGTCCATTAGTTGGCATTGGGGTCTTGATTGGCTTGCATTCTTCCATCTTGAATCTTTTGAGAAGATCCTTGGTATACTTCTCTTGAGAGATAAAGATCCCTTCTCTCATTTGCTTGACTTGAAACCCAAGGAAGAATGTTAGCTCACCAATCATTGACATCTCGAACTCTTTTGACATCAATTCACCAAATTCTTTGCAATAGTCTTCATTTGTTGACCCGAAGATGATATCATCAACATATACTTGACAAATGAAGATCTCTTCTTTGAATTTCTTGGTGAATAGTGTGGTGTCAACCTTCCCAATGGTGAAGCCCTTCTCAATGAGGAAGTCCTGAAGGCGCTCGTACCACGCTCTAGGGGCTTGCTTGAGCCCATATAGCGCCTTGGACAACCTATAAACATGATTAGGATATCTAGGGTCTTCAAACCCGGGAGGTTGTTCAACAAAGACTAGTTCATTTATAAAGCCATTTAAGAATGCACTTTTCACATCCATTTGATATAGTTTCATATCATGATGTGATGCATATGCAAGTAGGATACGGATGGCTTCAAGTCTTGCAAGGGTGCAAAAGTCTCTCCAAAATCAAGACCTTCAACTTGAGAGAACCCTTTTGCCACTAGTCTTACCTTGTTTCTTACCACTACCCCTTGATCATCTTGCTTATTGCAGAACACCCACTTGGTTCCAATGACTCTTGCACCTTTTGGATGCTCTTCAAGTGTCCATACTTGATTTCGGGCGAAGTTGTTCAATTCTTCATGCATGGCATTCACCCAATCCGGATCTTGAAGAGCTTCTTCTACATTCTTAGGTTCAAGACAGGAGACAAAAGAGTGATGTTCAACAAAAGAATTAATTTTTTGAGATCGAGTCATTACACCCTTTGTAGGACTTCCTATGATGAGATCTTGTGGATGTGCTTAAAGTAGAGGTGAGTTTCTTCGATCAACCATTTGAGGGGTGGGATGAGGAGCATCAACGTCTTGTGCTTATGCCTTGGCTTGATGATGAGAGACATGGGTGTCTTTATTTTCAATTCTCTCATTCTTGTCATCATCTTGAGGCACATATGATGATGATGGTGGATTGACAATTTGTACATCGTCTTCATCATCTTTAGGCTTGATGTCACCTACCGGCATGTTCTTCATGGCCTCCCTTAATGGTTCATCACCTACATCATCACAATTCTCAATTGCTCCTTGGGAGCCGTTAGACTCATCAAATTCCACATCATATGTTTCTTCAACCAAACCGGTGGCGTGGTTAAATACTCTATATGCTTTGGACTTTGATGAGTAGCCAACAAGAAAACCAATATCACAACGTCTTTAGAACTTACCTAGGTGTTGACGCTTCTTGTAGATGTAGCATTTGCAACCAAACACCCGGAAGAATGAGACGTCCGGCTTCTTACCATTTAGCAACTCATAAGGGGTCTTGCAAAGGAACTTTTGTAGGAAGAGGCGATTTGAAGCATAGCAAGCGGTGTTGATTGCCTCGGCCCACAATTTTTTCGGTGTATTGTACTCATCTAGCATTGTTCTTGCAAGAGTGATCAAGGTCCGGTTCTTCCTCTCAACTACACCATTTTGTTGAGGAGTGTAGGTTGATGACACTTCATGCTTGATTCCAATTTCATCACAATAGGCTTCAATGTTGGTGTTGTCAAACTTTTTCCATTGTCACTTCTAATCTTCTTTATCTTGACTTTAAATTCATTTTGAGCTCTCTTTGCAAACTTCTTGAAGCAACTTGCCACTTCGGATTTATCATGAAGAAAGAAAGTCCAAGTGTATCTTGAGAAGTCATCCACAATCACAAGACAATAAAGATTTCCACCCAAACTCTTGTAAGTTGTAGGACCAAACAAATCCATGTGAAGGAGTTCTAGCACTCTTGATGTTGACATGTAGGCTTTGGCTGGATGAGTGTTTGCAACTTGTTTGCTAGCTTGACATGCACTACAAGGTTTGTCCTTTTCAAACTTTACATCCTTTAAGCCTCTTACTAGTTCTTTCTTCAATAGCTTGTTGAGAGTGTTCATTCCAACATGAGCAAGCCTCCTATGCCAAAGCCATCCAAGTGTGGTCTTGGTGAACAAACATGTCATCAAGTTTGCATCTTCGGAGGTGAAGTCAACAAGATAAAGATTGTTGTATCTAAAACCCTTGAAAATCACTTGCTTGTCATCTATCTTGGTAACAACCACTTCATTTGGACCAAACAAGCATTGGTAGCCAAGATCACAAAGTTGCCCAACGGATAGTAAATTGAAACTCAATGAAGCAACATAGAGCACATTGGAGAGAGAATGATCATTTGATATTGCAACCTTGCCTATACCCTTGACTTTGCTCTTGGAATTATCCCCAAATGTGATCTTGTCTTGGCATACCCCATCCTCTTCAAGTGAGGTGAACATACGAGGATCACCGGTCATGTGTTGTGTGCAACCACTATCAATCACCCAATGAGATCCACCGGTCTTGTAGTTCACCTACACACAAGAGATCAAGCCTTTTGTTTAGGGACCCAAACTTGAGAGGGACCCTTAACTTTTTCAACTAGTGACTTGGCAACCCAAATTTTCTTTGGCCTATTCTTGTTAGGAGGACCCAAGAACATAACTTTCATCTTTCCACTAGAGTCCTTTCTAAGCATGTAGTGAGCATTGAAAGCAAAGGGTCTAGCATGCTTGGGCAAGGGTTGTGGTGGTGGAGTTTTGCACTCATGAGCAAAATGACCTTCTTGTCCACACTCAACACATCTCTTTGGCTTGAGCTTTGACTTGCTTTGTTGTTGTTGAGTTTTGACCTTCTTCTCTTGATTTGCCAAATAGCCAATGCCACTCCTATCCAACTTCATGACGGTGTTCATGAGTAGCTCACTTTGCAAATGTTGGCCTCTTGTGAACTTGCTTAGGCCGGTCTTGAGATGCTCTTTCTCTTGCTTGAGCTTCTTGTTTTCTTCAATAAGTGACTCATTTGAAGCTTGCTTTTCAAGAGCCAACAACTTCTTGTTCTCAACTTTAAGCATCTCATTTTCACTCTTGAGCTTGACATACTCATCATAGTCATTGGCCTCAACCACACTCTTGCCTTTGCCGCTAGAGCCTTGCTCAAGGTTCTCAATAATCAAATCATCACATGATGTAGCTATATCAATCTTAACAATTTGGTTAGTAGCATCATGTGTCTCAAGAGCTAGCTCATTAGCAACAATAAGAGTATCATAGTTGATTTTCAATGTAGTATATTCTTCTTTTAGAGAGTTGAGTCTAGTCATGAGTTCACCATGCTTCTTCTCAATTTTATCATGTTTATCTCTAAGCTCCTTGTTAGAGGTTTTGAGCTCCTTGAGAGAAGAAGACATAGTTTCATTTTGATCTATGAGCTCATCCCTAGTCTCATGTGCACTTTCAAGCTTAGATGAGAGTGTTTCATTTTTATGTTGAAGCTCATCATTTTCATTTCTAGTCCTCCTTATGATTTTAGAATATTTGTTTAACAATTTTACTAATTCATCATAAGAAGGTGCATCATATTCATCATCACTATCACTATCATCACTATCACTATTTTGTACCTTTTGATCACCTTTAGCCATGAGACATAGGTGGGAAGTGGATGATGACGGTGAGGATGGCGGTGAAGATGGTGATGAAGACGTTGATGACGATGGTGATGGCCCAACCACAAGTGCGGCGATCTTCTCTTTTTCATCATCACTTTCATCGCCGGAGGACTCACATGATGATTTAATGTCGGTGAGCCAACCACCAACAATATAAGCCTTGCCTCACTTCTTCTTCTTGTAGAACTCTCTTTTCTTGCCATCTTTCTTCTTGTATGGTTTGTTCTTTCTTTTATCATCTTCTTCTTCACTTGAATCATCTTTCTTGCCCTTGTACTTATTCTTGTTTTTGTCTTTTGGAGGCTTTGGGCATTGATGAGCTAGATGGCCAAGTTCTCCACAATTGAAGCAATCCATTTCGGAGATTGGCTTCCTTTTGGTACTAGTGAAGAATTTCTTCTTCTTGCCATCGAACTTGATATCACTCTTGTTGAGCTTCTTTAGCATCTTGGTGGTTCTTCTCACCATGAGTGCAAGTGATTCATCATCAATATCACTCTCACTTGTGCTCTCTTGCACTATCATGGCTTGGCCCTTCTTCTTTTTCTTTTCATAGCTAGCTTTGAAGGCCAAGTCCTTCTTCTTGGAAGATGATGAACCCTCTTCCGGAGTGATATGCATGTACATCTCATGTGCATTGATATTTCCCAATACTTGAGTCGGTGTTGCGGCGGAGAGATCACTTTAGTGAAGTACGGTGACAATATGTCCATACTTCTCAACGGGGAGAACACTCAAGATCCTCCTTGCAACATCCGATTGACTCATTTTAGTGAGTCCAAGAGCATTGAGATCTTCTACAAGAACATTCAAGTGAGTGTACATTTCATTAGCACTTTCTTTAGGAAGCATCTCAAAAGAATTAATTTTCTTTAAAGCAATATGATAGCGTTCCTCACGCTCACTCTTAGTTCCCTCATGGAGAGCACAAAGATTCTCCCACAATTCATGAGCGTTTTTGGCATTACGCACACGATTGAAAATATCTTTGCCTAGTGCCCGGTAGATTACATTTTTTGCTTTTGCATTCCACCGGTCGTATTTCTCCTCGTCACCACTTGGGTTAGCGGGATCCCTTATGGGGGGAAGCCCTTCGGTTGCGGCTCTAAGGCACCCAACATCTATGGCTTCGAGGTACGCCTCCATACGAATTTTCTAATATGGAAAATCGTCTCCCTCAAAGGTGGGAGGTGGTCCTTCCCTATTAGACATCTTGCTCTAGGCGGTAAAGCCTAAATTTAGAGCAACACGGCTCTGATACCAATTGAAAGGATCAAGATGCCCAAGAGGGGGGGTGAATTGGGCTTTTCTAAAAATTAATTGCAAGAATTAAATCCTACAAGCCAAACTTCACCCCTAGTGCCTACTTGTGTTCCTTGTGTTTCTACCGATAAAAGTTATGCACCCTAAGTTCCAATCCTAGACTAGCAAGGCAATTCTAGGAAAGTAATCAAGCAATGAAAGTAATGCAAGAAAGTAAATGCTTGAAAGTAAGGGATAGGAACACGGCGATGTTTTGCCGAGGTATCGGAGAGTCGCCACTCCCCACTAGTCCTCGTTGGAGCACCCGCGCAAGGGTGTAGCTCCCCCTTGATCCGCGCAAGGATCAAGTGCTCTCTATGGGTTGATTCTTCGACACTCCGTCGCGGCGAATCACCCAAAACCGCTCACAACTTGAGTTGGGTCACCCACAATCTCGGCGGATGATCACCTAACTCCCAATCACCACCAAACTGTCTAGGTGATGGCGATCACCAAGAGTAACAAGCTAGAACTCTCACTTGACCACAACAAGTCTAATGAGAAGATGGATGCACACTTGCTAGACTCTTGTCACTAGAGAGGATTCTCAAACTTTGATTCGCAAATCTCAATCCTCACTATGGCTCTTGCACTCCCTTGCACTTCAAAGGTGTTTCTCAGCTAAACAAATGAGCAAGAGACCTCTAAAAGAGGTGGAGGGGTTGTATTTATAGACCCCTCAGACAAATCCAACCGTTACCTTTCGAAACAGCTAGACGCGCACTGACCGGACGCGCCTGTCGATATGACCGGACACGCCGGTCAGTTGTAACGGTCGAAAACGGAAACCTATACTGAGAGACCGGACGTGCCGATCTGGGCTGACCGGACACGCCGGTCTGAGATGACCGGACACGCCGATCAGGGATGACCGGACGCGTCCGATCATGCAAGAGCTCTCTGGAAATTTGACCTGACGCAACACCGCGTCCGATCATAGGTGACCGGACGCGTCAGGTCACCACGGGACCTTACTGGAACAAGACCGGACGCACGACCGCGTCCGTTCATAGGTGACCGGACGCGTCAGGTCTCCGCTGGACCTTACTGGAACATGACCGGATGCACGAGTCTTTTTCACAGTCGCGTCTGATCTTTACTGTTTACCCTCTGGAACACGTGTCAGCCTGACCACCGCGTCCGGTCCTCTCAAGGACCGCGTCCGGTCAGTCAGCCAAAAACGCAGTTAAGACTTTGTACTGACCGGACGCGTCCAGTCATGACCAGGACCGCGTCCGGTCATAGGTAAACGGCTCAAACGTCTTCTAAACGCAATGCAACTTGAACCAAGTCGCTTCTAACTGTACTCTGAGCTTTTCTCGAGCTACCTAGTGCTAAGTTTGACAAGTGTGCACCACACCTAAACATAAGACTCACCTAGGTCAAGCTACTCGCTCATGCCCCTCTTCATAGTACGGTCAAAGGAAGAAACAAAGATCCTAACGACTATTCCAGATGTATCTCAACACCTTGACATCCAGAACTAACCGTCCTTAATCTTATCGTTGATCCTTTGAAAACCAAAACGATTTCCATCAAGGGACATGACTGCCATATTGCTCAAAGCAGTTATCATCTCCATGATCTAACTTACCGATGTTTCTACAAAACACACGTTAGTCATGATAATTATGTGTTGTCATTAATTGTCGAAACCAACACCGAGGCCTAGATGCTTTCAACTCTAAATCTGCTAACTCCTTTCATGGGTGATACTTTTAGATAAACATAATCTCCTACTTGGAATACCAAAGGTCTACGCCTTTTATCAGCATAACTCTTTTGCCTGGACTGGCCACTTTCAAATTATTCTGGATCTGCCTAACTTTTTCTTCTGTTTGTTTCACAAGATCAACACCGAAAAACCATCTTTCTCCTGGTTCTGACCAATTCAATAGAGTTCTGCACCTACGGCCATACAATGCCTCAAATTGTGCCATTTTGATACTCTCTTGATAACTATTATTATAGGAGAATTCTGCTAAAGGTAACCACTCGTCCCAAGTGTCTGAATAATTAAGTGCACATGACCTTAACATGTCTTCTAGAATTTGATTGACCCTTTCAGTCTGACCACTTGTTTGTGGATGATAAGCGGTACTATGCAAAAGTTTTGTACCCAGAGACTCATGTAGGTGTCTCCAAAATTTGTTAACAAATTGTGTACCTCTATCTGATACAATGGTCTTTGGTACCCCATAAAGACTCAGGATTCGTGCAATATAAATTCTTGCATAAGTTATAGCAGAATAGTCCACCTCAACTGGAATAAAATGAGATGACTTTGTCAGTCGGTCCACAATGACCCAAATTGAATCAAAGCCTCTTGAGGTCTTGGGTAACCCAGTAATGAAATCCATACTGATATCTTCCCATTTCCAGGATGGAATGGGCAAGGGTTGTAACATTCCTGCCGACTTCAGGTGTACTGCCTTCACTTTACAACAAGTGTCACATCTGGCAACATACTTGGCGATCTCAATTTTCATTTTGGTCCACCAGAATCTCTGTTTCAAATCTTGATACATCTTATTACTTCCTGGATGAATAGAAAACCTTGTGCTATGTGCTTCATCAAGACTGAGCTGACGTAACTCTGGAACCTTTGGGACCACTAGCCGGTTCTTAAACCATAACACATCTGCATCATCAATACTGAAATCTGTCTGTTGACCAGTTCTAACTTTTTCTTTGATGTGAGCTACTCCGGAATTCTTTCTCTGAGCAGACACAATCTGATCTTTGATTGTTGATTCTACTGTGACATTAGTCAACTGACCTTGTTGAACTATTTCAATATTCAGCTTTTCTAATTCATAACATAAACTGTAATCCATTGGCTTCACAGTCATGCAATTGCAATGATTCTTTCTACTGAGTGCATCAGCAACAACATTCGCTTTTCCAGGGTGATAGTGCACTTCTAAATCATAGTCCTTTATTAACTCAAGCCACCTTCTTTGCCTCATATTCAACTCTGACTGAGTAAAGATATATTTCAAGCTCTTGTGATCTGTATACATGTGGCAAGAATTACCTAACAAGTAATGACGCTAGATTTTCAATGCATGAACCATAGCTGCTAGTTCAAGATCATGTGTCGGATAATGTTCTTCATGACGCTTCAACTGTCTCGAGGCATAAGCAATGACTCTGCCTTCTTGCATCAATACACAACCAAGGCCAATACCTGAGGCATCACAGTAAACATCAAATGGCTTTTCTATATCTGGTTGTGCCAAAACTAGAGCAGTTGTCAATGACTCCTTTAGAATTCTAAAAGCTTTATCACATTCTGGAGACCATATGAACTTAGTTTGATTCTTCAAAAACTCTGTAATTGGCTTGGCTACCTTTGAAAAATCAGGTATGAATCGACGGTAATAACCCGCCATTCCCAGAAAACTTCGGACTTCATGAACTGATATTGGTGGTTTCCAATTTAGAGTATCGTCCACCTTGCCAGGATCTACTGCTACTCCTTCGGCTGACAACACATGTCCTAAGAATTGCACTTCTCTTAACCAAAACTCATATTTATTGAACTTGGCATACAGTTGATGATCTCTCAGACGAGTCAGAATAACTCTGAGATGCTCAACATGCTCTTCTTCACTTTTGGAGTATACCAGAATATCATCAATAAAAACAACCACAAACTTGTCAAGTTCTGGCATGAAAACTGAGTTCATTAGATACATGAAATGTGCCGGTGCATTAGTGAGACCAAAAGACATAACTAGGTATTCATACAGTCCATATCTGGTGGTGAATGCAGTCTTTGGGATATCTTCAGGTCGAATCTTGATTTGATGGTACCCTGATCGAAGATCGTTCTTTGAAAATACCTTTGCCCCCACAAGCTGATCAAAGAGTAGATCAATGCGAGGCAACGGATATTTATTCTTAATGGTTACTTCATTCAGCGGTCGATAGTCAACACACATCCTTAAAGTCTGATCTTTCTTCTTGACAAAAAGAGCTGGGCATCCCCATGATGAGGAACTGGGTCTGATAAAACCTTTGTCTCGGAACTCTTGCAATTGATCCTTAAGTTCTGCCAATTCATTGGGTGGCATTCTGTAAGCTCTCCGGGATATTGGGGCAGTACCCGGTTTTAACTCAATCACAAACTCTACATCTCTGTCTGGTGGCAGACCTGGTAGATCATCTGGAAACACATCTAGAAATTCACAGACTACCGATATATCACAAATCTCCTGTACTGATGTTGCACATATCCTTTCAACTGTTCTCTTTGGGATAGGAAGTTGGATAAGAAGATGAGATTTATTATCTGGCAGGTTCAACCTTATAGTTCTATGCAGTGCATCTATAAGGGCTCCTCTTTAGTACATCCAATTCATACCCAAGATTACATCTATATCCTGTTTCTGTAATATTATCATTGAGGTAGGAAATATATGCCCACCTAACTCTATAGGTACGTCATGTACCATCTCCTTAGTACACAGTCGTCCCCCGGGCAACTGAATAAAGAAATCTTCTTGTGTTCCCATAATTGGAATGTCATGCTTAACAACAAAGGTGCGATTTATGAATGTATGCGATGCACCTGAATCAAATAACAGTACTGCTGGATGATTAGCAACAGGGAACATACCCATCATAACAGGTTCTCCCTCTGGGATTGCACCTGCTTGAGTGTAGAACACATGTCCGGTCTTCTTCTTCTCACCCTTACCCTTTTGAACATTCAGGTTATTATTCTTGCTCTGAGGTTGTTGCTGTTGTGGTACGGGAGCTCTGGGATAACTGGGATTGTACTGCCTTGGATACGGGCAGTCCTTGGAAAAGTGGCCTGGCTTTCCACAATTGTAACAGGGAAAGTTATGGGTTACTGGAGTCTGGTTTCGAATACCAGGGGCATTCGGCTGCTGTGGATACTGCGGGATTGCGGCAGGACGGAAAAACGTCTGTGGCTGAGCTTGGTATTGCGGTGAACGATAAGTTGGGCGGAAATGGTTCTGAGGGTGATAAACAAACTTTTGGCGCTTTTTAATGCCGCCAGACGGGCTAGAAAACACTAGCTTCTTTTTCTTTGACTCTTTGTGCAGTCGGGACTTCTCTTCTGACGCTATAGCCACATTGACTATCTCATGGTAAGTGGCATTATAGCAGGTGACCAATGCTTCCTGAATTCTGGTACTCAAACCTCTCATGAAACAACTCTTCTTCTTTGCATCGGTGTTCACATATTCCGCTGCATACTGGGACAGATGATTGAATTTGCCCACATACTGTAGAACTGTCTGGTTCCCTTGCTTCAGCGAGAGAAACACTTCTAGTTTCATGGCTATGACACCATTTGGGATATAATGTGCTCTGAAGGCTTCACGAAACTCCTGCCAAGTGACACGGTGGCCAGTAGGCCGTGCGACGACCAGATTCACCCACCACGCCCCTGCGGCACCTCTGAGTTGTTGTGCTGCAAACACAGGCTTCTGGTGCTCCGTGCATTGTAAAAGTTCAAACTTCTGCTCCATGGTACGGAGCCAGTCATCCGCCTCTAGCAGCTCATCTGCCTTTGAGAACACTGGTGGACGGGTATCGGTGAAATCCACATAAGTGGTTTCCCCTCTATTGTTACGGCCTCGACGACCCTGATTTCCATTCTGATTCTGATTTTGATTCTGAGCCAACAAGATAGTGGCATTAACCAGTGCGGCAATAGCTTCTGCCAAGGTGGGTGGAAACGGTGGGGGATTCGGAGTATTGTCCCCTTCTTGGGAAGTTCCAGTACCGTCCATCTGTTGTACACAAACCATATTTATTTACATCGCTTTATTGAATTAAAAAGCAGTTAGTACAGTACTTGTATACACACACAAACTTATCTTACATTATTTCATTACAAACTTGCTCGCAAGCAAGAAACTACCCACTAAGGTTCTTAGAAAGCAGGAAAGACTACTATGTTACACAACCATCCATGTCGACACTTCACTCCTCATCATCATCACTGATCACGATCACTCCATCCTCAACCTATGGAGCACTTGCACCAGTGACATGACTTGCATCATCTCACTTTCCATTAGGGGTTCATCTTCTTTCGGATCTTCTTCATTGTCCTCTCCACCAGGAACAACCACGGCACCGACATCATCTTCTACTGCCTGGGGCTGATGATTGGGATTCATCAGATCATGTAGCCTATGAACCTCCTCATGCAGAACAGTGTTGTATTGCTCCAGGTGTGTCGCATAAAGCTCCAACTCACGAACACGAGCCCTGGCTTCTGTCTCCTTTTCCAAAGACTCATTCTGGAACTGTTTCCAAAAACATATGTTGCGCTTCAGTCGCTCTACTTCTGATGTAAGCCTTGCAACCTCTGATTCTGAATCCAGGTTCGGATTACGGCTACTGCTTGCTCCATCACCTCTGGCGGCCAACTGATGACGTGGCACTCCTTGCGGACCTGTTTTCTTGCGAGGAGTCGTCTTCACATGTGCCATCCTAAAGCAAGATAGAATTAGGACGATGAGAACAGATAGGGGGATCTGAAGGTTAGCATGAATAGGATTTGAACCTTACTTAACCCAAACCACTTTAAAAGGGAAAGGTAACTTAAGCAGGTTAATTAAACATGATGCATGCATCGTACTTACGATCTAACAGAAAGATTAAGTAACACATGCAATATTTATAACATAGGGCACTATACATGATACTTCACTACGAAGCTTTCAAATATGAGCTAAGGAAACTATAGAATAGATTAAGATAAGCAAAAGCAATTTGGACCAAAATATCAGTATTAAGTTTGTTTGACCCAAATCATTTTAAAGTTTTTGCAAGGTAATACTACAATAACCCGAGTGATTATGCTCTGGTACTAGCTGTCACAGAACCTCCTAATTATGATGGCCCACAAGTACACGTCATTGCCATAATGACCTCTGACAGTCGTACTTATGTTCACCATAACTTAAAAGGCCTGCTTTCCTCCGAACAGGATCCAATCACAGGAGTATTGCAATATTACAACAGTTTATTCAAAATATTCAACAGAGTAAAGTAGCGGAAGTCTTACAATAATATAGGTTTATAAACCAGTTTTCAAACTTCAAACCTTATGTAACATTATTACGAACCAGTAGTAGAGAAGTATCGGTACTAACTTTATTACATCACACAAGCGAGATGCCTTGCCCAAAGGCCACACAGTCTACTCGTCGTCACTGTCTTCAACCACGACGGTCATGCAACAAGGCTCGAAGCAGACTTGTTCATGAACCACACCTGCAACAAGGGGTTCAACAAACCCTGAGTACGAGAGTACTCAACAAGACTTACCCGACTAAGACAAAGACTCCAAGGGCATGCTAGCTTTAGGGAATCAAGGTACGGGTAATTCAGAATCAAGATTTTCTTTTGTAGAAAAGCTTACTAAAGTAGATCCTTATCTTCAACATTTTACTTTTACCATTGATGGTTCATTAACCAAATCTAGGTGACCCTAATCTAGATCAAAGTAATTATCATCAAAACCTTTCTCATTCTTTCTTTCATTCCAGTTCTTAACTACAATGCAAGTCAGGTGATCAAGTCTCCATAACCGAGGAGCAACGATGATTCGAACCGATTATACCCAGCTGGGGATCCCTAACTTCACGACATATGTAGAACCGAATCTTGCATATATCAACCCTCATTTAGATGTCCTAAAACCAGAACGTGTCCATCGCCACCCGAGAGTACAGTACTCCTCAAACCCGGCCTGATTCTAGCCCCGAGGGTACACGCTACTCCTGCCATCTCTCCACTCCCAGTGCGAGGTTAGACGTTCTCGTAATGGAATCACCAACATTTTGGGCTTACCCAAGGCATGAAGCTAGTTGCAAAGTCTCGAACACAACAGGCTTACAACGAACGGACCTTAACTGACAAGGCGGAAACACTACATTGAGACTCCTTTCCCAATGCATGTTAGCAATGGCCAAACCACCCGCCCGATCTTTCAAGTTCATTCTCATATTTCAATATTCATTCAATATGCCGTCATGGCTATATAAACATTGCATTTAAAAGCTTAACTTCTAAGCATAGCGAAGCATACTACGCATTTTCCGTAAAACAGGTATCAAGGTTGATATCACAATAATCAAGGATGATAATGCAGCAATTAGGTTATCACTCAACTCCTAATTACTTAATGCAGTAAACCATAATATAAATAATAAAACATTTGTAAAATTCAAGGTAGGGTTTAAATTCACCGGGGCTTGCCTTGCTCGGACATGATGACTGACTCAGACTCGAGAACTCCAACGTCAGGTCCGGAACCTACCGATGATCGCTCTTCTCTGGAAACTGGCTCGATGGCAACAGCGACTTCTTCGAAAGCGGAAACTACACGAGTACATAACATGCTTTAACATGATGCTCGATGATAAACATGATGCTTGATGATAACATGCCATGAGTTACGACTGGAGTACAACTTTCCTTCACGGTACAGTCGCAAATAGAAAACCTACTAACTAGTAGCGATGATTTCCAACGATACTAGCTTTTAACCTAAACAAGTTACTAACGAGCTCAAACATGGAATTAAGGTGCCAAAGATCACAAAAGGGTAGTGACCTAAGGACATCACTCAATCAAAAAGGCACACAACACTTAAAGTTCTCAAATTAACATTTATTTATTATTTAAATAATTAGGGCATAATTAGAAGTTAATCAAATTTTACCTAATCAAGCTCAAACTTTTTCTATGGGTTAAGAATGAATTATAATAGTGTCATAATAAATTTCATAATTTTTGGATAAATAAATTAATTATTAAAATTCCTAGAAGTTGCATTTAATCTTTATTGGACCAATTAATTCTACTGCACAGAGTATTCAAATTCATGATTTAACATTTTTCCTAGATAGTTTATACATTGAGAAGCTTACACAAAAAATTTCATGAATTTTGGAACTCTACACAATTTTTAATGAAATAAACAAATAACTAAACTATTCATTTATTTGAAAAAGAAAAACAAAAACGAAATCGGGCCGATTCTCTTCTCTCCCTCCGGTCCGGCCCAACCGAACGGCCCGCTCGCGCACGCCCGTGCCCGCACGCGCGCTCGGCCCAGCCGCGCGGCCTAGCAGGCGGCCTGCCTCACGCGCGCCCGCTCTCCCTCTCCCTCTCTCTCGCTGACACCGCGGACCCACTTGTCATCGCCTTCGTCCTCCTTCCTCGCTCTCTCCCGCGACCCGGCCATGCCCGCGCGGTGGCCGGCCGGCGAGCGTTGCTTCGGTCACCCATCCAAGCAACCCTACAACACCTACGACTCACCACGAACCCGTTTTAACCCTTGCGGCTATGCTACAGCTCCGGGGAGCCCTTCCCGACGGCCATGGCGGACCGACCGCGACGGTGACCGGCGTCCCGGCGATGCAACGCGGTAGCGACTAAAGCGAGAGCATGGGGAGCGTCAGGAGCTTACAGCGGTCACAGCGAAGCCACAAGGAGGCGCTGGGAGGCGGCGAAGGGTGCTGGCCACGTGAAGCGGCTTGGTCGCCGGAGTTGAGCACGGGAAGCGGTGGCTGCGGCGATCCAGGCGAAGTCAAGCTGGCTTGGGTGGTTCACGAGGTGCGCGAGGATGTGGCGATGCTGTTGGTGCTACTGGCGTGGCCGGGGATGGCCTGGTGGCGGCGGCGGCGAGCGGCGAAGCTAGCGGCGGCGGCGATGGCGAAAACGGGGAAAACGAAAATCGTCACTGTGACCTCGACGTATTTATAGACGACGGTCGCGGCTACAGAGCTGCACTGCTCGCGTCATCGCGCTGGCATTCTCGACCGCGCACGAAGGGTCTGGGCGGCCACGGCGGCTCGCCGGCGCCCATACCGCGCGGTGGCCGGCCGCCTTTGGCGCGACACTGTAGCACCCCCCAAATTTTAAATTTTCAAACTATTTTCTAAAATTACTCTCAAATTCATGTAACAACTTGAAAAACTTCCAATCTATGAAATCTTCAGAATTTCAAGCTCTACAAGTTTTGTATTGAACACTTTTTCAAATTCTCACTGGATTTTGAAATTTGAGTTTAAATTCAAAAGAGGACACATTTTTGGGATTTGGTAATTTAGAAATTACTTTTGATTTTATATGGAAACTTCAAAATCTCCAAACATCAAAGTTGTATATCTTGACCAGACCTACAACTTTTCTGTTCAAAACTTTTTCAAATTCTGCCTCCATTTTGAAATCTTAGTTTGGGGACAAAAATGAGTCAAATCTGAAATTTGTTTATTTTCAAAATTGCTTCACATTTTACACTAAAACTTTGAAAACTCAAAACACCAAAGTTGTAGCCCTTGAAAAGTTCTACAAACTTGGTTTTGAACTTTTTCCCAAATTTGGCTTAGATTGTGAATTATTTCAAAAGGGGTAAAACAGGGTTTTGAAATTTAGGGTTTTCGGAGGAATTTAAAATTGGAATTTGTTGCTTCTTTGATTTGTGATTACTTAGTGATCCAAACCTCACCCAAGGGCATCATTTGGACCAACATGTCATGCTTGACCAAATGCCACTCTTGGTTGACCAATTAGCTTTTGAAATTCTTTTACATTTTCCCCCAATTTTGAATTCGAATTCGAATCAGAAAACTCGTGACAAGTTTTGGGACTCCAACTCAAACTCAAATTTGGAGTTTCATTTTAGAGGTTGTACTTGAGCTCATACCCTACACTTGACACTAGTGTGCAACACAGTCGCACACCTCAAATTACGCAGGGCATGGACTAAGCATTTGCGGTGGCATTCGAAATTAGGATTTTTGGGTTCGGAGCACACCACTGAGAAACACATTCAACTTAGATAAGTAAACTTGTTTTAGTTGATGCATAACAAAGTTAACCTAACAGGGATGCTTTGCAATGCATTATGATGACATGGCAGATTAATTAGCACTATAACACCCGGGGTGTTACAGTCGCCGGGAATGTAGAAGTCACCACGCAGCCGCACAAGGGTTTTCTGAACGCCCTCGTGGCCCACGGTGTGCGCTAGGGTCACCACCTGGTGGCGCAAGTCCTGCAGGTCGGGGACGTAGACGCGTTTGCCGTGGAGGAGGAAGCCGTCTGCGGTGCTCCAGGGCGCCTCCAAGGCGCCCGCGGCTTGTTTCTGCAGGAGGCCACATGCTACCGGGTCGTCCGTTGTGGCTGCCCAGATGTCATCGTAGAGGGCGAAGGATGGCCCGGACAAGGTGAACGCTGCCACCGCGTCCTTGTCGCGGCGGGACAACACGTCCGCTACCGAATTGAGTCGGCCGGGGCGATACTCGACCGCAAAGTCGAACCCGAACAACTTGTTAATCCACTGATGTTGCGGGACAGTGGAAAGCCGTCGGTCCAGGAGGAACTGTAGGCTATAGTGGTCGGTGCGGACGAGAAAACGGCGCCCCCATAAGTACGGTCGCCAATGTCGGACCGCCTGTACGAGGCCGATCAGCTCGCGCTCATAGGCCGCCAGCTTGACATGTCGCGTGACGAACGGCCTGCTGAAGAACGCCAGGGGGCCTGACCCCTGGTGGAGGACAGCGCCGAAGCCGGCGCCGGACGCGTCGCAGTCGACGACGAACTCGCGGGAGAAGTTCGGCATCTGCAAAACAGGGGCCGACGAGAGAGCCTATTTGAGGGCGGCAAAGGCCTCGTCCGCCTCTACCGTCCAGACGAACGCCTCCTTGCGCAGGAGACGCGTGAGTGGCGCTGCGATGGAGCCGAAGTCGCGGATGAACTTGCGGTAGTAGCCCGCAAGCCCGAGGAAGCCGCGCACGCCACGGGGTGACCGCAGCGTCGGCCAAGAGGTGTCCGCAGCCACCTTGTCGCTGTCCATAGCGATGCCATCGGCGGAGATGACATGCCCGAGGTAGCCGACGGAGAGCGACCCGAAGGAGCACTTCAACCTCTTGAGGTAGAGGTCGTGAGCTCGCAAGGCGGAGAAGACGAGGCCCATGTCGATTCCTCTGCCCACCACCACTGTGCCTCCGCTCGCCGCGACGGAGCCGCCCAGCACCACCGCGCCGCTCTAGGCGGCTGCGTCCACATCGGCGCTGGCGCCGCGCGCTATCTTCACGCCGGAGCAGACGACGGCGGCCATAGTCGACCTCAGCCATGGCATGGCCGAGATGCGACTGACGATGCAGTCCATCCTCAACTTCCTCAACCCGACGCCGCAACAGTACGGCGTGCCGCCACATCAGCCGGCCCTGCCGCCGCCCCAGTACACGGCGCCCCAGCACACGGCTCCGATACCAGGTTGATAGGATTACGGATCCTACCGGGCTGACTGCGAAGGTTGTAGGGATGAGAGATTGGTGGGCGAGGTTTGAACGAGCGAGAACGGCGGATCGGCGCCGTGGCGGCGCTACAGTGCTGCGTTTACTGTTCACGGGATTAGGGCTGAAGGAGGCGGCTAGGGTTTTGGGTCTCCCAGCTCCCTAAGGGAAGCTGAGAATTATGATTTTCTTGCTTAACCATAATTGTGCCTGATTACAAATATTTATACCCTAGGGAAATATTGAGGGAATAATAAAAATATGATAATGGGCTACTCTAGCCACTAATGGGCCTGCGCCTGCAATATTGCAAACCGGTCATAACAAAAGAGCTCTCCTTTTCATCGTCAGCGTGAAAAAGCCAACCGCACTTAGATCCTTCTCAACGATACATATATACTCATTCAGTACTACTCTGCAGAATATCACTCTTTCTTTATGTATCGGTACTCTTCAGAATAATATTTGATTGCAGGTGCCTCGCTATGCTGAAATTGCTTGATGCCCTGCCCTTTACAAGATGCTGTGATCATTGCGCGCATGAGCTGCAAATGATTTGGGAGGCAAGGTGATTTGAATTAACTATATAAGACATTCTTTTTCCGTATTTTTCTCTCTGATATTTACGGGGAGGGAATTTACATTTGCTTTGCCAAATCCCTCCTCCTATCTTTTTTTTTCATCGTATACAAATAATATTTCCTGTGAAGAGCGCCTTCACTTCACTTCACATCTACTCCTCGGTAGAAGAAAAGAATGAACAAAAGAATAGGGGCAAAATTGTACAAGCCCCCCGTATGACTATCTATTTACACTTGTCTCCCCGGGCTGCGACGCTGACGATGCTTCGTGTTGCTGCGGTTGCGGCGGCGCCTCGTCCCGGGCCAGCCTGTTGAGCATGGCGAACATGCCGACCATGGGCGCCGTGTTGTACGTGCACGCCTCCGTCTGCATGTAGTTCTCCCTCTGGTCCCTGAACCGGTCCCGGCGGTCGGGCCCGCCGACGATGGCGCCGACGACGACGTTGGGGTTGCCGCCCTTGCGGATGAACCAGTCGTCGAACCCCTGCGCGCAGCCGATGAACTCCTTGCTGTGCTTGTACGGCACGATGGAGGCGGCGCGGTGGTGCACCCGGGCGGGGAACCGGGCGCCGTACCCGACCAGGTAGCTCATCCCGCGCGGGTTGCTGCCCAGCACGTAGTCCACCTGCGCACGGGCCAGCGCGAACACCTCGCCGGCGCTCGCCGCCGCCGCGCCGCCCGCGCACGTCACGGCCCCAGCGGCGGAGGACGACGACGAGGAGAGGTAGCCCGAGTAGACGGACAGCAGGAACGCCGCGCTTGTCACGTACTGCATGTTGTTCCACTGCCGCACGTACAGCATCCCGCCGGGGCTGCGCTCCACGTTGCCGTCCGCCGCGTTCTTGCCCAGGCACGCGCACACGTAGTGCTCCGCCTTCGCCCTGTACTGCTCCAGCGTCTCCCTGTGCCGCGGCGAGTGCTCCCCGCTCAGCAGCAGCTGAAATAATGAACCACGACGACGACACGTGAGCACTTGTCCTTTCCTTTTTTATTTATAATACAGGTATAAAAACAAAAAAAAAAATACACGACGACATACGTACCCTGGCGGCGAGGATCTGGACGCCGGCGTACTTGACGTCCCAGCTGAACTCGGTGATGGCCCAGCCGGTGCCGCCGAAGTCGTCGGCGTTGTCGACGACGTAGTCGAGGTAGTGGGCGCGTCCAGTGGCGCGGTGGAGCCAGAGCGCGGCCCAGAGGAGCTCGTCGTGGTAGCCGCTGACGGAGGCGTAGTAGCTCTTCACCTCCGCGATGCTGCTGTCGTATTTGCCCCGGTACTTGTCGGCGAACTCGAACAGCTGCAAGTACAGCGCATGCATGCAGCAGGTCAGTTTTGCCGATGGTTCCATCATTATTCGATTGAGCTACCTTGTTAGCTTAGCTGGGTGATCAGTGCTACTCACTGTTCACACACCATGCCAGTACTAACCATAACCAACCAACTAATATTCCAGTAGAGTTGCCTGGCCTAGCTAGCTGCTAGCTCTGCCTGGACGACTGTCCTGCCATGATCGATGGATCGATCGATGATCCATCATCATCATCACTGCATCGTTGTAATAATGTGACGACATGGCTTGCTGGCTCTGCCTAGCTTTGCAGGAGATCGATATCTATCGATGCGATCCCATCACAATGTGACCGAATGTGGTGGTTACGTTGAGCGGCTTAATGAGTAGTTTCTGCTCACCTAACCCTGACAGTAACATGCTACGTTGTGATTATTCCTCTTGCTCACGAAATCAAACTCGATCCGTGGGACTGGGACCCCCACATGGCAGCCTGTGTGGACCGACAGGACAGCAGGTTCTCACACACACGGTTCAAAGTTCAAACCCCCCTTGACCCCCGACGTCACGCACGGTGACAAGTTGCCACGTGCGCCGGACCGGCTGCTGCTACTACACAGAGCAAGCCAGTACGCGGCACGAGTGTGAACCAGGAGAAGAGAAGAAAATCGTGCGGCTCCGACCGGCCAGATTCCGCAGCACGACAAAAAGCTCTGGTCAGTTCTGAGCCAATCGGGGGCGCTGACCGAGCGGTGCGGTAACTAATCCCATCATTAGCAGTGATGGCAGCGGTGATTAATTACTGTCATCATCATAATCAGTATAATTAAGTAAAGTAACTCATCCACGGCACATGTATGTATGTACCTGCAGCGCGTGGTGGAGGAGGAGGCTGGCGTAGTGCGGGTTGTGCTCCCGGAACACCATGGACGCGGCGGCCATGGCGGCCGCGGTCTCGCCTGCGACGTCGGACCCTGGCCGGTCGCGGTCCACCTTGTACGCCTGCCGCGACGTCGTCATGTCCTCGGGCCGCTGCCAGCAGTAGTGGTCCGTGTCGCCATCGCCGACCTGGCATCAGGCACCACGGTTAATCATTATGCCATCCATCGATCATGCATGAGCAGATGAGCTAGCTAGCTCTACATCACGTACTGTAAGAGTCAGAGCCGCCACCGAAATCCATCGGGGGGAAAAAAATAAAGGAACCGAAATAATTTATCTATAAACGAACAGCTCGCAGCAGCTAATCCCCATGTGAAAGCGCAATGATGGAGCGTGTGAGATTTGCGCGTTCCGAACCGCAGCTTGTCCGGTAGCAGCAGCGCCACCTAACAAATGTTCCCCTTTTCATCTTTCGAATTCGAATATTTTTTTCCCTGCAACCACGACTGGTGTGTGGATGCATGTATGTTGGTCGCTCTCACTACGACCTGGCTTAGTTTATCTTGCTTGTTTATTGCTAGTCCACGATGATGCGATTAGGTGGTTGTTAATTTGTTACTGTCAATGGCATGCAAGGAGAGTAATAATTCAATTCAATTGTTCGTACCTCTGCCCAGAGCTCGTCGGGCCTGGTGTGCGCCTTGATGAAGTAGTCGGTGCCCCACTTGATGGACTCGAGCGCGTGGGCGAGCTCGCCGGCGTCGGCGACGTCGGCGCCGTACTCGAGCAGGGTCCAGGAGAGCATGGTGACGGTGAAGGCCATGGGCAGGCCGAACTTGACGTGGTCGCCGGCGTCGTAGTACCCGCCCACCAAGTCCACCTGAAAAGAAAGGCGATCGATCAATCCACCGAGATCCAATCCAACAAAGCACCGTCAGTCGGTGACGTTGGTCGTCGCCGGCCGACGCACGCACGGTGCAACACAGCAGCAGTAGCAACGTACCCCTTGCTCGAGGCCGTCGGTGAGGCCGGAGTGGTCGCGCCAGGCGACGCGCTGGCCGTGCGGCAGCCGCCCCGACCGCTGCGCCTCGAAGTAGAGCAGGCTCTTCCGCAGCGCGTCCTCGTAGTCGTGCCGCGCCGACGACGCCGATGGCTCGGCGCCTGCCGACGGCGGCAGCAACGCCGAGGCGAGGAGAGCCGCGACGGCGAGGACCTCCCCGAGCCGGCCCGGCCGGAGCCACAGCCCGGCGGCCGTGCCGCTCCTCGTGATCCTCCTCATCGTCGCCGCCTCGACGAACGGAAACGACGACGACACCGCTGCTGCTGACGCTGTGTACCGTACCGTACCGGCCGGTCAGACTCCGGCGGCTTGGACGGCTGGACGACGTCGAGCTCGCTTCTCGCTGGCCCGATCGTCGGGGACGCGTCGTAGGTAGCAGAGGATGGATCGACCGATCGGCCGCTAGCTAGCTCGGTGGAGGTTGGTGGTACGTTGGCGTACGTAGCAGGTGGCGGCAGCACGCAGGAGGAACAACAGCACCCGTCGGTTGTTCGGCGGTGGGAATCGATCGGGGGCGGGAGCAGGAGGGGGGGAGTGGGAGAGTGTGGTGGGCTGTCCAGTCTGCGGGGGGACGTCGCGCAGCCCTTATATGTAAGCGAGGCCGAGGCCGAGGCGGAGGCGAGCAGCGATGGAGAGGCTAGGTGACTTGGCGGATGGGGTCCATCCATGGCCGCGACCCGCGTGGGCGGGGATAGAAAATGGCAGGGGCATCGGCATGGGATGCGAGTAATTCGTGCGTGGGGTTGTGAAGGAAGCTGGGAGGAAGCGATGAAGGTTGGGACTTGGGAATGGCCGGCCGGAGGAGGGACGGAATGGGCCCGATTGATTGACCGAATAAACTGAAGCTGCTGCTATATATTCCCGGGGAAATTTTAAGGATCGCCCGCCGGCAGGAGTTGGGGGGAGGAGGCCCAGCATCCGAACTGGGGAGGGACAGCCGGCAGGTCCACGTACACGTACGGAATGTCTGAGAACGCTGCAGTTCACGAGAGGGAAGAAGACTGCTTATCGGGCGGACGCCTCCGTTCCGGGTCATTGCCCTGTTTTTCAGCACTAATTTTTCTTTCACAGTAAATTAGCGACAACTAAATTTTAACAAAACGACCCAGGCCCATATGCCCCCGGTCCCGGTATGTAGCTGCTACGATGAATTTGGTGACATAAGTAACTTGAATTTGGTGACATACGTTAACTTGTTCACCTAAGGGCCCGTTTAGTTGCCCATGCAACCCAAAAAAGTTTGCACAGTACCTGTCACATCGAATCTTGCGGCACATGTATGGAGTATTAAATGTAGACGAAAGAAAAAACTAATTACACAGTTTAGTTGTAAATCACAAGACAAATCTTTTGAGTCTAATTAGTCCATGATTGGACACAAATTGCCAAATAAAACGAAAAGTGTTACAGTAGCCGAACCCAAACTTTTTCACCAACTAAACAACCCCTAAATCCACGTGAATGGCCAGCCACCTGCTCTGCCAGCGTGGAGAATTGTGATAGTAGATAGACGGGGATAGTGCTAACACTATTAGAACATGTACAGCCCACAGACAGTGGTTTGTCTGTAAGTTCTTAAAATCCACAACGTAGACAGCTCATATAATCCATAAACAGGAGGCTGTCTATAAGTTATTTAATGCTCGCATGTAACCATGATCAATCATGAATATCATCTCTATATGCTAATTAATTCACAACATGGGTTCATCACTAACAAGTGACTATTCACTATTTTCAGATCTGAAACAACACCAAAAACAACTATTTTCGGACATTTCACATATTGGAACAAAAAAATTACAAACATGGTTAGAAATTAATCAAACTCTCAATATATTTCTATTATTGCTCAAGAGAAATTCATGGTCTGAAATTCTAGAAATCCATGGTCAGCACCAAAAACAACTATTTTCAGACATTTTACATATTGGAACAAAAAAATTACAAACATGGTCAAAAATTAATCAAACTCTCAATATCTCTCTATTATTGCTCAAGAGAAATTCATGGTCAGAAATTCATGGTCAGTTTTTGTTTGCAGCTTACTGAAAACTCCAGACATCGAGCGAGCCTGCATCTTCGAAAAAAAAATCTTACAAAGAACTTCATGGAAATTTTCTCGAGCACCTAGCATGCAAGCAAAATTGCTGCAGCTCGTCAAGCAACCTCCGATCCAGTCAACCCCACGAGAGCCGAGCAGGTGGCCCAGACCCAGGCCATTGACGCCATTTGCGGGGGAGGGGATGACCTTCGTCTCCAGCGTCGTTGTCATCTCATCGCTCGGCCAGGCGGCGGCGGACTCCATGCTTTGGCGCGTATCTTGCTTTCTCCCGCGCGCCGCAGCTGGATCCCACGCCTCGTCGCTAGAGACGACGACCTGTACAGCGCGCTGCGTCAGAGACGACTGCACCTCGGAGCACGAGCCATCATCGTCGTCTCAGGAGACGACGACCTCGCCTTGGGAGCTGCGTGTGAGGGTGTTTTTGCAAAATTCGCTGGACGCAGACGGCTTATACCGACGCGCTGTACATGCCCTTATTGGTGATCGCCGTTTTGCAGTGTTTGTCCTGTTCGTATACCTATTAATTAGGTGGAGTAATATTTGAGATCTTTTTTACTGACAACGATTTTGTGCTTCATGAATGCTCCCAGTAATGATAGCAGATAGTATGAAATTTTCAACTTTTCCTAGTAAAAAACCCTCTAATCTGAGAGACCGGGACAGGTGGTTCACCTTTCTCCTTTCTAACGCCAGAGTCCGAAGCCGCTCTTTTTTCTCGCATGCAGCGGTGACACCCAGCTCAGTACCCCCAGCCCCACCTTGAAGAACTCTCTCTGGCAGCCAACGCACATTGGCAGCCCCATTCTTCCTAGCATGTGCCACGTTCAAATATTACTGCATACGCCCCATTCTTCCTAGCATGTGCCACGTTCAAATATTACTGCATACACATCAATCCACAATGCAAGCGTCCGAGTGGGAGGGTGCTTGACCATGCATGGTAGAAATCCGAGAATCATTTCCATGCTTCTAGTGCGTATGTCTGCTCACGAAAATAATAGTCAGACTTGGCTCCGTCGTGCATATATACTCCCTCCGTTCCAAAAAAAAGTGACGTTTTTGACTTTTAGACATCGTGTTTGACCGTTCGTCTTATTCAAAAATTTTATGCAAATTATAAAATAAATAAATCATTATTAAAGTATCTCTAATGATAAAATAAGTCATAACAAAATAAATAATATTTATTAAAAAAATTGAATAAGATGAATGATCAAATAAGATGTCAGAAATTTAAAATGACACTTTTTTTTTTGGAACGGAGGGAGTAGCTCATTAGCTACACTGCTACAGGGATCCGACATGCATCCGTGGCAAAGCCCTGCTGCAAACGAGCGAGCTAGCCGCGACACGCGGAGATATTTTGTTTAACAAACTAATCATCAAGCCGCCGGGGGGGGGGGGGGGGGGGGGGGGGGGGTCCGTCCGCACAGTAGGTGACCCCGATCGCTCGCTCGGTCTCGTTGCACAATCTCCTCATCTTTTGCTCCTCCGGCCGGTGCGGAATCCCTCCGCTCCAATGGTTGTTCGCTCGCGCTGGCCAACCAACCCAATAACCAATGGCAATGCTCGTTGCTCGCGCCATCGTACTCGCACCGCAGAGGCCTTTCCGAAGCTTCGCTTTGCCTCCTGTGACTCCTGATCTTTGTAGGCTCAAGCTCAATCGCTGCCTGCGCTATCTAATCTTATGGTAATGGCAGCGCCGCGGAACACGTACTATACTAGCCATCTCGTACGTAATTTCAAATCACACGCACATTTGCGGTTTCGGGCACCCAACACGCGGTATATACGCGCTTTCAGCGGCCGCGCTATCCCTATTCTATGTCTCGTCCGGCGGTCATGATTATTGTCAAGCGGCTTTGTCTACAAACACATAAATATATATATGTACTTAATTTTATAGAATATAAATATAGAGTACCTAATCCGTAAAAAAATAGTCCATTTATAAGTTCGTGGACAAATCCGCTTACATCCCTAATTATTCTTCAAGCTTTTGAAGTGATGGTAGCAAACATTCCCGTGCCCATGTATCGTAAAGGAACATATCACTTGTTATGTAGTTGCCTGAACAGTTTGTTATACGTACCCGTGTAGCAATACCTGTAAAAGAATGTACTAGCAAACATTCCTAATTATACTTTTTCTAACTCGTATGTATGGGCATAGGTCGTGAGCCCAAGTCCTAAATGAGAGGTGCAAGAACATTGTAGAAAGTAAAAATGGCACACGAAAGAATCCCTTCACTCGTTAACATTAGGTCTATGTGATTATATTGTTAAGATAGAACTTTTTTAGATAATGAGTATTAATATAGATATATGTATATAAATATAGATTCTTTTCTTCGCCTTATTAGTGTTGTTTTCATGGTGTCCTGGTCGTTGGTGGCCTCGTCTCCTCGTGGGTTCAGTTTGCTCGTGCTGTTGCTTACACGCTCGTTTCGGGTTGTTATTTAGGGGCTGTTTGGATCCAATGCTCTAAACTTTAGAGCTCTAAAACTTTAGAGCACTTTAGTTTACTTTTGAAGTCTAAAGATCTAATGTGATGTGAGGTTAAAGTTTGGAGCTAATTTTAGATCACCTGTTTAGAGCTTTAACTCTCAAGTTTAGAGTAGGAGATTCAAACAAGCCCTTATTACGAGGACGGACGGCTGCGTCAAGCAAGCGAGAGCTACTACGAGCCATAACGTTCACGAGAAGAATTCAAAGTAAACGTGTTTGCTTGGATTGTTTTCTCCATAATAGATCTACGTGATGGTCCTTTTTTTTGTCTGGGCTTGGGCGATTAGTTCACGCTCATTACTATTTTTGTTAGTTAATCCAAACTATATATATATATATATATATATATATATATATATATATATATATATATATATATATATATATATATAGCCACTGCCGTCTACAGTCTACGTCTCTACGACCTTGAAACCTGAACCAAAAATCGTAAATGCAACAAGAGGTCAAAAATAAAGGAGAGAAGAGGAGAGAGACATCGATCTAAACTACTACACTGATATAATTCGCGCATGCTGGAACTTCTGAACTAATCTTGCAAATTACGACATGCATATGCGCGGCCAAACAATTTTTTTTTAAAAGTCAATGGAGGCGGCAGGTGGCGGCGAGTGACATGACCTGGCAAAAAAAATTTTGCTTGAAAAATACTGTAGCACTTTCGTTTGTATTTGATAATTATTGTTTCACCATGGTCTAAGTAGGTTCAAAAGATTCGTCTCCCAAATTACAGATAAACTGTACAACTAGTTATTTTTTTTACCTATATTTAATGCTCCATGCATACGTGCACAGATTTGAAAGTTTTAACTTCTCACCTCAACTAAACAAGGCCGCAAAAACCCATCGATCTTCTGGATCGCACTCACTCACAGTGGTGACTGGCTGCTCGCTGCGCGATTGACATGTCATTTCTCGGCAGGAAACAAAAATGACAGGATCTTTTAATTGCACACACGTCCTTCGGCTCTGCGGTGCCGGAGTGTCGGAGCCCCGACCGACGGCGCCACCGCAACCACCTGTTGCCCGGCCGACGCGCGCGTGGGTGCGCGATGCCGAGGCGCCAGCTAGGTAGCAGGCGAATTTCCCTTTCAATTCACCGAGCAGTGCGTGGTCGCGGACTCGCGGTTGTTTTCGATCGCTTCGTTTTCCTGGCATCAATTGGACAATTACGACTTGACAAAGTGCGTCGTCGGGTTCGCTTTCCGGTTCGTTAGGGGCTCGTGAGTCGTGACACGCGGCGTCTATCATTTCATCTCGTAGACGGGGTTTGGTGAGATGAAAGTGAGATCTACAGTGTGCTCCTTGTCCTTGGAGCCGACGAGCTGATTGTCTTGGTACCACAAGTCTGGGTTTAGGCATGATATTTTGTTGTATTCTCAGGCCGGGGTGGCGCGTGGTCTATTTCAAAGTCCAAACATGTACAGGCAAATTAGTTTCTGAGCCTTATTTTTACTCTTTCTAACTCGAAATAACGTGACAAAATATATAATTAAATGCTTCAAAATCCATTATAATCAAATTTTTTATAGTGAAACATATTTTATTAGCATTATACACTTTCAGGTATATATAAACTTCTTGTAGAAAAAAGTTATCATAATTGTTGTATTTTTTTTGGCTAGAGGCACAATTGAAACTAAGGTCGTTGATACCATTTTAAATGAGAAGCTTATATGTTACGAAAATATTTTCCATGATAAATATAGTAACTTTTATTTATTGATGGGTTCAATTATAAAAGTTTAACCAACTCAAATCTGAAACACGCTACATTGATATTAGGAGGGAGTCTTACTATTAGCTTTATAAAGCTTATTTGAACTTTTTGTCAGGTTTTATAAAGGTGAAAACCATTTGTCGTTGTTACCTCCGTTTAATATCCACATCCACGTGCCCTTGAAGCTAGATTACAGGAGGACAAGTGATTCAAAAACTTTACTCTTAAAAAGCAATACCCATCGTTATGCAATATTGCTAGAAAGAAACGAGTGTTAGTTGCTCATATCCTTGATACTGTACCATTTAGGCCTCTTTGGAACACGAGAATTTTTCCTTTTTCCTGTGAAATTCATGTAAGATCGGTATGAAATTACAATGTTCCAAGAATATTCCGTTCCGAAGGTCTTTACCTGGGGAGAAACTAATTAAGGGTCTGTTTGGTAGAGCTTCATCTTATTCTGATTCTCTATGAAAGCTGATTCTCTGAGAGAAGTGATTATATGGCTAAAAGTGATTTTTTTATTCTTTAGCATAAACTCTCAAAATCATGATGTACAATAACTTCATGGAATTAGGAGAAACTACTTTTTCAGCTCCCAACCTCTTAGTTCATTTCAAAGAATCACTTCACAGAATCAACAGAGAATCACTTCTTTCTGAAAACTATTTAGTAGAGCTCCTGTTGGATTCAACGGTGAATCGGCTATGGGAGCTCTGCCAATAAACAGGGCTAAGTGGCATGAAAAGATTACCAGAAAGACACTATCAAGTGGGGTTTGATAAGATCGGGTGTTTTTTTACTATATTTGAACCGGGTAAATCAACTAGCTTTACCTCTGAATTCAAATAAGTCTATAAGGAAGTTGAAGTTGCCTGTTAAAATTGAGATATTTGTTTAGTTCTTAATAGAAGGGGTGATTTAAACGAATGACAATTCTATAAACGGAACTGGAAAGGTGATGATTCTTGCTATTTCTATAACTACAAGGAATCCATCCAACATCTGCCCTTTGGTTGTCACATCGCAGGATTTATTTGGAGGGTGTTTCACGTTGCATTTGGCCTAAGACCACCGAGCTAAGGAATATGCAAGGCCTTTTTTAATCTAGCTACAGCATTTGGACCAAAATTTAAGATACCAAGTTTCAATTGTGATAAGTGGAATTTGTTGGTCCGTATGGTTTGCGTAGAAATGATTTGGTTTTGACAAGAATAAAATACACTCTTATATGCAGGTAATCTTCGGGGCTACATACATACTAGACCTGATTTTGGTTCATCTAGGAGAGCGACATGCCAAGAACGCAATGGGCTTGCCAAATGCTAGAGACGATGGTTTGTGGATATCTTTGCCAAGCAAGAGGTGGATGCCTTCTAATAGTCGTCTTAGACCTTAACCGTGGTCGTCGTTGGAGTTAGAGTTGTGCTGCATTCACCTCTTTGTTGTTATCTTTAGCTTTTTCCTTCAGCCAGAAGCTGCCACAATAATAATGGATGGATGGTTCAGTGCATAACTCATCCAGAGGATGAAATGAAAGGCCCTTTTCTAAAACTAAAAACCTCGAGTTAAGACTTGAAAGCAATACTTGTAGCTAATTTTTGTGTCGACCAATCTAGTGACAAACTTATAATAACAGCAACCAGACCTCTTCATGTTTGTGCTACAGTATTTTTTTGAAATTAGTTTGTGCTGCAGTATTAGTTTCACAAGGAATGGTTCAACTCCCTCGCTGACCATAAAACATTCCCCTAGTTGCCACGTGATCACGCGGTTTTAATTTGTTTTGCATGCGCCCTAGCTAAAAGCATGTCCCAACGTAGTACGGTCATACTGTATATTTTACCCCAGTCGGCAGTCGCCCACGCTACCAATGGACCTCAATAATTTGCACCATTTTGTTTGCTTGCTTGCGGCGAGGAGAGGGATGGAATGGGGTGCATGGCATGATCCATAGTTGAGGACAAGAAGCATGGGTGCGGTTTAAGTATCATGGCCTTCCTTCTTGCTTAGCAGTTAGCACCGTACCAGTGCGTGTTCTTTCTTCTACAGCGTAGCTAGCATAAAGTCTCTCGATGCATTGGGGACTTGGGGTGGTGGTGGCGGCCAACTAAGCGCTTCGTTGGCCGAGGCCGCGGCAGACGCGAGCCGAGATGCGAACAGAGTCACAGTCACAGAACAAAGTCACCAAACCGCGTCTTGGAGCTAGAAAAGCTGCAGAAGCGGCTAAAGGAGTGGTTTGCTCGCCCTTGTGTCATTGTGTGTTCTTTAATGTTGTTCTCTTCCCCTCCTCGCTCGCTAGCTCTCGAAAGAGGAATGCTGCGTGCTACAGTAGATATTGTACTTTAGCTCATCCTGTTCTGCATGTCCTATCATGAACCCCTGCAGATGCAAATATATAGTAGCTCGGGATAGTGTTTCTGATATCTGAAAGCATGATCCTGCATTATTGCCTTTAGATGTCCCGGCCAGGAGTAGCGTATGTATGGCAATGGGAATTATTATTGGAGTTATAGTTATCAGTTATGTGTGTGTGTGGTAGTGTGCTGCATGTGGACTAGCTAGCTTGTCTTTTTTGTGTGTGTGTGTCTTGCGGTGTTGCCGTGTGTGTGTGTGTGTGTGTGTGTGTGTGTAGACTCTTGTGACTTGAGAGAGTCAAAACTCAAAAGGGAGTATCAGTACCAGTGTGTGTTCTTTCTTCTATAGCGTAGCTAGCATAAAGTCTCTCGATGCATTGGGGTGGTGGTGGTGACGGGCAACTACCACACACACACATGCATTGGGGTAGCCTGGGGTGGGGGTTACAGCAGAGAAGTACTTGAGCCATCAGGTGAAGGTTAGGCAGCTCGCCAGGACCGGACCGGACCGGCCTCGTTGACGGTCGACATTTGACACTGGCACACTGCGTGCATCGGATGCTGCACGCTCAGATGCACGGGAAAGTCTCGTCGCCTTCCATGGTCCAATTCACACCAGCGCGAGGGTACGTAGCGGCAGTAGCTAGCCGGCCATGCTTTCCTCGCGTAGTCTGGCCGCGAGAAGAGAAGACGATTACTCTGGACCACCACAACCTACATCAGCAGAACGATGAATTTGGACGGTAGGAGTACACGTACCTGTGCCTGCTCAGCGTTTTGGGCGACGGTGAAACGGTAATAATTTAGCTTACGAGCATTTTTGGTTTAGCTTTGTGTAGCAAGCTTAGTTGACAAAAGTACTAGTAAAGATTAGCGATATATATACTGGTAGTAAGTACGGCAAATTACACAGCGAGCTCCAATTGACGCTCCAACGGTCAGTACTGAGCTGTGCTGAGTGTGACTGTACTTGTTGCCGGTGTGGCCAAAGGAGAAAGCGGCGGACGTCTTTTTGTGTGGGGGTGTGTTCACTTCGCGAAAAGTAGCTGAAAAGTTACTGTAGCATCTTTCGTTGTTATTTGGCAAAATTTATCCAATTATGGACTAACTAGGCTCAAAAGATTCGTCCCGACATTTACAGACAAACTATGCAATTAGTTATCTTTTTTACCTACGTTTAATGCTCCATGCATGCGTCGAAAGATTTGATGTGATGTGTGTAAGAGGAAATATTTTGGGTTGGGAGGGGGAAGTGAACGCGGCCTGGGTGTTTTTTCCAGCGAGAACCCGGCAGAAGAGCACCCTATCTTCTCCGCGTCCCCACTCTTGTCAACCAGCGACGGTGGCCCGCCGGTCAGCGCCTCCCGCCTCCGACACCGCACGAGCGCGTTCGCGGCCACGTATGCGTGCTCGCTGCTCGCTCGTCAACAGTTTAGACTGGCCGGCCGGCCGGTGACGCGGTTTCTCGGACCCGCCTCGGCATTCGGGATTTTGGGCACTAGCGGCTACGAGTCGTAGCTAGCACCGGCCCTCCGACGTCAGCGTTGCGTGAGCCCCCGCTTCAAGCCGGAGACGATTGCGTACAGGATTTGGAGCTGAAAGACGTACGCGCGCGCGCGACGACGTGCTACGGTATGGTGGCACTGCATGCATGCACACGTACGCGCTGCAACTGCAAGCTAGTCGAGCTGCCGGTGACGACGGCGACGACCCGGTGACAGCGGTGACTGGAACGGACTACGTACTACGCACCCCTGTTTTCTTGCACTTCGAGCATATATGTATGCATGCATGCCCATCATTTCCTGATCCGTTACAAAGTCGCCCCACAATAAATATAGCAAACGTCGGCAAGCAAATACGTACGGCCTGGAGGCGACAAGAGACTATTCAACAAATTGTTGCACCGAATCAATTAAAATACTGTACTTAATACGTACTTGGTCATTAACTGGTACTAAACAAGTTTGGCCAGCTTTGACGATGACTCAAATTACTAGTCTACACGACAAAAGTTCGTTCTATCATAGTGTTTCCGAGACTCGGAGAGAGGTCTCTTCTAGAGTCGACCATCATTCCATCCTGTTTGGTTCGGCGAAAGGTACGGGAACGAAAATGGAACGCGTTCACGCCGCTACTTGTTGCAGAGTAATCACTACCGCATTTTGTTTGGTTCAGTAAAATAGATATGCGGTCGCGCGCAGGAATCTGATAACGTCGAGGTGGGAGGGATAACGTGGGAACCGCTTCCTGTCCAGCTCAACCAAACTAAATGCAACGCTATCTGATAGCAGTGTAAATGGATAACGGAGCAAAACGCACCAACCAAACAGCACCTAGTACATTGCATTTGCAGGGTTCAAGGGCGTGTTTGGTTGTCACAACTAAACTTTAGTCCCTATCACATCGAATATTTAGACATATAAATAAAATATTAAATATAGATTATTTACGAAACTAAATACACAGATTGAGACTAATTTGCGAGACGAATTTTTTAAGTCTAATTAGTCCATGATTTGACAGTGTTGTGCTACAGTAAACATATGCTAATGATAGATTAATTAGTCTTAATAAATTCGTCTCGCGGTTTACTGACGGAATTTGTAATTTATTTTTTTATTAGTATCCGAACACCCCATGCGACAACATCCGAGGTGAGACGAATTTATTAAGACTAATTAATCTGTCATTAGCATATGTTTACTGTAGCACAACATTGTCAAATCATGGATTAATTAGGCTTAAAAATTGTCTCGTAAATTAGTTGCAGTCTGTACAACGATGATCCGGGCACTCAACGGTGACCTCCTCGTCTGGCATTTCTCCTGAAGGCTGCACCTCCTAAACTTCCGGCGTTGGCTGCTGCTGCTCCTCGTTCGGCTCCTCGAATTCCAGCAGTGTTACTCCTTCCGGTACACCTATTGCATGTATATGTACAAGATAAATATCATGGATGCATAAGAAATGACATGATGCTCACGATGAATGGACAACAGCAAGTAAGTATTTAATCCAAAACATTATTGGACACTCGTTTACTGAGTACCAATAGCTCTATTCAAATCACTTTAAATGCAAGCATGTTAATTCCTTCTAAAGAGCAAGGTTACACATACCTAATTTGCATAACCTAAGATACAAGTGTTCATCTTCGGTTAAAAGCTTAACACCTGCACCTAAACCTTTCTTAATCAATTTAAGCATCTAATAAAATCACAACATACTTATATAAAGTAAACTGTACTTAACGGAAAAGCTCATGTTTCCAATCAACATGGACAATTTAGAAATAATTTCATTCCAGGAGCTACATGATTCGAAATGATATGCAAGAGGACAATCTGGAAAGCTTATGAAATTGTCTATATTTCATTTATAAACATCTCAGCATGATTTCATGCATACATGGCCTTTCTTGCAATACTCCCTCCTTTAAAAATTGATGATCCCGACCAATTAAATTTCATATCCCTTAAATGATTCTCACCTTACGTTGCAATTTTTGCTACAGATGGCGCGCACGAAATGCACTGCTCGCAAGTCCGCAGGAGGTAGGGCGCCTCGTCACCAGTTGGCTCCTCATGAGCCCCGTCCTGAGCCTACTTTGGAGGAAAGGCTGAGAGCGGAGTTGGCCCAGGTGACTGCGGAAAGAAATGCGGTCCATCAGCGCATGGAACAAGTCACACATGAATGGGATCAGGAGACGCTGGAGGTACAGAGGCTTATAGTTGCGCACCGCAACTGTGAATGTATGTTGATTCACGTGCTGAATCAGTGGAATGAAGCCTAGAACGAAGAGAATGCTTTGAGGGCTCGACAGGTTGAGTTGGAGCAGCAGTTGGCAGCTGCAGAAGAGTACAATGATCATCTCCATGAGGAAATCCACCTGTTGCACAATCAGCTTCATCCTCTCCTCCCCCCTGAGGATGAGAATGATAATGATGATGAGATGGGCTCTGGTGTCATCATGGCTGAGGATGATGACATGGAGATTAATGGACCAGAGGACGTCCTGCCTGAAGAAGAGGAAGATGAGGAACTAGAGCCTGCTAGTGACGAAGATGGGGGAGAGATCTTCGACATTGACTCCGAGGATGATGCGTAGTTTAGCTTACTACTTAGCTAATGCGCTAGAGTTAGTCTTTTGTTGACCCTCATGTATGGACGAGTAGTTTGTAGTAAGTTGATCTTTGGGATGTAATATCGAAACTTATGTTATCTTTGATGTAAGTTCAGAACCTCTATGGCTTGGAATGAAACCTATCGAACGGGTTGTGCTCCATGTATGTGAGCCTTTAATAAATTCCGCCTTTGTTGATGGTAAACATCATTGACTGTTAAGTGCATCACATTAATGTGCCGATTGATGCGCTTGATGAGTTGTGTGATTGTGATGAATTATTGTGCCCTGTTTATTGTATGAATTCATTCTTTCCAATGAAATCAGTTTGGCATAATTATCCAATTCATCTACAAATTTTTCACATCGTCAGTGCTAATTGGCTATACATTTTGCAGATAGCTTACAACCTTCGCCGTGGTCGTATCCTTGGGGATGAGGAACAACCACCACCTCCTCCGCCACCACCCACCCCAGCTGAGCTGATGCAAACAGTTATCGAGAGTCAGCGTATGCTAGCTGAGACGATGCACCAGCTGGTTCATCGAGATGATCGCAACGTCCACCAAGGGCCCGAGCCAAATCAGTATAACAGCTTTAAGGACTTCATGGACACCAAGCCTCCTATCTTTAGAGAGGCAGAAGAACCTTTACAAGCTAATGAATGGTTGAGTACGATAGAGCAAATGTTTCAGTTGCTCAGATTGACCGAAGGTATGAAGGCCTCGTATGCAGGACATCAGCTCCAAGGCCCTGCAGGCATCTGGTGGAACCATCACAGGACCACCTTCCCTACAAACGTTGAGGTTGTTTGGGACCAGTTCAAGGAGGCATTTAGGGGACATTTTATTCTTCTTGGTCTCATGGCAATCAAGCACATGGAGTTTATGAAGCTGACTCAAGGCAACAGGAGCCTTACTGAATACCTCCAGGCATTTAATAACCTGGCGAGGTATGCTCCTGAGTTCGTTGACACTGATGCTAAGAAGATCGCGAGTTTCAAGAGGGGACTTTCCCCTAAGCTGATGAGGTCTATGGGCAACAGTAAGTGTGTCACTTTTAATGAGTTTATCAGTGACGCCCTGACTCAGGAGAACAATGATAAGGTCTATGCTGCTTCCAAGACCCGCAAAAGAAACTTCGAGGCAGGTGCTTCTCAGTCTAAGGCGCCAGTGGTATCCAAGACCCAATATCGTTCGCCTACTACTAATGTCTGATACCGCCCACCTCAGAAGAAGAAGAATCAAGCTAAAACTAGGTTTCGCAAGGGATACACAGTTTCCTTGCCCAAGAATAACTTTGGACTAGGCAACTCCAATGTCCCACCAGCTAACAGGCCGTGCTGGAACTGTAACAAGCCTAGCCACTAGGCTAATAATTGTCCTTATCTTCCTAAGCAGAATGCTCAGGGAAACGTCTGTCAGGGGCGTGTTCACTATACTACTGTGGAGGAAATTCCTGCTGGTGAAGTGGTCACCGCTAGTAAGTTTCTTGTTAATGATCATCCTGCAGTTGTGCTCTTTGATTCGGGTGCTTCACATTCCTTTGTGAGTTCTACTTTTGCATCTGAGCATAAGATGAATGTGATTACAATTGTCAAGGGTGGTTATTGTATTAGTGCTGCTAGGAACAATATCATGACTAACCAAGTAGTTAAAGATGTAAAGATTGAGATTGGGGATCGAGAGTTCTTCACGGATCTTGTAGTTCTACCGGGAGTAGGAATCGATGTAATTCTAGGGATGAAGTGGATGGGTGGTAATGGGGTGTTGATTGATACATCAACCCGTGTAGTGATGTTGAGAGATCCAGTAGATAAGACGGGTTTTCTAGTTCAGTTGCCTCATGATATTGTTATCCACAACACGGCCAACGCTACCCTAGCCAAGGCCATTAAGGATATCCCGGTTGTCTGTGAGTTTCCGGATGTCTTCCCTGATGACTTACTTGGATTACCTCCGGACCGTGAAGTAGAATTCAAGATAGAACTCATTCCGGGTATGGCTCCTATCTCTCGAAGGCCCTATAGAATGCCACCCAATGAGTTGGCTGAGCCGAAGATTTAGTTGAACGAGCTGTTGAAGAAAGGTTTGATTCGGCCTAGTTCTTTTCCTTGGGGTTGTCTGGCTATCTTTGTGAAGAAGAAGGATGAGTCTCTTTGCATGTGTGTAGATTATCGACCTCTTAATACTGTTACTATCAAGAACAAATACCCTCTTCCTCGCATCGATATTCTTTTTGATCAACTCTCCAAAGACAAGGTATTCTCCAAGATTGATTTGAGGTCTGGCTACTATCAGATCAAAATTTGTCCTGAAGATATACCTAAGACAACTTTCTCTACTCGTTATGGCTTGTTTGAGTATCTTGTCATGTCCTTTGGGTTGACAAATGCTCCTGCACACTTTATGTATTTGATGAATTTGGTATTCATGCCAGAATTAGACAAGTTCGTCATAGTGTTCATCGATGATATCCTTGTCTATTCTCAAAATGAAGAAGAGCATGCTGAACATCTAAGGATTGTCTTCACTCGGTTGCGAGATCATCAGCTTTATGCCAAGTTCAGTAAATACGAGTTTTGGTTGAACAAGGTACCTTTTCTAGGTCATGTGTTATCGGGTGAGGGAATTTCGGTTGACCCTACTAAGGTGCAAGAAGTCCTAGAGTGGAAGGCACCTACTACGGTCACAGAAGTCTAAAGTTTCCTAGGTTTGGTTGGCTATTATCGTTGCTTCATCCCAGATTTCTCTAAAATAGCTAAGCCCATGACTCGACTCCTTCAAAAAGATGAAAAGTTTGTGTGGACTCCGAAGTGTGAAGAGGCTTTCCACACTTTGCGGACCTTACTAACTTCTGCTCCTGTATTGGCACAGCCTGATATCGAGAAGCCTTTTGATGTCTGTTGTGATGCATCAGGCACAAGTTTGGGATGTATTCTTATGCAAGAAGGTCGAGTCATCGCTTATGCCTCGCGCTAGCTTCGAAAGCATGAAGTCAATTATCCTACTCATGACTTAGAGTTAGCCGGAATTGTTCATGCCCTGAAGATTTGGAGACATTACCTACTCGGTAATGTGTGCAACATCTATACTGACCATAAAAGCTTCAAGTATATCTTTACTCAACCAGAGTTGAACATGCATCAACGACGATGGTTAGAGTTAATCAAAGACTACAATCTTCAAGTGCACTACCATCCTGGCAAGGCAAATGTGGTTCCTGATGCCTTAAGTAGAAAAGCTCATTGCAATTCTTTGGTTAGTGAAGATTTTCATCTAGTACATCTTCTACATCCTGTAGTACTCCACAATATCACGGTGGATTGCTCTCTTAGAAGTCGAATTATCGAACTCTAGAAGACCGATGTGGGTATGTTTCACATCAAGCGAAAGATGAAAGAGCAAGAAACCAAGCACTTTAGGGTGGATGACAAAGGAATTCTCTGGTTCAATGAAAGACTTGTAGTATCGAAAGACAAAGAACTTAGAAATCAAATTATGGCCGAAGCCCATTCTTCTAGATTGTCCATCCATCCTGGTAGCAGTAAAATGTATTAGGATCTCAAGCCCTATTATTGGTGGACCAAGATGAAGAAAGAAATCATAGCCTATGTTGCAAGGTGTGATAACTGTTGCAGAGTTAAGGCTATTCCCATGAAACCCGGGTTATTGCAGCCACTCTTTATTCTTGGCTAGAAGTGGGATGAGATTGTTATGGATTTCATTGTTGGGTCACCCACTACAGAAAAAGGTTTTGATTCCATCTGAGTTATCGTGGATCATCTAACCAAATCCCCTCACTTTATTCCCATCAAGTCTAACTATCATCCTCATGTGTATGCTGACATTTATTTCCAATAAGTGGTACGTCTCCATGGTGTGCCCAAATCCATTGTTTCTGATAGAGGACCTCAATTCACTGCTCGCTTTTGGGAACGTTTACATCAGAATCTTGGCACTCATCTAATCCGTAGTTCTTCCTATCACCTGCAAACATTAGGGCAGACTGGACGTGTTAATCAAATTCTTGAAGACATACTTAGAGCTTGTCTTATATCTTGCAAAGGCTCTTGGGAGAAATGGTTGCCTCTCGCTGAATTCTCTTATAAGAACAGTTATCAAGAGAGTATCAAGATGGTTCCTTTTGAAGCTCTATATGGTCACAAGTGTAGGACTCCTTTAAACTGGGTAGAACCCAGAGAAAGAAAATTCTATGGTATTGATTTTTGTAAAGGAAGCCGAAGAGCAAGTCCAAGAAATACAGAAGAATATGACTGCCGCGCAAGCTAGACAAAAGAGCTATGCTGATAAGAGAAGAAAACCTATTGAATTTGAAGTAGGTGACCATGTCTATCTGAAGGTATCCCCTATGAGGGGAGTGAAACGTTTTGGAATCAAAAGGAAGCTTGAGCCTCGGTATGTTGGACCTTACCGGATTATCAAGAAAAGTGGAAGAGTAGCCTATAAACTCAATCTACCTCGTGAAATGGGAGCTATCTTTCTGGTATTCCATGTGTCTCAACTGAAGAAATGTCTTCGCATTCCCGAGGAAAGAGTAGCCGTCAGGAGAATCAAATTGAAATCTGATCTTTCATATGAGGCGAAGCCTGTTCAAGTTTTGGATACTCAAGAAAGGGTGATTCATAGTCGAGTAGTTAAATTATACAATGTGCTCTGGAGTAATCATAGTGAATGAGATGCGACTTGGGAACGAGAAGATTATCTAAAGGAAAATCATCCAACTTTTTATACAAAATGGTACACTTTCCAAATCTTAGGACGAGATTTTTATAAGGGGGAGGGATGTAACACCCTGGTGTTAGTTAGCCTCAGAATGCATTCATAATGCATGATCTTAGCATCCTAATCTCATATCATGAGCATAGCATCATGTTTGATGAGTCAAAATGGTTGAAACATTCATTTGAAACGTTTGAAACATTAGTTGTTTTCTATGTGTTTTCTTTATGTGTTGCTAGGGTTTTTGTGTAGATGATACTTGTGATGCTCTAACATGATCTCTAGTAGCTTAACTATTCTTAGGACACCTAATGGACCAATGTTCATGTAGAACATTTCATCTAATTAGGCCCGTAACTCATGGTTGACTTTGGTGGAACCACAAACCTCTTTTGCTTCCTCATTGCAAAAGTGTTACCAAATGTTGTTTAAAGGTTGGACGACCTTTACCAAAGTTGTAGCACACTTGATAAGGAACAAAAGTTGTAATATGGCCATCTCATGAAAATGCCTAGAACATGCTCAAGTAGGGTCCACAAGTTAGTTGCAGTGCTGTCCAACACTTAGAAATTATGCTAAGTCTAAACTGCAAATTCTTGGTGGCCTACTTTGGGAGCTTGTAGTTTGAAAACCAGACCAAGTGTTGTCCAACACTTAGAAATTATGCTAAGTCTAAACTGCAAATTCTGTTTCTTGGTGGCCTACTTTGGGAGCTTGTAGTTTGAAAACCAGACCAAACCAGCTCAACCCATATTGGCACTTTTGTAGAACTCACTTAGCTCTACAAGTTGTCAATGACACCATCACCTAGTTCTCTATGGTTTATGAGTTAGAGTGCTTTGAAAATCGGGTTTTAGTCGGGGGGTTAACTGAAACTTAGTTTTAGTTTTCGTGTGCCTCACTTTAGGGCACTGTATCTCACTAACTAAGCCGAATCGGTCCATGATCTTTTTGACGAACTTGTAGTACTCACATAGGCCTACAACTTTGCTAATTAGAGATTGCACTGACTCGAGCTCATTTGTGAGTTAATCGACACCGAAATCCCACTGTTAGTCGTCGTGTTTATGACCGAATTGAGGAACTCGGTTTCAGACACCGTCGGCTGTGGCCGACCGCGCGCAGGGCCGGGGCGCCGCGTGGCCGTCATGCTCTGGTTCCGCCTCCACGTCATGAGCACATGCACAAGTGTGAAGGCCGAGTCGACACCTTGCCCTCACTCTCGCTCGCCATTCCTTTCCCTCTCTGTCGCCTTTACCGCGCGAGAGCGGAAGCCGAGCGCAGCGATCGCAGTAGCCACTGCAAAGCCACCGCAGCCGAGCACCACCACCACCTATTTCTCATAGCCACAGACGCACCGTGAGCCGCCACGTGTCCTCGACCGCCCCAAGCCACCATTCTTCCCTCAGGTAGAGCTCACCGCGAAGGCGGCTCCACCGGCTTGCCATGCCCGCCGCCGTCGAGCTCGCACGTGGCCGGGCCGCTCGGGCGCCTTACTACCCCCTCTTTCCCATGCTCTAGATGCGGTTGGGTTGCTGATGCTCACGGAGTAGGCCATTAGGACCGGAACGCCATAGGCTCGCCGGAGTTGGCCGACCCGCGGTCGTGCACCGCCATGGCCGCTACCATCCTCCCTAGGCACCGAGATTGTAGCAATTAAGGGTACCCCTAGGTGCGCACGGGTGAGGTGAACCTGCCTGTACCCATGAACTCGTCGGAGCTATCGTCAGCAGTGAGCTACCGCCGTCGCCCTTCTTTTCCCCCTGTTTCTCTCGCTGACCAGAGGGACCCGTCTGTCAGCGGCCGCGCGTGGGCGGGAGCCGACCGCGGGCCGCGCGCGTGAGCGGGCCGCGCCACGTCTCTGGGCCGCGCTGTCATGAGCGCAGGCGCGCGCGTAGCAGGCCGCGGAGAATTTTTCGGGCCAGCCCAGTAGTTGATTAGGGTTCTAGAAATTTGTTTCTTTTATTCTCTTTCACAGTTTTTTTGTATAGATTTAAAAATGTATAGCTCTTGATTGGTAGATCCAAATGATGTGGTTAAAATTTTGTTGAGTTCCTGATAATATCTAGTTTATTATAAAAATATAATATGTGCCATGTTTTATGATGAGATAAATAGTTATTATTTATCTCTTTATAAAGTGGAAAAAGGAGAAAATGATATCTCTTTCTGTGAAGCTCCAAATGACATGAAATTTTTATGGTGTACTACTCATATCATGAATAGCTTATGGTTAAATTTTTCATGCAATTTGGATGTGGTTTGGTGGAGTTATGTAATTATCTTGTTTGTTTGGATGGGTCTTGTGTGAATTTTCATAATTTTTCTATAGATCCAGTAAGGGTGAAACTTGGTGAGTGTTGTTCTTATGTTAGAAAGATGCTAGAAAAAATATGAAATCTGTTGTTTGATACTTTTCAATGGGGTTTCCTATTTATGCTAGAAATAGACATGGCATCTGTTATTTTTGATATATCAAGTTCTGCTCATCCAATTGATTTGAAATTTTTATGGTAGCCTAGGTGAAGCATGAGGTGGCTACTGTAATTTTTGTAGATTTTTATATATAGTTTTACTGTATGAGGCTTTAATCACCTAATTAACTAAATAAATTATAAAAGAATATTAAATAATTTATTTAGATGTTGGCACTATACTTTCTGATGTTTCTTTGATATGCACGACAAGTTGGTAAACTTAGTTTGGTCCAATTGTGCTTTTGAATCGTCACTAAATATTTAATTTAGTGAATCTGCCATTTCTAAACAGATTTACTAGTTAAGAGAATTAACCTATGATAATGATGCTTTCATGCTTGGTGAACTATAACAAAGTTGTTAAGAACTTCATGAACTAGTTGCTGGTAAATTTTGATGACATTTGGACGCATGGTTTAGAAATGACAGCTGTTTAAAGTTCAAGTCAGAATTTTTGTGCTCTCTGTCTAATTAGAACAGTTTCTGTGTATGTGCTATTTTAACCTGGTAAATGATGAAATCATGCTGAGATGTTTATAAATGAAATATAGACAATTTCATAAGCTTTCCATATTGTCCTCTTGCATATCATTTGGAATTATGTAGCTCCTGGAATAAAATTATTTCTGAACTGTGCATGTTGATTGGAAACCTGAGCTTTTCCGTTAAGTACAGTTTTCCATTAAGAAATGAAAAGTATGTTGTGATTTTATTAGATGCTTAAATTGATTAAGAAATGAATAGTTTGTCATCTTATATAAAGTAAACTGTACTTAACGGAAAAGCTCAGGTTTCTAATCAACATGAATAGTTCAGAAATAATTTTATTTCAGGAGCTACATGATTCCAAATGACATGCAAGAGGATAATCTGGAAAGCTTATGAAATTGTATATATTTTATTTATAAACATCTAAGCATGATTTCATCATTTACCAGGTCAAAATAGCATATACACAGAAACTGTTCTAATTAGACAGAGAGCATAAAAATTCTCACTCGAACTTTGAACAACTGTTATTTCTAAACCATGCGTCTAAATGTCATCAAATTTTACCAGCAACTAGTTCATGAAGTTCTTAACAATTTTGTTATAGTTTACCAAGCATGAAAGCATCATTATCATAGGTTAATTCTCTTAACTAGCAAATCTGTCTAGAAATGGCAGATTCACTAAATTAAATATTTAGTGACGATTCAAAAGCACAATTGGACCAAACTAAGTTTACCAACTTGTTGTGCATATCAAAGGAACATCAGAAAGTATAGTGCCAACTTCTAAATAAATTATTTAATATTCTTTTATAATTTATTTAGTTAATTACTTGATTAAAGCCAAATACAGTAAAACTATATATAAAAATCTACAAAAATTACAGTAGCCACCTCATGCTTCACCTAGGCTACCATAAAAATTTCATATCAATTGGATGAGCAGAACTTGATATATCAAAAATAACAGATGCCATGTCTATTTCTAGCATAAATAGGAAACCCCATTGAAAAGTATCAAACAATAGATTTCATATTTTTCCTAGCATCTTTCTAACATAAGAACAACACTAACCAAGTTTCACCCTTACTGGATCTATAGAAAAATTATGAAAATTCACACAAGACCCATCCAAGCAAACAAGGTAATTACATAACTCCACCAAACCACATCCAAATTGCATGAAAATTTAACCATAAGCTATTCATGATATGAGCAGTACACCATAAAAATTTCATGTCATTTGGAGCTTCAAGGTGGCAGCCATGGTGGGGCCAGCTCGGCTGCATGCTTGCCATGGAACCATTTCATCGAGCACGTGGCGCGCGACAATGTGGCCGGCGTGGGAGCTGATTTTGGGCCACGTCTGGGCCAAATTTGGAGATGGGCCAAAAGGAAAAGTCGAAGCCCGCTCGATGCTCTACAAATTCCATTTAAGGTTCATGACCATTAGTGCTCTGGATTAGGAGATAATTAAGCGTCAAAATGGTATTGTCAAAGCATTCCAAGTTATTAACAAAACTCCAAAATTGATGGTCCAAATGAAGTCAAACTGATTCCATCTTTTCACATGCTCTTCTCCGTAATGTCTACTCCAACTTTTGTATTTGCCTCAAATGGAGTTGCTTAACAAAAATTGGAGAACGCGGAATGCCAACGTGTCGATGTCAAAAGGTAACAAAGTAAACTTTTGCTGTTTTGGAGATTACTTTTGAAGGTCCAAATGAACTCCAAATTGAGTGACACTTGATTCATTGTTTCCACCGTGAAAAGTACTTCAACTCATAGTAAGGAATGAAATTGAGCTACCACATGAATTTGTATGATAAAATGTCGTAAAGAAGCTACCTCACTGCTGTCACTTCGGGGACTTAGAATTATTTCTAGGGCTGAAAAACAGTAGTTGAATCAATCTTGTGAGCTCTATTTGACTAGGTTAGAGGCCAAACTAGCTCTTGACCATTAAACAAAGTTTGTTCTACACAAGATTAACTACAACTTTTGTTTAAGGTCAAACCTCATAACTGGTACAGAATTTAAACTTCTACTTTGGTCAAAGTAGCAACTCGATAAAGCCTAAACTAGGGTTTTAGGCCAATTGGGGCATTTTTCTTGACTTTTGCTCAACATGAACCCTTCATGACTTTTGTTATAAAGTTCACCTAGATTCATTTGGGCAAGTTTTCAAGGTTTGGTTGATGGTCTATAATTCCATTCACTTAGTGGTGCAATTCCAATAGGAATAGAACTTATCATTTCATGTGACTTTTTTATTCCAAACTTTATGAAACTTTTCCAGTGACCAATATAGATAGGTATTAAGGTGAGACACATGAAGATATTGCCATAACACCATCCAAGCATATATCTTGAAAATGGCCTATATGTAAAGCAATGGTGCAATATTCAAGTTTAAGTTGGGACTCTATTTCATAGACTTGGCTTCGACATCTTCATTACCACTTCACATGTCATGTTTAAACTCCAAAACCCTTGCTTAACTGGTGATAAACACCTGGGGTGTTACATTCTGAACCTTTCGATAATTGTAAACCACTTCTGTGAACTCCTTTAGGATTCTGCATCGAGATCAACAGAGAAAAAGGCACCATATATGCTGCATCGCTGTTTGAGCAATACTAGCAAAGGGGTGTGTACGCTTTGAACGTCAAATAAGTCTTTGATAAAAGCCTTGCTACAAGGTCCTCTTTCCACACATAACTCTTCTAGAGACCAGAGGTACTAATCATGCTTTGCAAAAGATAAAGAAACAAATCAAACAGATGTACCCCCTCCATCCCAAATTATAATTCATTTTAACTTTCTTGGAGAGTAAAAGCATCTCAAGTTTGACCAAATTTATATTATAAAATAATATTTGTGACACCAAATAAGTATAGTTAGATTCTTTATTAATTATATTTTGATAGTATACCTATTTGTTGTCATGAATTTTATAATTTTCTCTATAATTTTGGTAAAACTTAAGATGTTTTGACTCTCTAAGAAAGTTCGAATGACTTACAATTTGAAATGGAGGATCAGAGTAATGCATAGTTCAGTACTTGCTAGGTGAAGGAGACAAACCCCAACTAACTAGGGTTTTGGGTCTCAGGTGGGCCTGCTAATATACTACTATACTACTGGAAAGCTGAAATTCCCTGACGGTGCGATTACCGTTAGGAAAATTTCAAAAAACCGTTAGAAAAATGTAAATCTAATTTCCTTGACGGTACACCGCCAGGGAATAACCGTCAGGGCTAGCTCGATAGGGAAATTGAAAAATGTTTGACGGTGCACCATCAGGGAAATTCATTTTATTTTGCTTGACGGTGAAGAACCGACAAGACAATTACAAAACCGTTAGGGAAAATATTTTTTCTCTGTCGGTTAAAACCATCAAAAAACGTAGACAACAGATGGGGAAAAAATTCCTTGGCGGTGTAAAACTGACAGGGTATATGGACACTTACCCTGGTGGTCGTCAAACCGTCAAAAAATATGTTTTCCTTGCTGGTCTTTGTTTTTCTGTGTCGACTTCTAACCATCAGGGAAACATATTTTCCCTATCGGCGATAATTTCCCTGATGATAGGGGACCATCAGAAGAATTTTTCCCCTGTTTGTGTTAAACCGCCCGGAAAACTATAACCCACAGAAAAATGACATAATAGCCTTTTACATATAATTTTAAACAAATATATTTAATATAATATATACACAAAATCATGGAGATATACCCACGTAAATACAATATGCCATCATATATATAGATAGATAGATTAGTCTAGCATAAATCCATTACATACATAGATGTCTTGTTTGCATCAACTTAGGTAAATACATAAGATGTCCAAATATTTAGCACCCATCTACCCAAAATAACTTCTCCAAATATTTGGCATCAACATAGCAGTCTGCCACACCACCGGTACTAGCTAAAGGTTAGTACTAGCTCAACATCCACACCACTAAGTACTAGCTGAAGGTTAGTACCAACCTAAGTGTATGCAGAGGCAAACACTTCAAAAGATGAAATAAACAACATGTAATACAACCATTCAGTCTTCAGTGAGAACAACGCCAGCACCAGCACCAGCACCTGCACATGTGGCTTCATTATGATAGTTTCTGGTTTCCAATGCAACTCTACTTCCACCTAGCGTTGAAAACGAACGGAAATTTTTCGTTCCGACCCGTTCCGTTTTCCACTTTTGTCTGTTCATTTCCATATTTGCGGGGTCCCATTTCCGTATTTACGAAAATGGGAGAGGGGTCTTTCCGTTCGTTTCCGCGGGATCCCGTTTTCACCCAAAATTGACCCGTATTTATTCTGTTTTTCGTGCCATTTTAAATCTATATGAGATGCGTAGAAATTAATATGTTCATAAATCTATTAATCACCAATTATGCATGTTAACACATGGCATGCTAGTGAATACTAGACCAATAACTTCGTATGTGTATATTAATTTGTGACTTTGCTCATGTATATTCATGAATATTTAATCATAATATTCTAACTTAATTTTCCAGCTCTCCATCCGTATTTGTTCGTTTCCGTGCATCCGCATATCCCGATTTCGTTTCCAAACCCGTATTTTCTGAACCCGATCCTATTTCCGCCAAAAAATATAAAAACAGAAGTAGAAATAGGGTTTTTCCATCCGTTTCCGTCTGTTTTCATCGCTAATTCCACCATGGAGTCCCTCATTTGCTGCAACATCGTCGTTAGTCGATTCGGAACCCACGTAAGATGATCCAGTCACCAGCTGCATGTGAATAAGTTCAAAATTATTAATTCTAGCAATAGTCTCCTACCTCTTGTATGGATTTTAGAAAACATGCTAAAAACAAATGTTTAAACTGAAAACAAAAGATGTTCAGCTAACAATGTGTTGCTGACCAAGGTAGACATGTTAATAGCTTACTAATTATTTTACTATCACTAGTCCAGAATCTGTTCAGCTAACAGAAAACCGTGTTGCTCTATTTGCATAACATACTAATTCTTCCCAGTTCTTCAAAACCGAAATAGTGTGAATATCTACCTTACCACAAGAAGTGAACATTTGAATCTCAGTGTTACATGATTCTGTGCAACTAAAGTCCATAGCTACAAAAGAATCAACATGAGACCACTTCCTCACTGGTGCACTGGGTACTGCCATTTTGAATACCATAAAGCTCTAGTTAGGCTAACTAAAACAATCTTACATAGGAGCCAAATGCCTAAATTATATGCCATACAATGGAGAGTAAAATTCCCTTCCACTTTTATTATTTTCCACCTATGGTTTACAACTAATATACTATTGTTTATATACTCACAGTTGGTTGTGTTGCTAATAGAATGCTTAGCGCTTCCTCTGGAACTTCCTCGCCCAGGCGATGATAAAGTCGTTGCACACGAACATGTACCTCATGTTAATGTGAACAAATGCTGTCCGAGACAACAAATCATAGGTTCAGATATTTGCACGTACCACTATCAAGCCTATTGCCACTTTGCCCGCAGTGTTCTTTTCATGTTGTAGCCTTGTATTTTCACGTCGTAGGTGTGCAACTTCTCATGCCATGCTTTGCATAGAAACTGAATTTGATGGACAGATATTGTTTTCCTTCGCGGTTGTCCTGATATCAGCTGCCCTAACAGCACCATTCGCAGGCAAATCGTCCATGGGGTGTGCCACCAGAGAGGTCATACAAGACCTTGCCATTCAATTCTTGCTCATGCACTTGCTGCCTTTCCTCTTCCACATCCCCTTCCCCTTCCATGTTCTCATACTCTCCATCCACTTCATTTGGGCGTGCAACCCTCCTAACAACTGACATATAGTCATCCTAAAAACAATGTTTATACATAAAGTAGTCACTTGCACTATAAAAGGAGAATTTTAAAAGTAAATGGTTTCCATATATCAAAGTAGAGTGTGCTTACAATGAGCTTTTGTACTTTCTGACTACTAATTGGACCACTACTGCCAGTACTATCCACACTTTTAAACTAGATTTCATCACAACAAATGTGTTCATAGGTGTGCCTTTGCTGGACCAAAGTTCTTTTCCTACAAAGATAGAATAGGTTTTCAATGTAAACATGAGCAAAGAAATAGAAAAAAACTTTAGGTTAAGTATGTATTGTAAGTGCGTAAAGAAGGAAGGCTACTCCTGAAATAGGGTCTAAAAAGAACTGATCCCAGTACAACAATATTTGAATCTTAAAGGAAGGCAGAAATATTGAGGTGGGAGTACGGGACATAGTGAAAACTGGGAAGGCACTGAAAAAACATGTAGCATTAGTGACGCCATATCAAGATCATTAGCTAGCATCTGTTTTGTCAGCATACTATATGACGCCATGACATGAGTGCAACCTAAGCGATTGTTGTTGCAAGGCAGCTGCACGTTGTTTGTAATTTGTAGTTGTAGTGTTCAAAAAGTTGCAGGATTTCTGACACTGAAAAAGAACAATTTATTTGTTAACTTTGTTTAAGTTTTCTTATAATTTATAGTAAGTATAATGTGACTTTTTAGAACAAGGGAAGAACATTACTTTTTTTTTGAACCATTTGAAAAAATTTGGCCCCGATTCTATGACACGTCCATGTTTCCAACCATTTAACCTTAAATCACGGAGTTGCTGTTCCATGGAAGGAAGACGACTCTTCCATTGCTCTTTCTCAAATTGTCTTACATGAACAGATTTATTGTTATCCCTATATGTATAAATTCTACTAAAGTAACCTTAGATTTTCATGTTATTTTTAGAACTTACATGAAGAAATCTTCCATCTCAGACATGTTTGTTAATAAGTACAGGAAAGCACCTTGTATTGCTCATTTGAGAGGTCACGAATACCCCTTGGACTAATGCATCGACCCGAGCATTTAAAATTTTTAAGATCACATGTACCTTGAAATGTAGATGCATCATCATCATAGTGAGGTATCTTGTTTCTTATTAAAGGAGCAGTGGATTTAAAAGACAAGCTAAGATTATTTGTAACCTCTTCAACTAGAAATGCCTCAACCATGGCAGCTTCAATTCGAGCCTTATTTCTAATTTTCTTCTTAAGTTTTTGGATACACCTGTGAAGTAAGAACATACCCAAGATCAATAAACTAAGGTCCTTTAATTTGGACAGTAGTTTACATAACTTATTTACATAATTACCTCTCATATGGATAACTCCAACGAGCTAGGACTAGCCCTCCTAATCTTGCCTCATAAGGTAGATGTATGATCAAATGTTGCATAACATTGAAGAAATCAGGAGGGAATATCTTCTCTAATTTGCAAAGAAGCACTGCAACATTTTGTTCTAGAGAATGGACAACATCTTTGCTAAGCTCTTTCGCACACAATTGCCGATAGAAGTAACTAAGCTCAGCCAAAGAGCACCATACATTGTCAGGCAAGAACCCACGGAACACAACAGGAAGCAACTGTTCAATAAAGATGTGGTAGTCATGACTTTTTAGGCCTAAAATCCTCTTTTGCACAAGGTTCACACCATGTCTTATGTTTGCAGCATATGCATCAGGAAACTTTAAATCTTGGATCCATTTGAGAATGGTTGGTTTGTCATCTTTACCAATGCAGAATGGACCTCTTGGCCTATCCCACTTGCCATTGTTACTTTGCACCAAATTTAGTGAAGGACGATTACAAATCAAAGCTAAATCTAGCCTAGCCTTCACATGATCTTTGGTCTTATCTTGTATATTGAAGCATGTGTTCCATATGGCTTTAGCCATATTCTTTTTATTGTGCATCACATCAATATTGTGAGGTAGAAGAAGCTTCTAGAAATACGGAAGCCGCCTAACAAAGTACATGTGTCCAATTATGCAATTTTCCATAGGTTGCTGAATCACCTACAAATCTATCCAAATGACATTGCATTTCCTCTCCTATTAAGCGACTAGGAGGCTCATAAAAAACCCTAGTGTTCTTACGGAATCCATTTGCTTGTTGTCTAAATTCATGATCAATAGACAGGAACATCCTGTGGCAATCAAACCAGCAAGCCTTGTGACCATTATGTATGTGAAACCTTTGCACCCATATCCATATGGGCATGCCAATCTACCATGTGTGCTCCATCTAGCAAAGTCACCATATGCCATGAAGTCATGTATAGACCAAAGGTAGGCTTCTCTTAATTTAATTTTTTTCTTTACCAAAGCATCCCAAGAATTAACCCCTACCCATAGTTCCTGAAGTTCATCGACTGAGGGCTGCATTAGAATGTTCAACTTTTTACCAGCGTGCTCAGGACCAGGAACAACAAGAGAGAGGAAAATATACTCATGGCTTAAGAGTGTGCCAGGAGGCAAGTTTAGTGGGATCACAAAGATAGGCCAACATGAATAAGGAGCATCATTTAGATTAAATGGTGTGAAACCATCAGTTGCTACAGCTAGTCGCACATTTCTTCTATCCAATGCAAAATCAGGGTAGTCATTATCAAATTGGTGCCAAGCTTCTCCATCACAAGGGTGCACCATTTTACCACTAGTTGAGGGACTAGGTGCATGCATTAGTTTGGTTGTTTCGGTGTGTAGATACAACCTTTGCAGCCTATCTATGATGGGAAGATAACGTAAAACTTTGCGTGGAACTTTCTTCCCACCATCCTCATATCAATTGGCACCACAAAAATCACATTTCTCTTTATTCTTATTATCTTTGTAGAAAAACATGCAATTGTTGCAGCAAACATCAATTTTCACATATGGCATACCAAGACCCTCTAATAGTTTCCTTGATTGGTAGAAGTCATTAGGTAGCTTAGAATCTGGAGGAAGAAGCTCATGTACAATATCTAAGACGTCATCATATTCTGCAATAGACATGTTGTATCGTGACTTTATAGCAAGCAATCGAGCAACCGCGGACATGCATGAGTGTTTGGTTTTCTCGTGCACCAACTCATCTGCACTAGCGACCATCCTATAGAAAGCTTTAGCAAATGGTGTTGGTTCATCTACTGCAGGTGGATGGGCCCCAGCTAGATCAACTAGCATTTCATCCATATGGTCGGTCTCATCAAAACCCTCTCTATTTGCTGCATTGTCAAATTCAGCATGACTAACAACCCCCTCTCCATGCTATGTCCATGTTTCATAGTCCTCCTTAAAACCATGCCTACATAGGTGCAATTCTATAGTATTTCTTGGGTGTCTAAAATAGTTCCAGCACTTGGCACAAGGACACTTGATGGTACCATTTTGAGCTACACCCGGAAATGCAAATGCATGATTCAAGAACTCATTGCTTTGATTATCCATTCATTAGAGGGAGCTTTACCACGCTGCCAACCACTATACATCCATATACAGTTTGACATGTTAATTAGTTCTGTATTGAAAGATTAATATATTAGACATCACATTTTCTGACTAGCTTTATTTTAGGCAATAGAACAAACACTCAATATGCATAGAAAGTACACTGCATAAAAACCAAGCATACACTATCTTTGACATGAACTATTTCAGATCGAGAAGCAATCACAGATTTTTTTATTAATATAGAACTAAAGTAAAGTTCTTCCTAAAACGATCTGGATTCACCTTCTTTAATGTTGTTTAAGTGAAGTTCTCACTAAACTGAAGCACAGCGAAATGCCAAAGTATAATATATGCAGACATCACAAGGAGAAAAAGAACATAGGTTAACCTTGATTCTGGAACCAGAAAGCTCCTCACGAGCCCTTCACCTCTGGCGTGGATCCTCAGTCACGGCCTTCTCCAGATCTGGTGTTGCTACCTCTGCTGGTCGCAGGCGTGGAGTAGGGGCAGCATAAGTGTGTTTCTCGGTGGAGACTGCAGAGGAGCCGAGTGGTGTCCAGGGGAGGTTCGACGTCCTGTCCGTGTCCATGGCAGCGACCTTCTGTCGGCGTGGCGTGAAGGAGCTGCAGGGGAGCCGCCGCAGCGTGGACGAGCGGACGGGCAGCGTGGGGGCGGGGCGACGTGGGGGAGAGCGCGGAGGAGCGGGCGGCGTGGGGGGCATGGAGGAGCCACCGGCGTTGGGAGGGGGCGCAGGAGCGGCATGGGGAAGAAGCCGAGTCGCGAGTTCACGGCCCGAATCGGATTGCGGCGCCTAGGGGAGGGAGTGTGCGGTGGGAGGATATTGTTTGCCATTTTCTTTTTTTTCTTTTTTCCCTCTTCCTGAATGCACGCGGGAGGAAATTTTTTGGCGGGCCCAATGCCCGCCTCTGGGCCTTTGGAGAGGCGAAATGAAAATTTTGGGTGTTTTTTTTGTTTTTGCGCCCTCGTGCATCTGCGGTGGAGATTTGCCTCTCAACTAATTTCCCTGTGTGTAATTTAAATAACCGTCAGGGAAAATACACAAACCGACAGGATAATGTAATTTTTTTGGGAGTTATTGAAAACCCGATAGTGTAATTAATTATCCTGTCGGTTTCTTAAACTCACAGGTTAATAAGATTTTTCCCTAACGGTTACGCATTTTCCCTGTGTGTTTTATGAAAACCGTCAAAAAAATACATTTACCCTGACGCTTTTCTCAATAACCGCAAAAAAAAATCAAAACCGTCAGGGAATTTCGACTTTCTAGTAGTGATAGGTGGAAATCAACCCAAGCATTTCAAACATATTTGGTATCCAATGTACCAGAATGTCTATATAGGTGCTCTCCAGTTATTTTAAGTGTAGCCTTTTCTTCTCCTCCAACATATTACCAATATCCTTTAGAGTGAATAGGGGATGGATCTGGTACATTTGAGGGAGAGGTGTGGGGGTGAGTTTAAAGTAGTTACTTAAAACTATGGAGCAACCTTAATCTCTCATATAGCTATAGTATTCGAGATGAGATCAGTAATCTGTTGGAGATGCTCTTACCCAATCCAACCCGTATCAAATTAACTCTCTTCCTCAATCCACCCATCCCACGACTTTATTGCTACAACCCAATCTAATCCAATCCACCGACTAGTAAAACCCACATATTTGCTAAAAGACCTAGGGGTCTGCATAAAAGGTATACCTGAATTTGCATAAAAACATGTGGGTCCACATCAAAAGCCTAGTTTTGGATTTAAAATCTCACATTCACACCTTAAAATTTTATCAAAATTGACTGGAATTTTATGGAGATGACTCAATAAAATAGCGAGCAACTTCGTACCCAACTAGCACTAACATGTCAACACATGGGCCCCACATCAAAGGCGGATGCTGAAACTAAAGCCTCATGTTCGCACCTTAAATTTTTTAACGAAATTGATTGAAATGTATTGGATATAATTCAGTATGACATGAAGCTATTTTGTGCCAATTAGTGTGGCAAATCTGCATGTGGGACTTACATCAATATTCAAACCCTGGAATTAAAAGCTCATGTTCTCACACCTTAAATTTTCAGCAAAATGGAATGAAATTTGTTAGAATGATTTAGTGTACTAAGAAGCTACATTGTGCCAATTAACCCCTCCAGGTGAATATGTGGGTCCCACATTAAGTTATCCGACTAAAATATGAATACATTCCCATCCATTTAAAGTGTACCCACTTGAGAATTCAACCCATTAAACCCATGTCAACTGGATCCATTAACAATGTACAATTTGAAACTCAATAAAATATAGGTTTAAAACCAAATTTAACTAACTCAATCGCTGCAGGACGTAGCTATGACTTGGATTGTATCCGTCCAAGCTTAGTACTAGATAGTGAGTATATAGTGACCCAGTGAGAAAGGGTTTGGAAATTAAAAGGATTCACAAATCCTAGTATGAACAACGCTTTTCCCCTATTCGTCTCCCACTACAAAAAGCATCATGAATCTTTAAAGGGCTCTACATATAAACAAGACACAATCACACAATTATACAACTTTCTCGCTCTCCTCTTTTGACAATGAGGTATCTAGAGCTAGCTTTAGGCTTGAAAAAATGCCAATATAAAGTGCGGCAACGCCTTGCAGACTTGTACTGGCCTCAACTAGAAAAGAATCAGCCATTGGGGGAATCATGCTTTACTGGTTGTTTTTTTTTTTGCGAAACATGCTTTACTGGTTGTTTAGATGCGTTTGATAGGTTCCTCCATCTGGACAAGGGGAAAATGCTGCTGCGTTCCTACTGTGGACCAAATCTTCTACCAGTAAGCTGATACGCTATATATTCTTCCATTGATTGGTTTGGTCCACTGACCACTAGTACTATACATGGTTAAGCAGTAGAGGTTTACCCTTGCAAAAAGTGACTAACGAAAAGGCCTTTTGCGGGGAAATTTAAAAAAATCACTACTGTATGTTTCATCTTGGGTGTCTCTTAATTGTGCAAGATTTATCTATCCAGCAATCAAGTATATTGAATAATGCATGTTGGACTTGGATATGGTCGAGATTCTGTGTAAGCTTTGTGTTATTTAAGTAATCTCTAGTGTCCATCATGAAAATCAAGGCTGCAATTGTTGTTATAAAATCAAGGCTGCAATTGTTGTCATTACTTTAGTACAACCAATGTACTATTTGTAAAAAAAATATTTTCCTACTTTTATCCTGTTTTTTTGGAATTGTTTTTTACTGACAGTTGCTAAATAGGCGCCTGCTGATAGAAATCCATTTACACTAGTATGAAAATGCCATATTTTCATATAGGTCTTTCACATCGACGGTCAAAACTACCGTAAGTAGAAATCATTTTTTACTGCCAGTAGACATTGTTTGTGTACTTGTCACTTGTGTTATTGTCAAAGGTTGTGCATCTTTGGTCCATCTTGAAATAAAGAACATAGGAGTAAGTGGCAAGATTATGCATATGGATTGAAAAGGTAAACTTTTTACTAGAAAAAAAATTGAGGTGAAACTTCTAGTGCAGTTCAGAACAATTGGTTCCATTTTTTTCCTTTTGTGTTTAATTAGGCAGTACTTTGAAGGCTAGAAGAATTATTTGCTTTGACTTTTGAAGCGAGCAATGAGGTTTCAGATTTATTCAAAAGTTAGGGTGTCTTCTACTTGATAGGTTTCGGTAGGAAATGCACCCAGGACCCAATTGCTTGGCTTATTGAGGTGACGTCCCTTGAAATGCTGCTTCCAAACAGCACCGGAGAGTGACTGTCGGACTTGTCCTACTCCTCAGGAGGAGGTAGATACAAAAGAAAGCAGGAGGAGGCGGCAGAGAAAGAAAAGGCAGGAAAGCTACGTGTCGTCTAACAGAAAATAGGGACGCACGCTTTCAAAAGCGATGGATTGTATAACGTCATAACGGCATGATTAGATGTTGTGAAGGGACAGGGGGGCATCACTGGCTAAATCTTGTTCATTAAGCTAACGGGGAAGAGGGATATTTTAATACCTGATGAACGCGTCGACGCCGATGTATACATTAAGAAAAAAAAAGATTTATTGGGCAATCAGGTAATCACTGAAATTAATGGAGACATGCATCACATTCCTCTGCTGGCATGTCGCTACAGATGTTGATAGTGTTGACATAAATATCATTTCGACGGCGTATAGCTAGTACTAATAACATAATAGTAGTAGAGCTGAGCAAATAAATTCAAATTGAAGGGAGAGAGAAACGAACTGCACAAATTAAACACTAAAAGGATGCTCTTGTTCCTAACTAAAATATGGAATTGGGTACTTAAATTAATCCTTCTCTAAAAATGATCTCAAGTCAAGTTGTAGAATATATGATGAACCAACAACCATATGGTGACCAATTTGTTATGTTAGGATCTTGATCAATCTTTTTTGTTTGACTTGCGAGGCCAGTCCAAGCAAGGTGAATGACATTGCTCAGTCACCCCTGCAATGCATATCAAGATTCAAGACAGTGACGAGAGGATAGCTAATTAAATAGGCGACTACCACACTTCCAAGTATATTCTTGGCTGCTAGCAGTCCTCGGCTGTGTTTAGTTCCTCCAAAAATACACTATGCAAAAAAAGATTCTCTGTCAGGTTAGCAGATGGTCGTCAAACAGGACAGCAAGCATGATGCCAAATTTTTCCCCAAATTCCATTATGCAAAAAGAAGATTCCTCATCACATCAAAATACCGACACATGCATGGAGTACTAAATGTAGATGAAATCAAAAACTAATTGTACAGCTTGGTTGTACTTTGCGAGACGAACATTTTAAACCTAATTAGTCAACGATTGGACACTATTTACCAAATAAAGCCAAAACGTGCTACAATACACTTTTCACCCTTTTCAGGGAAACTAAACACAACCCTCAAAGGAAACAAAAAGAAGAATTGTACTAATATATATATATTGATGTCGCGTGAGGAGCAAGGTATGTCATGTAATCCATCGGTTGAGTTGGCGCCATCACACCGAGTCATCACCGACCGTCGTCGTACTACGTGGAGGGTCTGGGAAGAAGCACCTGCTGCATGCCTGCCTAGGCTGCCACTGCGATTCAATTAGTGATGAATGCTGAATGGAGTAGCAGTATTAATTCTATCAGTCATAGAATCTAATCTCGAGTTGGCTGACGATGGATTTGATTCCATTTTAAGCAGCTGTGCCCCTGTGCCATATATTCGCGCTGCATGCTTCAATTCGATTTAATTAGTGCCGCCGGTTGCTGCTCTGTTCTGTCCGAGTCTAATCAATCACGGCCTGTCTGTGCTTGCCTAAACGCGGGGATCAAATTAACAAGGCCAATAATCAGGCAGCTTGATTTTGAAGTTGTTAGTTGTGGGTGCTGCCTTGCTGGGGAACTGATGGAGGATGTTGTCGTCGTCGCCTCCTCTCACATATATGTCTCCAGCGCCGGGAAGCTTCTAATTCGGAATTCCAAGCTTCCAACGACCAGAATTCAGCTGTTTTACCCGTGTGGATCGGAATCCTGCATTCTGAATGTGCCATAATAAGGGTCGTGGAGAACTTTGGCGTGGTCATCACGTGCTGATTATATTGACGAGCGACGACTCACTTTCTGCAAGTGATGACACACGATGAACCTCCCTAACAACTAGTACCAACAGTACTCCAGTGGAACGAGCACCATCTGAATGAGCACCTTCTGATATTATAGCCATTCGTTTTGCTTTTAAACTTTATGCGAAACATCTGATCAATAAAAGTCTCTGTTGAAGCACTAATCCATGAATAATCATGCCTTGTTTGTGAGGGCTCGTGTCTAATTCGGAGCATTTTAAACCAAAGCGCTAGTCTGCTGTTCCACTAGATATTTGTAAGCATAGCTTTCATTTAAGAAGAAAAAGAACAGGGGGGAGCATCGCAGTTTCATCATCACGTTCTTCTGAAAATGACTTGACACTGGTAGCCATTTAATTTGAGTCCTGAAAAGTGCAACTTATTTTGCAGAAACAAGTCTATGACCGAGGTGTCCGCGAAGCCTGATTCATCGCACCGTGGTCGACCAGTCCTCACCTTAGGGTTCAGAATCTGAACTGGAACTGGGGGATGGTAATAAGCCTCAAGGTGAAAAGTACTGTTCGCTGATTTGTTGTGAGAGAAAAATATTGTACCATAGCCGATAAGTTAAAGCGAAAAGAAGCTATGAAGACTGTTATTTGCAAGTCCAAGTTTTTTTTTAGCTAGCTGGGGTGTGCGATCAGTCAAGTCACCTAGTGATCAGTGACCGTGTCCTACTCGTAGTACAGCATTACCAGAATTGCCAGAATTGCATCGTAGATCATGCTAAGCCATTTCAGTTCCCACCTGACGAAGACGGTTACTCGGCGGTCAATTCCAACTCTAATTTCTGTCTAGATACCCTGCTTTCAGGGCCGTAGCGTACCGGCGTACTAGCCCAGGACAGGACGGAGCACCCGCTGTATGGGCCGGGCCAATGCGAGCATAAATGAAAAGACAGAAGCCCGAGCTAACAGGGCCATCGCGTTATATACGTCACCTGCATGTCATGCAGCGAGCCTGCAGGGCGAGCATACCGTGCATACATTGACACACACGCCATGCACGAGGCCACGAGCAGCTTTAACTTTGGTCTCGTCCTTTCTCGTATGGCCATTTGCAAAAGTCTTCCTCGATCATCTTCTTCCTTTCAGAGCCGTGGGGCAGTTGGCTGAAAACTACGTGATAGATTTGAAAGATCCTTATTAGAGGAAAGGAACGAAGAAAGGCGACGTAAGAAAAGCAGCGAGGTCAATTCGAGGGAGCAGCGCCAGCATGCACTCCAGCAGCAGCCACCACTAGTAGAGATAAAAAGCACGGGATGCATGCGCCAATTATATGTACGTGTTAGCTAGGATGATGCCGATGGAGTTAGCAGTAATGCAGCTACTGCCTCGCTTAAGAGTTAAGAGCCATATATAGAGGATCTCAGGCTACCTGTTTTTTGAGAAAATTATAGCTGATGGCGCGCGATCACAAAGAGGAAGCATGGAGCTTATTAGTTCGGGCTAGTTGTTAAGATTGTGACCTTAGTGTCAGCAACGCAAGAAATGCTACTCATAGTGTCAAAGGACTCTTTATCCGATTCCGACGATTACCGTCTGGATTCTTTATATACTAGACTAGGTGTGGCGTCTCCGTGAAAATGGAAATCTATATCTATATCTATACCACTTAAAACACGGTGAAAACTATTGTCCACCCGGCGAAGCTGATTACCCCCGCGCCTTCGCTCCACCCGGCCTTGAGGCCTCCCGTGAAATCACTTACCTGGATCTGTAAAAAAAGGAAAGAAAAATCTTCGTATCGCCTGGCCTCGCCTCACGTCGTCTCTCCCCTCACCCTCGCAACGGTGTGCCCTCGCCCTCACCGTCGCCGTCGCCGTCGCCGTCGCCCTCACCCTCGCGGCAGTGCACGCGCTGCTGACTGCTGTGCCGTGTCACTCTGCTCTCACCCTAACCCTAGCGGTGGTGTGCACACTACTGCGGCTGGTGGGGCTCGGCTAGAAAGACCTCCCACGACGGCACCTAAGGTACGACAGACCCACGACCCCCCCTCGTTCTCTTCGTCGCCGTATGGTGCGTGCGGCCCTGACCATCATGTCTGCCCTCATGCTCGTGGCGCTGCGCGTGCTCAGCGCCTGCCTACACCCAGTCAGTGTTTTCTAATGATGAATCGATTGATTTGCCTATGCATTTATTTGTTTTTTGATGGCTAGATTAATTTTCCTATCCATTTGTTTGTCAGCAGCCTCGAAACTGTTCGGCCAAACTCACCGGCTCGGCTAGCCTCGTGCCTAAGCGTCCACTGACCAGTAGGCGCCAAGCCCCTAGCCAGCCAGGGCGTCAGGCGACAGGCACAATGGCGGAAGATAGGAAGGCAAGGGAGAGAGGGCAAAACACCCCTAAGGGGGAAGCCGTGGTTCTAGCCAAACCATATCTAGAGAAGAGACATTCTCAATCCCACAATCGAAACCACCATTTAGAGACTGTCCATATGCCTGTATGTAAAATAACCATGTTTTTTTGGTAACTCCTACATGTAAAAGGAAATATCCATCTCTGAACCTGCACATGCATTTATTGGTATTGGTTTCTCTGTTCTTTCTCTAATTTCGGAGGTCGCATCTTTAATTGATCCAAGAAGATTTTTTAGCAACTTGTTTTCTTACGCTCTCCTATGTGACATGCTACCATTATGTTTGCAGGTGGTGACACTTTGTTTATCTAAACGAAAACTGATTAATGATTCAAAACCGACCGCCTCAATTTTGACGGTATTATTGTTTTTCAGTGATCTAAAAGAACTTCCAAACCATAAGCTAGCCTTCACCAGTACATATTTTTCAGGATGTAACCTCCATGACCAGCGCATAGAGCTGATGCTATAAAGTTAATAGTACTGAATAGAAGATTGGTTCGTCAATTTTTTCTGTAGGTAATACGGAATGTACAATTTTTTTGTGCAATTTGATTTTCCCCGTGGCCAGACACGATTATGCAATGCTCTTAAGTTTGTGCAGGTTGCAACAACGAAATTTACTCAAAGCACATGCATTTACTATTTATTATCGTGGCATTAATTTTTCCTGTTGTAATCCACGGGCGTTTACCTAGTAAAAAAAAGAAGAGAAGTGGTGGCATAGAACGTTGCATACAGTGGCGGAAGTTAGGAAGGCAGGGGGTGGGGGCAAAACCCCCCTTATACTATCTCCAACGACACCATCCAAAATACAAGACTCATTCCATGCTGGGTAGTGCTACAGGCAAAGGGTTTAATACTTATTTTTTGTTTTCTCCAACAAGAAGACTAAAAAGAGAATCCTTTCTGCAAATGGGTCTCCAGAAAAAATGATACTCAGATTTAGGTTACATCTTTCCTGGCACTCAAAATAGGTCTCCTGTATAGGTACTCTGTTGGAGAGGTCGATACAGTACTGTCGGAGATAGTCTGGCCCTGCAATTTGTATTGAGATTTGTTGAATTTGGCTAAATTTTAAAACAAGATTATACTGTTGGTCCTTCTAAAAAAGGTAAAAAAAATCATATTTCTGGCTTTGTCACTGGTTGCATGCATGCCTAGCGATTGTGTATGCACATGAAAGAGGTTGGATACTTTCATCAACCTAGGTTATTAAAAAGGCTTTTGACTTTAACCAAACTGTCAAATAAATCTGATAGGCCTCCTCTTCTTTGTTAGACATAGAAGATGGACTCCACGTTTGTTAGACACAGTGTCGCATTATGCACCCCCATGAGACACATCCGGGATGGGTAACACGCGTCTAGTCAAGAGAAATTAATGCGCGATATTTACTCCTGTTTGGATTGTGGGAAAAATTTTATGTTCCTGTGTTTTTCCTGTGAAATTGAAATGATTCCTGTGAAATTCTTACGAGATTCCCGTAAAATTCTTGTGTTCCAAATGACCCTTATCAGTCTAGTGGGACCAGCGTGCCATGCACTCAGGCGAGAGGCGTCGCATGCACAGCTCCGCACGGCACTGTCGCATAAAATATTTTTCCTCTTACTGTACATATGTACGACGGTGGATTGTAACGGAAACTGGGGTTTCTGAACCTACCCCAAGATGGGCGAAGTCAGGATAAATTGTCACTGGGGTCAATACAAACTCCACCCAATAACTTATAGCTTGTGTATTATAATACTATGCATAACAATAATTGACAAAATAACATACAACATATTACGACAAAACAAGATTTCACATAGTAGTTAACACCCATAGTTTCATCTAGAGCTATATATGATCCTCCGTCTTGTGAAATCAAATAGAAAATTGCTGATTAGAATTGTGGCTAGAAATCCTTGTTTCACAAAGCATATGATAAATCATTCATGAATTTAATGCCAATATGATTTCACGGTATTATCTTCACAAACTTTTATTGCAGAAAAGCATCTCTCCACCAACACAATGACGACAGAAAAGAACTAGCACTAGCTTAGAAGCCGATAGACCAAACAAAAAGCAATGTGCTTTTTTGTATAGACTTTCAGCCTAACAATCTTAGAAATAGTGTACAAATTGGCAAATTTTTTGTCAACCAGCACACTGTCAATGTAAATATTAAGCTCATGACTAAGTCTGATCACTACTTTCTTACTTGGCATCTTGCTGGAAGAATGAGGAAAAACATCCACGAAGTCTGATTGCCTTTGCATTTTGCAGGCCTGGGACACAGACATTGCGCTGTTGGGCTGCGGGGTCGTGCACAATTTTTACCGGGGTCAATGCTGGCCAAAATTGGTAGAGTATAGAGCCATCCGCCGAGTCGTCGGGGTCAGGAGACCCCTACAACATAAGGTAAGTTCGCATCTAGATCGTTGCAATGCGTGGTCTTGTAAAATTATTTTAGACTTTCCAAGTTTCACTGAATGCGCTGTATATGTTCTATGTTGCACCCGCATGTCCTAAATGAAGCAAACTTACCGTCGCATCCAGTATTGAGATGATGACGTGATGGCCAAAATTTGTTTAGCAAAATTATGTATCCTCGCGTGCACCAAATTAAAGAGCGAGTCTCTAAAGCAACTGCACAGACAGAATGCACGAGAGTACACTGAAGGAGGCGTGCAGTGGGGCGCATGGGACCCAGACACGTGGATCCTGCCACATGGCACATGATCCCACGTGGGTCGACCGACGGCGGCAGCCTGGTGTTGGAGACGGGCATCTACCGCTACCTGTAAAGTGCCGCCTAATACTCATATCGGTTCCTGCAGCACGATTGATTGATGAGTCCTCTCCAAAATTTCAATCTCCACGCAAACAGAAGTGATCAACTAAGAGATCCCATCTCCTCGCTTACCAGAGGATAATGAAGGGAGACAAGATGAACATGGCCCCTCTCGATCCAATTAAGACGAACAACCGAGAGAGGCAGCGTCTTTATTTATACATATAATAATAAAGAGACAAAATTTTCGCCAAGATTTTTTTTCACCTATATGTAAGACTCCTTCTAAACCAAGATTACAGGTAAGATGTAAGACTCCTCCTAAATCAAGATTCAATCTCAAATACATCTATTTTAGGAACATGAGTCAAGTACGCATCTGAAACGCAAAACAGAAAGAAAAAAGAAAACAGACGAGCAACGAAGAGGAAAAACGAAACCAAAAAAGGAAACGGGTGACAGGTCCGAAACAAAAAAAAAAGCACGGGCAAAATTAAAAACAAAATTAAAAAAGCTCTCCGTGGTAAGATATATAATATTAAAAATTAAGATAATATTCATATTTTCTTTGAACCCGTTTTTTTCAAAATATCCCGGTGTCATCCTTTGGCACGACCAGACTCCGTATGCGTGCAGCAGATGTGGAAGTTAGAAATCAACTAAAATAAGAAGGCAGAAAATAGTCAAAGCTACTAACAAAATAAAAAATGAACTCCAAATCAAAACCAAATGTGGCACCTATGTCGTACCTGCCCAGCTCGTTCTTCATCCGGATTGGCTTATGTTTCTAGAATTGAACTCGCATATGCTTACAATCCTATAAATTTGTTTGCTACAACGGTCATTGCCGCATTGCCGAGCACACACCATTGTGTTATTCAATCGGAGGAAGGGGACCTCGCCGCCGATTCATTCCATGGTCAGGTCTTACCGATTGAGATGCTCCATGGGGCACGCTGCTGTCGCGAGTGCTGAGTCCAGATACCGTATAGCAACTTCGCCGACACGTGCGAGCTCTGGCTCCACCTCCGTTGTTCACACCACTGCTACCGCGCATCGCTCGGACGGCTGGGATCTGAGGAGGAGCGCCTGCCGTGCCGACACCCCTATCCATCGGCGTATGTCGGCCATCACCTTTCTTCACCAGGATGGACGGTGTTCTCTGTCACACCACCACATTGTCGTCCGAGGTGCCAGAACGGTCCGCACGCCAAACAAGTGCAGCGAGAGTTTGAGGCGCCATCGGGCATGGACGTGTGAAAAGTCCTATGTTTGGTGTTGGTAATTAGTGACAATGCCTAAGTACTAATCCTATGCCTAAGTTGTATGTAGCATATGAGGATTAGTACATTCCAAGGTTGGTGGCAAGATGGACATGGTGATCATGATGGCCACACTTGGATTTGGACGCAACCCTACGTGATCAAGGCAAAGGTATATGCTTAAGGGTTGTGTTTTAGTAACCAAGACACCTAGTGGGTGTGGTTACATTATAGGTTAGATAGCCGTACTATAAAGAGGGGAATGACGCGGCTATTGAACTCCTAAGTGCCTCTAGATGTGCATTTCATAATCATATGCATTTGGATAGAACTAATATCGCCTCGAAAAATGATTGTGAAAATGCTAACACACTCACACATGACGAGATCACTTGGTGGTGTTAGCACGTTTGCGAAGGCGGTGGAGTTTGAGCGGTAGAGAGGGTTTGGGGTCCTCTCTCCCTCCCGCCGAGCTTGCGAGGCGGGATTCAGGCGTTTTCGAGGCGTTGAAACGACTATTTTCCACTACGCCGGAAGTCGGAAAAGAAACGGAGGCGAATGGAGGTCACAGAGGTGACCGGACGCTGGACCGGACGCGGTCTCTGTTTGACCGGACACGTTCAGTTAGCGTTCAGCGTCTGCGCGTGTTTCAGTTTATTGATCGGACGTGCAGCGCGTCCGGTCATAGTCGACCGGACGCGTCCGGTCGTTAAGGGAGCTTACTGGACTCCAACCGGACGCTGACACTGTGGTGTCCGGTCAGTTCTGCAGCGCGTCCGGTCAATCCTAGCGTGTCCGGTCTGCGCGACGAGCGCGTCCGATCGGTGCTTCGCGACTTAGCCGTTGTGCGACCGGCGCGTCCGGTCAATTGGACCAGCGCGTCCGGTCAGCGCGATTTCGGTTGTTTAAGTTTCTAACGGCTATATTCGAAGGGGTACGTCTATAAATACTCGTTGGTCGGCTCAAGGCTCCCACTCTTGAACTTTTGACATACTTGTGAGCACTTTAAGCTAAGCAACTCCCCTCCCACTCATCTCTCTTGCTTCTTTGCATATTCGAAGTGAGATTGAGTGATCCAAGTGCATTTGCATTGTGAGATTGCATCTAGTTGGCACTTGGTGGTTGATTTACTGCGGGATTCTTGTTTCTCTTGGTGGTTTCCGCCACCTAGACGGCTTGGAGCAGCTTGGAGGCGTTAGCAAGAGTTGGTGATTGTTCTTGGCCACCTCCGGTGATTGTGAGGGGTTTGTGCCTACCTCGGCGAAGCGCCAAAGGCAACGTTAGTAAATTGCTCGTGTCATTGCAACCTTTTGCCATTTGGTAGGTTCTTGTGTCGCCTTTTGAGAGGCTCGGTGCGAGACCGATTAGCCACCGAACCACGTGGTGAAGAGGGACACAACGGGGACTAGCGTGCCGACAAGCACGTGAACCTCGGGATAAATCTTCGTGTCATCACTTTCATATTGTGATTGATTGATCTCGGTGTTCGGTTGTCTTGGTATTCATTGTTGATCATATTGGTTGGCTCAATACTTCGCCCTCTCGGTGAAACTCTCCTAACTCAACTTCGCTTTACCTTCTTAGTTGTCTTTGCTAGCTAGTTAGCTTTGCTAGAGTAGCTCCTTTGTGTAGCTTGCTAGTTGTAGTTGTAGTTACCTTCTCGGTTTGACTTGTGCAGTTGAGTGCAAATATACTAGAATTGTGAATTGGTTAGGTGGCTTGCAAACACCCCGTAGGCTAAGCAAAACTCGTATCTCGGTTTTTTGTTATATTGATAAACTTGTTTAGCTTATCTTTGTAGAAAATTTTAAAAGGCTGTTCACCCCCCTCTAGCCATCAAGACCTTACAACGTGGCGATGCTAGGACCATCTGGCCTGAATGGCTGAACTCCTAGGCCCGTGCATGTCTTTGCCACTGGCGTTAGAGGTACGGACCATGCTGCGCAACCCCGAGAAACTGGATGTCCCACGGCCATAGCCCTAGCCGTATTGTGCACTTTTCGATGTCTTGGCAGAGCATAACCAGACTCACCTGGGTTAGAGCAAGATGGGTAGCAACAATTGCAAGAATTGCCGAGGAGATGACATAGCGATGGAAGAAGCCAGTAGAAAAACAAGAAAAGCGTGGTGCCCGAATTCTGATTGATACGACAACATGGAGAAAGAGATAGATACAGAGACAAGTTTATTAAATTTTATAGAAAGAGAAAAACATAATTCCTCCCTGTTGCAACGTACAGGTACTTTTGCGGGTCAATTACTTAGATTGGCAACCTAGGCTTTAGAATTGGAACATGGACGTAAGCAACCAAACACTCTTAGTCCACGTTCAACGGGGAAGTCTTACTGATCTTATACTCCATCCGTCTCAATTTTTAAAGTTTAACTAAATTTATATACAAAATAGTATCAACATTCATGTATCTAAATAAGTTTACTATGTGAAATATATTTTATAATTAATCTAATCATATTTATACGATTTGCTCGTATCCTTCTGAATTTATTTTAAGATTTAACGACAATATTATTTTAGTGGTAGACGACGTGTTGGTCAATAGCGAGATAATTATGGTGACTTTGGCAATCTGCTGTCCTAATCTTTCAAAAGTGTTCACAGCGGTAGGGTGTGTGTCTATGTTTATAAGGAAAAGTGTACTTGAATATATCTGATTGTTTGTGTATTACATGTTTCACGATAAATAAATGTCAGTACTTTTTCCTAGAGGTTTAGTTTAGTTCAAATCTAAAATTCTCTGACTCCTCAAACAGATGAGAATTGTTTTTCTTTTAGGATGGAGGAAGTATATCCTGCGTCGCCCGCCTGGACATATGCACATAGGAGCAAGGCCTTTTCCTCGGCTTGCATAGCATAGCCAGATGCCATACTACGAAGTGGCCGGCCATTGTGGACCCTTGCAAGAGCAGAGAGGAGTTGGAACAGTGAAAACAAACATCCAAACATTCTTCTCTCCGAGCATATACCCACCCAACGGATGCAGGGATAGCAGTCGCAATGCAACCAAATAGATAGACCCAAAACGAATTGAAACGCGTAACACGATCTGATAAATCTCTGAACCTCATATAACCAGTGGCGGATGCATGATGCGGGATAAGGGGGGGCTAAAACAATGGAGATGTTGATTTGCATGAAAATTTAATGGTGAAATCACGCTTTTACTACAGTGATTAAGCTTGAAATCCAGCCATTAGGGGCCTGGAGCCCCCCCAGCCCCCTTTGGATCCGCCGCTGCATATAACCGTACGAGTTAGAGCAGTATGCATGTAAGCATAATAGAGTTTGGTTCCCAAACGAATTGAAACGCAAAATATGATTAGTTAATAAAATCTCCAGGCCGCAACACGCAAGAAAGCTACTAATGGTTGCTAGTCGCCTAGTCATGGATACAAAAGGCCGGCCTAAGCGATCAAACTGGACACCTTTATGGGCCACGGAACGCCTCCTCGTTCGTCGACATGGGCTGGCCTCACCGCAACATCTGTCGCGCGCGCGGCCCAACTCTGCTTCCTCACGACCCTACTACTACTGGTGAGAATTGAGAAACCGTCACCGCAGCGTTGAACGAGGAGGCTGCCTCCGCGCCCCCTCGACGACATGGACGCTGAGGCCCTGCTGTCCGCCCGTTTGCCCCAATCCCTTCCGCCATGTCATAACTGTTGATCCTGTTACACGTCTTCAAGTTTCGGCTGCTGTGTTTCCGACATTTTACTCTCTCTTTTTTTTTGTGTCTCCAGCCATATGAAATATATGCCTAGCAGCTCAACAATTATGCCTTCCTTTCACAAATATTCATACGATGGAATTGAACGGGGCATGCTACTATAAATGCAACATACTCTATCTACATCGATGCTAGATACAATCAGGAATGTTTCATCTGCTACTCTTGGTCATTCTCTAGCACCAAGCATAGGCATAGTAGCCCAAGTATGCCTCTTCAAAACTTTTCAGCACATTGCCATGAGAATGCTGATCCTTCTGTGCCAACAATGGTATCCATAGCTCAGACTTCAAGCTTATGTGCCTGAAAACCTTTCCCTCAGGACCCTGTAATGCTGGACCAAGTATCGAATCTAATTATCATGTTCCTTAATACAAACTTCTGCTTTTGGTTATATCAAGATCAGCAGCTGGGAACTCTGAATCTGTCCGTATGAAATCCCTACATCCTATCTATAGCACCAAGTACAATAATGAAATTCTTAAAGCCCAGTCGTGCGCGCGTGCGAGAGAGAGAGAGAGAGAGTATTAAAGCCCCTTACAACAGGTATAGGACTTGAAAAATTCATCATATCCAGATGCTGAAGGCAGTGATGTTGCAACATCAGGTGTATTAGCTCAATTATAGTAATCAAGCACGCTCTGGCAATCTTGTGCAAGAAGCACAGCACCCTATCTCTTTGTACCAAACGTACGGGGCCTCAATTTCCTATACCAAGTACAAGTAAGATGCCTCAAGTCCAAGTACAAGGTACAGTGCTTCGGACTTCCCAAAAAATGAAATTCTAAAGCTTTAAACTCATTATTCTGGTGCAAACAATACAATTCCTATAAGATCCACACCTCTATTGCCAACTGGAGTACCAAAAGGCCTTGCTACTCCCAGATCAAGTGAGAAACTAAAGTTTCATGAGTCTCAACGATTAAATATGGGGGCAAGAACTGGGATCATTGACTGTGCAGGAATACTGCACAATTTCGACAACTGAAGGGCGAAAAGATTTACCCTAAGTATGCTGCCTGATCATTTTATATCTGTTAGGTGCATTTATCTTGTCGGCACTTTGAAGTATAAAACCTCTTTACTGGTTCTTTGGCAGACAACATGATGCCAGGTATTACTCATCTGCCCAGTGTGGAGCAAACAAGAAAGTGCATGCCCATTCATCAAGTTGTTGATGCTGGTTTCACTGTCAGTCTGTCACCATAGCAGCAGATGCACTCGTTGCACAGGTCGCTACGAGAAATGCAGTTAGAGGAACATCAGGTACATTTTTTTAGTTATAACTCACGACTCGATGGCTTGTGTGACCTGGGCACAACTGAGTCCTTGCCATCGAGTTACTCTAGGAGACTCGTGGCGCATAGAGTCCTCGCCCCAAGACTTAGTGTCCACCCATTTAGTGCGTTTTGTTTCTTGTGACCTTTCGGGGATTTGAAATATGTGTTGTTATACCTCTGGCTGAGGTACGTACATACCCTTACTCAGGTATTGGTCACTCCTCTTCCGTACAAAAAAAATAGTTTAGCTTTTTGTGGTGTTTGCTATAGCTTCTCGTCACTTCTGCTACCGGAGCAGTGTCAAATAGCCCGTTAGCCCACGGTTAGAAGCACGGACGGAGCTATGTGGGGTTAAACTGGGTCCTGGCCTCTCTTGTTCCGGCTGTATCACTCTGGAGGTTTGCATATCACTGCATGCATGCAATTAATTCATGCCTCTCTCGTATCATACTTGATGTTGCTGATGAATGGATCACAGCTTACAAATATGCAAATCCACACATTGTTCATTCTTCTTGGACAGAATTTCAATTGTTCATTGCATTCTATATAGATAGAACTTGAAAAAACAAAGATTTTTCACAGAATTCCAATTGTCTATACTACTATTAGTAATTACTGTAGCAGCGTAGCTTTGAATTGGCCCCCTCCACATTCATGCAAGCTCCGCCACTGAGTACCTGATTCGATTCCAAACCCCACATCGGTTCAATCCATGGAAGAGCGTTGCATTCATAGGGCTATGATGCTACCAGGATTAGAAAGTTTTCTATAATAATAAGCTGAAGTCATTTCAAAAGGACTCATTGGGTGCTCGATTACGGCGCGCGTTCAAATATTCAATGTGACGGAAAATCTGAAATTTTTGGCAAAATTTTTGGCATCTAAACGGTGCCTTGGTCTGGAGCGCAATTGGATGCAGACGCCAGCCGCTACACACATTCCCACTGAAAACTTATCCCGTTCAGACACCGGGTACGCCGTATACGACACACATACACTGCTAGTTGTCTGCCCATTTGCAGGCGGCAGCATATGGGCATGTTTAGTTCTTAAAATTTTACAAAAATTTTCAATATTTTTCGTTATATCGAATCTTTAGACGTATGCATGAAACATTAAATATAGATAAAAAAATAAAATTAATTACATAGTTTGGATGAAATTCACGAGACGAATTTTTTAAGTCTAATTAGACTATGATTGGACACTAATTGGTAAATAATAACGAAAGTGCTACAGTACTATTTTTCAAAAAAAATTTCGCGAACTGATCTAATCTCTACTGGAGGATGCTGCATATATACATGCATTGTCACGGCATTGATTCCGTTTTGGACAATTGCTGCGGCGGCTTGCTGTGAGGTGTGTTGTGCACTGTGCAGCGCTGTCTTTGTCTCATGTGTGGCTGAGGTCGTAGACGTTGATTGATGCACCTTTGTCACTGCTACACAACTGACCTTTCGTCGATCATCCAAAATGTCTTTAGTCTCGGCGATTTCGATGACCGAGACTAAATAGACTTTTAGTTCCGGTTGGTGGACCGGGACTAAAGGTCCCTCGCCAACGGCTCTGTTGTCAGGCACTGTCGGGAACACCAACCGGGACTAAAGCCCTGCTTTTAGTCCCGGTCGGTTCCACGGACCGGGACTATAGCTTTTGTCCCGATCCGTGGCACCGACCGGGACTATAGGACTGGGTTTAGTCCCGGTTGGTGTTACCAACCGGGATTAAAACCCCCCCTATAAATTGAACCTCCCTCTTCTTTATCCCTGCCCGAGTCCTTCCTTGTTCATGTTCTTGTTGCTTGTTCTTCCATTGTTCTTGCTTGTCTCATCTTCGGCGATCAATCCACTTCAAACGCTTCTACGCCGTCGTCGATTTGTTTGAAAGGTTGCTAGCTTCATCCTCATATGTTTTAGCAGCACCATATGTAAATCCATGTTATATATGGCTATTTTATTCCATATTGCTAGCTCCAATCACTTTTCATGTTTGAATTTTTATGAACGATGCTAATTATAGTACCTAGAAAGTAGTATACACATATAATGTTTAGTTCTATTATAGACTTTTTTCTCATGCTGAGATTTTAATTATGTGATGCCATATAATGCAGATAATGACACGTCATTGGATGTATAATGCTGATCGCCGCTCCAACGAGTTCATTGAGGGCGTGCGAGAATTCTACAGAGTGGTAGAGGAAAACAAGCGGGATGGTTTTATGTGCTGCCCATGTGCCGTGTGTATGAATTTAAAAGAATTTTGTAGCTCAAGAAGTATTCACTTGCACTTGTTCAAGTCGGATTTCATGCCAAACTACATTTGTTGGACCAAGCACGGAGAGACCGGGGTTATGATGGAAGAAGGTGAAGAAGAACAAGCGGACTCTGACGATGTTTTTGCTCAATACTGTGACTTCGCGATGGAGGAAGTTGAAGAAGAGGCGGATGCAGAAAACAGTATCGCTGAAGATGACGATGCTCTTGGTGATGTCATTCGTGACGCACAGAGAGATTGTGAACGTGAAAAGGAGAAGGCTAAGTTTGAACAAATGCTACAGGATCACAAGAAGTTACTCTACCCGTTGGCCGAAGATGGGCAGAAAAAGCTAGGCACGACACTGGAGTTGTTATAGTGGAAGACAGAGAATGGTATATCTGACAAGACATTTGGGAAATTACTGAAGATCCAAAAAAAGATGCTTCCGAAGCCTAATGAATTGCCCACCACTACATACGAAGCAAAAAAAGATCGTCTGTCCTTTAGGATTACAAATCGAGAAGATACATGCATGTCCTAATGACTGCATCCTGTACCGTGACGTTCACGAGAATTTAGATAAATGCCCTGTTTGCCATGCGTCACGGTACAAGATCTTACGAGATGATCCTGGCGATATTGAGGATAAAGAACGTCTGAAGAAGAGAATCCCTGCCAAGGTTATGTGGTATGCTCCAATAATTCCACGCCTAAAACGATTGTTCAGAAACAAGGAGCACGCAAAGTTATTGCGATGGCACAAAGAAGACCGTAAGGTGGACAACATGTTGAGACACCCTGCAGATGGGTCCCAGTGGAGAGAAATAGATAGAGAATTTCTAGACTTTACAGATGACGCAAGAAACCTAAGGTTCGCATTGAGTACGGATGGATTAATTCTTTTGGGGACCAGAGCTCTAGTCATAGCACTTGGCCTGTTACTCTATGTATCTACAACCTTCCTCCATGGTTATGCATGAAGCGGAAGTTCATTATGATGTCAGTGCTCATCCAAGGCCCGAAGCAACCTAGCAATGATATCGATGTCTACCTGAGGCCATTAGTTGAGGAACTCCAGCTGCTATGGAGCAAACCAGATGTGCGTGTGTGGGATGAGTACAAACAGGAAGAATTCGACCTGCGAGCATTGTTGTTCATGACAATCAATGATTGGCTAGCTCTAAGTAATCTTTCAGGACAGACAAATAAGGGATATAATGCATGCACCCATTGTTTTAGTGACCTTGAGGCTGTCTATTTAAAAAATGTTGAAAGGTCGTGTACCTTGACTATCGTCGATTTCTTACTAAGAACCACCAATTGAGAAAGAAAGGCAAACATTTTAAAGGTACGGCAGAACACCGATCCAAGCCAGGCAACCGAGATGGGGCAGAGGTATTCAAGATGGTCAAGGATTTGAAAGTAGTGTTTAGAAAGGTACAAGGCAGTGAACCTGTTCCAAAAGATGCTTTGGGCGTGCCCCAATGTGAAAAAAGAAGTCAATATTTTGGGACCTACCATATTGGAAAGACCTTGAGGTCCGCCACTCGATCGACGTGATGCACCTGACAAAGAATCTTTGTGTCCATCTCCTAAGATTTATGGGTGTGTTTGGAAAGCCTAAGGATACCCTTGAGGCACGAGAGGACTTGAAGCGCATGAAAGAATGAGACAACCTGCATCCAGAGAAGACAGATGATGGACGTCATTACTTAAGACCTGCTAGCTACACTCTTAGCAATGAGGATAAGGAAAGCATGTTTGAGTGCCTAAGCAGCATCAAAGTCCCATCTGGGTTCTCCTCTAATATAAAACGTATAATAAATGTGCCAGAGAAGAAATTTGTCAACTTAAAATCGTACGACTGCCACGTGATTATGACGCAACTGCTTCCAGTTGCCTTAAGAGGAATTCTACCTCCACATGTACGTCTGGCCACCGTGAAGCTGTGTGCATTCCTCAATGCAATTTCTCAGAAGGCAATCAATCATTTTGATCTAGCTACTCTACAGAATGATGTGGTTCAATGTTTTGTCAGCTTTGAGTTGGTGTTCCCTCCATCCTTCTTTGATATCATGACACATCTTCTAGTTCATCTGGTCAAAGAGATTAATATCCTGATATCCTGGGTCCTGTGTTCCTACATAATATGTTTTCTTTAGAGAGATTTATGGGTGTACTAAAAAAATATGTTCACCAGCAGGGTCGGCCAAAAGGAAGCATTACCAAGGGATACGGGACAGAGGAGGTCATTGAGTTCTGTGTGGACTTTATTCCTGACCTTGACCCGATTGGTCTTCCTAAATCACGGTATGAGGGGAGACTTGGTGGAAAGGGTACACTAGGAAAGAAAACATATATCAGCCAGGGTGATGATTCTTTCAATAAAACGCACTACACAGTTCTTCGAAACTCCACTGTGGTGGAATCGTATATTGAGAAACACATGAATTTTGTATGATCCGAGAATCCTAGGAAGAATGAGGCTTGGATTACGCGTCATCATATGGAGACATTCGGTGATTGGTTGCACAAAAAATGTCAGGGTGATAAAACTATTGGAGATGAACTGTATTTGTTGGCTAGGCAACCAGCGTGGCACGTCCTCACGTACAAAGGGTACGAGATAAATGGAAATACATTTTACACCATATCCCAAGATAAAAAGAGTATCAACCAAAATAGTGGTGTCCGCGTGGATGCTATGGAACCGAATGGGAACATAAACACATATTATGGTCGCATAGAGGAGATTTGGGAACTAGACTATGCACATAATTTTAAAGTCCCTCTATTCTGATGCCAATGGGTGAAGATGAACGAAGGAGTATCAGTCGATAAGGAGTACGAAATGACAATAGTGGACCTCAACAATATTGGGTATAAAAATGATCCATTCGTCCTTGCTGCTGATGTGAATCAGGTGTTCTATGTGAAAGACATGTCTACAAAACCCAAGAGAGGGAAACACGACGAGAAAAAAACCAACGAGCCAAAGCGCCACATAGTTCTTACAGGAAAAAGAAACATCGTGGGAATTGAAGACAAGTCAGACGTGTCAGAGGATTATAAAAAGGATGAATGAATCCCACCCTTTTGTGTGGCCAAAGACCCAAGCATCCTGCTCGCTGCTGAGGACAGTCCATGGTTACGGAATGATCATAACCAAGGGCATTACGTCAAGAAAAGTTTACCACTATGCCCGCTTGATATAGGTAGTGAACTCAAATTAATAATGTCTATTTGTCATCTTGTGTAATATAATTGTAACATTATGTGTTGAAAATTCAAATTTGAGTGGTTCAAACTTTGCTATATGTGGGAATTATGGATTTTCAACTATACTTTACCAATGCTTTGTCAAATGCAAAAATGGTCTATGTATGAAATGTATATCTTGATGAGTGGAAAAATATTGGTATTCATGACTTTTCCAGTCGAGACCATCTAGGGTTCCGAAAACTGGCGTTTGGCTATGAATTCTTTCAAAATTCAAAATTGAGTGGTCCAAACTTTTACAAATGAAAAGTTGACCATTAGACCAAATGTAGGTCTTGATGAGTGGAACAAACTTTGTATTCATAAGTTTTCCATTCGAGACCATCCAGGGTTCGGTCAAAGTGTGTGTTTCTAAAAACCAATGTTTTGACTTTGGTCAAACTTGGTCAAATGACCTACTTGATGACTTCAAATGAAAAACTTTTGAATACCAAGTTGTTATAGATCATCAAGATCTACATTTCATACATGGACCATATTTTCATCTGGATAAATTTGAGCAAGTCCTAGGCACATGTTTTCAAAATCGAAGACGGGTTTTGGTCAGACTTGGTCAAATGACTGACTAAATGACTTGAAATGAAAAACTTTGGAATACCAAGTTGTTAGAGCTTATCAAGATCCAAACTTTTTATATAGACCATTTTTCCTATTTAAAAAAGTTTAAATATACAATACTCACCAAATCTTGAATCTGACACAAACTATATGGAACTATATGTGGGAATTGCGGATTTTCAACTACACTTTGTCAACACTTTGTTAAATGCAAAAATGGTCTATGTATGAAATGTAGATCTTGATGAGTGGAACAAACTTTGTATTCATGACTTTTCCAGTCGAGACCATCCAGGGTTTTGAAAACCGGCGTTTGGCTATGAATTCTTTCAAAATTTCAAAATTGAGTGGTTCAAACTTTTACAAATGAAAAGTTGACCATTAGACCAAATGTAGGTCTTGATGAGTGGAACAAACTTTGTATTCATGAGTTTTCCATTCGAGACCATACAGGGTTCGGTCAAAGTGTGTGTTTCTAAAAACCAATGTTTTGACTTTGGTCAAACTTGGTCAAATGACCTATTTGATGACTTCAAATGAAAAACTTTTGAATACCAATTTGTTAAATCTCATCAAGATCTACATTTCATACATGGACCATATTTTCATATGGATAAATTTTAGCAAGTCTCAGGCACATGTTTTCAAAATCGAAGACGGGTTTTGGTCAGACTTGGTCAAATGACAGACTAAATGACTTGAAATAAAAAACTTTGGAATACCAAGTTGTTAGAGCTCATCAAGATCCAAACTTTTTATATAGACCATTTTTCCTATTTGAAAAAGTTTAAATATACAATACTCACCAAATCTTGAATCTGACACAAACTATATGAAACTATATGTGGGAATTGTGGATTTTCAACTATACTTTGCCAACACTTTGTCAAATGAAAAAAATGGTCTATGTATGAAATGTAGATCTTGATGAGTGGAACAAACTTTGTATTCATGAGTTTTCTAGTCGAGACCATCCATGGTTCTAAAAACCGGCGTTTGGCTATGAATTCTTTTAAAATTCAAAATTGAGTGGTTCAAACTTTTACAAATGAAAAGTTGACCATTAGACCAAATGTAGGTCTTGATGAGTGGAACAAACTTTGTATTCATGAGTTTTTCATTCGAGACCATACATGGTTCGGTCAAAGTGTGTGTTTCCAAAAACCAATGTTTTGACTTTGGTCAAACTTGGTCAAATGACCTATTTGATTACTTCAAATGAAAAACTTTTGAATACCAAGTTGTTAGAGCTCATCAAGATCTACATTTCATACATGGACCATATTTTCATCTGGATAAATTTGAGCAAGTTCCAGGCACATGTTTTCAAAATCGAAGACGAGTTTTAGTCAGACAAGGTCAAATGACAGACTAAATGACTTGAAATAAAAAACTTTGGAATACCAAGTTGTTAGAGCTCATCAAGATCCAAACTTTTTATATAGACCATTTTTCCTATTTGAAAAAGTTTAAATATACAATACTCACCAAATCTTGAATCTCACACAAACTATATGAAACTATATGTGGGAATTGTGGATTTTCAACTACACTTTGTCAACACTTTGTCAAATGCAAAAATGGTCTATGTATGAAATGTATATCTTGATGAGTGGAACAAACTTTGTATTCATGAGTTTTCCAGTCGAGACCATCCAGGGTTCCGAAAACTGGCGTTTGGCTATGAATTCTTTCAAAATTCAAATTTGAGTGGTTCAAAATTTTACAAATGAAAAGTTGACCATTAGACAAAATGTAGGTCTTGATGAGTGGAACAAACTTTGTATTCATGAGTTTACCATTCGAGACCATCCAGGGTTCGGTCAAAGTGTGTTTCTAAAAACCAATGTTTTGACTTTGGTCAAACTTGGTCAAATGACCTATTTGATGACTTCAAATGAAAAACTTTTGAATACCAAGTTGTTAGAGCTCATCAAGATCTACATTTCATATATGGACCATATTTTCATCTGAATAAATTTGAGTAAGTCCCAGGCACATGTTTTCAAAATCGAAGACGGGTTTTGGTCAGACTTGGTCAAATGACAGACTAAATGACTCGAAATGAAAAACTTTGAAATACCAAGTTGTTAGAGCTCATAAAGATCCAAACTTTTTATATAGACCATTTTCCTATTTGAAAAAGTTTAAATATACAATACTCACCAAATCTTGAATCTGACACAAACTATATGAAACTATATGTGGGAATTGTGGATTTTCAACTACACTTTGCCAACACTTTGTCAAATGCAAAAATGATCTATGTATGAAATATAGATCTTGATGATTGAAACAAACTTTGTATTCATGACTTTTCCAGTCGAGACCATCCAGGGTTCCGAAAACCGACGTGTATCTCTGAAAATTTTAAATTTTCAAATTTAGACAATTAATATCGCGCATTTGGATAATTATTATTGAAGAAACAAAAGTTTAATGTCCAAATGACCCAAAAACAATTTTTTTGTCGAAAGCCAACAATTTTATATATTTTAATTGCCCATTATATTTTTGCATTAACACAATATTCATTATAAATAATATTTATTTTGGATAATATGAAATATTTAAAAAAATAGTGTTTACAATTTATGTAATGCACAATAGAGTCAAACTAAACTAATGTATATTTTTGAAAAAATATGATAAATATTTAATTTACTATGCATTTAGAAAGATGAAAGGAAAAAAGGTGAAAAATAAAATCCACCAAATTCTGGTGCCTAAACAGGTGCTAGAATTTGGTGGAGGGACCTTTAGTCCCGGGCCTGGCCACCGCTCGGGACTAAAGGGGCTTTAGTCTCGGTTCGTGGCTGGAATCGGGAATAAAGCCCCATTAGTCCCGGGCGGTGGCCAGGCCTAGGACTAAAGGCCTATAAAGCCCGGCCTTCTTCTTCCTCCTCCCCACCCGCGCGCAGACACACGAACCGCCGCCGCCTCGATCTCGATCTCCCGAGCACCGCCGCCTGAGCACCGCCACGCGCCGCCCCGAGAACCCTGTGTATATATATGTGTATATATATATATGTATATATCTATATATGTATATATATGTATATATATATATGTATATATATATATATATATATATGTATGTATATTTGCATCGATTATTCATGAACGATATGTATATTTTGGAAGAATTTAAGTTAATATACATGTTGTGTCCATTTTGGAAGCCTCAACCTTAGCTCTTAATATATCTAGGAAAACTATTAAACCTGAAATTTGAATAGTTTTTCCATGAGTTAAAATTATCTATTTTAATTAAGAAATACAAGTTGTGATAGACTTACTTGTTATTAGATGTATTAAATTAGCAGGAGTTGGTCGATACCGTTGCTGCATGATTACCTTGATCTACACTTATATCTAGATGATATTCCACTAATATGTGTAAGTCGATCTCTTATGCTTAGTAATGTCTAAATCCTAAACTGTAAACCCTAAACCCTAAACCCTGAACTGTAAACCCTAAACCCTAAATATTTTTGCAGAAATGGCTGACCCGAGAGAAGACGAAGAAATATTGTTGAACGTGATCCATGGTAGCGCTGAAGAAGGTCGTTATGATGATCGTGAAGGCAATGAGAACCCTGAGGGCATCGATGACGGTTCTCAGTACTTGGTCGACCCGAATGACCAAGACAATGTTGGTGAGGTCTGTAATATATGCAGCCTCCTATGTTTATATACATGAAATTCAAAAAAATTTCCTTTATTAATTGTCTTGTTTCTGCCTACATAGCCCTCTGTCTCAACAACAACTACGGGGACTAGCAGAAAAGTACGAGGCCTGAAGAAGCCGATGGAGGGCCGGTTGGTTATCACGGATTTCGACGAGAGAACAGGCCAGCCACGTGGACCCCATGCAAGGGCCTTTGTTAACCACTTAGGGTACCTTGCCTGGGATAGGATCCCGATCAATGTCCGTGAATGGAAGAAAAATAAGCAACGTCCAGAAATTAGTTATGTCTCTGACCGTGACAATGAACTAGTTTGGGGTGACGTGTTGCAACATTTCACGCTAGACACAAATGATGAACAGTTGAAGGAAAGAGTTCAGGATTGGTCTACGAAGAAGATGGCCACACAATTCCAGTGCTATAAGAAGAATCTATATAACGACTATATCAAGAAGAACAAGACTCCAGATTTCAACTGTAAGCACTTTGTCAAGCTGTGACCGTTTTGGGATGAGTTTGTACAGTTCAAGATGTCGGAAGAGGGTCAGCAATGGGAGAGAAGGAACCAAGAGAATACCCGACACAAGACCTACCACCATAGGATGGGATCAGGTGGCTACCCTACTACCATTCCTAAGTGGGAAAAAGCCGAGCAAGAGCTAATTGACATGGGGTTGGTGCCAGAATCCCTCGACTGGCCTGAGCACGCCAAGCACTGGTTTTTCGCTCACGGAGGCCGCCTAGACCTAGAGACCAGAAAGGTCGTGTATGGGGAACACATCCAAGCTGTAGCAGAAAGATTTCATCAAGCCCGATCTATCGCTTAAAGTGGAGAGTGGCAGCTGAACAGAGATAAAGATGAGCTGACATACGTCCTGGGGAACCCTGAGCACGGTGGATGGACGAGAGGCTATGGCTCTATGTCATGGGAGCATGCCTTCCCTCAGGACAGAGAAACTTATAGAAGCCGCAAGAGAAAGAAGGAAAATGACAGGGAACGGCTACGCCAGTTGGAGGAGGTTGTTATGAAGACTAGTGAAGTGGCTCGTAAGGCACTAGAGCGGGAGGAAGCGCTTAAGGCCACTATGAATGAGCAAATCAGAAAGGTCGTGGAGAAAGTTGTAAGTTCCCGCCTCCAGAGCTTGTCACAGCCGACCGCCACACATCAGCCCCGGCTCAGCTCAGTTGAAAAGCAGTTGTGCTTCTATGGAGGTGCCTATGAGGCAAGATGATGACGCAGGGATGCGCTTCTCGGTGGATGACGTCACCGCTCCGTTGACATCCTGTGAGCTGCATATTCTGGAGAGGAATGCCACAGTCAAGGTGGCTACCGGTGTTATATCTCCTATCGACCCCACCAAGACTCCAAGGATCCACTCGGTCGCAATACCACCCGGATATGCTAGTGTCTCAGTGGATAGAGTGGTCAAAGGCCATGAAAATATGGCTCTGAATATCGAAGGTGGTGATGGGAAGAAGACCCTAGGTGAAGCGGAGAAGACATTCATATGTTGGAAGAAATGGTACATCATTATTCCTGGGGCGCCGCCACCACAACCGAACCCTAGGTGTGGATGATTGTGAACACAATTGCTTTTCAATAATTATGTACTGTATCTAATTACAGTTCACTCATGTATATACCTTGTTCATTTTTTTTTCAAATCCAAGACCTCCCCAAGTCCATCTATCCATTCACCACATGACCACAGTGCCGTGGGACACGATGACGACGATGATTTCATACAAGCAGACAAGGTTGCATCCCCACCACTGGTTGTATCTCCTCCACGACATACTCCAACGCCGCAAGCGGCCCAATCTCCTCCAGAACAGCAAGCTCCAACCGCGCCTCCGCCAATGCCGACAACGGCCGCCTCATCGGCACCGCCTGGTCCATCGAGGAACAAGAGGCCCGCTAGCTCACAGAGATCGGTCCCACCACCTCCACCGAAGAAACAAGTTGTGGTCATGAAGATCCCAAAGATGGCCAAGCTTCCATACGAGAAGACTGATGAAGAACTTAATGCTTCAGTCAAGGCAGGAGTGAAAGCGTTCTTCGAAAAGACCAAAGCTGACGCACGAGCAAAGCAAGAGAAGCCATACCTAATGTATCCTCGTGTAAAGCTATGTCAAGTGGTGCAGGCTATGCAAGACGAGAAGCGTGCCGCTAGTAAAAAACCAGCGCCGCCACTATCAAACTATGAGCGTACTATCACAAATAAAATCAAGGAGGACAAAAGAAAACAGAAGGCGACCGGGAAAGATGTTGCATAGCTCGGCCAACAAGCGCAGCAATCAGTGCCACCACTAGTGGTTGAGAATCAGTATGGTTCCAACATGAACTTGATGCAAATGTCGGTACCTGATAATGTGGACTTAGATGAACTCGCTAAGTGGATGAATGTGACTGGGCTTTCATTAGAACAACTTCTCGGTCGGGAGGAACTGACAACTGTTAAAGAGGCCAAAGTTGTTGATGAATGACGGAGGAAGTATGTATATGGCAGGAGTCTATGCGACCCTGCAAAGGTAAAAAAATCTTAGTACATAAATATACAAGCTGCACGAGTACTACTTGAGATTCTGTACACAACATCAAAGTGAACAATATCTGGGCGTCCAAGTCAGAGACCGTCACTACTTCCGTGGAGAAGACGTCATCTGGTTAGAGTTTAGTAAAATACACCAGCTTCTCTATATGGATGCTCTTGACAAATCTCTCATAAGTTGCTACTGTCTGTAAGTGATTCTTCCTTTTAATCAATAATCCCACTCTAGCATATGTACGTATTCGTAATAACTATGCTCACGATGTGCAGACACATGATGAGAGAACTCAGATTGAAACAAGACGATCGAATTGGTTTTATCAATCCATATGTCGTGTACAAGGATACAAAGACTAAAGATCCATTCAATCTGAAGATCAAGGAAATGGAGAAAAACCTCCAGAGGTTCTTTTATAACTAAAGGCATAAGGAGTTGATACTCTTCCCTTACAATATGGGGTAAAGTGTTGTGTTATATCATGTCTTAGTCAATCCAACGTTAATATATATAAGTTGACTCTATAAACAAATGCAGGGATCACTGGATACTCATTGGGATTAAGATCAAGGAACAAACTATAAATGTGTGGGACTCAATGAGAAAAGAGCTGGCAATGTACCAAGACATGATAGACATGATCTAGAGGTAAGTTCTATCATTCGTTAATTATCGTTGCCTGCTCCTTTAATTTACTATGATATACCTAATCAACGACTGACTTATTGGGCAAGGCTTGGGCTTGGCTACAACAAAGATATCGTACGGATCTGAAAGTGTCACTCCCCCTCCTATGCTACATAAGTGGGTGTCCAGACAACCGTACAGAACCAATTTATATGGATACTACGTTTGCGAGTACATGCGGTGTAGCAAATTTACACCTGCTAAAGAGATGCTAAAAGTAAGTAACATGTGTATACAGTAAATTCATATCTTATTTATTTGTTGAAACTAAATAAATCTCATGTGTATTAATATATTTTCCTTTAATTAATGCAAATGGAAGGAGTGGGAATTGAAAGAACAAGTGTTCAAGCACACAATACTCGTCGCAATCCAGGAGACGATCGTAGGTTTCATCAACGATCATGTCATCCCGGAAGACGGCGAGTTTCACCACAACCCTAGGTTGAATTTGAAGAGTCCAAACAAGAACGAACACTTGTATGAGCTTTGAGTGGCGGACAAACATTTGTTTAACTCATTAACCGGTGGCCGAACACTTGATTACTTGTATATTATTGTAAATGTAATGTGTATGTACGTATATGTATAGCTCTAATGTGTAATGTGTATGGCCGAACACTTGATTACTTGTATATATACTTTATTTGTGTGCAATAATAACACTCTCATATAGGTGCAACATATACGGATAGTAGCAGCGAAGAATAAATTGAAAAACAATATAACTGAAAACCAAAATCAATAATGATTTGGAAAGAAAAAGAAAAAAGAAAAAAGAACCTTTAGTCCCGGTTGGTAATATCAACCGGGACTAAAAGGTGCTGCGCCACGTCGATGCCTGGCAGCACCTTTAGTCCCGGTTGGTATTACCAACCGGGACTAAAGGGAGACCTTTAGTCCTGGGCCTGAGAACCGAGACTAAAGGTGGGCATTTAGTACTGAAACCTTAGTCCTGGCTCGCAGTCCGGGACTGGAGGTCGTTTTGGACCGGGACATTTAGCACGCAAAATATGATTAGTTAATAAAATCTCCAGGCCGCAACACGCAAGAAAGCTACTAATGGTTGCTAGTCGCCTAGTCATGGATACAAAAGGCCGGCCTAAGCGATCAAACTGGACACCTTTATGGGCCACGGAACGCATCCTCGTTCGTCGACATGGGCTGGCCTCACCGCAACATCTGTCGCGCGCGCGGCCCAACTCTGCTTCCTCACGACCCTACTACTACTGGTGAGAATTGAGAAACCGTCACCGCAGCGTTGAACGAGGAGGCTGCCTCCGCGCCCCCTCGACGACATGGACGCTGAGGCCCTGCTGTCCGCCCGTTTGCCCCAATCCCTTCCGCCATGTCATAACTGTTGATCCTGTTACACGTCTTCAAGTTTCGGCTGCTGTGTTTCCGACATTTTACTCTCTCTTTTTTTTTTGTGTCTCCAGCCATATGAAATATATGCCTAGCAGCTCAACAATTATGCCTTCCTTTCACAAATATTCATACGATGGAATTGAACGGGGCATGCTACTATAAATGCAACATACTCTATCTACATCGATGCTAGATACAATCAGGAATGTTTCATCTGCTACTCTTGGTCATTCTCTAGCACCAAGCATAGGCATAGTAGCCCAAGTATGCCTCTTCAAAACTTTTCAGCACATTGCCATGAGAATGCTGATCCTTCTGTGCCAACAATGGTATCCATAGCTCAGACTTCAAGCTTATGTGCCTGAAAACCTTTCCCTCAGGACCCTGTAATGCTGGACCAAGTATCGAATCTAATTATCATGTTCCTTAATACAAACTTCTGCTTTTGGTTATATCAAGATCAGCAGCTGGGAACTCTGAATCTGTCCGTATGAAATCCCTACATCCTATCTATAGCACCAAGTACAATAATGAAATTCTTAAAGCCCAGTCGTGCGCGCGTGCGAGAGAGAGAGAGAGAGTATTAAAGCCCCTTACAACAGGTATAGGACTTGAAAAATTCATCATATCCAGATGCTGAAGGCAGTGATGTTGCAACTGTTGGTGATATGCCCGAGAGCCCATCATCACAATACGGATTAAAGGCCCAAGAGGATATTGATCCAAAAAGGGATTAGGGTTACTAATGAGCCTATGAGATAGAAGCCCATTTGGTACACCCTATATAGATGTGGGAGGGGCTAGGGGCGCCGATGATCAGTCGCCGCGCCTCCCCTCCTAGTCGCACCCTCCCTTCTCGGCCGCCGCCCTTGCCGTGCGCACGGTGCTAGCACACCGACGCCCGGCGTTCCATCCCCGTACGTGTGGACTCCGTAGAGGCGCTGCTGCGACTGCTGCGCTGATCGGCTGCTGGGATCAAGGACGAGGAGCTCGGTTCGTGGGACGTGATCGACTACTTCATCCACACCGACGCGCGACTTCTTCCGCTGCGCTGTGCGTCTAGTGGTAACGATCTATGATCTCCTACTCGCAAGTTTCTTGGATGTACGCGGTAGATTAGCTAGCGTAGCCTACCCGTTTCCCTACAGTGGTATCAGAGCCATCTTGCGTAGTTTTTGGTCTGGATCATTAGCATATATGTGATATGTTGTTGTAGTAGATTGGATCTATTACTCTTGCACGGTTTGATTGGATCAATTGGTCATAAGGGGTTAAAATAGGAGCAAGATGATTGCGGCATGTGACCAAAAAGATTAGTTTGTGTTCATTCTCTGTTGTGCATACGACATGTCCCTACCGGCTGGAATCACCACAAGGGACTAACTGTGTGCATAGTCAGTAGATTGAACCAACAGATCGAGGTCATGTGTAGATGCAGTCTTCTCAAGTGCAAAAGTTGCACGGTCAATGTGATTGACCTAGTGAAAATTGAGGCATTATGAATGGCTCGGATTTGAGGTGATGCGATCACTCCGATGAGATTTTCATAGGGATTCCATAGATGCGATCTATGTAATTCTGTGAGGTTTTCAGGGCGCTGCCCTGAGACCCGCGGGGGGCGGCTCCCCCCTCGACCCCCCGCCCGCTGACCGGCCAGCGGGACCGCCGTTGCTTTCCAGTTATAGCGGCTTCCTAAGCGCTACTTTGGTAGAACACGTCGTACGCCTAACTTGTTTTTGTAGGGTGTGATGTGAATGGTATGGCCTCAATGTCATGTGATGATGTATGTGATAATTTGTGCGGCCTGCGTGTCGCAAGTTAACACAACCGGGTTGAGGTTGCACCATTATTGTATAACGACCTGCGTGTCGACTTGTGATGTTTGAATCCTCATGTAATTATTTCACTAGCTATTAGATGTAATAGTTTAGTATCTATCCATGGAGGCTTCGAGCATGATGGCAATGTTGATCACCACAAGACAGGACGGATGGCAATGGAGGTCACATTGGAGCCATGGCGATGGAGCCCATTGTGATGAAAGAGGCCATACTATTCACAATATAATATGATTATATGCCTGTGATGTTTACTTTCCTGTCATACTATTCTTTCATGCTTTACATATGGTGGATGTTTTGTCATGGTAGAATAGCTCCCCTCAGAAAAGTTGAGTTTTTTTTCATGCCTTTTACCAATAGCTGCACCTATAATTTTTTGATCGCTGTGTGGTAGGTTTACCAAAGTAGAGTACCCTCAGCTATCATTTTGTATAGGGTGGATGTCGGACATTTACAAGCACAGTATTGGTTAACTCAGCAAAGCTATCAAAAAAAAAAGTTTTGGGCTTTAAGGCATAGTGTTGGGGCCGGGGCATTGGATGCCACCCGACAAACAAGAGTCGTATAGAGATATGATTAGCAATCTGTTGCTTACCTATGTCACTATTTTTTCTAGCCGTGATGCCAAAGCTCACTAGGATTTTAGTGATTATGGATCTTGAACCACTATATGTCATTAGAGGGAAGATGACTTTGATATAGTAGGTTGTCTTTTGTTAAATTAGTTAATGAAAGTCTTTACATAAACATAGTGCTAAAATCTTGCTTTATTTTAATGTTGTAGATCATGTCTGCCAGTAACAATTCCACTTTCAATTTGCGATCTGTTCTTGAGAAAGAAAAGTTGAATGGAACAAACTTTATTGATTGGTACCGCAACCTGAGAATTGTTCTCAGGCAAGAGAAAAAGGAGTATGTTCTTGAGCAACCATATCCTGATGATCTCCCTGATGGTTCCACTGCTGCTGAACGCAGAGTTTATGAGAAACACTGCAATGACTCACTTGACGTCAGCTGTCTGATGCTCGCCACTATGTCCTCTGATCTGCAAAAGCAGTATGAGCATACGGATGCTCACACTATGATCGAGGGGCTACGTGGGATGTTTCAGAACCAAGCCAGGACTGAGAGGTTCAACATCTCGAAGTCCTTGTTTGCGTGCAAGCTGCCAGAAGGTAGTCCGGTCAGTCCTCATGTGATCAAAATGATTGGTTACATCGAGACTTTGGACAGACTTGGTTCTGAACTTCACCATGACCTGGCTACTGATGTCATTCTCCAGTCGCTCCCGGCGAGCTACGAGCCTTTTATCATGAACTTTCAGATGAATGGCTTGGAGAAAACATTGAGTGAATTGCATGGGATGCTAAAAACAGCAGAGGAGAGCATTAAGAAGAATCCCAATCATGTGATGATGGTTCAGAATGGGAACAAAAAGAGGAAGCGTTGGACGCCTCCCAAGGGTAAAGGCAAGGAAAAGGTTCCTAGCGGTGAGTCCTCGGGCTCTAAGCAAAAGCCAGCACCTAAAGCCAAACCTGGCCCCACTTCTGAGGATGAATGCTTCCACTGTCATGAAAAGGGACATTGGTCAAGGAACTACAAGAAGTACTTAGAAGAAAAGAAGAAGAAGAAGGGAAGTGAGACTTCCACTTCAGGTATAAATGTTATAGAAATTAATATTGCATTATCTTCTAGTGAATCATGGGTATTTGATACTGGATCGATGATTCACACTTGCAAATCGTTGCAGGGTCTAAGTGAGACTAGAAGGTTTGCACGAGGCGAGTTGGACGTTCGTGTCGGCAATGGCGCAAAGGTTGCGGTGTTGGCGGTCGGCACCTACCACTTGTCTCTACCCTCCGGATTAGTTTTGGAATTAAATAATTGTTATTGCATTCCTGCTTTGAGCAAGAACATTATTTCTTCTTCATGTTTGGAAGAAGTTGATGGTTTTAAGATTGTAATAGAGAACAAACGTTGTTCTATATTTTGCAATGGTATTTTCTATGCTCATTGTCCATTGGTGAATGGATTATATGTTCTTGATCTTGAGGATAAATCTGTCTGTAACATTAATACTAAGAGGCTTAGACCAAATGATTTGAATCCCACATTTATTTGGCATTGTCGCTTAGGTCATATAAATGAGAAGCGCATTGAACAACTCCATAAAGATGGTTTGTTGAGCTCATTTGATTTTGAATCATTTGACACGTGCGAGTCTTGTTTACTTGGGAAGATGACCAAAGCGCCTTTCACTGGTCATAGTGAGAGGGCAAGTGACTTGTTGGGACTTGTACATACCGATGTATGTGGACCAATGAGCTCAATAGCCAGAGGTGGTTTTCAGTACTTCATTACTTTTACTGATGACTTTAGTAGATATGGTTATATCTACTTGATGAGGCACAAGTCTGAATCGTTTGATAAGTTCAAAGAATTTCAGAGTGAAGTACAAAATCAATTAGGCAAGACAATTAAGTTTCTGCGATCGGATCGTGGAGGTGAATATTTGAGCCTTGAATTTGGTGATCATTTGAAGCAATGTGGAATCGTTCCGCAGCTAACTCCGCCTGGAACGCCTCAATGGAATGGGGTATCCGAACGGAGGAACCGAACCTTGTTGGACATGGTTAGGTCGATGATGAGCCAAGCCGATCTTCCATTGTCATTTTGGGGTTATGCTCTTGAAACTGCTGCGTTCACACTGAATAGGGTTCCAAGTAAGTCTGTTGAGAAGACACCATATGAGATATGGACTGGGAAACGTCCCGGATTATCTTTTCTCAAAGTTTGGGGATGTGAGGCTTATGTCAAACGTTTGATGTCAGATAAGCTCACTCCAAAGTCAGACAAATGCTTCTTTGTGGGGTATCCTAAGGAAACCAAAGGATACTATTTTTTCAATAAAGCGGAAGGCAAAGTGTTTGTCGCTCGCAATGGTGTTTTCTTAGAAAAGGAGTTTCTCTCAAAAGGATTTAGTGGGAGCAAGGTGCAGCTTGAAGAAATTCAGGAAACACCCGAAACTGTTTCAGCACCCACTGAAGAGCCACGGGAAGTGCAAGATGTTGCACAACCTGTAGTTGAGGCACCAGCCCCACGAAGGTCTATAAGGGCACGTCGCGCAACTGACAAGCTCAACCTCCTTATCACGGAGGAGCGCCACGTATTATTGATGGAAAATGATGAGCCCATGACCTACACGGAAGCAATAATGGGACCCGACTCCGACAAATGGCTTGAGGCCATGGAATCCGAATTAAAATCCATGCATGACAATCAAGTTTGGAACTTGGTTGATCCAATTGACGGTGTGAGACCTATCGATTGTAAGTGGATTTTTAAGAAAAAGTTAGATATGGATGGAAATGTTCACATCTATAAGGCACGATTGGTGGCGAAAGGTTTCCGACAAATTCAAGGTGTTGACTATGAGGAAACTTTCTCGCCCGTCGCAATGCTAAAGTCTGTTCGGATTCTCCTAGCAATTGCTGCGTATTATGACTATGAAATATGGCAAATGGATGTCAAAACTGCTTTCCTTAATGGACATCTAAGCGAGGATGTGTATATGACACAGCCTGAAGGTTTTGTTGATCCTAAAAATGCTGGGAAAATATGTAAGCTTCACAGGTCTATTTATGGATTGAAGCAAGCATCTCGGAGTTGGAATATTCGTTTTGATGAAGTAGTCAAAGGGTTTGGCTTCATCAAGAATGAAGAAGAGCCTTGTATTTACAAAAAGGCTAGTGGGAGCGCACTTGTGTTTCTGGTCCTATATGTAGATGACATATTGCTGATCGGAAATGATATTCCAATGCTTGAAGCCGTTAAAACCTCATTGAAAAAGAGTTTTTCGATGAAGGATTTAGGAGAGGCGGCTTACGTTCTGGGGATAAAGATCTATAGAGATAGATCAAAAAGGCTAATTGGATTAAGCCAAGACACGTACATTGACAAGATATTGAATCGGTTCAATATGCAAGATTCCAAGAAAGGTTTCTTGCCAATGTCACATGGCGTTACTCTAAGCAAGAGTCAGTGTGCTACGACACCTGATGAGCGAAAGAGGATGAGTGTGATTCCTTATGCTTCAGCCATAGGATCCATCATGTATGCTATGCTTTGTACGCGCCCAGATGTCTCTTTTGCTCTAAGTGTTACGAGCAGGTACCAATCAAACTTCGGTGAAGATCACTGGACAGTTGTAAAGGGTATCCTTAAGAACTTGAGAAGAACTAAGGATATGTTCCTAATATTTGGAGGCGAAGATGAGCTCGTTGTAAAGGGTTACACCGATGCTAGTTTTCAAACAGATAAAGATGACTCCGCATCGCAATCCGGATTTGTTTTCTGCCTCAATGGTGGGGCAGTGAGCTGGAAGAGTTCCAAGCAAGATACGGTGGCTGATTCGACGACAGAGGCCGAGTATATTGCAGCTTCCGAAGCTGCAAAAGAAGCAGTTTGGATCAGAAAATTTGTTTCTGAGTTGGGTGTTGTTCCTAGTGCGTCCAGTCCAGTGGACCTCTATTGTGATAATAATGGTGCCATTGCGCTTGCAAAGGAGCCTAGATCACACAAGAAGTCCAAACATATACTACGGAAGTATCACCTCATCCGTCACTTTGTTGAGAGAGGTGATGTGAAGATTTGCAAGGTGCACACGGATTCAAACGTTGCTGATCCATTGACAAAGCCTCTCCCACAACCAAAGCATGAGGCGCACATGTGGTCTATGGGTATTAGATACTTACATAAGTGATTCTATTGTGCGTGGGAGAGTGTTATGTCATGAGTATGTTTATGTAATAATAAATAATTGTTATTTGTTCCATGGATGATTATCATTTATATTGATTATCAAGTACGTGACTTGATCGTGAAACTCTTTGTTTGTAATGATGTTGTTCTAAATTATCCCTAGTTTATGTCGTTATGTGGGACAATAACGACGTAGAGACTAGCACATGCATTAATTGATGATCATGTTTCACGGATCATAGATATGGAGATATCAGATTAATGATGTGGACACATGTTAGTGAACATGGTGTTGGATTGACCCACTCCAAGACAATACTGGGATTGTTATTTTGAATGTGCCATCAGTTGTTCTTGAGTGTTATACCTACTGGATCCTTAGACCTGAGATTGCCATTGTTTCTCACTGTGTGTAGTGGTGCATCTTGGGGTTGCTAAACGCTACTCCGTAAATGGGTAGTTATAAAAGTAGCTTACAGGTGTATCATGAAACATGGAATGGGATGTGTGCGGATCAAGATGGAATTTGCCCCTCCTAGATAACAGGAGAGATATCTCTGGGCCCCTCGAGATAGATGGATTAGAAAGTGCATGGCCATGCCAAAGTGATTAAAGAGTTAATCATAATGACTAAAGGTTAGTCATGAATAGAATCCACTATTAGATCGAGAGAATGGTCGAGCTATCACAAGGGTGGCACGCATCTCGCCTTGAGCTTGACTGGTATCGTGTGGCAAAAGGATCAGTGTATGAGTATATCTAAGGTTCGGCCGATATGATCTTTATGTGTATTTGTGAGTCACTATGCCCTGCTAGGTGCCGCTATTGACTAGTGATTCAGAAATGGTTTCCACTCACAACCATCTACACATGAACCTAACGGGTCACACACTTAAGGGGTTTGGAATGTTGGAAAACTTGCATAGATGATTGTCTCTAGTGCAAGTGGGAGATTGTTGGTGATATGCCCGAGAGCCCATCATCACAATACGGATTAAAGGCCCAAGAGGATATTGATCCAAAAAGGGATTAGGGTTACTAATGAGCCTATGAGATAGAAGCCCATTTGGTACACCCTATATAGATGTGGGAGGGGCTAGGGGCGCCGATGATCAGTCGCCGCGCCTCCCCTCCTAGTCGCACCCTCCCTTCTCGGCCGCCGCCCTTGCCGTGCGCACGGTGCTAGCACACCGACGCCCGGCGTTCCATCCCCGTACGTGTGGACTCCGTAGAGGCGCTGCTGCGACTGCTGCGCTGATCGGCTGCTGGGATCAAGGACGAGGAGCTCGGTTCGTGGGACGTGATCGACTACTTCATCCACACCGACGCGCGACTTCTTCCGCTGCGCTGTGCGTCTAGTGGTAACGATCTATGATCTCCTACTCGCAAGTTTCTTGGATGTACGCGGTAGATTAGCTAGCGTAGCCTACCCGTTTCCCTACAGCAACATCAGGTGTATTACCTCAATTATAGTAATCAAGCACGCTCTGGCAATATTGTGCAAGAAGCACAGTACCCTATCTCTTTGTACCAAACGTACGGGGCCTCAATTTCCTATACCAAGTACAAGTAAGATGCCTCAAGTCCAAGTACAAGGTACAGTGCTTCAGACTTCCCAAAAAATGAAATTCTAAAGCTTTAAACTCATTATTCTGGTGCAAACAATACAATTCCTATAAGATCCACACCTCTATTGCCAACTGGAGTACCAAAAGGCCTTGCTACTCCCAGATCAAGTGAGAAACTAAAGTTTCATGAGTCTCAACGATTAAATATGGGGGCAAGAACTGGGATCATTGACTGTGCAGGAATACTGCACAATTTCGACAACTGAAGGGCGAAAAGATTTACCCTAAGTATGCTGCCTGATCATTTTATATCTGTTAGGTGCATTTATCTTGTCGGCACTTTGAAGTATAAAACCTCTTTACTGGTTCTTTGGCAGACAACATGATGCCAGGTATTACTCATCTGCCCAGTGTGGAGCAAACAAGAAAGTGCATGCCCATTCATCAAGTTGTTGATGCTGGTTTCACTGTCAGTCTGTCACCATAGCAGCAGATGCATTCGTTGCACAGGTCGCTACGAGAAATGCAGTTAGAGGAACATCAGGTACATTTATTTTTTTCTGCTGAATTCCATATGTTTGGTGCTGTAATCTTCTCCCTTGTGGCGCAACAGATAGATTTTTGTTGCCCTGTCAGGTTATTTTAACTCCTGCTAACCCGTGGAAGAAACTAGCTAAGTTTCTCTTACCAGCTAGACAGATCTCGCCTCACCCTAAAATGGCCATTGCTCCTATATATGATATATATGGCTTGCTGGTTCTAGTGGTGGTTTACACTTTACAGGTTGTCATGACGTCTTTTCCAGTGGGATTACATCAATCTCCAACTTGCTGAATGTTCAAATCTGGAGCTTCAACCAGGTTGGTTAATAATGTAGCTGCACCATATGGCCTCATTTGCTGTTAGCCATCTACTTCATGACATATAGACGGATCATGAAACTCAGAAACATTACTAATAAGAGTGTAACACTGAAACCACAGCTTTCGTACTATTCTTATGTCAATTTTTTCTGTGGAAGTATGTGCTGGAATTCCATCATAAACTCATAATATATTCAGCTAGTGATTGCTGTTGCCCCTTAGTAGACTTGCTTGCCAATGAGTGCTTTCAGAGAACACCCTTAAGAAAGAAGATTTTATCTAAGCCGGATGAGGAGTACCTGATTCGATTCCAAACCCCACATCGGTTCAATCCACGGAAGACAGTTGCATTCATAGGGCTATGAGGCTACCAGGATTGGAAAGTTTTCTATAATAATAAGCTGAAGTCATTTCAAAAGGACTCATTGGGTGCTCGATTACGGTGCGCGCGGCATCAAGCTAGCACATCCTTCCAATGTGGCTGTCCATTCGATCGCCGGAGACCAAAAATCAAGTCTACTGCGTGTACAATTCTAAGACTGATTAATATGGTATATATGCGCTCTCTCTGTCTCGTCCTATTTTTTTAGTTTTGATATTAGAAAAGCTTGTTGCCTGGCCTATTGCACTTGGGGAGAACTATGCAAAAAATGATGCTGACTCCTCTCTTAATAATTACTGCTAAGTTCGAAGTTGTATGTACAAGACAAGGTTAAGGACGCCTTTTATTTTTTTGACCAGAGAGTAGCAGTATTCTTGTGTAAAGTCTCCACTTCGTCTGCAAACGCCTAGGGCGTGTTCACTTCGCGAAAAGTAGTTGAAAAGTTACTATATCATCTTTCGTTGTTATTTGACAAAATTTGTCCAATCATGGACTAACTAGGCTCAAAAGATTCGTCCCAACATTTACAGACAAACTATGTAATTAGTTATCTTTTTTACCTACATTTAATGCTCCATGCATGCGTCCAAAGATTCGATGTGACGGGTGACAGAGAAAATATTTTGGGTTGGGATGGGGAAGTGAACAAGGCCCTATTATTTTTTGACCAGAGAGTAGCAGTATTCTTGTGTAAAGTCTCCACTTGGTCTGCAACGCAATTGGATGCAGACGCCAGCCGCTACACACATTCCCACTGAAAACTTATCCCGGTCAGACACCGGGTACGCCGTATACGACACACATACACCGCTAGTTGCCTGCCCATTTGCAGGCGGCAGCATGTGTCTCCGACGAAATCTAATCTGTACTGGAGGATGCTGCATATATACACAGTGTCACGGCATTGATTCCGTTTTGGACAATTGCTGCGGCGGCTTGATGTGAGGTGTGCTGTGCACTGTGCAGCGCCGGCTCGGTGCGTTGTCTTTGTCTCATGTGTGGCTGAGGTCGTAGACGTTGATTGATGCACCTTGTGTGTCCATGCAACGTGACGGTGCCTAGCCAGTATTGGGTATTCTTCTAGTCCTATAAAGATTTTGGTGTTTAATGATAAATCAATCAAAATGGCTGATATGTATGATAAGATGTGTGTTAGGCCGTCTTTGGTACGGCTCCCATCCGACACGCTCCGGCTCCTCCTCTCCTGTGCAGAATAGTGCTGTCATGTACATGTACCTGCTGGGGGCTCCGGCTCCTTCAATCATCAGAGACAAAAGCCCACATGAGAGGCTTCGGCGGCTCCTGGGATGGAAAAATTTGTAGTTGACAACTTTTTGATTTGAAATCATCTTGTTAAGAAAAACTACGTTTGAATTTTCAAAAATTTAAAATTTGATTTTTTAACGACCTCGGATAGAGGAACAACAAAAACGAAAGTTGTAGATCTCAAAAAGTATGAAACTTTATAATTGACAACTTTTCATTTGAAATCATCTTGTCATGAAAAACTACGTTTGAATTTATCAAATTTAAAATTTAAATTTTATAAACGACCTGGGATGGAGAAACTACTAAAATGAAAGATGTAGATCTCGAAAAGTTATGAAACTTTGTAGTTGATAACTTTTTTATTTGAATTCGTTTAGAGCTTCAAACAATCAATTTAAACTCAGTTTAGTATAATACGTGGGGAACCAAAATCCAATATAGACGTAAGTGAGTGTGAGGTGCAGTGGTAGAGGAGGTTACACGCTTGCGAGAGGTCCTGGGTTCGAATCACGACAGCCGCATAGTGCCAAAAAAAATACCGCGACTTGCAAAATAGATGGAGTGGGCGGGTGGCTGACCCGTGGGGCCCTCCTTGGATTTGAAAAGAAAATCACTATTTTCCCCTACAAATTAGATTTGTAGGGGCGGCTGGCCAATCACCCCTACAAATAGACCATTTGTAGCAACAGTTTGGTAGGGGCGGCTGACCAAACCGTTGCTACAAATGGTCTGAAGCTGCCCCTACAAATCCTATGTCACGTAGTGGCAACATCCAGATAAAACACTTGTGATGTGCGTTTGAAATAGCTGAAACATACACTTGCAACATACGTGTATAGTCAGTACAACATATGCAACATTCAGATAAAACACTTGCAACATATGTTTGAAACATTGAAACATACATTTGCAACATACGTCTATAGTCATTGCAACATATACAACACCAGACCTACTTTTGCAATGTCTAAATGAAACATATGCATCGTACATTTAAAACGCATGAAACATACGGCTGCAACATGTGCTCATCTACTTGTTGCCCACAATGGATGCTCGACGTGGAGCTTGATGTCGGCACGAAGCTCGATGCAACGACGCAGAGGTCTGACCTCGGCTAGACGCAACGGTAGTCTAGGCGGGAGGCGCGAGGTGCGGTGGAGCGGTGAGTGCAGCGCGGTGCGAGCACGAGACGTAGGTGGGGGCAAGGCACCAGGTGCGAGGGAGGCGCACCAGGCATGAGCCCACAGGCACGCGAGGCACAGGGACAGGCGGATCCGTCCCGTCCGGCTGGACGAACGCTCGAGCGTTACCGAATTAGCGTTATCGATCGAATTACTAAAGCTGTCCATATATATATTTATTTTTCTCGAGAAAAGCTGTCCATAGTATGGTGGATCCAGCTCAGGAGTCAGGACCAAGAGTCGACGAGCAACCTTGTTTACCAAGGAATATTTCAGTACCGATCAGCTTGTTCATGGGATTAATCGTGGCCAAGGATTAATTTAACCATTACAGCTGCAAAAGTCGAGTAGTCGACGTTAGTCGGCACACCCGATGCTAATACTTTGCCAAAATGCATCTGCTCGCTCCGACCATAAACAACACTACAGTCTAGAGACTACAGTCTACAGTGTCGTTATGGGTTACAGATGTTACATGTACTAATCATAGTCAACACATTTAAACTACGGATGCCAGGATCTATTTGAATATTTCAGCTGTACTTTATCTATCCACAAAAGAATTTTATTTTTCACTTTTCCAGAAGTTAAATAATTTAAAGTTTAACCAAAGTTATAAACAAATGCTAACATTTATTACAAATTAAGTACCACGAAATTGATTATAAATATATTTTTTAGTTAACCTAGTTGGAGACATAATGATATCAATATAGGCTTGGTTAAACTTAAACTAATTTGACTAACACAAATTCCATATTTACGTCCTTTTGTGGATAGAGGGATCATTACATTTTGAAGATGATATAGCTATACTTCTCTCTAAAAGTAGTTTCAAATTACTCTAAAGTGTACTGTTTTTTTACAATATTAGTTTTGATATTTTTTCTAAGAAAAAACATTAATTACTTTTTGAAATGGGAAAAGGACTGCCATATTAACTGCATTATATATGTATTTGGATTTGGAGGATCCAATTTATATTTTTATTTGAGGATATTTAAATTTAATGGCATATTTTTAATTATAAGATGTTTTTACGTTTTTACTATATAAATTTTGCTATGCACTTAGATATATACGTTTATATATAGTAAAATCAAATTATCTAGAAAAAGACAAAACTTCTTATAATTTAGAACGGAAGGAGTACATGTTAGAATTTTAGGCAAATTCAGTACCAATTTAATGTAGAAAATTATAAATAACATGTTTGTGACATTAGACATGTGCATGTGTGATCTAAGTGCAACAAACATGTAGATGATACTAATCATCATGATTCTAATCATATATAACAAAGGACTGGTTGCAACAACATACCCAGCGGCACCAGAGCCGACGCTAGTTGACATAGCGGTTGTCGATGTAGTTGTCCCGCTCGATGCTGTGCAGTAATGTTGTAGTGCCGATCACCCTAAGTCGTCGAGAAGTAGCAGGGCGAGCAGTCGCGTGAAGACGCTCCCCAAAAACTTGATTGCAGGTCTTCACCCGAGCAGATGAACTCGCAAACGGGCGCTAGTTTCGGAGGCCTGCTCTCCCTATTCCTATACGCGCAGGAACCGGGACGGAGATGGCAGATAGCAGCACAACAACAGCGTGACGATGTTCTGGCCATGTATTTTCAACTCTCGCGAACAAGAGAAGGAGTGCCATTTTTATACAGCAACAAAGGAAGATGAAAGTGAAGAGACGAGCGCATGAAAAAGGTAATGTCCATCATGGCAGAATTCGTTACTAGTAACTCATGAAACTGACAAATTAATTGTCAGTTACTGGTAACAGAAACCATTAAGTCATACATCATGAACCACTGTCACATAATGGTCATCATGCACATAAAACTCATCAAAACGTAAGTGACACTGCATAAAGCACCCAATAAATTACACCTAGCATTAACTTTAATCTTGGAATTTACTTTGATTTAGTTGCTGAATAAATTGGACAAAGCCAATTAAACCCAACAGTACATTGCACGCTACATTTCCTTCAAAATTAGTCTCTTGAGACAAACAGAAAGTTGTTGAACTACTAACGCACGTCACTAGTTATTCTAGGGCTGCCTTACGTAGCATTGTCCATCTGAATAGTTTCCAAATCTTTCTGGTGCCCGGACGCCGCCAAAAGGAACACCAAAAAGGCAAAAACATCGCGAAGACCCGATTAATAAACGAGCAAGAAAAAAGGGAAACACGAGGAGTCCCAACGTCTCCCCCGCGCGCTCCGTCCGCGGCCCGAACGCGAGGGCGGAGCGAACGCGGGTCGCCGTCATCGTCCTCGTCCACACCGCGGCCCTCGTTCAACTCCTGCGTTCAACGGTCAATGTTCAAACCCCACGACCCAGCCAGCCTGCAAAGCAGAAAACAATGCCATTCGGCATCCGCCACACGTCGCACCCGCGCAGGTCTTCCCTTTCCCTCTCCCTCCCCGCCCCGCAACCTATATATCCTCTCTCCTCCCCATTTTCCCCATCGCACTATCTCTCTTCGTTCTCCTTCTTCCTCTCAACGGTCAGCTCAGCTCAGCTCAAAGGACTCAGCTTTCATCGGCTCAACGTTTTCGGCAAGCTGCGGCGGCCGACATAGCATAGACAAGAACACACTTCTACCGCCCGGAAACAATGGTTCTGCCCATGTCCCGCGCAGCGAGGGCCGCGTCCAGGCTGGTTCCCGAGATACCGATGCTGAGGCGGAGCAGCAACAGCAAGCAGCAGGCCTCCGCGGCGGCGGAGGTGGCGGTGCCGGCGCACTTCGTGTGCCCGATCTCTCTGGACCTGATGCGGGACCCCGTCACGGCGCCCACTGGGATCACGTACGACCGGCAGAGCGTGGAGGGCTGGCTGGCGCGCGGGAACGCGCGGTGCCCCGTCACCGGCCGGCCCCTGCGGCTCGCCGACCTGGTCCCCAACCACGCCACGCGCCGGATGATCCAGGACTGGTGCGTCGCCAACCGCGCCAGCGGCGTCGAGCGGGTGCCCACGCCCAAGGTGCCGCTCGGTGACGCCGACGCTGCCGACGCCGTGGCGTCGGTGTCGGCCGCCGCGAGGCGCGGGGACGTGGCCGCGTGCGGGGCCGCCGCGGCCAGGGCCAGGGCGCTGGGCAAGGAGAGCGACCGCAACCGGAGCTGCCTCGCGGCCGCCGGCGCCGCGCGCGCGCTGGCCGCCGCGTTCGCGCGCCTCGCCGGCGAGCGCGTCGAGGGCGCTTGTGCGCTGGGTGACGTCCTGGCCGCGCTCACCGTGTTCTTCCCGCTCGACGACGAGGCCCGCCGCTGCATTGCCTCCCCGGCCTCGCTCAAGTCGCTTGTCTCCGTCATGTCCCACGGCGACCTCCCGGCGCGGGCCAGCGCCGCCGTTGTGCTCCGCGAGCTCGCGTCGTCGGCCGTCGACGGGCACACCCTCGTGACCGTCCTGAGGACCCCGGGCATGTGCGACGCGCTCGTCGGCCTGGTCCGGAACCCCATCTCCACGCCGGCCACCAAGGCCGCGCTCGTCACGGCCTACTACCTCGTCGCCGCCTCCGACCGCGCGGCGGCTCGCTTCGCGGAGCTCGGCGCGGTGGCGGTCCTCGTGGAGGCCCTCGTCGACGCCGACAAGGGCACGAGCGAGAAGGCGCTGGCCGCGCTCGACGGCGTCCTGTGCGCCGACGCCGGGCTCTTGGCCGCGCGCGCGCACGCGCTGGCCGTGCCGGTGCTCGTCAAGAAGATGTTCCGCGTGTCCGACATGGCCACGGACTTCGCCGTCTCCGCGCTCTGGCGCCTCTGCCGCGCGGGCGACGCCGCCGCCGCCGCTGCGTGCCGCGCCGAGGCGCTCCGCGTCGGAGCGTTCCAGAAGCTGCTGCTGCTGCTCCAGGTCGGCTGCGGCGGTGTCACCAAGGAGCGCGCCAGCGAGCTGCTCAAGATGCTCAACGGCTCCAGAGGCAGCGTCGAGTGCATCGAGACCGTCGACTTCAAGGGACTCAAGAGGCCATTTTGATCGGCGGAGGCCTGAGGGAAACCAAATTTCCTTTTTGTGAAGATTTGATTCGATAGTTAGATCAGATGTGTGGATAAAAGATACTTATAGATTGTTTAGTTTTAGGAGATTTTTTGACACTGTAATTGCACAGTTACATACAAAGAGAACAACGCACAGAACATAACATAGTTTTTTTTTTTGACATTGTGCAGTTTTGCTGTTTTGTATAATTTCAATGTTGCTTGGGCATTTTAGTCTGATGATCTGAAATGAGGGAAGTTAAGCAAAGATAACAAACAGAGCAGAAGAATTTGACTCAGAACTCGAAGCCATTACAATCAGCTAAAATCTAGTCGTCCCACGTCTGTGGCTGCCGTCTAGCGTTCAGACAGTTCATACTTCAACTCGTTTGATGACGATAGCCATGCTTCAGATTCGTGCAAAGAAGACACCAAACAAACACGCCATGTGTTTGATAACCTGCTCATTTTCTTCATAAACAAATGAAAGAAACGACTCAACCACCTAGTTCTTGATCCCGGCAGCAAATGCATGTCATCCACCATCCATGTGCTCTTATTCCATTGGTCCAGCAAGCATGTTCCCAGTCCCACAGATCAAAACCACCTTCCTTTCCGGCACTCAACTTTATGGCTGTAAAGCTCAATCTTTTTGCTATAGTTTGTTCCCAATTCGTTCAACGATTGCTGCTACATTTTGAAAAACAGACGTCTGAGAAGTAGAGGAAACGAACGAACACATGGATCATGATGAACAAATCTGAATTGATCACTCACGCAGCAAAGAAATCGGGGCAGGAAACTGAAGGCAGCTCGCCTCAGTGGTGGTTTACACCAGAAAAGATAACATGGAGAAGAAAAGTTAGGAGCTGCGTGCAGTAGTGGTCGTCGCCGACGAGGTGTGCGTGACGGCACCGATCATGGGGTGGTGGACGATCCGCCGTTGGAGTCGATGAGTCGTCTCCGTCCGTGAGTGACGACTAATGTGATGAGTCCGTCCGTCGTCGGATGGATCCGCCGGTCGAGTCGTCGCCGTCCGTCGTCCACGGCAGAAACGTTCAACCTCTGCTCATCCGAATTCCAAGTTATCTCGACTCGTCGCCCACCGAACTCCGTTCTTCCGTCCAAGTTTTGGGTTCAATGGCAAAGACGTTGGGAGTAAACAAAGACAGCCACGGACGGAAGCAAATTAAGGCAGTGTTTAGTTCCTTCAAAATTCCAAAAATTTTACAAGATTTCCCGTCACATCGAATCTTTGAACACATGCATAGAGCATTAAATATAGATAAAAAAATAACTAATTACACAGTTTAGTTGTAAATCACGAGACGAATCTTTAGAACATAATTAGTCCATGATTGAACACTAATTGCCAAATACAAACAAAAGAGTTACTGTACTTCCAAAACTTTCACAGGGGCAACTAAACACACCCACAGAGAGATGAGATCGGAGACCCGGTCGGTTACGACGCTGACAGCATGACGCTATTGGCAGACCGGTGGTAGAGCGCGTACTTTTCTCTCCAAAAACCAAATGGACCGGCAACGCTGACTTCTCGCCATCGAATCGCCACCGGTTGCCTTTGCCTGCAATTGTTTTACGGGTTGCCGTCGGTTCGGCGTGGATCACCAATTGTGGTGTGGCAAAGGTTTTCAGGGCGGTGTGTTTGTGTGGGAGAATTTTAGAGTCTCGATCACATGAAACTTTATAACTTTCTAAATGACACGTTCGAATTGAAGTGCTCAAGGGCGTCCCTAACAGAGCCCAAATCGCTAGTCTACGTGAATTTCTATTGGCGGAAAGGGTGATAGAGTAGCTAGTTTCGCACGTCTTTCAATAAAATCTCTCTCATAGCAAGTATAATAATACACCTCATTTCATAGCTAAGACAGATTCAGCAAATCCTACTTGAAAGAGAATGAAAAGGAGAGAAAAGAGGGAACAAGCACAAGATTTGGCGCCAATCGCATCACAGGTTTCCCATGCAGTCCTTGGGGCCTGCCACTACTAGGTCCTCACATCCTGCCAACGTCTCCTTTAGGGATGGATGCGGATGTTCACATATCCGAAATATTCGATATCCGTATTCGTTTTAGTGTAAATATGGGTATCCCTATTCGTATTCGGTTTAAATATGAATGTTAAATGGATATATCCATATTCGTTTTTGTAGATTATTCTTTATCTGATTCTACATCCATATTCGACAAAAATATGAAATATCAGATATTATCCGCATCCTTGAAGTACAAATTATTTTAAAATCATCTAAATCTCATAATTGTGACTAATTAATTATGTAATTAAAATAATGTTATATAGCAATATCATTATTTAAAAGTTATCTGTGACTAATGTAATTTTAATATTATTAATGATATATAAATCTTAAGTTTAATTAATTTTAATATGACTAATCATATTAATTAATATTATATTTTAATTATATAGTTATATAATTTATTTTATTTATTTGAATTCAGTAGTTCATATATTTTCTACAATTTTCTTATATATCTTTTATGAAAATATTGATTAAAATATTTTATTTTTGGTACTTGTCTTTATCCACAGTGTTATATAGCTATATTTTAAATCTCTTTATTCATAATAATTTTATTATACTATGAAACTATCGATAAGCAAATACATACATGTTATCTTCAAAATCGTAGATATCCGGAGTGGAATCCGAATTCAAGATATCCATTTTGCATTAGTATGCGAAAATTTCTATATTCGTATTCAAATTTGAATTAAAATATGATAAATAGTGGTATCAAATCCGTATCCGTCCGAATCCAATCCGAATCCATCCCTAGTCTCCTCCACCCTTTTCTCGCTGCATACTGATATGGTGGGTCCTACATGAGCAAAAGATGGTTTTGGAATGTGTGTGAAGAGATAAACTGTTTTATAACTAGTCTAAAAGGTTAGTCTCTAGATGGCATGACTTGGCTTTAAGACAAGCTTATTAAACTTGCTCTCACAACATATATACGTCTGGGCTCTGACATTCTTTTTTTAGTCTCTGTGAAGCTCACATCGCTAGTGATTTATTCTTCTCAGTTTGGAACGCCCTAAGGGCTCAGGCTATCTTTTGGATCAACTATTTTTTTATAAGCTGCAATAGCCGGAGGCGGGCAGCTAATAGAATTTTGGAAAATCGACTTAGTAAGTTTCTCAAACCGGATTAACCAATTTTTGAACTTTTTCAAATTGCAAATTTGACTTTTTCCATTGTGCTTCTCTCATCAAGCTAGGTGTTCAAAATGCATATACAGAAGATAAAATTTGAAGTCCGAATGAGGAAATTATGCTTCTGGAATGATTCGGCCCGTGCAAACAAACTAGCCGATTTTAGCAGTCAAACCAAGTTGGCATTGTATTCCGTTCAGATTTGTAAGGGATTTCGTAAGACCATCACACCCTATAAGCACCTTAACTTTGCCAATCCTAGAACAACCCTAAATGCACCTTCTTGATGGGTTCCTTCCTGGTAGACGTTTCTAGCTTTTCATTGCAGCTGATTTGTGAAAACTAGCTAAGCCATTTTCTTTGAGCAACAACACCGGGGGACCTGAGAGGCTCCACCTGAATATATTTTTCATAGATCCCGGGCAAGCCGGTAATGGAGGGTGCAAAGCACCTAGTACATGGGTGACCCTTGAAAGGTCCAACAGGGTACAAAGAGGGGGGAGAGATAACAGCGACATCAAGACCAACAACAACACGACACAACAACAATAACAACATAATTTAGCTACTAGCTCAACCTACTAATCGAAGCGAATGCAAACACTACTTCCTAACATGTGCCACCATCACTGACAAACTCCAGAGAACTCTAAACCACATGCAGCTGTAAGACATTGAGTGGGATCTGACAGACGACAGTCGGGAGGCTGTAAGGCATTGAGTTGAAGCCAACAAACGGCAGCCATGAGATGCATCGCCTATGAGCGCATCTGGGCTCCAACCGACGTCGACCAACGCCATTTGAGGGAAGGAAGCCTCAAAGGGTGAGGACCGTCAGGGGGAGAACGAGGAGATCCAGAGAGGAGATCAAGGTGCTCGCAACCCAGCATATGATGAGGCGAAGTACTCAAGAGATTTAGAGGACAACAGACCAAGGCGTTGATGGCGAGCACCTGGCAGCAAGCAGTGTGTGTAAAAGCCAAGGGATAGGAAGGTAGTCCGACCCAAACAAGATAGGATGGGAGAGCAAACAGGGAGAGCAAGAAGTCGTGTCAGGCGTGGACGAAAGCAGGCGTGCGTGCATTGATGCCTTCAAGAAGGGGTGTGACGCCCACGAACGCCACCATCGATGACAGGAGCACCGGGCTCGTAAGGGCTTTTGCCCCGAGACCTGCCCAGCGGATGGAGCAAGCATGGAATGGCCTTTGCGATAGGAACTGAAATCTTCAACGACTCCTCAAGGGAGGAAAATGATGTGAATTGCGCCATCGCCGCTGGTCTAGAGCAACATCCAGATGGGGTTTTCACCTAGATTCCAATGCAGGCAGAAGCAAAGTCAGAGCAAGCTTGCCGACAACGTGTAGTTTGTCACCGCCCGGATGAGGAAGACGTCGTCGTCCAGCTGGAGGCACTGGCACATTGTCAAGCCAACTCCTGCTGTCGGGCGCCGCAAGTAGCATGAGGTTTCGGACTAGCAGTTCCATGGCGGCTCGGTGGCCTCGTCACCCAGGAGCGCCACACAGCACCACCACGGTGTACCGCCACTCGGCCACTAGCGCCTGGGTCTACTGGTCCTAGGGAAGCGATTGATGCGACTTCAGCAGACGGCGGTGGGCCTCCCGGGTCGAAACCCCGTGGGGTAGAGGGATGTTGCGCTCGCTCTGCGACTCCGGAACGCGCCCCTCCACCATGGTCGGTTCTGAGTGACTTGTAGACGGCGGTGAGGACGCGCTCCGCAACGGCGGCGCAGGTCTTGATGTCGTGGCCGCTGTCGATGAGGATCTCGGGCTCGGCTAAGGGCACGAGCCCGTGCTCCTAGCGGATGAGCGCGTACCATGCGAGGCCCTCGACGTTCTGCCTGACGGAGTGGAGGTGCGTCAGCAACTAGATGCTCCGCTGCCGCCCTTGGGCGCCTCTGACGCAGTCGTGTCTGCTAGCCCTGGATCCGGGGTGGGTGATGCCGGAACTGGGCCCAGAGGAAGCGCCGACTACGGGGTGACCTTGTCCCATGCCTGCATGTCGAGGCACCACAGCATCCGCGCCCGTTCGACCGCCACGCACGGGGGCCCCGTTCGGCCAGATCCGGGACAGGCTTCACTGGATCCGAGCCTAAGCGGTGCGGATCTAGCACGGTGCTGGCCACCTTGCTCTCTGCCAGTCGCCCTTGCCGACATAGTGCTATAGTTGGTTGTGGGAGAAGGAAGAAAGGAGATGGCGAAGGAGGAGGAAAGTGCTGCGCGGAGGGAGGCCTTGTTGGGCGCCACCGCGGGCCACCGCCACCGCTAGGCTAGGAGCGGCAGCCGGGGAGGGCCACGTTGGGAGGCTTCGGCGATTGTAGCTAGGTCGCCCCTGAGTCGTTCTGTACGGATGACTCGGGGGGCAGCTAAGCCAATTTTCCTTACATCGTCGCAAATCGGTCCTCGAGTGGTTCGAGCAATTCTTGCACGATCTCGATTGCTAGTCGTTTTAGTGTGAGACTAGAATTGTGTCAACACATGTGTTCCTTTAGAATGCTATATTGAATCCATCAGGATTTGGAGAGGCATCTAGTTTCATAGTAACGAAGGTATGGTAAAAAGAATAGGTGTTATGATGTCCAAATAACACATTGGTTTTTGTTTCTTGCAATTGACGTATTTATACAGACACTCGTATATATAGGCACACATCTAGGCGCCTCGTTGCCAATGGTTATATTATCTATCACTGAAAAATATCGATGCTAAATTCTAGAATGAATCTAAGAAAAATGAGAACACATGTGCCAAAGTCTAGAACTACCCGGATGTATATGTTCTACCATAAAGAGCCAAACCAAACGAACTATTATGGGTTCAGCACCTGAGTCTTTTTTAACACAAAGACTAATTTTTAAGAGGTAATATGAAAATTGGATGAGTAAAAAATTAGATTTGTGAGCTCCTAAATCACTTGCATGTTGTTTAGATGCAAGTTGGAACACATATGCACGTCACACACATCCACCAAACGAGTGTTCCCTAGACGAAAACTTATGTTTGCGTAAACCAGCACGTCATGACTTGAATTCTCTGGTGTATGGGTTCATTGCCTTACAACTCAAGCTTTTTCATCTAAACGAGAAACCACATTAGCTTCATGTGGAATTATTTTGAGTTCAGATTGAATTGGTTGTCTTTGTTTTCTCATTAGAAGAAAAGAGTGCTCGGTGTAAAACGGTGGATAAATAATAGGCTTGTGTTGAAGACTTGATTGACTAGCTAGTTGCTCGTTCATATTGCTTCGCACTGTGCCACTGTTGGTAGGTTTTGGACGTCTAAACCAGCGAGAGGCATTCCCAGCTCTGCTCGGAGGACCTTTCGCGAGTGCTGACTGGTTCAACCATCGCCATCTCCGGTTTATGGAGCACGGCCGGTAGCAGACATATCACACCTGTGCACGTCCATCTCATTGAATCACTGGCACGTAACGGCACTCATTTGTCCGTTACTTATATTATATTATTATATATTATAAGCTTGAAAGTTGGCTTAACTTTCCTTTGTTCGTTGCCTCGCCATTATAGGGTCGGAGTCATATTAAAACCAGCAGAATATAAACCCAAATTACATAAAACTTCTTGAAAAATGATAATGAATAAAGACAACAGAGTCCTCTTTATTCGTCTCTGGCAACCTCTACGGTTCTACATACTGTTCTTCATTTTGTCCAGCCGAAGCTGAACAAAGCAAATTATCGGACCGGAGTAAAAAGCTTCTAAATTAACTCAACCCTTGGAAACCAGCCGTGCTTTCACACAGATTAGAATCATATAAGTATTAACTATTCATGTTTAATACCTATAAGTCTATAACTAATAAATTTATTTATATTAATTCTCATGTTTTTTTTCATTTTCTAAGATAATACACATGTAGATACTACGTATTAGGGTGGGCATTCGGGTTACCCGCTTAATTCGGGTCGGGTAATGAAAATTATTACCCGATAACAGCCTCGAAAAAATAATACCCGCAAATTCGGATACCCGCAATATCGGGTTCGGGTATTACCCGTTTTACCCGAAATATTACAAAATCACAGCAAACACTCAAACAACACAGAATTTTGCATAGAACTAAGAGCTGGACAGAATAATTGATAAACTGAGCTGATAAGTCCAAGTATTCAACCACAACTCGCAGGTCATCACAAACATTGTCACATCTCAGACCTGACATACATGATACTTACTTAGTACTTACTAGTCTTGTGCAAATGCAACATTTAGATGCAAGTGCAAACCACGACACATTGACTACTGACAAGATCCCAGAGCACAATTCAAAAGTTCAAGCCTTCAAGGCGAGGAGATCAGGAGTCCGTTCGTTCGTTTTCCATTGAATGTTGAATTAATTGGCTACATGGGAACTTGCTACTTGCCTATTGGACTAGACTCCAGACTCCAAGTCTCGAGTGCAGCCGTGCAGGCACCTAAGCGACACTAGTACGGATAGTTCGGGTACCGGGTTGAAAGTCCCTAGTTTGGTTTTGGCTAATTGATGAAACCTAGGACTAACCTTTATATCTAAATGGATGATTTAGATAAAGGTGGTCATTGAATATGAGACATGACATTGACTCATGTGACCAAGATGATGCTTGGCTCGATTGACCGGTTGTGAAGGTGAAGGGCAAGTCGAGGCTTCGAAGCGAAGGACCATGCGATGGTGAAGCTTGAGCAAGACTTGGCGCCGACGGACTGATGCAACGGTGAAGAGCAAGTGAAGTCAAGGTCGATGGATCGAGACGGTCATGTGATGATATGAAGTGGATCATATCTTTTGGAAAAATAAAATGGGCTCAAGGCAAAGGTATAACCATATGGTCATTTTGTTTTGCACTCAAGACACCATAGAGGGTGTGAGTGGTTTAGGATCGTTAGCCGAACTATTAAGAGAGGAAGTCTTATCGGTTATTCGACGTACGGGTGCCACTAGGTGAATTCATAAAGTGCATTGCATGTAGGGCCTAGTGAGCTAACTGGAAAACCTTAAAAAATGATTATGAAAATGCTAACACACGTGCACAAGGTGGTGATCACTTGTTGGTGTTGGCACATTTACGAAGGCGTTGAAGTTTGAGCGGTAGAGAGGGTTTGGGTCCCTCTCTCCCTCCCGCCGAGCTTGCGAGACGGGATTCAGGCGTTTTCGAGGAGTTGAAATGCCTATTTTCCACTACGCCGGAAGTCAGAAAAGAAACGGAGGCGAACGGAGGTCACAGTGGTGACCGGACGCTACACCGGACGCGGTCACGGTTTGACCGGACGCGTCCGGTCAGTTCAACGCAGCAGTCAGGCGCGCGGGTGTTAGGGTTTGCAACCGGCGCGTCCGGTCAGGCACCTAGAAGTGTAGCGCGTGGCGTAAAGCTGATCGAACGCGCGGCGCGTCTGGTCACACGCGATCGGACGCGTCCGGTCGTTGAGGGAGCTTACTGGACTCTAACCGGACGCTGGCACTGTCGCGTCCGGTCATTGCCTAGAGCGTGTCTAGTCGATGCTTCGCGGGCGCGCGGTACTGTGCGATCGGTGCGTCTGGTCGGTTGAGCGGCGCGTTCGGTCGTTGCATTTGACCGTTGGTGCACAGTGACCGTTGGAGGATCGAACACGGTTGAGCGCGTCCGGTCAGTTTCGACCGGCGCGTCCGGTCGTCCCGAAAAACGTCCATTGAAGGGGTATAACGACTCTATTCGTTTGGGATGCTTATAAATACTTGTTGGCCGGCCCTTGGGGAGGTCTCTCGTGATTTCTAACACTCTTGTGCATCCTTTGAGCTAGAGCTTCTCCCTCCCACTCATCTCTCTTGCTTGATTGCAAATCAAAAGTGAGATTGAGTGATCCCAAAGTGCATTGCATAGCTTGAGGGCATCTAGTGGCACTTGTGGGTGGTTTAGCCGGTGGATTTCTTGTTACTCTTGGAGAGTACCGCTTTTAGCCAGCTTGGAGATTGTTGGAGGCGTTGGCAAGAGGAGATTGTTCTTGGCCACCTCTGGTTGATTGTAAGAGGTTCTTGTGCTTTTCTTGGCGGAGCGCCAAAAGCAACTCTAGTGGATTGCGCGTGTCATTGAGTTACCTCACTTGAGAGTGGTGTCTTGCGATGCCTTGTGGGGCGTGCCTTGAGGGGCAAGTGACTTGAGGGTCACACCGAGGAACCATCTAAGTGTTGGTCGACACAACCGGTGACGTAGCTTGTCGGTGCACAAGTGAACACCGGGTGAACAAAATATTATGTCTCTTGTCTTCCGGTGATTGGTCTTCATATTGTGTTGTTGTCAATATTGATTGATTGTATATCATCTTGGTGATTGGCAACATCTTCACTCCACCGTCGGTATAAGATTCACAATCCTCTCTCTCGCATTACATTTACTAGTTATCTTGTGTAGCTCTAGTGTTAGCCTTTGCTAGTAGTTGTTAGCTTGCTCTCTAGTGTAAGTTTAGTGACTTAGCCCTTGTGTGAACTAGAGATCATAATCTACTAGACTTGTGGTTAAGAGGCTTGCATCACAACCGTAGGCTAAGCAAAACTCGCTTTACGCCATTTGTTATTCTAACAAGTTTGCTTAGTGTTTATTGTAGAATTTTTATAGGCTATTCACCCCCCTCTAGCCATCTAGGACCTTACAAGTGGTATCGGAGCCGTGGTCACCGTTTTAATCAAGGCTTAACATCCTTCGGTGTAAAAAATGGCTCAAATTGTGTTCAATCACGTTGGGGGCAAGCCACCGTTCTTTGATGGTGTTAGTTGTTTTGCTCATTGGGAGAGAAAAATGACAATATACCTTGGTTCTATTCATGAGAGAGTTTTGCAAGTCACCAAGAATGATTTTGCTATCATTGATCCCGATCATCTCACCGATGAAGATAGAGCAAATAGAACATGCAATAGAATGGCTCTCAATACACTTTACAATGGTATTGACACAAAAGTATTTGAGGGCATCAAGGATTTAGAATTGGCAAATGAAGTATGGACAAGGTTGAGTGAAACATATGAGGGCACTAAGGTTGTGAAGAGTGCCAAGCTATATGGGCTCAAGAGTGAGTTTGAGAACTTCAAGATGAAAGAAGAAGAAGAAACAATCTTAGAGATGTTTCATAGATTGCAAGTTATTGTGAATGATCTCAAGAGCTTAGGGCACAAGACACAAGACCAAGATTTTTGCCACAAGTTCTTGTTGAGCTTACCAAGAAGATTCAAAATATTGATCATGATGCTACAAAGAGATGGGCTTGATGCAATGAAGCCCAATGATTTGCTTGGAGAGGTATTGACCTTTGACAAGTATGATCAAGATGTTGATGAGAAAGAGAAGGAGGAAGAAAAGAAGAAGAAGACCGTGGCATTCAAGGCCACCTCATCCAAGGGAAAAGCTTCAATTCAAGAAGAAGATGACAATGAGGAAGATGAAGAATTGGAAATTGATGATGAGGCACTTGCTCTAGTTGTCAATAATATTGGCAAGATGTTTATCAAAAGAAGAGGCTTCAAAAAGAGAAATGACAATTTCAAGAGTAATGAGCAACAAAGGAAGTGCTTCAATTGTGATAGCACTGAACATCTTCAAGCCGAATGTCCCTATGACAAGAAGAAGAACAACAAGAGGGGCAAGTTTGAGAAGAAAAAGAGAGAAGCCAAGATGACTTTCAAGAAGGGCAAAAATGGAGCCTATGTGGTCACTTGGGAAAGTGATGATGATGAAGAAGAAGAATCATCATCCAACAAGGCTTTTGCTTCCATTGCTATCAACAAGAAGCCCTCACTATTTGTTTCATCCTCTTCATGCTTCATGGCCAAAGAAACTAAGGTATTATATGATAAGAGTGATGATGAAAGTGAAATGGAATATGTTCATGATAGTGATAATGATAATGATAATGAAAATGATGATGATGAACCAACTAAAGAACTACTATATGACTTGATGCAACAAACTAGAGACATAGCTATTGCCAAGGACAAGGAGTGTAAGAAGCTTTCAATAAAAGTAGCAATACTTGAGAAAGTTCTTAGTGAGCTTAAGACCACTCATGAGAGTCTAGTGGAAGACCATGAGGATCTTGGTAAGGCTCATTCCAAGCTTGAAAAGGCTCACTCATTGCTACTTGAGCAACAAGCAAAGAAGGAGGTTGTTGTATCATGTGATATAGGTGTTATGTGTGATATAATTGATGAATCCTCTTATGAACCTATCATCATGTCAAATGCTAACCCTTCTTGTAGCTCTTTATCCACCACCACCAACTCTACCTCCTCTACTAGTGATGGTTTCACTTGTGATGCCTCACTAATGGTTGAGAATGAGACTCTCAAGAGAGAGGTGGATGAGCTCACTCACGCCCTAGGCAAGGCCTATGGTGGTGAGGCCCGCTTGCTTAAGTGCTTGGGTAGCCAAATGTTTTCTCTTAACAAAGAGGGATTGGGCTACACCCCCAAGAAAGGCAAGTTGACCTTTGCAACTCCAAAGCCTAGCTTTGTGAAGGGCAATGGTCAGTTTTGCAATAGATGCAAGCAAGTCGGGCACCTAGAGCATAATTGCAATAAAAAGAAACAAAGCAAGAAACTTGTTAATGCTATACCTTTTGATTCTTGCTATGTGCTTACTAAAGGTGTGAAGGGTGTGAGGGCTAAGTTTATTGGTACACCCATTATTGGCCCAAAGAAGAAGGCTATTTGGGTACCAAAGATCTTAGTTACTAACCTACAAGGACCCAAGCAAAAATGGGTACCTAAGCTTCATTGATTTGCTTGTAGGTCAATTACAAAGCCGGAGGAAGGCATTGGATTATTGATAGCGGGTGCACTCAACACATGACCGGTATATCAAGAATGTTTGACTCAATCAATGACAATGATAGTGGTGTTGATTCTATCACTTTTGGCAATAACAAGAAAGGCAAGGTTATTGGCTTGGGCAAGATTGCAATATCAAATGACTTGAGTATCTCCAATGTGTTGCTAGTTGAAAGCTTAGATTTCAATCTTTTATCCGTGCCACAAATATGTGATCTTGGTTATAAATGTATCTTTGGGGTTGATGATGTAGAAGTCATTAGTATGGATGGTTCAAATGTGACATTCAAGGGCTTTAGATATGAGAATCTCTACCTAGTTGACTTCGATGCTAGAGAAACTTCTTTGACAACTTGCTTAATCTCCAAATCAAGCATGGGTTGGCTTTGACATAGAAGGCTTGGTCATGTTGGCATGAAACAATTGAATAAACTTACAACTCACAATCTTGTCAATGGTTTGAAAGATGTTAAATTTGATAAGAATAAGCTTTGTAGTGCATGTCAAGCCAGGAAGCAAGTTGGAAGCTCACATCCAAAGAAGAGTACAATGAGCACATGCAAAGCATTTGATTTGATGCACATGGATCTATTTGGCCCAACAACATACTCAAGCATAGGTAGTAATAAGTATGGTTTTGTCATAGTGGATGACTTCACAAGATTCACATGGGTATTCTTTCTTAGTGACAAAAGTGAAGTGTTTGACACCTTCAAGACCTTTCTCACTAGAGTTCACAATAAGTTTGAGATTAGAATCAAGAAAGTGAGAAGTGACAATGGAATTGAGTTCAAGAATACAAGAATTGAAGAACTTTGTGATCACTATGGCATTGGACATCAATTCTCGGCCAAGTACACTCCACAATCAAATGGCCTAGTTGAGAGAAAGAATAGAACATTACTTGATATGGGTAGATCAATACTTCATGAGTACAATGTGAGTCAATCATTTTGGGATGAAGCAATCAATACCGCTTGCTACTACGTCAATAGACTATATTGTCATCCATTGCTAGAGAAGACCCCCATATAAGCTACTTTATGGAAGAAAGCCAAATATTTCTTACTTTAGAGTGTTTGGTTGCAAATGTTATATCTTGAAGAAGGGCACTAGATTGGGAAAGTTTGACAAGAGATGTGATGAGGGGTTTCTACTTGGTTATTCAACTACAAGCAAAGCTTATAGAGTTTGGAACAATTCAAGTGGCATTCTAGAAGAAGTCCATGATGTGCAATTTGATGAAACCAATGGGTCACAAGATGAACAAGAGAATCTAGATGATGTTGGTGGAACTCTATTGGTGGAAGCAATGAAGAACATGGACATTGGGGACATTAGAGCAAAGGAAGTAATTGATATTCAAGATGATGATAAAGATCAAGTGCTCAATTCTCCATTCAAGCTAGCTAGTGACTCTCAAGTGCAAGATCATGGTGCTAGTTCATCTCATCGAGATACATCAAGTGATCAACCAAGTTTAAGCAATCAAGTGTAAGTACTCCAACCACAACATGTTACAAGAGATCACCCCATTGATAGTGTTATTGGTGATATTAGAAGTTGTGTGCAAACAAGATCAAGATTGGCCATATTTTGTGAGCATGTATCATTTATGTCAACCATGGAACCAAAGAAAATAGAGGAAGCTTTGAGAGATGTCGATTGGATTATGGCTATGCAAGAAGAACTTAACAACTTCACAAGAAATGATGTTTGGGAATTGGTAGAAAGGCCAAATGACTACAATGTGATTGGAACCAAGTGGGTGTTCAAAAACAAGCAAGATCAAGATGGCATTGTGGTGAGAAACAAAGCAAGACTAGTTGCTCAAGGTTACACTCAAGTAGAAGGTCTTGACTATGATGAGACATATGCTCCCGTTGCAAGATTGGAGGCAATAAGGATTCTATTGGCTTATGCTTGTGCACATAACATCAAACTATATCAAATGGATGTCAAAAGTGCATTTCTCAATGGAATCATCAATGAGTTAGTCTTTGTTGAGCAACCTCTCAGATTTAGAGATGATAAGAAACCCAACCATGTGTACAAGTTGAAGAAGGCTTTATATGGCTTAAAGCAAGCACCTAGAGCATGGTATGAGAGGCTAAGGGATTTCCTTCTCTCTAAGGGATTCAAGATGGGCAAGGTTGATACAACTCTATTCACCAAGAAGATTGGGAATGATCTATTTATAGTACAAATATATATTGATGACATCATCTTTGGATCAACTGATCAAGCTTATTGTGAAGAATTTGGTACTATGATGGCCAAAGAGTTTGAAATATCTATGATTGGTGAACTTAGCTACTTCCTTGGTCTCCAAGTCAAACAATTGAAGAATGGGACATTTGTGAGTCAAGGGAAATACATAAGGGACATGTTGAAGAAGTTTGGAATGCAAGATGCAAAGCCAATTTCAACTCCAATGGGTACAAATGGCAATTTGGATAGTGATCTTGATGGCAAAATGGTGAATCAAAAGGAATATCGGTCTTTGATTGGAAGTCTACTCTATGTCACCGCATCAAGGCCTGATGTCATGTTTAGTGTTTGTATGTGTGCTAGATATCAAGCCTCACCTAGAGAGAGTCATCTCACGGCCGTAAAAAGAATATTGAGGTACTTAAAGCAAACAAGAGATGTTGGACTATGGTATCCCAAGGGGTCAAAGTTTGAATTGATTGGATATTCGGACTCCGACTATGGGGTTGCAAGATCAATAGAAAGAGCACAAGTGGCACATGTCAATTACTTGGAAGATCACTTGTGTCATGGTCCTCAAAGAAATAAAATAAAGTGGCAATCTCTACCGCCGAAGCCGAATATGTGAGTGCGGGGAGTTGTGCACAATTGCTATGGATGAAATCAACTTTGAAGGATTATGGCCTCAACTTCAAGAATGTGCCATTGCTATGTGATAATGAAAGTGCAATCAAGATGACACAAAACCCGGTTCAACATGGAAGAACAAAGCATATTGACATAAGGCATCATTTCATTAGAGATCATCAACAAAAGGGAGATATTCCCATTGAAAGTGTTGGCATCGATGATCAACTTGCCGATATTCTCACTAAGCCACTTGATGAAAAGAGGTTTTGCAAGCTAAGGAATGAGTTGAACATTCTTGATTTCTCAAACATGAGTTGAATGCATCCCACCCACTTATTGACATGCCTCTCCTTCGACATTGCAAGGTAAAAGTTGATTGACATGTCATTCATCCTATGCTAAGGACTTGCTAGAGCATGTAGACATAATAAGTGGTATGCATGAGCATTCATGATAAATCAAATGAATTTGATGGATATATGTTACCACTATTGCTTCTATGCTTGTTTTGATCTAGTGGTGGCATATGACATGTTTGTGAGCTTGCAAACCTAGTGCTGAATCTAGAAGATTTGCTATAAGTGTTTAATTCAACATAGGCAAGATAACCCTTATTATGAGGTGTGAAGAAGCTTATCTTTGGTTCAAATCGAATTAAATATCTTTGGCAAGTGTTCTAGGTTGAACCAAATTTGATAAATTTTAACCTACTCCATCAAACATTGTTTTTCTCTCCACAATTTGATCCCATTTTTGGGTAAGTTGTTGACAAAGGGGGAGAGAAAAAGATGATTCAACATGATAAAGGGGTAAATTTTTTTTGATGCACACAAGTAGGGGGAGCAAGCTCATAAACAAAGTTATTGCATTTGTTTGTGCATTCTCATATGACTTGCTCATTGCACATGTATTTAAATTCAATATACATGCTTGTGTGGTGCAATGCTAGTATAAAACTTGAATGATGAAATGATCTACTAGCATGCATAGGAATAGTTTACATGTGGTATCTAGACTTACTTAAAGCTTTATAAGTGGTCCAAGAACCTTTACATATAATGTTGATCTCACGGGGTTTTTGAGTTGTGATGGATGTCTAGTTACTTCATGATGCTAAGGATGGTGTAAAAGGCAACTCCGATTGGTATCACGCTTCAAAGGTCCATTTCTTACACCTTAGCATCATTTTGGTAGAATTACTCTCTCAACACTTCTATCCATGCATATGTGCAAAGCTTCAATCCAAACTCTATGCACATATGTAGGGAGTGCTAATGCTACCAAAACCGAGCTTGTGATAATTGTCCAAACTTTACTTACGAGCAAAATGATTGGACAAGTATGACAAGTTCAAAACTTTTATTATCAAAATCATCTTTGTGAGGGTTGTCATCAATTACCAAAAAGGGGGAGATTGAAAGTCCCTAGTTTGGTTTTGGCTAATTGATGAAACCTAGGACTAACCTTTGTATCTAAGTGGATGATTTAGATAAAGGTGGTCATTGAATATGAGACATGACATTGACTCATGTGACTAAGATGATGAAGACCAAGATGATGCTTGCCTCGATGGACCGGTTGTGAAGGTGAAAGGCAAGTCGAGGCTTCAAAGCGAAGGACCATGCGATGGTGAAGCTTGAGCAAGACTTGGCGCCGATGGACCGATGCAACGGTGAAGAGCAAGTGAAGTCAAGGTCGATGGATCGAGACGGTCATGTGATGATATGAAGTGGATCATATCTTTTGGAAACACAAAATGGGCTCAAGGCAAAGGTATAACCATATGGTCATTTTGTTTTGCACTCAAGACACCATAGAGGGTGTGAGTGGTTTAGGATCGTTAGCCGAACTATTAAGAGGGGAAGTCTTATCGGTTATTCGACGCACGGGTGCCACTAGGTGAATTCATGAAGTGCATTGCATGTAGGGCCTAGTGAGCTAACTGGAAAACCTTAAAAATGATTATGAAAATGCTAACACACGTGCACAAGGTGGAGATCACTTGTTGGTGTTGGCACATTTACGAAGGCGTTGAAGTTTGAGAGGTAGAGAGGGTTTGGGTCCCTCTCTCCCTCCCGCCGAGCTTGCGAGACGGGATTTAGGCGTTTTTGAGGAGTTGAAATGCCTATTTTCCACTACGCCGGAAGTCAGAAAAGAAACGGAGGCGAACAGAGCTCACAGTGGTGACCGGACGCTGCACCGGACGCGGTCACGGTTTGACCGGACGTGTCCGGTCAGTTCAACGCAGCAGTCAGGCGCGCGGGTGTTAGGGTTTGCAACCGGCGTGTCCGGTCGGGCACCTAGAAGTGTAGCGCGTGGCGTAAAGCTGATCGGACACGCGGCGCGTCCGGTCACACGCGATCGGACGCGTCCGATCGTTGAGGGAGCTTACTAGACTCCAACCGGATGCTGGCACTGTTGCGTCCGATCGTTGCCTGGAGCACGTCCAGTCGATGCTTCGTGGGCGCACGGTACTGTGCGATCGGCGTGTCTGGTCGGTTGAGCGGCGCGTCCAGTCATTGCATTTGACTGTTGGCGCACAGTGACCGTTGGAGGATCGAACGCGGTTGAGCGCGTCCGGTCAGTTTCGACCGGCGCGTCGGGTCATCCCAAAAAATGTCCAGTGAAGGGGTACAATGGCTCTATTCGTTTGGGATGCTTATAAATACTTGTTGGCCGACCCTTGGGGAGGTCTCTCGTGATTTCTAACACTCTTATGCATCCTTTGAGCTAGAGCTTCTCCCTCCCACTCATCTCTCTTGCTTGATTGCAAATCAAAAGTGAGATTGAGTGATCCCAAAGTGTATTGCATAGCTTGAGGGCATCTAGTGGCACTTGTGGGTGGTTTAGCCGGTGGATTTCATGTTACTCTTGGAGAGTACCGCTCCTAGCCGGCTTGGAGATTGTTGGAGGCGTTGGCAAGAGAAGGAGATTGTTCTTGGCCACCTCCAGTTGATTGTAATAGGTTCTTGTGCTTTCCTCGGCGGAGCGCCAAAAGCAACTCTAGTGGATTGCGCATGTCATTGAGTTACCTCACTTGAGAGTGGTGTCTTGTGGTGCCTTGTGGGGCGTGCCTTGAGGGGCAAGTGACTTGAGGGTCACACCGAGGAACCATCTAAGTGTTGGTCGACACAACCGGTGACGTAGCTTGTCGGTGCCCAAGTGAACACCGGGTGAACAAAAATATTGTGTCTCTTGTCTCCCGGTGATTGGTCTTCATATTGTGTTGTTGTCAATATTGATTGATTGTATATCATCTTGGTGATTGGCAACATCTTCACTCCACCGTCGGTATAAGATTCACAATCCTCTCTCTCGCATTACATTTACTAGTTATCTTGTGTAGCTCTAGTGTTAGCCTTTGCTAGTAGTTGTTAGCTTGCTCTCTAGTATAAGTTTAGTGACTTAGCCCTTGTGTGAACTAGAGATCATAATCTACTAGACTTGTGGTTAAGAGGCTTGCATCACAACCGTAGGCTAAGCAAAACTCGCTTTACGCCGTTTGTTATTCTAACAAGTTTGCTTAGTGTTTATTGTAGAATTTTTATAGGCTATTCACCCCCTCTCTAGCCATCTAGGACCTTACACGGGTGCTGCTACCCGAATTACCCAAAATAAATTCGGGTAATAACATTCACTATCCGAACTAGACTTCGGGTACTGCGGGTTCGGTTTTTTGGGTTCGGGTGCGGGTTTTTCGGGTTCGGGTATCGGGTAGCGGGTAATATGCCCAGATTTAATCTCCATTCAGTTATAATAACCTTAATAATTGTTGGTTTATATATGCTTTTTCATCGACATATATACACAGTTCCCCTACATGGTGCCTCTCTATAGCTTCCATTCAGTTAATCTACTAAACATTCACTAACCTTAATAATTGTTGGTTTATATATGCGAACTTGATATCATGGTTTCAGTGCTAAATGCTAATTACTCTATACCTCTGGTTTGGATCTTGCATTGGTAGAGTAGTGTTGCACTTATATTATAAATTATACCATTTCCTCTTATATGCAATTGTACTTCATGCTGGCATTGATCTGCTAGATTACATAGAAAACGCTAATCATATCAATTGTCATTTCTTGTGGTCGATCTTAAACCTTGGAATACTCATTGGAACATTGCTCTTGTGGTCTTAGAACTTTAGTATAACGAGTGCCTAGAAAGATAGATACCCAGAAGATGTTATAATGCTGTAGATTCTACTTTTGCTAGTCCTAGAAAGTTTGCAAACATTTCGCCAAAACTCAAGTTAATTAAAGGGATAAAAAGACAAATTAATGTACCTTGTGAACTACAAATGGATTTTTAAAATGCATCCATAATAACCACAATATATATGAGCATTTTGAAAAATAATCAAATGGTTTAACATGTATAAGAACCGTGTTTAGGATATTATACATGGTTTCTAAAGAAAAAACACCCTCAATGACCATATACATATCCTAGATGGTTCTTATATAATCATATGAGCAATTAAAATGTACTATAGATATTTTTTATAGATATTTTTTTAAGAAAATATATCTTTGATATTAGACTGTTCTTGCAAATACATCTACGATGTATAACAAAAACATTTTTTTAGAAAAAAGAAAACATATGAATGTTTGCCCTCTTAGAGTTTAGTTGGACGGCTGGCCCAAGAATCCGTCTCTACAAAATGTTTATTGAAGTCATTGCATGTAAATTATGAAGCCCGTTATTTGTGACATCATGTCGGTATGTATTGACCTTTTTGTGTCAGTTTGAAAAAAGTTATTGTAAAACAAGCCAGATGATGTGAACTAGGGTTCCCGATCTTCCGAAAGGTTCTGATAACTCTCGATTTGGTGGAGTCACGACACAATTCGATCCGGCTTCTGAACAACTCGGCTCTGAACCCCGCAATCGCAGCACCACGACCCCTCTGGTTATCGACCGGCGTTGCACGGTCGACCTCACCAAGAAGGCTAAGTCCTTGCCTGTGAATCGAGAACACACGCAAGAACACAAAGGAATGCAATCAAATTGCAGATGAATGATTAATCTCACAAAGTTGGGGTCTTACAAACCGACGGCGGCGGCGAAACTGTTGTCAACAAAATAATCTAAGTAAAATCCAACCCTAATGTAGACGGTGACTACTAATTATATAGCCTAAGTGACATCCAAGGACCCCTATTCGCGTCCCTAGGAGCGCCGACACGTTACAAGGCCCAAACGGCCCAAAAGACGGCGACACAGCGCCCTGACAGATTCTGGATGATGACTTGTTTTGACGATTTCCGTTGATTCCGAATAGATTTTGATGTGAGACCACTTGGGTTGGCTTCCTTATAAAATAAGCTTTCCATCCATATATGGATCATCGAAAACGAAGTCCGGACGCGTCCTGGGTGACCAGTTCAAGGCAGACTGGTCCTGAACTGCGAGGCAGACTTGAACTCAACTTGGTTTGATCCTCCATCTTTATCCGGGCGCCCTCGCTGGCCCTCCACGCCTCCAAGCCCTCCTCCATGTGTCTCCTAGACCTATCCTTTATTCCTAAGCACAATATAATCGTTAGATAGCAATCTATTCTCAAAATCATATAAGGAGTTACTTAGGAACGAGCTCACCTCTAAATTTAATTGACGCGCGCGAGCTCTAGTGATTGGACCTTGAATGTCCAGTAGTGGATCATTGTGTGTATGTGAAGGAGTGATGTCCTCATCATCCTCCCCCTCTTGAATTGGAGTCGTCCTCGATACCAACTCATCTTCGTCTCCCAAGTATGGCTTCAAATCTAAATGTTAAAGGTGGGACTAACCCCAAATTCAAGGGGTAACTCAAGCTTATATGTATTATCATTAATCTTCTCAACAATTTTAAATGGACCATCAGCTCTAGGCATCAACTTAGACTTTCTCAAATCTGGAAATCTATCCTTTCTCAAGTGCAACCAAACCAAATCACCCGGTTCAAGCTTAACTTCTTGTCTACCTTTACTACCAGCAATTCTATACTTTTCATTCATTTTTTCAATGTTGTGCTTAGTTGTTTCATGCATTTGCAAAATAAAATCAGCACGTTCCTTAGCATCAACATGAATTCTCTCACTTGTAGGCAGAGGCAAAATATCAATTGGAGCACGGGGATTGAATCCATACACTACCTGAAAAGGACTTACCTTGGTGGTAGAATGTGTTGCCCGATTGTAAGCAAACTCCACATGAGGCAAACATTCTTTCCACATCTTCAAATTTTTCTTCAGAATAGCTCTCAACATGGCACCAAAGTGCAGTTAACGACCTCTGTTTGCCCATCGGTTTGTGGGTGACAAGTTGTAGAAAACAACAGTTTTGTACCCAACTTATTCCATAGAGTGCGCCAAAAGTGACTCAGAAATTTAGCGTCGCGATCTGAAACAATAGTAGAAGGCATACCATGCAAACGAACAATCTCTTTGAAAAAGAGGTCAGCAATATGAATAGCATCATCACTTTTATGACATGGTATAAAGTGTGCCATCTTAGAAAATCGATCCACCACAACAAAAATGCTATCCCTCCCCCTCTTAGTCTTAGGCAATCCCAAAACAAAGTCCATAGAAATATCTGCCCAAGGAATAGAAGGAACTGGAAGAGGCATATACAAACCATGTGAATTCAAGCGAGACATAGCTTTTTGACATGTGGTACAGTGTGCCACGAATCGCTCAACATCTCTCTTCATCTTTGGCCAAAAGAAGTGTGTGGCCAAAACATCCTCCGTCTTCTTAGCACCAAAATGTCCCATCAACCCTCCTCCATGCGCTTCCTGCATCAACAAAAGATGAATGGATCCTACTGGAATGCATAGGTGGTTAGCTCTAAACACAAATCCATCATTGACTTCAAACTTGTTCCATGAACGTCCCCCTTTGCAATTCAGCAACACTTCTTTAAAATCAGGATCAAGCGCATATTGTTCTTTTATTGTTTCAAGCCCAAAAATTCGACATTCAAGTTGGGACAACAAAGTGTATCGCCTAGACAAAGCATCTGCAATCACATTATTCTTCCCTTTCTTGTGTTTGAAAACATAAGGAAAAGATTCAATAAATTTAACCCACTTAGCATGTCTACGATTCAGATTATGTTGTGAACGAAGATACATAAGCGATTCATGATCCGAATGAATAACAAATTCTCTAAAGAACGTACAAGAGCATACAATTCCTTATCATACGTGGAGTAATTCAAAACAGGGCTATGCAATTTTTTGCTAAAGTATGCAATGGGCTTACCATCTTGCATCAAAACACCTCCAATGCCAACTCCACTAGCATCACATTCTAGCTCAAAAGTCTTACCAAAATTTGGAAGTTGCAGCAATGGTGCGTGTGTAAGCTTGTCCTTCAAAGTGTCGAAGGACGCCTCTTGTGCCCTTCCCCAATGAAACACCACACTCTTCTTTGTCAACTCGTGTAAAGGGGCAGCAATGGTGCTGAAATCCTTGACGAAACGGCGGTAAAATCCTGCAAGACTAAGAAAACTCCTCACCTGTGTGATGGATTGGGGAACCGGCTAGCTCTTAATGGCTTCAATCTTTGCCTCATCCACCTCAATTCCCTGTGGAGTAACAACATAGCCAAGAAAAGATACTCGATTCGTGCAAAAGATGCACTTCTCAAGGTTACTAAATAAACGTGCCTCGCGTAAGGCATTAAAAATAGCACATAAGTGATCCATATGTTCATCCAAAGACTTGCTATAAATTAAGATATTATCAAAGTAAACTACCACAAATCGACCAATGAAAGCTCTTAAAACCTCATTCATTAGGCGCATGAATGTACTAGGTGCATTAGTCAACCCAAAAGGCATTACTAACCATTCATACAATTCGAATTTAGTTTTGAAAGCTGTTTTCCATTCATCTCCAAGTTTCATTCTAATTTGGTGGTAGCCACTACGCAAGTCAATCTTTGTGAAAATTACAGAGCCACATAATTCATCAAGCATGTCATCAAGCCTAGGAATAGGGTGATGATATCGAATTGTAATATTATTAATGGCTCTACAATCAACACACATACGCCAAGAACCATCTTTCTTAAGAACCAAAATTACAGGAACAGCACAAGGGCTAAGGCTTTCACGTACGTGCCCATGGTCCAAAAGCTCTTGGACTTGCCGCTGAATTTCCTTAGTCTCCTCGGGGTTGGTTTGATAAGCAGCGCGGTTTGGCAATGATGCTCCTGGAATCAAATCAATTTGATGCTCTATCCCTCTCATAGGTGGCAGCCCCGGGGGTATCTCAGCTGGAAAAATGTCCTCATACTCCTGTAAAAGGTTAGTGATAGCAGGCGGTACCGAGCTAACATCATCATCAAGTGAAAACAAAGCTCGTTTGCAAACCAAAGTATAGCATACATCGTCATCAGAAATTTCAGCAAGGTCACTTTTTCTTGCAAGCATAACAGCACCCTTCAATTTAATTCCCTGAGCCTTAACATTAGGTGCTAACTTCTCTTGTTTAGGTGGGTGAATAGAATTTGCTACTTGCTGATTTTCAGATTTAACCTCATGCAAACTAGCAATTCGTGCTTTATCATGTTGTACAATTTCAGCTGGGATCAAGGGAACCAAAGTAACTTTCTTTCCTTTATGCACAAAAGTGTATGTATTACTTCTACCATGATGTGTAGCATCTTTATCAAATTCCCAAGGATGACCCAATAAAAGTGAACAAGCTTCCATAGGTACTACGTCACAATCAATAGAATCAACATAGGTACCAATGGAAAAAGAGACTCTGCAAGTTTGTGTTACCTTAGCTTTACCTGAATCATTCAATCACTGAATATGGTACAGATGGGGGTGTGGGCGTGTGGTCAAGCCAAGCTTCTTGACCAAATCTGTACTCACCAAGTTATTGCAGCTACCTCCATCAATGATGACATGTGCTCGTCGATTGTTGATAACAAAGAAAATCTAGAATAAATTGTGGCATTGCAGCTTCTCAGGTTGTTGTACCTGTGCGCTAAGCACTCGCTGCACAATGATGTTCATGTAGGCGGCCGTGTCTTCGCTACCAAAGACTTCGCCGTCCTCCGAAACAACTTGTTCTTGATCCTCATCATCTTCAATGTCAGAGGTGTTGATGTACCCATCGTCTATAGCAATGTATGCTCGCTGACTAGGGCACTCCCGCTGCATATGCCCAAATCCATGGCACCGGTGGCACTGAACGCCAGGAGTACGTCCCGTTGAGGCGACAGAGGATGCACTCTTTGAAGGTTCCTACACAGAATTTTTAACTGAAACGGAAGGTCGTGGAGAAGACGATTTGACTCCAGAATTATCCTTGCTCGCTGGTGGGGGAACCCGATAGGAAGATGCCTTGGGAAGCCCCGAAGATCACGGTGTGTATGTGGTGCCAACCTTGTTCTTGCCCTGCAAATCACGCCCCTGCAACTCCTTCTCTGCAAGCATAGCAAACTGAAACAACTGGTTGATAGTGTTAAATTCCTTATAATCAACTATGTCATGAATTTCACGCCTCAAACCCGAATAAAAACGAACAATAGAATCCTCGGGCCCCTCCACTATGCCACAACGCATCAATCCTTTTTGAAGGTCACCATAGTAATCCTGCACAGCTTTATCTCCCTGTTCTAATCGCATCAGTTTCTTACGGAGGTCTCTATGATATGATGGTGGCACAAATCTATCACGCATAGCAACCTTAAGCTCTTCCTAGGTACTTGGTGTCGTATTCTCTGCAGCTAAACCAGTCCACCAAATGATAGCAAAATCTTTAAACTCACTAGTGGCTTGTCTAACCCTATGTTCCTCAGGCACTAGGTGGGAACTAAATTTCTGCTCGACTATCATCTCCCAATCAAGGTATTCCTCAGCATCATAATGGCCCGAAAAGGAGGGTATTTTAAATTTAACCTTAGCATAAGGATCATCGGGAGCACGATTATGATTACCTTGGTGGTAGTTGAAGTGTTGAGCGCCACCCATACCTATGGCGTTTGTGCGTAGACGATGGTGTAATTTGTTTTGCCTTGTTGCTGCTCGATCAACATTACCATCGGTGTCATATATTGCATCCTCGAGTCCTCCGGTGTTGCTGCCATCATGGACTTCTTGGTCGGGTGGCGGCTGCACTTCCAAGGCAGCTACCCTGTCGATTAGTGCGGACAAACGTTTGTCCAATCTCTCAAGGGTGTTGCCGAGCTTGAGGTCAATGAGCGCGTCAGTGATAGCCTTGGCTATTGCCTCAGTCATATCCTTCTGAGCATTATCTACAACAGATTGTAGTTGGTCTTGGCTGACGCACTCCGACCAGTCTTTGGGCGCTGTATCCTCACCGTTACCTGACATTGTAGACACAAAACAAGAACAAACAGTGAAAGTTATCCCTAATAATCTACTACGTAGGTGGAGTAGTGCCTCTCAAGATCGTAGCAAAAGGAGACCCCTTCTCAAGCTCTTACAAGGTTCTTACCAGCAAGGTCAAGGATACCTGGAAGGCGTAGCACTGCGATTACAGGGGTCAAAACTTATATTGTCCAGAAGAAGTATGTGGAGTTAAGGCAAGCAGGACAAATATGTGAGTGGAACACAATTAAAAAACAGAAAGTAATGCTGAATTATAGTCTCAAATACTTGCTCTCGTTGCTGGTCTAACATGTTCCAAGTACTAGATGTGACAACAAAATGGAGAAATAGTATGATGGATAGCAAGAGTAATAGGAAACAAACACAAGATAGTACACGCCCACAATTATAACAAATTGTCTCCTCTATGTGCTCCTCTAAATATTGTTCCTCTTTTGCCCCTCTCAATTTTTCTATTTTTTGGGGGTGTTGTTGTTTTTTTGGGAACTTTCAACTTTTTTTTTTAATTTTTTTGATATTTTTTCTTGACTTAGGAGCACACAAGAAGTAACCACAAAAAATTTGAGCTTAAACCAGTAAAAGACGTGGCCTATGGAAATTTCAGAAGATGGGTCCAAAATTGAGGAAAAACTTGTGACCAGGAAAAGTGGATCTTGTGACCAGTTTTTGGCCAAAATAAAATTTTCGAACCCCGGCTAAGCTAGGGATGGACGGATCCGAAATTTTTTCTAATCGATTTTGATATATGGAATGTCGAAATCTGAGTTCGTACGCGAAAACTGGACCAGTTTCAAGTTTGGACTCCGAATTAGAGGACAAAACAGGAACAATGCGCACAAAAGTGGTCACGGTGGCTAGGGTTTGATGGAAACGATGGGGAAAACACACAAACTGGACTCTAACACAACCTAACCAGCAACAAGCCCTTGATCAGGACACAAACTCAACACGACGAAATCTGAAAAGAATTATGCAAAAGGCTAAACATGGTTTCTGGGATAGGGACTATTTTTTGGCTTTTCTGTGGACTCTAGGACGAAGGCGAAATCAAACTAAACTAGAGTAAAATTGAACCTGACGGTATACCTGAAGCTCTGATTACCAATTGGACAAAACATGCTTGTTGCTACCCAATGCAAGTCTAAAGATAATGACGCTGATGATGAGCAAATGAAGGAAGATGCTAGAATTGAGCCAAAGCCGAGGACGGCTTTGTTTAAAGGAAGGGAGGATGATGAGCCCATGGATCCACAAAATATTCATGCAAATAAGTCTAGCATTAATTTAAATATAGCTACCAATAATTCTTTGAAGTCCTCTGGTCTTAAATTTGGAGCTGTCATTTTTAATGAGAAATATATCACAAATGTGGAGAAATTTACTACTGGTGGCCTATCTTCAAATATCATCATTGGTGGTGTGACATTCAAGAAAACGCAAAATATGAAGCCAAGAAACTATATATTTATCGGCTCCATACAGGTTGATATCACTTGAATTGTTATGGCTGTGGAGAAATAATTGGAGAGGCATGGGTAATATCAAATATCCAGACATGGAGATGAAGGGCAGTCCAACCTGAGCACGCCATGAACTTTGGCTGTCCAACCTAAGGACGTGATGCATTTATTTGCTTAATTAAAATAGAGTTTATGGTAATTAGCTAAGTAGCCGCATTATTTAGTATTTCTTTCTATATATGGCTTTGGAACCAGGCATCAGGTTAGGTGCATATGGCGTCTCTTTATTTGGTGTTCTGGTCCACGTGTCAGAGTGCTACGCCTGCGTGCGTATAAAGGGCTGCTAATCAACCATGTATCAGGTAGGTTGGATTTTATTTCGTGGAGTTTATTCCCGTCAAGCCGCCGCTCGAGAAACCCTAGAGGTTGTTGATCCGTATTCCTCGTGGATTTACGTGGAGTTGCGTGATCAAGCTGCTACAGCTTGAGCGCGTCGCTTGGAATTCTTGGAGTTCCCTCTCTTCTGATCGTGGTCGTCGAGGCTGCGGGTGGAAGGTTTATCTTAGGGTTTGGTTTGCAACATCTATTGTAAGCTGATCCCTCTATCTATCGTTGCTACTGTTAGAGTTCTTTGTTCAGAGAAAGTTATTTGGTGTTGTCATTCATCTATCATCGTATTGCTGTTGCTATTGTCCACGTTTGATAAATCAAGAAATTGATGTCGAGACTATTTTCTTGGATGAATTCTGCGGTTTTGATATGAATACCGGCCTCACTACTACAGATTCAGTCATCAGTGCCGGCCATATCACTGCTGAAATTAGGACAACCGGCAGTGATGACCCTTCACTGCCGGTTCTAGGCTCTGACAACCAGAAAATAATTGGGGGGGTGCGAGAACCGGCAGTGATGACAACTATCACTGCCGGTTTGTGCCTCTCGCCGGCAGTGATGACAACTCCACTTATCACTGCCGGTTCAAGCCAAGAACCGACAGTGATTTGATTCTATCACTGTCGGTTCTAGGATAGAACCGACAGTGATGAGCCTGACAGCACAAAAAGGTTGTAGCCGTCATCTTCTTCCTCCACTCTTTTATCCCGAGAACAGAGGCGCGTGTTTGGGCCACTCCCTCCAATGTTGCGGTCGCCCAAATCCGTAAAGCTACCACTTGGATTTAGAAGAATGGCTTGATCTTTTTGCTTTAAGGTTAGTAACCAGCCTCCATTCCTTAGATTTTGTTGATTAATTAGCTTTGTTTTGATGGCTATAATGCTTGATTCTCATTCTTATTTCTCCATTCTTCTACAGAGCACTTTTCTAATTCATGGCTATAATGCATTGTTAGTATGTGATGTTATAATTGGTTCTTAGGAGTAGAGTAGATTCTTTTACAATGTTGATGAGCAAATTAACCCATGTGTCACCAAACAATGCATTGTTTGGAGCAGTAGTGGCGGATCTATAGGGGGCTGGGTGGGCTCCAGCCCCCCCTAATGACTTAATTTACTACTAGAAACACTGTAGGAAAAATCTTAAATCACCATTAAATCTTCATGCAAATCAACATCTCCATTGTTTTTAGCCCACCCTTGATTATCATCCTGCATCCGCCACTGGTTTGGAGCTACATTGTTGTTCATGATCATGTCTCCAATTTTAGTATTTTTTTAAATTAATGTCTCTATTTTTATGTGGCATGGAGTAGAATAATTGTTCTATAATATTGTGCAATAATTATTTTTTATGGGGCTGCGATTTTTAATTTATATGGGCATTGTTTGGAGCTACATTGTTATTCATGATCATGTCTCCAAATTTAGTCTTTTTTAAATTAGTGTCTCCATTTTTATGTTGCATGGAGTAGAATAATTGTTCTTCAATATTGTGCAATAATTGTTTCTTATTAAAACTTTCCTATGTTTCCTCTGCCCGACCCATTTTACCTGTGCAGACATGGATCGAGGGTGGATGTACGATCTGTCATGTACAGACCAACGGTACTTGACGGGCATCGACGATTTCATCAAGCTCGCTAGAGCCAATGCTGGGGACTCACAGCCTGTATTCTGTCCATGCAAAGATTGCAAGAATACGAGAAAATGGGGCGACGTGGAGCATATACGATTGCACTTGATTACCAGGGGGTTCATGAGAGACTACACGATTTGGACTTTGCATGGGAATGTTGGTCAAAATGTTGCACAAGAAAACAATGATGATGTGCCCATACCTAGCGTATCCCTAAACGTATTTCTGCCTATTGATGATTACCAATGCTACACAGTACCTGTGCCTACCAATGATAATGTGTTTAGGAACACATTAGTTGATGACACAGAGGAAAATGATGGCATTTCACAGTTTCTACATGATGTGCATGGCGGATTCCTTAGTGCTACATAGTTGAAAAACTGGAGATCATGAGAAAGGATGCAAAAACACCATTATATCCGACCTGCCCAATAAGCAAACTAGAAGCCAACATCATGCTATTAGAGTTCAAATCAACGAATGGATTGAGTGATAAAGGCTTCGATAACTTGTTAGGTATACTACATAAACTGCTCCCGAAGGGTAGCGAGTTACCAGAAAAGACTTACCTGGCCAAGCAAATGATTTGCCCAATCGGCCTCGAGGTTGAGAAAATACACGTGTGTTCCAACGATTGCATATTGTACCGTGGAGAAAAATACAAAGACTTGGATGCATGTCCCAAGTGTAAAGCTCCCCGATACAAGCAAGGGCTGTCAAATCAGGGAAGCAAGACCAGAGGAGGGCCCATAAAGGTCGTATGGTATTTTCCTATAGCTCCACGAGTGCATAGGTTGTCTGCAAATGCAAAGTCAGCCAAACTATTGCGTTGGCACGGCGAATAGCGTAAGAAAGATACAATGTTGAGGCACCCCGCCGACGGGTCGGACTGGAGGACTATCAACACTATGTTCTATAAGAACATCGGTGGAGAGGTAAGGCATCTTTGGATAGGTTTGAGCACAGATGGAATGAATTCGTTTGACCAGGTTAGAAGCAATCATAGCACTTGTCCAGTGACGCTATGTATATACAACCTTCCACCCTGGCTTTGTATGAAACGGTCATACATCCAGATGCCACTACTAATCCAAGGGCCAAAACAACCTGGTAATGATATCGATGTGCTTCTACAACCAGTGATTGATGAACTACTACATATGTGGGAGACGGGTGTGAAGGATGTTTGGGATGAGTACAAAAAAGAACATGTCATGATAAAGGCTATACTTATCGCTACAATCACTGACCTGCCAGGGCGAGGTTGCTTGTCTGGAGAGAAGACAAAAGGATACACTGGGTGTGTCGAGTGCTTGGACGAGACTGATGCTATACATCTACCAGAAAACAAGAAGAAGGTCTATATGGGACACCGTAGGTTCCTACGAAGGGATCACCCTTACCGCAGGAATAGAAAAGATTTTAATGGGACTGCTGAGAAATGTGGACCTCCAAAGTATCGAGACGGGAAACAGATACTTAAACAAGTAAGCAAACTCACAGATGTTGTCCTTGGGAAGGGGGAAGGTGCAGTACCAGCGCCAGCCGGTAGTATCTGGAAGAAAAAATCAATCTTTTGGGAACTACCTTATTGGCCACTTTTGAGTGTACGTCACTGTCTTGATCCAATGCACATAACTAAAAACGTGTGCGGTAACACACTTAACATGTTGATGAACACCGGGGGAACAACAAAGGATTCTCTCGCGACACGCTTGGACATGCAACACCTGGGCCTCAGGAAGGAGTTGCACCCAATAACTCTTGAGGATGGCCACTTGAAACTTCCGGTGGCATCATGGACACTAAAAAAGGAAGAAAAGGCCATGCTTATTTCTTTCTTCGATGATCTCAAAGTGCCAACTGGCTACTGTGCGAACCCAAAGAGGCTAGTTAACATGAGAGAACTTAAGTTTAACTATGGTTGTATGAAGGCCCATGACTGTCATGTCATTATGACTCAGCTGCTCCCAGTTGCCCTGCGAGGTATCCTCCCTGACAAGGTCCGTGCCCCAATCATAAAGTTGTGTTCGTTCTTCAACGCGATCTCTGAAAAGGTCATTGAAGGGGCCAAGCTAGACCAGCTGAAGCAGGAGATAACCGAGATTCTATGCTGGCTTGAGATGCATTTCCCACCGACTTACTTTGACATATCAGTGCATCTACTTGTTCATCTTGTGGACCAAATTAAAGCCCTTGGCCCAATGTACCTACACCAGATGTTTCCTTTCGAGAGGTTGATGAAAGTTTTCAGGCGGTATGTTAGGAATAGATTCAGACCAGAAGGGAGCATGGTAGAAGGATGGACAATGGAGGAGGCCATTGAGTTCTGCACATATTATATGGACATCAATCGGGTCAGAGTTCCAGTATCTCGTCACGATGGAAGACTAGGGGGCAAAGGAACGATAGGTGAGAAAGCTGTCAAAATAGTCGATGTGGTTTCCTTCAGATAGGCACACTTCGCTGTTCTCCAGCAGGCCGACGGTGTGATGGCATACATTAATGAGCACAAGCAGTTACTGCAAAGTAAGCACATCGGTAGGTCACAGGCTTGGCTTGAGAAAAAACATAAGGAGGAATTCGGTGACTGGTTTCGACGCCGCAGGCTAGGAATGGTGATGGGATGTCAGCTAGATCTCTTAGCTCCCGAACCTTCGACTACGGTGATGATGTACCAAGGTTATGATATAAAATGGTTTTACATTTTACACAAAAAACAGGATGGAAAGAGCACCAACCAAAATAGTGTTGTTCGTTTCGAAGAGGGTGATGAACCTGCTTACCTCCGGAGTGATCACGATGAGGCCATCATAGTTAGAATATCATAAACTATGTAATCCTTAATGAAATGTTGTTTTAGTAATTTGCATCGAATTTGAGATCATATGGAGTTGTAGAGATTGATGAGTTCTACCACTATTATTTTGGAACTTTGTTGATATAACGGATGCCATGTTTCTAATAAAGTGACATAACTTTGTGTGAGACAGAGCACTTTATGAGACATGCCTAATAAAACTTTCTCAAATTAAGAAATGACTAAAATAAAAGTTGTAGACATTCATGAGTTCCACAACTTTGTTGTTTACAACTTTTCCATTTGAGATCAATTGGGGACCCAAAATGTTTAAAAATAATCAATATCACTGTCGGTTCTAATAACCACCCAGCAGTGATGTCTCATATCACTGCCGGGTGGTTATTAGAACCGGCAGTGATATGGGACATCACTGCCGGGTGGTTATTAGAACCGGCAGTGATATGGGACATCACTGCCGGGTGGTTATTAGAACCGGCAGTGATATGGGACATCACTGCCAGTTCTAATAACCACCCGGCAGTGATGCGTGGGTTATATAAGGCGCTGGCGCGCTCCAAGGCCAGTGCACGACATTTTATGCGCTCGACGCTGTTCGCCAGTGCACGCCGCCGCCGCCCGATGCGCACTGCATGACGCCGTAGCCTGACGCCGCCCTTCACGACGCCGTCCCCTACCGCTTCCTCAACGCCGCCGTCCCCTACAGCTACACCGACGCCGTGAGGAGCTCCTCCACGTCGCTGTTGAGCGCGCCAACCCTGCTTACTCGGTGAGTGCCCATAAGGTGTTCGATAGAATGCCCACCTCAATGTTGCTTTCTGGGAGGGTGGCTGAATTGCTTGTTAGGGACACCTCAATGTTCGATAGAATGCCCACCTCAATGTTCGATAGAAAGTGATGATTGTAATAGTGCATATTTTAACCTTTCAAAGATCTTGATCTATCATTGACAGAAATATGATGGCTGCGGTGACCATACAAGTGTACTATATATGTAGATGCTTCAAAATGTGTGTTATGTATATTTGTTGCTGTGATATATTGATATCCTTAATTTTACGTGCTGATGCTAATGGTTACAATGACTACATGTAGTACCTTAGCCATATTTATCAGTTAGATTGATATTTGTCCCTTAAATCATTGTCATGGATAGTATGTTGCTCATGCCTAATTGTAAGCAGTACAGGGACATGCTGTGTTATGACTTTTGGTGATTTAGTTTGCTACTTGTAGTGAATCCTATAATTTTGTTTGCACAACATGTTTGCCACTAAAATTGCCAATCAACTATACTACTATAGCATTAGAATATATATGTATTATATTCTGGGTGATTGTTAAAAGCCATCTGAAAATCAGTATCTGGTGGCATGAAAAGCAAGACGAGGTGGCAGCGTGTCGGCAGATGGAGAGGTATGGTGGGTGGTAAAATAGTTGATAGAAAAGTAGGTAGCCACATGTGGGAATAGATAAGTGAGGAGGGATTTGGAGGGTCTCTATTGATACCCCAGAAAATAGTTGACAGTGTGTTGCCTGTCGAAATGCATGTCCAGAAACATGACTCGTCATCGCCAATTCACCACCCGTCGCCGAACTACTAATACCCCACAAGTAGAGAGCACTGCGACAGGAGCGCCGCAGGATCCAACTATTGGTGGTGGTAACAATCAGGATGATTGGAGCCCTAGCCATTATCTGCAGCTAGACCAAGGAGACGAGGTAATAACTTAGGTCATACCTAATAACGCGATAGTAAGAAATCATGCTAGATAAGTTTGATGGGGACTTATTTATGAATTTTGAAGCAGGTTCCACCGTAAGAGCCAAGTGGTGAGGGTACCAGCAGGACTAAGCATGGTGCAACAAAGCTTCCTCAAACAAGTAAACATTGGCACATCTCTGAGTTCGACCAAGTAGGAGAGCTGGTGGAGCCTCTTAAAGCATTAGGCCCATACAAGAGTGTCATCGGGGCACTTGTAAGAGACTTTATCCCGATCAAATACAGGAAATAGACTGGTCATGAGGATGACCCATGGAGGGTTCTAGAAAGTGAGAAGGAGCTAGTTTGGAACAAGTTGAAAGTGTATTTCACTTTTCCTAATGACTATGACGAGGCGACAGTCAAGAAGAAGGCCAAGGAAATCATGGGTCGCTCGTTCAAGACTTTCAAGGGAACCTTGTATAAGTTAATCAAGGAGGACAGAGAACCGAATTTTGAGGGAGGTCAATACAACAAGCAGAGAGACTTCTGGGAGGAGTTCAAGGCTTACAAGCTATCCAAAGAGGCCAAGGCATCAAGCGAAAGAAATAGAGCAAACTCGCTTAAGGCAAAGGATCCTCATCGCCTAGGATCGCGTGGCTATGTAAGGAAGATTCCAGAATGGAAAATGGAAGTCTAGAAACTAGAGCAGCGCGGCGTTAGGCCTCAGACAAGCGATTGGCAGCCCAGATCAGTAAACTACCTACTCGCAAGGGGGGCACAATACAATAGTGACGGGAGCCTTAATGCCAGTAGTGAACCCGTCAGCAATCTCCTCCAGAGGATTTCAACCTTAACTGAGGAAGTGAATAGAGGTAACCGCAAGTCCGATAGAGAAAATGACGTGCTCACACAAGCACTTGGAAACAAGGAGCACCCCGGTCGCACTAGAGGAGCCAGGAATGTTCCTTGGGTGAAAGCATTCGAAGGTGAATCTTCATCCTATAGGAGTGTCACACCCATTTTTAAGGACAAAAATAGGATGCATAAAAGACTCATGTGCGCCCCAGGAAACAGTCGCACACATAAGTTGAAAAATTACAAAGTATCATCACAGTGCTTATTACATAACGAATAAATATTTAAGACATAGTCTTGAACGATAGGTAATAATAACTAATAGTAATTCTTCAGCGGAAACTCCACACAGGGACACGGTTGACTGGTTGACACCAAGACTAGTACTCATTCCGATAATCTTCCTCAATATCTTCATCTGTTATGGTGGAAATAGCAAGGGTGAGTCCATGTCGAACTCAACAAATATAACATAGGATTCATGAGGCTCAAAAAGGCTAGACATTGTTTAACTACGTTTAGCTTTTAATCATATATTAGCAATTGAGTAGCATCAAGATAAACCACTTCCCATTAAAGAACCAATGATCAATTGTAATAAGGATAATGAATAGCATTAACATAAGCAAATAATAATCAACAATAATTAAGCATGATATAACAGTATGATCAACTATTCCATAAGAATCCCCAAGGCCGCTCGTATCCGTGAGCACGGCTAGTATACCAGTTTTTAACTCTGCGCAGAGGTGTACACTTTCACTGTGAGTCATGATTTCCAAATGAGTGGGGAGATCAAGCCCAAACACCCGAGAACCATATAAAGCCACTCAAAAGTTCGTCTAACAAGTTAGGGCCATTAGATTCACTCGACAGGCAGATGTAGAACCCCCCTTCCCTGTGGCACAACAACCGCAGCCTATACACACTAGGCCAGGGGCTCGCACTACACCCAACGTGGCAAGCCATTCTTACGCCATTTAAGGTAACCTCTAACAAGCTAGAAAAGGTCTCTTGAACAACTAAAGCCAGAGCCATATAGCCCTCACAGCTGTACTGTATATCCCGGTTATCACTTACAGATAAGTCCTTATGGAGAGAAACCAGAGCATCAAAATAATACACATGCTCTAGCCCCCTTTTAACAGTAATAAAATCATCTTAATAGTTGATTGCTTAATCCATTAATCAAATTACAAGATCATTGTTCTTAGTTTAAGCACTAGCAGTAGCTACCCATATGCATTCCCAAGGTTGACAAGGAATCAAGATAACAATCACTAAGTTATAATCTCTAAGGTTGTCAAGGTAAGCACATGCATATGTATGACAATTCAATGTATAGGTAACAAGGATAGTTCTGTGTTATACTTGCCTTGATCAAAGCTTTCCAAGTGATACTGCTGACTTGGCTCAAAGTAATACTCCGAATCGTCCAGATACTGCTCACCTTCTATACTCGATCATCAATCAACAACACACATGCATCCAATCAAACAAACACGAAGCAAACAAAGAGATACAATTAGAACAGTACACCAACAATAACAAAACAGTAATAAAAGTTTATAAAACTCTTCTACACGTTACTACGATCACACAGACGCAAAGATCACCAAATTCGGAGTTAAAACGTATAAGTTATGAATTTTCTAAGATTTCCTATAGATAAATAATTACTTTAATATAAATTCGAAAATAAATTGTCATAAACCTACTGTACAATACTACCAACATGTAGAGCTCGCAAATATGAACCTAACGCAATTTGAACGGGTCAAATCGGAGTTAAAATAAAGATTTTATGACCAAAACAATTCTAGTGGCAAAACTGTAAATGTCTGAAAACGTACTTTTGACTTAACCGGGAGAGAATACGCTTTCCAAACATGAAAACGTACTTTTAGTTTTACGCTACGGACCGCGGGTTGATAACTAAAAAGCTGAGGGTCTCTTTAACAAATTTACCCGCGAAGGGGTAAGTTCTAATCTGGGCCGTTGATCTCGATTTGGACGGCTCGCAATCATCTGCAACCCTACAGTGCTATTCCGGTCACCCCCCTCATGTCCGGCCGGCGGCTCCCCCATGGCCGGCGGGCTCCATCTCGCCGGAGATGGCGGCTCTCCCCATCTAGACCATGGTTCACCACGCATCCGACCCCAAATCGGAAGAGGAGATCACCGCGAACCCATCTAGGCGATCTAGGGAAGCTACGACGGCTTGAGAACGAGACGCGGCTCGGGAAGAACGGCGGCGCCATTGCCGGCTCGCGGAAAGCTTCAATCTCGCAGTTCAAAGCACCAAAATTCAAAAGAAAAGCATAGGGAGGGAGAGGAGAAGATGACAAACTCACCCAAGCGAAGAAAGAAGGCGCAAAACCACCCGTAAGTGACGGCGGTGTGCGACCGAACTCGCCTAGGGTTCCAAGCTTCGAGGCTTGATTTCACGGGACCAAACTCGGGTTTTTAGATGGAAAAAGGGGTGAGAGGGTCACGGCTTCTCTCTTATAGCACCAAAACACCGAATTCGGGTAGGAAATCCCGAAGAATTCGTTGCAGGTACGGCGGTGGTCGCACTCGTGACCGACCCGGCTACGATGCGAGGTAGAAGAGGGCGCTGACAAGCTGGCCCCATCCGTCAGTGAGACGATGAAAGGAGAGGCGGGCGCGGCTTTGCCTGGGCCGGCCCACACGCGCGGGAGAGGCGCGCCTTGGCCCATTAGCAGAAGAACGGCCATAGGCCGGCCGAACGGGCCTCCAGGCCGAATTGGCACACCAGGTAAGTCTATTTCTCTCTTTTTTTAATCTATTTGTTTTCAAAACCTTTTAAATAGATTTTCAAATCCAAATCAAATAAAATAAAGTCCACACCATAAAATAAAATAAATGTAACAGCATGAATGCATCACCAAATATTCTTTTCTAAATTTTAATTTGCCCTTAATTGTTATCTAACTTATTTGAAATTCATTATTCCTAAAGTTTAGAATTTTTGGGTGTTACAAATTCTACCCCCCTTAAAAGAATCTCGTCCTCGAGATTGAACTGCTTACTCAAACAACTGCGGATATGATTTCCTCAATTCATCCTCTCTTTCCCAAGTTGCCTCTGCCTCTGAATATCGATTCCACTGTACTTTACACATCTTAATAATCCGACTTCGAGTAACTCTCTCAGCAGTCTCTAAAATCTTAATCGGAAACTCTTCATATGTAAGATCCTCCTTAACAGTCAACTCTTCTAAAGGTATCTGCTCCTCAGGCACCCGTAAACACTTCTTAAGTTGTGAAACATGGAACACATCATGCACTCCAGATAAATTTTCAGGCAACTCTAATTGATAAGCAACTTCCCCACGTCTAGTAATAACTTTAAATGGTCCAATATACCTTGGTGCTAGTTTACCTTTCATATTAAACCTCTTCACACTTCTCATAGGTGACACCTTCAAATAGACATAATCACCTACCTCAAAAACTAAATCTCTTCTTCTATTGTCAGCATAACTCTTCTGACGAGACTGTGCTACTCTCAAATTCTCACGAATCACTCGCACTTGATCTTCTGTGTTTCTAAGAACATCTGTACCAAACACTTGAGATTCACCTGTCTGATCCCAAAACAATGGAGTTCTACACTTACGTCCATACAAAGCTTCAAACGGTGCCATCTTAAGACTCTGTTGATAACTGTTATTGTAAGAGAATTCTGCATAAGGCAAACTCTTATCCCAACTAGTTCCATATTGCAATGCACAAGCTCTCAACATATCCTCTAATACCTGGTTGGTCCTTTCAGTCTGTCCATCTGTCTGTGGATGATATGCTGTACTAAAATTCAATTTTGTTCCCAATGATTCATGCACAGCTTTCCAAAAATGCGACGTAAACTGCGATCCTCGATCAGATACAATCTTCTTTGGTACTCCATGCAAACATACTATCCTCTCCATATACAACTCTGCCAATTTTGGTCCATGGTAAGTAGTCTTAACTGGTATAAAATGAGCAACTTTAGTTAACCGATCTACTATCACCCAAATAGAGTCATAACCTTTCTGAGTACGCGGTAACCCTACTATAAAATCCATACCAACTTCCTCCCACTTCCATTCAGGAATCTTCATTGGTTGCAACAATCCAGCAGGTCTCTGATGCTCTGCTTTCACCCTCTGACAAGTGTCACACAATGCCACATACTCAGCCATATCTCGCTTTAATCCAACCCACCAATATTTCTGTTTAAGATCCAAATACATCTTAGTACTACCAGGATGAATAGAATAAGCTGACTCATGAGCTTCGCGAAGAATTGCCTGTCTAACAGTTTGATCCTTAGGTACACACAGCCTCTTTCCAAACCACAAAATTCCATTATCATCCATCCGAAAGCCTGGTGACTTACCAATCACTATATCTTCCGCTATCTTCTTTAGTTTCTCATCCTTCAACTGACCCTTGTAGATTTCTTGCTCTAAGGTAGGCTCTATCACTAATTCCATTGTATTAGTAACAATGCCCAAATTCAAATATTCAAATTCAGCACATAACTCACTAGTCATAGACAATGTCCGTATCTCATTGGCATAACTTTTCCTACTAAGAGCATCAGCTACTACATTAGCCTTACCAGGATGATAGTGTATCTCAATATCATAATCCTTAATCAACTCTAACCATCTGCGTTGCCTCAAATTCAGATCTGACTGAGTGAAAATATACTTCAAACTCTTATGATCAGTGTATATATCACTCTTATGTCCAATCAAATAATGTCTCCAAATCTTTAAAGCATGAACTACAGCTGCTAACTCTAAATCATGTGTAGGATAATTCAACTCATGCTTTCTCAACTGCCTAGATGCATAAGCCACAACTCTGCCTTCTTGCATAAGAACACATCCCAAACCTTGACGAGAAGCATCACAATAAATAGAAAACTTCTTACTCAAATCTGGCAAAATCAAAACAGGCGCTGTAGTCAACCTCTTCTTCAATTCCTCAAAACTAGCTTGACATTTATCTGACCACACAAACTTGGCATTCTTCTCTAACAGAGATGTCATAGGTTTAGCAAGTTTAGAAAACCCTTCAATGAACCGTCTGTAATATCCAGCTAATCCCAAGAAACTACGAATCTCGCTAACATCAATAGGTGGTTTCCAATCTAATACATCCTTTACTTTACCTGGATCCACTGATATCCCTCCATTAGAAACAATATGACCAAGGAAAGAAACTTCCTTCAACCAAAACTCACATTTACTTTGCTTCGCATACAGTTTATGCTCTCTAAGTTTCTGCAATACCAACCTCAAATGTTCAGCATGCTCTACCTCTGTCTTGGAAAATACCAGTATATCATCAATAAACACTACCACAAACTTATCCAAATATTCCATGAACACCTTATTCATCATGTACATAAAGTATGCAGGTGCATTGGTCAATCCAAATGATATAACAGTATACTCATACAATCCATACCTTGTAGTAAAAGCTGTCTTTGGAATATCAGAAACACGAATCTTCAACTGATGATAACCAGAACGTAAATCAATCTTAGAGAACACACAAGCACCTCTCAACTGATCAAACAAGTCATCAATCCTGGGCAAAGGGTACTTATTCTTGATAGTTACCTCATTTAGTGACCGGTAATCAACACACATCCTCTGACCGCCATCTTTCTTATCAACAAAAATAACTGGTGCTCCCCAAGGTGATGAACTAGGTCGAATAAAACCTTTATTTTATAATTCTTTAATTTGTTTCTTAAGTTCTTCTAATTCATCTACTCCCATCCTATATGGTCGTTTGGCTATAGGTGCAGTTCCAGGAAGTAATTCAATAAGAAATTCAATGTCTCGGTCAGGTGGCATACCTGGCAATTCATCAGGAAAGACATCCGGAAATTCCTCAATCACTGAATTCTCCTTAATAGTATCTTCAAGCTGATTCACCACAGCGGTTGGTTGCTTCTGCACTGCTACATCCACATTGATTTTATCTCCATTAGGTGCAGTCACAACTACCACTTTCTGCTGACACTGAATCTCTGCCTGATTTTGCTTCATCCAGTCCATACCCAATATCACATCAATACCAGATGTCCTCAACACTATAGGAGTTATCTTAAACTCTACCCCCCTTAATATCATACTAATTGGAAGACAACGATTACTGGTTTGCATGGTACCTCCAGGTGAATTTACTAAGAGAGGTTCTTTCATAGCTAGCATGGGTATACTATGCATTTTAACAAAAATGTTGGATATGAATGTATGAGATGCTCCAGAGTCAAAAAGAACAGTTGTGGGAGTGGAATGTACATTGAACGTACCAATCATAACTTCTGGTGCATCATGAGCTGTATCAGAAGACACATGATTCACCCTTCCAGTACCAGATTGCCTCTGGTTGCTCTTCTGGCTCTGAGGAGTCTGCTGGTTCTGCTTCTCAGGACAATGGTAAGACATATGCCCCTCTTTACCACAGACAAAGCATCTAGTAGGCGTGCTGGGAGCACTATTCTTCATGGGGGTAACATTGGAATTTCCAGTGCGAGGAGTCTGTTGCCCAGTCTGCTGATACTGTTGACGCTGTGGATATGATGAACGCTGTTGTGACTGATTACTTTGCCAATTCTGGGACCACCTCTGATTCGGATTGCGATTCCATTGACTAACCGGTCCCTGAAACTTCTGATGGAAACCATGTTGAGAATTAGTGCGCTGACGGTTGTTGCTTCCTGAGCTTTGTACCTTCATCTTCCTCTTCCTGTCCATCTCTCTGCGCTCATTATCAAGCACAATAGCTTTATTTACCATCTCTTAAAAACTAGCATAGTTGTTCCCCTTCAACTGCAAGCGAAGATCATAATAAATTCCCTTCAATAAAAGACGCTGCCTGTCTGCATCTTCCCTCACTTCATTAGGAGCATAGCGAGCCAACTGGGTGAACCTGTCATGATATTCACTAACGCTCATCTGTCCCATTCTAAGGTTTCTGAATTCTTCCTACTTTAGCTCAATTATACCTTCAGGAATATGACGAGCTCGAAAATCTCTAACAAACTCATTCCAAGTGATAGGAGGAGCATTGTCAGGGCGTGCAGCTTGATATGACTCCCACCAAGTCTGAGCTGTCCCCTGTAACTGACCAGATGCATATAACACCTTCTCCATATCATTGCATTGGGCTATATTCAGCTGTTTCTCCACTGCCCTCACCCAATCATCTGCCTCTAAAGGATCAGCAGCATGAGAAAACACTGGAGGGCATCCCTTCAAAAATTCCCCACGCTTATCCCTCACTTGCACAGGCGGTGGTCCTCCTGCTGGGGGATTGTTCTGCATGTGCTGCATAAACATCTGCATCATCTGATTCTGAGTTTGCATGAGTTCCTCCATAGTAATGGGTGGGTTAGCACCTCCATGACCTCTGCCATGACCTCTGCCCGACATTTGTTTCCAAAAACACAGAAATTGAAATTCAGTACGATCCGAGATGATGTATTCAATAGATAAGCAAAATCTGATTTTTCTGGGCGAACTCCAATTTCAGCAACTCAGTAAAACTGTCATATCTCGAGCTACAGACGTCCAATTCAGATGATCTTTACATGGTTGGAAAGATTACAAAATTTTCTACAACTTTTATTCACAACACTTTTTCTGATTCTGTCAATAAATTGGCCAAAAACTGAACTTAATCGAAACTGTTTCAGAATTCCAGACTGTGCAGTAACTCCAACTTGGAACAGGTATATCTCTTAGCTCATAATAGATAATAAGGTGATTCTTGCGGGGTTGGAAAGATACAGAAGTCTAATTATTCCCAGTAAAATTTCTTAAATTTCTCATGAACGGATTTTAAGTTATTTATAAAACATCCCAGACTGATCCATAAATCAGCAAAGGACAGAACTAAGTTAACCTCATATTCAACTAATATATTTTGATCAAACTTAATATTCTTAACCATGGAACTTGTAGGTATGTCTACAAAACTCCAGCACACATTAAAAAGATCCAAATCACACATTATCATAATAACAATCCATCAATCATACAATTGTTCACACCACAAACTGACTCTTAAAACAAACCAAACTTAAAATTAACTCGCAACTACTATCGTTCCTATTACATAGGGATCTTTCCTATTTCCTAATTAAGCTTCTCATAAATCTTGGGATGACCTAACTCCGCCCTTAATTGGTCAATCTCCTTATAAGCTTGCTCCTTAAGTTCTTTTTCCTTCAGCAACTCATCCTTCAAATCCACCTCATGGAGAGCCAATTCACGAGCTAATCCCACCGTAGCTTGTAAAGTCAAGGAGGAATCATCTGCAAGCGTCACGGTCCAAATACCCTTGTCATGTAAGAAACAAGGAAAATGCCGGAGTGCACCCTTTAACGTCTTGTCCGAGCGTAGACCATGGTAATAAACAAATGCATTGAAAGCAACATCCTCCATGCTTATCTCCACGGTTGCCCTGCTCACTCTGGTAATGAACTTTGACTCCACCTTAGACTCCTTAATGGTAGGATCCCTTTTCTTAACCCATAACTCCGTTTCCCAATAGGAATCCATCCATGGATGACTATACTCTACACTGCGATACTCCAACGTAGCTTCCCAGTCGTAGTAGTAGTTGTCCAAGGTTCTTGTCAACATGTCATGGAAGAAAGCATCTGTCACACCCATTTATCGACCAAATGGAATGCATACCCTTATGTGTGCCCAGAGATCAATCACACATAAGTTAACAAATTATAAAGGATATATCATCACAAATGTTATTACATCACGATTAATAACACATAGTCTTTACAATAACATAGCGGAAGTAAAATATAAAAACTCTCGTGGTAGCTCCAATCACAGGCACATTGACTGGTTGACAGCAAGTCTAGTAATCTTCCGGAAAGTAGAAGTTGTAACACCCTAAAATTTTGAAAAGAAGAAAAATAGGAGAAATATGATTTTTGTATATTTTTGTGAGCATGCAAACTTAGAATGATAATAATTTTTTTTATAAATTTAAAAATCAAATATAAGGGTAGAAACATGATTGAGCATTCATGCTGTTGCATTTGAAATTTTATGTTGAGTGGTTTAAATCAAATTCAAATTTGATTTGAAAATCAATTGAAAAATGAATTTGAAAAATTGGAAAAGGATTTCTTATTCTCTCTCTGCTCTCGGGCCGGTTTTCTTCACGGCCCAGCGCGTGCGGCCCGCTCTTCACTCTCCCCGCGCCCGCATCATTCTCCTGGGCCGAGCCCAAGCCGTGGCCAACGGCCCAGCTTCGCGCGCGTGCGGCCGTCTTCCGCTGTGAGCCGCTGACGAGTCGGTCCCACCTGTCAGTGACCGCCTTCCCTTTCCTTTCTTCTTCCTCCGGCTCTTTCCATCGACGAACACTGTCTTCCCCGATTCGGTGATTCGAATCCGCCTTCAATCTCCCTCCTTTCCATAACCGGTGACGCCTCCGGGCTATAAAACGGAACCCCGTGACTCCCCGCTTCTCATTGAGCCTCTAAGACCCTAGCCTTGACATCCCGGGAAGGTCATCGTCGAAGCTCTGCCTCCACCGCCGCCTTGCCGAGCTAGCCGCCTCCCTTCGGTTGCTCTACAGCTTCGTTTTTGCGCGGGGTAAGGTCGTCGTGATGCGCTCGTTCTTTTGGTACTTTCGGTTTGGCGATTGGTGCTCGGGATGGTCATCTTCGCAAGCTCCGACGAGCTCGGGTTCCATCCGGCCATGGCGCCGCCGCGGGAGGTGGCCGTCGGGACCAAATCCGGCCGGAGCTCCGCCGGCTCTCTCTCCGATCCCATCCGAGCCGTTCATTTTAAATCCGACGGCTAAAATTAGAAGATACCGGTTCAGTTGTGATTTTGTAAAAGAGACCCTGAGTTTTTATTATATCGAACACAGTCCAAAGCGTAAACCAGAAAATACGTTTTGATTAAATGAAAACGTAATTCATTTCGGTAAATGAAAAATACGCTTTCTGATATTTACAGTTTTGCCACTCAACTTGTTTTAGTCGTAGAATCTCCGTTTTAACTCCAATTTGACCCGTTCAAATTGCGTTAGATTCATATTTGCGAGCTCTACATGATGATAGAACTGTTCAGTAGGTTTGTAATAATTTATTTTCGAGCTTGAATTAAAGTAATTATTTATCTATAGGAAATCTTCGTAAATTCATAACTTTGTCGTTTTAGCTCCGTTTTTCGTGATCTTCGCGTCTGTGTGATCCTAGCGAGTTGTAGATTCGTTTTAAAGACTTTTTATCTTATTTTCTTACTGTTGGTGTGTTGTTCTAATTATAGTCTTGTTTGTCTATGCATGATTGTTCTGGATGAATGTTGTTGCTATTGTTGATCGAGTATAGACGGTGAGCAATTCGTTGGAGATCAAGAGTTTTACTACGAACAAGATCACCAGGACCAGTTTGAGCAAGGCAAGTATAGCATGGGATTATCCTTGTTGTCCTATTCATATTAAGCAAATAATATCATTATGCATATATTCCTTGATAAGGATGACTTAGTATTGATCTTATTCCTTGATACCTATTATACTGCATGGATTAGTATTGCTAGTGCTCAACTTGAACTATGATCATGTAATTTGACTAATGGAATATGCAATAAACATTAAAAGATGATTTTATTACTGTTTAAGGGTACTAGAGCATGGGGTTACTTTGGTGCTCTTGTTACTCTCCATAAGGACTCATCTATAAGCGAAAATCCGGGATTTACAGTACAACTGTGAGGGCTAAAATGGCTCTGGCTTTAGTCATATAGAAGGACCTTTTCTAGCTTGTTAGAGGTATTCCTTTATGGCGTAAGAATGGCTTGACGAATCGGGTATAGTGCGGCCTCTGTCCTCATGTGTATAGGCTGCGTGTTATTGTGCCATCAGGAAGGGGGGCTCTACATCTGTTTGCCGAGTGAAATCTAATGGCCCTAACTTGTTAGACGAACCTTCGAAAGACTTCATAGTGAACCCTGCCGACCTTCCTCGGAAGTGGGTCAAGAGATTAGCTACCTCGGGCGAAAGGTTAAATCACGACTCACAGTGAAAGTGTACAACCTCTGCAGAGTGTAAAACTGTTATAACAGCCGTGCTCACGGTCACGAGTGGCCTTGGACCCTTATGGAATAGTGGATCATTAATAATGAATATATTTTTGTTATTCGTTAATCATTTCACATGGATCATATGTTTATTGATTATATTGAGACACTTTGATATCATTGATATATTGAATTAATGCTAATTGAAAGCTACATGCTGATAAACCTATGTTATGCCTTTGAGCCTCATGAACCCCATGTTACATTTGTTGAGTACGAGATGTACTTACGCTTGTTTATTTTTCTTACTTGGATAAAAATCCCGGATGGGTAACAGATGGTGCAAGTAGTGACTACTTCTACTTTCCGGAAGATTACTAGACTTGCTGTCAACCAGTCAATGTGCCTGTGATTGGAGCTACCACGAGAGTTTTTATATTTTACTTCTGCTATGCTATTGTAAAGACTATGTGTTATTAATCATGATGTAATAACATTTGTGATGATACATCCTTTATAATTTTTTAACTTATGTGTGATTGATCTCTGGGCACACATAAGGGTATGCATTCCATTTGGTCGATAAATGGGTGTGACAAATTGGTATCAGAGCCATTGTTGACTGTAGGACGCAAGCCTAGATAGAAATGGTCGATTTAGTGTCATCTTTTCACTATTTTTATGCTCATTATCTTGCTCTTGTTATTTGATAAATTTTTATGCTTCTTATGTCTCATTCTATTATGAAATTTTGCCTCTATTCGAATTACATCTAAAAACTCTGTAGATGGTTCGTGGCCGCAAGACTGCCCGCATCACCACTGGAGGACACTACCCACCTCGTGCTTTGATTTCACCTGAAGAGCCACAAGAGGAAGTACCCCAAGAGAATGAGCAGACTCCTGAAGTACCAATCCAAGTGCCAGCACCTTCTCAGGAAGAACCCGAGCCTGAAGAAGACCCTGAGATCATCGAGATTGAAGATGATGAAGAGGAGGAAGCCAATGGAGAAGAGCAACCCCCGTCTCCCCCACCTGTTGCAGCTGCTGAGGATGTGCCACCCCCTCCAATGGGTTGGACTGTGAAGATCTACCATAAGGCAGGAGGAAATGCTGTTTCTCACCATCGACTTGTGGGAATGCTCTCTGCCTACTTCTCTGATTGGCACCCAGCTGTGGAGTATGTCTGTTGGGAGTACACCCATCCGCTGGAGGAAACTTACTGGAAGGCAAGAGCGAGCATTTTTCCTAAGGATGAAGAAAAAGGAGCATACCAGCTGGACAGGATGTATGCTCACATGGGTCGTCGAGCTACCATGGAGGATAGTATTGAAGATGCTGCTTTTGAAGCGTGTATGGGCCTTCGCTACCTTCGCTTTGACAGCATGAAGCATGATATCCACCGCTACCTCCCTCGTGCACACCCCGACCTTGGATGGGCCATGATGGATCCAGTGCAGTTGGAACCACTTCCTCGGGTGATGGTGAACTTTGTCTATGACATGATGGAGAGGAAGCTGCAGTTAGAGGAGATGGTGAAGGCACAAGGGAAGACCATCAAGAGGTGCCAAGCAATGATTGATGAACTCCGAGCAAACCAAGGCATGACAAAGATTTATGAGACATTAGAGCATGAGCCACGCCAGTAGAAAATAGAAGTCCTTTATGTAATAAGAACGTTCTTAGTAACGTCAGTTGAGTCTTCGAGTCTGTCGTGTGGTTTGAACTTTGGCGTGATAGTTGTTTTATCATTATGTTTATGTGTGAGTTGGATTTTTGTTATGAGTGCTGGGGCTTGTAGGCATGTCTACAAGTTCCATTTTTAAGAATAACCGTCTTTTAGTCAAGGGAATAATAGTTGGGTTTGGTTTTGTCTCGTTTCTGTCCTTGCTGTTTTCTGGAGCAGTCTGCAATATTTCTGATATGGTTCAAAAACGGTTCGTGCAACATTTATGAAATTTTTATGAGAGAAACTAGGCTTAAGCACCTTTCAAAGGCCACTGGAATCACCTTTTTATCTGATCTGGTTCGAGAGATATAACTGTTACAAGTTAAAGTTTCTACACAGTCTGGAATCTAGAACAGTTTCTGTTGCGCCTTAATTTTCATTAACTTAACGACAGAATCTGGTCTTATGGTCTAAATAGAAGTTGTGAGGAATTTCATAAGCTTTCCAACCATATAAAGCACGCCTCTATTGGACTTCTGTAGTTCGAGATATGATTGATTTACTGAACTGATCACACTGATATTCGCTCAGAAAACTTTCAGATATCATTCTTTATCTTATAAGTGGTTGATAACATGGAAATCTCAAAGTTTGCATTCTTATGGATGTCAGATGACCGGAAGAGGAAGAGGCAGGGGTCGTGGAGGTGTTCCCCCGAATCCACCACCACCACCGCCACCAACTATTGAGCAACTTCTGGCAGTGCAGACACAACTCATGCAACAATTGGTGCAGAACCAACATAATCATCCAGTTGCTGGAGTACCACCACGTGATAAGCGTGGTGAGTTTTTGAAGGGGCATCCCTCGGTGTTCACGCATGCCGCTAATCCATTGGAAGCGGATGATTGGCTTCCTGCCGTGGAAAAGCAACTCAACATTGTTTAATGTGATGACCGTCAGAAGGTGTTGTTTGCTTCTGGACAACTCCAGGGAGAAGCTCAGGACTGGTGGGAATCATATGAGTATGGTCGTCCCGCCAATGCTCCTGCAGTCACTTGGCAGGAGTTTAGAGAGAACTTCAGAGCTTATCATATACCAGAAGGAATAATAGAACTGAAGGCAGAGGAATTCCGGAAGTTGACCCAGGGGTCATTGTCTGTAGCTGAGTATCGTGACAAGTTTGCCTAGTTGTCACGATATGCACCACATGAGGTGGCCAATGACAATGATAAGCAGCGCCGTTTTTTGAAGGGATTGTATGATGGATTACAACTGCATCTGATGTCTAATACCTATACCAATTTTCAGACGCTTGTGAACCGCGCTATCGTGGTGGACAACAAGCGCAAGGAGATGGATGCCAAGAGAAAAAGGCTTCAGGGACAGACTTCTGGTAGTAACACTCGTCCCCGTACTGGTTTCCAGCAGGTTAATCAACAGAGGCCTCCTTCTGGTCAGTGGAATCATGGACAGGTCCCTTTCCGCAATCAGTTTCCGCAACGTCCCCTATTCCAGCCGCAGAATGGTAACCAACGCCCTCTGCAGCAGAATGGGAATCAACCTCAGCGCCAGGGTCCTTCCAATAATACTCCCATGAAGACCAGTGCTCCCAATACCCCCAACAAGTGTTTCCGATGTGGAAAAGAAGGTCACTTGTCCTACAACTGTCCTGAGAAGATCAATCAGCAGACTCCACAGAGGCAGGGTAGTCACCAGAAGCCTGCATCTAATATTGGAAGGGTGAACCATTTGTCCCAGGAAACCACAGTGGAGGAACCAGAAGTTATGCTTGGTACGTTCGATGTCCATTCCACCCCCGCCACTGTTCTTTTTGATTCTGGAGCATCACATTCTTTCATATCACAATCATTTGTTAGAATACATAGAATTCATTTGTGTGCCATGAAGAATCCTATATTAGTAAACTCACCTGGTGGAAGTATGCCAGCATCTTATCGTTGTCTCCCGATTAGTCTCATTCTAAGGGGGGTAGAGTTTAAGGTGAGTCCTATAGTATTGAGAACAGCTGGGATCGATCTTATCTTGGGAATGGATTGGATGATGCAACAACAAGCAGAGATTCAGTGCAAAGGTAAATCAGTAGTACTGACAACACCAAAGGGAGATAGGATCAGAGTTGATGTGAAAGTGCAGAAACAGGAGACCGCTTTAGTGAATTAGCTTACTGATGGGGCCAACAAGGAGGACCAGGTTGTGGAAGAGTTCTCCGATGTGTTTCCCGAGGAATTGCCAGGTATGTCGCCCGACCGTGACATTGAATTTATTATTGAATTATTACCTGGGACTGCACCCATAGCTAAGCATCCATATAGAATGGGAGTAGATGAATTAGAAGAACTTAAGAAACAAATTAAGGAATTGTAGGATAAGGGTTTCATTCGTCCTAGTTCTTCACCTTGGGGAGCACCAGTGATTTTTGTGGATAAGAAAGATGGTACTCAGAGGATGTGTGTAGATTATCGGTCTCTCAATGAGGTCACCATCAAGAATAAGTACCCATTGCCTAGGATTGATGACTTGTTTGATCAGTTAAGAGGTGCTTGTGTATTCTCCAAGATTGATCTTCGTTCTGGATATCATCAGTTGAAGATTCGTGCTAGTGATGTACCAAAGACAGCTTTTACCACACGGTATGGGTTGTATGAGTATACAGTGATGTCTTTTGGTCTGACTAATGCTCCTGCATACTTTATGTATTTGATGAATAAGGTATTCATGGAATATCTAGACAAGTTTGTAGTGGTATTCATCGATGATATTCTAGTATTCTCCAAGACTGAGGAGGAACATGCTGAACATTTGAGGCTAGTTTTGCAAAAGCTCAGAGAACACCGGTTATATGCCAAGCGGAGTAAATGTGAGTTTTGGTTGAAGGAAGTTTCCTTTCTTGGTCATGTTGTCTCAAATGGAGGAATATCAGTGGATCCTAGCAAAGTGAAAGACGTATTGAACTGGAAGCCACCAACCAGTGCAAGTGAGATCCGTAGTTTCTTGGGATTAACAGGCTATTACAGAAGATTTATTGAGGGATTTTCTAAGCTTGCGAAGCCAATGACTGCACTATTAGAGAAGAATGCCAAGTTTGTGTGGTCTGAGAAGTGTCAGGCTAATTTTGAGGAATTAAAGAAAAGATTGACTACTGCACCAGTATTAGTTTTGCCAGATCTGAGTAAACAGTTCTCTATTTACTGTGATGCATCTCGTTTGGGTTTAGGATGTGTTCTTATGCAAGAAGGTAGAGTTGTGGCATATGCATCAAGACAGTTGAGAAAGCATGAATTAAATTATCCTACTCATGACTTGGAATTAGCTGCAGTGGTTCATGCATTAAAGATATGGAGACACTATTTGATTGGACATAAAAGTGATATATATACTGATCACAAGAGTTTGAAGTATATCTTCACTCAATCAGATCTGAACTTGAGGCAGCGTAGATGGCTGGAGTTGATAAAGGATTATGATCTAGAGGTGCATTATCACCCAGGAAAGGCTAACGTCGTTGCTGATGCTCTTAGTAGGAAAAGTTACGCTAATGAAATACAAGTAATGCCTTTGGCAAGAGAGTTGTGTGCTGAATGTGAGTATCTGAACTTAGGGTTTATCATCAATGCAGTAGAATTGGTACTAGAACCTACTCTGGAGCAAGAGATACGCAAGAGTCAGATGAAAGATGCAAAATTGAGAGAGATAGCAGAGAATATAGTGAAGGGCAAATCACCAGGATTCCATAAGGATGATAAGGGTACATTATGGTTTGGGAAGAGGTTGTGTGTGCCAGAGGATAAGACTATCAGAAAAGCAATTTTGAGTGAAGCTCATGAGTCAGCTTATTCCATACATCCAGGGAGTACTAAGATGTATCTGGATCTGAGAGAGAAATATTGGTGGTATGGTTTAAAAAGAGATGTTGCTGAATATGTTGCTTTGTGTGACACATGTCAAAGGGTGAAAGCGGAACATCAGAGACCTGCAGGATTGTTACAACCTATGCAGATACCCAAATGGAAATGAGAAGAAGTTGGTATGGATTTTATAGTTGGATTGCCACGTACTCAGAAAGGGTATGATTCGATTTGGGTAATAGTAGATCGCTTAACAAAGGTTGCTCATTTTCTGCCAGTTAGGACTACATATAGCAGTGCGAGGTTGGCAGAATTGTATATGGAAAGAATAGTCAGTCTGCATGGAGTTCCTAAGAAAATTGTGTCTGATCGAGGTACCCAATTTACATCTCATTATTGGCAAAAGATACATGACTCACTAGGAACCAAGCTGAATTTTAGTACAGCTTACCATCCACAGACAGATGGACAGACAGAAAGAATTAATCAGATATTGGAGGATATGTTGAGAGCTTGTGCTTTACAATATGGTACTAGTTGGGATAAGAGTTTGCCTTATGCAGAGTTCTCCTATAACAATAGTTATCAGAAGAGTCTTCAGATGGCACCGTTTGAGGCTCTGTATGGACGAAAGTGTAGAACCCCGTTGTTCTAGAATCAGACAGGGGAAAGTCAAGTGTTTGGGCCTGATGTACTCAAGGATGCTGAAAAGAAAGTAAGAATGATTAGGAATAATCTAAAAATAGCTCAGTCCAGACAGAAGAGTTACGCTGATACTCGGAGAAGAGAGTTAATCTTTGAAGTAGGAGATTATGTATATTTGAAAGTATCGCCAATGAGGAGTGTGAGAAGGTTCAACATGAAAGGTAAATTGGCACCAAGATATATTGGACCTTTCAAGATTATAGAGAGACGTGGTGAAGTAGCATATCAGTTGGAATTACTAGAAAGTTTGGCGGGTGTACATGATGTGTTCCATGTGTCTCAACTGAAGAAATGTTTGCGAGTACCAGAGGAACAGATTTCGCTAGAGGAGCTCACTGTTAAGGAGGATCTTACATATGAAGAGTTTCCAGTGAAAATTCTAGAGACTGCCGAAAAAGTTACGAGAAGTCGAACTATTAAGATGTGCAAAGTTCAGTGGAATCGGTACACAGAGGGTGAGGCCACTTGGGAAAGAGAAGAGGATCTGAGAAAAACCTACCCGAAACTGTTTGAGTAAGCATCTTCCGAATCTCGGGACGAGATTCATCTTAAGGGGGGTAGAATTGTAACACCCTAAAATTTTGAAAAGAAGAAAAATAGGAGAAATATGATTTTTGTATATTTTTGTGAGCATGCAAACTTAGAATGATAATAATTTTTTTTATAAATTTAAAAATCAAATATAAGGGTAGAAACATGATTGAGCATTCATGCTGTTGCATTTGAAATTTTGTGTTGAGTGGTTTAAATCAAATTCAAATTTGATTTGAAAATCAATTGAAAAATGAATTTGAAAAATTGGAAAAGGATTTCTTATTCTCTCTCTGCTCTCGGGCCGGTTTTCTTCACGGCCCAGCGCGTGCGGCCCGCTCTTCACTCTCCCCGCGCCCGCATCGTTCTCCTGGGCCGAGCCCAAGCCGTGGCCAACGGCCCAGCTTCGCGCGCGTGCGGCCGTCTTCCGCTGTGAGCCGCTGACGAGTCGGTCCCACCTGTTAGTGACCGCCTTCCCTTTCCTTTCTTCTTCCTCCGGCTCTTTCCATCGACGAACACCGTCTTCCCCGATTCGGTGATTCGAATCCGCCTCCAATCTCCCTCCTTTCCATAACCGGTGACGCCTCCGGGCTATAAAACGGAACCCCGTGACTCCCCGCTTCTCATTGAGCCTCTAAGACCCTAGCCTTGACATCCCGGGAAGGTCATCGTCGAAGCTCCGCCTCCACCGCCGCCTTGCCGAGCTAGCCGCCTCCCTTCGGTTGCTCTACAGCTTCGTTTTTGCGCGGGGTAAGGTCGTCGTGATGCGCTCGTTCTTTTGGTACTTTCGGTTTGGCGATTGGTGCTCGGGATGGTCATCTTCGCAAGCTCCGGCGAGCTCGGGTTCCATCCGGCCATGGCGCCGCCGCGGGAGGTGGCCGTCGGGACCAAATCCGACCGGAGCTCCGCCGGCTCTCTCTCCGATCCCATCCGAGCCGTTCATTTTAAATCCGACGGCTAGAATTAGAAGATACCGGTTCGGTTGTGATTTTGTAAAAGAGACCCTGGGTTTTTATTATATCGAACCCGCGGTCCAAAGCGTAAACCAGAAAATACGTTTTGATTAAATGAAAACGTAATTCGTTTCGGTAAATGAAAAATACGCTTTCTGATATTTACAGTTTTGCCACTCAACTTGTTTTAGTCGTAGAATCTCCGTTTTAACTCCAATTTGACCCATTCAAATTGCGTTAGATTCATATTTGTGAGCTCTACATGATGATAGAACTGTTCAGTAGGTTTGTAATAATTTATTTTCGAGCTTGAATTAAAGTAATTATTTATCTATAGGAAATCTTCGTAAATTCATAACTTTGTCGTTTTAGCTCCGTTTTTCGTGATCTTCGCGTCTGTGTGATCCTAGCGAGTTGTAGATTCGTTTTAAAGACTTTTTATCTTATTTTCTTACTGTTGGTGTATTGTTCTAATTATAGTCTTGTTTGTCTATGCATGATTGTTCTGGATGAATGTTGTTGCTATTGTTGATCGAGTATAGACGGTGAGCAATTCGTTGGAGATCAAGAGTTTTACTATGAACAAGATCACCAGGACCAGTTTGAGCAAGGCAAGTATAGCATGGGATTATCCTTGTTGTCATATTCATATTAAGCAAATAATATCATTATGCATATATTCCTTGATAAGGATGACTTAGTATTGATCTTATTCCTTGATACCTATTATACTGCATGGATTAGTATTGCTAGTGCTCAACTTGAACTATGATCATGTAATTTGACTAATGGAATATGCAATAAACATTAAAAGATGATTTTATTACTGTTTAAGGGTACTAGAGCATGGGGTTACTTTGGTGCTCTTGTTACTCTCCATAAGGACTCATCTATAAGCGAAAATCCGGGATTTACAGTACAACTGTGAGGGCTAAAATGGCTCTAGCTTTAGTCATATAGAAGGACCTTTTCTAGCTTGTTAGAGGTATTCCTTTATGGCATAAGAATGGCTTGACGAATCGGGTATAGTGCGGCCTCTGTCCTCATGTGTATAGGCTGCGTGTTATTGTGCCATCAGGAAGGGGGGCTCTACATCTGTTTGCCGAGTGAAATCTAATGGCCCTAACTTGTTAGACGAACCTTCGAAAGACTTCATAGTGAACCCTGCCGACCTTCCTCAGAAGTGGGTCAAGAGATTAGCTACCTCGGGCGAAAGGGTAAATCACGACTCACAGTGAAAGTGTACAACCTCTGCAGAGTGTAAAACTGTTATAACAGCCGTGCTCACGGTCACGAGTGGCCTTGGACCCTTATGGAATAGTGGATCATTAATAATGAATATGTTTTTGCTATTCGTTAATCATTTCACATGGATCATATGTTTATTGATTATATTGAGACACTTTGATATCATTGATATATTGAATTAATGCTAATTGAAAGCTACATGCTGATAAACCTATGTTATGCCTTTGAGCCTCATGAACCCCATGTTACATTTGTTGAGTACGAGATGTACTTACGCTTGTTTATTTTTCTTACTTGGATAAAAATCCCGGATGGGTAACAGATGGTGCAAGTAGTGACTACTTCTACTTTCCGGAAGATTACTAGACTTGCTGTCAACCAGTCAATGTGCCTGTGATTGGAGCTACCACGAGAGTTTTTATATTTTACTTCCGCTATGCTATTGTAAAGACTATGTGTTATTAATCGTGATGTAATAACATTTGTGATGATACATCCTTTATAATTTGTTAACTTATGTGTGATTGATCTCTGGGCACACATAAGGGTATGCATTCCATTTGGTCGATAAATGGGTGTGACAAATTGGTATCAGAGCCATTGTTGACTGTAGGACGCAAGCCTAGATAGAAATGGTCGATTTAGTGTCATCTTTTCACTATTTTTATGCTCATTATCTTGCTCTTGTTATTTGATAAATTTTTATGCTTCTTATGTCTCATTCTATTACGAAATTTTGCCTCTATTCTAATTACATCTAAAAACTCTGTAGATGGTTCGTGGCCGCAAGACTGCCCGCATCACCACTGGAGGACACTACCCACCTCGTGCTTTGATTTCACCTGAAGAGCCACAAGAGGAAGTACCCCAGGAGAATGAGCAGACTCCTGAAGTACTAATCCAAGTGCCAGCACCTTCTCAGGAAGAACCCGAGCCTGAAGAAGACCCTGAGATCATCGAGATTGAAGATGATGAAGAGGAGGAAGCCAATGGAGAAGAGCAACCCCCGTCTCCCCCACCTGTTGCAGCTGCTGAGGATGTGCCACCCCCTCCAATGGGTTGGACTGTGAAGATCTACAACAAGGCAGGAGGAAATGTTGTTTCTCACCATCGACTTGTGGGAATGCTCTCTACCTACTTCTCTGATTGGCACCCTGCTGTGGAGTATGTCTGTTGGGAGTACACCCATCCGCTGGAGGACACTTACTGGAAGGCAAGAGCGAGCATTTTTCTTAAGGATGAAGAAAAAGGAGCATACCAGCTGGACAGGATGTATGCTCACATGGGTCGTCGAGCTACCATGGAGGATAGTATTGAAGATGCTGCTTTTGAAGCGTGTATGGGCCTTCGCTACCTTCGCTTTGACAGCATGAAGCATGATATCCACCGCTACCTCCCTCGTGCACACCCCGACCTTGGATGGGCCATGATGGATCCAGTGCAGTTGGAACCACTTCCTCGGGTGATGGTGAACTTTGTCTATGACATGATGGAGAGGAAGCTGCAGTTAGAGGAGATGGTGAAGGCACAAGGGAAGACCATCAAGAGGTGCCAAGCAATGATTGATGAACTCCGAGCAAACCAAGGCATGGCAAAGATTTATGAGACATTAGAGCATGAGCCACGCCAGTAGAAAATAGGAGTCCTTTATGTAATAAGAACATTCTTAGTAACGTCAGTTGAGTCTTCGAGTCTGTCGTGTGGTTTGAACTTTGGTGTGATAGTTGTTTTATCATTATGTTTATGTGTGAGTTGGATTTTTGTTATGAGTGCTGGGGCTTGTAGGCATGTCTACAAATTCCATTTTTAAGAATAACCGTCTTTTAGTCAAGGGAATAATAGTTGGGTTTGGTTTTGTCTCGTTTCTGTCCTTGCTGTTTTCTGGAGCAGTCTGCAATATTTCTGATATGGTTCAAAAACGGTTCGTGCAATATTTATGAAATTTTTATGAGAGAAACTAGGCTTAAGCACCTTTCAAAGGCCACTAGAATCACCTTTTTATCTGATCTGGTTCGAGAGATATAACTGTTACAAGTTAAAGTTTCTGCACAGTCTGGAATCTAGAATAGTTTCTGTTGCGCCTTAATTTTCATTAATTAACGACAGAATCTGGTCTTATGGTCTAAATAGAAGTTGTGAGGAATTTCATAAGCTTTCCAACCATATAAAGCACGCCTCTATTGGACTTCTTTAGTTCGAGATATGATTGATTTACTGAACTGATCACACTGATATTCGCTCAGAAAACTTTCAGATATCATTCTTTATCTTATAAGTGGTTGATAACATGGAAATCTCAAAGTTTGCATTCTTATGGATGTCAGATGGCCGGAAGAGGAAGTGGCAGGGGTCGTGGAGGTGTTCCCCCGAATCCACCACCACCACCGCCACCAACTATTGAGCAACTTCTGGCAGTGCAGACACAACTCATGCAACAATTGGTGCAGAACCAACATAATCATCCAGTTGCTGGAGTACCACCACGTGATAAGCGTGGTGAGTTTTTGAAGGGGCATCCCTCGGTGTTCACGCATGCTGCTAATCCATTGGAAGCGGATGATTGGCTCCGTGCCGTGGAAAAGCAACTCAACATTGTTCAATGTGATGACCGTCAGAAGGTGTTGTTTGCTTCTGGACAACTCCAGGGAGAAGCTCAGGACTGGTGGGAATCATATGAGTATGGTCGTCCCGCCAATGCTCCTGCAGTCACTTGGCAAGAGTTTAGAGAGAACTTCAGAGCTTATCATATACCAGAAGGAATAATAGAACTGAAGGCAGAGGAATTCCGGAATTTGACCCAGGGGTCATTGTCTGTAGCTGAGTATCGTGACAAGTTTGCCTAGTTGTCACGATATGCACCACATGAGGTGGCCAATGACAATGATAAGCAGCGCCGTTTTTTGAAGGGATTGTATGATGGATTACAACTGCAGCTGATGTCTAATACCTATACCAATTTTCAGACGCTTGTGAACCGCGCTATCGTGGTGGACAACAAGCGCAAGGAGATGGATGCCAAGAGAAAAAGGCTTTAGGGACAGACTTCTGGTAGTAACACTCATCCCCGTACTGGTTTCCAGCAGGTTAATCAACAGAGGCCTCCTTCTGGTCAGTGGAATCGTGGACAGGTCCCTTTCCGCAATCAGTTTCCGCAACGTCCCCTATTCCAGCCGCAGAATGGTAACCAACGCCCTCCGCAGCAGAATGGGAATCAACCTCAGCGCCAGGGTCCTTCCAATAATACTCCCATGAAGACCAGTGCTCCCAATACCCCCAACAAGTGTTTCCGATGTGGAAAAGAAGGTCACTTGTCCTACAACTGTCCTGAGAAGATCAATCAGCAGACTCCACAGAGGCAGGGTAGTCACCAGAAGCCTGCATCTAATATTGGAAGGGTGAACCATTTGTCCCAGGAAACCACAGTGGAGGAACCAGAAGTTATGCTTGGTACGTTCGATGTCCATTCCACCCCCGCCACTGTTCTTTTTTATTCTGGAGCATCACATTCTTTCATATCACAATCATTTGTTAGAATACATAGAATTCATTTGTGTGCCATGAAGAATCCTATATTAGTAAACTCACCTGGTGGAAGTATGCCAGCATCTTATCGTTGTCTCCCGATTAGTCTCATTCTAAGGGGGGTAGAGTTTAAGGTGAGTCCTATAGTATTGAGAACAGCTGGGATCGATCTTATCTTGGGAATGGATTGGATGATGCAACAACAAGCAGAGATTCAGTGCAAAGGTAAATCAGTAGTACTGACAACACCAAAGGGAGATAGGATCAGAGTTGATGTGAAAGTGCAGAAACAGGAGACCGCTTTAGTGAATCAGCTTACTGATGGGGCCAACAAGGAGGACCAGGTTGTGGAAGAGTTCTCCGATGTGTTTCCCGAGGAATTGCCAGGTATGCCGCCCGACCGTGACATTGAATTTATTATTGAATTATTACCTGGGACTGCACCCATAGCTAAGCGTCCATATAGAATGGGAGTAGATGAATTAGAAGAACTTAAGAAACAAATTAAGGAATTGCAGGATAAGGGTTTCATTCGTCCTAGTTCTTCACCTTGGGGAGCACCAGTGATTTTTGTGGATAAGAAAGATGGTACTCAGAGGATGTGTGTAGATTATCGGTCTCTCAATGAGGTCACCATCAAGAATAAGTACCCATTGCCTAGGATTGATGACTTGTTTGATCAGTTAAGAGGTGCTTGTGTATTCTCCAAGATTGATCTTTGTTCTGGATATCATCAGTTGAAGATTCGTGCTAGTGATGTACCAAAGACAGCTTTTACCACACGGTATGGGTTGTATGAGTATACAGTGATGTCTTTTGGTCTGACTAATGCTCCTGCATACTTTATGTATTTGATGAATAAGGTATTCATGGAATATCTAGACAAGTTTGTAGTGGTATTCATCGATGATATTCTAGTATTCTCCAAGACTGAGGAGGAACATGCTGAACATTTGAGGCTAGTTTTGCAAAAGCTCAGAGAACACCGGTTATATGCCAAGCGGAGTAAATGTGAGTTTTGGTTGAAGGAAGTTTCCTTTCTTGGTCATGTTGTCTCAAATGGAGGAATATCAGTGGATCCTAGCAAAGTGAAAGACGTATTGAACTGGAAGCCACCAACCAGTGCAAGTGAGATCCGTAGTTTCTTGGGATTAGCAGGCTATTACAGAAGATTTATTGAGGGATTTTCTAAGCTTGTGAAGCCAATGACTGCACTATTAGAGAAGAATGCCAAGTTTGTGTGGTCTGAGAAGTGTCAGGCTAATTTTGAGGAATTAAAGAAAAGATTGACTACTACACCAGTATTAGTTTTGCCAGATCTGAGTAAACAGTTCTCTATTTACTGTGATGCATCTCGTTTGGGTTTAGGATGTGTTCTTATGCAAGAAGGTAGAGTTGTGGCATATGCATCAAGACAGTTGAGAAAGCATGAATTAAATTATTCTACTCATGACTTGGAATTAGCTGCAGTGGTTCATGCATTAAAGATATGGAGACACTATTTGATTGGACATAAAAGTGATATATATACTGATCACAAGAGTTTGAAGTATATCTTCACTCAATCAGATCTGAACTTGAGGCAGCGTAGATGGCTGGAGTTGATAAAGGATTATGATCTAGAGGTGCATTATCACCCAGGAAAGGCTAACGTCGTTGCTGATGCTCTTAGTAGGAAAAGTTACGCTAATGAAATACAAGTAATGCCTTTGGCAAGAGAGTTGTGTGCTGAATGTGAGTATCTGAACTTAGGGTTTATCATCAATGCAGTAGAATTGGTACTAGAACCTACTCTGGTGCAAGAGATACGCAAGAGTCAGATGAAAGATGCAAAATTGAGAGAGATAGCAGAGAATATAGTGAAGGGCAAATCACCAGGATTCCATAAGGATGATAAGGGTACATTATGGTTTGGAAAGAGGTTGTGTGTGCCAGAGGATAAGACTATCAGAAAAGCAATTTTGAGTGAAGCTCATGAGTCAGCTTATTCCATACATCCAGGGAGTACTAAGATGTATCTGGATCTGAGAGAGAAATATTGGTGGTATGGTTTAAAAAGAGATGTTGCTGAATATGTTGCTTTGTGTGACACATGTCAAAGGGTGAAAGCGGAACATCAGAGACCTGCAGGATTGTTACAACCTATGCAGATACCCGAATGGAAATGGGAAGAAGTTGGTATGGATTTTATAGTTGGATTGCCACGTACTCAAAAAGGGTATGATTCGATTTGGGTAATAGTAGATCGCTTAACAAAGGTTGCTCATTTTCTGCCAGTTAGGACTACATATAGCAGTGCGAGGTTGGCAGAATTGTATATGGAAAGAATAGTCAGTCTGCATGGAGTTCCTAAGAAAATTGTGTCTGATCGAGGTACCCAATTTACATCTCATTATTGGCAAAAGATACATGACTCACTAGGAACCAAGCTGAATTTTAGTACAGCTTACCATCCACAGACAGATGGACAGACGGAAAGAATTAATCAGATATTGGAGGATATGTTGAGAGCTTGTGCTTTACAATATGGTACTAGTTGGGATAAGAGTTTGCCTTATGCAGAGTTCTCCTATAACAATAGTTATCAGAAGAGTCTTCAGATGGCACCGTTTGAGGCTCTGTATGGACGAAAGTGTAGAACCCCGTTGTTCTGGAATCAGACAGGGGAAAGTCAAGTGTTTGGGCCTGATGTACTCAAGGATGCTGAAAAGAAAGTAAGAATGATTAGGAATAATCTAAAAATAGCTCAGTCCAGACAGAAGAGTTACGCTGATACTCGGAGAAGAGAGTTAATCTTTGAAGTAGGAGATTATGTATATTTGAAAGTATCGCCAATGAGGAGTGTGAGAAGGTTCAACATGAAAGGTAAATTGGCACCAAGATATATTGGACCTTTCAAGATTATAGAGAGACGTGGTGAAGTAGCATATCAGTTGGAATTACCAGAAAGTTTGGCGGGTGTACATGATGTGTTCCATGTGTCTTAACTGAAGAAATGTTTGCGAGTACCAGAGGAACAGATTTCGCTAGAGGAGCTCACTGTTAAGGAGGATCTTACATATGAAGAGTTTCCAGTGAAAATTCTAGAGACTGCCGAAAAAGTTACGAGAAGTCGAACTATTAAGATGTGCAAAGTTCAGTGGAATCGGTACACAGAGGGTGAGGCCACTTGGGAAAGAGAAGAGGATCTGAGAAAAACCTACCCGAAACTGTTTGAGTAAGCATCTTCTGAATCTCGGGACGAGATTCATCTTAAGGGGGGTAGAATTGTAACACCCTAAAATTTTGAAAAGAAGAAAAATAGGAGAAATATGATTTTTGTATATTTTTGTGAGCATGCAAACTTAGAATGATAATAATTTTTTTTATAAATTTAAAAATCAAATATAAGGGTAGAAACATGATTGAGCATTCATGCTGTTGCATTTGAAATTTTGTGTTGAGTGGTTTAAATCAAATTCAAATTTGATTTGAAAATCAATTGAAAAATGAATTTGAAAAATTGGAAAAGGATTTCTTATTCTCTCTCTGCTCTCGGGCCGGTTTTCTTCACGGCCCAGCGCGTGCGGCCCGCTCTTCACTCTCCCCGCGCCCGCATCCTTCTCCTGGGCCGAGCCCAAGCCGTGGCCAACGGCCCAGCTTCGCGCGCGTGCGGCCGTCTTCCGCTATGAGCCGCTGACGAGTCGGTCCCACCTGTCAGTGACCGCCTTCCCTTTCCTTTCTTCTTCCTCCGGCTCTTTCCATCGACGAACACCGTCTTCCCCGATTCGGTGATTCGAATCCGCCTCCAATCTCCCTCCTTTCCATAACCGGTGACGCCTCCGGGCTATAAAACGGAACCCCGTGACTCCCCGCTTCTCATTGAGCCTCTAAGACCCTAGCCTTGACATCCTGGGAAGGTCATCGTCGAAGCTCCGCCTCCACCGCCGCCTTGCCGAGCTAGCCGCCTCCCTTCGGTTGCTCTACACCTTCGTTTTTGCGCGGGGTAAGGTCGTCGTGATGCGCTCGTTCTTTTGGTACTTTCGGTTTGGCGATTGGTGCTCGGGATGGTCATCTTCGCAAGCTCCGACGAGCTCGGGTTCCATCCGGCCATGGCGCCGCCGCGGGAGGTGGCCGTCGGGACCAAATCCGGCCGGAGCTCCGCCGGCTCTCTCTCCGATCCCATCCGAGCCGTTCATTTTAAATCTGACGGCTAGAATTAGAAGATACCGGTTCGGTTGTGATTTTGTAAAAGAGACCCTGAGTTTTTATTATATCGAACCCGCGGTCCAAAGCGTAAACCAGAAAATACGTTTTGATTAAATGAAAACGTAATTCGTTTCGGTAAATGAAAAATACGCTTTCTGATATTTACAGTTTTGCCACTCAACTTGTTTTAGTCGTAGAATCTCCGTTTTAACTCCAATTTGACCCGTTCAAATTGCGTTAGATTCATATTTGCGAGCTCTACATGATGATAGAACTGTTCAGTAGGTTTGTAATAATTTATTTTCGAGCTTGAATTAAAGTAATTATTTATCTATAGGAAATCTTCGTAAATTCATAACTTTGTCGTTTTAGCTCCGTTTTTCGTGATCTTCGCGTCTGTGTGATCCTAGCGAGTTGTAGATTCGTTTTAAAGACTTTTTATCTTATTTTCTTACTGTTGGTGTATTGTTCTAATTATAGTCTTGTTTGTCTATGCATGATTGTTCTGGATGAATGTTGTTGCTATTGTTGATCGAGTATAGACGGTGAGCAATTCGTTGGAGATCAAGAGTTTTACTACGAATAAGATCACCAGGACCAGTTTGAGCAAGGCAAGTATAGCATGGGATTATCCTTGTTGTCCTATTCATATTAAGCAAATAATATCATTATGCATATATTCCTTGATAAGGATGACTTAGTATTGATCTTATTCCTTGATACCTATTATACTGCATGGATTAGTATTGCTAGTGCTCAACTTGAACTATGATCATGTAATTTGACTAATGGAATATGCAATAAACATTAAAAGATGATTTTATTACTGTTTAAGGGTACTAGAGCATGGGGTTACTTTGGTGCTCTTGTTACTCTCCATAAGGACTCATCTATAAGCGAAAATCCGGGATTTACAGTACAACTGTGAGGGCTAAAATGGCTCTGGCTTTAGTCATATAGAAGGACATTTTCTAGCTTGTTAGAGGTATTCCTTTATGGCGTAAGAATGGCTTGACGAATCGGGTATAGTGCGGCCTCTGTCCTCATGTGTATAGGCTGCGTGTTATTGTGCCATCAGGAAAGGGGGCTCTACATCTGTTTGCCGAGTGAAATCTAATGGCCCTAACTTGTTAGACGAACCTTCGAAAGACTTTATAGTGAACCCTGTCGACCTTCCTCGGAAGTGGGTCAAGAGATTAGCTACCTCGGGCGAAAGGGTAAATCACGACTCACAGTGAAAGTGTACAACCTCTGCAGAGTGTAAAACTGTTATAACAGCCGTGCTCACGGTCACGAGTGGCCTTGGACCCTTATGGAATAGTGGATCATTAATAATGAATATGTTTTTGCTATTCGTTAATCATTTCACATGGATCATATGTTTATTGATTATATTGAGACACTTTGATATAATTGATATATTGAATTAATGCTAATTGAAAGCTACATGCTGATAAACCTATGTTATGCCTTTGAGCCTCATGAACCCCATGTTACATTTGTTGAGTACGAGATGTACTTACGCTTGTTTATTTTTCTTACTTGGATAAAAATCCCGGATGGGTAACAGATGGTGCAAGTAGTGACTGTAACACTTCAAGTGTTTAGTCCTTAATTGCATTGCATTTGCATGGCATAAGCATAAGCATGCATCATTCATGTTTGTTATTTTATGTGATGCAACACATGTGATTATTTTAGGGTTTGTTTGATTTATTTCATGAAGTACTTGATAGTTGGTGTAACAAAAAGGTAAGGTAGCCAATCATGACCTACAACACCTTAGTTATACTTAGGGTAACATTTGGAACAAGTTTCATATTGACCAAAATTACAAATTTGCCCTCCAAGAGAAGTTGACCACCATTTGACCCTAGAAGGCTCTAGTTTGACCAGTTAAAAAGTCCAGCTTAGAAATCTTGCATGGAGGAACAACCTTAAGCAAAGTTGTAGAGAATTTCATAAGGAACCAAAGTTCTAATATGGCAATCTCATGAAAATGACCAGAGCATGCTCAAAAATGGCCCACAAGTCAGCTTGAGTGGTGATCAACACTTAGAAAAATTCTAAGTCTGGAAATTGGGCTTTTCAGTTTCACTGTACCTCACTTTAGCAACTTGTAACTCACAAACTAGGCCAAACCAATCCTAGAGCCAATTGACAAAGTTGTTGTCCACACATAGCTCTACAACATTGTCAATATCACCATCACCTGGTTCTCAATAGTTTAGGAGATATAATGTCTTGAAGTTAGGGTTTCAGTCGGCATAGTGACTGAAACTAAGTTTCAGTTTTCGGGTGACCCACTTTGGAGCCTTGTAGTTTCAAATCTAGGCCGAACTAGCCCAAACTCCAATTGACAAACTTGTAGTCCTCATGTAGCTCTACAATTCTAGTATTATCATCTTCTTCTAACTCGAGCTGGATTAGGAGGTGTAGAAGCTCAAACTTCGGCTGTCAGTCGGTCATCGCTGTCACCGATCCCCGATTCAGTTTCGTCAGCGTCAGGTGGCCGACCGTTTCAGGCCATCGCCGCCGCGTGTCCTCCACGCGCCACCCGCGACCTGGCGCCTTGGCCAGCTGCCGAGCGCCTTGAAGAGTGTCTCTGCGGTCGTCCAGACCTCATCCGCCCATCCTCTCCTCCTCCTTCCCTCTCTCATCTCCAGAGCGGAGAAAACCGAGCCGCCATTGCCGTTCTTCTCCGGCGAGCTCAAGCGCGAGCCACACCGCATCACCGGCCACTAGACCTCGCCAATCCCTCCGCCTCACCACCCTCCATCTCCCTGACCCACCGAAGCCAGCGATTTGACTCAAGGTGAGCCGCATTGCTTTCTTCCCCGTCTCCGAGAGGTCGCCGGAGCCCGCCATGGGACCTCACCGTGGTCGGGGTGCTTCGGGTCTCTCTCCATCCTCCCTTCCTAGCAAAATGGATCCGCCTAGCTTCGGTGAAGCTCGTACCGAGCCTAGACCGCACCGTACATCCTCACCGTCGACGGTGCGCCGCCACCGGACATCACCGGCCGCCGCTCGCGGTGACAAGCCCCTTCCACCCCATCCCCATCCATTCCACGAGCACCAATCGACGCACCGGGTGACGGAGAACACGAGGCAGTGCTCAGTTGGCCGAGCGAGCTCTTCTCCGGCGAGCTCGAGCTCGTCGGAGCTCGCGGGTCTCCGCCTCCCCTACCTCCGGTCACTGACCGCGGGGCCCGCCCGTCAGTGTCGCGCGCGGGCGGGAGCGCTGAGCGGGCCGCGCGCGCGCGAGTGTGGGCCGAGTTTTTCCGGGCCGGCCCAGTCGTCCGAAATGAAATTCATTTTTATTATTTTGTCACTGATTTTTGTACAAGTTGGAAAAATATAGATCTAGGGTTTTAATGATCCAAAAATCATGAGATAAATTTTATTAGGGTCTACATGATGTGTAGTATTTTAGAAAAATATGGATCTGGCATGAGATGTTTAAATTCTGTAAGAATTTAATAGATCCTTTAAATGTGTTTTGGAATGCATGCAAATTTGTTAAATTTATAACTTGAGCTGTAGTGTTCCATAAATCATAAAATTTGGTGGGTAGTTTACTCTATGCTAGCCCTAGCTCTGGTAAAAATTTGGGCATCAGTGCTTAAATACTTTTCAAGTTATTATGCTATCTTGTTATTCTAGGAAATATTTAAATGAATTTTTGTAATTTTTCTACATGTGCAATGTTCATATAACTTTTTGGAGAATGTCTTGGTACCCTAGACTGTCCAAGAAAATTAAGAAATCTGTTGTTTGACACTTTTTACTATGCTTGGTTATTTATACAAAAATCAGCCTTTTTGGCTTGGGAATTTTGTGTAGGAAGTTCCTGTGAATAAATTGAGTTCAAAATTTTACAGTAGTCTCTTTGTGGGTCAGAGAGTCCCCTGTAATTTTTGTAGAATTTTAGGAGCAGTTTACACATATGTTTGAAATTCCACTTAATTACTTAAGTAAATTGAGAAATGGGTTTAAATAAATGTTCTAGGTGGGCACACCTTACTTCCTGGTGTCTTTGTGATATTTGTGAACTTGTAGTAGCATTAGTTTGGTTTTAGAGAATGTTTGCCACATCAATAAATATTTAACCTTTGTAATTTTAGGTTTTCTGGACAGCTAAGTAGTAATTCTAAATTTGGCTTTGATAAAATTGGTTGCTGGACAACTTGTAAATACCAAAGTTGGAGTAAACTTGATGAACTAGCTTGTGTTAAAATTTGGAAGTATTTGGCTTAGTAGTTTGAGAGTTACTGTTGTTTAAAGTGGCAGTTCAAAATCTGCTACTCTCTGTTTTGGAGAGGACAGATTCTGGAACTTGTGAAGTTTGACATGGAAAACTTAGGAGTTTGGAGTTGAGGTCTGAAAATGAATTGTAGTACATTTCTTAGGCTTTCCAGATTGCCTTAGATCATATCTTTTGGAATTGTAAATCTCCAGTTGTGATAAAAACAAGTAGCTGCTGTCCAGAATGCTTACTGTGGTGTTTTGCTGATTGATATGGTGTGATATCCTAAGACATGCTACTTTTGTAATTGTTAGGTGTTAGGGCCTTAACTGAGGATGAGCAACTTTATCTTAGGTTAAGTAGCTTAGGTAAGTACTTCTCCACCGGAGAAGAGATTTGCACGTACTAATAAAGTAACTTGATTAGATTATTGTTTTTATCTCTGAAATGCATTCCATTCCGAGCATATTGCATCTTTCGTTATGCATCCATGGTATTTATTGTGCATTCATGCAATAGGTGTACCGGAGGGGGTGACACTTCTCGAATTCGAACAAGCGATACCGGAGGAGGTGCTGAGTCAACCGGAGGAATTAGCAGAAGAACCCAACGTCGGGGAAGCTCCGTCAGAAGATCTACCCGAGTGCCCTGACCACCGGCCTTCAACTTTTCTGAAAGGCAAGCCCCGGTGCATGCTGAACCTACTGATTTATAAATTAATCTTGAGTACTTTTAATTGTTTACTGCATTAAGTTGTAGGAGTTATATGAAAACACTTGTTGCATTATACCTGTCCTTGTCCAGATATCGTACTTAATCCTATTTTAGGTTTAGGCACGTGTCAATGCTTAGCCCTGCTTAGTACGGTAGAAGTCGGGTGATTTCCGGTCATCCGCGAGATGTAGGAAGGAGTCACGAGTGGCTCTATGGCTATCGTGAATGGAACCATGCTTAAAAAAATGAAATTGAGACCGGGCGGGAGTTCGATAGTACAGCCGCAAGACACTTCACGTCTTGGGTGTGGAGCTATGCCCGTCTGAGTCGTTTAAGGACCGATTCGCTGTACGTCCTTGAGTCATGTTGAACGCAGTCTAACACTTAGTTGGCCGGATAACCCGTTCCGACCGCGAAGCCGAGTAATGTGGTTCAGGCCGGGAATCGAATGGTAGGTTGCTTCTTGGAGGAGAGAAAGGATGTGCTTGGGGACATTGGCGTGAGACCAAGGGGGGGTTAGAGTCCCTATCACCTGGCAGAGTGTCGCCCTTGGGGTCGCGACATTATTTGGACCCGCGATTCCTGAATCATATGAAACGGTGGCCTGTGCGACCCTGGCAGGGGTCTGCGCGGTGAGTGTTAGAAATACCCCTCCAGCTGGATAGGAATTCGATTCGAATCGCCGTCGCTCCCGGTTAGTGAGCACTTGACTTGAGCAGCGGCAACGTAGATCTCATTAAATGAACAGATGGCTAAGTAAATGATATGATGTTGCCGAAATGATATACCTGCTATGGATATAATAATAATGTTGTTTGATTATACTCACGTGAATGTTTAGTACAGGTGCTAACATAGATGACAGGTAAATGCTAAAAATAACTGCTAGTACAGGTTATAAGAGTTTCAACTACTTATGCCTTTATGCAAAATGTGGTGTCAGCTAGCCTCTTGTGTAAGCCTTGCATAATCCTTGGTGTCATCTTATTTCTGGTTTTCGACGGGTAAGTCTAGCTGAGTACATTCTAGTACTCAGGGTTTATTCCCTCCTGTTGCAGATGACATGCTTTATCAGGGATTCTGCAAGACGTGTCTCCACCCTGCGGGTGACGATGACTAGATCACAAGGGCGTGATCGTCTTTATGTACTTTCCTCATGCTTTTGCGGGTTGTCGATCATCCAGACTGGCAGTATTTAATTAACTAGTGTGTGTGTTATGCTTCCGCTACTTTCAAACTTGGTTTGTAATAATTGCTACTCCGTGGTGTAAACTTATTTCTGGACTACTTGTGAAATGTATCGTATGATGTTGTATGTTGAATGATGCGATCCTGGTTGTAAGCAGTTTGGTTTGAAATCCTTCGTGATTTCGATTGACTACCGGGATTATATGGGCTCAAGTTTGAAAATTTGAGCGCTTCGGTGCTTGTTTTCGTACTTGTGCTCTTATAATTTGGTCGGTTCTGTTACAGCTGGTACCGGAGCATAATTCAACATTAAACACATCATATGAGTATTTAAAAACAAAAATATTTGATTATAAAAAAGGGTTAAAACACTAAAAATTATTTTTTAGGTATGCCAGTGATCACATCCCTTAGCCCAAATAAGGACTCTTAGGTGGCTTATTATAAAGACTAACTTGGGGGCCTTGTTTGTTTTTATTTCGTCGTCCATACGGCGTGATATTGTATGGATGTCATCCACTTGGTTGGTAATGTATGGATCAATTACCTCGACGCTCTGGTAAGTGTGAGTTGTGAGAGCATGATCGTCCAACCGGCGGTCTAGGGGAGAGTAGTTTTGGTGACTTACATCTTTACATGTTTAAACCATGTAACTATGTAAAAGCACTTAATTGTGGGAACCTCTATATCGGGTAGCTTTGATACTGAAGTATATACATTTGGGGATGTATATATGGAAAGTATTTAAATTACTGCCTTCTTGTGTGCTTATATTGGGAATTGTTGGGCTGCAATGAAGTTTTCTGCAGGTACACTAACAGCGTAACGAGTAGACCGATAGTTTCGCTTATATGAGAGAACGTATGTATGCCACCGCCTAGCGTTAGAACTCTAGGTTTCTACTAAGGTGAGAGGACGTACGAAACGTGCATGCATCATGTTTAATTATATCATACATATCATTTACTCCCTCCTTAAAAATTTCTGTACTCCCGACTAAAGTAAATTTCGTATCCCCTAAATGATCCTCACTTTAAGTCGTATCTTATCTGTTGCTACAGATGGCACGTACCAAGAGGACCGCTCGTAAGTCCACTGGGGGCAGGGCACCGCGTCACCAGCTCGCTCCACGTGAGCCCCGCCCTGAGCCTACTGAGGTGGAAAGGCTGAGGGCAGAGTTGGCTGAAGTGACTGCTGCCAGGAATGCAGCACGGCAACAACTGGAACAAGTGATTCATGATCGTGATCAAGAAACGCTTGCAGTCCAGAGGTTGACAGTGGCAAACCGCAACTGTCAACGCATGTTGGTCCGTGTGATGGAACAGAGGGATGAAGCCTGGCACGAGGAGAACGTTCTGAGAGCTCGCCAGTTTGAACTCGAGCAACAGTTAGAAAATGCTGAAGAATACAATGATAATCTTCATGAAGAAGTGCACCGCCTGAACAACGAGCTTAATCCCCTGCTGCCTCGAAACAACAACGTCGATGAGGACGTGGGTTCGGGAATCTTCATGGCTGAGGATGATGATGAAGTGGAGGTTGATGGACCACAGGATGCCCCACCTGCAGAAGCACCAGAGGAGGAACTAGAAGAAGAAGAAGAAGATGAGGAGTTAGAGCCTGTTAGTGATGAGGACGACGGGGAGATCCATGACACCGACTCGGAGGATGATGCTTAGAGTAGTCGTCACGTGCCTTTAATGTTAGGATCGTCTTTTGTGCCCTCCCTGTGAAGGAGTGAGGCCTTGTAATAACTTGACTTTGGGATGTAAGGCTGAACCGTATGTTTCCTGAATGTAGTTTGAACCTGTTAATTTCGATCACAACTTGATGTCTTATTATGTTGCGTTCGATGATGGTGTCACGATTAGCACCCTTCGGTGCCGCGACGAAACCGAGGGCCTCCTATGGCGCGCGACATAAGGCTGTGCTGCTTGGCACGCGCAGGTATCGAGGTGGCTAGTCATGGTCCACCATGGAACTCTTCATTGAGAAGTCTCTTTGTGGTCAGTTTGAAGTAGCCTTTCACAGTCAACTAAAAATCTTGAGATCGAATCCAAGTACCGTGCAAAAGGTCAAAAATCACGTAGATAGCAACGTAAACGGTCCGGTAACCGTTGTGCTCCCCGTGAGTGAGCCTTTATCAAAGAGCATCTTGTTGGATTACCAAGTATGATCTCGTCAAATGATGCGCTAGAATGGATTGTGCGGTTGTGATGAATTATTGTGCCTTAATTATTATGAGAAATCTATTCATACAGTCAGATTGACATTTCGCAATAATTCATCTACAAATTTCCCACATCGTCAGTGCTCATTGGCTATGCATTTTGCAGATGTCGTACAATCTACGCCGGGGTCGTGGAAATGAGGAGGAGGAACAGCCGCCCCCTCCGCCACCACCTACTCCGGCCGAGTTGATGCAGACAGTGGTCGAAGGGCAGCGCATGTTGGCGGATGCTATGCGCCAGCTGGCTAACCGGGAGGCTCGTCCTGGCCGCCAGGGCCTAGAGCCAAATCAGTACAGCGATTTCAAGGACTTTCTGGATACAAAGCCCCCGCTCTTCAAGGAAGCGGAAGAACCACTGCAGGCTGACGAGTGGTTGAATACCATTGAACAAAAGTTTCGTCTGCTACGCCTAACTGATGAGCTGAAAACTGAGTATGCTTCCCATCAGTTGCTTGGTCCGGCGGGCATTTGGTGGAGCCACTATCGTTCCACACTGCCTGCCAATGTTCCGATTGCTTGGGATCAGTTTAAGGCGGCATTCCGGGGAAATTATATTCCTCCCGGTCTTATGGCAATCAAGCACACAGAGTTTATGAGGCTGTCGCAAGGAAACAAAAGCCTGACTGAATACTTGCAGTCCTTCAACAACCTGGCAAGGTATGCCACAGAGTTTATGGATACCGATGCCAAAAAGATTGCTAGCTTCAAAAGGGGCCTCGGCCCAAAACTGATGAAAACTATGGGCACTAGCAAATGTACTACTTTCAATGATTTCATCAGCGATGCTTTGACCCAGGAGAACAACAATACTATTTATTCTACCTCTAAGAGCTGTAAAAGGGCCCTTGAGGCAAGTGCTTCTCAGTCAAGGGCCTCAGCGGCACCGAGGTCTTCCCCTCGCCCACCTGCTCAGAATACAAAGTTCCGTCCGCCGCAGAAGAAGCCTGCTGCAAAAACGGGGTTCCGTAAGGCTTATACCGTCGCTCTGCCAAAGGGGACTTCTGGACAGAGCAGCTCTAGTGTTTCTCCTAGCAATATGCCTTGCTGGAATTGCAACAAGCCAGGTCATTGGGCCCGGAACTGTCCGTACCCTAAGAAGAATGTCAACCAAGGTAGTCGTCAGGGACACGCCCATTATAACAGCATTGAGGAAATTCCATCTGGTGAGGTGGTCACCGCTGGTAAGTTTCTAGTTGACCAACACCCCGCAGTGGTACTTTTTGATTCAGGTGCTTCGCATTCCTTTATCAGTCCTAAGTTTGCATCTAAATTTGCACACAAGTTGCATACTGTTGAAGGTGTGGGTTATTGTATTAGTGCTGCAAGTGGGAATATTTCCACAAACAAAGTAGTGGGGAACCTTAAGTTTGAGATAGAAGGGCGAAGTTATTCGCTTGCCCTATTGGTTTTACCTGGTTTAGACATAGATGTTATCTTGGGCATGAATTGGATGAGTCAGAATGGGGTACTCATTGACACATCCGCTCGGGTAGTTATGCTCAGAGATCCTACAGATCAAAAGGGTTTTCTAGTACAACTTCCCAGAAAGGTTGAATTGTCAGGGGAAATTCATGCTGTGCAAGCAAAGGCGTTGGCCGAAATTCCAGTAGTAAATGAGTTTCCGGACGTTTTTCCCGATGATTTGCCGGGACTCCCTCCGGACCGGGATGTGGAGTTTAAAATCGAGTTGTTGCCTGGCACGGCTCCCATCTCTAGGAGACCCTATAGGATGCCTCCAAATGAACTCGCTGAACTTAAGGTGCAATTGAATGAACTTTTGAAGAAGGGGTTGATTCGTCCTAGTTCATCGCCGTGGGGATGTCCTGCTATCTTTGTAAAGAAGAAGGATCAGTCGTTGCGGATGTGCGTAGATTATAGACCTCTCAATGCAGTCACTGTCAAAAATAAGTACCCTCTACCGCGAATCGACATCTTGTTCGATCAGTTGTCTAAAGCTAAAGTTTTCTCCAAGATCGATCTAAGATCGGGCTACCATCAAATTAAAATTCGCCCGGAAGATGTTCCAATACAGCCTTTTCTACCAGATACGGTCTTTATGAGTATCTTGTTATGTCCTTCGGCTTGACAAATGCCCCCGCACACTTCATGTACTTGATGAATTCGGTGTTTATGCCTGAATTGGACAAGTTTGTGGTGGTATTTATTGATGACATCCTGGTATACTCTGTGAATGAGGAGGATCACGCTGAACATCTGCGTATAGTCCTCACAAGACTGCGTGAACATCAACTTTATGCGAAGTTCAGTAAGTGCGAATTCTGGCTTCGAGAAGTACCTTTCCTTGGGCATGTGTTGTTCGATGGAGGAATTATGGTGGACCCCGCCAAGGTACAGGAAGTACTGAACTGGAAGGCTCCTATCTCGGTTCACGAGGTCCGAAGTTTTCTTGGTTTGGCTGGCTATTATCGTCGCTTCATCCCGTATTTCTCCAAAATAGCCAAGCCAATGACTCGGTTGCTGCAGAAAGACACCAGGTTTGTCTGGACTCCTGAGTGTGATGCGGCTTTTCACCAACTGCGAACCCTCCTAACCTCAGCTCCGGTTTTGGCACAACCGGATATCGCGAAACCATTTGATGTTTATTGTGATGCCTCAGGCATAGGTTTGGGAGGTGTGTTGATGCAGGAAGGCCGAGTAATTGCATATACTTCTCGACAACTTCGGAAGCATGAGGTGAATTATCCAACGCATGACTTAGAACTGGCTGCAGTTGTTCATGCTTTGAAAGTATGGCGGCATTATCTGCTGGGAAATGTCTGCAATATCTACACCGATCATAAAAGCCTCAAATATATCTTCACTCAACCCGAGCTAAATATGCGTCAAAGAAGATGGCTCGAGTTGATTAAAGATTATAACCTTCAAGTGCACTATCATCCAGGAAAGGCAAATGTAGTTGCAGATGCTTTAAGCCGTAAGTCTCATTGTCATTCCTTAGTTGAAACTGATTTTCATCGATCTCGCCTTCTACATCCAGCAGTCTTGTACAACATCACTGTCAGTTGTACTCTCAAAAGCAGAATTATTGAGCTCCAAAAGACTGACACTGGTATATTCCACATCAAGCGTAAGATGAAAGAGCAAGAAACTACACAGTTCAGGATAAATGAAGAGGGTGTACTATGGTTCAAGGATAGGTTAGTTGTGCCTAAGGACCGAGAGCTTCGAAATGATATTATGTCTGAAGCACACTCCTCTAAGTTATCCATCCATCCTGGCAGCAATAAGATGTATTATGATTTGAAGCCACTTTATTGGTGGACCAAGATGCGGAAAGAGATAGCTGCATATGTTGCTAGATGTGACACCTGTTGCAGAGTTAAAGCTGTGCACATGAAAGCTGGGCTGCTTCAGCCACTTTCCATTCCAGGCTGGAAATAGGAAGAGATAAGTATGGATTTCATTGTCGGACTTCCTCCTACTGTCAAAAATCATAACTCTATTTGGGTAATTGTTGATCGTTTGACCAAATCAGCTCACTTCATCCCAGTGAGAGTGGACTATCGTCCCACTGACTATGCTGAGTTGTACTTCAATCAGATAGTCCGGCTTCATGGGATACCTCGTACTATCATATCTGACCGAGGTCCCCAGTTCACTGCTCGCTTTTGGGAGCACTTGCATCACCTTCTGGGAACCAAGTTAGTGAGAAGCTCTGCTTATCACCCCCAGACATCGGGTCAGACAGAACGAGTTAACCAAATCTTGGAAGATCTGTTGCGAGCATGCGTCATTTCATCCAAGGGTTCTTGGGAAAAATGGTTACCTTTAGCCGAATTCTCGTACAATAACAGTTATCAAGAGAGTATTAAGATGGCTCCATTCGAAGCTTTGTACGGTCGTAGGTGTAGAACCCCACTAAATTGGATAGAATCTGGTGAGAGAAGATTTTATGGTATTGCTTTTGTTGAGGAAGCTGAGGAACAAGTCCGTACCATCCAAAAACATATGGCTGCAGCCCAAGCTAGACAGAAAAGTTATGCTGATCGTCGTAGAAAACCACTCGAGTTTGAAGTTGGAGACTTCGTGTATTTGAAAGTTTCTCCAATGAAAAGTGTCCAACGTTTTGGTGTTAAGCGGAAACTTGCGCCAAGATACGTGGGTCCTTTCCAAATCATAGGCAAGAGTGGAGCTGTTGCTTACAAAATTCAGTTACCTCCAGAAATGAGTGCCATATTCAACGTTTTCCATGTATCTCAGCTTAAAAAGTGTCTTCGAGTTCCTGAGGAACAAGTTCCTTTAGGTGATATCAGGCTGGAATCCGACCTAACCTATGAAGAAAAGCCAGTCCGAGTGATCGATACTCAGGAACGAGTAACTAGAAGTAAAGTGGTTAAGTGGTACAAAGTGATGTGGAGTAATCAGGGAAGTGAGAGTGATGCTACGTGGGAACGGGAGGATTATTTGCGGGATGGTTATAAAGAATTCTATGAAAAATGGTACGCTTTCCAAATCTCGGGACGAGATTTTTATAAGGGGGGAGGGCTGTAACACTTCAAGTGTTTAGTCCTTAATTGCATTGCATTTGCATGGCATAAGCATAAGCATGCATCATTCATGTTTGTTATTTTATGTGATGCAACACATGTGATTATTTTAGGGTTTGTTTGATTTATTTCATGAAGTACTTGATAGTTGGTGTAACAAAAAGGTAAGGTAGCCAATCATGACCTACAACACCTTAGTTATACTTAGGGTAACATTTGGAACAAGTTTCATGTTGACCAAAATTACAAATTTGCCCTCCAAGAGAAGTTGACCACCATTTGACCCTAGAAGGCTCTAGTTTGACCAGTTAAAAAGTCCAGCTTATAAATCTTGCATGGAGGAGCAACCTTAAGCAAAGTTGTAGAGAATTTCATAAGGAACCAAAGTTCTAATATGGCCATCTCATGAAAATGACCAGAGCATGCTCAAAAATGGCCCACAAGTCAGCTTGAGTGGTGATCAACACTTAGAAAAATTCTAAGTCTGGAAATTGGGCTTTTCAGTTTCACTGTACCTCACTTTAGCAACTTGTAACTCACAAACTAGGCCAAACCAGTCCTGGAGCCAATTGACAAAGTTGTTGTCCACACATAGCTCTACAACATTGTCAATATCACCATCACCTGGTTCTCAATAGTTTAGGAGATATAATGTCTTGAAGTTAGGGTTTCAGTCGGCATAGTGACTGAAACTAAGTTTCAGTTTTCGGGTGACCCACTTTGGAGCCTTGTAGTTTCAAATCTAGGCCGAACCAGCCCAAACTCCAATTGACAAACTTGTAGTCCTCATGTAGCTCTACAATTCTGGTATTATCATCTTCTTCTAACTCGAGCTGGATTAGGAGGTGTAGAAGCTCAAACTTCGGCTGTCAGTCGGTCATCGCTGTCACCGATCCCCGATTCAGTTTCGTCAGCGTCAGGTGGCCGACCGTTTCAGGCCATCGCCGTCGCGTGTCCTCCACGCGCCACCCGCGACCTGGCGCCTTGGCCAGCTGCCGAGCGCCTTGAAGAGTGTCTCTGCGGTCGTCCAGACCTCATCCGCCCATCCTCTCCTCCTCCTTCCCTCTCTCATCTCCAGAGCGGAGAAAACCGAGCCGCCATTGCCGTTCTTCTCCGGCGAGCTCAAGCGCGAGCCACACCGCATCACCGGCCGCTAGACCTCGCCAATCCCTCCGCCTCACCACCCTCCATCTCCCTGACCCACCGAAGCCAGCGATTTGACTCAAGGTGAGCCGCATTGCTTTCTTCCCCGTCTCCGAGAGGTCGCCGGAGCCCGCCATGGGACCTCACCGTGGTCGGGGTGCTTCGGGTCTCTCTCCATCCTCCCTTCCTAGCAAAATGGATCCGCCTAGCTTCGGTGAAGCTCGTACCGAGCCTAGACCGCACCGTACATCCTCACCGTCGACGGTGCGCCGCCACCGGACATCACCGGCCGCCGCTCGCGGTGACAAGCCCCTTCCACCCCATCCCCATCCATTCCACGAGCACCAATCGACGCACCGGGTGACGGAGAACACGAGGCAGTGCTCAGTTGGCCGAGCGAGCTCTTCTCCGGCGAGCTCGAGCTCGTCGGAGCTCGCGGGTCTCCGCCTCCCCTACCTCCGGTCACTGACCGTGGGGCCCGCCCGTCAGTGTCGTGCGCGGGCGGGAGCGCTGAGTGGGCCGCGCGCGCGCGAGTGTGGGCCGAGTTTTTCCGGGCCGGCCCAGTCGTCCGAAATGAAATTCATTTTTATTATTTTGTCACTGATTTTTGTACAAGTTGGAAAAATATAGATCTAGGGTTTTAATGATCCAAAAATCATGAGATAAATTTTATTAGGGTCTACATGATGTTTAGTATTTTAGAAAAATATGGATCTGGCATGAGATGTTTAAATTCTGTAAGAATTTAATAGATCCTTTAAATGTGTTTTGGAATACATGCAAATTTGTTAAATTTATAACTTGAGCTGTAGTGTTCCATAAATCATAAAATTTGGTGGGTAGTTTACTCTATGCTAGCCCTAGCTCTGGTAAAAATTTGGGCATCAGTGCTTAAATACTTTTCAAGTTATTATGCTATCTTGTTATTCTAGGAAATATTTAAATGAATTTTTGTAATTTTTCTACATGTGCAATGTTCATATAACTTTTTGGAGAATGTCTTGGTACCCTAGACTGTCCAAGAAAATTAAGAAATCTGTTGTTTGACACTTTTTACTATGCTTGGTTATTTATACAAAAATCAGCCTTTTTGGCTTGGGAATTTTGTGTAGGAAGTTCCTGTGAATAAATTGAGTTCAAAATTTTACAGTAGTCTCTTTGTGGGTCAGAGAGTCCCCTGTAATTTTTGTAGAATTTTAGGAGCAGTTTACACATATGTTTGAAATTCCACTTAATTACTTAAGTAAATTGAGAAATGGGTTTAAATAAATGTTCTAGGTGGGCACACCTTACTTCCTGGTGTCTTTGTGATATTTGTGAACTTGTAGTAGCATTAGTTTGGTTTTAGAGAATGTTTGCCACATCAATAAATATTTAACCTTTGTAATTTTAGGTTTTCTGGACAGCTAAGTAGTAATTCTAAATTTGGCTTTGATAAAATTGGTTGCTGGACAACTTGTAAATACCAAAGTTGGAGTAAACTTGATGAACTAGCTTGTGTTAAAATTTGGAAGCATTTGGCTTAGTAGTTTGAGAGTTACTGTTGTTTAAAGTGGCAGTTCAAAATCTGCTACTCTCTGTTTTGGAGAGGACAGATTCTGGAACTTGTGAAGTTTGACATAGAAAACTTAGGAGTTTGGAGTTGAGGTCTGAAAATGAATTGTAGTACATTTCTTAGGCTTTCCAGATTGCCTTAGATCATATCTTTTGGAATTGTAAATCTCCAGTTGTGATAAAAACAAGTAGCTGCTGTCCAGAATGCTTACTGTGGTGTTTTGCTGATTGATATGGTGTGATATCCTAAGACATGCTACTTTTGTAATTGTTAGGTGTTAGGGCCTTAACTGAGGATGAGCAACTTTATCTTAGGTTAAGTAGCTTAGGTAAGTACTTCTCCACCGGAGAAGAGATTTGCATGTACTAATAAAGTAACTTGATTAGATTATTGTTTTTATCTCTGAAATGCATTCCATTCCGAGCATATTGCATCTTTCGTTATGCATCCATGGTATTTATTGTGCATTCATGCAATAGGTGTACCGGAGGGGGTGACACTTCTCGAATTCGAACAAGCGATACCGGAGGAGGTGCTGAGTCAACCGAAGGAATTAGCAGAAGAACCCAACGTCGGGGAAGCTCCGTCAGAAGATCTACCCGAGTGCCCTGACCACCGGCCTTCAACTTTTCTGAAAGGCAAGCCCCGGTGCATGCTGAACCTACTGATTTATAAATTAATCTTGAGTACTTTTAATTGTTTACTGCATTAAGTTGTAGGAGTTATATGAAAACACTTGTTGCATTATACCTGTCCTTGTCCAGATATCGTACTTAATCCTATTTTAGGTTTAGGCACGTGTCAATGCTTAGCCCTGCTTAGTACGGTAGAAGTCGGGTGATTTCCGGTCATCCGCGAGATGTAGGAAGGAGTCACGAGTGGCTCTATGGCTATCGTGAATGGAACCATGCTTAAAAAAATGAAATTGAGACCGGGCGGGAGTTCGATAGTACAGCCGCAAGACACTTCACGTCTTGGGTGTGGAGCTATGCCTGTCTGAGTCGTTTAAGGACCGATTCGCTGTACGTCCTTGAGTCATGTTGAACGCAGTCTAACACTTAGTTGGCCGGATAACCCGTTCCGACCGCGAAGCCGAGTAATGTGGTTCAGGCCGGGAATCGAATGGTAGGTTGCTTCTTGGAGGAGAGAAAGGATGTGCTTGGGGACATTGGCGTGAGACCAAGGGGGGTTAGAGTCCCTATCACCTGGCAGAGTGTCGCCCTTGGGGTCGCGACATTATTCGGACCCGTGATTCCTGAATCATATGAAACGGTGGCCTGTGCGACCCTGGCAGGGGTCTGCGCGGTGAGTGTTAGAAATACCCCTCCAGCTGGATAGGAATTCGATTCGAATCGCCGTCGCTCCCGGTTAGTGAGCACTTGACTTGAGCAGCGGCAACGTAGATCTCATTAAATGAACAGATGGTTAAGTAAATGATATGATGTTGCCGAAATGATATACCTGCTATGGATATAATAATAATGTTGTTTGATTATACTCACGTGAATGTTTAGTACAGGTGCTAACATAGATGACAGGTAAATGCTAAAAATAACTGCTAGTACAGGTTATAAGAGTTTCAACTACTTATGCCTTTATGCAAAATGTGGTGTCAGCTAGCCTCTTGTGTAAGCCTTGCATAATCCTTGGTGTCATCTTATTTCTGGTTTTCGACGGGTAAGTCTAGCTGAGTACATTCCAGTACTCAGGGTTTATTCCCTCCTGTTGCAGATGACATGCTTTATCAGGGATTCTGCAAGACGTGTCTCCACCCTGCGGGTGACGATGACTAGATCACAAGGGCGTGATCGTCTTTATGTACTTTCCTCATGCTTTTGCGGGTTGTCGATCATCCAGACTGGCAGTATTTAATTAACTAGTGTGTGTGTTATGCTTCCGCTACTTTCAAACTTGGTTTGTAATAATTGCTACTCCGTGGTGTAAACTTATTTCTGGACTACTTGTGAAATGTATCGTATGATGTTGTATGTTGAATGATGCGATCCTGGTTGTAAGCAGTTTGGTTTGAAATCCTTCGTGATTTCGATTGACTACCGGGATTATATGGGCTCAAGTTTGAAAATTTGAGCGCTTCGGTGCTTGTTTTCGTACTTGTGCTCTTATAATTTGGTCGGTTCTGTTACAGTGACTACTTCTACTTTCCGGAAGATTACTAGACTTGCTGTCAACCAGTCAATGTGCCTGTGATTGGAGCTACCACGAGAGTTTTTATATTTTACTTCCGCTATGCTATTGTAAAGACTATGTGTTATTAATCGTGATGTAATAACATTTGTGATGATACATCCTTTATAATTTGTTAACTTATGTGTGATTGATCTCTGGGCACACATAAGGGTATGCATTCCATTTGGTCGATAAATGGGTGTGACAAATTGGTATCAGAGCCATTGTTGACTGTAGGACGCAAGCCTAGATAGAAATGGTCGATTTAGTGTCATCTTTTCACTATTTTTATGCTCATTATCTTGCTCTTGTTATTTGATAAATTTTTATGCTTCTTATGTCTCATTCTATTACGAAATTTTGCCTCTATTCTAATTACATCTAAAAACTCTGTAGATGGTTCGTGGCCGCAAGACTGCCCGCATCACCACTGGAGGACACTACCCACCTCGTGCTTTGATTTCACCTGAAGAGCCACAAGAGGAAGTACCCCAGGAGAATGAGCAGACTCCTGAAGTACCAATCCAAGTGCCAGCACCTTCTCAGGAAGAACCCGAGCCTGAAGAAGACCCTGAGATCATCGAGATTGAAGATGATGAAGAGGAGGAAGCCAATGGAGAAGAGCAACCCCCGTCTCCCCCACCTGTTGCAGCTGCTGAGGATGTGCCACCCCCTCCAATGGGTTGGACTGTGAAGATCTACCACAAGGCAGGAGGAAATGTTGTTTCTCACCATCGACTTGTGGGAATGCTCTCTGCCTACTTCTCTGATTGGCACCCAGCTGTGGAGTATGTCTGTTGGGAGTACACCCATCCGCTGGAGGACACTTACTGGAAGGCAAGAGCGAGCATTTTTCCTAAGGATGAAGAAAAAGGAGCATACCAGCTGGACAGGATGTATGCTCACATGGGTCGTCGAGCTACCATGGAGGATAGTATTGAAGATGCTGCTTTTGAAGCGTGTATGGGCCTTCGCTACCTTCGCTTTGACAGCATGAAGCATGATATCCACCGCTACCTCCCTCGTGCACACCCCGACCTTGGATGGGCCATGATGGATCTAGTGCAGTTGGAACCACTTCCTCGGGTGATGGTGAACTTTGTCTATGACATGATGGAGAGGAAGCTGCAGTTAGAGGAGATGGTGAAGGCACAAGGGAAGACCATCAAGAGGTGCCAAGCAATGATTGATGAACTCCGAGCAAACCAAGGCATGGCAAAGATTTATGAGACATTAGAGCATGAGCCACGCCAGTAGAAAATAGGAGTCCTTTATGTAATAAGAACGTTCTTAGTAACGTCAGTTGAGTCTTCGAGTCTGTCGTGTGGTTTGAACTTTGGTGTGATAGTTGTTTTATCATTATGTTTATGTGTGAGTTGGATTTTTGTTATGAGTGCTGGGGCTTGTAGGCATGTCTACAAGTTCCATTTTTAAGAATAACCGTCTTTTAGTCAAGGGAATAATAGTTGGGTTTGGTTTTGTCTCGTTTCTGTCCTTGCTGTTTTCTGGAGCAGTCTGCAATATTTCTGATATGGTTCAAAAACGGTTCGTGCAACATTTATGAAATTTTTATGAGAGAAACTAGGCTTAAGCACCTTTCAAAGGCCACTGGAATCACCTTTTTATCTGATCTGGTTCGAGAGATATAACTGTTACAAGTTAAAGTTTCTGCACAGTCTGGAATCTAGAACAGTTTCTGTTGCGCCTTAATTTTCATTAACTTATCGACAGAATCTGGTCTTATGGTCTAAATAGAAGTTGTGGGTAATTTCATAAGCTTTCCAACCATATAAAGCACGCCTCTATTGGACTTCTGTAGTTCGAGATATGATTGATTTACTGAACTGATCACACTGATATTCGCTCAAAAAACTTTCAGATATCATTCTTTATCTTATAAGTGGTTGATAACATGGAAATCTCAAAGTTTGCATTCTTATGGATGTCAGATGGCCGGAAGAGGAAGAGGCAGGGGTCATGGAGGTGTTCCCCCGAATCCACCACCACCACCGCCACCAACTATTGAGCAACTTCTGGCAGTGCAGACACAACTCATGCAACAATTGGTGCAGAACCAACATAATCATCCAGTTGCTGGAGTACCACCACGTGATAAGCGTGGTGAGTTTTTGAAGGGGCATCCCCCGGTGTTCACGCATGCCGCTAATCCATTGGAAGCGGATGATTGACTTCGTGCCGTGGAAAAGCAACTCAACATTGTTCAATGTGATGACCGTCAGAAGGTGTTGTTTGCTTCTGGACAACTCCAGGGAGAAGCTCAGGACTGGTGGGAATCATATGAGTATGGTCGTCCCGCCAATGCTCCTGCAGTCACTTGGCAGGAGTTTAGAGAGAACTTCAGAGCTTATCATATACCAGAAGGAATAATAGAACTGTAGGCAGAGGAATTCCGGAATTTGACCCAGGGGTCATTGTCTGTAGCTGAGTATCGTGACAAGTTTGCCCAGTTGTCACGATATGCACCACATGAGGTGGCCAATGACAATGATAAGCAGCGCCGTTTTTTGAAGGGATTGTATGATGGATTACAACTACAGCTGATGTCTAATACCTATACCAATTTTCAGACGCTTGTGAACCGCGCTATCGTGGTGGACAACAAGCGCAAGGAGATGGATGCCAAGAGAAAAAGGCTTCAGGGACAGACTTCTGGTAGTAACACTCGTCCCCGTACTGGTTTCCAGCAGGTTAATCAACAGAGGACTCCTTCTGGTCAGTGGAATCGTGGACAGGTCCCTTTCCGCAATCAGTTTCCGCAACGTCCCCTATTCCAGCCGCAGAATGGTAACCAACGCCCTCCGCAGCAGAATGGGAATCAACCTCAGCGCCAGGGTCCTTCCAATAATACTCCCATGAAGACCAGTGCTCCCAATACCCCCAACAAGTGTTTCCGATGTGGAAAAGAAGGTCACTTGTCCTACAACTGTCCTGAGAAGATCAATCAGCAGACTCCACAGAGGCAGGGTAGTCACCAGAAGCCTGCATCTAATATTGGAAGGGTGAACCATTTGTCCCAGGAAACCACAGTGGAGGAACCAGAAGTTATGCTTGGTACGTTCGATGTCCATTCCACCCCCGCCACTGTTCTTTTTGATTCTGGAGCATCACATTCTTTCATATCACAATCATTTGTTAGAATACATAGAATTCATTTGTGTGCCATGAAGAATCCTATATTAGTAAACTCACCTGGTGGAAGTATGCCAGCATCTTATCGTTGTCTCCCGATTAGTCTCATTCTAAGGGGGGTAGAGTTTAAGGTGAGTCCTATAGTATTGAGAACAGCTGGGATCGATCTTATCTTGGAAATGGATTGGATGATGCAACAACAAGCAGAGATTCAGTGCAAAGGTAAATCAGTAGTACTGACAACACCAAAGGGAGATAGGATCAGAGTTGATGTGAAAGTGCAGAAACAGGAGACCGCTTTAGTGAATCAGCTTACTGATGGGGCCAACAAGGAGGACCAGGTTGTGGAAGAGTTCTCCGATGTGTTTCCCGAGGAATTGCCAGGTATGCCGCCCGACCGTGACATTGAATTTATTATTGAATTATTACCTGGGACTGCACCCATAGCTAAGCGTCCATATAGAATGGGAGTAGATGAATTAGAAGAACTTAAGAAACAAATTAAGGAATTGCAGGATAAGGGTTTCATTCGTCCTAGTTCTTCACCTTGGGGAGCACCAGTGATTTTTGTGGATAAGAAAGATGGTACTCAGAGGATGTGTGTAGATTATCGGTCTCTCAATGAGGTCACCATCAAGAATAAGTACCCATTGCCCAGGATTGATGACTTGTTTGATCAGTTAAGAGGTGCTTGTGTATTCTCCAAGATTGATCTTCGTTCTGGATATCATCAGTTGAAGATTCGTGCTAGTGATGTACCAAAGACAGCTTTTACCACACGGTATGGGTTGTATGAGTATACAGTGATGTCTTTTGGTCTGACTAATGCTCCTGCATACTTTATGTATTTGATGAATAAGGTATTCATGGAATATCTAGACAAGTTTGTAGTGGTATTCATCGATGATATTCTAGTATTCTCCAAGACTGAGGAGGAACATGCTGAACATTTGAGGCTAGTTTTGCAAAAGCTCAGAGAACACCGGTTATATGCCAAGCGGAGTAAATGTGAGTTTTGGTTGAAGGAAGTTTCCTTTCTTGGTCATGTTGTCTCAAATGGAGGAATATCAGTGGATCCTAGCAAAGTGAAAGACGTATTGAACTGGAAGCCACCAACCAGTGCAAGTGAGATCCGTAGTTTCTTGGGATTAGCAGGCTATTACAGAAGATTTATTGAGGGATTTTCTAAGCTTGCGAAGCCAATGACTGCACTATTAGAGAAGAATGCCAAGTTTGTGTGGTCTGAGAAGTGTCAGGCTAATTTTGAGGAATTAAAGAAAAGATTGACTACTGCACCAGTATTAGTTTTGCCAGATCTGAGTAAACAGTTCTCTATTTACTGTGATGCATCTCGTTTGGGTTTAGGATGTGTTCTTATGCAAGAAGGTAGAGTTGTGGCATATGCATCAAGACAGTTGAGAAAGCATGAATTAAATTATTCTACTCATGACTTGGAATTAGCTGCAGTGGTTCATGCATTAAAGATATGGAGACACTATTTGATTGGACATAAAAGTGATATATATACTGATCACAAGAGTTTGAAGTATATCTTCACTCAATCAGATCTGAACTTGAGGCAGCGTAGATGGCTGGAGTTGATAAAGGATTATGATCTAGAGGTGCATTATCACCCAGGAAAGGCTAACGTCGTTGTTGATGCTCTTAGTAGAAAAAGTTACGCTAATGAAATACAAGTAATACCTTTGGCAAGAGAGTTGTGTGCTGAATGTGAGTATCTGAACTTAGGGTTTATCATCAATGCAGTAGAATTGGTACTAGAACCTACTCTGGAGCAAGAGATACGCAAGAGTCAGATGAAAGATGCAAAATTGAGAGAGATAGCAGAGAATATAGTGAAGGGCAAATCACCAGGATTCCATAAGGATGATAAGGGTACATTATGGTTTGGTAAGAGGTTGTGTGTGCCAGAGGATAAGACTATCAGAAAAGCAATTTTGAGTGAAGCTCATGAGTCAGCTTATTCCATACATCCAGGGAGTACTAAGATGTATCTGGATCTGAGAGAGAAATATTGGTGGTATGGTTTAAAAAGAGATGTTGCTGAATATGTTGCTTTGTGTGACACATGTCAAAGGGTGAAAGCGGAACATCAGAGACCTGCAGGATTGTTACAACCTATGCAGATACCCGAATGGAAATGGGAAGAAGTTGGTATGGATTTTATAGTTGGATTGCCACGTACTCAGAAAGGGTATGATTCGATTTGGGTAATAGTAGATCGCTTAACAAAGGTTGCTCATTTTCTGCCAGTTAGGACTACATATAGCAGTGCGAGGTTGGCAGAATTGTATATGGAAAGAATAGTCAGTCTGCATGGAGTTCCTAAGAAAATTGTGTCTGATCGAGGTACCCAATTTACATCTCATTATTGGCAAAAGATACATGACTCACTAGGAACCAAGCTGAATTTTAGTACAGCTTACCATCCACAGACAGATGGACAGACGGAAAGAATTAATCAGATATTGGAGGATATGTTGAGAGCTTGTGCTTTACAATATGGTACTAGTTGGGATAAGAGTTTGCCTTATGCAGAGTTCTCCTATAACAATAGTTATCAGAAGAGTCTTCAGATGGCACCGTTTGAGGCTCTGTATGGACGAAAGTGTAGAACCCCGTTGTTCTGGAATCAGACAGGGGAAAGTCAAGTGTTTGGGCCTGATGTACTCAAGGATGCTGAAAAGAAAGTAAGAATGATTAGGAATAATCTAAAAATAGCTCAGTCCAGACAGAAGAGTTACGCTGATACTCGGAGAAGAGAGTTAATCTTTGAAGTAGGAGATTATGTATATTTAAAAGTATCGCCAATGAGGAGTGTGAGAAGGTTCAACATGAAAGGTAAATTGGCACCAAGATATATTGGACCTTTCAAGATTATAGAGAGACGTGGTGAAGTAGCATATCAGTTGGAATTACCAGAAAGTTTGGCGGGTGTACATGATGTGTTCCATGTGTCTCAACTGAAGAAATGTTTGCGAGTACCAGAGGAACAGATTTCGCTAGAGGAGCTCACTGTTAAGGAGGATCTTACATATGAAGAGTTTCCAGTGAAAATTCTAGAGACTGCCGAAAAAGTTACGAGAAGTCGAACTATTAAGATGTGCAAAGTTCAGTGGAATCGGTACACAGAGGGTGAGGCCACTTGGGAAAGAGAAGAGGATCTGAGAAAAACCTACCCGAAACTGTTTGAGTAAGCATCTTCCGAATCTCGGGACGAGATTCATCTTAAGGGGGGTAGAATTGTAACACCCTAAAATTTTGAAAAGAAGAAAAATAGGAGAAATATGATTTTTGTATATTTTTGTGAGCATGCAAACTTAGAATGATAATAATTTTTTTTTTATAAATTTAAAAATCAAATATAAGGGTAGAAACATGATTGAGCATTCATGCTGTTGCATTTGAAATTTTGTGTTGAGTGGTTTAAATCAAATTCAAATTTGATTTGAAAATCAATTGAAAAATGAATTTGAAAAATTGGAAAAGGATTTCTTATTCTCTCTCTGCTCTCGGGCCGGTTTTCTTCACGGCCCAGCGTGTGCGGCCCGCTCTTCACTCTCCCCGCGCCCGCATCCTTCTCCTGGGCCGAGCCCAAGCCGTGGCCAACGGCCCAGCTTCGCGCGCGTGCGGCCGTCTTCCGCTGTGAGCCGCTGACGAGTCGGTCCCATCTGTCAGTGACCGCCTTCCCTTTCCTTTCTTCTTCCTCCGGCTCTTTCCATCGACGAACACCGTCTTCCCCGATTCGGTGATTCGAATCCGCCTCCAATCTCCCTCCTTTCCATAACCGGTGACGCCTCCGGGCTATAAAATGGAACCCCGTGACTCCCCGCTTCTCATTGAGCCTCTAAGACCCTAGCCTTGACATCCCGGGAAGGTCATCGTCGAAGCTCCGCCTCCACCGCCGCCTTGCCGAGCTAGCCGCCTCCCTTCGGTTGCTCTACAGCTTCGTTTTTGCGCGGGGTAAGGTCGTCGTGATGCGCTCGTTCTTTTGGTACTTTCGGTTTGGCGATTGGTGCTCGGGATGGTCATCTTCGCAAGCTCCGGCGAGCTCGGGTTCCATCCGGCCATGGCGCCGCCGCGGGAGGTGGCCGTCGGGACCAAATCCGGCCGGAGCTCCACCGGCTCTCTCTCCGATCCCATCCGAGCCGTTCATTTTAAATCCGACGGCTAGAATTAGAAGATACCGGTTCGGTTGTGATTTTGTAAAAGAGACCCTGAGTTTTTATTATATCGAACCCGCGGTCCAAAGCGTAAACCAGAAAATACATTTTGATTAAATGAAAACGTAATTCGTTTCGGTAAATGAAAAATACGCTTTCTGATATTTACAGTTTTGCCACTCAACTTGTTTTAGTCGTAGAATCTCCGTTTTAACTCCAATTTGACCCGTTCAAATTGCGTTAGATTCATATTTGCGAGCTCTACATGATGATAGAACTGTTCAGTAGGTTTGTAATAATTTATTTTCGAGCTTGAATTAAAGTAATTATTTATCTATAGGAAATCTTCGTAAATTCATAACTTTGTCGTTTTAGCTCCGTTTTTCGTGATCTTCGCGTCTGTGTGATCCTAGCGAGTTGTAGATTCGTTTTAAAGACTTTTTATCTTATTTTCTTACTGTTGGTGTATTGTTCTAATTATAGTCTTGTTTGTCTATGCATGATTGTTCTGGATGAATGTTGTTGCTATTGTTGATCGAGTATAGACGGTGAGCAATTCGTTGGAGATCAAGAGTTTTACTACGAACAAGATCACCAGGACCAGTTTGAGCAAGGCAAGTATAGCATGGGATTATCCTTGTTGTCCTATTCATATTAAGCAAATAATATCATTATGCATATATTCCTTGATAAGGATGACTTAGTATTGATCTTATTCCTTGATACCTATTATACTGCATGGATTAGTATTGCTAGTGCTCAACTTGAACTATGATCATGTAATTTGACTAACGAAATATGCAATAAACATTAAAAGATGATTTTATTACTGTTTAAGGGTACTAGAGCATGGGGTTACTTTGGTGCTCTTGTTACTCTCCATAAGGACTCATCTATAAGCGAAAATCTGGAATTTACAGTACAACTGTGAGGGCTAAAATGGCTCTGGCTTTAGTCATATAGAAGGACCTTTTCTAGCTTGTTAGAGGTATTCCTTTATGGCGTAAGAATGGCTTGACGAATCGGGTATAGTGCGGCCTCTATCCTCATGTGTATAGGCTGCGTGTTATTGTGCCATCAGGAAGGGGGGCTCTACATCTGTTTGCCGAGTGAAATCTAATGGCCCTAACTTGTTAGACGGACCTTCGAAAGACTTCATAGTGAACCCTGTCGACCTTCCTCGGAAGTGGGTCAAGAGATTAGCTACCTCGGGCGAAAGGGTAAATCACGACTCACAGTGAAAGTGTACAACCTCTGCAGAGTGTAAAACTGTTATAACAGCCGTGCTCACGGTCACGAGTGGCCTTGGACCCTTATGGAATAGTGGATCATTAATAATGAATATGTTTTTGCTATTCGTTAATCATTTCACATGGATCATATGTTTATTGATTATATTGAGACACTTTGATATCATTGATATATTGAATTAATGCTAATTGAAAGCTACATGCTGATAAACCTATGTTATGCCTTTGAGCCTCATGAACCCCATGTTACATTTGTTGAGTACGAGATGTACTTACGCTTGTTTATTTTTCTTACTTGGATAAAAATCCCGGATGGGTAACAGATGATGCAAGTAGTGACTACTTCTACTTTCCGGAAGATTACTAGACTTGCTGTCAACCAGTCAATGTGCCTGTGATTGGAGCTACCACGAGAGTTTTTATATTTTACTTCCGCTATGCTATTGTAAAGACTATGTGTTATTAATCGTGATGTAATAACATTTGTGATGATACATCCTTTATAATTTGTTAACTTATGTGTGATTGATCTCTGGGCACACATAAGGGTATGCATTCCATTTGGTCGATAAATGGGTGTGACAGAAGTAGTCACTACTTGCACCATCTGTTACCCATCCGGGATTTTTATCCAAGTAAGAAAAATAAACAAGCGTAAGTACATCTCGTACTCAACAAATGTAACATGGGGATCATGAGGCTCAAAGGCATAACATAGGTTTATCAGCATGTAGCTTTTAAATAGCATTAATTCAATATATCAATGATATTAAAGTGTCTCAATATAATCAATAAACATATGATCCATGTGAAATGATTAACGAATAGCAAAAACATATTCATTATTAATGATCCACTATTCCATAAGGGTCCAAGGCCACTCATGACCGTGAGCACGGCTGTTATAACAGTTTTACACTCTGCAGAGGTTGTACACTTTCACTGTGAGTCATGATTTACCCTTTCGCCCGAGGTAGCTAATCTCTTGACCCTCTTCCAAGGAAGGTCGGCAGGGTTCACTATGAAGTCTTTCGAAGGTTCGTCTAACAAGTTAGGGCCATTAGATTTCACTCGGCAAACAGATACTTGCCTTGCTCAAACTGGTCCTGGTGATCTTGTTCGTAGTAAAACTCTTGATCTCCAACGAATTGCTCACCGTCTATACTCGATCAACAATAGCAACAACATTCATCCAAAGCAATCATGCATAGATAAACAAGACTATAATTAGAACAATACACCAACAGTAAGAAAATAAGATAAAAAGTCTTTAAAACGAATCTACAACTCGCTAGGATCACACAGACGCGAAGATCACGAAAAACGGAGCTAAAACGACAAAGTTATGAATTTCCAAAGATTTCCTATAGAAAAATAAATACTTTAATTAAAAACTCGAAAATAAATTAATCCAAACCTACTATACAGTTCTATCATCATGTAGAGCTCGCAAATATGAATCTAACGCAATTTGAATGGATCAAATCGGAGTTAAAACGGAGATTCTACGATTAAAACAAGATTAGTGGCAAAACTGTAAATATCAGAAAACGTATTGTTCATTTACCGAGACGAATTACGTTTTCATTTAATCAAAACGTATTTTCTGGTTTACGCTTTGGACCGCGGGTTCGATATAATAAAAACTCAGGGTCTCTTTTACAAAAGTTCATGCGAACCGGTATCATTAAATAAGATCCGTCCGATTCAAAACGGACGGTCGAGATCGGATCGGGGTGAGGGAAAAAAAGAACGCCGGCGGCTACAGTAATCCCGACGGCGGCGCCATGGCCGGATGGAACCCGAGCTCGCCGGAGCTTGCGAAGACGACCATCCCGAGCACCAATCGCCAAACCGAAAGTACCAAAATAACGAGCGCATCACGACGACCTTACCCCGCGCGAGAACAAAACTGGAGAGCAACCGGAGAGCGGTGGCTAGCTCGGCAAGGCGGCGGTGGAGGCGGAGCTTCGACGGTGACCTTCCCGGGATGTCGAGGCTAGGGTTTTAGGGGCTTAATGAGAAGCGGGGAGGCACGGGGTTCCGTTTTATAGCCCGGAGGCGTCACCGGTTATGGAAAGGAGGGAGATTTGATGAGGATTCGGATCACCAAATCGGGTAGAGAGAGGAAGGCGTGCTCGCGGTTGGAAAGAACCGGAGGAAGAAGAAAGGAAAGGGGAGGCGTTCACTGACAGGTGGGACCGACTCGTCAGCGGCTCGGTGCGGGACGCGGCTGCGCGCGCGCGAAGACGGCCAGCAGCCGCGACTTGGGCTCGGCCCAGGAGAAACCGGAGGCGGCGCGGGGAAAGGGAGAAGGAGAAATGGGCCGCCGCAGCAGAACGGGGAGATGGGCTGCGGGAGAGAAAACGGCCCGAGAAGAAAAGAATTTCCTTTCCTTTTTCTTTTTTCTAATTTTTCAAAACCATTTTTCAAATGATTTTCAAATCAAATTTGAATTTCATTTAAACCACTCAATACAAAACTTCAAATGCAGCAGCATGAATGCTCAATCATGTTTCTACCCTTATATTTGTTTTTTTTTAATTTATAAAAATTATTATCATTCTAAGTTTGCATGCTCATAAAAATATACAAAAATCATATTTCTCCTATTTTTCTTCTTTTCAAAATTTTTGGGTGTTATAGCATCAGCTTTAGGAACCATGATATGAAGCTTCGTAGTCCACCCCATAACTACATTCTCCATTGGTATATCACCAACTCTTGATTCAGCATCAGATAGCTCTTGATCACCATCTTTATACGGCTCCTAAGGTTTGAAACGGGCAACGTACTGTGCAGCTGACAGACGAGGATAAGGAGGCATCTATAAGATTTAGACATAGATTAGATAGAATCAATGTATTTTCGCAATAGAATAAAGTAGAGGAAGCATAAAACTTTAGTAATTAACAAGGTGAAAAGAGGAAGCATGAATTAAGTGAAGTATGGATGCTATTAACGACCATTCTAACTAGGCTCGCGTCCTACAGTCAACACGGCTCCGATACCAATCTGTCACACCCATTTTTAAGGACAAAAATAGGATGCATAAAAGACTCATGTGCGCCCCAGGAAACAGTCGCACACATAAGTTGACAAATTACAAAGTATCATCACAGTGCTTATTACATAACGAATAAATATTTAAGACATAGTCTTGAACGATAGGTAATAATAACTAATAGTAATTCTTCAGCGGAAACTCCACACAGGGACATGGTTGACTGGTTGACACCAAGACTAGTACTCATTCCGATAATCTTCCTCAATATCTCATCTGTTATGGTGGAAATAGCAAGGGTGAGTCCATGTCGAACTCAACAAATATAACACAGGGTTCATGAGGCTCAAAAAGGCTAGACATTGTTTAACTGCGTTTAGCTTTTAATCATATATTAGCAATTGAGTAGCATCAAGATAAACCACTTCCCATTAAAGAACCAATGATCAATTGTAATAAGGATAATGAATAGCATTAACATAAGCAAATAATAATCAACAATAATTAAGCATGATATAACAGTATGATCAACTATTCCATAAGAATCCCCAAGGCCGCTCGTATCCGTGAGCACGGCTAGTATACCAGTTTTTAACTCTGCGCAGAGGTGTACACTTTCACTGTGAGTCATGATTTCCAAATGAGTGGGGAGATCAAGCCCAAACACCCGAGAACCATATAAAGCCACTCAAAAGTTCGTCTAACAAGTTAGGGCCATTAGATTCACTCGGCAGGCAGATGTAGAACCCCCCTTCCCTGTGGCACAACAACCGCAGCCTATACACACTAGGCCAGGGGCTCGCACTACACCCAACGTGGCAAGCCATTCTTACGCCATTTAAGGTAACCTCTAACAAGCTAGAAAAGGTCTCTTGAACAACTAAAGCCAGAGCCATATAGCCCTCACAGCTGTACTATATATCTCGGTTATCACTTACAGATAAGTCCTTATGGAGAGAAACCAGAGCATCAAAATAATACACATGCTCTAGCCCCCTTTTAACAGTAATAAAATCATCTTAATAGTTGATTGCTTAATCCATTAATCAAATTACAAGATCATTGTTCTTAGTTTAAGCACTAGCAGTAGCTACCCATATGCATTCCCAAGGTTGACAAGGAATCAAGATAACAATCACTAAGTTATAATCTCTAAGGTTGTCAAGGTAAGCACATGCATATGTATGACAATTCAATGTATAGGTAACAAGGATAGTCCTGTGTTATACTTGCCTTGATCAAAGCTTTCCAAGTGATACTGCTGACTTGGCTCAAAGTAATACTCCGAATCGTCCAGATACTGCTCACCTTCTATACTCGATCATCAATCAACAACACACATGCATCCAATCAAACAAACACGAAGCAAACAAAGAGATACAATTAGAACAGTACACCAACAATAACAAAACAGTAATAAAAGTTTATAAAACTCTTCTACACGTTACTACGATCACACAGACGCAAAGATCACCAAATTCGGAGTTAAAACGTATAAGTTATGAATTTTCTAAGATTTCCTATAGATAAATAATTACTTTAATATAAATTCGAAAATAAATTGTCACAAACCTACTATACAATACTACCAACATGTAGAGCTCGCAAATACGAACCTAACGCAATTTGAACGGGTCAAATCGGAGTTAAAATAAAGATTTTATGACCAAAACAATTCTAGTGGCAAAACTGTAAATTTCTAAAAACGTACTTTTGACTTAACCGGGAGAGAATACGCTTTCCAAACATGAAAACGTACTTTTAGTTTTACGCTACGGACCGCGGGTTGATAACTAAAAAGCTGAGGGTCTCTTTAACAAATTTACCCGCGAAGGGGTAAGTTCTAATCTGGGCCGTTGATCTCGATTTGGACGGCTCGCAATCATCTGCAACCCTACAGTGCTATTCCAGTCACCCCCCTCATGTCCGGCCGGTGGCTCCCCCATGGCCGGCGGGCTCCATCTCGCCGGAGATGGCGGCTCTCCCCATCTAGACCATGGTTCACCACGCATCCGACCCCAAATCGGAAGAGGAGATCACCGCGAACCCATCTAGGCGATCTAGGGAAGCTACGACGGCTTGAGAACGAGACGCGGCTCGGGAAGAACGGCGGCGCCATTGCCGGCTCGCGGAAAGCTTCAATCTCGCAGTTCAAAGCACCAAAATTCAAAAGAAAAGCATAGGGAGGGAGAGGAGAAGATGACAAACTCACCCAAGCGAAGAAAGAAGGCGCAAAACCACCCGTAAGTGACGGCGGTGTGCGACCGAACTCACCTAGGGTTCCAAGCTTCGAGGCTTGATTTCACGGGACCAAACTCGGGTTTTTAGATGGAAAAAGGGGTGAGAGGGTCACGGCTTCTCTCTTATAGCACCAAAACACCAAATTCGGGTAGGAAATCCCGAAGAATCCGTTGCAGGTACGGCGGTGGTCGCACTCGTGACCGACCCGGCTACGATGCGAGGTAGAAGAGGGCGCTGACAAGCTGGCCCCATCCGTCAGTGAGACGATGAAAGGAGAGGCGGGCGCGGCTTTGCCTGGGCCGGCCCACGCGCGCGGGAGAGGCGCGCCTTGGCCCATTAGCAGAAGAACGGCCATAGGCCGGCCGAACGGGCCTCCAGGCCGAATTGGCACACCAGGTAAGTCTATTTCTCTTTTTTTTTATCTATTTGTTTTCAAAACCTTTTAAATAGATTTTCAAATCCAAATCAAATAAAATAAAGTCCACACCACAAAATAAAATAAATGTAACAGCATGAATGCATCACCAAATATTCTTTTCTAAATTTTAATTTGCCCTTAATTGTTATCTAACTTATTTGAAATTCATTATTCCTAAAGTTTAGAATTTTTGGGTGTTACAAGGAGCCGGGTGAGGGCTAGAACACAAAGAGAAGAAGAGCTCTAAAGGTTTTGAAAGGAAATCGAAGATAGCATGGAAGCACGGATAGCTGCTCAAGTTGATGCACGAGTTATGTCAGCTATGCAATCCATGTGTTCGACACAACCGCAGCCTATCCTGACTTTGAATAGCCCAGTGCCCAAGGGTCGCAGTAGCTGTGGCTCAACCCCTATGCTTGACGAAGAAGAGGTCAATGCTCCTCATCCGGTGGACAACATCACTGGACCTATTAATGTCAGGTTGTACATCCGTCAGCAGTGGACAAAAGACAAGGTGGCGGTCGGACAAGCATTTCCAAGAGGAGACGGCATCATTCATGGCAAGCCAATGCCACCCGGGTATGCCAGGGTCAGCATTGATAAGATCTTGGATAAGAAGTACAATAAGATACACATTGATTTCCCAATGGAGGAAGATAGGCCGCATCTTGTTCACAACATGGGCACTCATGTGGCTTGGCGCAAACGCTTCATCAAGCTAGATGAGCAGCCATCTTCAGATGATGAGGATGATAGTGAATCATCGGCATCGCCGCCGCCAAGAGGTTTCTCTTCTATGCAAGATCCTCATTCTCCCTCTCCTGCCGCGAAAGAGAAGACACCTCCTCCACCGCCAAAGGAGAAAACACCTCCTCTACCTCCTCCACCGGCAAAGGAGAAAACACCTCCTCTACCTCCTCCACCTCCTCCGTGAAAATCTAAAGTGCGATCAGGTTCGACCTCGCAACACAAGAGGTCATCAGTTTCGGTTGGTAATGCTCCCCAGACAAGTAAAAAGAAGGTGGATGCTAGCATTACGAGTAAGATGAAGGACGCGACTGTGGAGCCTCCAAGCAAGAAAGCCGCTGTTGCCTTCTTTAATCGAATAGCCAGTCTACCTAAGTGGAGACAACATACCGAATTTGAAAGGCAACACAACAAAGAGAGTAATCAAATCAGAGCTAGAGAAATACACACCAAAGAATTGCTAGAGATACAAAACTTAGCCAACAACATGGGCATATCCATGGAGAGGGCCACGGAGTTGTATTACGGAACGAGAGATTTTGAAAAAGCCACGGTCGCATACAAGTATTCAAGAGGCAATCCTTTGGTCGCCACCGAACAAGAGTATAGAGATTTGCCAACATAAATGCGACAGTTGCATGATTATTACTCCCTGGATACTGCCAACGGAGACTGTGTCGGTTTTGAAGTTTGTATCCCTCCCGGACTGGTTTTTAATCATCCTGAAGAAACGGTGCATATTATTTATTATGAACACCTCTTTCAGCTCTTCCAACGGCGCTCGCTCGATACGCAGATTTTGATGATATGGTCTATGTAAGTACCCTACCCTCACAACGTTATAATAAACTACGTGATTTGCATTTGAATATATCATATGTTTATTATGCAGGTGTATGGCAAAATGGTGCCTAAAGAAGCAATTGAGCAATATAGACTTCTTGGATCCCATATTTGTAAATGAGACAACATGCACCGCCCCTGGTGAAGATGACTATGTACCAACAAGTTTGAAGATTGAGTTTGAAAGGATGTTCAGAAACAACAAAACAAACATACTCCTACCCTACAACTGCGAGTATGTGTTCTCGACCCTTATTTTAGTGTTTCTTTTCTTGATATGTCATTCAATAACATGGACTTTGTGATTGCAGCAACCATTTCATCCTCGTAGATATCTATCTTGAAGATTCACATATCGAGGTGTGGGACTCAAAGAAAAAGCCACTTTCTCTTATTGACCCCCTAGTCAAAGTGCTGAATAAGTAAGTGAACCCAATATCACAACACTTTCTAATCACATAGGATATTGTAATGTCCTCGGTCTTCACACTTCATTTACAATGTAACATAGAATGAAGGCATTACCTAATTGGAAAAATCTCGATAGCAAGATGCAAAAGCAATAGAGTGCCCCATTCAGTGTAAAGTATATGAAGGATCTCAAGACCATAGATCAACCGATGGGGAACAACGAATGCGGGTTCTATGTGATGTGGGCAATGCTAAAATACTTTGGCGCAAAAACAAATAAGGGAGATGACATGGTACGTAGGCATCCCATTTCTATTGTTTTGTCTTACGTTTGTGCATCTCAATATCATCTTGCTTCAATTACGGTGCAAAGCAAACAATCACAACCAGTTGCTAGATTTTGAGATGAGAGGAATTCAAGAGGAGATAGCAAGGTTTGTGATGGACAAGATATTGACCAAGAAAGGATCATTCTCCATTGCGAGGACTAAGAAGTACAAGGCGCAGTATGGAAGAAACCACATTGATAGGCTATTGTAATGCGACTCTTAATTCGATACTTAAAGTTTTTTTAAACTTTTGTAATATAAATGTTGATGGGTTTGTATTGTCGCTTATCAACAACCACCTTCACATCGATATCAAATTGATCGATAGCAACCACCTCCACCTCCCTGACCTCCCACCCCACCACCTCTCCTCGAAATGAAAATAAAACAATTATTAAAATGCAAATTGTGAAAAGTATATCACTACCGGTTCAAAGAAAACCGGCAGTGATAATATAATCTACACAACTGGTTGGTTAAAACAACCGGCAGTGATGACTCAAGTTTCACTGCCGGTTTGTAACACGAACCGGCAGTGATACATGAGCTATCACTGCCGGTTTGGCATAACCGGCAGTGATGTGATCAGCTCATCACTGCCGAGTTAGTTATGGCGGTTCAAAATCCGCCAGTGAAGGGGGTTTTGAACCGCCAGTGATGTCCTTCTCTGCTGTAGTGTCTGCTCGCTGACATTTTTATTGCTGATACTTGAGATTGGCGTGAGAAGTTGAGTAGTACTGCTGCTGCTATACTACTTTGTGTTGGCCGATTAAATTATTCCCAACCATATTAATCTGTCGTGAGAATATATTTTACCCGTGGACTACTATCATTGCTATCCTGCTATTGCTAGCTTGTGATCCAAGAAATAATTCAGAGAACAAAAATTCAGATTATATTAATTCTTGGTATTTTGGCACCGTGAAAGATTTGGAAAATTCTTGGGCACCGTAGGCGTGTCCTTATCACCAGATTCCATAAGCACCCCAGTACAAAAATCATAATTTGGTGCGAAGTCGATTTTGTTGTGCCTCACTATTGTAATTTTGATCATTATAGTTCATGGTTCGAATACACTATACCTAAGGTAAAGTAGCACCTGGACATATATTATAAATTAACAAGAGCAAAAAAAAAGAGCATGGGCATTGAAGGTTATTCGCGGAAACTTCAGTGACAAACTAGAATCTAAACACATAAATTCGGACAGTATATACTGTTGTATGATATTCTTGGCGAACACATGCGCCATAGCAACCGATTAAAGTAATGCTAGCAAACTAATAACAGCCGCCATAATAAGGAACCGTACCGAACCAACAAACCACTGAAAGGATGCAAACTCGAATCCATTATGGATCGGGAATCGGATGCTGTGTTGTGTCCTGTGGCCCCCTTCAGTGCGCAAACACGAGCTGACCACCCTACTGGCCTTTGGCATTGCTGACTCACAAGCAAAATTGAACCAAGAGTCTTGGTCTATTGGGTTTGGCGCTTTGGCTGCTTCCGTGGGATCGGATCTCCAGCTGGAGTACACATTTGTTTTGAGAAAACTCATCGACGACCCAATAGGCGACTTGACGCCGCCGAAGCAACTGAGCTCCCGAGTCCCTGCCATATGCCCATATCGTTTGTCCACTTTGTCTCCGCCGACCACCATAAGGCAAGAGCTGCCGGCCTCGCTCTCTCTGCGATTCCCAAAGTTACCGAGGCTAGACCGTAAGATTATGAACCATCGCTGAAGGGTCTCGGCTTTGTCTTCTCTACCTCAGCAAGGGTATGCATGGTTTGGTTCTAGAGGAAGGTTGATGCGCAAACACCCACAATTAGAATATGCAGCTGTGATGTTGAGTTATCTTAGTATTTAACATAATATTTAGTATGAGCTTTTTCCCTACCAAATGCCTCGTAGAGAGGATTCCTTTGTGCTAGAACTGGTATAGTGTTCTTATTACTACTTAAATTGGCCCTCTTTTCTCTCGTTGCTAGCTCATGCATGCAGTGTTATTCCAATCCTAGTGACTGATGCTCCGTTGGTAGCCATGCATACAACGTTTTCTATTTACTCGAAGTAATTAATCGGCTCTTGAAACCCCCGTCCGCCACTTATTTCGGCCGAATGGAAAAACTGGTGTACGCCACTTAAATTGGGCTGGAGGGAGTACTACTTAAAACATTAGGAGAACTTTACCATTTTGGTAGTGATGTATGTCCTACGTCGAACACTCAACTGTGTGCACTTAATGGCGAAGAGAATGGGATCCACGTGACACAGCCACTGTACTTAAACCAAAGAACGTCACACCCGAGAGGTACCGGCCGGTCAAGGTGCGGTGCCTAATGGACAGCCCTGCATGCTTTCCTGTTACCTCATCGCTCTAGAAACACAGGACAAGGAAAAAAATGAGTTCGGTGGAGTTTGGAGAAAAACAGGGTCAAGTCAAGTACTGTAGTAGATTATTGAGTGTTTACTGTGTGTTGTCAATTGGCAAGCACGCCCTTCACTATTCATATGACTCATGAGGATGCCATGCATGGATTTCTCCGGTCGTAGGATTTGTTGGACTTCTGTAGTCCATAAAAAATGAATTTCTGTGTTGGACTTCATAGTCTTGGTCCAAAACGAGATTGGTGAAATCCTCCAAGGTCGTTCCACACAAAAGGGACGCGCAAAAACTTGTCTAAACATGCCATAGTCGATGAAGGGTACAAAAGAAACCAAATAGGACACGAAAAAGGCAAAACACTAATTTCTTATACCACCAATGCACTGGTCTAAAATATTTGGCACCAGATGATTCCTCGGCAAGGACCAGAGGTGGGACTTGGGCCGTGTCGTGCCGGCACGGCACAGCCCTCTCGTGCTTCGTGCCGTTTTGGGTCGTGCCCTCTAGGCGCGGGAGGCATGTCGGGCCGTGCCGATATGGCACGGTGAATCTTTTCTTCGGTCCAAACACGGCCCGTGGCACGCTGGTACGCCTTTGGGTCGTGCCGGCCCAAGCACGGCCCTCAAAATATCTTTGCTAGTTTTCTTTTTCCACTCGTGATATGAAATATATATATCTTGTGTGTACTATTTTAATAAAAATTTAATGATTTTCATAATTTATTCAAGAATTAGATAAGAGGTAGTATAGTAAATGCTAGAAAATTGTATTGTATAGTTGTAAAAGTGTCTACGTGCCATTTTTGTGCCGTGCCGACCCAAGCACGGCCCAAGATACGGTCCGGGCCATGTAGCCCGCCGTGCCGAGATTCTGGGCACGGCACGGCCCTAAATATTTTGTGTCTTGCCGTGCTTCGGGTCGTGCCAAAAGACCGTGCCATAACCCGTCCTCGAATGGCACGGCCCAGGTCCCAGCTCTAGCAAGGACTCACCTACAGACCATATATATCCCAGATAATTTATTACCATGTATAGCTAACATTCAATTAACACAAGAGCATGATATGTTTCATTAAAATCTACACCCAAATGGTCAATTCTTGGTGAAATCACATTATCAAGCCATGATCCAATCTTATGTACCCAACTTAAACAAATGTTTGTGGAAATTGAAAGCCCCACTAAAAGTTAAGGTTTTTTTTGTGGTAGTTATGTAGGGGAGTTGTTTTGACCATACACGGTTCAGTTAAGCGCAACTATCAAGGAAGCAAAACATGCTCCTTTTGTCACAAAGATGAGACAATTATGCACTTGTTTTTTGAATGCCGAGTTGTAGGAGCAGTATGGAACACAACTCATTTGGCTTTTGGACTAACACAACCTAGTTGCATATCACATATGTTTGGTAGTTGGTTGATAGGGTTAGCCAAAGATGTGAAACCATAGTGTTCCTAGGTGCCCCGGCTACTTGTTGGTCCGCTTGGTTAAAAATGATATGGTTTTTGGAAAGAAAAAACTACTTCTCCTTTGCAGGTTATCTTTGAAGTTTTCCACTGGCTTTGTACTTATTAGCTTGGTCCATCCTTCAGAAGCCGGATTCATAGGTTTTGGTTGTGGAGTCCTCACGACAATTGGTATAGGTGGCCACATGCTTTTTTCGAGGCACATGGATGCTAGAATAGTCCACGGATTGATAGCCAGTAGAGTGTGTGGTGTCTATTTTATTTATTTTATTGGTTGTATACTTCTTGTTAGGTATAGGGTGGAAGTATGACTATGCAACAATATTTTTAGTAAGTATTTGAAGGACCGGAAATGGCGATCAGAGGGGGTTGAATGGGAGCCTCTGATTTCTTTCGAAATACTTAGCCGCTGTCCCAACGTCACCTCTAAACACAAGAGAGATTCTGAAACTAGAATACCTAAGCCAACTGGTGACGAGAGTACCTAGAGATATTTCCCGTAACGGAAGAAAGACAACGCAACCGACGGAAAACGATTCGGAGCACGAACAACTAAACTTCGCGCGAAACAGAAAATCAGGGCTGGAAAAAATTGTCAGAAAAACATCTGGAAAATCGACAGCTAACAAAGAGCGACGTGAGTGGAGGGGCTGCTCTCCACGACACTGAGCGCACACGGTCTAGCCACTGGGGCTCCTCGGGCAAGCACCTGCTTGGTGCTGGGCGAGCAAAGCGCTGGGAGCGCACACACCTACGCACTGGTCTACATCGGTGAACTGCTCAGTGCCAGACAAGGATGAACGCCGGAAGCAGACAAGAAAAGAACTTGGGACTTGTTCACTTCCTCATCTCAACCCAAAATATTTCATCTGTCATCCATCACATCGAATCTTTGGACGCATGCATGGAGCATTAAATGTAGGTAAAAAAGATAACTAATTGCATAGTTTGTCTGTAAATGTTGGGACGAATCTTTTGAGCCTAGTTAGTCCATGATTGAACAAATTTTGCCAAATAACAACGAAAGATGCTACAATAACTTTTCACCTACTTTTCGCGAAGTGAACACACCCTTGTTTCCTCAACCGAGAATATAAAATCAAGTAAAAGGAAGTAATTTAATACTTCAAAGATTTGCCAATAAATGCTTGATTTGACTCTCGGATGCAAGAACAAAGCTTTTTGACCAAACAAAATCAGATGATTCAGGCCGTGTGTTAGTTGCTGCTGTAAAATTTTAGGAAGTACAGTAACTCTTTCGTTTGTATTTGGCAATTAGTGTTCAATCATGGGTTAATTAGGTTCGAAAGATTCGTCTCGTGATTTACAACCAAACTGTGTAATTAGTTATTTTTTTTACCTATATTTAATGTTCCATGCATGCGTCTAAAGATTCGATGTGACGGGAAAGCTCGTAAAATTTTTGGAATTTTAAAGGATCTAAACACACCCTCAAAGGCAAGCACGTACGGGCTGCTACACTTAGGCCTTGTTTAGTTAGAAAATTTTTTAGCAAAATGCAACTGTAGCACTTTCGTTGTTATTTGGTAATTAGTGTCCAATCATGGTCTAATTAGGCTTAAAAGATTCGTCTCGTCCATTTCGTCTAAACTGTGTAATTAGTTTTATTTTTTATCTATATTTAATGCTTCATGCATGCGTCCAAAGATTCGATATGACGAGAAATCTACTATTCTTTTACAAAAAAATTTTCATCTAAACTGGGCCTTACTGCCTAACCACCGACTGCAAGAGTTCGATCAGAAAAACACAGAAGGGCTGGCACTGCTGCACCAAACGAACAGGGAGAGCACGTGAATTGACTGGAGCGCTTGCAGAACGCAAGAGGTCGGCTCGGGCTGCACGAGCACGGCACGGAACTGAACACACGGACGAACGGGAAAGAGCACGACGAGCACCTGTCGGTCGACCACCTAATCAGGCGGCGAGCGTAGCTCTGAAGAGCGTGCACGGCGCCTGGCACCGGCGTGGGTAGCGCTGCCGATGAACCTGCTCCTGTGCTCGGCTTCCACGAGATGTACAGCTACCAACAAAAAGTAGACCGACGAACACACAGAGAAAAGGAGCGACCACCGAATCGACGAAATCCAACTCAAAGCTCCATGAAACGACCCCAAACCTGGCCTAGATAAAATTCAACGTAGCACTAACTCATTCCCAAAAAAAAATCATTGCTGGGACAACCCTAAACTCTAGGAAAACCAGATCAAAACCAAGCAGAAAATGGGGAAAAAACTCAAGAACACATTGAACGAAAATCACAGCTTCAATCGATGAATCCCGGAGGACAACCGGAGGATTCGGGCCTCCATTCCCACTCCAAATCATAGGAAATACACCACGAAAATCTCAGATTTTTTACCTATCTCAAGAAAACACTAGAAGAGCTAACCCTAGGGAGAAAGGGAAAAATAAAAGTGGGGAGAGAGGTGAGGAGGAAAGGGGCTGTCATCCTCTATTTAACAGGGCTATTTTACATTTCCCTAAATGCCCCTGGATACATAAGAGCTAAACCAATAAGCCCAAGGGCATAGAGGTTCAACCTGGTCTTCATGTCGATCCGACGGCCACCGCGCCTCCTCACCGATAGCTTCGTCTCGACGCGAACTCCCCGATGCCGCCACGTGTCGTCTGTTCCTCCTCGGAACCTCCGCCCGGGTTTTGAGGCCCAAACCCGTAAACCCGCCTCCGATGGTTTTGAGGCCCAAACCATCAAACAGCTCCGCGAATAGCGTACTCTATACGCGTCCCCCGCCATCTGACGCGTGTCACCTCCACGGTCAACACGGTCACTCCCATGTCTTCTCGCGCTTGTCGATATCCCAAGTGTCAGCCACCGCGGCTAGCCACCCGGCCTCCGGATCCCTCGGTCCAAGCCTCACGTCCGTCCTTCACCCCTCCAGTCCATCGGCACGGCACGTCCTCCTTGACCTTCACCTCGCCGTCGGCTACCGCCTCCGTGCTCCACACATGCACAACACAAGCCAAGAGACATGTCGCACACAAGGCTTTCGCCAAGGTAGGGTTAATCACCACTCAACCTACTTCGTGGATCACATTGACAATCACTCATCACAAAACGAACACACAAAAATACTTGTCAACCTTATGTTCGCAGTATTCCATTTTTAAAAATATTTAAATTAACAATTTAACATCTACCTCGCACCGTCTTCCATTACAATGGATACCAGTCATGTTTAATAACCTGCTATAAAGCAATATACCACCGACATGATCATCAACATTATTTTCAAACATTTGTATCTTTGACTATCAATATTTTTTAAAAAATTATATAGGTTAACAATATAAATTATGTTTGTAGATTCACTACAAGAAATACTTTCATAATATACAATTCACATGTTGTGAAATTATATGAAATTTTTGAAGTTGATGGTCAAATCTTGAAATGTTTGACTTAGGACAAACCTAATACGACAATGTAAAAAAAACATAGGGAGTACAACCATTTTTTTAAAAAAAATTATTTATACTATATATTAGGTAATATCATAAAAAGAGATCAAATGTGAGGGTATTATGAAATTTCATGAACAATGATGTACTAGCTATGAAATTTGGAATATATGGTAAGATTCGTTTCGACTCATTGTATCCTAACCTTGTTTACATGGCGCCTGATTTTCAACACCGAATATAATTTTGTTTCATGAGCCATGTGAAAGCCATAATAAATGTTACTTGCCTGCTTTCTTAAATGAATAGAATGACTGAGATAATCAGATTCTGTCACAATTGAACCAATACATGTGTGCCTAACTCTAGAAAGAACAAACGATTTGCACCTATATATGTATACCAAGAGAAAATTTTTGAGTAGTATACCAAATTAAATGTAACTACCTTTGTGCGTGCTATTAGAACGGCATCCTAACATCATCTGCCCTCTGACCGTTACCCAGGCGGCTGTGTAAAAACTCGATCCAAACCCATCTGGACCGGGCGCACTCTGTCGAGTCATGCTGAAAACTACAGCCTTGGCTTCCGATTCAGACAAGTGTGAGGCTGTTCCAAGCAGGCAGTCGGACAGCCAACAAAACGTCACAGTGTAATTAACTGATCGAGTCATTTGTTAGAGAGAGTGAAAACTACAACAGCGGCTTGGTATAGATACAAGTCTATAAAAAGAGAAAACAAAGCTATACAAAAAGCTAAAACAAAGAGAGTAAGTCCCTAAGAAGAGATTTCTTTTGGGCAGGGGCGGATCTAGCCTCACTAGATCCCATATTTTTCCACTTCTAATCCATACTGGCGGTGAGCGCCAAAAGAGATGAAGCGGCGGCGGTGGTGTCTTCAGGTCTTTCGGCGAGCTGGAGAAGACGTTCTTGGGCTTTAGATGTGTGGTGGGCTGGTGTCGTTAGGCTGTCTGATGGGTCAGAGAGATTAAGGAGAGAGAAAAAGCCGGCCAGCAGCTCATTATAGTATATCATGTTGCGCTGCTCCTATCGCAGCATTGCGCACTCGCGCTGGGTCGGCAAAGCCAGCGACGCTCGAATTAGAGCCCCAGACGGCTAGAGTGCCGGACCCCATGTGGCCGTGTGGTGGCGGGCGACCTCTCAAGACTCTGAATGGTAGGAGGGCGACCTCTCAGGATTCTGAATGGTAGGATTCGCAAGAAGAACAAAACTAATACGGTTTGATAATTGTCATTTTTAATTAGAATTGCTGCTAATTTAGTCGTTACTCGTTAGTAGCATATATAACTATAGTTTTTGGATAGATCTGAAGAAGTATTTTACGAGTTTGAGCGGTCAAGTGATAGTCACGTAACTGCCCAAACATTCATGTTCCAATCGTCACTTTCTCTAGCCTTGTCGAGGCCGAGGCTCTCAGGCAAGGCAGGGCGATCATCAAGTTGCATTTCAAGTGCACGAGCAGACATCGCTCGTGAATGCAGTCGAAATCAGGAACAACACCAGTCCTGGAGTGGAAGGATTTCAGGTGGCAGATCCAGAGCTTCTGGATTGCAAGAGTCACATAAAACCATGCTGGAGAAGATCTACAGGCCGACTTTTGACAACTGCATGGAGCAGTGCAACCAAGAATTCCTCGCTCTCGATGCTCACATCACCAACCTCGCCCTCTCCAACAACCAGATCCCACCCATCGGCCCTCCAGAAGAGGAGAGGAATTGAGGGATGCAGCACGTGATGTACGTGCGACCAACGGTAACTACTTTATGAGGCTTTTTTTTTCTTTATTTCTCTTTCTATATTTCACTGTTTTTCATTCTTTCTCCCCTTTTGCTTAATTCTAGCTCTATAGTTTGGCCTAGCTTCAACTTTTTTTTTTGGGTTGGCCACTGCTTTTGGGACTTGTATCTAAGTATAGTAAGGCTAAGCTCCTCATGCAGGAGGGATTCCCAATGCTAAAGAGAAAGAACATTGCCATCAAAGATGATACTATTGCGCGTCCAAATGCACTAGGCCGCCACAATAACAAGCTCCATTACACATCAAATGCAACTTGCTTAATTTATGCACTTACATGTCAAATACTAATCGACCCACACATCACAATAGTATGTTGATTGATATGAATTATGATGAATGTTAAATAATGTGTTGGAACTAATGGTTCCGCATAGGAGAGAGAGAGAGATGGGGGAGAGAACTTGATGGTGGAGTGGGACGCAATAGGGTTTTGAACAAGTGGAAATGAGTGGAGGTGAGGTCTCTTGCCCTCATGCCCTTGGCCACTTACATAGGCAATGGCTACTTACAAGTGGCCCCTTGGTGGGGTTGGATTTCACATGACACTACACTAGCTGCTATTTGAGCCTCTTCTAGGGGGAGATTTAGACCATATACCTCATGAGCTCCCACAACAGTAGCCCCTCAACTATCAAGTTATGGATGGTACAACATGACCTAATAGATACTCATACTAGATGAGGCGCAAATATAACTCGAACCCTGGTCGCGAGAATTTCCCTTTGCAACCTACGTGTGTGCGTCCCATTAAAACTCTATCCCAAAAACCCTGTAAGAAAAAGGGCATGGAACAAGAGCATACACACGACTCTAGTCTATACAAGTGCTAACTCAGGAAGCCACTAACTCCAAGAGCCTCGATGTCGATCTCCGTGGTATCTTCATATTTGGGCTTTGGCTTCCTCGACCGCTTCTATGACATGGATTGTTAGCTTTGCTCGACACGCAGGTCTTTGCCTCTAGGACCTTCTCAACATGCAGATCTCTCCTTTGGGACCTTCTCGTTCAATGGATCTTCGTCTCCGGGACCTTCTCGGCATCCAGATCTTCACTTTCGGGACCTTCTCGTCTGAGGCTTCACTTGGAGACACACCTTCACTTCACGAATGGGTCTAGTCATCGTAGTCGATGTACTTGAAGTAGTTGTAGCCGAAGGTTGCCATGAAGCCTCCAAATCTTCTCTCATCAGAGTTGAGCAAAAGACTTCACCCTCCAAATCATCTCTCATGAGCTTTGAGCAAAAGACTACATTGCACTAAAATATTTGGCACTGAATCATTCACGGGTGAGGACCCACCTAGATTTTTTAATCACAGTCTCAGTATATATAGACGTAGGCACTTATACATTATACATGTATGTACACTCACCTCTATGTTTGTACAAACACTATTCAATGAGTACCTTTAAAAGACTAAGACTGAGCCGACAAATTTAGAGATTGACGAAGTCATCACATGCGCCTTGCTGTCGATGGGCACATTATTTACTACTAAAACAACAACACTGTTAAATCCTGGATACCAAATCTAAACCAAACCATTGTCTCTTTCAACTGGTTCAACTAAACTAAATAACTCTAGTAATCACTGAGATGCACCTAGCTAGTATACCTCACAATAACAAATTCACATGAGTTAGCTAGAGGTTACAAACCATATATATAGAAATGCAACAAATTGCATTCTTAGACAATATGGTTCAAGCTTCCCTCCAAATCTTTCATGGCACAGAATTCTCATTGGTCAGAAGTTAGTATCCTATAATAGTTTTACCATGTATAGCTAACATTCAACTAACAAAGAGCACGATGTGTTTCATTGGAATCTACACCCAAATGGTCAACTCTCAGTGCAAGCACATTATCAAGCCATGATCCAATCTTACGCACGCAACTTAAACAAACAAATGTTTGTGGAAACTGAAAGCCCCACTAAAAGTTAAGTTTTTTTGGTGGTACCTATGTAGGGGAGTTGTTTTGACCATAGATAATTCAGTTAAGTGCAACTATCAAGGAAGGGAAACATGCTCCTTTTGTCACAAAGATGAGACAATTAGGCACTTATTTTTTGAATGCCAAGATGCACGAGCAGTTTGGAACACAACTCATTTGGCTTTTGGACTAATTAACACAACCTGGTTGCATATCATGCATATATCACTAGTGCAGGACTGAGCATTAGTCCCGGTTGAGAAACCCCATTTAGTCCTGGTTTTCCAACTGGGATTGCGAATCTGGCACTAAAGGCCCCCCCTTAAACCTGGTTGCTATTACCAACCGGAACTAAATGGCCCCCGGACAATGCACCGGGGCTGACACGTTTAGTCCTGGTTGGTGTTTCCAACTGGTACTAAATGTTTCTTTTTTTTCATTTCATTCCTTTTCATCTTATGGTTTCTTTTCAATGCAATTCTTTTTTGGTTTCGATTAGATTTTCATATACGAATTCTACACTGCTAATATATGTCCACGTATAAGGTTTCGTTCGAGCATTATACATAAATAACACACTAAAATGTACGAAACTACATATATACAAATATTTCAAGAGGTTGTACATGCATGGAATATGTACATAATAAAGTCACAAAAACCTTGTACTCATGTTCTTGGGATTTCATTCAACTCTAATCTTCAGTCATATGGTTACTAGGTATTAATTCTTTAGGGTCATAGTGGTACGCGCTTTTAGGATCTATGACCTCATCTATAAGAAATCTTGACAATGCCTCTTGAATTGCTTTGATCTTGTCACATCGCATAACCTTTTGCTTCCTCCATTCAATCTTCAATTTGAATGAAGGAAAAGTACATTATATATATATATATATATATATATATATATATATATATATATATATATATATATATATATATATATATATATATATATATATTACGTACTTTGAGGATCTCTTCACTTGTTCTCCTTGAGTACTCCATGATGAACTCGCGGACATAGTATTCACATAAGTTGTTCCCCGATCCCTGCTGCAGACACCACTTTGCGAGTAAAAGATTCATCATTAACCAATGAAGCATGGTAATAATGAATTAAACTAAATAAAGATGCGGTGACCTAGCTAGTACTTACTGGGTATTGAACTACATTCAAAGGCACTTTCCATTGACCATAATGGCGTTTCTCGGCGAACCTTTTCCAAGCACTGCCCAACAAAATAAATAAATGGAGTTATATCAATAAAATGGCATAAGAGAGTATACAGTGTGTCAGACCAAAATTACCACAGTAGAGTATTTATCATTTCTTGGTAATTTTCTCAGGGTTTTGTCGCTGAGTCAAAGATCTTTACAATACTCCTAGGCATATAGATGACCAGCAGTATCCAGTGATAGCTACATGTTTATAAGCAAGCATAACTCATTAACTAAAGTCAACATGGAGTAAGCAAAATAAAATGGGCACAAGACATTAACACTCACTTGAAGTTGTACGGGAAGAGCATCAGTGTCTTGTCATATTGGTTATCTAAGAACCTAAATAGATTATTCTCCACTTGAGGTCACCATCTGTCATATCAAGTAAGCGTGTCCTTGAATGTGCGATTCAGATTCATGAAACCAACATCGGTTAACCCTTTTCTCTTTAGTTTCAGCATATCATATCTACATTTATATAGTACAATAGAATATATATAGTGTGAGGATAACTATATATAGACAACGAACTAACATGCAAGTTACTTCAATTATAGAAAGAATCACTTACAGATACCAGTAGCCGAGGAGAGATTTATCGAGAGCATCCCGGTTTAATAGTTGGTGTAATTCATTGAACTCCATATGTAAAACGTCATAGCCATTGAAGTAATGCTCTTGTCTAATTCTGACAATAAGCCATGCCTCTTCATTGTCACACGCTCTTAAGTACCACTTGTTTAACAAGAACATTTGCATACCCAGTGATGACAAGGACTTAGGGTTGACAAGACTCCTGCCATACTCATAGGTCCGGTAAATATCAAAGTGGGCTATTGGTATTGATCCTCCCCCAATGAGTTGTTGAGGTGTGAGACCTATTATGGCCATGAAGTCTTGGAGTGCCTCCCTATCGATTGGACCGCCTTGTGCTGCTGTACAATCATCCTCAACAACTAGCGGGTCGATAGATTGCTTAGATTGTTGTCCGAGATATGTAACATCTTTTCCTGCTCTCTTCGCTTTCTGGGATGCCTTATATGACTTGTCAAGACAGCATTCATAGTCCGATAATGGCGAGGGCTTACGTGCATCACGCTGCTTTTTCTCGCGCTCGTTGATTTTTTTTCTTAGTTCTCGTTGAGCTATGTAGTGCGGCTTTGGCGGGTTTTTTCTGAAGTTCCAGCCTCCTTCTTTTCCACCAGTTATCCAAATCTTTTTGAGCCGCTGCTTTTGATTCCTCTTCAGACTTCCCGCAAGGTAGCTTCTCCGGAGGGGGCTTTGTTTTACGATGGCTGGCTTTCTTCTTCACCGGGGACTTCACCGGGGGTAGGGGCCTCTCCTTGCTCTGCGACGCGGGAGGCAGAGGAGGAGGAGATTGCCTTGAAGGAGATGGAGACGCAGCCGTGCCATGGAACACATCATCATCGTCCAGAGCACTCTGATGATCATCATGGGATGGAAGAACTGGACTCAGGTTGGGAGACCTGTGAGTACAAAAATAATTATACGTGAGAAGCCAGTAATTGAGAATGATTATTGAAAAACTATTTTGTTCACTTTCATCCGCATCTATCATGAGGTAGTTGAGGAGGAGGCGACGGTACCCTAGCTACCGCACCGAGAATAATGATGTAGCGCTTGTGCCATAAAACGAATGAATGCTCTGCTTGTCCTAGGGTCTTCTCCCCATCATCTCTAGGAAAGTCAAGAGGCACTTCCCTATAGTCTTTGATAACTCTATCCATCGAGACGCTATAATAGCCAGGTGGAATTGGATTCCCATGGCTTGTTGGTGTCTTCTCAGGGACCACAGGAGAAATAATACCGTGCGCCACCATGACTGTGGCACCGGTATTCCCCAAGGGAATGTGCAGCTCACATGGCGTCAAAGGCACGGTGATGTCATCCACGGGGAAGTGCTGCAATGCGTCATCTTGATTTGGGAGCTCAGTGGAAGCGTAGCTGCTTCTTAGCCGAGGGTGGCTAACATTGATTGCATGCTCTGATGTTGACTGCCCTAGCTACTCAACTGTAGTGCCACTTGCCATTTGATTTCCTCTTGCATTCTCGCATCTATGTTTAGTTCTCGCTTCTGCGATCGAAGCACTGCCTCCTCTAACTTATGGATCTGCTCTGCCTCCTCATCCTTCCTTCTCTGGCGGCTTCTGTAGGTAGCGGTGTCCTCAGGGAAGACATGCCGCCACAAAATCAACCCTTTGCCTTGTGTTCACCTAGGGTGTTCAAGAGTCTGGAGGGCGTACGTCAGCTCATCCTTCTCTAGGTTGGGCACAAAGTTATCACTGGCAGAAGCATCTACAATATCGATAAGTCCTTGTGCTACTGTTCTGATTTTCCCACCAATAACCGGCTTCCCGGTATGTGGGTCCAGTGGCCCCCATGTGCGAAAACCAATTCTTCGAGCGTTCGGGCTATTTGAGTGAAAATGGATGGATCCCTTTGGCAAGCAGGTCTGCTTCCATTCTTTGCCACTTTGGAATGGCACTCCTATAGCCACCTGATCCTGTTTTATGATGGTATACCTTTTGTCGTGCATTCTGTTGGCTCCTTCTCACATGTTCCTCACCCTCTTCCGAGGTCTTGTGCCTCACAAATTTCGGCCAATCGTCCCTCAACTTTTTGTACAGGCTATTTTGACTAAAATATGGAGTCAAAGTCTTCTTGACAAATTCATTATACAACTTCTTCTTTCAGGTCTAGAATTGTATGGCCATTTTCTTGAGAACCCAACTTTTAACTAGTTTTTTAAAATCTTCACCTGCTGGTAGATTGAAATGTGCAGTGACTGAATCGCGAGACAAAACTGATCAGAGGATTATCCTTCTTATTTTCCATTAACGGACGCTGATTGGGACTCTGTCCCTAACAAGAACCCCATAGTGGTTTATGAACTTCTTTGCATTGTTTTTTTGGCTGGAGCGGTTCGTCGGTAGTAGGATCGACTTTTGTGATTATGTAGTGGACCTCCAATGGTTTTGTCGGGCCTCGTACACTTTTACTACTCTTCGTCGACGTCGTCGATCTAGAGGGCTATGTATGTAGAAACACAAAGATTCAGTAATATATATATATATTATTGGAATTATGTTTAATTTCATATATATATATATATAAGAAATACAAGATTATTAACAAATATACCTCTCCAGCATTTTCTTGCACAGGATTTCCTTGCACATGATTTTCTTGCTCACCTTCTGAATTTATTAAGTATTGAGAGCCATCATCGAAATCCTATGGGTCGGCCTCGTTCTGGTTGGGGCCATATTGACTGCCGGCATTGATAATGTTCATCATGGCCTCATTCTCGTTGTCGTCTTGCAGGTCGGCCATCTTAATTACCATAACTATATATAAATAAAAACCATATAGTAGTCATGCATATGCTAATTAATGGATCAAGCCAGGGGCTTAAACTTAAATAACTATAGAATTCAGGGTTATTATCTACGCCGAGCTCTGGTTAGGGTTTGCATGTGCGGAACTCGATCTGGTTAGGGTTTGGGGCGGATTCATGTCACACTAATTATGAAGATTCAAATTCAAATATATATAACTATAGAATTCAGGATTATTATTTACACCTTCGTTAGAGCTTGGAGCGGAGCTCGGTCAGGTTACAGTTTGGAGCGGAGCTCAGGATATTAGGATATATATGAACATTGGTGTATATAAATATATGAAAATTCATGTCACACTAATGTCAATATATCAAAATTCGGATATGTGTATATATACCAAAAAATTCATAGCACATAAAATCAATCCTTTTAACTATGAAGATTTAAATATATTTCTTCAATATTATTTTCTACAACTATATTGTTTAATTTTCTGTAATTTTTCTATATATATAATAGTACACTACAATATTTCTATCTATTTTTCTATTTTTTCTATGCCAAAAAAATAATATGCACATCACACACACACTCACTCACTTACACACACAGTTTACTGATCATCACTCACACACATGTACAATATGATCATCATATTATGGCAGTGTTTAGTTCACCCAAAATTCCAAAAAATTTACAAGATTCCCCGTCACATCAAATCTTTGGACGCATGCATGGAGCATTAAATATAGGTAAAAAAACTAATTGCACAGTTTGTCTGTAAATGTCAAGACGAATCTTTTGAGCCTAGTTAGTCCATGATTGGATAAATTTTACCAAATAACAACGAAAAGTGCTAGAGGAACTTTACACATACTTTACAACCAACTAAACACACCCTATATCACACACATATATACATAATATACTCACCCGCTTCGGTGTGGATGAGGAAGGAGAGGATGGCGTTGTACGGCACGCGTAGACGACAGTGGTGAGGCCAATGGGGTGACAAGCTCGAGGTGAGGCCGGCGTGGGGTGATGCGAGGCGAGGCCGGTGGGGTGACGAGTGAGGACGGCACGAAGACGAGGCGGTGCTAGGTAGTCGGAGATGATGTAGACGAGGACGACGCGCTCCGGTGAGGGGACGATGAGCTTGCGGCGAGGCACGCGTGCACGTGGAGCCGGGGTTGAAGAGCGCACGTGTGACGAGGCGCTCCGGAGAGGACGAGGGATGAGCGGTGAGCGACGTGCGCGTGGGCCGCCCGCTGGCTAGAGAGACGAGGCGTGCCCGTGCGCGTGGAGCCAGGGACGAAGGGTGCGCATGACAAGGCGGTGCTGGAGGCAGGCGCGCGATGATGAGGACGAGGATTGACGATGGTGGCGAGGGCAACACGACAACAACGGTGGCGATCCAGATCAGATCTTGGCGAGGGCGAGGATGACGGCGAATCCAGATCTGGGCGCCGCACACAGATGGGAGAGGCGCGAGCTAGGCCACCGGCAGAGACGGCGAGAGAGGTGCACGTGCGTGGAGGTGGCGCTAGAGGCGCTGAGGAGCGGCGGTGGCGCGGTGGCTCTCGGCGAAGAACGAGAGATGATGGAGGTGGAGAAGAGAGGAGGCGGTATATAGGGGGACCTTTAGTCCCGGATGAAGCCATGGCCTGGGACTAAAGGTCCTTTAGTCCCAGGTGAGGGCTAGAACCGGGACTAAAGGTCTGACCTTTGGTCCCGGGTGTAGCCACGGCCCGGGAGTAAAGGGAATTTTGGCGGGCCACAAAAACGTAGCCCATCTTTAGTCCCGGGTGGTTGATCCACCTGGGAGTAAAGGTGGCCTGCAGTTTGGCCTATGTCAGTTTTCTAAAGTTTTTCTTTTTTTATATATTTCTTTTATATAAATATGTAGAGAGTTGTTAATTGCCTAGTAAATAAAATATTAGCCAAAAAATTACAAAAAAAATCCTGGACTTGGTTTTGCATTGTTGTACATAAGAAAAATTTGTAACCTAAACTCTTTTGTTTTACCGTATAAATATTTAACATAGTGTAAATAATAATCACAATTTTCACCATGCAAAAATTTACTACTTAATTAAAATCATTAAAACTATTGCTTTTCGACAGGAAATTAGTTTTCACATCTTATTAACGCTGATCATTTGGTTTTTCATTACACATTCTGCACAGGAAATCCACCGTCAAGCAAAAAATTCATTTAAACCGTAGAAAATATGAAAACATGACAGAAAAATATGAAGTCACAATTATTACATAATAGGTTTAAGACATCACCATATCAAGCGGGAACAGTAATGAACTTCTTGACGTATGTCCCTTGGTTATGATCGCGCTGTGACCGTGGAGTGTCCTCATTATTTAGCAGGATGCTTGGGTCATTGTTTACTCTGAAGGGCAGAATTTCGTCATTCTTTTCATAATTTTCTGACATGTCAGACCTGTCCTCAATTCCCATGATGTTTCTTTTCTCTAAAAGAATTATGTGGCGCTTTGGCTCATTATCTGAGTCATTGTCGTTGTTTTTTCCTTTCTTCAATTTGGTAGATATGTCCTTCACATAGAACACCTGATTCACATCCTTGCCTATGACGAATGGTTCGTCTTTGTACCCAAGATTGTTGAGGTCCACTGTTGCCATTCCGTGCGGATGGTCCACTATTACCCCACCTCTGGTCACCTTCACCCATTGACACCGAAACAAAGGAACCTTAAAATAAGATCCATAGTCTAGTTCCCATATCTCCTCTATAAGGCCATAATATGTTTCCTTATTTCCATTTAGGTTTGTGGCATCTATGCAGATACCACTGTTTTGGTTGGTGCTCCTTTTATATTGGGCTATCATGTAAAATGTATTGCCATTTATGTCATACTCTTTGAATATCAGGAAATGCAAGATGGTTCCCTAGAGAACAAGTACAGTTGCTCATCCAGACTCTTGTCACCTTGACATTGTTTTCGTAACCAACCGCCGAAAGTTTCCATGTGCCAACGCATAATCCAGGCTTCAGTCCTCCCCAAAAATTCAGATCGTACAATGTCCTTGTGTACTTTGATATACAGATCCACCAAGGAGAAGTTTTGTAGAACTATATAGTGTGCTTTACAGAAATAATCATCCTCCTTGCCAATATATGCTTTCTTCCCTAGTGTTCCCTTTCCACTTAGTCTCTCCTCATGTCGTGATTCAGGAACACCAATCAGGTCGAGGTCAGGAATAAAATCAACGCAGAACTCAATGACCTCCTCTGTTCTGTAGCTCTTGGCGATGCTTCCTTCTGGGCAAGCACGGTTGTGGATATATTTCTTTAGGACTCCCATGAACCTCTCAAAGGGAACATGTTGTGTAGGAACATAGGACCGAGAATACTAATCTCTTTGATCAAGTGAACAGGAGGTTCATCATAATATTAAAGAAGGATGACGGGAACACCAACTCAAAGCTGACAAGACATTGGACTACATCATTCTGTAGCTTTGTTAGATGCGCTGGATTGATTGCCTTCTAAGAAATTGAATTGAGGAATGCACATAGTTTTATGGTGGCTAATCGTACATTTGAAGGTAGAATTGCTCTCAATGCAACCGGAAGCAATTGCGTCATAAGCATGTGACAGTCATGAGACTTTGAGTTTAGGAATTTCTTCTCTGCCACATTTATTATCCCCTTTATATTCAAGGGGAAGCTAGATGAGACCTTGATGCTATGTAGGCATTCAAACATGTTTTCCTTCTCTTCTTTGCTAAGAGCATTACTGGCAGGACTTAAGTAATGGCGTCCATCATCTACCTTTTCTGGATATAGGTTCTCTTGTTCTCTTATATAGTGCAGGCCCTGTCTTACTTCTAGTGTGTCCTTAGCCTTCCCATACACACCCATGAAGCCTAGTAGGTTTACACAAAGATTCTTCATTAGGTACATCACGTCGATCGCACCGCGGACCTCTAGGACTTGCTAGTCCCAAAATATGGACTTCTTCCACATGGGTGCATGTCCGTTAGCATCATTCGGAACAGGTTGGCTGCCAGGTCCCTTTCCAAAGACTACTTGTACATCCTTCACCATATTGAATACATCCTCACCACTACGGTTGTCAAGCTTTGTTTAGTGCTCTGTCTTACCTTTAAAATGCTTGCCTCTCTTTCTTAGGGCGTGATTCAATGGAAGAAATCGACGATGTCCCATGTACATGACCTTTCGATATTTTTTCAAAAATATACCTTCCATATCATGAAAACAGTGTGTGCATGCATTATATCCCTTGTTTGACTATCCTGAAAGATTACTAAGAGCAGACCAATCATTGATTGTTATGAACAACAATGCTCGCAGGTCAAAGTGTTCCTGTTTGTACTCATCCCACACATGTACGCCTATGCTGTTCCACAAAAGTAGAAGTTTTTCAACTAATGGCTTCAAGTACACATCAATGTCATTTTCAGGTTGCTTTGGGCCTTGGATGAGTACTGACATCATAATGAACTTTCGCTTCATGCATAGCCATAGAGGAAGGTTGTAGATACTTAGAGTAATAGGACAAGTGCTATGACTATTGCTCTGCTCTCCGAAAGGATTCATGCCATCCATACTTAAAGCAAACCTTAAGTTTCTTGCGTCATCTGCAAACTTCAGGAATTCTCTATCGATTGCTCTCCACTAGGACCCATCAGTGGGGTGTTTCAACATATCGTCTACTTTACGGTCTTCTTTGTGCCATCGCAACAACTTTGCATGCTCTTTGTTTCTAAACAAATGTTTTAAGTGTGGTATTATAGGAGCATACCACATCACCTTGACAAGGATTCTCTTCTTGGGACATTCACCGTCACCCTCAACATCACCAGGGTCATCTTGCCTGATCTTATACCACGATGCATGGTATACCGGGCATGCATCCAAATTCTTGTATTCGCCGTGGTAGAGGATGCAGTCATTAGGGCATGCATGTATCTTCTAGATTTCTAATCCCAGAGGGCAGACGACCTGTTTTGCTGCGTATGTAGTGGCAGGCAATTCGTTTGACTTCGGAAGCATCTTCTTTGCGATAGTCAGTAACTCCCCAAATCCCTTATGGGATACACCATTCTTTGCCTTCTATTGCAGTAATTCAAGTGTGGTACCCAACTTTTTTTTGCCCCTCTTCGCAAGTCGAGTATAGCAATTTCTTGTGATCCTCTAGCATGCGTTCGAACTTGCTCTTCTCCTTTTCACTTTCGTAGTCTCTCTGTACATCACGGATGGCCTGACCAAGATCATCAGTGGGCTCATCTTCTGTCGCTACCTCTTCTCCAGCCGCTACCTCTTTTTATGCTTCCTCCATTGCAGTATCATCAAAGGCACCATATTCAGCAAAACCACGAATAATAATGTTGTCATCATCCCCATCTTCTTCTTCATCTTCTTCTATTATAACACCTCTTTCTCCATACTTAGTCCAACAAATATAATTTGGCATGAAACCCGACATAAACGGGTGTTCGTGAAGGATCCTTGAGTAAGAATAATCCTTCTCATTCTTACATAGAACACATGGGCAGCACATGAAACCATTCCGCGTGTTTACCTTGGCCACATTTATGAATTCATGCACGCCCCTAATGAACTCTGGGGAGCGGCAATCCGCGTTGTACATCCATTATCGGTTCATCTGCATTTTATGACGTACACCACATCAAAAACTTGTAATAATCCATATTATACAACATGCATGATTAGTAGTTAATTAAAAGATCCAAAATATCAATCAATTAACATGATTAATTAATATCCTATACCACATAGCTGTTTCACGTACTCTCGAACATAATTTATTAAAGCCTTGATATAATGTAGACAATCCCAAATAGCACTAAACAAACTAAACCTACAATGCACTTTAGCAGAATAAGGATTTCGCGACCAATTCCAACTAAAATAGACAGATCATTCTTCTGTTGGTTCATTGCCTCATCATACAAAGGTGCACTCTCATCAGTCACCTTAGTTGCCTTTGCAAGAGATTTTTGGACATGCTTAACATACTCTTCCTCCCAGTACTAAACGTCACATGATCTAGTGCCATCCCACTGAAATTAAAATAACAAATCAAGAACTTTAATCAAAATCATCACGAAAATAGCTATAAACCATAACAAAATAAGAAAAAAATAACTCACTTCGTGATCTGGACACATGTAGAAGATGCGCCCTTGGTTGGGACCCTTCTTCTTCACCCTATACTCCCTCACAGTCTTCTGCCCATGCTTGCCGCACGCAATGAGAGGGAGGTCCGGCCTCAGTTGTTATGGACTGCGAGGCCGAGGACCCAGAAGCAGTCGCCATCTACAACTCTCTATACTCATTTTGATCAACTACTATACATTTCTCATTTTGTGAACCATGAAATTAAATGAGCCATACACTAAAAAAATTATATTTCTCTATTTCTAAACCATGAAATGAGGCAAGGTGCATACTAGTTTTGATGAGCTACTATAAGATTCCTTCATCTACATATGCAAACTATCAAGTGATTTTGAGCTCAAATGGCATATAAATAAAAAATATCCACTATTATTCCTAATCTAGAAAACCAAAAATTTCTCTATTTCTAGACCATGAAATGAGGTAATGAAAGGTGCATACTAGTTTTGATGAACTACTATAAGCTTCCTTCATCTTCATATTCATACTATCAAGTGATTTCGAGTTCAAATGGTATATAAATAAAAAAAATCCACCATCATTCCCAATCTAAAAACCACAAAATTCTCTATTTTTTTTCCACAAAATGAGCCATGCTAGTGATGAAATATGGGAGGATGAAGTTGGTAACCTTTAGAACTGAAGAATGGATGGAGGAATGAAGTCTTCACCAATCCCACAAGCTTGAACTCCTTCCACGAGCAAGAATAGAGAGCAGGTGGAGAGCTTGAAATAGCTCGGGCTGGGGGAGGAAGAGAGAAAGTATATAGCCCGGGACATGTAGTCCCGGTTTGTGGTATGAACCCGGACTACTGGTAAAATTCTAGTCCTGGTTGGAGCCATCAACCAGAATTAAAGGTTTAGTCACGGCTGGTAGCTCCAATCGGGACTGGAGGGTGACCTTTTGGTCCCGGTTTGAGCCACCAACCAGGACTAAAGGTCCCCTCCTGCTCCCCTCCTGTAAATGCTGTGCCTCTGGCCGTTGGGCAGGAGACTTTAGTCCTGGTTGGTAGCTCTAACCAGGACTAATCCTTTCTTTAGTCCCGGGCAAAAAAATGGCCGGGACTAAAGCTTTGAACCAAAAGTCTGTTCTCTACTAGTGTATGTTTAATAGTTGTTTGATAGGGTTAGTCAAAGATGCGAAACCACTAGTTTTGCTAGGTGCCCCAGCTACTTGTTGGTCCATTTGGCTAAACATAAATGATATGGTTTTTGGAAAGAAAAAAACTACTTCTCCTTTGCAGGTTATCTTTGAAGTTTCCCACTGGCTTTGTACTTGGTCCATCCTCCAGAAGTCAAATTGATAGGTTTTGGTTGTGGAGGCCTCATTACAATTGGTACAGGTGGCCACATGTTTTTTTTTGCAGGCACATGGATGGCGGAATAGTCTACGGATTAATAGCTAGTAGAGTGTGTGATTTGTTTTATTTTATTGGTTGTATGCTTCTTGTTAGGTAGAGGTTGGAAGTACCCTCCAAGACTATGCATCAACTTGGTGTATGGTCCTTAGAGTCTTTAATAAAGTCTTCCATGATCAAAAAAATATTTAAATTAACATCTATCTCTCACCGTTTTCCATTACAACGAATACCGGTCATGTCTAATAACCTGCTACAAAGCAATATACCACCGACGGTTAACATTATTTTCAAACATTTCCGTCTTTATTTGACTATATATATATATATATATATATATATATATATATATATATATATATATATATATATATATACATATATATATATATATATACATATATATATATATATATAGGTTAATAATATAAAATTTATGTTTTTAGATTCACTACAAGAAATACTTTTGTAATATATAATTCATGTGTTGTGAAATTATATGAAAATTTTGAAGTTGAGGGCCAAATCTAGAAATGTTTGACTTAGGACAACCTAAGTCGACAATGTAAAAAAACAGAGGTAGTACAACCAATTTTTTTTAGAAATTTCATGAACAATCGGTATACTATGAAATTTTGAATATATGGTAAGATTCGCTTTGACTCGGTAGGATCATTGTATCCTAAAATTCTAGGATCCAAATCGAGATAGTGGCAAACCTCGTTTACATGCGCCTGATTTTCAACAACGAATACAATTTTGTTTCATGAGCCATGTGAAAGCCATAATAAATGTTACTTGCCTGCATTCTTAAATGAATAGGATTACTGATAATCCGATTCTATCACAATTGGATCAATACATGTGTGCCTGACTAGAGGAGAAAGAACAAACGATTTGCACCTATATTTATACCAAGAGAAAATTCAGAAAATATGATCGGGCAGTATACAAAATTAAATGTAACTATCTTCGTGGGTGCTCTTCTTATTGCTACAACCTCTGTCCACGCACGCACGCAGCGTGCATTTCCCCCCTCGCCACGGTGACCACCTAGTTTCATGGCCCCCTTGGTGCTGGTGGTGGGCAGAGATTGTTGGGGTCCCACGTACTACACGAGGGTCCAGCCTGCTTCATGTCTAGAGGTAGCAGCTTGTGCCACGGCCTCCAGACCGACTGCAGCACCATGACCAACCCTATGCCGGCAGGGGCCGCCTGCCCGACCGAACGGCCGTCGTCGTCGCCGTGAGCCAGCAGCGGCCTCGTGGCAGCGGCCAGACGACTGCAGGTTGTCCAGGATCCTGACAGAAGCACGAACAACAGGAAGAATGGGAGGATGACAATCTTTGATCTCGTCATGGCGATTACGTTGCTAATTAAGCTAGTCAGTACTACTGATCTGTCTCTCTGCTGGGTTCACAATCACAGTGTATGTGTATTGGCCGATGTATCACCAAACTTAGGCTTGTGTGTTACTTATGTGCTAGCTAGCCTCAGCAAGAATACTATATATAGGCTATCAAGCTACGTGAAAGCTCCACGATCAGCTGCTCACACTGCTATGAGCTCTCCTTCATCATGCACGGGTGGACTGAAACTAGCTAGCCTACTTGTTGAGAAATTTCCATGCATGTAAACATACATCAAAGTTCCTTCTTATTACGTGTGCGACCAGTTTTGCATGCATGCCGCGACCCATTTGATCGTCCACGCGGTTTTCAAGTTCTAACAAGCGTGATATTGGTCGACGTCGACCAAATCTTACAAATCAGAGGTACGTACTAGCTTTAGTTGCAGCTGCAAATAAAATGGAATATACTGGTAAAAGTCTTGAGTATATATGTATCAACCCATGGTGTACACATATATTGTATATACACTAGCCCATAAAATCTATTAATTAATTAGTTAGCGTATTATATCAAAAAAAATCTCTTAGTTACATAATTATTAGAAGTCTCTTAATAAATGTACTACTGATCAAAATGGATTATCTTTAGTTAATTTACTCTTTAATCCTTATCCGGTTGTGTCAAATTTACCACTTATAATATCTTCGATTTATATTTTATTGGAAAACAGATTTTAGGTCCTAGACTACTCTCTTAATTACTCCAGTGGTATAAACCGTCGTTTCAGCCTGCAAATAGTATTCAAGATATAGAATTTATTCAAAAATATAGAGTGCTTGAATTAAATTATCTATATTGATATGATACAATGTTTTATTCAAAATCTACAAACATAAGTAACAACATACTTACAAAACTTATTGCTATGCAGTACTAAAATAATTTAAAATAAATTATTAGTTCCTTTGACATATGGTTTGTTAATATTACATTTGTTCAATGCTTAGTAAATTAAAATAAATATTTTCCTAGTGTGTGCAAGTTTGCTTAATCTACACGGTAGCGCATAGCATTATGGTGCTTTAAATTTAATAATGGTAGAGATACACAATTTAGAAATATATATAGCACTTTATGGTTATCTAATTATTTTCATAATAACTTATATTGGTATTTAGACATAGATTCGTGGGATGTTTTTGTTTATTTTTTATAACAACAGGGGTGGTAACTTAGATATACAAATTAAATGGTTACTTTGTATTATCTTTCGTATTAGTACATTGGTTAATTCAAAGGAAATTTAGAAGTTACTTTACATTATCTTTCTTAATGGCAGATATGTGTAATTTAGATGCAAATTTAGGCGGAAGTTATTTTAAATTATCTTGCATATTGATAGAAGTGATAGTTTAGATGCAAATTTAGAGGTTATTTTAAATTATATTTTATAATGGTAGGGTTGAGTAATTTAGATTTAAACTTAGAGAGTTACTTTATGTATTTATTAATAGTGATAGCGACAGGTAACTTTTCATAAAACATAACTTATCCAATCACTATTTGTAACACCCAAAAATTCTAAACTTTAGGAATAATGAATTTCAAATAAGTTAGATAACAATTAAGGGCAAATTAAAATTTAGAAAAGAATATTAGGTGATGCATTCATGCTGTTGCATTTATTTTATTTTATGGTGTGGATTTATTTTATTTTGATTTGGTTTAGAAAATTTTATTTGAAAAAGGTTTTGGAAAATAAACAAATAAAGAAAAGAAAGAATAAAAAAAACCACTTGCCTTCTCCCTGGCGGCCCGAAGGCCTGTCGGATCAGCCTGCTTCCCCGCGCCCGCGTAGGTGGGCCGCTGCCCCGTTTTCCTTCCACGCCCGCGTCGCTTGGGCCAGCCCAGGATTGTAGCTGTGCGTCTTCTCTCTCTCCTTGGTCGCTGACGGGTGGGGGCCACATGTCAGACGCACCTTCCTCCTCGCGTCTTAACCGAGCCGGATTCAAGCTCGCAATTACCGAGATCTCCTACCCGAACACGATGTGGTAGAGCTTTAAAAGTGAAGCCGCGACCCCCTTACCCCTTTTTCCATCTAAAAGCCGAGTTTAGCCCCGTGAAATCGAGCCTTGCGAGCTTGGAACCCTAGGCGAGTTCGGTCGCACACCGCCGTCACTTACGGGTGGTTTTGCGCCTTCTTTTTTCGCTTGGGTGAGTTTGTCGTCTTCTCCTCTTACTCCCCATGTTTTCCATTGGAGCTTTTGTGCTTTATACCGTGGATTTGGAGCTCACAGTGGCCGGTAATGGCGTCGCCGCTCTCTTGTGGCCGCGCGTTGCGTATGGCTTACCGTGGTTAGTTCTATTGAGTAGATTGAGTTCGCGCGAAGCTTCTCTTTTCGTTGGATCAAACGCGGGCTCGAATGGTGGTCTCGGTGGGGAGGTTCACCATCTCCGGCCATGGAGGGGCCGCCGGACATGGGGAAGCCGCCGGCCGGACCTGAGGAAGGAGGCCGGATGTGCACTGTGAGGTTGAAGATGCATGTGAGCCGTCCGTTTTTGAATCAGCGGCTCGGATTAGAAGATACCCCTTCGCGGGGTAATCTTTCTAAAGAGACCCTGAACTTTTTAGTAATCAAACCGCCATCCAAAGCGTAAAGCTAGAAATACGTTTTCGCGTTTTGAAAGCGTATTTTCTCCCGGTTTAATCAAAAATACGTTTTCAAGAAATTACAGTTTTGCCACTAGAATTGTTTTGGTAATAAAAACTTCGTTTTAACTCCGATTTGATCCGTTCAAGTTGCATTAGGTTCGTATTTGCGAGCTCTACATGTTAGTGTAGTTGTACAGTTGGTTTTGATAATTTATTTTTCGAGTTTATAATTGAGTATTTATTTATCTATAGGAAATCTTAGAAAATTCATAATTTTCACTTTTTAACTCCGAATTTGGTGATCTTTGCGTCTGTGTGATCGTAGAAACGTGTAGAAGAGTTTTATAAACTTTTATTACTATTTTGTTATTGTTGGTGTACTGTTCTAAATGTATCTCTTTGTTTGCTTCGTGTATGTTTGATTGGATGCATGTGTGTTGTTGATCGATGATCGAGTATAGACGGTGAGCAATTTCTTGACGATCAGGAGTATTATTTTGAGCCAGACCAGCAGTATCATCAGGAAAGCTTTGATTAAGGCAAGTATAACATGGGACCATCCTTGTTACCTATTCACTGAAATTATTATACATATGCATGTGTCTTCCTTGACAACCATAGAGATTATAACTTAGCTATTGATATCTTGTTTCCTTGTCACCTATGGGTTATGCATTTGGGTAGCTACTGCTAGCGCTTAATTATGAACAATGATCTTGTAATTTGACTAATGGATTATGCAATCAACCAATTAAGATGATGTTATTTCTGTTGAAAGGGGGCTAGAGCATGTGGGTTATTTTGATGCTCTAGTTACTCTCCGTAAGGACTTACCTGTAAGTGATAACCGGGACATACAGTACAGGTGTGAGGGCTATATGACTCTGGCTTTAGTTGTTCAAGAGACCTTTTCTAGCTTGTTAGTGGTTACCTTAAATGGCGTAAGAAAGGCTTGCCACGTTGGGTGTAGTGCGAGCCCTGGCCTAGTGTGTATAGGCTGCGGTTGTTGTGCCACAGGGAAGGGGGGTTCTACATCTGCCTGCCGAGTAAATCTAATGGCCCTAACTTGTTAGACGAACTTTTGAATGGCTTTATATGGTCTCTGATGTTTTGGGCCTTGCAAACCCATGCATTTGGAAATCATGACTCACAGTGAAAGTGTACACCTCTGCGCAGAGTTAAAAACTGGTATACTAGCCGTGCTCACGGATATGAGCGGCCTTGGGGATTCTTACAGAATAGTTGATCACCATTGTTATATCATGCTTAATTATTGTTGATTATTATTATGCTCATGTTAATGCTATTCATTATCCTTATTACAATTGATCATTGATTCATTAATGGGATTTAGATTACCTTGATGCTACTCAATTGCTAATTATATGATGATTAAAAGCTAAACGCAGTCAAACAGTGTCTAGCCTTTTTGAGCCTCATGAACCTTGTGTTATACTTGTTGAGTTCGACATGGACTCACTCTTGCTATTTCCCCAACACTCCAGTGTGTAATAAGAAGCTACTCGGAAAAAGGACAAAGGTGTAGTGGAGTTTCCAGAAGACTAGTAGAAGTGCTAGGCATATGTTACCCCCAGTCAGCCGTCCCTGAGAAGAATGGAGCCCGAAGTTTAGTCACCGTTCCGCGATACTCTGATGTAAGTGTTAATATAGCTATGTATACGTTGTATAATAACATTGTTTCTGATATTTTTTTTCATTCTGGCATATGTGTGGACTTCCTGGGCACATATATGATTAGCCTGGTTTTGTTCTTTAGAAAACCGGGTGTGACAGAGTGGTATCAGAGCGGTGTTGACTGTAGGACGTATGCCAAGTAGCTCTGGACATATTCCAAAACTCATTTTACTATAAAACTATTTTGTCATCCCTTGACTCATTGATTTTGACTATTTTCTTTTCCTTGTCTTGTTGTATCCCTTCCTTGATAGCTTCCTTTGAGCTATTATTTCTTACTCCCTTGGATTTTATTTTATGTTGTTTTTACTAAAAGTTTTCTGATCTTACCTTGTTCAAAAGTTCGATGGCCTTTCATCATCTCCAATGTGCCAATAGGATGACCACCATTATTGAAGAAGCACGTGTAGTACCGATGATGTGATGTGTGCTTGTTTTGCTTGATGTGTTGCTTGTGTGTTGTTCTTGTTCTCGTGTTTCAAAGGTAGGCCCAGAAGGTATAAGTCTTGAGAAGTAGCTCGATCTATGTTAAGTGGGGTAGTGACATCTTGTATCTTACTTATCTTTCAATTGATCCTAATTCATGCCATTTTCTCTTACACCGTTCCTGTCTACCCTTGGTTGTCATGCTACCTTATTAATCTCATCTTAATGGATGATCAACACATGAAGGACTTATCATTAGCAGCAAGCTTTAGAGAAAGTGTTGCCTTCAATGACATCGTCAGGTGAAACAAGATCTTTGTTAAGTGGGGTAGCATCTGCTATCAACAACAGCAAGTCCTGAATATCTCAAGCGACGAGGCATGAGGAGGTACAAAGAACTCAAGATCAAACCTTATCTTTCTTGTCATCTTTTGGCTATCCTCAATCCATGTCTTATATCTCATCAACATAAATCAAAGAAGTGTGAAGACTTGAAGATTAGTGTTATCTATCTCTCTAGTCTCTCTTAAACTCGTTTCTGCCTTATCCTGTTTTTTTAGAACAGTCTGTCTTTCTTAGTTTATACCTATATTTTTGGATGCCCAAAAAAATCATGGATAAATTCTGGACAATAGTAGATTTTAATATCTTTCTCTGACCGTAAGAACCGTCCTGATATCTATTATGGTTTGGGATTTATGAAAATCACAAGACGACGCATCTGTGCTGTCAGCAATCTGGAATAGTTTCTGTTGTGCACAGTTTTCGACTACCTTAACTGCAGAATTTGGAGAAGTGTTCTATAAGGAAGTTGTAGTAAATTTGATAAGCTTTCCAACGGTATAAGCTACAATATCATTGGATTCGTAGAACTCGAGATATAACTGTATTTCTGCACTGCTATTTTTCTGCTCGCGAGGAAGTGCAGGTTACTTGTTCTTGCATATGCTCATGAGTCTCTTTGACATGATAGAAGGACACGATAGTAGTTATCACTCAGAAACAAATGCAAGTTATCCTTTGGTGTACTCTAGTTGATCTCTTCTTAAGAGGGTTTGTCGAACTAAAAGACGATATAAGATGGAGGTTTATATGTTCTATTTCGTCACCTGGAAGCATCAGCTAGCTACATGGTTGTAAAGTCACTATCGAGCGCAAGTATCTTTTCTTAGGGTTGGTAACCTGTTAGAACATCTATAAGAATCATAAGGGTCTAAAGGAGACATTTATAAAGTTGGTTATGAGCTTGTGGCATCATCATTGCATAAGAGTTGCTGAAGGAAAAAGAACTTAAGGAGCAAGCTTATAAGGAGATTGACCAATTAAGGGCGGAGTTAGGTCGTCCCAAGATTTATTAGAAGCTTAACTAGGAAACAGGAAAAATCCCTATGTAATAAGAACGATAGTAGTTGCGAGTCAATTTTAAGTTAGATTGTTTTGAGAGTCAGTTTGTGGTGTGAACAATTGTGTGATTGATGGATTGTTAATGTGATAATGTGTGATTTGGATCTTTGTAATGTGTGCTGGAGTTTTGTAGATAGGCCTACAAGTTCCATGGTTAAGAATATTAAGTTTGATCAAAATATATTAGTTAGTTATGAGGTGAACATAGTTCTGTCCTTTGCTGATTTTTAGGTCAGTCTGGGATGTTTAAGAAATAACTTAAAATTCATTAATGGGAAATTTAAGAAATTATACTGGGAATAATTAGACTTCTATATCTTTCCAATCCCACAAGAATTATTTTAATATCTATTAAGAGCTAAGAGATATATCTATTTTAAGTTGGAGTTACTGCACAGTCTGGAATTCTGAAACAGTTTCGGTTAAGTTCAGTTTTTGGCCAATTATTTGACAGATTCAGAAAAAGTGTTGTGAATAAAAGTTGTAGATAATTTTGTAAGCTTTCCAACTATGTAAAGATCATCTGAATTGGACGTCTGTAGCTCGAGATATGACAGTATTACTGAGTTACTGAAATTGGAATTTGCACAGAGAAATCAGATTTTGCTTATCTATTGAATTGGAAACCACCTATTGACGTTAGCGAGATTCATAGTTTCTTGGGATTAGCTGGATATTACAGACGGTTCATTGAAGGGTTTTCTAAACTTGCTAAACCTATGACATCTCTATTAGAGAAGAATGCCAAGTTTGTGTGGTCGGATAAATGTCAAGCTAGTTTTGAGGAATTGAAGAAGAGGTTGACTACAGCGCCTGTTTTGGTTTTACCAGATTTGAGGAAGAAGTTTTCTATTTATTGTGATGCTTCTCGTCAAGGTTTGGGATGTGTTCTTATTCAAGAAGGCAGAGTTGTGGCTTATGCATCTAGACAGTTGAGAAAGCATGAGTTGAATTATCCTACACATGATTTGGAGTTAGCAGCTGTGGTTCATGCTTTAAAGATTTAGAGACATTATTTGATTGGACATAAGAGTGATATATACACTGATCATAAGAGTTTGAAGTATATTTTCACTCAGTCAGATCTAAATTTGAGGCAACGCAGATGGTTAGAGTTGATTAAGGATTATGATATTGAGATACACTATCATCCTGGTAAGGCTAATATAGTAGCTGATGCTCTTAGTAGGAAAAGTTATGCCAATGAGATACAGACGTTATCAATGACTAGTGAGTTATGTGCTGAATTTGAATATTTGAATTTGGGAATTGTTACTAATACAATGGAATTAGTGATAGAGCCTACTTTAGAGTAAAAAATTTACAAGGGTCAGTTGAAGGATGAGAAACTGAAGAAGATAGCAGAAGATATAGTGATTGGTAAGTCACCAGGGTTTTTGAATGGATGATAATGGGATTTTGTGGTTTGGAAAGATGCTGTGTGTATCTGAGGATCAAGCTGTTCGACATGCAATTCTTAGCGAAGCTCATGAGTCAGCTTATTCCATAAATCCTGGTAGTACTAAGATGTATTTGGATCTTAAACAGAAATATTGGTGGGTTGGATTAAAGCGAGATGTGGCTGAGTATGTGGCATTGTGTGACACTTGTCAAAGGGTGAAAGCAGAGCATCAAAGACCTGCTGGATTGTGCAACCAATGAAGATTCCTGAATGGAAGTGGGAGGAAGTTGGTATGGACTTTATAGTAGGGTTACCGCGTACTCAAAGAGGTTATGATTCTATTTGGGTGATAGTGGATAGATTGACTAAAGTTGCTCATTTTATACCAGTCAAGACTAAATTACATGGGAGTACAATTAGCTACCTTGTATATAGAAAGAATAGTATGTTTGCATGGAGTTCCAAAGAAGATTGTATCTGATCGAGGATCGTAGTTTACGTCGCACTTTTGAAAAGCTGTGCATGAATCATTGGGAACAAAATTGAATTTTAGTACAACATATCATCCACAGACAGATGGATAGACTGAAAGGACCAACCAGGTATTAGAGGATATGTTGAGAGCTTGTGCATTGCAATATGGAGCTAGTTGGGATAAGAGTTTGCCTTATGCAGAATTCTCTTACAATAACAGTTATCAACAGAGTCTTAAGATGGCACCGTTTGAAGCTTTGTTTGGACATAAGTGTAGAACTCCATTGTTTTTGGATCAGACAGGTGAATCTCAGGTGTTTGGTACAGATGTTCTTAGAAACGCAGAAGATCAAGTGCGAGTGATTCGTGAGAATTTGAGAGTAGCACAGTCTCATCAGAAGAGTTATGCTGATAATAGGAGAAGAGATCTAGTTTTTTTTAGTAGGTGATTATGTCTATTTGAAGGTGTCACCTATGAGAAGTGTGAAGAGGTTTAACATGAAAGGTAAACTAGCACCAAGGTATGTTGGACCATTTAAAATTATTACTAGACGTGGGGAAGTTGCTTATCAATTAGAGTTGCCTGAAAATTTATCTGGAGTGCATAATGTGTTCCATGTTTCACAACTTAAGAAGTGTTTACGGGTGCCTGAGGAGCAGATACCTTTAGAAGAGTTGACTGTTAAGGAGGATCTTACATATGAAGAGTTTCCGATTAAGATTTTAGAGACTGCTGAGAGAGTTACTCGAAGTCGGATTATTAAAATGTGCAAGGTGCAGTGGAATCGATATTCAGAGGCAGAGGCAACTTGGGAAAGAGAGGATGAATTAAGAAAATCATATCCGCAGTTGTTTGAGTAAGCAGTTCAATCTCGAGGACAAGATTCTTTTAAGGGGGTAGAATTTGTAACACCCAAAAATTCTAAACTTTAGGAATAATGAATTTCAAATAAGTTAGATAACAATTAAGGGCAAATTAAAATTTAGAAAAGAATATTTGGTGATGCATTCATGCTGTTGCATTTATTTTATTTTATGGTGTGGATTTATTTTATTTTGATTTGGTTTAGAAAATTTTATTTGAAAAAGGTTTTGGAAAATAAACAAATAAAGAAAAGAAAGAATAAAAAAAAACCACTTGCCTTCTCCCTGGCGGCCCGAAGGCCCGTCGGATCAGCCTGCTTCCCCGCGCCCGCGTAGGTGGGTCGCTGCCCCGTTTTCCTTCCACGCCCGCGTTGCTTGGGCCAGCCCAGGATTGCAGCTATGCGCCTTCTCTCTCTCCTTGGTCACTGACGGGTGGGGGCCACATGTCAGACGCACCTTCCTCCTCGCGTCTTAACCGAGCCAGATTCAAGCTCGCAATTACCGAGATCTCCTACCCGAACACGATGTGGTAGAGCTTTAAAAGTGAAGCCGCGACCCCCCTTACCCCTTTTTCCATCTAAAAGCCAAGTTTAGCCCCGTGAAATCGAGCCTTGCGAGCTTGGAACCCTAGGCGAGTTCGGTCGCACACCGCCGTCACTTACGGGTGGTTTTGCGCCTTCTTTTTTCGCTTGGGTGAGTTTGTCGTCTTCTCCTCTTACTCCCCATGTTTTCCATTGGAGCTTTTGTGCTTTATACCGTGGATTTGGAGCTCACAGTGGCTGGTAATGGTGTCGTCGCTCTCTTGTGGCCACGCGTTGCGTATGGCTTACCGTGGTTAGTTCTATTGAGTAGATTGAGTTCGCGCGAAGCTTCTCTTTTTGTTGGATCAAACGCGGGCTCGAATGGTGGTCTCGGTGGGGAGGTTCACCATCTCCGGCCATGGAGGGGCCGCCGGACATGGGGAAGCCGCTGGCCGGACCTGAGGAAGGAGGCCGGATGTGCACTGTGAGGTTGAAGATGCATGTGAGCCGTCCGTTTTTGAATCAGCGGCTCGGATTAGAAGATACCCCTTCGCGGGGTAATCTTTCTAAAGAGACCCTGAACTTTTTAGTAATCAAACCGCCATCCAAAGCGTAAAGCTAGAAATACGTTTTCGCGTTTTGAAAGCGTATTTTCTCCCGGTTTAATCAAAAATACGTTTTCAAGAAATTACAGTTTTGCCACTAGAATTGTTTTGGTCATAAAAACTTCGTTTTAACTCCGATTTGATCCGTTCAAGTTGCATTAGGTTCGTATTTGCGAGCTCTACATGTTAGTGTAGTTGTACAGTTGGTTTTGATAATTTATTTTTCGAGTTTATAATTGAGTATTTATTTATCTATAGGAAATCTTAGAAAATTCATAATTTTCACGTTTTAATTCCGAATTTGGTGATCTTTGCGTCTGTGTGATCGTAGAAACGTGTAGAAGAGTTTTATAAACTTTTATTACTGTTTTGTTATTGTTGGTGTACTGTTCTAATTGTATCTCTTTGTTTGCTTCGTGTATGTTTGATTGGATGCATGTGTGTTGTTGATTGATGATCGAGTATAGACGGTGAGCAATTTCTTGATGATCAGGAGTATTATTTTGAGCCAGACCAGCAGTATCATCATGAAAGCTTTGATTAAGGCAAGTATAACATGGGACCATCCTTGTTTCCTATTCACTAAAATTATTATACATATGCATGTGTCTTCCTTGACAACCATAGAGATTATAACTTAGCTATTGATATCTTGTTTCCTTGTCACCTATGGGTTATGCATTTGGGTAGCTACTGCTAGCGCTTAATTATGAACAATGATCTTGTAATTTGACTAATGGATTATGCAATCAACCAATTAAGATGATGTTATTTCTGTTGAAAGGGGGCTAGAGCATGTGGGTTATTTTGATGCTCTAGTTACTCTCCGTAAGGACTTACCTGTAAGTGATAATCGGGACATACAGTACAGCTGTGAGGTCTATATGGCTCTGGCTTTAGTTGTTCAAGAGACCTTTTCTAGCTTGTTAGTGGTTACCTTAAATGGCGTAAGAAAGGCTTGCCACGTTGGGTGTAGTGCGAGCCCTGGCCTAGTGTGTATAGGCTACGGTTGTTGTGCCACAGGGAAGGGGGGTTCTACATCTGCCTGCCGAGTGAATCTAATGGCCCTAACTTGTTAGACGAACTTTTGAATGGCTTTATATGGTCTCTGATGTTTTGGGCCTTGCAAACCCATGTATTTGGAAATCATGACTCACAGTGAAAGTGTACACCTCTGCGCAGAGTTAAAAACTGGTATACTAGCCGTGCTCACGGATACGAGCGGCCTTGGGGATTCTTACAGAATAGTTGATCACCATTGTTATATCATGCTTAATTATTGTTGATTATTATTATGCTCATGTTAATGCTATTCATTATCCTTATTACAATTGATCATTGATTCATTAATAGGATTTGGATTACCTTGATGCTACTCAATTGCTAATTATATGATAATTAAAAGCTAAACGCAGTCAAACAGTGTCTAGCCTTTTTGAGCCTCATGAACCTTGTGTTATACTTGTTGAGTTCGACATGGACTCACTCTTGCTATTTCCCCAACACTCCAGTGTGTAATAAGAAGCTACTCGGAAAAAGGACAAAGGTGTAGTGGAGTTTCCAGAAGACTAGTAGAAGTGCTAGGCATATGTTACCCCCAGTCAGCCGTCCCTGAGAAGAATGGAGCCTGAAGTTTAGTCACCGTTCCGCGATACTCTGATGTAAGTGTTAATATAGCTATGTATACGTTATATAATAACATTGTTTCTGATATTTTTTTTCATTCTGGTATATGTGTGGACTTCCTGGGCACACATATGATTAGCCTGGTTTTGTTCTTTAGAAAACCGGGTGTGACACTATTATTGACGATAATGTTTAAATTATATTAAATTAAAGGCTAATGTTTTTTATTATTTTGTTTGTCAATGATTTTCTTTTTGTTATTGTGAGAATAATTTTTAGATCCTATCACATTCAGTAAGGTTAAATAATGTATAACTAGGTAAGATAGGTTTGGCCGGCCCACAGGTCGGTCAACATTTGCCACATAAATTGTTGCATGAACAAGTGACGAAACATAACTTTTACCCGTAACGTTTTGATCAAAGAAATACTTTATTATCAATTGAAGAGGACGTAGTTAACTGACAGTGAATACTACAACGGCGGCTTGGACTGGATGTACTTGACTAGGCACTATTACTACGCGATCTTCTAATTATTCTCTTCTTTCTCTGAAAAAACTAAAATTGCTCGATTTAGCCCACATATATCAATCACAAGTACAAAGTACAAAATATAGTCATCGGCCGCGTATGGCCTCTACATTCCGTTGGCTTCGTGGACTTTGGACTCAGTACCTAAGACCGATCCAAATTCCATGTTTGAATTCTTTTACATTGACTTTGTGATGACAATCTTAACACTGTACTTTTTTTGGAAAAAAAAGAAAAAACGTTAGGTTTGTCAACCATCAAACTGTTGTAAGTTATCCAAATTTGAAAAAAAAACATGAATCAATATTTATAATATCAAATTAATACACTTTAATTTTTCCTGTAATACGATTTTGTGTCATAATTATTTGAGTTATAAATATTGATATTGTTCTCTATAGACTTAGTCAAACTTTTGTTTTTTGAAACCAACATAGTCAAGCTTATACAATAGCTTGACTTTGACTAAACCTCTATAGTCTTTCTTTACAATCAAATACACAACTTGCTTAATTTATCCACTTACACGTCAAATACCAATCGACCCACACACTACGCTATCAAAATTCACCAGACAACCTATAAAATGTTTCCTTGAGGTTAAGGAACAACCATGCGTACGATCAAAAATTATAGTTGGCAATCGACGATAAGACATCGTGCAGTGCAGGTGAGTTATTAATATGCCATTGCTGTTGCAGTATCCATAGATAAAATCTGACCGAGGCCCTGTTTGATCCTCTAGCTAAACTTTAGTTGCTATGGATTCAAAGGGGGCTACCTAAAACTCAGCTAAACTTTAGCTAGAGGCCAAAATGTACACAATCATTTTAGCTGTTTCAACTCAACTAAAGCATATGGTTAAATGCGAAATGCCCCCCTGTTTTTCCGTGTCCATATTAGGCTTAACAAAAGTAGGAGTTGCATGCATGGTAATTAAACACCAATTAGCTAAATGATGCAAACAGCCCCGGCTAAACTTTAGCTAAAGTTAGCAAGCTAAACTTTAGCTGGCCAAATTAGCTTGCTAAAGTTTAGCTATGGTGGATCCAAATAGGGCCAAAGCATCTCCAGCAGTTCTCAATACCTCCCCCTATCTCTATAAAACTGTTATATTAGTGACAGCTGTGCTTTTTTTCTTGCTCTAGTAGTTCCCCAATACCTCTCCTCTTTCTTGGTCGCCGCCAATATTTCCCTCTTCTCCCCTCAAAGAAAGGGGGAGATACAACTCTCCAAATACTATGGGGACCATCTCAACTACCACTTTTCAACCATATTTTCTCTTACACTCCCGTGGGATCCACCTTTCATATGGTTATTGGGGAAGATAAATTAGGGTACTACCGCAGCATCTCCCCCAATAAATCTAGAAAGTGATATTGGGCTACCCCAATATAATCTTATTGGGGAAGTTGTATTGGGGGACTGCTGGAAATGCTCTAAGGCCACCTGAGTGTTGGGTGTTGGACTGCTACAGCTAGTAGATCAAACTGAGGCACGTTAGGGTAGTTCTAAAACCTTAAAACTACTAGGCAGTTTTTGTAACCGTCACGTTACTACTAAGAAACTATAAATAGAAACTACTCCATCTGTCCCATAAAAAGTGTCACAGCAGCAAAATGGAGAATATCCATGTAAGCGGATGATGTGGCCATATTCATTAATCCGATCAAAGAGGACGTACAAGCTGTCAAAATGATCCTTGAAGTGTTTGGCACCTTCTCGGGACTCCACATAAATTTGCAAAAGAGCTCTGTAAACCCAATCATATGTGAAAATGTGGACCTAGACCAAGTCCTATCACCCTTCACTGGTAGCAGAGGCGCCTTCCCATGCAAATATCTCGGACTGCAACTTCACACTAGATCACTTTAGAAGGTCCATGTTCAGCCTCTCATTGAGCGCATTGGACAAAGGCTACCAAAATGGAAAGGGCGATGGCTAAACAAAGCAGGGCACCTCACTTTGGTCAGTTCAGTCCTCTCCTCCATGCCAACCTACCATCTCATAGTGTTTTCCTTGGCTGCTTGGGCAAGGAGAAAAATTGACAAAATTAGGAGATCATTCTTGTAGAAGGGGAGGAGAGTGCCAATGGCGGAAAATGCCTGGTTAACTAGTCCATAGTTACCAGACCTAAGGACCTTGGGGGCTTAGGGTGCCTGATCTGGATAGATTTGGAAGAGCTCTACATCTACGTTGGCTATGGGAAAAATGGGTGGAAGTGATGGGGACGAGGTTCCTGATCTTCCGTCAGGTTCAAGATAAACAACGATTTGGTAGGAGAATGACACACTAATTTGGCTTCAGATCACAAAGACCCAAACCCTGCAACCTTAGCACCACGTCTCCTCTGGTTATCAACCGTGTCACAATCTAGTTGACCTCATTGAGAAGGCTAATCCATGCTATGAATCGAAGAACACAAGCAAGAACAAGATAACACGCAACTCAGGTATAGTGACAATTGTAGATATACGATTAAGATCTCGAATGTGGGGTTTCACAAACCAATAATGGTGACTGTTCAAAGACAGATTGATCTAAAACAAAACTCAAACCCTAACATAGGCGATGGCTACTAATTATATAGCCTAAGAGGTGTCCAAGGACCCCTATTCGCAGGAGTCTCGACACGTTATAAGGTCCAAACGGCCCAAAAGATGGCAACACAGCGTCCTAACAGATTCTGGACATCAACTTGTTTCGCTGATTTCCATTGATTCTGAAGGAATTTTGAAGTGGGACCACTTTCATTGGTTGACTTATCAAATTATCTTTCCATCCATACGTGGATCATCATAAGCGAAGTCTGTTTGTGACCTGGACGTCCATTTTACTACAGACTGCTCCTGGAGCCCAAGATGAACTCGAACTTGACTTGGATTGGGCCTCCAACTTGGCTTGAACGCCCTTGCTTGTCTCCTAAGGTGGTGGCCAAGGGGGAGGACATCCAAGGGCTTCCTTTATGTGTTCTCCATCTCCTTGGGGCATGCTCCAACCTGGGCCAGTGTCCCAAGGGTAAATAACAAGCCCATGATGACGATCTAACTCCTGACAGAAATAGCGACAACATGTCTTGATGATTTGGTGACCTTGCCGACGTGATATTGAGATGGGACTAGATCTATTTGAAAGCTTATCAAACAAGCTTTCCATCAAGTTATCAAACAAACTTTCCATAAAGTGCTCATTGACTGCAATCGTACTCTGGATGGATGAGTTATGACCTTCCAAATGAAGCATTGTTGGGCCACCAATGAACTGAAAGTTCAACTTTGATGAAATTGTACTTTGAGACATATTTATACCTACAAGCAAATAATGACATATACATGTGAAACTAAGTAAATTGTACTAAAAATCACTATGCAAATGTAGGAATGAGCTCACCTTATAATCAATGGTCATATCCAAAGGTGTCATGTCCTCGTCATCCTCCCCTTTTTGAAAATAAATTGTCCTCGGTTTGAGCTTTATTGGAGAACAGGTTGTAGGTAGTAGCCAACATTGCTCCTCTTCTTGAAATTTAACCCATTTCTTTATAACAAAACTTGGGGATCTTGACATGACATGATTATATCTATTACAGCCCTCCGATTGATCATATTGTTTCACAACAAAAGGAGATTTCAGATTTAAACAAATATAAATTCGGTGTACCATATACTCCCCATTATAATTATATTTGCCAATAAAGTGATATGTATATCTAGACAACCATGGCAGTTCAGTGCATAAAAATTTCTCCCTCAAACTACTTAGAGCACACAGAGTATCAAACTCAATATAACCCAAAGTATTTAAAGAAGACAACAATTTTAGTTTATCTCTTTCAGTAGCAATTGGAAGCAAATGTTTATTTTCAACACAAGTATTTGGTTCTAGAACAAAAGTATTGTAACAGAACCGACCAAATTATAAGAGCACAAGTACAAAAACAAGCGCCTAAACGCTCAAATTTTTAAACTTAAGCCCATATAATCCCGGTAGTCAATCGAAACCACGAAGGATTTCAAACCAACTCTTTTACAACTAAGATCGCATCATTCAACATACACATCGCACGTTACATTTCACAAGTAGAGCAGAAGTTCTCTTACAACACACAGAGTCACAAATTATTACAAACCAAGTTCATAAAGTAGTGGAAGCATAACATACGTATTAGTTCACATACTACTACCAGTATTACAGATCACCATCCCACAAAAGCATTAAGGAAAGGAACTAGCAGACGATCACGTCCGAGTGATCTAGTCCTCGTCACCCGCGGGGTGGAGGCAGGTCTTGCAGAAGCCCTGATAGAGCATGTCATCTGCAACAGGAGGGAATAAACCCTGAGTACGAGAATGTACTCAGCTAGACTTACCCGTCGAAACGGAAAATAAGAGACACCAAGGATCATTCAAGGCTTTCATAAGTGGAGCTGGCTGACATTACCTTTGCGGAAAAGCATAATTAATTTAAACTCTTTTAACCTGTACTAGAATTTATTTTTAGCATTAACTTGTCATCTATCTTAGCACCTGTACTAAGCAATCACTTGATTATAATCAACCAATCATATTATTATATCCATAGCAGGTATAAAATTGCGGCAACATTATATCATTCTCTTAACCATATGTTCAATTTAATGAGATCTATGTTGTTGCTGCTCAAGTCACGTGCTCACTAACCGGGAGCGACGGCGATTCGAATCGAATTCCTATCCAGCTGGAGGGGTATTTCTAACACTCACCGTGCAGGCCCCTGCCAGGGTCGCACAAACCACCTTTTGTACGATTCAGGAGTCGCGGGTTCGAATGATGTCGCATCACTAAGGACAACACTCTGCCAGGTGCTAGGGACTCTAACCCCCCTTGGTCTCACGCCAATGTCCCCAAGCACAACGTTACTCTCCTCCAAGATGCGACCTACCATTCGACTCCCGGCCTGAACCGAATTACTCGGCTTCGTGGTCAGAACGGCTTATCCGGCCAACTAAGTGTTAGACTGCGTTCAACATGACTCAAGGACGTACAGCGAATCGGTCCTTAAACGACTCAGACGGGCATAGCTTCGCACCTAAGACATGAAGTCTCTTGCGTCTGTACTATCGAACTCCCGCCCGGTCTCAAATTCATTTTTAGGCATGGTTCCATCCACGATAGCCAACATATCCACTCGTGACCCATTCCTATATCTCGCGGATGACCGAAAATCACCCGACTTCTACCGGACTAAGCAAGGCCAAGCATTAACACGGCCTAAACCTAATTTAGGGTTTAAGTATGATATCTGGACAAGGACAGGTGTAATGCAACAAGTGTTTCCATACAACTCCTGTAACTTAATGCAGTAAACAAGTAAAAGTACTCAAGAATTATATTTAAAACAATTGGGTCAGCATGCACCGGGGCTTGCCTTTCAGAAAAGAGGACGGGCGGTGATCTGGGCACTCAGGTAGGTCGTCTGTGGGCACTCCTTCGCCGGCCGGATCCTCGGACTCCGTCGGCTGCTCCTGGTCCTCCTTCGGAATCGCCCCCTCGAACTCGAGGAGTGTCATCCCCTCCGGTACACCTATTGCATGAATGCACAATAAATCTTATGGATGCATAATGAATGCAATATGCTCGGAAGGGAATGCATTGCAGCAAATTTAAGTATTCTATTCAAATTACTTCAATATTACGTGCAAATCTCTTCTCTGGTAGAGAAGTACTTACCTAATCTATACAACCTAAGGTATAGTTGTTCCTCCTCTGTTAAGGTCCTAACACCTAACAATCACAAGAATAATTTTACTTAAGTTACCAAATTCAAGCACAAAATATCATAGCAAGACATTCTGGACAGCAGCTTAATGTTTCTAACGTAACTGGAGATTCCTAACTCCAAAAGACATAATCCAAGATAATATGGAAAGCTTATAAAATGCTCTACAAATCCTTTTCAGACTTCAACACTTAATTCCTAAGTTTTTCTAGTCAAATTTCTAGAGTTCTAGAAACCTGTCCTCTCCAAACAGAGAGCAGTCATTTCTGAATAGCCACTTTAAACAGCTATAACTCCTAGACTGCTAGGCTAAATGCCTCCAAATTTTGACACAAGCTATTTTATCAAGCTTACTACAACTTTGGTATTCCCAAGTTTTCCAGCAAACACTTTTATTAAGGGTCAAACCCAAAAATGCTACTAGCTATCCAGAAATCCTAGAAATAAGAAGATTAAATATTTATTTATGTGTCAAACTTCCTCTCTGACTAAACCAATGATACCAATAGTTCACACATATCATAAAAAACACCAGAAAGTAAGGTGTTCCAACCTAGAACATTTATTTTCATCCTTTTCTTAAGTTAGTTAATTAGTTAAGTGGGAAATTAAACTTATATTCAAACTACTTAGAAAATTCTATAAAAATTACAGGAGGCTCCCTGGCCTACTAGGAGGCTACTGTAAAAATTTGAACCAAAGTTATTCAAAGAAACTCCTTACACAAAATTCACAAGTGAAAAAGGATGATTTTTGCATAAAAAGAAAACCCTATTGAAATGTGTCAAACAACAGATTTCATATTTTTCCTAGTATCATTCTACCCTAGGAACAACACTCCCAAAATTTTACCTTTACTGGAACTAAAGAAAAATTATGAAAATTCATTCAAATATCTCTTAATATAAAATGATAACATCATAACTTGAAAACTACTCAAGCAATAGGATCCAAACTTTTACCAGAGCTAGTATATCCATGAAAGAACATACTCACCCAATTTCATAATTTTTGGAACAAATAAGCTCAAGATATGGTTTAAACAAGTTTGCATGGAATTTAAAACACATTTCAAAACCCTAATTAATCCTTCCAGAAAATAAACATCACATACCTATTTGATATTTTACTTAAATACTACACTTCATGCAGAGCCCAACAAAATTTAAATCATAATTTTTGAGCAAGTAAAACCCTAGATATGAAATTTCTAAACATCATCTAAATCTGTGAAATATAACTCAGAAATCAACCCTAGCTACAGTACTGGGCCGGCCCGAGTCGCCAGCGCGGCCCAGCCAGCGCGTGGCCTGACCGATTCCCGCCCGTGCGCGTGCTTCTGCCAGGCTGGGCCCGCTGTCAGCGAGAGAGGGACAAGGGAGCGGCGAGCCGAGAGCTCCGGCGAGCGGATTCACGCCGCCGGCGGCTCCTCTGACCAAGCGGAGCACACCACCGTGCTATCCACACAAAACCGCACCTAGGCATGCACTTTTCCCCAATGCTACTGCACCTAAGCACCCTTGCCGACGGTGAGGGCGGATGGCAGCGAACACGTGGCGGTACGCCGGCGTGCTCCGGCCGCTAGATGGCCGGCAGAGGGGCACACCCGCTTCCTGGAACCCTGGCGGACCTTCCAAGGCTACGCAAACGGATTGGGATGGAGTGGGGTAGATTGGCCGTGTGAGCACCTGGCCGGCGGCCATGGCGTGGTAGTGTGCGGTCGTGTTCCGGCTTGACCGGACCGGGACTGGTGGTAGCGTCATCGCCCGAGCATCTAGGTGTGATGGGGAAGAGGGTACGTGAGCGAGGGAAGGCAGAGGAGTGCGGTGCGGTGCTGGCCACGGTGACCCGAACCACGGCGGAGCTCCGGTGGCATTTAGGGACGGGCGGAGGCGGCAATGTGGCCTTACTGTGGTGCGTCTGAGGGCAGGGATGGGACGAGGGGGTAGAGGAGGACACGACGAAGCTATGGTGAAGGCGGAGTTAGCGTTTTTGCGGTGGTTCGCGAGCTCGCTATGGCGAAGCTCGCTCGGCAGCAATGGCGGGCACGGAGCTCGGTCGCTGCTTGCGGTGGAGGTGACAGAAATGAAATTCTTGGACTACGACTGTTCAGGTAGGCGCGTGTGAGGGTGCACGTCGTGGCTGGCCTTGCTAGGGCTCCCGCGGCGCGTGGCAGCGCGGTCAGACGGCCGGCGACGGGTGTCACCATGTGTCGGCTAATTTCTGAATCGGTGAACACTATCGAAGTCTGAATTTTTCGTTTCAGAGCTCAAAAGGGTTGACTGACAGGGCAAGTTTAACACTGATTAGCTCCTGAACTGTGACGAGTTAGAGGAAACAATAAACATGAAAGTTGTAGAGCTATGTGTGGACAACAACTTTGTCAATTGGCTCAAGGACTGGTTCGGTCTGGTTTTTGAGTTACATGGTGGTGAAGTGGGGTTCAGTGACACGGTTTACAGTTTACACTTAGCCAAAATTGCTAAGTCCTAAAACAGCCTCTAAAACTGACTTGTGGACCATTTTTTAGCATGTTCTGTTCATTTTCATGAGATGGCCATATTAGAACTTTTGTTCCTTATGAAATTCTCTACAACTTTGCTTAAGGTTGCTCCTCCATGCAAGATTTCTAAGCTGGACTTTTTAATTTGTCAAACCAGATCACTCTAGGGGTCCAAACTTAGTCAACAACATTTGAAAGGGCAATTTGGTAATTTTGGTCAACATGAACATTGCTCCACTACTTACCCTAAATGTAATTAAGGTGTTATAAGACCTAATTAGCCACTCTACAGATTGGTTGCACAAAATTCCTAGTGTCACATACTTTGGAACAAGTAATTCAATACTTTCACCCAAATGTTGCAAGCTCATATTGCACATGTTGCATGAGTGTGTTGCATAGCACTTGCTAATTATGTTACACTAAAGTGGTTGACATGTCTCAAAAGGAAATTGCACATATGGTACTTATGTGTTGCACACTACTCACTCCTTAATACACATGAAATATAAACACCTATTGCAATGTTTCAAAAGCATGTTTCACAAATTGTAAGCTCATGCATGAAATGAATGATGCTCACACTCATGAATGAGATGATTAATGTTAATGCTATATATGGCTAGGCGGCCCATGGGCCGGTGGCACGGCACGCGGCACGGCCTTTTGGCACGGCCCATGGGCCGCACGGCACGACTGCCACCGTGCCCGTGCCGGCACGGCACGGAGGCCCGTGCAGTGCATGGGCCGCAGGCCTGGCCCATGACACGGCACGGGCACGACACGGCCAGAGGGCCGGCACGGTGGCCGGCACGGCCGCCAGGCCAACCGCCTCTTTTGGCCCAACGGCCCACGCCCCCCACACCCCCGCCACCCCGCGCCATATATAAGCCGCGCGGCCGCAGCCCCCCCAAATCCCTAACCCTAATTCTTTTGCCCCCCTCCGCCTCCGCGCAGCCGCAGCCAGCCTCGCTCTGAGTCTCTGACCTCTCGAACTCGATCCGCCGCCGTCGTTCGCCTTGAGCTCGCCGGCCCTGCTCCGGTGACCTCGACACCTCACCTCGTTGGCCACTTCTTCTCCTCCCTCCACGCAGCCGCAGGCCGCAGCTCTCCCTCCGCTCTCGCTCCCGAGTCTCGATTCGAAGTCGAGACGAACTCGATCCGATCCGATCCGCCGCCGCCGTTCGACTTGACCTCGCAGGCCCTCCTTCTCCCTCTCGTACCTCCTCCAGTCCTCCTCCTCCTCCTCCGGTGTACCATGTGAGTCGTTGAGCTGTATATTCTTCCGCCGCCACTCGTCGTGACGCCATCGGTCTAACGGTGGGTGCTTGTCTCGTCGTTCTCTGCTTGGATGCTGGCTCCTTGGCTTCTTCTCCGGCACGGCACGGCACGGCCAAAATGGCCGTGGCACATGGGCGGCACGGCACGGAGAAACGGCCCATGTGCCGTGTCATGGGCCGAAGGCCTGGCCCATGGCACGGCCAGGCACGGCACGGCCGGCACGGCGGCACGCTGCGGCACGGCGTAGTGCCGTGCCAGCACGGCACGGCCGTGCCGCGTGCCGTGTCGGCACGGCACGGTGGCCAACTATAGTTAATGCTTATGAAATGCAATGCAATTAAGGAAGCCAAACACCTAGGGTGTTATAGCCCTCCGCCCTTATAAAAATCTCGTCCCGAGATTTGGAAAGCGTACCATCACGTAAATAGTCTTCTCGCTCCCAAGTAGCATCACTCTCACTACCCTGATTACTCCACATTACTTTATACCACTTGACCACTCGACTTCTAGTTACCCGTTCTTGAGTGTCAATCACATGAACTGGCTTTTCTTCGTATGTTAAATCAGATTCTAGCCTGATATCTCCTAATGGAACTCTTTCTTCCAGAACTTGAAGACATTTCTTTAACTGGGATACATGGAAAACATTGAAAATGATGCTCATTTTAGGAGGTAACTGGATCTTATATGCGACAGCACCACTCTTTCCTATGATCTGAAAAGGGCCCACATATCTTGGTGCAAGCTTCCGCTTCACACCAAAACGTTGTACACTCTTCATAGGGGAAACTTTCAGATACACGAAGTCTCTAACCTCAAACTCGATCGGTTTTCTACGGCGATCAGCGTAACTTTTCTGTCTAGCTTGAGCTGCAGCCATATGAATTTTGATGGTACGAACATGCTCCTCAGCTTCCTCCACAAAAGCAATACCATAATATCTCCTCTCGCCAGCTTCTATCCAATTTAGTGGGGTTCTACACTTACGACCGTACAATGCTTCAAATGGGGCCATCTTAATGCTCTCTTGGTAACTATTATTATGCAAGAACTCAGCTAAAGGCAACCACTTCTCCCATGAACCCTTGGACAAAATAACACAAGCTCGTAACATATCCTCCAAGATTTGGTTGACTCGTTCAGTCTGATCTGATGTCTGGGGGTGATAAGCAGAGCTTCTCACTAACTTGGTTCCCAAAAGATGATGCAAGTGCTCCCAAAAACGAGCAGTGAATTGTGGACCACGGTCAGAAATGATAGTACGAGGTATCCCATGGAGCCGGACTATCTGATTGAAGTACAATTCAACATAGTCAGTAGGACGATAGTCTACTCGAACAGGAATAAAGTGAGCCGACTTGGTTAGGCGATCTACAATTACCCAAATGGAGTTATGGTTCTTCATAGTAGGAGAAAGTCCAATAATTAAATCCATGCTTATCTCTTCCCATTTCCATCTTGGGATAGAAAGTGGTTGAAGCAATCCAGCTTTCAGGTGCACAGCGTTAACCCTACAGCAGGTGTCACACCGAGCAACATATGCAGCTATTTCTTTCTGCATTTTGGTCCACCAATAGTATGACTTCAAATCGTAATACATCTTATTGCTACCAGGATGGATGGATAACTTAGAGGAGTGTGCTTTAGACAAGATCTGATTTCTAAGCTCTCGGTCCTTAGGCACAACTAACCTATCTTTGAACCATAGTACACTCTCTTCATCTACCCTGAACTGTGTAGCTTCTTGCTCTTTCATCTTACGCTTGATGTGGAATATACCAGTGTCAGTCTTTTGGAGCTCAATAATTCTACTCTTGAGAGTGCAACTGACATTGATGTTGTACAGAACTATTGGGTGTAGAAGGCGAGACAGATGAAAATCACTTGCAACTAACAAGTGGTAATGAGACTTACGGCTTAAAGCATCGGCAACCACATTTGCCTTGCCAGGATGGTAGTGCACTTGGAGATTATAATCTTTAATCAACTCAAGCCATCTTCTTTGATGCATATTCAACTCGGGTTGGGTGAAGATATATTTGAGGCTTTTATGGTTAGTATAGATGTTGCAAACATTGCCCAATAGGTAGTGCCGCTAGGCTTTCAAAGCATGAACAACTGCGGCGAGTTCTAAGTCATGTGTTGGATAATTCACCTCATGCTTCCGAAGTTGTCGAGAGGTATATGCAATTACTCGGCCTTCCTACATCAGAACACCTCCCAAACCTATGCCTGAGGCATCACAATACACATCAAATGGTTTCTCGATATCCGGTTGCACCAAAACCGGAGCAAAGGTTAGGAGAGTTCGCAGTTTGTGAAAAGTTACATCACACTCAGGAGTCCAGACAAACCTGGTGCCTTTCTGCAGCAGCCGAGTCATTAGCTTGGCTATTTTTGAGAAATCCGGAATGAAGCAACGATAATAGCTAGCCAAACCAAGAAAACTCTGGACCTCGTGAACCGAGATAGGAGCCTTCCAATTCAGTACTTCTTGTACCTTAGCGGGATCCACCATAATTCCTCCATCAGACAGCACATGTCCAAGGAAAGGTACTTCTCGGAGCCAGAATTCGCACTTATTGAACTTTGCATATAGTTGATGTTCCCGCAATCTTGTGAGAACTATACACAGATGTTCAGCGTGGTCTTCCTCATTTTCAGAATATATCAGGATGTCATCAATAAATACCACCACAAACTTGTCTAATTCGAGCATAAACACCGAATTCATCAAGTACATGAAGTGTGCGGGGCATTGGTCAAGCCGAAGGACATAACAAGATACTCATAAAGACCGTATCTGGTTGAGAAGGCGGTTTTTGGAACATCTTTCGAACGGATTTTAATTTGATGATAGCCAGATCTTAGATCAATCTTGGAGAAGACTTTAGCTTTAGACAACTGATCGAACAAGATGTCGATGCATGGCAGAGGATACTTATTTTTGATAGTGACTGCATTCAGAGGTCTATAATCTATGCACATTCACAATGACTGATCCTTCTTCTTTACAAAGTAGCAGGACATCCCCACGGGGACGAACTAGGACGAATCAACCCCTTTTTCAAAAGTTCATTCAACTGCACCTTAAGTTCAGCTAGTTCATTCGGAGGCATCCTATAGGTTCTCCTAGAGATAGGTGTCATGACAGGCAACAACTCGATTTTAAACTCCACATCCCGATCCGGAGGCAGTCCCGGCAAATCATCAGGAAAAACATCAGGAAACTCACTCACTACGGGAATATCAGCTAATGTCTTCGCTTGCACCGCATGAACTTCCCTAGAAAGGTCAATTTGCCTGGGAAGTTGCACTAGAAAACCTTTCTGATCCGTAGGATCCCTGAGCATAACTACCCGTGTGGATGTATCAATAAGTACCCCATTCTGACTCATCCAATTCATGCCCAAAATAACATCTATGCCTAATCCAGGCAAAACCACTAAGGTAAGCAGGTACTTTCGTCCTTCTATTTCAAACTCTAGATCTCTTACTACTTGATTTGTGGAAATATTCCCACTTGCCGCTCTAATGCAATAACCCCCATCTTCAACAGTATGCAATTTGTGTGCAAACTTTAATGCAAACATAGGACTGATAAAGGAATGCGAAGCACCTGAATCAAATAGCACCACTGCAGAATGTTGATCAACTAGAAACTTACCAGCAGTGACTACCTCACCAGATGGAATTTCTTCAATACTATTATAATGAACATTCCCCTGACGACCACCTTGATTGGTATTCTTCTTAGGATATGGACAATTCCTAGACCAATGACCGGGTTTGTTGCAGTTCCAGCAAGGCATGTTGCTGGGAGGGACACTGGAGCTGCCTTGGCCAGAATTACCCTTTGGCAGAGCCACTGTATATGCCTTACGAAACCCAGTCTTCACTGGCGCCTTCTTTTGCAGGGGATGGAACTTAGCACTTGTGGCAGGAGGGCGAGGAGGAGCCCTCGGGGCAGCTGGAGCTCGGGAATGTGAAGCGCCTGCCTCAAGTGCCCTCTTGCGGCTCTTAGAAGCAGCATAGATAGAGTTATTGTTCTCTTGAGTCAGAGCATCACTGATAAAATCATTGAAAGTAGCACATTTGCTAGTGCCCATGGTTTTCATCAGCTTTGGACCGAGACCGCGCTTGAAGCTAGCAATCTTTTTAGCCTCAGTATCCACAAACTCAGTTGCATACCTTGCAAGGTTGTTAAAGGCTTGCAGGTAGTCCGTCAAACTCTTATTGCCCTGGGTTAACCTCATGAACTCAGTGTGCTTTATAGCCATCAAACCTGGAGGAATGTAGTTCCCACGGAAAGCCGTTTTAAACTGGTCCCAAGTGATCGGGACATTAGGAGGCAACGTGGAGCGGTAGTGACTCCACCAGATACCAGCTGGGCCATGTAGTTGGTGGAAAGCATACTCAGTTTTCAGACGAAGCAGACGGAACTTCTGCTCAATGGTATTTAACCACTCATCAGCTTGCAGAGGTTCCTCCGCCTCCTTAAAAAGTGGGGGCTTGGTATCTAGAAACTCCTTGAAATCACTATGCTGGTTTGGTGCCGATCCCTGACGACCTTGGCGAGCATCCCGGTCGACCAGCTGGCGCATAGCTTCAGCTAACATGCGCTGACCTTCAAACCACCGTTTGCATCAATTCTGCCGGCGTGGGTGGTGGAGGAGGGGGTGGCTGTTCCTCATCCTCAACGCCACGACCACGACAGAGGTTGTACACCATCTGCAAAATGCATAGCCAATGAGCACTGACACTGTGGGAAATTTGTTGATGAATGGTGTAAATATGCCAACTGATTTCATTAAAAATGAATTCACAAACAATCGAGGCACAGTAATTCATCACAACCACACGAACCCATCAAATGCATCAATTGACGCAATTATGTGATGGTCATAACAACAAGATATCTTCAAATGAAGAGATGGAATTTATTAAAGGCTCGCATGTAGGGAGCACAAACATGACTGGACAGGTTACATCAATATCAACGGAATTTCAACCTTACGTAACGGTGTCCGGGTTTGAACTAAACTTCTAGCCAAATAGGAAAGGCTAACAAAAAAATGACCACAAGAAGACATCCCATGGTTAGGGTTCCATGGTGGATCATGACTAGCCACCTCGATACCAGCGCGTGCCAAGCAGCACAACCTTATGTCGCGTGCCACAGGAGGCCCTCAGTTTCATCGCGGCACCGAAGGGTGCTAATCGTGACACCATCACCGAACACAACACATGAGATATCCATTCGTGACCGAAATTTAACATGTTCAAACTAACATCCAGGATACATAGGGTTCAATGTTACATCCCAAAAGCTAAGTTATTACAAAGCCTCACTCCCACACAAGGAGGGCACAAAAGATAACTTCAGCATCAAAGCTACGCGATGACTACTCTAAGCGTCGTCCTCGGAGTCAGTGTCGAAGATCTCCCCACCATCCTCGTCACTAACAGGCTCTAACTCCTCATCTTCTTCTTCTTCTTCTTCTTCTGGTGGAACATCCTATGGCCCATTGACCTCCACGCCGTTATCGTCTTCAGCCATGAAGACTCTAGAGCCCATCTCCTCATCCTTGTTATTGTCATGAGGAAGCAGAGGATTGAGCTGGTTGTTGAGGCGGTGCACTTCCTCATGAAGATTGTCATTGTATTCTTCTGCAGCTTCAATCCGTTGCTCAAGCTCCACCTAACAAGCTCTTAGGACGTTCTCTTCGTGCCAGGCTTCATCCCACTGGTTCATCACGTGGACCAGCATGCACTAACAGTTGCGATTCGCCACAGTCAACCTCTGGACCGCAAGTGTCTCCTGATCTCTATCATGTATCACTTGCTCCAGCTGTTGCTGAGCCGCATTTCTAGCAGCAGTCACCTCAGCCAACTCAGCCCTCAACCTTTCCACCTCGGTGGGCTCAGGGCGGGGCTCACGTGGAGCAAACTGGTGATGAGGTGCCCTGCCTCCAGTGGACTTGCGAGCGATCCTCTTGGTGCGAGCCATCTGTAGCAACAAGACATGACTTAAAGTGAGGATAATTTAGGGATACAAAATTTAATTTAGTCAGGACCATCAAAATTTTTAAGGAGGGAGTAAAATGAAATGTATGATATGAATTAAACATGATGCATGCACGTTCCGTACGCCCTCTCACCCTAGTAGAATCATAACTTCTAACGCTAGGCGGTGGCATACATACGTTCTCTCATATAGGCGAAACTATCGGTCTACTCGTTTGCGCTGTTAGTGTATCTGCAGAAAATCTCATTTTAGCCCAACAGTTTCCCAGTATAATCACACAAGTAAGCAGTAAATTAAATACTTTCCATATACACATCCCCGATGTATATACTTCAGTATCACAACTACCCGACAGATATACCCCAAATTAAATACTCTCATAATTACATGGTTTAAACATGTAAGTATGCAAGTAACCACAACTACTCTCCCCTAGACCGCCGGTTGGACGATCATGCTCTCACAGCTCCCACTTACCAGAGCGTCGAGGTGTTTGATCCATACATTACCACCCAAGAGGATGATATCCATACAATATCACGCCGTATGGACGATGAAACAAAAACAAACAAGACTCCCAAGTTAGTCTTTTAATAAGCCACCTAAGAGTCCTTATTTGCGCTAAGGGATGTGATCACTGGCATGCGTATAGAAATAAGTTTCAGATTTTTCACACTTTTCGCAAACAAACCCTTTTGTTTTCAAATACACGTATGATGTGTTTAATATTGAATTTTGCTCCGGTACCAGCTGTAACAGAACCGACCAAATTATAAGGGCACAAGTACAAAAACAAGCGCCTAAACGCTCAAATTTTCGAACTTGAGCCCATATAATCCCGGTAGTCAATCGAAACTATAAAGGATTTCAAACCAACTCTTTTACAACCAAGATCGCATCATTCAACATACACATCGCACGTTACATTTCACAAGTAGAGCAGAAGTTCTCTTACAACACACGGAGTCACAAATTATTACAAACCAAGTTCAAAAAGTAGCGGAAGCATAACACACGCATTAGTTCACATACTACTGCCAGTATTACAGATCACCATCCCATAAAAGCATTAAGGAAAGGAACTAGCAGACGATCACGCCTGAGTGATCTAGTCCTCGTCACCCGCGGGGTGGAGGCAGGTCTTGCAGAAGCCCTGATAGAGCATGTCATCTACAACAGGAGGGAATAAACCCTGAGTACGAGAATGTACTCAGCTAGACTTACCCATCCAAACAGAAAATAAGAGACACCAAGGATCATGCAAGGCTTTCATAAGTGGAGCTGGCTGACATTACCTTTGCGGAAAAGCATAATTAATATAAACTCTTTTAACCTGTACTAGCATTTATTTTTAGCATTAACCTGTCATCTATCTTAGCACCTGTACTAAGCAATCACTTGATTATAATCAACCAATCATATTATTATATCCATAGCAGGTATAAAATTGCGGTAACATTATATCATTCTCTTAACCATCTGTTCAATTTAATGAGATCTACGTTGCCGCTGCTAAAGTCAAGTGCTCACTAACCGGGAGCGACGACGATTCGAATCGAATTCCTATCCAGCTGGAGGGGTATTTCTAACACTCACCGCGCAGGCCCCTGCTAGGGTCGCACAAGCCACCTTTCGTACGATTCAGGAGTTGCGGGTTCGAATGATGTCGCATCCCCAAGGGTGACACTCTGCCAGGTGCTAGGGACTCTAACCCCCCTTGGTCTTACGCCAATGTCCCCAAGCACAATGTTACTCTCCTCCAAGATGCAACCTACCATTCGACTCCCGGCCTGAACCGAATTACTCGGCTTCGCGGTCGGAACGGCTTATCCGGCCAACTAAGTGTTAGACTGCGTTCAACATGACTCAAGGACGTACAGCGAATCGGTCCTTAAACGACTCAGATGGGCATAGCTCCGCACCCAAGACGTGAAGTGTCTTGCGGCTGCACTATCGAACTCCCGCCCGGTCTCAAATTCATTTTTAGGCATGGTTCTATCCACGATAGCCAACATAGCCACTCGTGACCCATTCCTATATCTCGCGGATGACAGGAAATCACCCGACTTCTACCGGACTAAGCAGGGCTAAGCATTAACACGGCCTAATCCTAATTTAGGGTTTAAGTATGATATCTGGACAAGGAGAGGTGTAATGCAACAAGTGTTTCCATACAACTCCTATAACTTAATGCAGTAAACAAGTAAAAGTACTCAAGAATTATATTTAAAACGATTGGTTCAGCATGCACCGGGGCTTGCCTTTCAGAAAAGAGGACGGGCGGTGATGTGGGCACTCAGGTAGGTCGTCTGCGGGCACTCCTTCGCCGGCCAGATCCTCGGACTCCGTCGGCTGCTCCTGGTCCTCCTCCGGAATCACCCCCTCGAACTCGAGGAGTGTCACCCCCTCCGGTACACCTATTGCATGAATGCACAATAAATCTCATGGATGCATAATAAATGCAATATGCTCGAAAGGGAATGCATTGCAGCAAATTTAAGTATTCTATTCAAATTACTTCAATCTTACGTGCAAATCTCTTCTCCGGTAGAGAAGTACTTACCTAATCTATACAACCTAAGGTATAGTTGTTCCTCCTCTGTTAAGGTCCTAACACCTAACAATCATAAGAACAATTTTACTTAAGTTACCAAATTCAAGCACAAAATATCATAGCAAGACATTCTGGACAGCAGCTTAATGTTTCTAACGTAACTGGAGATTCCTAACTCCAAAAGACATAATCCAAGATAATCTGGAAAGCTTATAAAATGCTCTACAAATCCTTTTCAGACTTCAACACTTAATTCCTAAGTTTTCCTAGTCAAATTTCTAGAGTTCCATAAACATGTCCTCTCTAAACAGAGAGCAGCCATTTCTGGATAGCCACTTTATACAGCTATAACTCCTAGACTACTAGGTCAATGCCTCCAAATTTTGACACAAGCTATTTTATCAAGCTTACTACAACTTTGGTATTCCCAAGTTTTCTAGCAAACACTTTTATTAAGGGTCAAACCCAAAAATGCTACTAGCTGTCCAGAAAACCTAAAAATAAGAAGATTAAATATTTATTTATGTGTCAAACTTCCTCTATGACTAAACCAATGATACCAATAGTTCACACATATCATAAAAAACACCAGAAAGCAAGGTGTGCCAACCTAGAACATTTATTTTCATCCTTTTCTTAATTTACTTAATTAGTTAAGTGAGAAATTAAACTTATATTCAAGCTGCTTAGAAAATACTATAAAAATTACAGGAGGCTCCCTGGCCCACTAGGAGGCTACTGTAAAAATTTGAACCAAATCTATTCACAGAAACTCCTTACAAAAAATTCACAAGCCAAAAAGGCTGATTTTTGCATAAAAAGAAAGCCCTATTGAAAAGTGTCAAACAACAGAGTTCATATTTTTCCTAGTATCATTCTACCCTAAGAACAACACTCCCAAAATTTTACCTTTACTAGAACTAAAGAAAAATTATGAAAATTCATTCAAATATCTCTTAATATAAAATGATAACATCATAACTTGAAAACTACTCAAGCAATAGGATCCAAACTTTTACCAGAGCTAGTATATCCATGAAAGAACATACTCACCCAATTTCATAATTTTTGGAACAAATAAGCTCAAGATATGGTTTAAACAAGTTTGCATGCAATTTAAAACACATTTCAAAACCCTAACTAATCCTTCTAGAAAATAAACATCACATACCTATTTGATATTTTACTTAAATACTACACTTCATGCAGAGCCCAACAAAATTTAAATCATAATTTTTGAGCAAGTAAAACCCTAGATATGTAATTTCTAAACATCATCTAAATCTGCGAAATATAACTCAGAAATCAACCCTAGCTACAGTACTGGGCCGGCCCGAGTCGCCAGCGCGCGGCCTGACCGATTCCCGCCCGCGCGCGTGCTTCTGCCAGGGTGGGCCCGCTGTCAGCAAGAGAGGGACAGGGGAGCGGCTAGCCGAGAGCTCCGACAAGCGGATTCACGCCGCCGGCGGCTCCTCTGACCAAGCCGAGCACACCACCGTGCTATCCACACAAAACCGCACCTAGGCATGCACTTTTCCCCAATGCTACCGCACCGGAGCACCCTTGCCGACGGTGTGGGCGGATGGCAGCGAACGCGTGGCGGTACGCCGGCGTGCTCTGGCCGCTAGATGGCCGGCAGAGGGGTGCACCCGCTTCCTGGAACCCTAGCGGACCTTCCAAGGCTACGCAAACGGATTGGGATGGAGTGGGGCAGCTTGGCCGCGTGAGCACCTGGCCGGCGGCCATGGCGTGGCAGTGCGCGGCCGTGTTCCGGCTTGACCAGACCGGGACTGGTGGTAGCGTCATCACCCGAGCATCTAGGTGTGATGGGGAAGAGGGTACGTGAGCGAGGAAAGGCGGAGGAGTGCGGTGCGGTGCTGGCCACGGTGACCCGAACCACGGCGGAGCTCCGGTGGCATTTGGGGACGGGCGGAGGCGGCAATGTGGCCTTACCGTGGTGCGTCTGAGGGCAGGGATGAGACGAGGGGGTAGAGGAGGACACGATGAAGCTATGGTGAAGGCGGAGTTAGCATTTTTGCGGTGGTTCACGAGCTCGCTATGGCGAAGCTCGCTCGGCAGCAATGGCGGGCGCGGAGCTCGGTCGCTGCTTGCGGTGGAGGCGACGGAAATGAAATTCTTGGACTACGACTATTCGGGTAGGCGCGTGTGAGGGTGCACGTCGTGGCTGGCCCTGCCAGGGCGCCCGTGGCGCGTGGCAGCGCGGTCAGACGGCCAGCGACGGGTGTCACCACGCGTCGGCTAATTTCTGAATCGGTGAACACTATCGAAGTCCGAATTTTTTGTTTCAGAGCTCAAAAGGGTTGACTGACAGGGCAAGTTTAACACTAATTAGCTCCTGAACCGTGACGAGTTAGAGGAAACAATAAACATGAAAGTTGTAGAGCTATGTGTGGACAACAACTTTGTCAATTGGCTCAAGGACTGGTTCAGTCTGGTTTTTGAGTTACATGGTGGTGAAGTGGGGTTCAGTGACACGGTTTACAGTTTACACTTAGCCAAAATTGCTAAGTCCTAAAACAGCCTCTAAAACTGACTTGTGGACCATTTTTGAGCATGTTCTAGTCATTTTCATGAGATGGTCATATTAGAACTTTTGTTCCTTATGAAATTCTCTACAACGTTTCTTAAGGTTGCTCCTCCATGCAAGATTTCTAAGCTAGACTTTTTAATTGGTCAAACCAGATCACTCTAGGGGTCCAAACTTAGTCAACAACATTTTGAAGGGCAATTTGGTAATTTTGGTCAACATGAACATTGCTCCACTACTTACCCTAAATGTAATTAAGGTGTTATAAGACCTAATTAGCCACTCTACACATTGGTTGCACAAAATTCCTAGTGTCACATACTTTGGAACAAGTAATTCAATACTTTCACCCAAATGTTGCAAGCTCATGTTGCACATGTTGCATGAGTGTGTTGCATAGCACTTGCTAATTATGTTACACTAAAGTGGTTGACATGTCTCAAAAGGAAATTGCACATATGGTACTTGTGTGTTGCACACTACTCACTCCTTAATACACATGAAATATAAACACCTGTTGCAATGTTTCAAAAGCATGTTTCACAAATTGTAAGCTCATGCATGAAATGAATGATGCTCACACTCATGAATGAGATGATTAATGTTAATGCTTATGAAATGCAATGCAATTAAGGAAGCCAAACGCCTAGGGTGTTACAAGTATCGTGCCCATTCACTAGTTGTGGCATAGGTATAATAAAAGCATTGTCACATAATTATTCTTTATCAGTTGCATTATTAGGACAATTATTTTGTGACAAAGGTAATTCAGATTTAGTGTCTTAAATGTTGCTCTATTATAGCATGGGTGGTGGAGAAATTCAGCACATCATCACTAATTTCAACAATATCATATTTTGTAGCAAGCATAAAAACCTTTCAATTCGAATACTTGCTTATTTTCATATTTAACATCTAATTCTTTCTTTCCATTAGCAACTCTATCTCCATTAGTTTATATAATTTCAGCATGGTTTAAAGTTCTACCAGACTCCAAAGTGTGTGTGGGAGGTGGTGGTGGTGATGATGCTGTTGTTGGGGCGGAAGCAGCCTCTCGCCTTCTTATCGCAGTCTCGACCTTCGCAAATGCTTGTTCCACCCTTGCTAAAACTTGGTTGAGGTTGACGCCAATGTTTGTCTAGTTCGTTTGCTGACATCCCTGCAATTCTTTTTCTACTAGCATAGTAAGCTAGAACAAACGGTTGACAGTACAAAATTTTTTATGATAAGCAATATCTTGTATTTCATGCCTCAAACCACCATAAAAGCGAACAATTTTATCTTCCATGTCCTCTAGTATCCCACATCGTATTGCACACTTTTGAAACTCTGCATAATATTCCTAGACAGACATATTACCCTGCTCTAAGCACTACAATTTCTTACGCCATTCACATTTAGTGCTCTGCCTTACCTTTAAAATGCTTGCCTCTCTTTCTTAGGACGTGATTCAATGGAAGAAATCGACAATGGCCCATGTACATGACCTTTCAATATTTTTTCAAAAATATACCTTCCATATCATGAAAACTGTGCGTGCATGCATTATATCTCTTGTTTGACTATCCTGAAAGATTACTAAGAGCAGACCAATCATTGGTTGTTATGAATAACAATGCTCGCAGGTCAAAGTGTTCATGTTTGTACTCATCCCACACATGTACGCCTGTGCTGCTCGACAAAAGTAGAAGTTTTTCAACTAATGGCTTTAGGTACACATTAATGTTGTTTTCAGGTTGCTTTGGGCCTTGGATGAGCACTGGCATCATAATGAACTTCCGCTTCATACATAGCCATGGAGGAAGGTTGTAGATACATAGAATAACAGGCCAAATGCTATGACTGCTGCTCTGCTCCCCGAAAGGATTCATGCCATCCATACTTAAAGCAAACCTTAAGTTTCTTGCGTCATCTGCAAACTTTAGGAATTCTTTATCGATTGCTCTCCACTAGGACCCATCAGTGGGGTGTTTCAACATATCGTCTACCTTACGGTCTTCTTTGTGCCATCGAAACCACTTTGCATGCTCTTTGTTTCTAAACAAATGTTTTAAGTGTGGTATTATAGGAGCATACCACATCACCTTGATAGGGATTCTCTTCTTAGGACATTCACTGTCACCCTCAACATCACTAGGGTCATCTTGCCTGATCTTATACCACGATGCATGGTATACCGGGCATGCATCTAAATTCTTGTATTCGCCACGGTAGAGGATGTAGTTATTAGGACATGCATGTATCTTCTAGATTTCTAATCCTAGAGGGTAGACGACCTGTTTTGTTGCGTATGTAGTGGCGAGCAATTCGTTTGACTTCAGAAGCATCTTCTTTGCGATAGTCAGTAACTCCCCAAATCCTTTATGGGATACACCATTCTTTACCTTCCATTGTAGTAATTCAAGTGTGGTACCCAACTTTTTTTGCCCCTCTTCGCAAGTCGAGTATAGCAATTTCTTATGATCCTCTAGCATGCGTTCGAACTTGATCTTCTCCTTTTCACTTTTGTAGTCTCTCTGTGCATCACGGATGGCCTGACCAAGATCATCAGTGAGCTCATCTTCTGTCGCTACCTCTTCTCCAGCCGCTACCTCTTCTTCAGCTTCCTCCATTGCAGTGTCATCAAAGGCACCATATTCAGCAAAACCATGAATAATAATGTTATCATCATCCCCATCTTCTTCTTCATCTTCTTCCATTATAACACCTCTTTCTCTGTACTTAGTCCAACAAATATAGTTTGGCATGAAACCCGACGTAAACAGGTGTTCGTGAAGGATCCTTGAGTAAGAATAATCCTTCTCATTCTTACATAGAACACATGGGCAACACATGAAACCATTCCACATGTTTATCTTGGCCACATTTATGAATTCATGCACGCCCCTAATGAACTATGGGGAGAGGCGATCCGTGTTGTACATCCATTGCCGGTTCATCTGTATTTTATGACGTACACCACATCAAAAACTTGTAATAATCCATATTATACAACATGCATGATTAGTAGTTAATTAAAAGATCCAAAATATCCATCAATTAACATGATTAATTAATATCCTATACCACACAGCTGTTTCACGTACTCTCGAACATTAATTTATTAAAGCCTTGATACAATGTAGACAATCCCAAATAGCACTAAACAAACTAAACCTACAATGCACTTCAGCAGAATAAGGATTTCGTGACCAATTCCAACTAAAACAGACATATCATTCTTCTGCTGGTTCATTGCCTCATCATACAAAGGTGCACTCTCATCAGTCGCCTTAGTTGCCTTTGCAAGAGATTTTTGGACGTGCTCAACATACTCTTCCTCAAAGTACCAAACGTCACATGATCTAGTGCCATCCCACTTAAATTAAAATAACAAATCAAGAACTTTAATCAAAATCATCACGAAAATGGCTATAAACCATAACAAAATAAGAGAAAAAAAACTCACTTCGTGATCCGGACACATGTAGAAGATGCGCCCTTGGTTGGGACCCTTCTTCTTCACCCTGTACTCCCTCACAATCTTCTGCCCACGCTTGCAGCACGCAATGAGAGGGAGGTCCGGCCTCAGTCGCTTAGGGACTGCGAGGCCGAGGACCCGGAAGCAGTCGCCATTTACAACTCTCTATACTCATTTTCATCAACTACTATAAATTTCTCATTTTTTGAACCATGAAATTAAATGAGCTATACACTAAAAAACCTTATATTTCTCTATTTCTAAACCACGAAATGAGGCATGGTGCATACTAGTTTTGATGAGCTACTGTAAGATTCCTTCATCTACATTTGCAAACTATCAAGTGATTTTGAGCTCAAATGTCATATAAATAAAAAATATCCATTATTATTCCCAATCTAGAAAACCAAAAATTTCTCTATTTCTAGACCATGAAATGAGGTAATGAATGGTGCATACTAGTTTTGATGAACTACTATAAGCTTCCTTCATCTTCATATTCATACTATCAAGTGATTTCGAGCTCAAATGGTATATAAATAAAAAAATCCACCATCATTCCCAATCTAAAAACCACAAAATTCTCTATTTTTTTTACCACAAAATGAGCCATGCTAGTGATGAAATATGGGAGGATGAAGTTGGTAACCTTTAGAACTGAAGAATGGATGGAGGAATGAAGTCTTCACCAATCCCGCAAGCTTGAACTCATTCCACGAGCAAGAATAGAGAGCAGGTGGAGAGCTTGAAATGGCTCGGGCTGGGGGAGGAAGAGAGAAAGTATATAGCCCGGGACATGTAGTCCCGGTTTGTGGTATGAACCCGGACTACTGGTAAAATTCTAATCCCGGTTGGAGCCATCAACTAGGATTAAAGGTTTAGCCATGGCTGGTAGCTCCAATCAGGACTGGAGGGTGACCTTTTGGTCCCGGTTTGAGCCACCAACCGGGACTAAAGGTCCCCTTCTGCACCCCTCCTGTAAATGCTATGCTTCTAGCCGTTGGGCAGGAGACTTTAGTCCCGGTTGGTAGCTCTAACCAGGACTAATCCTTTCTTTAGTCTCGGACATAAAAATGATCGGGACTAAAGCCTTGAACCGAAAGTCTGTTCTCTACTAGTGTATGTTTGATAGTTGTTTGATAGGATTAGCCAAAGATGCGAAACCATTAGTTTTGCTAGGTGCCCCAGCTACTTGTTGGTCCATTTGGCTAAACAGAAATGATATGGTTTTTGGAAAGAAAAAAACTACTTCTCCTTTGCAGGTTATCTTTGAAGTTTCCCACTGGCTTTGTACTTGGTCCATCCTCCAGAAGTCAAATTGATAGGTTTTGGTTGTGGAGGCCTCATGAAAATTGGTACAGGTGGCCACATGTTTTTTTTTGCAGGCACATGGATGGCGGAATAGTCTACGGATTAATAGCTAGTAGAGTGTGTGATTTGTTTTATTTTATTGGTTGTATGCTTCTTGTTAGGTAGAGGTTGGAAGTACCCTCCAAAACTATGCATCAACTTGGTGTATGGTCCTTAGAGTCTTTAATAAAGTCTTCCATTATCAAAAAATATTTAAATTAACATCTATCTCTCACCGTTTTCCATTACAACGAATACCGGTCATGTCTAATAACCTGCTACAAAGCAATATACCACTGACGGTTAACATTATTTTCAAACATTTCCGTCTTTATTTGACTATCATTTAATATATATATATATATATATATATATATATATATATATATATATATATATATATATATATATATATATATATATATATATAGGTTAACAATATAAAATTTATGTTTTTAGATTCACTACAAGAAATACTTTCGTAATATATAATTCATGTGTTGTGAAATTATATGAAAATTTTGAAGTTGATGGCCGAATCTAGAAATGTTTGACTTAGGACAACCTAAGTCGACAATGTAAAAAAACAGAGGTAGTACAACCAATTTTTTTTAGAAATTTCATGAACAATCGGTATACTATGAAATTTTGAATATATGGTAAGATTCGCTTTGACTCGGTAGGATCATTGTATCCTAAAATTCTAGGATCCAAATCGAGATAGTGGCAAACCTCGTTTACATGCGCCAGATTTTCAACAACGAATACAATTTTGTTTCATGAGCCATGTGAAAGCCATAATAAATGTTACTTGCCTGCATTCTTAAATGAATAGGATTACTGATAATCCGATTCTATCACAATTGGATCAATACATGTGTGCCTGACTAGAGGAGAAAGAACAAACGATTTGCACCTATATTTATACCAAAAGAAAACTCAGAAAATATGATCGAGTAGTATACCAAATTAAATGTAACTATCTTCGTGGGTGCTCTTCTTATTGCTACAACCTCTGTCCACGCATGCACGCAGCGTGCATTTTCCCCCTCGCCACGGTGACCACCTAGTTTCATGGCCCCCTTGGTGCTGGTGGTGGGCAGAGATTGTTGGGGTCCCACGTACTACACGAGGGTCCAGCCTGCTTCATGTCTAGAGGTAGCAGCTTGTGCCACGGCCTCCAGACCGACTGCAGCACCATGACCAACCCTATGCCGGCAGGGGCCGCCTGCCCGACCGAACGGCCGTCGTCGTCGCCGTGAGCCAGCAGCGGCCTCGTGGCAGCGGCCAGACGACTGCAGGTTGTCCAGGATCCTGACAGAAGCACGAACAACAGGAAGAATGGGAGGATGACAATCTTTGATCTCGTCATGGCGATTACGTTGCTAATTAAGCTAGTCAGTACTACTGATCTGTCTCTCTGCTGGGTTCACAATCACAGTGTATGTGTATTGGCCGATGTATCACCAAACTTAGGCTTGTGTGTTACTTATGTGCTAGCTAGCCTCAGCAAGAATACTATATATAGGCTATCAAGCTACGTGAAAGCTCCACGATCAGCTGCTCACACTGCTATGAGCTCTCCTTCATCATGCACGGGTGGACTGAAACTAGCTAGCCTGCTTGTTGAGAAATTTCCATGCATGTAAACATACATCAAAGTTCCTTCTTATTACGTGTGCGACCAGTTTTGCATGCATGCCGCGACCCATTTGATCGTCCACGCGGTTTTCAAGTTCTAACAAGCGTGATATTGGTCGACGTCGACCAAATCTTACAAATCAGAGGTACGTACTAGCTTTAGTTGCAGCTGCAAATAAAATGGAATATACTGGTAAAAGTCTTGAGTATATATGTATCCACCCATGGTGTACACATATATTGTATATACACTAGCCCATAAAATCTATTAATTAGTTAGCGTATTATATCAAAAAAAATCTCTTAGTTACATAATTATTAGAAGTCTCTTAATAAATGTACTACTGATCAAAATGGATTATCTTTAGTTAATTTACTCTTTAATCCTTATCCGGTTGTGTCAAATTTACCACTTATAATATCTTCGATTTATATTTTATTGGAAAACAGATTTTAGGTCCTAGACTACTCTCTTAATTACTCCAGTGGCATAAACGGTCGTTTCAGCCTGCAAATAGTATTCAAGATATAGAATTTATTCAAAAATATAGAGTGCTTGAATTAAATTATCTATATTCATATGATACAATGTTTTATTCAAAATCTACAAACTTAAGTAACAACATACTTACAAAACTTATTGCTATGCAGTACTAAAATAATTTAAAATAAATTATTAGTTCCTTTGACATATGGTTTGTTAATATTACATTTGTTCAATGCTTAGTAAATTAAAATAAATATTTTCCTATTGTATGCAAGTTGCTTAATCTACACGGTAGCGCATAGCATTATGGTGCTTTAAATTTAATAATGGTAGAGATACACAATTTAGAAATATATATAGCACTTTATGGTTATCTAATTATTTTCATAATAACTTATATTGGTATTTAGACATAGATTCGTGGGATGTTTTTGTTTATTTTTTATAACAACAGGGGTGGTAACTTAGATATACAAATTAAATGGTTACTTTGTATTATCTTTCGTATTAGTACATTGGTTAATTCAAAGGAAATTTAGAAGTTACTTTACATTATCTTTCTTAATGGCAGATATGTGTAATTTAGATGCAAATTTAGGCGGAAGTTATTTTAAATTATCTTGCATATTGATAGAAGTGATAGTTTAGATGCAAATTTAGAGGTTATTTTAAATTATATTTTATAATGGTAGGGTTGAGTAATTTAGATTTAAACTTAGAGAGTTACTTTATGTATTTATTAATAGTGATAGCGACAGGTAACTTTTCATAAAACAGAACTTATCCAATCACTATTATTGACGATAATGGTTAAATTATATTAAATTAAAGGCTAATGTTTTTTATTATTTTGTTTGTGAATGATTTTCTTTTTGTTATTGTGAGAATAACTTTTAGATCCTATCACATTCTGTAAGGTTTAATAATGTATAACTAGGTAAGATAGGTTTGGCCGGCCCACAGGTCGGTCAACATTTGCCACATAAATTGTTGCATGAACAAGTGACGAAACAGAACTTTTACCCGTAACGTTTTGATCAAAGAAATACTTTATTATCAATTGAAGAGGACGTAGTTAACGAGGGTCTGTTTGGCTCTTAGCCAGAACTAGTCGCACCCAACTTCAGTTCGCGCCACAAGTTTGGCAGCTGAAATCAGCGCCAAACTTTTGGCGAGACTTGGCGCAGGAAATGAACTGATCAGTGTTAGGAAAAATTGGGCACGCGACAGGTCCGATCATCAAGCAAACACAGGCTAAGCTTCGGCATTTTGAGTTGTGGCGTCCTTTGGCAGGTTGAGGTATCGAACCAAACACACCCAGACAGTGAATACTACAACGGCGGCTTGGACTGGATGTACTTGACTAGGCACTATTACTACGCGATCTTCTAATTATTCTCTTCTTTCTCTGAAAAAAACTAAAATTGCTGGATTTAGCCCACATATATCAATCACAATTCACAAGTACAAAGTACAAAATATAGTCATCGGCCGCGTATGGCCTCTACATTCCGTTGGCTTCGTGGACTTTGGACTCAGTACCTAAGACCGATCCAAATTCCATGTTTGAATTCTTTTACATTGACTTTGTGATGACAATCTTAACACTGTACTTTTTTTGGAAAAAAAAAGAAAAAAAACGTTAGGTTTGTCAAACATCAAACTGTTGTAAGTTATCCAAATTTGAAAAAAAAACATGAATCAATATTTATAATATCAAATTAATACACTTTAATTTTTTTCCTGTAATAAGATTTTGTGTCATAATTATTTGAGTTATAAATTTTGATATTGTTCTCTATAGACTTAGTCAAACTTTTGTTTTTTGAAACGAACATAGTCAAGCTTATACAATAGCTTGACTTTGACAAAACCTCTATAGTCTTTCTTTACAATCAAATACACAAATTGCTTAATTTATCCACTTACACGTCAAATACCAATCGACCCACACACTACGCTATCAAAATTCACCAGACAACCTATAAAATGTTTCCTTGCGGTTAAGGAACAACCATGCGTACGATCAAAAATTCTAGCTGGCAATCGACGATAAGACATCGTTCAGTGCAGGTGAGTTATTATAATATGCCATTGCTGTTGCAGTATCCATAGATAAAATCTGACCGAGGCCCTGTTTGATCCTCTAGCTAAACTTTAGTTGCTATGGATTCAAAGGGGGCTATCTAAAACTCAGCTAAACTTTAGCTAGAGGCCAAAATGTACACAACCATTTTAGCTGTTTCAACTCAACTAAAGCATATGGTTAAATGCGAAATGCCCCCCCTGTTTTTCTGTGTCCATATTAGGCTTAACAAAAGTAAGAGTTGCATGCATGGTAATTAAACACCAATTAGCTAAATGATGCAAACAGCCCTAGCTAAACTTTAGCTAAAGTTAGCAAGCTAAAGTTTAGCTATGGTGGATCCAAATAGGGCCAAAGCATCTCCAGCAGCAGTTCCCAATACCTCCCTTTATCCCCCATAAAACTGTTATATTGGGGACAGCTGTACTTTTTCTTGCTTTAGCAGTTCCCCAATACCTCTTCCCTTTCTTGGTGGCCACCAATATTTCCCTCTTCTCCCCTCAAAGAAAGGGGAGATACAACTCCTCCAATACTATGGGGACCATCCCAACTACCCTTTTTAACCATATTTTCTCTTACACTCCTGTGGGACCCACCTTTCATATGGTTATTAGGGAAGATATATTGCGGTACTACTGCAGCATCTCCCCTAATAAATCTAGAAAGTGATATTGGGCTACCCTAATACAATCTTATTGGGGGAGTTGTATTGGGGGACTGCTAGAGATGCTCTAAGGCCACCTGAGCGTTGGGTGTTGGACTGCTACAGCTAGTAGATCAAACTGAGGCACGTTAGGGTAGTTCTAAAACCTTAAAACTACTAGGCACTTTTGTAACCGTCACATTACTACTAAGAAACTATAAATAGAAACTACTCCATCTGTCCCATAAAAAGTGTCACAACAACAAAATGGAGAACATCCATGTAAGCGGATGATGCGGTCATATTCATTAATCCGATCAAAGAGGACGTACAAGCTGTCAAAACGATCCTTGAAGTGTTTGGCACCTTCTCGGGACTCCACATAAATTTGCAAAAGAGCTCTGTAAACCCAATCAGATGTGAAAATGTGGACCTAGACCAAGTCCTGTCACCCTTCACTAGTAGCAGAAGCGCCTTCCCATGCAAATATCTGGGACTGCAACTTCACACTAGATCACTTCGGAAGGTCCATGTTCAGCCTCTCATTGAGCGCATTGGACAAAGGCTACCAAAATGGAAAGGGCGATGGCTAAACAAATCAAGGCGCCTCGCTTTGGTCAGTTCAGTCCTCTCCTCCATGCCAACCTACCAACTCATAGTGTTTTCCTTGGCTGCTTGGGCAAGGAGAAAAATTGACAAAATTAGGAGATCGTTCTTATGGAAGGGGGAGGAGAGTGCCAATGGCGGACAATGCCTGGTTAACTGGACCACAGTTACCAGACCTAAGGACCTTGGGGGCTTAGGGTGCCTGATCTGGATAGATTTGGAAGAGCTCTACGTCTACGTTGGCTATGACAAAAATGGGTGGAAGTGATGGGGATGAGGTTCCTGATCTTCCATCAAGTTCAAGATAAACAACGATTTGGTCGAAGAATGACACACCAATCCGATTTCAGATCATAAAGACCCAAACCCTGCAACCTTAGCACCACGTCACCTCTGGTTATCAACTGTGTCACAATCCGGTTGACCTCACCGAGAAGGCTAATCCCTGCTATGAATCGAAGAACACAAACAAGAACAAGATAACACGCAACTCAAGTATAGTGACAATTGCAGATATACGATTAAGATCACGAATGTGGGGTTTCACAAACTGATAACGGTGACTGTTTAAAGATAGATTGATCTAAAACAAAACCCAAACCCCAACGTAGGCGGCGACTACTAATTATAGCCTAAGAGGTGTCCAAGGACCCTTATTCGCAAGAGTCCTGACATGTTATAAGGTCTAAACGGCCCAAAAGATGGCGACGCAGCGTCCTAACAGATTCTGGACAATAACTTGTTTCACTAATTTTCATTGATTCTGAAGGAATTTTGAAGTGGGACCACTTTCATTGGTTGACTTATCAAATTATCTTTCCATCCACATGTGGATCGTTGAAAACGGAGTCCGTTTGTGACCTGGACGTCTATTTTACTACAGACTGGTTCTGGAGCCCGAGATGGACTCAAACTTGACTTGGATTGGGCCTCTAACTTGGCTTGAACGCCCTTGCTTGCCTCCTAAGGTGGTGGCCAAGGGGGAGGACATCCAAGGGCTTCCTTCATGTGTTCTCCATCTCCTTGGGGCATGCTCTAACTTGGGCCAGGGTCCCAAGGGTGAATAACAAGCCCATGATGACGATCTAGCTCCCGACAGAAATAGCGACATCATGTCTTGATGATTTGGTGGCCTTGTCAATGTGATATTGAGATGGGACTAGATCTATTTGAAAGCTTATCAAATAAGTTTTCCATCAAGTGCTCATTGACTACAATCGCACTCTGGATGGATGAGTTATGACCTTTCCAATGAAGCATTATTGGGCCGCCGATGAACTGAAAGTTCAACTTTGATGAACTTGCACTTTGAGACACATTTATACCTACAATCAAATAATGACATGTACATGTAAAACCAAGTGAATTGTACTAAAAATTACTATGCAAATGTAGGAATGAGCTCACCTTATAATCAATGGTCATATCCGAAGGTGTCATGTCCTCATCATCCTCCCCTTCTTGAAAACAAACAGTCCTCGGTTCGAGCTTTATTGGAGGGTAGGTTGTAGGTAGTAGCCAACATTGCTCCCCTTCTTGAAATTTAACCCATTTCTTTATAACAAAACTTGAGGATCTCGACATGACATGATTATATCTATTACAGCCCTCCGATTGATCATATTGTTTCACAACAAAAGGAGATTTCAGATTTGAACAAATATAAATTTGGTGTACCATATACTCCCCATTACAATTATATTTGCCAATAAAGTGATATGTACATCTAGACAACCATGACAGTTCAACGCATAAAAAATTCTCCCTCAAACTAATTAGAGCACACAGAGTATCAAACTCAATATAACCCAAAGTATTTAAAGAAGACAATAATTTTAGTTCATCTCTTTTAGTAGCAATTGGAAGGAAATGTTTATTTTCAACACAAGTATTTGGTTCTAGAACAAAAGTATCATGCTCATTCACTAGTTGTGGCATAGGTATAATAAAAGCATTGTCACATAATTCTTCTTTATCAGTAGCATTATTAGAATAATTATTTTGTGATAAAGGTAATTCAGATTTAGTGTCCATTAAATGTTGCTCTATTATAGCATGAGTGGTGGAGAAATTCAGCACATCATCACTAATTTCAACAATATCAGATTTTATAGCAAGCATAAAAACCTTTCAATTCAAATACTTGCTTATTTCCATATTTAACATCTAATTCTTTCTTTCCATTAGCAGCTCTATCTCCATTAGTTTATACAATTTCAATAAAGTTTTACCAGACTCCAAAGTGTGTGTGGGAGGTGGTGGTGGTCATGATGTAGTTGCAGGGGTGGAAGCAGCCTCTCGCCTTCTTATCGCAGTCTCGACCTTCGCAAATGCTTGCTCCACCCTTGCTAAATCTTGGTTGAGGTTGACGCCAATGTTCGTCTGGTTCATTTGCTGACATCCCTGCAATTCTTTTTCTGCTAGCATAGCATGCTGGAACAAACGGTTGACAGTACAAAATTTTTTATGATAAACAATATCTTGTATTCAATGCCTCAAACCACCATAAAAGCGAACAATTTTATATTCCATGTCCTCTAGTATCCCACATCGTATTGCACACTTTTGAAACTGTGCATAATATTCCTAGACAGACATATTACCCTGCACTAAGCACTGCAATTTCTTACGCCATTCACGTTTATAAGGAGGAATAAAATGATCACGCATTGCTTCTTTTTGTCTATCCCATGATTCAGGTTGTTGATGCAAATTGCCTAGTTCCCCCACCAAAATTGAGCAGAATATGTGAATTCACTAGTGACTTGTTTAACTCTATGTATTTCAGGAATTAGGTGGGAATTAAACTTTTGTTCTACAGCCATCTCCCAATCAAAATATTTTCTCCATCATAAAATCTAATAAAGGATGGTATGGTAAACTTACCTCTCATACCTTGATGATTATAGTCTATATGTGATGGCTGATTGTTCTTCATTCGGTCCATCCTTGCAAACTTCTGGTCTATGATTTCCTACAATTCACTCTTAATCAGAAACTCGTTGTTTGATATTGTTAGAATTCATAATTAATGCCCTATCATCTATTTATGGGTTGGTGGAATCATACTTTCACACGTCTTACCAAGTTCTTATAAGGTTCTTACCAATGCAAAGCAGTGGATGTTACAACTGGTGGCTGGTCTGTGATACCTATGAGGGCGTGTCACCAAGATTGCAAAAATCTTTTTCTATACTAATCTAAAATATTTATGTGGAGCTTGGGAGGCTTAAATATGGTAGCAAGGAATAACAATAATTTAATTCAGAAATTGCAAGATTTGTATGTTGGGAATATCTCAATTTACTCTTAAATCTTTATCAGATTGTGATAAATAATTTAGTACTTACAATATCTTCCATCCTTTGTATTAAACCTCTTCAGGTTTTGACAAGTGGTATTTTGTTTCAATCTTTGCTCCCATGTGGCCCATGATAATTGCTCCGCTACAAAAAAATCTGGGCTTTTATAACAAACTGAAAGTGTCGGAAAGTATAGGAATTGTCACAAAATGAATGGTATGACAAAAAACCACTGTCATGAAGGTCGTCACAGAAAGACCATCACTAAATGTACCTTGTGACAATAATATGGATAACTGTCACAAAATGTGATGACCTTTTGTGACGGTTATATTTTGTCATCATATATTATTGTCATTTAGTGACGATTGTAACTGTCACATATTGGTTGGTCAAATCGTCATTCAATACGTCAACCATCACAAATTGTATGCTGGGAATCTGACATGTTCCACATCCGCACTGCCATGTCAGCATGGTGATGTGGAATCTGACATGGCTCAACTTGGGCTGTTATTCAATATATAATTAACATATCGCTATTCAATAAATAAAACTTACCATTCAAATACATATTAACACATCGTTACATTCCTATAATTATCAGGCAACAAAAAGATTATCATATTCTATTAACACCACTAGTACAAGATAGCTTCCTATATAAAACAACCACCTTCACTTCGACAAAGTTGACTTCTTGCGCCCACCTTTCATTATAGTCGATAACAAAGTGACAAGGACCTACACAGCAACAGATTTTGAAAAGCAAAAGAAATGATTAATAGTTCAATACAAACAAGTTCAATAAATAAATAGCTGATGCAAAAAGAAAAGTGATACTTTTCTCATATCAAGGACCTCTGATCAAGCATGCAAAGATTAAATCATTGTTGCTCTCAATTTGAAACAATTAACTAGCTACCAGCCAACAGAAGTATGCTCATATACATAGAATAATTAGTAGTTAATGATGTGACAAGTAACAGAACATGCTATTTTCTCTAACATGAAAGAAAAATCTGTAAGTTCACAGTGCATCAAATCAACACGAGATTATTCAAAAGGAAGGTACTTGTGCTCACATCTGCTCCAAAGAAAAGTAAGATATTACAGCCAAATTGCCCATTACAGATCAACTAGAGTACTGGCATGGCATGGAATAGTTAGGGTACAACTGATTGACTGACTAGAAGAACTAGAGTCCGCAGAATGTGTTCACAAGAAAGCAACGAAGGCATACTTCTATATATGGGCTCACAAACACTTGCTATGATGACAAATGTTAATACATGTTACTATGTTATTCAGAGTTTAAGACTATTCCATCAGGGCAATTAATTCAGAAGAAATAAACTTACTTCTATTAGAGCAATTAATTAGTACGAGTCTATGCTCAGAAATGAGAATAATAACGCTAGTAGTCAACCTGCAGCACCCGCCGAGAAGTAGACCAGCACTGGACCAAACAGGAACCGCGCCAAAGTCACACAACTAGAAATATCCACTTCTATGACAAACAATTTTTGTCATTGAATGAGCTAAATTCGTCATAATTTCAGTTTTATGATGAATTTACGATGAAAAACGGTTCGTCATAGAAGTCGCATCATTCTTGCAATTCTATGACTATTCTAGAAATTCGTCATAGAATTGGATAGATCTGTGATGAAAACTGATCGTCATAGAACTGCTTTGGCATGCGTGGCAGGGGCAGCCATGCTGGTAGATGCTTTCGTTGAAGATGCTTTCTACGTGTACATGCTATAGCCAATTGCATTGGAAATGGTTCAGGGACGTGTCACCTTCTTATTGCACAACGTGGCCATCTTTGGTTCTGGCACGTTTCAGGTTCTTACTGGACCATGTGTTGGGATCCTATCATTCCACATGTCAGTTTTCTATTGGCACACTGTCGTGTTGCGGTTGGGTCACGTGTCACTTCTTCATTGGACCAAGTGTCATATTTTTATTGGTCCACATGGCATGACCACAATACCCCGCGTGTCTTTCTTTTACTCGACCACATGTCTCGATTCTGTACGTCCGCATGTCAGTATTTTATTAGGCCACGTGTCGCGCCCTGAGCTACCCACGTATCTTTTTCTAATTCAACCACATGGCAGGACAGAGTTGTACCACGGATTTTGTTTGTATTGGCCCACTGCCCTGTTGTGGCTCTTACACGTGTCATTCATTGGTTCGTCCATGTGTCAGATTCTTATTTAACAACGTGCCTGTGTCGGATCTACCACGTGCACACCAACCATTACATCAGAGAAAATAATTTCAGATCTAAAGTGCTGCACAAAATGACTACATGCATAATTATATTGAACCTGAATCAAGTAATAGTAGTTCAGCTCAGTAGCAAACCACTGACAGAGTTCACATATCAAGGCACCAAAATTTCATATCAAAACAGCAAACAAACCACATGTTCACTGCATCAACAAGACTGAGAGTTACCAGCGCTTACGAGCATGCGGAGCTTATTGTACTCCTCCTGTTGCTGTTTCTTGAACTCCTCAAACTCCCTATTAGTGTTTTATGCCTTTCTCTTTAGTTGATCCACTTGTTCAGCGAGGACAATCGAACTTTTCTGAGCAGCTTGTCCTGATACCAGCATTCTTCAAAGCTGGCCTAGGAGAGGGCATTGGAAACAACATCAGCAACATGTTCTGCTCGTATAGTTTTCATAGCTTCCTGTGAAAACCAAGGATTAAACATTAGGAAGAGGACTTCAATTGCAGAACCAAGAGATTATTTTATTACAAGTAATGCATAGGTCTTCCTCAGCCTACTGCCGACAAAGATTCATAAGCATAATGCATAGGTAACATATTAAACATATTAACTATTGTAATATTACAACTTCAGAATGATGGTGCCACTTTAGGCTCCTACTTTTCCTTCTTTTATACCAATGACTTAGGTAGATTTTAAGGAAAGCAAATGAAGGTACTTACCACTACTTCTCTTGCAGCATCGCTCAGTCCCGTGTTGCTACTAGTATGAAAGTTGTTGAAGATTTCCACTGCATCAACATCTTCACGAGGTTGATCATGTTCTTAAACGAGCACTTCTTGATTGTGTCCTGCGTCCTTCTTGCTTTTGTCCTTCTGTTAAAATTGCACATGCCTTTCTGTTGATACAAAAGGCATTGCATATTTGATATAAAAAGAGTAACACAACCATCACTTACATATGCTTGCAGGTGGGCAATATAGGAGGGAGATCCTATAACCTGGTGGCACTTGACTTTTGCACGGTTTTGCTTGTTCTGCTCCGAGACTGCCTATAACCACAATTGTGTTAGACTGCAACACAAGTAGACCCCATAAATACTAGACAAGAAATAAATGAGTTCACACACAACTTGTTCTTGAAACTTAACCACATGTGGACAAGTGCACACCACTATGTGTCATTCATGCAAGACACAGGTGAGGTCTTTCTGATTTCATCAGCGGGGACGCCGTTAAAGTAAGTTTGCTTGAACCTGTACCATGTCTGCCATACAACAGGCTAGAATATACTCGTGCATGCTTCTTTTGTTGCTTCATCATTGTCATCAATGGACAGCTTCAAATGTACAAGTGTGAATGCAAATTAAATCCATTACTAAGTTGCTCAAGGTAGAGTTGAATGTCAACAGAGGATATACATACTTACAGGTAGCTTGGCCACAAATCTATTGAGATGTTTATCCATTGCTTGTAATGTTTCCAGTGCGGGAAAATTGGTACTTGAGACCTGACTACTACACCTGCCTCTAAGGTAAACTTGGCAACTTGCAATGGATCATGTGACCTTCTGTTCCCCTTGACAACCGAGATGGGCATCCTTGTTCCCATTGATTGGGTGGTTTTGTGAAGCCCAACCCCCTTAGTTGCTTGCCTCGACTTCCTCACTGTTCTCTGCAATGGTACTACACAGTTTTCATACAATCAGATCGTTAGAAAAGTAACATGGATATCAAATAGTATGACTTGATTTATAGGCATGTCTAAGGTAGTACCAACCTTCGCAAGTTTGGTCATTCTGCTGGTGGGGAGGTGGAGTCTCCTCTTCGGCACGGCTAAGGTCATCTTCACATGACCAGTCCCTCATAGGGCTCTGTTCGCCTTGTGTGTGCAGACTTTTGGACCTAGTTAGAACTACAAGATGCTGCAACTCTTCTAGACTAGTTGGCTTCACTCTCTTGGATTGCCATCCCCAGGACCCATATCGGTGCTGCCTTTTGCCCTGCTGGTAGGGACTTCTCTATGGCTTATTCAACCCATAGCCTAAAATTGGAGAAACAAACTTAAACGGCAAGCATGTAAAAATTGCATTGCTATCCACACAGCAAAGAATTGAATTGCACTGCTACCTAAACCAACCCCCTCCCATCCCAACATGACAAGATGGAACAAGCACCTCAATTGCAAGGGGTATTCGCTCTTCTAAATCTATATCTGTATCACCATATCCCTGAACATGCTCCTCTGCTTCAGGGAGATATTCCGGATGTCAACATGTAGATCACAATGGCATTTACTGAGTTAACCTTGTACCAAATGTCAACAAAGCAGAGCAGGAGCGTGCAAATTAGGCGCCTAAACTACAGCTTATACGGAAGCTATTATACTCAAATGAAGCACATGTGAACTAGAATAAACTAAGAAACATGTAACCCGTCACTATATATCTACATGTCCCAGGTTCTTATGTCATAAATGTTGTTACTCTTTTCTATAAAGTTAGTCAAATTTAAAAAAGTTTGACTGGCATGGATTCTAGAAATTGATTTATTTGGGGAAGAATATATTTTTTGTGCAGGAGATGGAATGCGTGGGATCGGAAGAAAGGAAGCAACGTCCCGCAGGCTGCACCTGCATGCAAGGCACGGAAACGTCGCTGCATGCGTCCAGGTGCGGGAAGGCGAAACGTCCTTGCATGCGTGCATGCAAATTTGCAAATTCTCTGGAGCACGTCTGCTGATTCTGGGCGACGCCCACACGGAGTAGTTAACTCACCAGCGCGATGAAACCGGACCGGAGGGAGTACATTGAGAAGCTGATTACCAGTGAATAAATTTACAAAGCTACCAAACAGGGGCCACAGACTCCCTTAAATCCTGACCGAGGTTGGCTGCAAACTCTCATCTCCCCTTCTCTCGACTTCTGGATCTGGATCTTACCGTCAATGGCGGTGGGCAGTGGGAGTAAGGGGAAGGAGACGGTCTCCACGGTGGATGGCGAGATGGCTTCGGATAAGGAGGCAAAGGAGAATCCTGTGCAGGCAGAGGACTGGTGGTCGTCAGATTCAGAGGCGGAGGGGCCCTTGGAAACGGAGGATGTGGATGATGACGAGGACGAGGACGAGAACGAGGAGAACAAGGACGACAATGCGTTGGCCCAGTGGGCAAACACCGGTCGAGGTGAGCTAATTAAACTGCCCCACCATCCTTAGTCCCACTCACGCCGGAAGGAAACCATAGCACGTAGCTTGTACTTAGTGTTCTGGGGTTGGGTGGAGCCCGGGATTAGGGTAAGGGCTGCTTAGTGCGTGGGCGATTTCGACTCCGGAGACGCAGATCGGCGGAAGGGTGCTGCAGCATGCAATAGTATTTGTGGTTAGCCAGCTGCGTCAGTGTATCTGGCGGGGACGATGGAGCCTTTGGCCTCTGAGCCTTCACCTTGATATGTAGTCGATTAGTGAGCTTACGTTTTTCCTCTGAGCCTTCACCTGGACAATTGTAATACCGCTTGCCTTAATTTGCTAGAATTCTCTGTTTTACAAGTTGGTACGTGCTTGGGACTAAAAGGCTTGGTTGTTGTCTGTTTCGCCAGCGAATTGGGGCATGGTGGGGTGATCTTGGTGCTATTTGAGACACCCTCTGGCTTTGCAATTTTTGCTTATGATGGGGTCAAGTTATATAAATCAGATGCGCATGAGGTACTTGTTTGATTATTCCGGTTTGATTGATTCATGTGCCTGTTTGCTCTTCTGGTTTTTGTATCAACCTAATATTTCTGTATTCTCTATAACGTGCAGAGCATCTGGGTAGACTTCATCACTGATTATGTGGCAAACAAAGTTAGTATCCCTTTCGCCTTCCGGGTCTAACTTTTATTATGACGCTTGTGTTCAATTTGAACTGAGCAGCGATCTTCATGTTTGCAGCTTTTATTTATTCTTTGCATTGAAGTCCGGAACGACGATATTCGGGATAGAGTTAGGGTGGCACCAATTGAGGAGAAATTGATTCAACATCGGTTGAGATGGTTTGGACATGTCCAACGGAGGCCTCCTGAGGCGCCGGTGCGTAGTGGAGTTCTAAAGCGGACCGATAATGTAAAGAGCGGTAGAGGTCGACCTAAACTAACTTGGGATGAATCCGTTAAGAGAGATCTTAAGGAGTGGAATATCTCCAAGGATTTAGCTATGGACAGGAGCGCTTGGAGATTGGCAATCAACGTGCCTGAACCGTGACCTCTTTTTGTATTGTGCCCTTTATGTCCCTTTATGTGTCTCTCTGTTTCTCGTCTCTTTTGGGTTTCATCTCTAGCCTACCCCAACTTGCTTGGGACAAAAGGCTATGTTGTTGTCGTTGTTGTGATTGAAGGAAGAAATAACACAAGCTCTGTTGGGCATTAGCTGTTCATTTAACAGACTCCACGACCCATTTTTTCTCCATAAAGCTGTTGGGAAAGCATGTAGCATGTTTCTATTGTTTTGCTTATGAATGCATCCCGAAAAGCTATTTTTTCTAGAAAGGTTATTATGGCTGTGAAGAGATATTCAAAGAATAGATGGGCACAAATTGGTGATACCCTAGGGGGTATTTGCATATGGCAATTTCTGTCTATTAACTTCTAGCTTGGGATGATTTGAGGCCTGACTTGGTGATGGTATTACTGCTACCTAGTATGGCCTGTTTTCAAAATAGACTGTATTAGCTTAACACATGAATCAGTTTGATTTACACTGCAATAATCGAGGCACAAGGATTTGCCATCACAATTGATGCATGTAATGATGTAATGTAACTACTGAATAACCCCACCCGAGCGACATAAATTTTCACTATATCATTTTCCCTTAGCATAATAGTTTCTGTTTGTGTCTTTGACAGGCTGTTGTGCTCAAAGACTTCAGAATTTTTGAGGACAAGATCACTGCTATTGATCAACATAGTGGTATCAGTAAAGCGCTTTATGAGATGATCTCGAAGCATATTGAGCCTGACATGAAACTAGCCGTTGCAAATGAGGATTATAAAACAATCATTGAAAACAACATGGTTAGTGTTAAGATTCTTGTTTGCTTACATCTATGAACAATTTTTAGGCACCAACTCTTCTGTGGATTATTTCAGCCGATATCCTGCCTGTGTCCTCCTTTTGTGGAGGAGTTGATGTGGGGCTTAAAGATACAGATGCGGTCTTTAGTGACTGAAGAAACAGAAGTGTTTTTTTATGAGCATCGACTGCCAATGTGTTTTGGATTGATTTCATTCCTGAATGGGCTTGGGTGTGAAATCAAACGAGATATGAAGGTGAGCCCATCAGTTCCTTTCCCATATGTCTGTAATTGAAGTGCTTCATGCTTTATTGCTCCCCATGTACTTTGGTGACCAAAGTATTTTGATGCAATATTGTTTACATAATTTTTTCCTTAGTGTTTTCTCGCTGTTATTGTTCTGTATTATTGATGTACCAATGCTCCTTTGCATCTAGGTTTCTAGACGTATTATTGAGACGGCAGGCTTCATTTATGAGTGTAAGCGTTGTGTGAACAGACATAGGGACTCCTTGCGCGATGCTGCTGAGTACGTTAAGGAAATATCTGATATTGACACTGCAAATTGGGATTTATTAAAAATTGCGACAGCACTCAAGATGTTATGTTTCCCTAAAGAAAAAGTTTCATTTCCGAGAGGGGTAAACTTAAATATTTTGTGAATGTGTATGCATTTGATGAAAATTTGTCATTCAACTAATGCCAATCTGTTTCATTCAGCTGTTTTCAAGTCAAGAATTGGAGAGGATGAAACAAGATGCACCGAGATATGAAAATAAGTTATTAAGGTTTCCTTGCATGACAATCCATGGTGAAATATTATGGCTCCATAAACAAAGGTTTAAGTTTTTCCGACAATTGGTGCCTTTGATAAAGCGGGCCAAAAAGTCATATGAAGCTGAGCAAGCATGTGAAGCTGCAAACGGTCATGAAATTAGTCCTGATGTGAAGAAGATTTGTCCCGGTATTAGCAGTGCCATTATTGATGAACTCACATGGTATGATTCCATGATTTCATCACAATGTAAGAAAAGACAAGTATGCTTCTTGCTCTATATATGATCACACTTAAAAGTAGAACAAGGCCAAAAATGTAAAAGGAAATGAATGAAAACACATATTCTCCAGAGTTTTGCAGCAAGTTAGTTTTGTTTCACTTGATAGTTGTTATGGAGCTGGTATAAGTTCAACTATATTTAGGCTTTAGTTTCATTTTGTTATATAAAACGAAGCAATGTTTCTTCTGTTTTCTCTCAGGTTCCACCAAGCCTGGCGCCGATTGATGCACTTGAGAGGTATACTCCGATCTCAAGCCATCGACTTCACAGGGCGAAGAAGCCAGGCATTTTATCTATAGACATTCATCCTTTGAAAGTTAGTTTGTTTCTACGCTGTGCTATTTGAATGTTCTGTATTCATCTGAACCTCTCAGATTGCATATTGTTGTTAACTGGATTTAGGGCTTCAAATTGTTGCATTGTTACTGGACCTCACATTGTTGTATTGTTACATGGCCTTAGGCCTTAGGCTTGACATTGTTTGACATTGTTGTAATAGCACATCAAGTATCTCTATGATGCACTATATTTTTACCTGGATTCTATCCATATAAGATTTCTTGATTACCTTTATTGGTCTTGTCAGTAAATGAGCATAAAAGGGTTGTGCTACATTGCATTTGTCCAAAGCACCTCATTTTGGTGTTTTACATTCATGAATGTGTTTTCTTTTGAATTTGGTGTGTTATGTGTGCTATATGCTTATTCCATGAGTGATCATGCTTGGAATAGCTTGACTTCTTGCGGCAAGAATCACCTTTTTACAAAAAATTGCTTTAGTCCTGAATGTAGTATTCATATGTTTAAGGCAAACAGCACATGTTCTAGTGTCAAGCTCAACCCTTCTCATAAGCTCTTGAATAATCACTTGTTTCGGTCATCATCATGACTTGAGTATTGATGTAGTTTTGTTTTAGTGGCATCATTGTATGTTTCAGCCTTAGTGCCCATAACCTAGAGAATTTTGATTCATCTATTCATTTAATTAAAAATGCAGTACTCTTTGATCTGTTGTCCGGTCAAATTTTGTGCACCCTTATTGGTCACTCAAAGAAGGTATTTACCCATGTGCTTTTGGCATCATGTGTTGTTTGTGTGTGTATATGTGTGTCTATGTGTGTAATAACATTAGAACTTTACATTACACAGATAACCAGATCAGCAGATAAGGTAAGTACAATTATTTTTGGTTTATCATTTTACATACAACAAGTCAACAACAACAACCAAGGCTATTAGCCCCAAGCAAGTTGGGGTAGGCTAGAGTTGAAACCCAACACGGACAAGAATACATGTATCTGCCTTCCATGCACTCCTATTCAAGGACAATTCTCTGGGTATATTCCATCCTTTCATGTCTCCTTTTACTGCTTATTCCCATGTCAATTTTGGATGACCGCTGCCTCTCTTCAAATCATCGTTGTGCCCTAGGATTCCGCTATGCACTGATTTATAACTTTACATGATCACATATACTACTACACAAATGATTTGATTTTAAGAGGCGATGCCCTTTTATTAACCAAGGCGTTTACAAAATCCAACCACCTCGGTTAATGCCTAGCGATTAACGGAGGCGGTTTATTTACCGAGGAACGAAAAATGACCGCCACACAAAATTGATTTACGGAGGCGGTCGTTTTATTTATGCAGGCGGTTGGAAAGTGTCCGCCTCCATAAATCAATCTAAGGAGGTGGTCGTTTTAAGAGAACCACCTCCAAAAATAGTCTATTTTGGAGAGACGACCGCCTTCATAAATAAATTTTCGGATGGGGTCACACTGTAATCCCCGCCTGTGTTAATGAGGCCTTGTTAGAGAAGCTCATCTAGCCCTCACTCTCATTCTCATTCTCACCCGTCACCGCTCAGAAACAACAGTGTCACGGGGTCAAAACCGCGGAAAGCATTGTTGTTTGAGCCAGTGTCAGAGTACGTGTCTCCGGTGGCTCGGGTGGACTTAAGAACACAAGAATCACAGAGAGGACACAACAGTTTATCATGGTTTGGACTGATTGATGCTCTACATCCAGCAGATGATGATCCTTATACTCAAGAGCACCCAAAATCGGGGGGGGGGGGGTACAATAGAGTGTATAGGAGGAAGAGAGAAATTTGGTAGGGGGTTAGCTCAATGCTAATCCTGAGATTGCCTTGCCACCGGTGGAGCCTTCCCCTTGTCAAAGAGGAGGAAGACAACGGGTGCGGTGGAGAAGCTCTCGATGCCCCTCTCTGGGTTGCGTTGCTCTCGGTGCTGAGCAGCGGCGGATCAGTGAGGAATGGAATGCTTTGTCTTAGATCGTTCTCCCTCCTCTAGGATCCGACCTTACCCCTTATATATCGAGATAGGTCGGGTACATAATGGTTTGGGGGTTAAGCCTATGGTCTACATGTGCCGGAGTCCAGGAGGGTCTTGCAGCAGCGCTCTGTGGACCACGGCGATATCGTGGAGCCGAAGAAGCCCTGGGCGTCGTTCGGCTGGCATGTTCTAATACACTGAGTGTCAGGCTATGTCGGCTTGGACTGGCCTCCCATAGGCGTACCTTCTAAAGTCTTTTTGGTGGCGAGGGAGGTCGGCTCGAAGGGCTAACGCGTGGGCCCAGAAGCCCCTGAGCCCTTGGAGGCCGAGGAGGAGCTTGTCTTCTTGTGTCATGCCCTGTGCGTGACCCTGTCGGGGGAGCGGCCGGCAAAGTCGCGCCCAAGGAGCAGCGTCAGGGACCCCTCGAGCCTTGATGGCTCGAGGCATGTCTTCTTGCGCCTGGTCCTTGGCTAGCATCGTTGGCCAGGCAGGAAAGGATCGGGCTCGGGCGTCTCATCGATCGGGAGCTTGAGGCTCGGGCGAGCCCCCAAGCCCTGAGCAGAAGCCGCTGCATGCTCAGGCTCGCCCGGGTTTCTTAGTCTAACGGTGCGCGCGAGCGTACCCGATGTGTATAGCCCCCGAGCCCCGGCGACCCTGGAAGGGTCGGTTGGGAACCATTGATCTCAAGGCTTAACATACCCATATGTTAGGATCTCGTCAGGCAGCGCCCTCACCCCTCACGCCTCTCAGGCTCCCTCTGCCTCACCACTCTCTCACTCAGCCGCAACCAGCATCCCGGCCGGCCCCGGCGTGCAGCACGCGGGCCCTGCCCCTACGTCCTGGCCCCGGTGTGCAGTGCACATCCCTACCTGGTATCCTAGCGGTGCGCGGGCCTGTTGGCCCCAGCGTGCGGCGTCCAGGCGGTGCGCGAGGCGGCCAGCTCCCTCTCGGTCTACTCTCTCTCCGTCTCTCTCTCACTCTCCGTCTCCTTGCAGATCCAGATCCAAGTCGGTGGTGGCATGGCAGGCAGACATATGGCTTCGATCTACTCTCTCTCTCTCTCTCTCAGTCTGCTCTGGGAGGCGGACGGCGGCACGGCGGGTGACGGCAGGGCTAGATCTGGCTCGTGTGCTGTGAATGGGCTCACCGGTGGGCTCGGGAACGGGCTTGCCGGTGGGCTCGTGCATTTTTTTTTTGTTTTTTACCGATTAACCGAGATAACCGAGGCGGGCAAAGCAACCACCGTAAATCCAAATTGATCACCTCCAGAAAGTTTAATGTAGTAGTGATAAATATTGCCATATTGAGCTTTCTGGCTTGAATTTGGACCAATTGAACTTTTGATGTATTCAATTTCAAACCAAATAAACAATGACCAGTAGTTCAAATGTACAACATTCTAATGGTGTTTTTGGTTGGTGGGATAAGTTGGAACAGGATGGGTCGATCCCATTTTAATTAGTGTTTGGTTGGGGGATGAAGTGGGACGGGTTCATCCCACAGGCAAATATTCACCTTGGATGCGGGACAGGCCTGTCTGCCCAAAATGCACGCTGTTTCCTCCTTGTTGCGAGTACGGGCAAGCTTGGTTGGAGGGCGAGCATGGGCGCTACCAGTGGGAGGGCAAGTTGACCTCATGTGGCCAGAGGCGAGCGGTGGCTTGCGCATGACTGCTAATGGCGGGGACCTAGAGCGTTGCTGGAGGCGAGTTGGGGTGCCATGGATTTCGGCGGCAGTAGCTTGAGCTAGTAGGCTATGGTCTTCGCCACCAAGGCAGTCTGGAATGTCAGTGTGCTCGATTTGCTTGCTACCTTATTTCACTGGTATTTGAGACTAATCATGGCATGAATGAGGTGTTGTGGAACATGTCTCTTGTATTGTAATGTACAGGTGTGGAGCACTGAGACAGTCGACGGCAATGGAGAAGACCAAGCAAGTTCATGCCGGCCGTTGGTCTGGGAGTGGTGAAGGACGAATGTGGTGGCTCGGAGCGAGGGACTGAATTTGGCTTTTGGGGGAAATTCATGGGCTGTAGGTCCTATAGAACTGGCCAGGACGGTTGGCCACAGGGGCGGAGACAAGGGGGGGCGGGCAGGGGCCTGGCCCCCCCTAATGTTGCACACTTTTCATTAATACATCTCATTAGTTCTCACTAATCACTGGAAATTATAAGTAAACAAAGACTTCTCAGCTAATTCTAAATTGTTTTTCTCAAATAAATCAAATAGATCTAGCAAGTTAACATAAGAAATACCAATCTTAAATTTTGTCCTTATCCAACAATTTCGTACAATAGCTTACTAATCAATTTTGCCCTGGGAGCCCCGAAATATTTCTAACTAACCAAAACTTTTTAATATTTTATTTGTTTCTTACCGCTTTCTTATTTGAAATCCTTTATTTTCTGAATTTAAGCATCGTCCAATTTACTCTACTCTCTCGAGAAAAATACCACTCGACTGTGAAAACTTACCGGTTAGAGTGGATATTTGGTAACTTTTTATTTTTTTAAACCAACATCAAGATTTGACGGTGATACCATATATTGTTTCTGGACACTCGATGATCCGGCCCCCCTATATCTAAATCCTGGCTCCGCCCCTGGTTGGCCAGCTTCTAGCTGGTTTTGCTGGGTTGTTTTCGTTCCATTGCTGCAATTTCAACCCCCCGTGCTATTATTTTCAATCGTTTCCGCTTCCAGTCTTTTCCGTGGTGTTCTCTTGAGTGTATCTGGTCATCAGTTGACGTGTGTATACTCACTGCGGAGTTTTTGGTGTTTGCGAGCGCTTCTGGGATTGAATTGGGAAGAAAGCCAAGATCTCTCTGAGAAAAAATTATTAGCTCTCATTCACCTCACTCTTCCTTCGCGTGGTAATTTAAGTAGGCGTTAAGAATTAGTGTGGAGGCTTCTTTCATCAGTAGAGTAGCGGAACAGTTCCCAATACTAAGATAATAGATTGCATGCATGTCTCAATCTTTTTACAGAAAACTGAAGAAGACTGAATATATATACACCCAGACTGACCAAAATGAATCAAATAATCAATCCAAACCAAATGAAACACGACTCAAAGTGAAGCAAAAAAGAACATGCTATAATTAAATAAAATTCTAAGCAAATGGGGGGGGGGGGGGGGGGGGGGGGGGGGGAGAGCTTCCCCACCAAATTTTATTCAACTCAAATAACACTCCAGCTAGCTGGAGGAAGATACAGAGTTACAAGCAAGGAAGTAGGTACGCCAGTCGTTCACGCTATAATAAATTAATAAAGAACATCAGCACCAGTGCGGCTACTCATGTCTAACTAACATCACGACCTCAAGCTTCGAGATTTTCTAATGTGCTCTTCATTTTTCTGAAATCCAGAATCTTTCATTGATCATGGGCGCCGTGGGCATCCACCATTCGAACTGTTGGTGCTGCACGAGGGCCCGGCACCCAGCTGCGGGAGGTACATTTGCCGGAGGAACTGCGTGATGACACCGTCGTCCGAGACGGCCCTCCTGGCCGGAACAACCCACGCATCGCTGGCCAACGGCCTTGACGCACCTGAGGTTGCCAAGAGGGCCATGATGAGCAGGAGTATCACCGGCACCGCGGCAATCACTCTCGCCATCGCCATGCTTTGTTTTGTGCTAGCTGCTAATTAGTCAGCAACAACAGAAGCCTCTCGATCGATCTCCTTCAGGAGAGTTCAAAGCAGTAGCTTCTTGCTTCGATCTGATCTTCTCGTAGTAATCTGTTAAACACGATGATATGAGAGTTGCATGGACCATCCAGGGGTATATATATGGCAGGGGTCATGCGGTAAGTTTCTGGAACCTATGTTGCATGTTACGTGTGTCATGACGAGCAGAAATGCCTTGCGGTATATGGTTGCACATGCGAGGAGGTCACAACAATTGGAAGGAATGCTCAAAGAGCACTAACTTCACATGCATGTTGTTGTAATGCTCAGTGCTAATTGCACCCAGTTTCCGAAAGGATTAGTAATTAGCTAGCCCATGTTATTGCTGTAGTGGGCATTCACCTTTTTTAAGTGGCCCGTCCTGCCTTCATGATCAAATATCTTGCAGAATGCGCGTCAGGAATGTGGCGAAAAGGCATAACAGGAGTAAAAGGAGTTGCAAACCCTTCGGCCTTTTCATTTTACACACGCATATGGACGCTGCGTTCCAAACTTTGGCAATGCATGCCGGCAATGGGGTAGGAGGTTGTCAGCACACAGGTGGAGGACGAAGGGAACAAACGTCAGTTTCCTACGTTCAACTCGAAGCTGCAGGTCCAGATCGTGTGTCTTTGGGCCGGAGTGGATTGGAGCCCAGTAAAGCTATCGATGTGCTACTGATGTCACGGAGTCGTCTAGCTAAGTATTACTCCGTATCCGTACTGTATTAGTAGTAGCAAGAGGGGAAAGGGGAACAACTATAAGATGAACTCTGTAAAACTTCTGCTATAATATGTCTTCTGGAGTTCATCCGATCTATCCCCTGTTCTTCTGCTTGTCTTTCCATCCATGCCGCTTATCTGTTACTCCTCTCGTTCCAAATTATAAGTCGTTTTGACTTTTTTTTTCATCCATTTTGCTATGTCTACATACATAGCAAAATAGATGTATCAAAAAAAGTCAAAGCGGCTTATAATTTAGAACAGAGGAAGTATGTGATTAAGTGTCCTGGAGTATTAATTTGGGTGTTGGCGAGGCGAGACGCTTTTTGAGGAACCGTGCGTTTGTTTAATCGACTCCTTCTCCCTTTCTCCCAATGTTCTTGTATTTCTTGGCTTGATCCGGACGGGAGATTCTTAATCCATTCGTTGCTTGAACTGAATATTCTCCTATGCGTGCTTAATTAACAAGAAGAGACAGATGGTAAATAGTTTGTAGTTCTACTTGGTATAGCGACCCAAAACGATAATCATGCACGATGTACGATACAGCCGAGCGGCAGGCTGTGGTGGCCAGTACGTGAGGCCAAAGGGCCATGCCGGCCATCCCAGGTTCGAAACCTGGAGACCGCGGTATTTTCATGTACAGTGCACGGGAACGAGGACAAAAGGCTTTCCGGTTAAAAAAAATGCACGATGTACGATCTAAAACACCTAAAGCCTTGTTTAGATACATGTGTATCAACTTCAATCCATATATATTGAAGTGGATTGAAATAAAACTTATTTTAATTCATCTCCAATCCACTTTAAAACATGTGGATTGAGATATGCATTCAAACAAGGCCTAAATGCATTTTTGCTTACATTTTCGTTTTATTAGTTTTATAGTATGTTTTCGTTTCATTAGTAATTATTTTCGTTTTCATTTCCACCCACAACCTGTAAAATGTCAAAATAGTTCACAACAATCAGAAATTACAGTTATTGTTTTCATCCTACGATCGCTTTAGTTTTTACTCGTGAGGGGAATAAGCTGTTTATTATATACATTGTTAGGCCCAGTTTAGATCCAGAAAATTTTGCAAAAGAACAGTAGATTCCCCGTCACATCGAATCTTTGGACGCATGCATGAAGCATTAAATATAGATAAAAAATAAAACTAATTACACAATTTAGACGAAATGGACGAGACGAATCTTTTAAGCCTAATTAGACCATGATTGGACACTAATTGTCAAATAACAACGAAAATGCTACAGTTGCATTTTGCCAAAAATTTTGACAACTAAACAAGGCCTTAGTAGAATATTAGCGTTAAAGTTCATGGTCTCTATGCTTACGCGGCCAATATTGTCACATGGGCTTGGAGGCTCGTGAGCCAGGTCAACCTGTTAAGTAGACAAGCTAACAAAATCTACAGTCGTTTTTTTTAAGGGAACCAGAGGCACGTCCTACTGAAAATATATAGTAACAAAATCTACGGTCGGTCGTCTTGACTGATCAAAGAATACTATGGGCCCGTTTAGTATCGATTCGCTGGCTCCGGCTTCAACTAAGGGGGTGTTTGGTTTGAGAAGTTAAAGTTTAACAAATACTGTAGCACTTTCGTCTTATTTGACAAAAAGTTTTCAATCTTGGACTAATTAGGCTTAATAGATTCGTCTCGTAAATTACTCATAATCTGTGTCGACATGCATGCAATTAGTCTACATTTAGTACTCTATGTATTTGAGGGAACATTGATGTGATGGGAGTTAAACTTTAACAAACTGAAACCAAACAGGCCCTAACAACACTGTAGTGATACTGTTCACCAAATCCATTCTCTCTCCTCTCTTGGCCTCTCACTGGGACAGCCGGAGCCAATTTTTCTGGCTTCTCGGCTCCGGCTCTCGTGCGTCACCGTTCTGCTACAGTGCATCTACAGTAGGGGAGTCGGATCCGTCGGCAGCCCGGCCAAACGGCCCCTATACGTAGCAAGAGTCAACCTAAAGTTTAAGTTGTGCTGCACGATGCTACTACTTAGAGCTAGCATGAGAAAAGTCCTTTGCTGTCCCCTTCACAAGTGAATGTTCGTTTATATATGGAAATGCCACTGCACACACGTTACATATGAATATATACACTATACAAACGAATATAATGAAGTAATAAGATAAATAAAGGTACAAAATACATGGGTTTACAACCTGGCTATGGCTTCATGAAAGAATTACCACCCGTATGTACATGTATATATGTATATAAGCAAATTTAATTAAAAACATGTGTCTGATAATATGGACATGTGAATGCATATGCTGTTTACTCTAGCCTGATGACGGTGTTGGGCATCCACCGTTGGAGCTGTTGGTCTGACACGACGGCGCCGCTCCCAGCTGCTGCAGATAAAGCCGCCTGAGAAGCTGGACGATTTGCTTGCCGGAGACGGCGGCGGCATCTCCCGCTCCCAAGCCGGCGTCGTCGGCGCCCGTCGCCATCGGCCGCGCGGAGCAGGACGTGGCCACTAAGGCCATGACGACCACAGCCGTCAAGATCACCGCAGCAACAAACTTGGACATCATCATCGCCGTCGACACCACTGATGATCGATGAGTAGTCTACCTACCTCTAGGCCGGCTCGATGTGTAGCTAGCTCCTCCGTGAGCGTTAGCAACGAACTGATGATCCAAGAGGTTCCTGCGCTGGCTCGTATATATAGGCCGTGGATCGGCAGCGGTTTTCTTAAGTGCGGCCGGCATGCATGCTCGTTACGTGTGCGACACTGCAATTGATACGGAGAATTTGGCTGCCGAAGTGTAGAATTCTCGGCGCAGCACCTACGTGGATGTTGCTCCCAGCAGTTCTTGATTTCCTGGAAGTTTGAGCTGCCCACAGTCAAGCAGTTACTACTTCAACTCTAGCTCACCAAATTGATCTTAAGTTTACTGTATACTTAGTATTCCGTCAAGATCACCGCTGCATGATCGTAAGTCAAATTGGCATGTGTCTCAAGTCCTGATGCTAATCTTGCTTCCAGTTTCTTTATTTTTCCTCTATATAGCATAATTTATGCGATATGTAATAGAGTATTTTTTTTCTTATATCATTTTTGATAAAGCGGAGGTGCTAGCGCCAGGACGTCGAAACCGACACAAGCGTCCGCCATCCGGACGCCCATGCAGCCTGCCCCCGTCCGTTGATTTTTCCTGCCCCACACGCGCACCCCGCCCAGTCGCAGCACACGCGTGTCTTCTGGAAGACTCGCCTTGCACTCACAACTCCCCCTATCCGCCTCAATTCAAGGTTGTTCGCCTGACCCCGCACTCGCACCACGCCCCAATCGCGCCCCGACATCCGGCGGGCCGCGCGCCCCATCTGCGCCCCTAGCCCGCCGCGCCCCATTCACCGGTGCCCGCACCATGCCACCATCACTCCCCGCGCCCCCTGACTCTCCGAACAACACGAAAGATGTGCAACATGAAATACTTGAATGCAACATATGTATGCAATAGATGAAACATTTGTAACATACATTTACATCATATGTACGAAACATACGCAATATCCAGATAAAACATTTGTAACTTGCAACATGAAAACATTTGCTGCAACATAAGAATCAAATAGCTGAAACATTTAGAACACATTGTTGCAACATATGTGTTAAACATATGCAACATCCAAATTAAACACATTTGCAACATACGTTAGTAACAGATGAAACATTTTGAACAAACCTTTGAAACACTTCCAACATTCCTCTGAAATACTTGCAACATATGCAACACGTGCAACATCCCCGATCTACTTTTGCAACAATCATATGAAACAACTGCAACATACCTCTGAAACGTCTGAAATACTTAAAACATACGCTTGCAACATGTGCTTTCATCGCAATATCTCCTTGCTGAGGTCGCGCATCGTAGCGGCAATGGTTTCGATAGTGGCCTTGACTTCTGGTGGGGAACGGCGGCGTCTGTAGCACCTTGGCAGCACCCAGTAGCACCTTGGCGCGCGCGGTGGGGGAACGGTGCGCAGCAGCAAAGGCGTGGTGCGCAACGAGCTGGAGCGAGGGGAGTGGAATAGTTTGAAAGCTCTAATTCTAAATGAGTGCCCTTATGCATATTATATTCATTGCATGGCCCATCAACTCCTGCTAGCCCTTGTAACATCATCTGGGGAGGTACATGAAGTGCACAATTTTTTCAGCATGCAAATTTCATCATAAATGTTGTTAGTGATTCTACCAAGCGCAACGATGAGTTGCTAGCAAATCAAGCAGAGGAAATTGCTCGTGAAATTGAGCTAGGAGAACTTGACATTGGGCGAGGGGCAAATCAGATGTCCTCACTATAGAGGCCAGGGGACACTAGATGGAGTTCCCATTATAGGTTAATTCAGAGCTTAAAGATGTTTGGTGCCACAATTTTAGTCCTACGCAGCAATGCTAATGATCGTTCGGTTTCGAAGTATTCTAGGGGTGATGCTAGTGGTGCCTTACGAATCATTGTCACATTTGATTTTGTGTTCATCCTGCTTGCTTATGATGGAAAAGATTATGAAGATCACTGATGTGTTGTGCCAAACACCACAAAAAGAAATCCATTGATATCCTAAATGCAGTGGATTGTGTTTCTACCACAAAAGTGTTGCTTGGTGAGTTACGAAATAATGGCTGGAACCTCTTCTAGAAGAGGTCAAATTGTTTTGCGAGAAGCATGAGATTGATATCCCAGATCTAAAGAAATGTGTTCTTTTCTAGAATTATTTTAGTATGAAAAATATACTTATTTGTCCATTAATAATCTGTCTTCCAATATGCAGCATGTGACTAAATCTCGAAACAAGAATGAAAATTCCACGGCCTTTCACCATTACAAAGTGGATGTGTTTAGTGTTGCAATAGATCAGCAAGTGATAGAGTTAGAAGATCGATTCAGTTCTCAAGTGATTGAGCTTTTGTCCCTTTGTGGCTCTTTGGATCCAAGGACGGAGGAATTCGACATAGAAAATACATGCAGTCCAGTGGAAAATATTATCCAGCTGATTTCTCAAGTCAAGAAAGAGCCCAATTAGAATGCCAACTTCCACATTTTAAAATTGATGTATGCAACCATCCAGAACTAAGAGAATTATCATTGCTTGTTGATCTAACAAGTGGACTATTTAAGACCGGTAAAAGTTCGTTGTACCCAATGGTCGACAAGTTGTTAAGATTGGTTTTAACTCTTTCAATATTAACTGCAACTGTTGAGAGAATCTTTCCAGGAATTAAGGTTATGAAGACACGTCTTCAACTACAATGGGAGATGGATTTGCACCAGATTGTTTGGTAATTTATATTGAGGAGGCATTGGCTAAAAAGATTAGTAATGATGATATCGAATATGATCTCGTTTATAGTCGTAGAGCTAAGTTTAAATTAATACAGATGTAATCTTAATTATTCGCATTTTGCATAACATTATTGCCCTAATGTGTATATATGGTTATAACTATAAGATCGGTGAATCAAACTTGGTTCTGTTTTGCTTGTTATTTGTGCCGCCCCCCTATGTTGGATTCCTAGCCGGCTCGTTTCTAGTTCTACCATGGTATACCGACCCAAAACGGTAATCATGCTTGGTGAACGATCTGAAACACCTAAAAGATTACTTTTTATTTCATTTTTGTTTTATTAGTTTTATAGTATGTTTCCATTTAATTTCATTAGTAATTATTTTGTTTTCATTTCGACCCTAAACCTGTAAAATCTCAAAACAATTCCCAACAATCAAAAAAATTACGGTAATTGTTTTCATCCTACCATCGCTTTCACTTTTACTCGTGAGGGAAATGTTGGGACATGGATATATGAGTGGCGGAGGCAAGGCAATGCTTTAACCATAGGAACTAACATCAGCTATGTGTAAGCCTTCGTTAGCACCCTCCGAACGGGCGAAGGTTCGAGGATGACGTCCAAGGCTCCTCAGAACCATCCCGTGGCGGAAGCCATAGGACAAAGGGCGGAGGTCCGTGCAACGTGGCGAAGGTGAAGGTATTCAATATGGAGGCTATGACAGGCTCAGGAGGGCCTCTGCGTGATTAGGGGAAGAGTTCTCACAGCGCAGATAGGCCGCCAATGGGCCTGCTACTAGGCCCAAGAAGCTAAGGCGGTGCAGATAGAGAAAACTGGGGTTGCCCCTAGCAACTTGTACTAGTATAGGAATATTCCAGGATATACCTTAGCTGTCGCAAGGCAAAGATGTAAAATAGGATGGTAGCAAACAGTGCCCTATAAGAAGGGGAGCCATATCCTGTGAGAGAGAGGTTGGTGAATATATTTATAAAACCCTATTCGTGCTTAGGCCCACCTGTGTTACCACCTTCACCTGGAGCCTCCGCCTAGGCGAAGGCTTTGTTCTCTTTACCTCGTCGGACCCAGTTTTCCAACGGGAAATAAGCTGTTAATTATATATACATTGCTAGTACTCCATCCGTTCCCAATTATAAGTCACTTTTACTTTTTTTGTACATCTATTTTACTATGTATCTAAATAAATAATATGTTTAGATAATAAAACCTATAGTCTGTCCTCTTGACTGATCAAAGAATATATTATACGTAGCAAGAGTCAACCTAAAAAAATTTGTGTGTTGCACGAATGCTACTACTTAGAGCATGAGAAAAGTCCTTTGCTGTCCTCATCACAACTCACAAGTGAATGTTCGTTTATATATGGAAGCGCCACTGCACGCGTTACATATGAATATATACACAAACGAATATAATGAAATAAGAGAAATAAAGGTACAAAATGGGTTTGCAACCTGGCTATATGGCTCTTCATGAAAGAATAATTACCACCCGTACGTACATGTATATGTATAAGCAAATTTAATTAAAAACGTGTATCTGATAATATGGACACGTACGTGACGTCAACTGCATACGCTGTTTAGTGTTTATATATATACTCTAGCCTGATGACGGTGGTGGGCATCCACCGTTCGAGCTGTTGGTCTGACACGACGGCGCCGCTCCCAGCTGCTGCAGATAAAGCCGCCTGAGAAGTTGGAGGATTTGCTTGCCGGAGACGACGGCGGCGTCTCCCGCTCCCAAGCCAGCGTCGGCACCAGTCGCTGCCAGCGGCCGCGCGGAGCAGGACGTGGCCACTAATGACGACGACCGCCGTCAAGATCACCGCAGCAACAAACTTGGACCTCATCGTCGCCGTCGATCACACCACTGATGATCGATGAGTCTACCTCTCGCTCTAGGCCGGCTCGATCTGTAGGTAGCTCCTCCGTGTGCGTTGCAACGAACTGTTGATCCAAGACCAAGAGGTTCCTGCGCTGGCTCGTGTATATAGGCCGCGGATCGGCAGCGGTTTTCTTGAATGCGACAGGCATGCATGCTCTCGTTACGTGTGCGACACTGCAATTGATACGGAGAATTTGACTGCCGAAGTGTAGAATTCTCGGCGCAGCACCTACGTGGATGTTGCTCCCAGCAGTTCTTGATTTCCTGGAAGTTGCTGCCCACAGTCAAGCAGTTACTACTTCACATTATACTCTAGCTCACCAAATTGATCGTAAGTTTACTGTATACTTAGTATTCCGTCAGGATCACCGCTGCATGATCGTAAGCCAAATTGGCATGTGTCTCAAGTCCTGATGCTTATCTTGCTTCCAGTTTCTTTATTTTACCTCTATATAGCATAATTTATGCGATATGTAATAGAGTTTTTTTTTTCTTATATCATTTTTGATAAAGCGGAGGTGCTTGCGCGACATCGAGACCGACACAAGCGCCCGCCGTCCGGACGCCCATGCAGCCTGCCCCCTCCGTTGATTTTTCTTGCCCCACATACGCACCCCGCCCAGTCGCAGTGCACGCGTGTCTTCTGGAAGACTCGCCTCGCACTCGCAACTCTCCCTATCCGTCTCAATTCATGGTCGTTCACCTGACCCCGCACTCGCACCCCGCCCCAATCGCGCCCCGACCACCGGCGCGCCACGCGCCCCATCTGCGCCCCCAGCTCGCCGCGCCCCATTCACCGGTGCCTGCGCCGTGCCACCGTCACTCCCTGCGCCCCCTGACTCTCCGAACAAAATGAAAGATGTGCAACATGAAACAACATACAGTTACAACATATGTATGAAACATATGCAATATCCAGATAAAATATTTGCAACTTGCAACATGAAAACATTTGCTGCAACATAAGAATCAAATAGCTGAAACATTTAGAACACATTATTGCAACATTTAGATCACCGCTGCATGATCGTAAGTCAAATTGGCATGTGTCTCAAGTCCTGATGCTTATCTTGCTTCCAGTTTCTTTATTTTACCTCCATAATATCGCATAACTGTAATAGAATTTTTTTTATATCGTCTTTTTTTGAGGGATTTTCTTATATCATCTTTGATAAAGTGGAGTCTTTGTGTGGGCGCATATATACATATATAAGTTTCGATTTTTTTTTAATAACAACATGCATGGTCCCCTATGTGGCTATGTCTAATTCCTGACTCTATCCCTGGCTCCAAACAATACTACAGACACTACAATACTATGTTTAGCAATGGAGTTTTTTTTATAGGCAGCTCAATCAAAATCCACCGCTAAAAATAGTTTTCGAAATGTTTTTTTCATCCGCCTCTAAAAATAACCCTATCTTTAGAGACGGCTCTAGATCCAACTGCCTTTGAAATAGATTTCTAGAACTGTCTGAATTTATGGTTTTTAGAAAATGATTTGGAGATGCAACTATATTTTGAGCCGCCTCTAGAAACTCGATTTCTAGAGGTGGCTCTTGTTTCCAGCAGCCCCTAGAAATCCATTTGTAGAGGCAACTCCTATTTTCATTCAATTCTACAAATTGATTTGTAAAGGCGGCTAAAAAAACCACCTCTACAAATCATTGATTTGTAGAAACGAAAAAGTACAAGCGGCTGGCCAGCCGCCTCTACAAATCCTTTATGTAGTAGTGAGAAACGATTTGTAGAGGCACCTGGCCTTTTTCGTAGAGGTGGTTCAATTGTTAGCCGCCTCTATATAGCCCGCCATAGTGTCAGCCACCTCTGGAAAAATATTTTCAGAGGCCAACTAGGAATCACAACCGCATCAGACAATGTATATTTATAAAGGCGGCTAGGAATTCTCAGCCACCACTAAAGTTCTATGTTCAGAGGTGGTTTGCAGTATATATAGAAACCCCTTTTTCCTACTTGGGATAGAACCATAGTGCGTGGATGAAGCAAAGGAAAGCTCAAACAACTTCTCAAAATATGCAAATTTAAGGGGGACGTTTTGCTGTCAATTCTTTTAAAGGAGACTCTACGAGGTAACTACATGTCATTCCTAACATTTTAAAGGTTTAGTGCTGGATTCTATGATTAATTAGGTTCTTGTTTTTCTCTCTCTTTGCATGGTGTATGTATGTCCTTTGGACGTTTATCTATGTTTGACCTTTGTCAAACTTTCAACATTGACCATCAATATCTAAAATTTTGTATAGATTGATAATACAAAATTCTTTTATACTTTATAAACTATTTTTACATATTTTCTGTCAAGGATAAGAAAGTTTGATTTAAGGTAATTTTAAATGACTTATATTTGCGATCGAAGAAAATATTTAGCTAGCAGAGAATCCTCAAGAAAAAGATATTGCTAATATATGTTTCACTTCGAGTAATGTAACATGGTATAATAAACCGTTAGATTAGATGGCTCGGAATAAGGCTTCGGTAACACTACTTATGGCTCAACGTTTCCATTATTCAATTTGGACTATTTGTTGGTGCATGACGACCAGGCAATGAACTAGACGATTAGTCGGTGATTATGCGAATGGGTCTGTGGTCCAGTGGTAGGGCTGTCCAGTAGGACGCTACCCATCAGGGTTCAAACCCTGATGTCACAGCTTAATTTCAGGTTACACACGCGTGTATGCGTTCGATGGTACTGTGCGTTCGCACTAGAGGCTAGAGAGCTTCACAATCTCTTCTTTGTGTGTGGTGTGAGTGTAGACTGTGTGGGTTGTATACGTTCAAGTTGTACCGTGTACGTATAACAATATATTTATGAAGAGCCGGTGACGACAACGTCACAGTAGTACAACATGGTCGGCGGTTCAGCCGCTGCATGACACATTGACACGTCACACCTAAATTTTAGGTTTTCTCTGACTTCAAGTTCAACCAGGCACACGTACACAGTTTAGAGCTTACGGTCAGATACCATGAGATGAATATATCGGCTAATGATGGCCAGGTATCACTGCTAAAAAATAGTAACAATATTTACCGGCCCATCGCTATCACGATTTAATAAACAACAGTAACAAAAGTATCACTATAAGTTCATAAACAAAAGAAAATATTGTTGTACAATAAAAATAAACTGACAATAATAAATAATTATTACCGTCGACTAGTAATATAACCCGACAATGCGCTCCATACCTGATACTTTTGTTCAATGCGCTTAACTCTCCCCTTTCGGTCTGGCCGCATCTTCTCCCTCTCCCATGTCCTTCATTCCCGCTCTCTCCGTCAGGGCATCCTTAACAATCTTTGCAAATCACCGGCAGATGCAGAACCTAAAAACAAATAAAAAAAATAAAAAAGTCAGATAGTGGTAAAGTATGTGAGGGACTTGAAAATTCTTGAGAAACGAGCGAGCTAAGAGATGGCTACCTCGCTAGTACAGTGAGTTTTTTTTCTCTCGCTGCTACACACATGATTTGTAGGGACGGCTCATGAGGGTTTGTAGGGACGGTTTCCTCAACCATCGCGCCTCTAGAGGATGTTCTCAAACCGCCTCTACAAATCGATTGCAGAGGCGGCTCTATAGTTTAGAAATTACAAATCTGGACAAAAAAATAGCAAAAAAAAAATCCTAGGGAGGCCTCATCGGGTAGTTGTAAGTTGCGCATTTTTTCACGCGAAAACGCGTGCTTCACGGCCGCTAGGTTTCAAACCCATGACCTTAGCCTCGCGTGTTCGCTCCTCTAACCACTCCACCTAACACTCACTTGTGTCCATATCATATATTCTTTCTACTAATATTATGTTGAACCAAACTTGAAATGAGTGTTTGGGGCTCTAAACGAATTCAAATGAAAAGGTTGTCAACTACAAAGTTACATAACTTTTCGAGATCTACAATTTTTATTTTTGTTGTTTCTCCATCCAAGGCCGTTTGAAAATTTTGAATTTCAAATGTTTGAAACTTAGACGTAATTATCCTCAACTAGATGATTTCAAATAAAAACTTTATCAACTATAAAGTTATATAACTTTTCGAGATCTACAACTTTGGCTTTTTCTGTTTCTCCATTTGAGGTCATTTGAAAAATTCAAATTTCAAATGTTAGAAATTCAAACGTAGTTTTGCTTGACAAGTTGATTTTAAATGAAAGCGTTGTCAACTACAGAGTTGTACAACTTTTCGGGATCTACAACTTTTGTTTTAGTTATTTCTCCATCTGAGGTCGTTTGAAAAATTCAGGTTTCAAATTTGAGAAATTCAAATGTAGTTTTCCTCGACAAAAAAGATTTCAAGTTCAAAAATTGTCAACTACAAAGTAACAAAATTCTATAACTTTTTGAGATCTACAAATTTTGTTTTGGTTATTTCTCCATCCGAGGTTGTTTGAAAAATTTAAATTTTAATGCTTAATTTTTAATATTCGGTGGCCGCCCCTACAAATACAACTATTTGTAGGGGCGACTGATAACACCATCAGCCCCTACAAATGAATTTGTAGGAGCGGCTCGTTTAGGGAACCATTTGTTGGGGGCGCTTTTAGATTGAGCCGCCCTAAAAAAAAAGAGACATTGCTACAAATTATTTTTTAGCAGTGCCTTCCTCTTGAGTGGGCAGATGCTCCCCCTCGCTAGTGAGTTGTTCAACCACTAGGGACGCCCTCAACCTCTCGTATAATCTCCTCTCTGATGCAAACAATAAATACACTCTCTGTCCCCACTCCCCAGCCCCATCCCCACACATATTCAGTGCTGGTTTAGAAACTCAAATCTCTTTGGGATCCTAGACTTTTCCCAGGGTGAGCAATCTATGAAAATGTCATTTAATTAAGTCATTTAGTTCTTCATGGGGTTCCATCCCAGGGTTTGCATCCCCTTGCTTCCAAATTAGGCCTTAGAGCTTGGAAAAATCGTTGCTATGTCTTTCTAGTAGTGTTAGATGTGTGCAACTTGAAAATTACTGGTGCATCCATATATTCTTAGATTGTTGGAAATAAAAGTAATACACAACTAAATGAAAAATATATCCTTTTATCAAATAAAGCACATTTGTATCTTTGTTACTCTCTCGGTCCGGAAATGCTTGCAATTCTAGGCTCGGAGGTGTGTCCGCAAAAGCTTGCAATTGTAGAGTTGTAAAGGCTAGCAGCGGTGGGACCTCTCCTCTGCACCTCGAAGGAATCTGCCACCGGCTGCAGGTCCAGCCAATCAGCCATCGAGCTGTGGCATGCGTGCGTGATGGAAAACAAAAAATCTGCCAGTCCAGTAGGGGTACATGCGTCTTCTTTTCACTTCACTGACTTCATCTTAGGAACCGATATTTGCAAGCATTTCCGGATGGAGGGAGTACAATACTAACAAGAATTGATATATAATAACCCAAAATTAAACATAGTGAATCAAAAACAACGCAAAACTCATTGCAAGGTCCCAAAGCAAATAAGAAGCTATGTGGAATATATCAGCACACCACTGTGGCCGCTCATCCAGTTGACATTCCCTCCTCCATGGAAGCAAATGTCATGCACGGTGTAAAGCTCAAATATTGTTTTGTAGTCGATCTCTCCTCTATTTTTTTGTAAATCAGCCAAATCTTTCGCAGCTAGCTCATCATGGGGAGTGTGGGCAGCCACCATTCGAGCTGTTGGTGCCGCACGAGGGCCCCGCCCGGAGCTGCTTCAGGTACATTTTCCGGGGCAATTGCAAAACGCCATCTCCGGGGACGGCTTCCATGCCCGGCGACGACGACAACGCATCGCCATCGACCCGCAACGACCGCGCCGCTCCTCCCGGGACGGCCAAGCAGAGCGCTATGACCAGAATGAGTATCACCGGCACAGCAGCAATCCCTCTCGCCATGCCGTATGTATGTAGTAGTGCAAATAAATGATCACCAACAACCTGTCAATCTCGATCAACACAATTCAAGCAGCACTTCTAGCTTTTGTTCGATCGATCTGATCTGCTTCTTGTGTGTGTTCTGTTGTTGTACACAATGGGATGATGGGAGTTGCATGGACCGTCCATGCGTATATAAAGGGCAGGGGACCTACGGCAAGTTTTATAATCGAGCACTAACTTCACATGCTTGCTAACCGATCGACTCGTTAATTTATTCAAAACCATTCGCTTTTCTTGTGAATTGACTAATTGAGTACTCCATCCACCAATTTTATCTGCATTTTGGTTTGAAAAGGTCAAAATTTCCAAAGTGTGACCACATTAGTCAAAGTATGTCCATTTTGCAAAAGTGATTTAAATATGTTAATATATGAATTAGTTTTAAGATGATGTTAATTTTGCAGTGATTGACAATACATTATAAGTGAAATTAAAGGTAGAATTCTGTCTACTCTCAAAGATTTGTTACTTCCGAAATACAACTTACGTCATTTAGTTGATTTCCATCTCATTCAGTCAATTGGGAATTAACATGTGGAGATATCAGACTGTAGCAAATTCGGGTAGAGTGACTACTGAGGCGAAATTAACAGGTAACATATGTTTTTTTTGTTAAGAAAATTGTCTCTCATTCGGATCACGACAGTGCCCTAGCTAGGTTGTAAGTCAGGAAATATGAAATAAGACAAATTTTACAATGGTTGGAAAAAAATATAAACCGTCTATCTGACGAGATCGGACGGTGTCAACACAGCAAGTACTCATGTAAAGGTCCTCGGTACTACTAAAATAGGTGGGATCAGTACCAAAATAGGTGGGACAAGTACCAAATAAGTGGACCTATTCATAAATTTTATGTATTTATTTGTTTTTGGATAAGGGTAATTCCGTATTTTTGAACCCCTACATTGATGGGCAAGTGTGATTTACCATTCCATTTCGGTCTTGCTAACTCTCTTCTCTTCTTCCCGTCGATTGGTGCACCCGGACCGGTGCCGCCGTCGCACTAAGGCCAGTCTCAATGGAGTTTCATCAGAGTTTCATGGGCATTAAATATGCTGATGTGACACCGTATTAATGAAGTGAGAGATGATAAGAGTTTCATGGGAGTAGAGAGAGTTTTATGGGGATGAAACTATTCTGCACTGTTTCCAAAATATAGATATGTTGAAAACTGGGTTATGAAACCTCTATTGAGACTGGCCTAACAGCCACTAGTTGCATCACCACTGCCATGTGCCCGTCAGCAGCCCTGTTGTCCGTAGTTGACGGAATCCCGCTGCCCGTGCCACCTTCGAACCTCGTTCACGACGAAGGGCGTGGGTGAAAGGCAGGGATGAAAACGATCGGAAACGATCGTTAGAAGGCCAAATCACTTTTATTTTCACATTTTTTTTCTTGAAAACAAAATCGATACGATATTGTCGGAAACGAATACAACACATATATTCTGATAATTTTGAAAACGATAGTAGTCAATCGGAGAATACATCGATAATGATCGAAATCCATAAGAGCGATATCCAAAAACGATAAACACGTCAAACCGTAGAACATGAGAAGAACCATAAAACTTAACCTATCTCGCATGACAATTGTAATAAATAAAGTCACAATTGACAAGACCACAAGCTAAAACCACAATTCACACCATCTTAGGTCTCAAACAAGCTAAACCCCAGATTTCGTTCGTGTTTGTGATGATTGTCTAGAGTTAGGGTGGTGTAATACATGATTAGCTATTTGCCTTGTTCCTATGCGAATGAAATACTTGCCGTATAGTTTCTTTCCACAAAAATATTTGCCTTATGTGCTTGTGTCTGTAGATATGATGCTTAGATGTGAGCCAACTGGACTAAAGTATATGCATTACATAGTCTATAAATAAATTAGGATTCAAGGCCTTTGAATCGGTAACTGCTGACGGTAAATTATAGGCTAAATACGGTAATATTCGAAAACGGTTGGAAGAGGACAAAATCATTTTCACTTTCGTTTCCGATTATTTTTATCGCTATCGTTTTCATTTTTTTATTACCGCTACCATTTTCATTTAAACCTGTAAATCGGAACAAACTCGAGAACGATTTCCGAAAATCAGAAATTATCATTTTCATTTTTCATCCTAGCGACAGGCGAAGGCGCCCGGCTGGGTGGGCAGAGGGCGTTCACGTCGGTATCCATCCCGCAGCTCGTCGGGGATGCCGCCTGGCCGCCAGCACGTGAATGCGCACACGTTGGCGACCATAGGAACACGCAGCAGCCCCTGCCACCAAGTGATGCCTGCTCCCACGCATGCGCAGACGCTCCGTCAGGAATTCCATGGTCAGCTTCGTTGCAGGCCAGGAGAGACCAAATGCCGCACAATAGGCCGCCTACGAATCGGACTCCGGAAGAAGTCTGGCTCCGGCGACCAAGACCAACCAGCAGCCTAATAACATGGTGACTAAGAAAAGCAGTGCTGGCCGCTCGGGCGAGAGAAACAGGAAAGAAAGATGAGATCAGGAAAGATCCCCGTGACAGGAACCATGCAGCGTGCTGAGTCAAAACAACAATCACAGAATACCCCCACAAATAAAATTAGATTTAACAAATAATCTTTCCCAATTAATTGCCTAGAAAATAAGGAAAACAAAAGTACCTAAAAATACCAAAGTACTTTTCCAACCATGGTAAAAGAACTCATGGAATAATACCATTCGATCAATGAAACAAAAGAAAAGGGAGAGAGAAGAAGGATATGGAACAAGTCTCTCGAAACTTTAAGGCTTGTTTGGACGTTGCAGTTTGCAAAATTGTAGTATAAAAAACTACTGCTTTAGAAGCCAAAGATGTGTAAAACTATGATTTAGAAAAAATAGATTCAGTAGAGTTTCTAAGCGCACCTCCCCCCCCCAAAAAAAAAAGAGTAGGGTTTTGATGATATCGTAGTTTAAAAACTGCAAGGTTTATTGCATTGAGTCACATAGGAAAAGTTTCGATTATCGAAGTGTTTTATAAAACCATATAGTATTTGTTCAATACACGATCTAATTTGTGATTCTTTCACATCAACGATTTGGTCATAGGTTTAGTGGACGTCCAAATCAAAGAGCATATATAAAAATTTGTTAGCATCATATAATTGCTGGTTAAAAGCCTAATCATAGGTACAGGGGGACAAGATTTATAGATATAGTACATATGGTCGGCCATGAATTCGGCAATGCAGGACCGCCTATGGCACACGCATGTTGATTTTAGGTTTCCTCTGACTCCAAGTTCAACCCGGACGTACGCCAGCTTTTAAATTTTGGGGTCAAACACCATGACATATGAATCGACTGCATAAGCATGGATCGATGCATTCGCTCAGGTGTTTTGGAAATCTGGACTTGTTGGTCTCCGTTTCGTAAACTGACAAGTTTAAATTGGCGATCAATAACTTCAACATGCAACATGCATGCGCGCATATGTGACGTTATGCGTTCGGCCTTTCTTTTGGAGTTTGGACTGCACGACGTTATGCGTTAGCTTGGCTGACCATGACCACTAACCTTCTCCCTCCAAATTCTCCCTTTTCCCTTTTTGTTTTCTTTTCCTTTTTCTAGAGGAAGGAGAGCGCGGATTAGCTAATTGCTGACGGATTGCATGATGTGTGTTGTGGCTGCACGCTGAACCAAATATATTTATACTATTTATACTTAATATTAAATTAAAAGAATAAAATTTCTCCTCCTAATTTTTTGTCGTTCACTCACTCCCCAAAATCCATAGGTACCTCCACTCCAATGAGCATAAGAGTTCTCGCCGGTCTTAATAGTAATAGTAGGTGATGAAATAGAGATAAAAGTTCTTTTCGAGATCTACAACTTTTGTTTTGACCGTTTCTCTATCCGAGATTGTTTGAAAAATTCAAATTTTACAAGGCAACTCCTATTTTTAGAGGAGGCTAAAATCGATTTCTAGAGGCGGCTAGAAATAGAGTCGCCTCTACAAATGCATTTCTAGAGGCGGCTCGATTTAGAGCCACCGTAGAGGCGGTTGTAAATTGACCTGCCTCTAATCAGCTCCTATTGCTGAAAATCAATTTTATAGTAGTGTATCAAGTATCTATATATGGGTGTTGTTCTGTTGAAAATGAACAAAGAGCTAAGGGAGCACAAAAAGATAAGTAATTTTGATTAGTTGTAGGTACAAACCACATGAACTTCTAAGCCTATTCTTGATAGGGAGTATCATATGCATTTATTAGATGCCATGCAGAATACTTCGCTTATGTGCTAAAGAATTATTTTGAAGAAAGAACAAATTAAAGTTTTCATCACCATGCTGATTATATATATATATATATATATATATATATATATATATATATATATATATCAGCAGTTTAGACTATTGTTGTAAACACAGTGATGGATTCAGTTTAGACTATATTGTTATAGGACAATCTCTATTTTGTATTAGATACAGTGATGAAACTCATGTACCGTAGAGATTATTTTTTCCTAAGAATTTAATACCCTCCATGTGATGTGGTGGCCTTAAATATCAAAGTATGCAATCACAGACTGGAACAACCTATATTTTTTTAGGGAACTGGAGGGACCGCAGCCCCTACAGAAAATTTTTATTGAAAAGGAAAAGAGGGTTATTTACAATGCAAAGTTAATCTACTGAGAGAGGAACTAGGGGGAGGAAGAACAGCTTCAAGATAGAAAGAAGGAAACAAAGAAAATAAGGCAAAAGCCGGGGCTCAAATCATTTCTAGTGATTGCATCCATTGTTCAAACAGAATTGAAAGGCTTGTCTTCACTTTTAGGGAGACTATTCTTGCTTCTTTAAGAAAGATTGTTCTACAATCCTGTTTGCTCACTTGATTTCCATTGAAGATGAGTTCATTTATGGCCAGCCAAAATTGTCCAACACATGAGGATGATTGCTACCATGAAGAATTGGGAGTTGATCTGATCTTTGAAGGCAGGAAAGTTTTCAAGAGTCCCACTATCCAAGGAAGTTGTTAAATTGATCAGGCCAACATTGCTGGGCAAAGGGGCAATGTAGAAACAGATGCTCAGTGCTTTCTTCAACTCCAAGAGCACGGAGCTCATAGTTGTATGAATCCAGATTCATGTGTTTCCTTCTAAGAATATTTCTCGTACTTAGTCTATCTTTAAGTAGCAGCCAACAGAAGACCTTGCTTAAGTTAACAAAAGCATTTCTAGATCGAATTGAAAGCTAGATTGTTGGATCATTGTTTTCTAGAGTTGTGGCTTCCATTAGCTGTTGCAGACTATGCAGCTGTGTGAAGGCAATTTGAGAGAGGTAGGTTGAACATTTCTATGACTGTATCTTGGCTGAAAGCTCTGCTAACAGAAATAAGTTTATTTTTGGCAAACGAATGAATCTCCGGTAGGCTCTGCTGCAAGGGGGCTGGTTTAGCCATCTATCTTTCCAAAACAAGCAAGTTTGCCCATTTTTAACTTGAATAAATGCCAGGTCTTTGAATTTTGAGAGCAACATCAGCACATCTCTCCACCAAAAAGATCCCTTCTTGACATGGCTCGGCAGTTTTCCATTTTTGTAGTGCTTCTCCCAAATCAAATTGACCCAAGGGATGTTTTTCCTGTTGAAGAACTTGTCCAGGTTTTTCATCAGTAGAGATTGATTCTGTATTTCAATATTGATGACACCCAATCCTCCTTCCTCTTTTGGGACACATATCATTTCCCAGGCAGCTTTGGGCTATGTTCCACCATTGATATTTGAGCCTCTTCATAGGTAGTTTCCTGAATTTATCTATTTGTTTTACAACTGCTTTAGGAAGTTCTAGAGTGCACATGTAGAAGGTTGGCGAGGCTGAGAAGACTGCATTGGTGATTTGCAGCCTCCCAGCACGGGTTAATGCATTAATTAGTATTACTTGAATCGCACACGTATGCATTTCATGCTTTTCAACAAAATAGCAAATATGATGGACCAGTCACATCTGAATACATGCATGCGTCCGTCAAGCACGAGTCATGCCTAAGCAGGCAGTTTCTGCACGCACGCACGACGGCATGTACACACCAACAATGCCGACGACCAACCCTCATTCCGACTGCGTCGCAAAAGCTTGGAGCACTAATTCCGTCCAGATCAAACGAATCCTTCTCATCCAAAAGGCTCTTTTGTCTCCTGAATCCTGATGCATTATTGACGAATGAAATCTAGCTGGGTTGTTCAATCATGTTGTGCCATTTCGCCGCATTCTTCCTTAATAAAAAAAAGGTTGGGCCACTCGGAAAGGTGGATATGCACACCATTTGGTTTAGTTAGCATAGCATTAAGCCGTGCATTAGCATGTGAAGTTAGTGCCCTCCTTGAACATTCCTGTGAAGAAGCGCTGTAACATCCTCGCAGGTGCACTCGTACTAGAGAAGAGAGTTTCTATTGCGCTATTGTCATGCATGACACACATCATTTGTATATGCAATAATGCAAACAGGGATTCCAGGAGCTAGGCTACCCGTACAAGCCCAGCCCCCTCGTTTATATACGCATGGGTAGCCCATGCAGATCCTCATCGAGCCCAACGAAGAAACACCACACGCACAGCGTTACACACATCCATCAACAGAGCGAAGCAAGCAGCCGTACGTACGTGTCGAGTTAGATAACCAAAGTTTTGCTGGGGACAATTGTTAGTCAGGCGTCGTCCCACATGGCGATTTCAAGAAAGATTGTTGGTGCTGCCCCGGTGATAATCCTGGTGATAATGGCGTTCTTGGCCGTCTCGGGGGCGGCAAGCAGGCGGCTGGGCGGCGATGTCGTCTGGACGCCAGCCGGGGAGGACTCTGCTGTCTCTGGTGACGACGGCGTGGCGGTTCAGTTCCTCCGGCAAATCTACCTGCAGAAGCTTGGTGCAGGGCCCTCGTGCGGCACCAACAGCTCAAATGGTGGGTGCCCACGGCGCCCATGATCTATCAAAGATTCTGGCTTACATAAAAATGGTGGGAGAGCCTATGAAAGCATGACGTCTCGTGTGTGACTCTTGCTTTCATGGAGGAGAGGGTAATGTTAAATTAGTTCACTGGTGCTCATATTCTTTATATAGCTTGTTGTTTCTATTCAACTTTGGGTCATGTTTTCGGTGATTCATTGTGCGGAGTTTGGGGTTATATTCACCCTTGTTACTAGTTTAACTTGTAACAAAGAATGACCCATATATGTACTTGGAATAAAATGGTGTAGTTTTATATTCATTTAGTTTTGTTCCATCGTTTTTAGTTCGAGAATACGACACACATGTGTACATGTTCTATCAGGAGGACCAAGGAGTACAGACATGTATCTAAGCCTCTCTCACAAGTACAGCGTGGAAAAATACGGAACTCACATTTCTGGGCTCGGTAGTGTTAGCGCCCGAACGTCTAGAGACGAACACCAGCGTTCGGAAACTCGTGCCTACAGTCCATTTTTTTCGCGCTGTTTTGCGCACCCACACGGGGCCCACGTTGTCCGGACGTCACTCGCCGTGCCTGCAATCTATCTCCTGCACCTACATTCCCCGTGCCCACGTGGGGCCCATGCCGCAAGACCGCGCACGGGAACCACTCCCCCCCCCTTCGCTTCCCACACACATGCAGGCGGGAACGTCTGCGCTCGCTCGGTGGCGCCCCAACAGCAGTAGCATGCAGGTGGGTCTCATTGCAACATGTACAATACAAGATCTACTTTTGACATCTAGATGAAACACATGCAACATACGTCCAAAACAGCTAAAACACTTGCAACATACGTCTGAAACACTTACAAAAACACTTGAGAGTCATTGCAAAACATATGCAACATCCAGATAAAACACTTCCAACATATGTGTGAAACATATGCAACATCCAGATAAACACACTTGCAAACATACGTTTGAAAAACAAAAACATTTGGAAATGACGTTTGCAACATACATGTATCGTCATTGCAAAATATGCAACATCCCGATCTACTTTTGCAACGTACATATGAAACACTTGTAACATATCTTTGAAACAGTGACGGATCTAGGATTTTAGATTAGGATATGCCATAAAAAACATTTCATATACATATCAGTAAAATCATTTGGCAATTCGGTAAAAATTATAAAATTTGCAATGTAATTTGGCATATATACACACTTAATAGCACGATAAGTTTTAAATTTGAAGATTTAAGTTGAACAACATCCACAAATTACAATATGAATAGTTCAAGCATCATACTGATAGTTCCAAATGTATGCATAAAAGAGTGTATGAGACTTATGATACTACTTATCTTACTTTTTTAGGGACATGAACGTATTGATTATATCATCTTCATCCAACCAATTATTAAAAAGCGATGCAATATCTTCATCTCTCTTCATATCTACACAATTATTAAAAACACAATACCAAACAATTAAACAAATTGCAAGTGCACGGATTGAATCCTCAATCCTCATATGTGATGACAAAAACACTCACATGATACTAAATTGTTGATCAATCTCGATTGTATCTGATGTTGAGCAAATCCGATCTCACTGCATTATTGATGACTGGATGATATAGCCATCAGTATAAACATGACATGATTTTTCTATAGAAAGACAAAGAGTAAAAAATGAGATTGATTCTCACCGCGGTGGCTCTGGCAGTCGGACTATGCGCATTGATCATGCACGCGCAGCAGGCATATCCTCCATGTCACGTACTCGCAGTCGGCGCAGTGAAGATTCAAGCCTCAAGACGGCGGCCAGCGGGCGAGACTCTAATCTGCAATAGATCAATAGGAAGTCCAGGCGTCGGCGTTTCCGTCTGGCGTCCTTATGGCCGCGTGGGCCGGACCTGGGCTTCCTGTCCGTATGGCCGCGTGGGCCTGGAAACCAGGAAAGTCCATCATCTCTCGGCAAGGAGCAGCTGCTGCGTTCGTTTTCCACGGTGCATATATGGTCTTTTTTTGTTTTTTTTACAAATACAGACGTATATACATATAAAATCTATTGTTGGATCGGCAGGGTACGCCGGTGCATACCTGGCATACCCTGTAGTGCCGCCCCTGCTTTGAAACATCTAAAACACTTGAAACCTACATTTGCAACATGCGCTTTCAGCAAAACCTGGCAGGTGGGTGGACGGGCAGAGCACTGCACAGCGGGATCCAGCTGTGCGGTCACGGTGGAGAAGGAGGATGGCAGTGCGTCCGGGTGGCTGCCCGGCCCCTGGCGATAGGGTGCGTGCGGTGCCCCTGGCGAGCGGTGCTTGCGGTAGAGGCGGCGGCAGCAATCGGGTAGGTGCGGTCTCGCGCTATGAGGCGGCAGCGGCTGTGCGGTCGTGGGGGAGCATGCTACAGCGGTGCAGGCGCAGCGCGCGGCAGTGGCGGAGAGGAAGCCTTGCGGGAGGCGTGGAGGAGAGGAAGACGTGGAAGAGCGCGGTCAGGGAGCGCGGTCGCGGCGATGCATGAGTCTTTTTTTATAAATTGCGGTGATTGGAAGGGAACATATAGGAATAGGATATCTTTCTGGACATCAGGGCCCACCGACATAGGAGTTTGACGTCTGATTCCCAGCATTATCATTCTGCCGACGTCTGCTTCCAAGCGTTACCGTTCTGCGGCTGGCTACTGGTCTTATGAAGACAAACGGGATTTCCTCCGGTTCAGAACCTTCAAAATAAATGATGTATGATCCCAATTCCCAAATAGGTTCGACTAGGATAAATGGTTGATAAACGCAACCTTCCTAGAATAGTATCCATATTTATGCAACATCTTACAACATAAATAGGTATCATTGCAGAAGTTCTCAATTCTTCTCCTAACATGTCTTAGCGAGAGATCTTATAGGGCTAAAATTAGGAGCAGGGATGCAGGAAATGCGCGCTCTGCTTCCTCACATTACCTAATATATAGGAAAAAAAAGTCTATACTTACCCCTCCTAACTATATATTAGCATTCATCTACTTCACCCGCTCATCTAGAAAATCATATATTTTATCCTTGAAGGATGAAAAATTTGTCTAAGTAACGTCTTGGGGTGGTTTTGAAATCAGTTTTACTTGCTAACATGGCATATTACATGGTTGATGACATGGCTGTAAGAATAGGAAAAGTCTACATGACCCTCTAATGCCCCTCAACTATAATACCCAGTACTAGAAGTATCCAAAAATGTTCAAATGACCTACGATAGTTTTATAGGGTTGCTTTGTCATGGTAACCTAGCATATATGACGAATTTCGCTTCTTTAGTGACAGAAGTTGTTCGTCATGTAAGTGCAGATTTCTGCTAGTACATACTAGCCTAATTATCCATATGGGTCATGCTCCCGCTCGGACGTCCGATGGGATGAATCCCATCGGACGCCCTCTGTCCGCACCAACCGCATCCCACGCCCACCCCCGCACAGAAGGAGAAAGAAGAAGCACAGGCCCCACACCGCCCATTCGCATGGCCCGCATCTGCCTCCGCCCCCTGCAGCCCCACACCGACCCCCGCAGCCCCGCACCGCCCCCTCGGACGAAAGTGGATCGAACCCTATCCGCACAGGATCCGCCCCTCTCCCGACCTCACCGGCCCCCAGCACCTTCGCCCGCCTTCGGCTCACCCGCACAGCCCGCCCCTCTCCAACAGAAGGATGCAACATCAGTCGAGACCTAATGCAACAAACGAAGAAAATCATTGCAACATCAACCGAGACCTAATGCAACATTCGAAGGAAACCATTGCAACATCAACTCAGACCTAATGCAACAAACGAAGAAAATGATTGCAACATCAACCGAGATCTAATGCAACAAATGAAGAAAACCATAGCAACATCAACCCAGACCTAATGCAACAAACGAAGAAAACCATTGCAACATCAACCCAGACCTAATGCAACAAACGAAAAAATGCAACATCAACCCAGAGAGCTCGCTGGAACCCTAGCCTACTGCAACATCAATCGTGACCTAATGCAACAAACAAAGAAAACCATTTCAACATTAACACAGATCTATTGCAACAAACGAAGAAAACCATTGCAACATCAATCCAGACCTAATGCAACAAACAAAGAAACTCATTGCAACGTCAAGCCAGAGAAGCTCGCCGGAACCCTAGCCACCACCACATCCCTAGATCTAGAGGGGAGGAGGAGGATGAGGAGTAGGAGGAGGGGGAGGAGGAGAAGGCCCCAGATCTAGAACCCCCCACCACCTACCTTGTCGTAGCCACACCATCGTCATCTCTGGAGGCATAGAGGTGAGAGAGTGAGGGAGAGAGCGCAGGGAGGGAGGAGGCGCGCTCTCCTCGCCGGAACCCGCCGCCGTCACCCTACTCCGGTGCATAGAGGCATGTGCGAGGTCGCTGCAGGGAAGAGGGAGGGAGGGCGGATCGCCGGCCGTCGAGACATGGAGAGCGCGCACGGAGGGAGGTGCATGGGGCGCGGTGGTGCAGCAGGTAGCAGCGACGTGCGGCGCACGGGCGCACGGGCAGCAGGGAGCGGCGGGAGAGCAGTGGCGTGAGAGCAGCGGCGCGGGCAGTAGAGAGCGGGAGGGGAGCAGAGAGTGGGGATGGAAACGGTGGAGTGGATAAGGAGGGGGCGGGTCGGGCTCAGCTCGCGCGTTGTGAGCGGGTCGGTGTCCGTCCGACGCGAACGGACGTCCTACCAGTAGCATTTCCGTATCCATATTGGAATGTGATAGACCATCTATATAAGATGGGTGGGCTTAGCCGCTTGCTAAGGTGGGTGTGGGCCAGGAGGAAACCGAACTCGATAGTGAGGTAGCCATAGGAGGAGAAAACGAGAGGGAGAATGTGGGAGGGGATGGCGTTGGGACAGATATGGTGAATGAACTCAATGTCATCGATGAATGTCAAGAGGTTGAGTAGGGGACAAGAGATCACGGGTTGCTCGCAGGAGGTGGGGTAGACTATAAAGAGAGATGGGAGATGGAGACTGAGGAGAGAGGATGCATGGTAAAAGGAAACAAAAAAATGAATGTATACCCAGTTACAAATGGGCCTATATGAAGCATGGGTAACCAGACCAATATGGTGGGGTACGATGATGAAATAGCGCTATAAAACAATTTGTGGTGGTCATTTCAATGGTATTAGATACCGTAACTGCTATAATACTAGGTTTTATAGTTCAATGGATTATGTAGTCAACCCTCGATATTTTAGAGGGTTGTGTAGACTTTTTCTCTTATTGTTTGATGACTTATAACCATGTTATCATTCACGTAATGTTGCATCAGCAAGACTGCCTTCAAAGCCACCCCAGGGGGTATCTACATAATTTTAATACTTTAAGGTGTAAAAATATATGGTTTTCTATGTGTGAGGGTGAAGTAGATGAACACCAATAGTTGAGGAGATTAAATAGGCATTTTCCTAACTAATATTATGCTAACACAAGAGCAAGATGAGTTCCATTGGAATTCAAACCCAAATGGATGATGAAATACATTACCTTGTGCCCTGAGCCCTCGGGCCTTGGCATTGCACCTTCCGGCTGCTGATATCCTTCCCTTTTGGCCGTCGTGCCCCTCCCTTTGGCTACAGGAAGGCTATATAGCCTAGCCTGACACGATTAAATCCTACCTTGTGCCTTGCTTAGGCCCTAATTCTTTGAGACTACAGACTAGAGACTACTCCCTCCATCTTAAATTACAAGGCATTCCAAGAATCTTGGAGAGTCAAAACATCTCAAGTTTGACCAACATTATATAGATAATTATAAAGATTCATGACATCTAATAGGTACACTATGAAAATATAATTGTTGAAGAATCTAATGAAACTTAGTTGGAATCATAAATGTTATTATCTTATCATATAAATTTGGTCAAACTTGAGATGCTTTGACTCTTAAAGATTCTTAGAATGCCTTATAATTTGGGATGAAAGAAGTACATTCTAGTCCCTTTTAGTCCCTAAATTGCCAAACATAGGGACTAAAAGAGGGACTAATATTCTCTAGTCTAGTAGTCCCTTGGGAGGTGTTATTTGGGACTACTAGCCCAAATGGACAACCCATGCCCCTTAATTATTGCCCTCCTACCCATCCCAAAAGCATTGAATAGGGGTATCTTGGTCATTACCCAGCAGCTTTAATGGTCGTTAGTTCCTTGAACCAAACAGGGTAAGGGACTACAGTTTAGTCTTGCTTTAGTCTCTAGTCTGTAGTCTCTTGAACCAAACAGGCTGTTAGGCTAGGAGTTAAGCCCATGGGTTGGCACAACATTGCCCGATTTGTTTACATGCCATGTTAGGCCCATCATAATTGGGCCGCGCCTAAGCAGACCCAGCCCGGATCGTCTGTTTTGCCATCTATACATTTAAGTACTTGCAAAGTGTTCAATGATGACCTAAAAAATGTTTTAATAGATAGTCCTTGGCAAAATCATATATAGAAGTTAAATAAGTAGGCCTTGGCAAAGTTATAAAGCAAACTGCAAATATGCCTGTATGTTATATTTGCTTGTTACGTGGTAATCTAGATGATTTGCGGCTTCGATGATCACGTCATCTATTCTAACGTATTCTGGAATTAGACTCTATACTGTGGCTAGAGGTGCTATGTTATAACTCGTTTACAAGTTTAAAATGATCAAAATTTGTAAATTTGTTGTTGACAACTTTTTCATTTGAATTTATCTATGGATGAAAAATTACATTTGAATTTCTTACATTAGAAATTCAAATTTTTCAAACGATCTCAGATGGAGAAACAACCAAAACAAAAGTTGTAGACCTCGAAAAGTTATGCAAATTTGTAGTTGACAACTTTTTCATTTGAATTCAGCTATGCATGGAAAGTTACATTTGGATTTCTTATATTTGAAGTTCAAATTTTTCAAATGACCAAGAAAGGACGAAAACCAAAGTTGTAAATCTCGAAAAGTTAAAAAAACTCTGCCCTGTTCGCTTGAATTTATCAGCCTAGCTTACTAACTATGGTACAATGTTTTTCTCTCACAACAAATCAGGCAACAATACTTTCAGTCATAGCTTATCAGCCAAACGAACAGGGTGTCTATAGTTGACTACTTTTTCATTAAATTTGTTTAGAGTCAAATAGTGTTAAAATTCCAATGGAGCAAATAGTGTTTTAAAACCAATGGACATAGCGACCTTTGGTCTACACAAGCCGCATCCACGGCTCAATAAATTTCAGTTATTATATCAAAGAACTATATGCATAGCATAATTTTTTACAAAATAGAGTGTTTACAATAGTACTTTAAATATTTATGCCATACTATTTCGGTCAAAGTGCTTAAAGTTATATAAAGTAATATTTACCTAAATTATTGTCACGGGCATTAATATACTTTGAAATGGATTGCCGATATATGAGTTATCAAAGGAATAACTTTTTATTGCTAAAACATATAAATATATTATTTATTTATACTCATTTATGCATGTATACTTGATCTGCATGATGTTATAACATATATATTTATTTTAATTTTGTTTTTTATATATATTAATAGTGGAAAGAGTGGGTACTTTAGAAACATATATGGGCGTAATTAGTTGTTAGTTATATTTTTTCATAGGAGATGTTGGTAATTTAAATTTACACTTGAGGGTATTTGTTACTTTATTTTTAATAATGGCATAAATATGGAATTTTAAATTCAAATTGAAGGGTTATTTAGATTATCTATGGTAAGGTTGGTAATTTAGATCCAATTCTAGATTATGTTTCATAATGGATGATGTAACGACCTGAATTCACTACACCCTCGACAGTCATGTCCGGCTATCTAGGAAGTCACCTTTCGAATCACCCGAAGCCCGTTTAACAGAATATGCCAGACAAGACGCAGATGCGCCCAAAGCGAGCCCAGATAGCCATGGTCAGGCTTACACCCAGAGTAATGAAGGAAAAGGACCCAAACGAATTAAGAGGTCCTTCTATTGATATCATCGACAACAATTCAACCCCAGGGACTACCTAAGAGCAAAGCATTGGCACCAATGACCAACCACCCGATGACTTAGTCAATTCGACAAAGGCAAAGACTACTGGATAGTCCGCCAGCTTACCGAACCATCCGATAGAGCACAGAGCAGCAGCAAAAAAATGGGAAATGAGTGTTTGCCACTTGAGTGAGTGGGACCCACATGTTAGCATGAAGTGGAGTGGATATCTCTCAGCTGAGGCCTCACTCTCTCACTCATCCACCCATTTGTATCACTCACTCTCTCTCTCTCTCTCTAACTCACTCAAGAACAAAGCAAGAACCCTAGAAGCTAGAGAGGGGAAAGATTGGAGAAAGCATTGAAGAAGATGAAGGAGAGGAAAGGGGGAAGCATCAGCAGCAGCTCATGGACACCCTTCACCCCTCAACCCCTTCATGGTAAGCTCAAGAAGAATCATCTCCATTTCTTGGATAATCCTTTGATCCATCTCTTTGGTATGTTGCAAGAGGAAGTCCACATGGAGCCAAGCCAAGTTTGGATAAGGGATGTGTGAGTGAAGGAAGCTTGGATCCTCAACCTTTTCTATGGAAGCTCTCAGATCTTAGAGCCAAGGTTCTACCCCATTCTCATGGTTTGTCCTCGAGTTCTTTTATCTCTAAGTTTGATCCCAAGAGCCCTAGCCACACTTAGTAAAACTAGCTTACAACCCAGCCATAGTGAGCCTAGTGAACTACCTAAGCTATCCTAGGAATACCATGCAAATGCATAGATCACAGCTGAGCACATCTAGACTTGAATCCCAAGATCACCCAAGAGCATAGGTTATGTCACTCGACTGGCGGAATGTACGTCACTGGAACGGAGTATCCGCTAATCCCAAGTCTAGCCATCAGCAGCCTGAATTCCACTCTGACTAGCACAGCGGAGTGTCTATCAACAGTGATGGAGCGTCCGCTGAATTATAGAGAACAGCAACCCAACAACCCGAGAGAACCTAGTTCCCACCGAAGTGTCCGTCAACTGACCGGACTACTCGACATGAATAGAGAATCCCAGATATGCCTAAGTCCCAAACCTACCGGAGTATCCGTGTTCCCCACGGAGTATCCGACAGCATGAGTAGAGCCAACCTAGAGACAATCCACCTCAATACTTGGTACAACGAAGTGTCCGTCAGCTAGGACGGAGTGTCCAACAACAGACAAAGAGTGTGAGACTGTTCAACCTTCCTACCTAAAGAGTTAACAACACTAGGTTAAGCATGGTTTCCACAAGGGAAATAGTAGAGCCATAGGTAGAAGCCTCTGTCCCGAGCTCTAAGTCGAGATATGTTCCTAAGCCCTCCTCAGTTGACCTCAGCCTCGATCCTTGTTCTTTTTTAGGAGCCGAGTAGCATATGGAACGTGTGAGAGTTGTCGTCTACAACTTTGACTTCGTTCGAACAGCAAAACCTAGGTAGGCACCCCACTATTATAAACCCTACTTTGGATACTTATCAAGTTCCATTATGAGTTATGCATTACATGTAGTTTGGATAATGATCACTTTTATACCACACCTAGAGTACCTTAATAATTTGTAGAAGCCTCTCATCTAAACAATGGGAATCAGAACGCTTAATGCTTATTGCTTAGTTGCTTGGGCAATGGTAGAAGTCGAGCATGAGAAGGGGACTCATACTCACGCATGTAAGATGTTACACCTAGATAATTAGCTACTAAAACCAATGAGGGTACAACTTGACTTACCTAACTAATCTGGCTAAGGATTAATATCCCTAATATGATAATCTTGATGATAACTTGGATATCTTACTCATGTAAGGGGTAGGTCATCGTGAGTGTGGGATCTCAGTCGATGTAGCTCATGGAGCAGTAAGGACCGTGTATTAGGATACGTAAGTCCAAGTAAGCACCTGTACAGACCACATGTCACGGATGGGGTCAACAAGCCAAGTAACTAGTTATGACCTATTTATCCATCAAACTGGCAAGGGGGTGGCGTCGGTCGAGAATGTCTAGGACATTGATTGGCACCCTCTTGAACCTTTCATGTGACACTCGGGTTGGATTAGGGAAAGGTTGGAAGACGTGAGGCAACCCTCACTCTCATGCATGAGGTATGGTGGTTAGTCCCGTCCTTCCATGTGGGTACAGTTGTACACCTCTGCTGAGTCTTAAAATCTTGGAGTCCCTCGGGATGGAACTATTCGGTTGTTCTTTCTTTCTATACCCATGGTAGCATGAACAATGGACTATGAGCACTTTGTTATAATGATGAATACCTTTACTTCTATGTTGAGCATAGCATGTCATAATCTTAATAAATATCATTGCTTTCCGCACTTATACAAATACCCGATAACTACCCTATGCATCCACCAAATATTATATGTTAGAATTAAGACCTGCGAGTACGCAATGTACTCACGACGCTGCCGTTAAGTTGTTTTGCAGGTGTTGTTATCCGGTGGATGTGAGGTAGTGCTCTATTCACCGCTGCATAGTAGACATTGGATCGGGCGGATCCAAGATGAGCTACCAGTTAACTCCGATAAGAATCCGAGCGAGTTATCAAAGAGACGAGCCTAGAAGGGATAATAATAATTGTATACATATGTGAATCATGTAATTTCTTGTAAGTATAACAACCTTGTTCATAAATCCATTTTTCTCTCTCCACCTCTCTTCTCTCACTGTAGCAGCTAGAGCAGCCGGAGCTCGATTTTTTTTGCTTCAGTTGCTGCGGTGGTGTCATTGGGTGTCAGTGAGAGAGAAAGATGGGAGAGAGAAAAATAGATTCATAAACAGTGCGGTGACGGTGATGCGCTACAGTGTTTTTGCGATGAATCCGGAGCACCTAGAGCGCTACCAAAGGCACCCTAAGAAAGAGAGCCATAAAAGAAACATTCATAACTACAAGAGATATTTGCAGATAGAAGGATACAGCTTGTACATTGACCTGTTCAAAAAAAAAGCTTGTATGTTGATGGTTTATAACCTTTCTCTGATATTAAGGGCATGTAAAATTGTGTTCTCTCCCAGTTGCCTACCTATTCCCATGTCCACCCTCCGGTCACAAATAAGTGAAGTTTTAGGATTTTTTTTAACATCCCTTATCTGAAGTCAACATTCCAAACTTTTTACGTGTTGAGTTTGAATTTAAACGATACGAGTATATTTGTATTGCACCATAGTTTCAAGAAAGTATATTTTTGCAATGTATTATGCATGTATCTTCATGTCTAAATAGCTAACCCTTACTAGCAGAATTCTCTACGGCCAAATCACATAGGGCCAGATTCAATCTCTCCCCCTTCGTTAATCACTAGTTCAGAAAAGATTTTTAGAAACGTCTCCCTTTTCTATCAGAGGCGATTAAACTAGCATGCCGCCTCTAACGTTGTTGAAAATCCATTTTTAGGGGCGATTCCGTTAAGAGAACCATCTCTGAAAATGTTATTTTCAAGGACGGCTGCTTACGTCAACCGTCTCTGAAAATCAATTTTCAGAGGCACTTAACTTAGTCAATTGTCCTTAAAATAGCTACAGCATAAATAAATTCATGTCTTTTTTAAATGATGTCGGTTGAAGACAAAATTTATATCAAAATCGTAGAGCTCGATGAGTGACGAGATCAAAACATACAGGTATGTTACGCCTTGGGTCCAATGGTTCCCGAACAAAGAAGACCCCCCGACCAACCCCTTCAGGATCGCCCAAGGAATCGGGGGCTATGCCCATTGGGCACGCTCATGCACACCCTCTGGTAAAGAGATCCGACCGAGCCTGACTCGACCGTAGCTTCCGCCTGGGGCTCGGGGGCTTCCCCGACCCTTGGGCTCCCAATCTATTGCACGACCAAGCCCGGTCCTTGGCTCCTGCCTAGCTAACGATGCCAGCCAAGGCCTAACCACAAGAAGACAAGCCCTAGGCTACCGATGCCCGGGGGCTCCCTGGCGCCGCTTCCTAGGCGTGCCCCTACCAACGGCTCCTTCGACAGGGTCACATCCGGGGCATGACATAAGAAGACAAAGCTTCCTACGGCCTCTGGGGGCTAGGGGCTTCTAGGCCTACGCGTCAACCCCTAGAGACGGCCTCCTTCGCAACCAAGAAGACTCCAGAAGGTTTCACCTGGGGAGGTTGGTCCAAGCCGACACTGCCTGACACGTAGAGTGGTAGAACAGAGCAACCGGATGACACCTAGGCTTCTTCAGCTCCAAGACACCTCGATGGTCACAGTGCACCATGGCAAGCCCCTCCTAGACTTCGGCGTATGTAGACCATAGACTAGAACCCCCAAGCCACCTTGTACCTGACCTATCTCGTTATATAAGGGATAAGGTCGGACCTAGAGGGGAGAGGATCCAGATTTGATCACCAGACACTTTATTCCATTCCATCTGCCTCCGCTTCGCACTGAGAGCAAGGAAACCCAGAGAGGGGGACCGAGCGCCTCTCCTCCATCGCATCCCGCTGTTTCCTTCCTCTCCGATGAGGGGGAGACTTCACCGGTAGTGAGGCAACCATAGGATTAGCACTGAGCTAACCCCCTACCAAACTCTCTTCCTTTACACTCTGTTATAACCCCCTAAATTTTGGGTGCTCTTGAGTATAAGGATCATCAGCTGCTAGACATAGGGACCGAATTGGCCTGAACCAGGATAAACCATTGCATCTTCTCTACGTGATTCTTGTATTCTTGAGTCCACCTGAGCCACCGGAGACCCCATACTCTGATACCGACTCGAACAACATGCTTGTCATGGTTTTGACCCTGCAACAGCTGGCGTGCTAGGTAGGGGGTAGCGTCAAGTGTGATTCTAGCTCTATGGTGGCTGGAGCCACCCGCCGTGTCACCGGAGCAAGCGGCGCCGCCCTAGACAGTGGTGTATGCTTCCCTAGTGAGTTATCTGTCACAGCCGGTGCCTTTGCTCTAAGCCAAGTCCTCAACTTTGGGAGCCTGTCCTACATCGCCAATTGCTACGGCGAGCTTCGTCCACACCACGGGGTTGCGCCGGCGGGCAACGAGCCCTCGGTGTCGTCCCCTCCTCCAGGACTCTTGGGAGCAGATCTTGAGGTTCTGGCCCTTCAGATCTGACGCGGTCTGGGCCCGAACCCCGCTGTGTCAGAACGCTGCTAGATGTTCTACATGCTGGCCAATGTCCACCACTAGATCGCCACCAGTGAGGTGCTCCCACTGCCTGATCACTTATGGTACTACCTCTCAGATCTGCCTTTCGGGATACAGAACATGGTGGCATCCTACCAGCTAGAGCTGGAGCACCTCATCAGTCATGAGGCACCACGAAGCATCATCCTCTCTGGCGTAGCGAGGACTGACGTCCCCTTGCTTCGTGCCTTCCTTGAGGTCCTCTCGAGGAATGGCCTGGAGTATGACTCTAACAATATCGACTACGATGCCCTGCCATGCATGTGCTACCAAGTCGACGGCGATGATCTTGCTAAGGAAGCACTCAGGCTCACGCTGCTAGACCAGAGTCCCCGCAGCCACGTGGCCTACCTTCAAGAGAAGGCGGACCGCTTGCGCGCTCGGTAGGTGGACTTGGACGCCACCGAGGCAGAGCTCGAGCACCAAAGGCAGGACTTTGCACGGTAGTGAACCACGCATCCTCTCGGCGACGATGACGATGCCCACACGGGGGCTCCTAGCGGACTCTACTTCCCCCGCGCGGTGTACAACATGGTGGCCACCGCTTGCCACCTGGAAGACATCTCCGACATGTCAGACCCGAAAACCAACGAGCGGCTAAACGAGGCGAAATAGCTCCTCTGTGTCGCCCTCGAGCAACAGGCCGAGATTTTGGCCTCTCAGTGTTGCGCCACATTCTCCCAACCGTCCTAGACGACGACCACTACCAATGGGGGCGCTCCGACGCTCACACCCCTGTAGGCAGTAGGGAGCAGCGATGACACCTATGGCAACAACTTCGACCGGCCGCGGACCTAGGGTGCTAAGCCTCGGCAGGAGCGAAGGCACGACCTATGTCCTCGGCGTCCCCCCGTGCGACACCAGATCAGCGACGACCGTGACTTCCGTGACACCATTGAGGCCAGGCGGCACGCTCAGGCACAATCCCGTACCCCTGAGCAATGGTGCGAGGGGCCCGTCCCAGATCACTTCGGCCCCCTGGCGTTCGGGGCAGCGATACGAGCGGCCCCCTACCCCAGGTATTTTCGGTCACTGACGCACATCTCCATGTATGATGGCGAGACCGACCCGGACCATTGGCTGTAGGACTACTGCCTCGCCATGAAGGACGAGGGGTCAGACAATGACTTCGCTATCTAGTACCTTCCTCTGCTTCTGTCAAGCTCAACCAGAGCTTGGCTCGAACAGCTCGAGCCTGGCAGCATCCGCTGCTGGGGTGATCTCTGTGCGGTCTTCATCGGCCACTTCCAGGGTACCTACACCAGCCCGGGGAACTCCTGGGATCTCCGCAACTATGTGCAGAGGGCCGATGAGACCCTCCGGGAGTACATTCAGCGCTTCTCCAAGAAGCGAAATGAGCTCCAAACATCACCAATGCCGACGTGATCAATGCCTTCATTTGTGGCATGACCTACGAGGAGCTTGTCCACGCACTCAGTCGTGAGACCCCGCGCACGATGCGGGAGCTCCTAGATGTCACCACCCAGTATGCCACCGACAAGGAGGCCGTCCAGACCAACTTCAGTGGGAAAGCCAAGGCCACTGGCCACCTTAGTGGTGGTGACGGCGCCAATGATTCTGCCTCATCCCAGTGACGCCGCGACAAGCGAAACAAGGACCGAAAGCGCTGCGGGGAGGAGATGGTTGCCACGACAGACCACGCCACCAGACCTCAGCCCCACAGGCATGCTGCACACCCAAAACACTTCGAGAAGGCGCTCGAATCCCCCTATCCATTCCATGGGGGCAGGCAAAACATCTTCTCAAGGACTGCGCCACCATGAAGGGCTATGTCTATAGCACCCTTAGCCAACAGGGCAAGGCCCATAAGCATGCCCTAAAGCCCGACAACTTGACAAATGGTGCCTAGGAGGAAGACAACAAGTTCCCCATAGCCGAGTGCTGCCTCATGGTCTTCGAGGGCTCCCATGCGTATGAATCCCGCTGGCAGCGCCGCATCACCGAGTAGGAGGTGAACATTGTTCACACCCTCGCCGCCCTAACATGGCTCCGATGGTCCCAGATGGCCATCACCTTCAACCAAGAGGATCATCTTGATCACGTCCCCCATCCAGGGTGCTACCCGCTCATGGTCAGCCCAATCATGGGCACCATGTGCCTCACCAAGCTGTTAATGGATGGGGGCAGCGGCCTCAACATACTCTACGCCAGCACCCTTGACAAGATGGGCATTCCTTGGAGCAACCTGCTCCCCAGCAAGGTACCATTCTATAGGATTGTGCTAGGGAAGGAAGTCGTACCCCTCGGGCGCATCTGGCTCATCATCACCTTTGGCCAGCCGAACAACTTCCAGAAGAAGCCACTCACCTTTGAGGTCGTTGACTTCCTCGGTGTCTACCATGCCCTGCTTGGTCGACCGTGCTTCACCAAGTTCATGGCCGACCCTAACTACACCTACCTCAAGCTTAAGATACCCAGCCCAAAGGGAATCATTACTGTCAAGGGCAGCTTCGAGCAAGCCTACTGCTGTGAGCAAGACTGCATCACCCAAGCGGCCATGCTTGTCACCCCCTATGCTCCCAATGGCCCTGGCCGTGACATAGGAAGGACGCTAGCAGAGGAAGCAACCAAAATGGTGGTGGTGCTTGACCTACCGAGCATCGGCAAGGCGGTCAAGACCTCTGGTGGCAGTGGTGGGTTAACCGGCCCCCACATCTAGGCGTTTGGCTCCCTAGAAGGGGCTGACCCAATTAAGGTGAGTTCCAACCTTTCCTCATAAGGCAAGGCCATCGCCGAGCCATCCACCCAGAAGTGACGCCTCTCGAGCCACGGCCTGCCTACCGACCTGCTTCACCAACCTACCACTCCAACAACAAAAACCAAGATAAGTCCCGTCCTCCCAACCCTCTTACTTCACTTACCTCTGTTCGCTCTATTTGTTGCCTTCCTTGACCCGAGCTATCATAGTGATGGCTCGGCCGCACCGAAGGATCGACTAAGCTAACCACTTGCTGACCTTTTCTGAAGGAGGACTACTGCAGAAGGCCCTCGAGTGAGGCAAGGATGGGCGGACGGGGCAGGAGGAGCAGGAAAAAGATCGGCAAGGTGCTAACGGAGTGGCCCTGGCCATCACATTACCAGCTATGTCCTCTTTCCCCTCTCTTGTGTTCATTCCGTTTTCTTTGTAGCTATCTGCCTATCTCCCGATCCTTCATCGGATAGATCCACCCCACCGCATGTCGGTCTAGGGGCCCCTAGAAGGGGCATGCCGAGGGTTCAAGGTTGGCCCACTAGACTTCAAGGCTGCCCAAAGCAACTAACAGTGCGAGGGATGTTCAGGAGGCAAGCCCACGTGGCTATAGCCGGGGCGCCTAGAAGCGCCCCGACCGTTGTGACGAACGATGTCTAAGTACTGACTTGAGCTACTCATGGTGACCCAACGAGGGAGGCAGCGAGCCCCCAAGTACCGATAGACGGGCTCGAGAACTATACGAGTGGCTCGGTCGGGAAGCCGAGGATTTCCCCTCTAGGGGACATGACCAGGGCACAGAACGACTGTAAACCTAGGGTTCTCGTAGACTTACCTGCTAGCAGCACAGGCACAGCGATCTTGGCCAATGAGGCCATTGTCGAAATAGCCCAGCCCAATGAGGGATCAAGTCTCTGAGCACGACTCAAGAGCAAAATGGGATTACATACGAAAGTAATTTCATTTCATTGGATTGGGAATGACCTGATTACAATATATGACAGCAGAAACCGCAATCTACTACCACCTTTATGGTGGCAAAAACCATGGGGCGCGCTCGACCTCTAGGTCGGGGCCCCATGGCGTGCATGGCTCGGGCTAGGTGGGATGACCCCGGGCCTCCACCCTGGGGCTCAGGGGCGGGCAGCGATGGTCGTCGCATCGCCAACGAGCCCGAGCCCTCCTTCACCATCGTCAGGACAGAGGGGCAGCGACCGACGCATTGCAACCCCCCTTCCCCATTAGAGGGTATAAGAACTCCAGCGACATCGCTGGAGTCCGTACGCCCTCTAGGAGGGGGGCGTGGCAGACGCCTCTAGCATCGTGCTGCCGCCTCTCCTTCACTAGAGTCCTTCCACCCTCAAAGAAGTAGTCGCCCGGTGGACAACACCAAGCTCACTCGAAGGGAAGTGTCGCACTTCATCGCCACCACCATCGTCGTCGAAGAAGATGGATCTAAGGAAGAAGAAGAGAGAGGGCCGGAGGAAGGGATTGAAGACGCCGCATCCCCTGGGGGCCTCCCTTTAAAGCCAAAGGTGGTGCGTTGTGACCGGCTCTGGGCCCTCTGATCAGCTATCAGTGGCTACAAAGGACCCTAGGGAACCGGCTAGGCATCCCTTCAATCCCCACAGCACGCCTCCAAGCGGTTGCGTGATGACGGCCACGCAGTAATGGTGGAGTCAGGGAATCGCTGGCCACAAGTCAAGTCCCTGCTCTACTTTCCACCATGCATGTCGCCAACTTTGTGCACGCCTCCTCACAAGACTTGGGGGATCCGCCTCCCCCTGAGCCCACCGGCTATCATTGATGGCTCGGATCCACACGCACCAAGTGCCATGGCTCTTCCTCCAATAGATTCGCTCCATGTGGCCCCAATGTCCCATCTCCTAGATGAGACAGGATGGTGCAGGGGCGCGCGTGTCATAACTCCTGCACCAGGCACGATGGCCCAGACACCATCAACCGCCTGCGCAAGGCGTCAGCGGACAGGACTCGCCCGGAAGCCACCCCCTTCGCTAGCAAGGAGGCTCCATAATGGCCTCGGGGGTTGCGCCAGCTCCCTAGACAGAGCAGCCCGACCCCTCAATCAATAGGCGCTCGAGTGGCGCATCGCCCAAAAACCAACCAACTTCCCGGAGTTGGGTCAGGAGCCACTAAGTAGTGGGCCCAACTAGGGCCTCCATCTGGGCCTCAGCGCGCTTCTACTTCCCCGATCTATGGCTGCAGAGGGTGAGCCCCAGAAGGCCGGCTTGAGAGGATCAAGACCTGTTATCACAGCCCTCAGAAGGGCGTGGAGCTCCGGACGATCAAATAGCCCCAAGCTAGAGCCCAGTGCTCCTGATCACGCGGCCCACGGCAAGTTCCGATCAAAAAGGAGGGCACCCGGGTCTACAGTCGATGACTCCCAGATGAGTCCGCCGAGCTCTCGCTCAAGTCGAAGACCCATGCAACAAGGACTTACGAAGGGATCAGCATCATCTTTGCTCAGCCTCAACAGCCGAGCACTATCCATCACACTAGAGAAGAAGGCCCCCAGCAGGACACAACACTCTTGCCAGTGGAAGTTGTCCCCGCCAAGGAGGGCTCGGTCACCAGAAGATTGAATTCAACCCTTCATCGCCATCACGCCAGGTGAGGTCACAAAGGGCTCGGGGGCTCCTAACGAGATCCTAACATACAGATATGTTAAGCCTCGGGTCCAATGGTTCTCAAACAAAGGAGACCCCCGACCGACCCCTTCAGGATCGCCCGGGGCTCAGGGGCTATGTCCATCAGGCACACTCACACGCAACCTCTGGCAAAGAGATCTGGTCAAGCCTGACTTGACTACAACTTTTGCTTGGAGCTTGAGGGCTTCTCGAGCCTTAGGCTCCTGATCTACGACATGACCAAGCCTGGTCCTTGGCTCTTGCCCAGCTAACGATGCCAACCAAGGCCCGGGCACAAGGAGACAAGCCCTAGGCTACCGATGCTTGGGGGCTCCCTAGTGCCGCTCCCAAGGCGTGCCTCTGCCAACTACTCCTCTGACAAGGTCATGTCCGGGGCATGACACAAGAAGACAAAGCTTCCCACGGCCCCTGGGGGCTGGGGGCTTCCAGGCCCACACGTCAGCCCCCTAGAGCTGACCTCCTTTGCCACCAAGAAGGCTCCAGAAGGTCTCACCCGGGGGAGGCCGGTCCAAGCCAACACTGCCTAACAAGCAGAGTGTCAGAACTGAGCAACCAGACAACACCTAGGCTTCTTCGGCTCCAAGACACCTCGAGGGTCCACGGCGCACCGCGGCAAGCCCCTCCTAGACTCCAGCGCATGTAGACCATAAACTAGAACCCCCAAGCCGCCATGTACCTGTCCTATCTCATTATATAAGGGGTAAGGTCAGACCTAGAGGGGAGAGCATCCCAATTCGATCACCAGACACTCTATTCCATTCCATCTGCCTCCGTTTCACACCGAGAGCAAGGCAACTTGGAGAGGGGGGGACAAAAAGCCTCTCCTCCACCACATCCTGTCGTCCCCTTCCTCTCTGACGAGGGGGAGACTCCACCGGCGGTGAGGCAACCTTAGCATTAGCACCGAGCTAACCCCCTACCAAACTCTCTTCCTTTACACTCTATTGTAACCCCCAGATTTTGGGTACTCTTGAGTATAAGGATCATTAGCTACTGGACGTAGGGACCGAATTGGCCCGAACCAAGATAAACCGTTGCATCTTCTCTGCGTGATTCTTATGTTCTTGAGTCCACCCGAGCCATTGGAGACCCCATACTCTGACATTGACTCGAACAACATGCTTGTCGTGGTTTCGACCCCGCTACAACCAGATTTAAAACTTTGTAGCTGATAAATTTTTGTTTGAGATCATTTAGGGTTCTAAATATATAAATTAAGTCTCAGATTTTTTATTTCAAAATTTTGAATTTCTCAAATTACCTTGGATATAGAAATGCCCTATATGAAAGTTGTAGTGCTAGAATAGATTTAAAACTTTGTAGTTGAAAATTTTCCCATTTAAAGTCGTTTAATAGTCCGAATATTGATTACAAGATCCATACGTATTAGTATAAATGGATACCATTGTATATCTCAACACATGTGACTGTGTGGTGTAGTGATAGGGGATGGAGCACGCGGAGCGAGTGGTTGCGAGTTTGAATCCTAACTATTGCACCATCCCGAATGGTGGCGAAAATTAAATTCTACAAGTGGCTAGTTAGTCCTCTAGCCACACTAAATATTATTTTCTTATTTTTATTAGACTCTAAATGATTTTTAAAAAATTCAAAAAATTATTTCTAGAGAAGTCAACCGTCTCTAAAAATCGATTTTTAAGGGGTAGTTGTCTTAAGAGAACCACCTCTGAAAATCACTCATTTTTACAATCGGTGACATTGTAGCAGTTTTTTAAACCGCCTTTGAAAACCGATTTAACCATCTCTAAAAATCTTTTCTGTACTAGTGAATGCAATAATGCCTCTCTGCCTCTTTTCCTTCCCCAATGTTGTAACTAACTCCGCCGATTCTCCTCCCTATCATGTCAAATTTCCTCTACTTCCACAGCCCACAATCTTGCTACAAATGCATCTATAGACACACTAAGGCAAACTGCTTGAGGTGTTGCCACCATCACATTTTAATCAAGCAAATAAACATCCATTCAAGAAGGTCAGGCCTGGTGCAGTTGGTGAGTGCTAGCTCGCTGAGTCACCAGGTCCTGGGTTCGAAGTCGTCTCTCTGCAGAATTTCTACGAGGGTAAGACTTTGCTTCGGTTATTCCCTTCTCCAGACCCTACTCGTGTGGGAGCCTCTGCCACTGGGTCTGCCCCTTTTTTAAAAAAAAATAAACATCCATTCACAAACTTTTACACAAGTGTTGCATGATTGCATCATGAAACCATCGAGGATCCGAGCAAGGATCTCTTTTCACTAGTAGATAGATGGACTTTAGTCCCGATTGGGAATAGGCTTTAGTCTTGTTTCCCAACCGGGACTACGAATCCAGGACTAAAGGGCATGACTCTTTAGTCCCGGTTGCCTTAAACCTAGACTAAAGGTCCTCTGAGGATAAAAAAATAATGCCCACCCATCTTTGTGCCTCGCGTGAGATTCGAACCCAAGACCTCATGCATTGCCTCGCGCATATCTTTCCACCGCACCTACACAGCACATGTGACTTTGGATGGAATGCTTTCATTTTGAACTAACTCATCGAAAGACCTTTAGTCCGGGTTGGTAACATGAACCGAGACTAAAAGGTCTACTTTTAGTCCGGGTTGGTAATACCAACAGGAACTAATGTAGACCCTTTAGTCCAGGTTGGTGTTACCAACCGGGACTAAAGGTCTCTGACACTCAAGAGAACACCAACCTGGACTAAAGGTCTCTGACACCCAAGAGACCTAGGAGTAATGCTTACACTAATTCCGGGTCCAATTCTAACTGAGACTAATGTGCTGAACCGAAAGTCCTTTTCTCTGCTGGTGTTTAAAATTTTCATTATTACTAAGGAGGACTATTTTTAGTTCGGGTTGCTAACACCAACCGGAACTAATGTAGACCCTTCCGGGTTGGTAACACCAACCGGAACCAACCTGGACTAAAGGTCTCTAACACCTAAGAGACCCAGGAGTAATACTTACACTAGTTCCGGGTCCAATTCTAACCGAGACTAATGTGTTGAACCAAAAGTCCTTTCTCTACTGGTGTTTAAAATTTTCATTGTTACTAAGGAGGACTATTGGTGTTTCTCCAATGCAAGAATGAAATTTTGTGGTTATGTTTGACACCCATATCCTTATTGTTGCTCTATCTCTCTCTCACACACACATTCACTATTGCGTAAACAAAGTTTTATGGTTAAAAACACTTTTTATGGGTTGTTCTTGAAACCGATATTATGCAACTGATTGTGAAGATGCAGACTTTATAGGGACCGAGCTGCAGCCGCACCTAGAAATGCAGTCACCACTTCAGATGAATTTATAAGGGCGGCTTGTTTATATGAACCGTCTTTGGAGATATTTAAATTTCATCTGCATCGTATTTGTATTTTCCATTCTCCTGCCAATTTTTACGTATAGATTTACCATACATATCGTGTTCCACTATTTTACCATTTTAAATTCACTATACAGTATACGCAATGGTTACAAAAGTGCTACATGCATTACTAATTTAAGTATTTTTACTATTTTACAATGTGCCTGTTGACAGCGAGACGTCTGTAGTAACTTCGTTAATCTCGAGATTTGACAGTCCAACTCAGTTTTTTTGGAGGTGCTCGTAAGGATAGGGTTTACGTGCGTGCGTTCATAAGAGTGAGTGTGCGTTCATGTATGTGAGCGTTCGCGTATGTAACTGGGTCTCGCAAAAATAAATGGATTGCAACAAGAGGTAATGAAAAGTTTCGCTAAATTTAATCCGTTTATCCAGTAAAATATTTCTATGCATGTTATTCATCAAGAAAAGAATTTGCACACTTATTTCCTATAATAGTATTCAAACTATCTTATACATGTTGCTGTACAAATTGCCACGTACCGTGCGCACACAGCATGCGTACGTGGTCAAATCAAAAGTTACAAAGAAAAACCAATCAATCAACAAATTAAATCCAACCATCGATCATCAGCAACGACGACGGGGAAAACTTTGATGTCTGGACGACCATCGAGCGAGCGCAAACCGCATGCATGAGAACCAGAGCGAGGGCGCTCTTTGGCCGTGGATCTCTGGACGACGTGACCCTCCACGCACCGCGCTCGGCACAAGACCAGAGTACACGCCGTACGTCGTCGTCGGTCTCCAGTCACCACCCACCATAAATCCTATGGCGGCGGGCAGCCGTTGTTGGGGCTGTTGGTCTCGCACGACGGCCCCGCCCCCAGCTGCTGCAGGTACAGCCGCCGGAGCGTCTCGACGATGAAGACGCCGCCGGTCGGCAGCGGCCCGTCCCCGGTGGCCGCCCAGCCGCCGTCGCCGCTCAAGGGCCGCGCCTCCGCGCCGAGCACGGCCAAGAACAGCAGGACCGCCATGATCACCACCGGTAGAACACGTCCTCCCCTCCTCCTCATGACCATTTCCATGGCTGATAGATCTTCTACCTAGCTAGCTCTTTCTTGTTTGCGAGTAACTGAGCCCCGGCCGTATCAGAAAGAACTTGCGTAGTGCAAGCAAAGTAGGTAGCCACGGAACGGGTCGCGGCGTATATATAAGCAGGGAGGGGTGCGGAGCTGGTCGAAGAGGGCATTGCGATCTCGGGCGGGGCGGGCGGAAGTTGCATGGCGGTTCCGTGCGGTGACTTGGTTTCGTTCGCGGATTGCCAGCGCAGCGCGTTCATCAGAAAAGTCGCCGAGCGCGCGCCACGGACGGCGCCGATCGTTTCATTTGCACCGGTGCCACGCCATGCATGTGTCCCGTGCCTGCCCGCCCCGTCTGTTGGAAGTAGAAGCGGAATTAGACTACCCGCACTCATGGACCTCTATATTCATCATCTATACGTCCTAGTCAGCAAAATTTTCTCCTCTATACTCAATTCTCCCGCACCCATCCATCCTCTATATCATCCTCTATCCACTCTATCCACTGTGGGACCCACTTATCACTTTATCTAAATATATCCATGTGTGATCTAGTTTTGAAGGATTTATTGAGACGAATTTAATGGTACAATCGAAATTTAATTTGGATTTTTGGTTTGTGAGTTATAGCATTTTTTCCCTTTGTTTAGCTAGTAGGGCCCGCCACTATTGAGTATAGAGTAAGCACAGTACCACTCTAAATATAGAGTGAGAGAAAAGATAGAGTATCATTTTAGAGTACCCAGTACATCAGTTTTTACTCTATATTCATACTCCCACTGCCGGCAGTCTTAATGAAAGCAATTCCTCGTCGCTGTCAGTGGGGGCCGCACGTACGGCGGCGACGAAATGAGGCGACGCTCGCCGGCGAGGAGGTCAAACGTCGGAGCCTGCCGTGTTGACCCATGCGTGCAGGTGACAGGGCAATGACTTTGGAGCATGCGGATTGCAGCGCCTGGCGGGAGCGATTAGTAGTTGGACCAACACCGTCCTGGCAGCAAGGCTACCTCTACTTGGGCCACCATTGTTCAACATGGAGAAGCTAGTGGTGTGTTTCTGTTCTTAGAGTACTCCATTTTTGTTTAGAATTAGATAGGGAGGAAGTGGTTAGAGTTTGACCGGGTGATGGCCCTGTGAGACAAGGCAAAGGCAGGTTCGGCCCTTTGGTTGGAGGGGTCTAGTCTGACTCGACCGAGAATTAACAATCCCCTGTAACGGACGTCCTTGGTCAGCGGATCGGTTTTGTCATGGATCATGTGCGCGCGGGAGCGGGCACTTCCGTACCAATTTGGTCCTCTTCGTCGTTCACACGGTCGTCGAGGGGCTTGGAATTCTTGCCTCGTTGCTTGCATTGCATGGCGATCGAGCATGCACGCTCGTCCTTGGTCTGGTCAGAGTTTTCACCTTGGGAGGGATACTTCTCCAAGTCAAATTTTAGTATCGCCATTTCCAAGAAAGCGCTCTAGAGGATGGCCAGAAGATGCTACCAGCTTCGTCTTGTCGTTAATTAAGATAGTACGTACGTGAATGTGCGTAACTTGGTTCGATCGATCGACGGCTGGCTTGTTTCAAATAAACTTGCCTTGTTAATCTGCCATCATCGCAAAGTTCTGAGAGTTAGAGTGCTGCACGGTATCTATCTGACTATCAGAAACTGTTAGATCACATCCGGCAGGCACCCTGCTTATACAAGTAAAAGAGTAGAACATGGTATTGGCAAATCATGTAACGTTTTGCCACAAGATTTGACTAGTTATTACTAGTACCAAATTATCCAGCTAGGTCAAGCATGTAGGCAACGCAACACTGATCAAGCAAGAGACGGGGAGATCCTGATGACTTGCACAACTCTCGGTCCTACTGCCTACGTGATGTGCCGTGAATTTCGTCGCCCCGTGCGGCACGGCTTTGGCCCGGCGACGGAGACGTGGAGCTCTTGGTCGCAGCAAGGCAGGCAGGCAGGCAGGCCGGCGGGCGAAATTCTACGATCCCGGCCTCATGAAACATTACTCTCCTGTCCCAACTTCCGAGAAAATACCCGAGTACACTGTAGCAGTCCAGGTCAGAGGGAGGAGGGCTCCGTCACTGTTGCAGTGGACCGCCGGCGGACTCGTTTCGGCAGGCTCCAAACTCTGTCACCTCCCTGCACGACAGGTATTCCAGGTCACAACTGTAGCTGTTCGCCACACACAAAAAGAGTCAGCGCTGTAGCTGTGTCTCCATATGAATAAAGCTGGACTAGGCTGGCTCGGCTCGGCTCGCTCTAGCTCTCGGCTCGTTAACCAAACGAGCTAGAAAGCTTGCTCGGCTCGGCTCGTTTGTTAGCTCGAGCCAGCTCGATTGGCTCGCGAGCCAGCCAATAAACAAACCCCTCCATAAAATTAACAAGAACATACCATAGTATAGATCCATTCAGGCATACGCGTACATCAACATCAAGGATTCAAGGGCATAGAACATTTAGTTTTAGCCATGCCACATCAAAGTTTGAGCTACAAACTTACAGCCATACAAAAGTTCAAGGGCATGCATATTATGATACTAAAACTCTAAAAGGCAGCAGCAAGTGTAGCTTCATCTTTGGTCTTTTAAGATCCTTGTGCATCCATCCTTGTGCAAAAGTACAAAATGGAGACCATGCAAGATCTGAAAAAATAGTGGATATGTTACATGGATAGCACCCAAGAAAACAATATCAAATATAGATATAGTGAGAAATCAGTCTGAAACAGCGACCATACAAAAGTTCGTGTTTGCTTACTAATTGCTAGCTACCACGCATTTTGGAAACTCCACAGACTCGATATCTTGATCATCTTCCCCTGAAATTACAGTTAAAAAAAGCATTACATATATACGCACAAAATCTTAGCATGAACAAAGTAATTTGAAAACAGTCCAAAATTTTGAATGTTAATGACATATTGACATACCAGTGTAGTATAGGTGAGCTGTGAGGAGAACCACGTATCCAGCTAGATGCACAAATTAATGCTTGGACTGTTGTCGGCTTCAAAGAACTCCTATAGTCATCAAGAACTCTACCCGCAGTGCTGAAGGTGGACTCTGAAGATACACTGCTAGCTGGAACAACCAAAAACCTCTTTGCCATGCTTGATACAACAGGAAACCTGTGAGCATTCACCTTCCAATAATTAAGTAAGTTGAAATTCTTTTCATGTACGGACACATTTGCTTCATCTAGATAAATGAGTAACTCTGACTTTGAACTTTCTGCAGCACTTGATTCCAAAAAAGATTGGAATTCACTTGGAACAATAGAAGCCAATGAGCTGCTTGTATCCTTTGAAGATGAGGCTGCTTGAGCATTGTTTGGACTGTCATCACCCATCTTGCGACGATACATCGTCTCAGACTTCTCATACAAACCTTCCAACTCTTTTTCAATGTCATTCAACTCCCTTTGACACCTTAAGGGTTCAAAAATATTTGCAAAGGCATATTCAATGTATCTCTTTTTGAATCTAGGATCAAGGATTGTAGCAATTACCATGACATTGTTTCTCTCCTCCCAATATTTATCAAATTTCTCCAACATTGCTGTAGCCATACTCTTCAAATATACATCACTAGACTTTGCTGCCTTCCTCAATTCAATCTTTACTGATATAATGTAAGGATAAAACACATTGGCAGTGGGGTAGGTTGATGCTGAAAATGCAGTGGTTGCTCCAGCCATTGTTCCCAAAATGGGCTTCAATTTCCCATACAATTCCCATTCAGACTGTGTAGGATTCCACTCATAGTTGGTGTCTACTTCAGTATAGTAACCAAATGCATCCTTATAATCAAGGCAACAATCTAGCATTCTATATGTTGAACTCCACCTTGTTTTGACATCAAGATACAAGCCTTTTCCTACTTTAACAGCATATTGGTTGCAAACTTCCACAAATTTAAACATACGAGCTGGAGACCTTTTGAAGTATTTCACTGTGTTCCTAAGATCAGATATCAAGGAATCTAATGGCTGCAGGCCATCATTAACCACCAAATTGACTATATGGGCAGCACAACGAACATGGAAATAAAGTGGGTCAAACTGTGGGTTCTTTCTAGCAAGAAGCTTGGCCTTCAAATTTGTCACAGCAGTATCATTGTTTGAAGCATTGTCTAGAGTGATTGACATGACCTTATCTTCTATTTTCCATTCAACCATGCACTCAAAAACAGCCTGGGCTATCACAATACCAGAATGAGGAGAATCTAACTCAACAAAGTTAAGAACACGACATTGCATAACCCAATTCTCATCTGCATAATGTGCCACCAAGCACATATATTGAAGATTTTGATTGGATGTCCAAAGATCAGTTGTCAAACTTAAGGATTCAGCATTTCTAAGGCTCTTCTTAAGGAGTTCCCTTTCAGATTCATAAACCTTCATACACTCATTTTTTATAGCCTTCCTACCAATACTTTCATAGTTACCATTCATCCACTTCATCAATATATTAAACCATTTGTGCTCTACAATCCTAAATGAATACTGATGGGCAATTATCATCTTTGCAATCAATTATCGAGTGTGCTCATGATCATATTCAGTAGGATTGACAATAATAGAACCATCAGCTGGGTCTAAGTTTAGTGTACCTTGAGCAAGTTGAGATGTAGCCTTAGCCAACTTATTCAAATATGGAGTGCATTTCTTAAGATGTCAGTTCAGCTGTGAAGTTGGCCCCCCTGCATTGTACACATAACCTCTTCCACATAACTTGCACTTAGCTTTTGTAATCATAACACCAAACTCCTTCTTAGATGGCACATTAATCACCTTAAAGTACTTCCAACAGCCAGCCCGCTTTGCTCTCGGTAGCTTGCACTTCGAAGGAGACAATTGAACACCAGCCTTTGATCTTTTTCCTCCTTTCTTTTGCTGCTGATCCACTTGAGCTCCATCGTCCCCTTGACTTTCATCTTCTTCATCAACTGAAGGTAAGCTTACAGATAAATCATCATCCCTATCAATGTCAACGCTGTTTTCTTCCTCCTCTTCCTCCGACAAGGGATCCATTTGCTGCACAAATTGATAAATGTCTCATTCTCATGTTGGGTAGCAGTAGTACAGATAAATACATGAGCTCCTATTCTACAGTCTCCTCTAGTCAAATCACACACTAAACATCCTATGCATCAAGGTACTAAACAAATCATGCTGGAAGAAATATTTAGATTTGTGATACATACCACATCAGTAGCTTGGGAAGCCGACGGAGTCGTGGTGGGTGATGACCGATTTGAAGCTGCAGAACCTCTACCAGTAGTGCCTCGGCCCCGGCCAACGCGTCCGCGCTTGCTTGACGAGGATGGCCTCTTGTCGACACGATCCGCCACTCGGCATCTCGATTCCTTACTTGTCGGCGCCGTAGGTGCTCGCTGCTCCTGTCCCTCGACCTCGGCCTCCATGTCCGTCATGGACACCGGGGCCCCCCGCGTGGCCACTCCCTGCTCACGCCCGCGCCGCCGCCGGCCCCTGCGTGGCCGCGCCCTGCTTCCACCCGCGTCGGCTGGGGAGGAGAAGCGCGCGAGGAGCTTGGAAAGGAGCGACGCGGAGGGAGGCGGGATGCGGTGGCAGGCCGCGAGGGAGTGGAGGGTAGCGAGGGAGGCAGGCGTGAAAGCGTGGGCCGGCTCGGCGATGAGGGCGTATAGAGGCGAGGCCGGGCGACGCGCGGAGGAGGGACAGCGTGGCGGCGGAGGGGGTGTGCCCGTGGAGGAGGTTGGAGAGGATGGCGGCGGCGTTTGGGGTGCAAGGGGTGGGAGAGGAGGTGGAGGAGAGGCGGCGGCGGGATCGGATCTTGTGGACAGCAGGCGGCATGAGCCGCCGGGTCGACGACATGGTGGACGGCAGCGGCTCAGGAAGGACGAGCCGAGAAGGCAGTGACTACTGACTAGGCAGCTCAGCGATCGGCCGGCCGTGGAGCCGTGGAGACGGGAGAGGGGTCCAGAGAAGGTCTCAGCACTGTGCTCGGCGGCTGCGACCGGCGAGGTGGCGAACAAGGTGGGGTTTACTCATTTTTTTATATATATGATTTATTATATCACATTTGAATATTTGATCCGCTGCTACTTTTTTAAAAAAAATCAATCCGCTGCTACTATTGGTCATATAGGAATGGTGCCATTGTGTCTGTTTGAACTGTGCTATTTTACATGTCTCCGGCAATTTTGGATCACGTATGGGCTTATGTATCCGATAGACTTATGGACTTAGGGTTCAAAATACGCTACTCCCCCCTCCATCTCACATAGACCCTCTTCGAACGCGGGATTTTTTTTTCCCAATCCTGCATTATTTTTGTAAAAAAATAAATTAATTCTTCTGAAATTCCTACATTCCAAATGGACCCTTATAAGCCGGAACATGTGTCATTCAGTTTATCTCTTTCCCTAATCCATGTCCAACCGTTGCTCTCTTCTCATGAAGACAATTCCATAAATACCATCATAAAATATCTCAATTTTATATGAACCACCAAAAAAAATATTGTGATCTTTTTATGTTGTGGTTTCAGTTTTTCTTCTCTTTCCTATCACTAGCTCCACATATGTTACTTAGGGTCTAATTGGATCTAAGGGCTAATTGCTAGCTAGCTAAAAATTAGCGTTGTCATATCTAAGGGCCTGTTTAGATTCATTAGCACTAAAAACTAGCAGCTTAAATTAGTACTAATGGATCCAAATAAACATGCTAATTATTAGTTGAAGGACTAACTATTAGTTCTATTAGTAGGTTTGGAATTGCTAATATAGGTGTTAATAGTTCATATATACACCTTCAATTCATTATCCAATCATCTATTAACAGGTGGATCCAACAGCCTCCTGATAAAAATTAGTAGCTATTAGAGCATCTTCAGGAGTTTCCAAAACAATCTCTCAATCCATGATTTCCGGCAAGATTGAAAAAATACATCTCCAACAAACTCCCAACCTCACCTCCTAATATCTTTTGGCACTTGAAAAAATCGACCCCGTTGCACGGATAAATACGCGTGCGTTTCATCGCACCAATCTAAGGTGGAAGGATATGAGAAAGAGTAGGAAGTAGGACAAAGTTCTTGATACAAATGTATAGGAGAGAAAGAAAGTATAAAAGTGGTTGGGGTAATTTAGAAATAGTTCAAAATTTCTAATGTAAATTACCTTCTATCTAAACGAGATTTTGGAAAGTATTGCATGAAGCTAACAAAAACGCTCCCAATTTTTCCAGTTACTTGGAAAACTCATCACTCTACCAAGGATGTGGGGAAAAGGAAAGCAAGTGCAAAATACTTTGTTTGGGATTGTCATGTCTTATTACGGGCTTGGTTGATTGGTTTCTAATATTCTTGTCCAACTAAAATCACGGTAAAACCAAAACTTAGACTTGTAAAAGTTAGAACAAAAGATATAGGTGTACACTTGGTTGAGTGCCATATAACAATAGTAGAAAGCACTTTTCTCTCTTATGCAATTTATAAGGAGTCTCTAGAGACTGGCCAAAACTTTGGCCATAAACATTAACATGCCAACTCTTTAGCAATATTGATGACTAAAAATTTCAGCTTGCCATAATTTTGGTTAGGTAGAATTGGAAGCCAGTCAAGCATGCTCTATATCTCAATTTCTTTTAAATTTATAGAAGCTTAGAGCCTGTTTAGTTCCTAAAAAAATTCCCAAAAAACTACAGTAATGAATCTTTGGACACATGCATGAAGCATTAAATATAGATAAAAAATAAAACTAATTACACAGTTTAGCTGTAAATCAAGAGACGAATCTTTTAAGCCTAGTTAGTCCATGATTGAACACTATTTACCAAATAACAACGAAAATACTATAGTTTTTTTGCAAAACTTTTTGGGAACTAAACAGGCCCTTAGAAATATTTTTTGTAGTTTAAAATCCTTATCAAATATTTACTCTTTTTAACTATAAAAGTTTTCAAACTACCTTGAAAACCACTTCTAACCTGGTTGGGAGGTAATTTAAACGTTTGTGAGAATTAAGAGGGTAAGATGTCTGTTTTTGAAGCTTGAAGAAAAAAAATCATGTCATAGCTTTTAAGGAGATTAAAAGGAACTTTTGCCTTCATCCTTCAGTGGTTGAATACCCCATGGGCCAACGAAGGATGGAATTATGGGCTTTTCCTCTATCGGAGTACAAGAGTCAAAATAGGCTGAAACATTATAAAAGAGGCCCATCGATGTCTGTACAGTATTAGACCCGCGCGAGCCCAATGGGTCGAAAGTGCTTACCTGCTACGGCATGGGAGTAATACATTTGCCAATGGAAAAAGTCCACTTTGCCTTCCTTAACTTCTACGAAAGTCTGTTTTTTCTTCCTAAACTCTAAAACCCGGTATACCACATCCCTGAACTTTTAAAACCATTCGTTTTACCTCTCTGACCGGTTATAAGCGGTTTTCAAAGACGGTTTTGTCCTTTTCTTTTTTATTTATTTAGGCTGAAATTTTGAAAGTCACAGAAAAATCATAAAATAAAAAATAAAATTTTGTTAGACTCCACATGAGTAGACATGTACAATGAACATATAATATGGTATGCTTTAGTATAATTTTTTTGTTGTAATTTTATATCTATGCTTTTCTATAATTAATTAATAGCTGCAGTTTCTATGGTCCAATTGTGATGAGTATGAATTTTTTACTATAGTTTAAGCATATAATAATTAGTCCACCATAAAAATTTTACCACAATTAAACTATAAAAATTGTAGCTTTGAATTAATTACAGAAAAACATAGATATAAAGCTACATCAAAAAAAATTTGCACTAAAACATACCATATTATATGTTCACTGCTCATGTCTAACAAAATTGGTTTTTTTATTTTATGATTTTTCTATGATCTACTATGATTTTTAAAGATTTAGCCAAAATAAATAAATAAAAAGACAAAACCGCTTATAGCCGGTCACGGAGGTAAAACTAACGGTTTTAAAAGTTCAGGGAGGTGGTTTGCCTAGCTTTTAAAGCCAGAGAGGAAAAACGGTCGTAAAAGTTAAGGGAGGTAATATGAACTTTGTCGTTTGCGAATTGACATTGTGTCCGTCAGCCTCTTGCCTTCCTCACGGAAATCTCCTTGTCAGCAATTTCCACATGGCAATTTCTGCGCTTCGGCGGCGATGGACATGGACAATTGGACATCTCCACAGACCCTTTTTTTTAGGGGGTCCACAGACCCTTTTAATATCGACTGCAACTGGCTTTGGTTGACTTGGGAGCCTTGGCCCATCCGATCTCCAGCTAGCTGCCTTATTGTTACTACTCCCCACGCACCCGCTCCACCCTTTCGCCATATGGATCCGAGCTCCGACATCATCCTCGACACTCGGTTCTTCCGCATCTACAGCGACCGGCGCATCGACCGCTTGATGGGCACCGAAACCGTGCCGGCCGGCTTTGATCCCACCACCGGCGTCACCTCCAAAGACGTCGTTATAGACAGCGACGCCGGCCTCTACGTCCGCCTCTACCTCCCGGACATGGCTACGTTTACCGGGTCACCGCCCAACGACGACAACAACAACAAGCTCCCGGTGCTAGTCTACTTCCACGGCGGCGGCTTCGTCACCCAGTCGGCAGCGTCTCCGGTCTACCAGCGCTTCCTCAACGCCCTGGCCGCGAAGGCCGGCCTGCTCGTCGTCTCCGTGAACTACCGCCTCGCGCCAGAGCACCCGCTGCCGGCAGGCTACGAGGACTCCTTCCGCGCGCTCGAGTGGGCGGCCTCTGCCGGTAACGGGGACGACCCCTGGCTGTCACGCCACGGCGACCTGCGCCGCATCTTCCTGGCCGGCGACAGCGCCTGCGGGAACATTGTCCACAACGTCGCCGTGATGGCGGCCGCCGCGTCGTCGTCGGAGGCGCGAGCGCGGATCGAGGGCGCGGTCCTCCTGCACGCCGGGTTCGGGGGCAGCGAGCCCGTCGACGGCGAGGCGCCGGCATCTATGGCGACGATGGAGAAGCTGTGGGGGGCCGTGTGCCCCGAGGCGACGGACGGCGTGGACGACCCGCGGGTCAATCCCTTGGCAGCTGCCGCGGCGCCGAGCCTGCGGGACCTGCCGTGCGAGAGGGTGCTCGTGTGCGCGGCGGAGCTGGACTCCCTGCTGCCGAGGGACAGGGCGTACTACGAGGCCATCAAGGCAAGCGGGTGGGGCGGCACGGTGGAGTGGTTCGAGTCCGAGGGCCAGGACCACGTCTTCTTCCTCTTCAAGCCCGTCTGCGGTGAGGCCATGGCGCTCATGGATCGACTGGCCGCGTTTTTTTGCTGGGAAATGAAATTCTTCGTCATGTGTGTGGATGTGGCCACGAGTCCACGACCACATTGTCTGAGACGAATGGAACAAAAGAAGATGCAGCTCATCGCTGAATCGAATAATTGGGCTCGGCCCTCGGGGAAAAAAAATCAAAAGAGAGGAAATAATGATTGAGCTCTGATCGGATCCTTGCACTGTTCTTTTTTTTTAACAGGATATCCTTACACTAATCAGTTTGTGCTACCGCTTTAGTTCTCTTGTTTTTTCCATCATCTATAACCTATGTTTATATCCATATATATGTTTTCTAATACTCACTCGTTCTAAATTATAAAATGTTTTGACTTTTTAAAATACATTTCTTTTACTATGTATATATAGACATAGTGTATATAAAAATATACTCCCTTTGTATCGGTAAATAAAGTCGTTTAAGGGTGCGGCGTCGTTTGCGCAAATGAAGTCGCTTCAGCTGCGCTAAGCTAGTTTTGGACGCGAATGCCCCTAACTCTTTGTTTCCTAACGCGCGCATTCATTCACGGGAGTAAATCGCGCCGCGGTTCCCTCCGCTTCCCCTTCCTTTCTCGCTCGCACGCACGGGTCCGGGAGCAGACGGACGTGTTCGACGGCTGCCATTGGCTCCACGGCCGCCATCATCGAACTACGTCGCGCTGCTTCCTTCCTTGCCTCCGCTCGCTCGCCTCCACTTCCTTCCTTGCCTTCGCTCGCTGCATGCATGCAAAAATACAGCGCCAGCAAGGGATCGAACCATGCCCTCCTGCATCGAGCCAGGGTGCGTTAGCCACTAAAGCTGCAAAACGGTTGTTGTACGGAAGATACCCGAACCCTATTTAATAAGGGCAAATAGGGAAAAATTCATCCTAATTAATCACTCTTTGGTATGCTAAATGTTGTCCAAAACGACCTTAATTACCAATATGAGGGAGTATAGTAAAAGTTATGTATTAAAAAAACTAAAATATAATATACTTTAGAATTGATCCTTTCCTCAGTCCATTGCCTGTTACTCCCACACTCTTCTTCCATCATTTATTTTGATCCTTCTCACTCTCACTCTCTCGCTTCCTTCTCTCTGCGCAGCAGCTTGTGCTCGCAGCGCGTGGCGACGCTGCAGCCGCTTGCACCCGCGGCAGCGATGTAGCAGCTCGCGCCCACGACACCCATTGTGACAGCGCTGCAGCAGCTCGCGCCTGCGATCTTGGTGTGCCAACGGGCCAGCACGGCATAGCCCGAGCCTTATAGGGCCGTGCCTAGGGCGTTGGTGCAGCCCATGGGCAAGCACAGCATGGCCCGATAAGACAACTGTGTCATGCTAGCCCGAGCCCCATCAAACCGTGCCCTGGGCGGGGCCCATGCCGGGCCGGGCCAGGCGGCCCATTTGACCATCTATACTAGCACTGCTTAGGGTTGCCGGCGCAGCGACCGTCAACGCGGCATGGGGGCGGCTCGGAGACGAAAGTGCTAGCACCCGGAAGTCTGGACGAACGCCCGCACGCTGCACTCCGTTTCGCGCTCCACGCGGGGCCTGCGCTGCCCGAACAACAAGAGGGGAAGGGCGCACGACGCCTTCGATTCGGAAGGACCCGACAGCTATGTCGTATGGATGCCCTGCCGGCGTCGGGAGAGACGATGCAACAGAAGGTGGGAAGGAGAGATGCAAGCGACCGTCAACACGGCATGGGGGCGGCTCGGAGACGAAAATGCTAGCACCCGGACGTCTGGACGAACGCCCGCATGCTGCACTCCGTTTCGCGCTCCACGCGGGGCCTGCGCTGCCCGAACAACAAGAGGGGAAGGGCGCACGGCGCCTTCGATTCGGAAGGACCCGGCAGCTGTGTCGTATGGATGCCCTGCCGGCGTCGGGAAAGACGATGCAACAGAAGGTGGGAAGGAGAGATGCAACACCCGATCTACTTTTGAAATATCCAAATACAACAGTTGCAACATACGTTTGAAGACAGTTGAAACATTTGAAATATGCTTCTGAAACACTTGAAAAAAACACCTGAAAAACACTTGAAAACCATTGCAACCATACGCAAACATCCAAATAAAACACATGCAGCGTATATGTGAAATATATGCAACATCCAGATAAACACACTTGCAACATGCATCTGTAAAACACAGATGAAACATACCTCTAAAACACTAGAAACATGCGCTTGCAACATGCCTCTGAAACATATGCAACATGTGCAACATCTCCCGATCTACTTTTGCAATACCCATATGAAACAAATGCAACATATATTTGAAACGTCTGAAACACTTGAAACATACATATGCAACATAGGGGGAGAGAGAGAGACTAGCACAGGGAGCACTATGGCCGCCAGGGTGTGGGAAGCACGGTCGCTTGGGTGAGAGAGGGCGGCCGCCGGGGTGGGGAGGGTGTCTCACCCGGGTGAGGGAGCACCGCCGATTCCCTTGCAACACCACTGTGGCACCTCCAAAAGATCTCGCTCATGCTCCATGGATCTCGCCGATGTGGGGGAGAGGGGCGCTGGATCTGCGAGTATCTGGGGCTCCCGGTGGCGGAGGATGCCGGGGTGAGGGAGGAGTTGCTAGGATGGGGAAGGGGCGCCGCCGGGGTGGGGGAAGGAGCTGCCGGGGTGGTGAGGACGCCACTGCCGGCCAGGGAGGCAGCCATGGCCACGCGTCGGGGTAGGGGAGGGCGTGTGCTCGGGAGGGTGAGGGTGCCGTTGCTGGCCATGGAGAGAGTGGGCGGCGCACACGATGGAGGGGGCGAGAGGCAAGTGAGCCAGCGGATGAGAGGAGGATAAGCGCAGTTGATGATTTTTTTTAATAGCAAGCGAATGAGTAGAGGAGCTGCGTCCGACCGCCCCAGACATCTGATAAGTAGCATTACCGGCTCGGGGAAGGATAGTCTGTTTGGTTTGTTGCTTCTTCACATTGCATTTCATTTCACATCTTACATAATTGCCAATTTGTAGTTCTGTACAGTGTCCAGCAAGGATGACGGACTTGATGCCATTTTCTTTTACTGCACACATATATATAGCCCCGGAAAACAACGGCCGGCATGCAATGCCACGCAGGGAGCTCCGCGAGAAGAAGGGTGACGTACACCATGTCGAATCTACTGACCATCTTTCTGATCGTCGTCCTCGCCTCCGACCAGGTAGAGCTTGTGGCCGTCATTGACCATGTCGACTTCGAGCACCCTCGCCCCGTCCTCGCACAGCAGCCGCAGCCGCGAAGCCGGGCCCGGCAAGTCGAGCTTCTCCTGCGCCGACGCGACCAGGCTCTCGATGGTGTGCGGGATCCACAGGACCACCCCCTCCATACGCCGCTCCTCGCCTGTGGCCGCCCGCCACGGGTGGTACGGGAACACCGAGCACCGTCGCGGGTGCATCTTGTCCCTGACTTCCTCGCCCCGCTCTGGGAACATGGCGAGCTCGTTGGCCCGCGCCTCCTCCAGCAGCGCCCCCAGCGTGCGGCCGCCGCACTTGCGCGCTTCATCCAGCGGAGTGGTGCCCCATCTGCACACCGGCCGCATTGTTTATATATAGCGTCAAACTCAGCATTATAATCTACTAGTACGAAACGAACTTGGCATAGATCAAGCTTTGAGGTTACCTGTCCGTGGCGAACACGCTGGCGCCGGCCTCGACAAGCATCTTGGCGATGAGGTAGAGGCCCTCGGCGGCGGCGATGTGGAGCGGTGTGCGGTGGTCGTAGTCCCTGCAGTTTGGGTCGGCGCCGTAGGCCAGGGTGCGCCGGATAAAGTCCGAGTCCCCCTTGGCGACCGCCGTGCACAGGTGGCTGCCGGCGTTCTTGAGGTTCAGCTTGGCGCCCTTGGCGAAGAGCAGCGCTGCCACCCGTTCGTGCCCCTGCTCCACTGCCTCCAGCAACGGCGTGTTCCCAAATTGGTCTGGCGAAAAAAATGTCAACATGACATGATCAAACTGGTAGGAATAATCCTCGAAACGAAGCTGGAAGACAACAGGGGTGACAATGGCACTGGATAGTGCGTGGCAGCATACCGGTAAGGTCGATGTCGACGCCTTCGTTGATGAGGAATTGCACGACGTCCTCGTACCCTCTGGAAGCCGCGAGATGCTGCGAGGAAAACGCGGATCACATCACAATCTTGAGCTGATCTCAGTTTACTGCCTGCCGATGACAGATTGACAAGAGGCATTTTGCTGGTACCAGAGGGGAGCGGCCGTCGTAGTCGGTGTTCTTGGGATCAGCCCCTGCCCGGATCAGGTTTTTCAGCTGGTTCAAGTCGCCGTAGAAGGCGGCGCTATTGACCCGCAGGGTGAGCTCCGCCTCCTGCTTCCCGATGTGGAACGTGATGTCCGATTCCAGCTGCTTCACCCCTCCGCCATACTCGCTCTGCACCCAGCCAGTCACAAATGAACGCATGTACCTCGGAGAATTCAATGTGGAACAGACAAGAGCCGTTTGGGACTATGTACCTCGGAGAGATTGCTCAGGATCCTCCTCCCGTCGACGAAGTAGATCTCCAGGATGTTGGTGAAGGACTGCTTGTCGAGACGCAGGAGCCGGCAGAGCTCACAGACGCGGACCGTGTAGGGCTGCGGGATGTTGCAGAGGATTGAGATCTCGCCGAAGGAGCTCTCTGGCTCCAGCATTAGCAGAGTCTCTTCTTGTCCGTCTTCACCGATGCCAACACCTTCCTGCAGACAGCAAGAACATGTTTCAGTTCAGACAGAGGTATCAATTCACTAAAGCATAAGATTGTAACAGAAACTGAATCGAAGCTTTGACGGTTTTTCATGGGCGTGAGCTCACCAGTGCACCGTGGCAGACGAAGTATAACTGATCGACTGCACTTCCTTGCTCCAAAATAACTTCTCCGGGTAGGAAGAACTCCTCTTGCAACCTGATCACCTATACAGCAGAACATGACAGATAAATCTTGGGATTGGGAACAATATCACAACAAATAAAAAGTACTCTGCTGAGGAGTTCTTCCTACCATATAGTTCATTCAGCAGAGTATATATTAGATCAATATACATAACTGGGATGAAAGAGAGGACACTTACAATCTGTTGAATGAACTCTGCGGAACATCCCTTGAACAGTGGAATGCTTTCAATATATGGCTTATACAGTGTTTGAGAAATCTGCGAGTGCCATACAATTTGTCATCAGTGTTCATGTGCTATGTAGTATAGAAGGAAAGTCTTCTGAATGCCGAAATATGGTATTCAAATCTACTTTATAGAAGAATGGAAACATAAGAAAATTGTGGCTTATCACCTTTGCACGGATAGAAATCGGGATATCCTGAAGGACGGAAGCTTCAGTGTAGCTGCTCTCATATTGCAACCTCAAATGTCCTTTGATCTGTTCTCTTATTTCCTTTCCAAGCTTATTTCTGTTCATATACCTGATCACTTCTTTCATCTTGTCCCTAAACCGCTCAGTTCTCGAGCCTTTCACGATGAGGGCAGTCATGTTACCGATCAGGTAAGCTCCTAGAATCATGTCAAAGGAAACATAGATCATGATGAATATCATCTCCCTGATGTTGACAGCGTGAATGTCACCATAACCTGCAGAGGAAAAAAAGAACATTTAATAAGTTACTTTAAACAAATAGTTTTGTTAAGATTTTCAGAAACAAATGAAAATGAAGTGGCAAAAGTTATGTGTTGGAAAATTAGGTGACCAATTCTTAGTTTCTTACCAACAGTTGCCATGGTGACAATGGCAAAGTATAATGATGTTGTATAGCGCGTGGTAAGATCGATCTCCCTGAAATGTGAAAACTTGTAGTCCCCCAACTGCAAACTCCCAATCCACGTATATCCCTCCTTTGATTCAGGAAGTGTCGTAGCCAGGTAATAGAAGATACAGGCTGCTGTGTGTGTACAGTAGAGTTCCACAACTATGAGCTTCACTATCCTAGTGAAAAGGTAGTTGATACGTATGTCCTTTTCTAAACGCCAGAAGAACTCTGTAATCTTTGTAACCCGTGTCAAGCGAATCCACAGCAGGTATCTTACTTCTTCTTTACTTCCACAAGCCTGTTATGGAATTCATCATGAGAGAATTAATCATAACAGAAAAACGAAAAAGTTGATTACAGCATAAACACCAATCCAGAATTTACGAGCTCAAATTTTTCTTTAGCAAGAGAGTAACCTTGTAGATAATATCCCATGGGAAGCAACCGAGAAGATCAAAAATGAAGCTTGATTTGCAGTACCGGAGGGCAATAGCAGTGGGATTGTAGACGATTCGATACGTGTCTGGGTCACGGTATGCCACAAAAAATTTCACAACAATGTCGATAAGGAATGCAATCTGTCCAGCTATGTCCAGGAAAAAGAGGTTTCTTGGGAGCCCTCTGAAGAAGCCAAATTCTAGGGGCGTGAAGAAGGAACTGTACACCGCCCAAACCAGTATGAACTTGCTCCATAATCGATACCACCTGAAGAAAATCCAAAAGTAATTCATAAATTCAGTAAACTATCATCCTTGTGAGCATATACACGTTTAGACAGTAATAAAATTTCACTCTAAGATTTGGCTAGAATGGCATGAATTAGCATTAATAACGTTATACAAGGGAAGCCTCAGTGCTCTCCATGAAGCTCAAAGTGAAAACCACAAATTGGCCAATCGATTTAGGTAATTGGCTATATAGTGCTTCAACATCTGTAAGATTTAGGTAAAGCAGGCTCCAAGTTGACAAAAATATATTTTATTGAAAGCAAAAAGAAATGTTCAATTCACTAGCACCACAGCCATATGATTGTGTAGCTTAGTAAGGTATGGTGTTGAGAGACAGCATCTATCACCACACATGATGCTTGCTAGTTAAGTCAAAAGAAGTAGGTAGACCAAATTGGTTCCAGGTAAGTACATACACACATCCCATTCTTATGAGCACATGCACATGTCTGAGGCGAAGTGGCCGTGAGTGGGATCCTCTTGTTCTGCACCCATCTAATGATCCTGCTGGCAATAAACTAGCACGAAAAGTACCATTTGAAATGATATAAATCTGGGTGACACTATAGGATGATGCGGAGCACCTCATCTTCTTTCATAATCACTAGAAAAGGGCGAAGAGCCAAAGAAGTAAGAACATTTCACTTCTTTCACCATGCAAATAATTTAATCCCACGCCTAACACTAACAGCTGGTTGAACAGAAAATTACATTTTTTACGTTCAAAAAAAAAGAAAAAATACATTTTGATGCTAATGGAGTGTTGTCTAAGTCATTTGACGGGCAGGACACAGGTGACATACTTAATATTAAAAGGAATTCTAACAAGTATGTATCTAATTAGTAGGTAGCCTCAGTAAAGAAAAAAAAAATGAATTCACCAAATCCACAAACAATTGGCCTCATTCATAACTTGTCATGCTGATGGTGGTCAAACTCCAAAATATGCAAACTATCACTAACTCAGATTTGATTATGCAAGATCACCGCTAATCGAAACTACGGAAGTCCCAATCAACACGAATAGTGTAACTGTCAAGGAGATCATCACATGACCTTACAGTAGCAACCTATGCATCAAGACAGCTATCCCAGTTGCTTCAGCAAAGGATAAACTACCGGCTTCTTGGTAAGAGTCCAAAACAGCTCCGGGCATCCTGATGAATTCTTTAGGCCCTCAAACCCATCCGTCCAAATCAGCCAAGTAACCAAATCAAACTCGGGGTGCTTAACCTCTTCAGTTGCCGTACACCTGGTTAGCCTTCGTATATGGGGAAGGGTTCTTTTATAAGCTATAGCTTAGTTGTCCTATTGTGATAAGCATGCAGACTGAACGTTGTTATATATTAGAGTTATAATGGTTGATCTTTGCAGGTAACATCTGCACGCATGTAAACCGATGTTGATAGCCACCTCGGATATTAAGCTCATGTTTATTGTATTCACTATTCAGAAATTAAGAAGATCCTGTACTCCTCAGGATGAGTTCATTTAAGCTATGATAAATAAATAAATAAAAAGGAATGTCATGTTGGGAGAGGCTTTAAATAGTTTTGATGTTGCCTGATGACAAAAATATCCCAGCATATAGAAGCATGAAAGGTAGCAAAGCAATCTCTGGGAAAATTTGAATGCTTTATACAGCTTGCTCTTTAACTGAGGTTTCTTTTCCATACTGAAAGCGATTTTTTTTTCAGACCATTCTTTTGAGATTAATAACTCTTTTTTAGCGTTCAGTTTTTTTTCTTCTCGTCTATTTGCATACTTTCTATCTCTATTGCCCAACACATTTTTGTTCTGTGTGCTCATTGTGCTAGCAGAAATGCGAAATCAAGTGGTGGCCGATTTTTTAACCTCAAGTTGTCATATTAATTTTAAGTTATTAACCAATTCTAATATGCAGAATCTAGCAAGCATTTTTCTTGTGGTGTGTGGAACCTAGAAAGCATATTCGCTGTCCCAATCGATTTGACAAACAATACAGGGGCTTATTTGGCTATATCTAGTGACTCTGTCACAAAACTCTGCATTCAGAAACGAAAAGGAAAAGAAAAAAAGAAAATAATTTCGTGCAGAAATAGCTAGCAGCGTGATTGAATTAAAGCAAGGCTAATATTTGTGTGGGCGTCAAAGCCTACCCCGTGACCGGGCTGGCTGTCCATCTACAACCTAGGAGCTTACGTAGCTGGCGAGCTCATCATCAACTAGCGAGAAATTTGCGGTACTTTCTCGGCTGGGATGCTGATGCACACTCTGTTCGCCATCAGCTGCACGTCGCGTAGTCATCCACTACATGATCCGACGAGTCAAATCGATCAAACCAAAAGCTTCATCAAATAGAAAAAGAAAGAGTAAATTTCGGGAGATTCACATTCACCGCTGGGGCATTCGTGGTTGGTAATTATCCGTAATTATCCGCCGACACATAGTATATGCAGAGGATGAAGTTTTTATTTATAAAAAATATAATATTGGGTTTTTGTGGTCGTGGTCGATCAATTCCGGCGATTCGCGGGAGCCATCCGATCGGAGGACGCCGACCGATCTAGCGCGCCGAGTCGCCGCCGTCAGATTCCAAAAGCAGCAACAGCCAGCGCGCGCGCGAAACCGGAAGCGGAAGCTTCGAACGCAAATTAACGAGATCGCGGGAACAGGAGAGTTGATCACGTACTTGTTGTCGGGGTGGATGACGAGGTCGTGGAAGAAGCCCTCGACGGCGCCTTCCCCGGCGAGCGGGCGGCGCCTGGTGCGGCGGCGCGGGCGGAAGCGGCCGAGGCGGAGGTCGGAGCCGAAGAGCGCGAGGCGGCTGCCGCGGGAGGAGGCGATGTGGTCGCGCACCTCCTCCACCTCGTACTCCTCCTCCTCCTCCGGCTCCGTGCCGCCCTCCGCCACCCTCCGCTTCGACCCCAGCGGCCCCTGCCTCCCCATTATCGCAGCTTAACTACGTACCAACGGCTTACAGCAGCCGCGATAGGACGGAATCCCGTGGCGGCGGCAGGCAGGCGATGGTGGCGGTGGGGACCACGGTCGGCCGGCTGCGAGCGTGCGGCGTGCGTTTGAACTTGGAGGGAGACGGGGAGGTGGGGCTATCATTTATAGGCGCGCGCGCGGAGAGGCTGAGCTCACGGAAGGGTGCGTGGGGCAGAGCTGAGCAGAGGTGGAAGGGGAAGCCGTGAAAGGGTTTAACCGCGGCGAGCAGGGAAGCCAACAAGGGAAAAAGGAGGATAGATGCGTCGTCCTCCGATGATGGGCGGCTGTGGGATGGACGGCACGGCAGCCGGCAGGGGACTCCTAGCCCTGGCGCTGGGGGTGCCGGGAGAGCGAAGGGCCGAAAGAGCAAAACCAGAGGGGTTTGTATCATGGGAGATGTATTTCTTTATTTTTTTTTTATAACTAACGTAATGTACGTAGGTATGTATGTATACATGTATGTGCTTCAATCGATGTTGGATAACCATTGGTGTTACTTCTAATATTTTTGTAAAAAAGAAAGAAAGAAAAATTGCATCCTCTCGTAACCCTTTTCAATGCACTGTATCGTGGTGTTATTATAATCAAGATTACCATACCACTATGGCATCATTAAATTGACAAGTAGAAAGCAATTTCTACAATGTTGTATCGTTTTCGTTATTTGCTAGACCACTTAAAATAATTAATTGTCATATGTTTAATTTGTGTCTACGAATGTGAAAAAAATAAACATAATTCACTAGCTAGTATTGGATTGGATAATATCGAACCCAAGCTATATCACCATGATGTTACACTCAAGATTACCATACCACTATAGCATCATTAAATTGACATGTAGAAAGCAAGTTCTACAATGTTGTATCATTTTCGTTATTTGCTAGGCCACTTAAAATAATTAATTGCCCTCAATGTGGAAAAAAATAAACAAAAATTACAAGCTAGTCTTGGATTTGGATAATATAGAAGCCAAGCTATATCACCATGATGTTATAGATTTTTTCCTCTTAATTATATTTAATTAGTTGATATGTCACCAAAAGATCCTACATGGCCCTCATTTAATATGTACTCACTCCATTTAAATTATAAGGCATCTTGATTTTTCTAGATACGTTGTTTTAACTATGTATCTAGACATAGTGTATATCTAAGTGCATAGCAAAAATCTATGTATCTAGAAAATCCAAAACATTTTATAATTTAGAATGGAGGGAGTATGAAACAATGCAATGAGATTAGTCTTAGAGTTAAAATGAGCCCCTCATAGACTGTAGTTTCTTTAATTGCACCTTTTCAACAACCCATAGGCTCAAATGAAGAACTTAAGACCATAGTTCGTGTTTAAAAACATACATAGCACATATCTCAACCCTCACACATACATGTTAAGACCATGTATAATGAGGGTGCTTGACTAACCGCTTGCAGCGATGTTGCCAATCTTCTTTATGAAACCATGGAGGGCCATGAGGAGGCTTGAGATTGTGGGGGTTTTAGTGCCATCTTGGTTATTATGGGTGGGTTAGACCAAAATATTAAGCTTCGAGAGCATATACCACCATCTCTAGACTAACCCTTTTACATGAAGAGATGATGAAAGCATAACTGGGTTGGTGGTAGTATATGGTTCACTCGATGTGCAGAGTGGATCTAAGCCGGTTTGACTCTAGGAAATTACAATGGTTGTCACCTCTTTAAGATGCCACTGGTAAGGTACATGGCACCACATTGTCATTTCTGGTCCCCTAGTAACGTTGATCTATTATCACCGTCTTTGTTTTGCATTAGTCTAAGAAGAGAGCTTTCAGGGAAAGGAGATGTCATGCAGAACTTAACCATAAGAGTTGGACCCAAGTGGGATTGTGTATCTTGTTGATTGGACTAATGAGATAATTGCACCATAAATGGACCATTGCATTGTTGAGAGATTAGATTGTGGAACTAGGTTTCTCTTCTAGTCCATAAATGTGTATCATTCGAAATTTTCACATATATCTATACTCCCTATACATTCCAAAATGTAATGGATGGTTGGACTCAGAAATTATACTTTGACGTTTAATTTTTCTAATACAATATAATAGTTATTGCAACGAGATCATAACCAGAGGATAATATTTTCTTCAAATAGAAATAAGATAGTATTTCTACTTGTATAATATTTTACATCTTACAAAGCTAATTGGTTGAAAATTGTAAAGTTAGAATTTTGAAAAACATAAGTGGACATCTTGTAAAAAGAAATATGTTGCGGGAGAGACCTTGACTACCTTGGTCCCCTTCTCTAGTGGAGATGCAATTTGAAATAACCACGTGTTGTTGTGAATGTATTTGTGTGCACGAACCAAGACGAGCTAGATATCATAACCAAAAGATTAGCTTGAGTGATTCCACAATAAAGGAGTGATACATTGGTCGACGCAGAAGCAAATAATCTCGAACCGCCAACATGATGATAAAGGCCCAAAAATCACAAAGCAGTTAGGACAGCGTAGGTTATCGAGAATAAAGCCGAATTTGCCCTAAAAAGTGTAAAAAACATATAATATCCTGAATACTCTATGAATGTAGTAGTTGAAATGGGACAATGCAATGTTTCATCTATCTACACATCTCCCTTGAAAATATCCCTTAGAGGGATTTTTAAAGTCCCCTTATATAGCGAGGGCCGAGGGCTAATTTAGCATCAAGCAGGATAGGCTTGATCCTCGGCTACTGCTATTCGGACCATGGAACCCCTCCTAATCCTTTCCTATAAATTTGTAACGAATATCGGGTGTTTATAAATTTGTAACCATCGAGGATTCAACAAAATGGATCGGCAGGAAAGTAACGTCCTGTCAATATAATATAAGCTAATAATAAAATAAAAAGCACCCATCTCCAATCCTGTGCAAGTAGGAGGCCGTGCAGTGTACAGTAGTCCCCTAGTCGGCTCATCGGTGGTGCGCCGCAGCCGCAACTCATCACTCGCCGTCAGATCTCGGACACATCATATCGGCGCCGAAAGTTTGTGCTGTCGGAGCCAGCAACATGCGTGGCCAGTGGCCTGACGTTATTACGGTACAGGACCGCAACGCGCGTGACCGATGGAACACGAGCGTTCCGCTGTGTGTGTGCATCCTTTTTCACCCACCTTTTGACTGACACGCGTGGTTCGTCTCTGCACCGCACCCACTGAATCATGTGACCACACGATCTCTCTTCTCGGAGAGCAGGTTCAATCGGCTGATCCTGCCGGTGGGGGCGGATGTGTCGACCGCGCCGATCTCATCTTGTTCGATCGATGTGTCGGGGATCTCTGCAGGGTTCATCCACGTCGGAGTTCCGACGACCGCGCGCCTGGATCGTACTAGACTACTCCTATTTGCTGCGAACTGATTCTCACGCCACGGCGAGCGTACGACGTTGTCAGGAGGTCTAACGTAGCTCTTGACCAGTAAAATATTCATTTGTGGAGCTGTGATGGTTTAAGCCGATCGATGTTGATTTGTTGCGAAAGAAAAATAATGTACTATTCAAACAGGGTTAATAGTAGGTATACTAAATTTTTAACTAAGCTATTAGACAACTAACTGGCCTCCAGCCTACTTAGGCTAATTCACTACTACATAAATGATTTATACATGTATATCCTATTTTTTTTCAAGGGCACTTTACTTAGTAGACCATCTTTAACCAGCTCCGAAGTATTGTACTTCCTCCATTCTAAATTATAAGTCATTCTAACTTTCTTGAAGAGTCAAATTATCTCAAGTTTGACCAAATTTATATAGTTAAATAATAATATTTATAATACCAAATAAGTATCATTAGACTCTTTATTAATTATATTTTCATATTATACCTATTTGATGTCATAAATCTTTGTAATTGTCTCTGTAACTTTGGTCAAACTTGAGATACTTTTACTCTTCAAGAAAGTTGGAACAAGGCTTATAATTTGGAATGGAGGGAGTAGCTTACAAACTACATTTGGAATTACATTTTTAAGAGCGGTTCTTTTAAGTAAATCAACCATGAAATATATCTACTTTTAGGGGCGGTTGACTTAAGAGAACCCCCAATGAAAATATGACTTTTAGAGACGGATGCTTATGTCAATCGACCTTAAAAAATAGAGCATATATAAATTCAGAACTTCTCCAATAAAGTCGGGTGAGGATAAATTTTATATCAAAATTGTAGAGATGGATGGGATCCAAACTTTAAAAATATCCAAGGGTGAAACAAATTTCAGTTATCCCAAAGTCCAACTTAAAATATCCACTTCAGTTTTTTTAGTGGGTAATGTTGCACGTGTGAATGAACATCCACAAGTTCCTCAAAAAAAGAACATGGACTTATCTTCTAATTTCAATGGGTCATTTAGAGGATGGCCAATAATAGGGTCTATCATTAGCTCGATGTTAGTATTATATTATTTACAGACAATCGAGCCGAATCATCAAGTGCATACATAATGCATCATTGATATCAGGTCCACCGTACCTTATTCTCTCAAGAAAGCTTGTTGAAATCCAGCTGGCTATAAATGTGTATATAATTTTCTTTTCTTTAGGCCTGAGTGTTCGTTTAATTTCGTAAAACTAACTCAGTTCCAAATTACTTTGATTTTACCAAACATTAACTAAATTTGTTAGAAAAAACAAAACACAGACTAATTAAAATAGGTTTCGGTTAATCGGTAAAACGCAATACACCTCATACTTCTAGAGGAGGTAATACAACAACACATTTGCATAGCAAACCACTCAACAAGAAATGCATCAAGCAATAAAACAAAAGGAAAAACAGGAAAGAATGCTTCTAACAAATGAACCCTCATAGTTTTAGTGTTTAATATAATAGTATCTTAAAGAAATTTGGTTAACACCATATAAAAAAATTGAATAATCACCAGCCAACGAACAACGCCAAAGCTTAACTGAATAGATCACAAAAATTTCGGTTAACAAACTTTTTTTTGTTAAATCGGTTTAGCTCTGTTCGGTTAGTTGATTTCAGTGATACCTTTCCATCTTCTAACTTAGCGAAACTACACAAGGAATAATGTTTAGTTTGATCTCCTACAGATTGGAGAACTGAGTAAGGCCCAGTTTAGATCCAGAAAATTTTGCAAAGGAACAGTAGATTCCCCGTCACATCGAATCTTTGGACGTATGTCTGAAGCATTAAATATAGATAAAAAATAAAACTAATTACACAGTTTAGACGAAATGGACGAGACGAATCTTTTAAGCCTAATTAGACTATGATTAGACACTAATTGCCAAATAATAACGAAAATACTACAGTTGCATTTTGCCAAAAATTTTGGCAACTAAACAAGGCCTAAAACTCCACCAGGAGCATTTTGTTTCACAACACCATGCAACACTTAAATGGTATCATAAGCTTATAAAACCAAGAAATGAAATCGTGCATTGAAATCTTGTTTCATTTCCCCATCCCACACCTCTTTAGCTGATACTCACACTGGTCCATTTTATCTAGTACAGTTTGGAATGACACGGCCTTCTAGATTACAATTTAACCATTCATTTGCTTTATATTATATTATTTATGTTTATAAACTTATATTCATTGGATAGTATAATTTTTTTTTATAAATCTAATTATATAAAGTTTGTATTATAATAATTAAAATTATTAGTCCAATTATTGATTAAAGTTTTTAAAGTTTAAATTTTGATATACGTGTGTGCCATTGCAGACAGTAACATGAATGGACAGAAGTCCAAGGTGCTAAAGTTGGGCCTTGTTTAGTTCGGCCGATTTGGTGGCGGCTGAATCACTGTTCCGCACCGTAGCACACTGTAGCATTTTGTTTTTTAGTATAAAAAATTGTCCAAAAATTGATTAATTAGGCTCAAAATGTTCGTCTCGTAAAGAACAACAAAACTGTGCAATTAGTTTTTGATTTTATCTATATTTAGTACTCCATACATGTGCTGACATTTTAATGTGACAAGAAATCTTCTTTTTGCATAGTGGAATTTTAGGGAAAAATTTGCCTTGCAAAGGCAGCCATCCATTCCAGACCTCTTATTAAAAAGTTTCCTCGATTGGCGTGAGGACTCCCCGTAAAAAGGCAGTGTGTTGTTTATTAAGGCACCGTTTGGATGTCGAAATTTTTGGCAAAACGCTATTGTAGTGTTTTCGTTGTTATTTGGTAAATATTGTCCAATTATGGTCTAATTAGGCTTAAAAGATTCGTCTCGTCTATTTCGTCTAAACTGTGTAATTATGTTTATTTTTTATCTATATTTAATGCTTCATGCATGCGTCTAAAGATTCGATGAAAAATTTGACATTTTGAGGTGCAACTAAACAGGCCCTAAATTGGTGCGAAAGAGAGAGGATATCCGAGTCATCCTACCACGGGCCACTCCGTGGCCGCTACAGCTAGTCCACGCAGCATCAACGAGGTAGGGTAGCTGGCAATCATCCCAGTAGGAGATCTTTTGGCAGCAGATCGATCGAGCTGCCACAAGATTCCCGGACCGATCTAGCCAGTTTAGACTATCCGCATAGGTGGATCGTTATATTCATCTTCTAAAAGTAATATTCAATCTTAGTCATCATAAAATATATAGTTTCTCCGTATCCATCCATCCTCTATTCACTGTGGGACACACTTATCACTTTATCTAAATATATACATGTGACATCTTATTTTAAAGTATTTATTAAAACAAATTTAATGGTGAAATAGAAATTTAATTTAGTTTTTTTAGTTTATAAATAATAATATTTTTTATTAGTTAAAAAGAGTAGGGCCCGCAGCTGTGCATGCTGCTTTCCTGCTCCTGCCTCCCGCAGATGCTGCTCTCCCGCTCGGGGTGGGGGACATGGTACCACACCAACGCTACCGTGCCAGATATAGCGGAAGCCATGTCCGTAGCGTAGGCTTTTCAGTATTCACTGTAGGGCATTTTTATGCCATGTGCTGAGCTGTCCTTTTACCGGATGCGGATACAGTTCCCACTGCGGACGGTCTTAGGCTCGGAATCTCTGGTCCAACGGCTGGATTGGTCCACCTCGACCACCAACCACCACGCACAACAACATGCACGCCTGCATCTGCATGCGACGATGCCACTGCAGAATTCGGGACCAGCCAATTCCGGGCGGTCCTGCATGCACAGAATTTCTCCATTTTCGGCCTTGCACACGGTACGTCCTGCATCCAGGACCAAGACTCCTAGGTCCCATTACTCCAAGTTCACAAACTAACATTACGACTCTGCTTGCACAAAAATCGTGTACATATGTATATACATATCATTAACTAGACTCGTACGTGCACCGTGCACGTCGTATCGTATAACACATGCTAGTTTGTTGGTTACGTAGGCAAGGCAGGCAAGATGGACGCCGCTAGTCACACTGACCGACGATGTGCTGACGAAGAGGGACGAAGATAGCTCGGATAATTTTTGCCTCTGGTCCGATCAAACAGCTAGCTACATATCCTCTCCGCTTCGATCTATTTTTTTTTTTTGTATATGCTGAAGACCAATCAGGCAGCTTATTGTACGTGCACATACAGGAGCGAGCTCCTAGCTCCGCGGTGACGGCGCGGATGGTTGCGCGGGTCGCACTCCATCGACGTGATGGTGCTGCTGACCTTGACGTACGACGCGCGCCCGCCGTTGGTGTACACACAAGTGGACGTAGAAAACTCCAGGCGATGGAGTAAGCCGACGCACGGTAGACGATGATGATGAGCCTGAAGGCATTCTTCGGCCATATATGCCAGTTTCAGGCGGCCTTTTGGAACGTTATTAATAGTATATTCCCTCTGTCCCTTTTTATCTGTCGTTTGGGAAGTGTGTTTACGAGGGTAGCACATTTTCCGACCGACAGATGTTAAGGGACACATGAGCACTCTACAATAGAATCACACACAAGACTAGTTACACTTGTCTCTTTTATAATTTTGATTTGAAAAAAATAAAAAATAGGCTCTTGTTTGGCTAGAAACTTAAAGATAAAGTAGTGACTCTTATGTCATGCACGCATGCCAAAAGAAAGGTTTGTGCATGCAAATCTACGCATGTTAGTATATATTTTTTTGGAAATTCTCTGGCCAGGGCGTTCGATCGTCCGGACGGTCGTGTTCGTGGGACGCGGCATTAGCTCAACGGTCCAACAACGTCTTTAACCTTATCCTGCTGCCTCCATTATCCAGATGGAAGGATAAGGTTCTCTCCACCGCACGTGACTGAGGCCGAGGGGCCGCAGCCCACCGCGGTGGTGCCAATATACCATTATTCCTACCCCGATGGCGGCCGCGGCGCACTGCCCCATCCCGACAGCGACCATGGTGGCCATTCCTCGCCCAACAACAGCGCTCCCTCTCCTTACCCTCTGGCAGCGCTTCCTCCTTGCTTATGGATTCTGTCGCGATTCCCTTTCTTCCTCCTCAATGGTGACAGTGGCAGCAAGCTCCCTCCCCTCTTCCACCGATGGTGGCGGCAGCGAGCACCCTCCCCCACGCGGATCTAGATCCAGTTCCCATGGCACCTCAAGGGGCCTGTGGCGGGGCACAGAGCGCGACTATGATGGGCTCGACGACATCACGTCCGCCCTAGCCGGTCACTCCGCGCCACCGGCAAGCTTTACACCGATGAACTTCAAATGCCAACGAGCCTCCATTTCTCCCAAGCAGCAAAGAGATGTTGCATTGAAAGCGCATGTTGCAAGTGTACATTTTAGATGTTTCAGAGATATGTTGCAATTATTTCATGCGGGTGTTGCAGAAGCATATTGAGATGTTCCATATGTTGCAATAGTTATACATGTATGTTGCAAGATTTTGTTCCCTATGTTTCATTTGTTTTTTCAAACATATGTCGCAAGTGTTTTTATCTAGATGTTGCATATGCTTCACACATATGCTGCAAGTGTTTTATCTTGACGTTGCGTATGTTTTGCAATGTTTTTTAAGTGTTTTCTAGGTGCTTTGCAAGTGTTTTAGAAGCATATTTCAAGTGTTTCATCTGTCTTCAGACGTATGTTGCAAATGTTGCATCTTGATGTTTTAAAAGTAGATCGAGCATTGTATATGGAGACACGCGTGGGAAGCGGGAGGGGGCATGAGTAGTCCCCGTGTGCAGTCTGGCGGCGTGGGCGATGTCCGGGCGGCACGGGAGACGACCGGGGGCACGCTAGCGGAGATGTGCTGGCACGAGCGAATGTGGCCTGCAGGAGACGGAGTGCAGCGCAGGCGTTAGTCCAGATATCCAGGCGTCAGCCCTCCTGTTTTTTTTTCAAGGGAAAAGGGGATTATATTAAAAATCAGCACAATACATCTCTAAATTACATATGAAAAAAATCTAAAATAAATAAGACACTATATTCTATCTAAATTCTTCTATTGTCTTTTTCCTTCATGGCTTTCCTCGATACAGTCGAGCACCGAAATCAAAGTGCACTCCATATACCTAATACAACGATCGACCTCAAAACATTAGACAAAGATGCAAGATACAACATTCCGGAACCAATCCAAAACGCATCTAAATCGATGAAAGAAAATCGACAATTATATCATTTGGCACAGTATAGGACGGAGATCCATCACCTTCAATTCTTGATTTCCTCTCCGCCACCATCGATGATGAGATCGACGATCCGGGGTAGCTTTCTTGTTGGGAGTGCCCCAAATCACCTCTCCCCGTGTAGATAATGACCACAAATTGGCCGTCTGCCAATCAGGGGCGGAGCTACAGGGTATGTGAAATGTCCTTGTTTGGTTTTGGTAATTGAGTGACAACCTTAGGTGGACTAATTGTGTTTAATGAGAAATACACAGGAGATTAGTCCACAGGTGATGGTGTCATGGAGGAGCTCATTGCATATGAGACATGACATGGAGTCATGTGGCCAAGGTGGCAAAGATCAAGATGAGGCTTGGCTCGGCGGACCTGTTGCAAGTGTGAAGGGCAAGTCGGAGGCTTTGGAGCGATGGACCGTGAGGCGGTGAAGCTTGAGCAAGACTTGGCGCCGATGGACCGACGCAACAGTGAAGAGCAAGTGAGGTCAAGATCGATGAACCAATACGGTCATGTGATGATATGAAGTAGACCATATCATTTGGTGATTGGTTGGTGCATGTGTTGCATCAACGTCGGAGGAGATGGAGTGGAATGCGCAAGGCAAAGGTATAACCTAGGGCATTTCCATTTCACCGGTCATAGGTGTGTAGAGAAGTTTATGACCGGGTTTAGGATAGATGGCCGTACTATCAAGAGGGGCAAACTTGTTTGCATATCGGTCATCTAGTGCCACTCGTGTGATCTAACTATGCATCGTTGCTAGGATCGAGTGGCGTGGCAAGTTGAGTGGTTAACTCCTTCAGTAAAATAATTATGAAAATGCTAACACACGTGCACAAGGTGGTGGTCACTTGTTGGTGTTGGCACATTTACGAAGGCGATGAAGCTTAAGCGGTAGAGAGGATTTGGGTTCCTCTCTCCCTCCCGTCGAGCTTTGCGAGCGCGGGATTCAGGCGTTTTTGAGAAGTTGAAATGCCTATTTTCCACTACGCCGGAAGTCGGAAAAGAAACGGAGGCGAACGGAGGTCACAGAGGTGATCGGACGCTGCACCAGACGCGGTCATGGTATGACCAAACGCATCCGGTCAGTACAGCGCAGGCGCGGGTGCTAGGGTTTGCAACCGGCGCGTCCGGTCACTCGCGGGACCGGCGCGTCCGGTCAGGTGTCCAGAGGAAACTGAGTACGATCGGACGCGAGGCGCGTCCGGTCACACATGATCGGACGCGTCCGATCGTTGAAGGAGCTTACTGGACTCTAACCGGACGCAGGCACTGTCGCGTCCGGTCATCGCAAGGAGCGCGTTCGGTCGTTGCGTCGCGGGCACGTGGGTCAGTGCGATCAGCGCGTCCGGTCATCGGGACCGGCGCGTCCGGTCGTTATGAGAAGCGCGTCCGGTCATAGGGTTTGACCGTTGGCGCAGTCACCGTTGGAGGATCGGACGCGGCTGAGCGCGTCCGGTCATTTTGAGAGGCGCGTCTGGTCATGGGATTTGACCGTTGGCGCAGTGACCGTTGGAGGATCTAACGGTCGCATTTGAAATTTGAGGGACACGTGGACGTCACAGGGCGACCGGACGCGGTTGAGCGCGTCCGGTCAGTTACGACCGGCGCGTCCGGTCGTCCCGAGTTTTGCCCAGTGAAGGAGTAACGTCTCTATTTGACCGTGGGGTTATAAATAGATGCCTTGGCCGGCCATGGCCGGCAGCAGAGCACACTTTAGCCTTGGTGGCTTGTGTGGTAGTGCTTGGGAGCCCTCTAACTCACTCATGCTTGATAGTGTTCATCGGATCGAGTGAGAGAGCGATTCTAGTGCGTTGCATCGAGAGGATTGCATCGAGTGGCACTAGGTGATCATGTTGCAAGCCGGTGGTGCTTGTTACTCTTGGAGGTTGCCACCTCCTAGACGGCTTGGTGGCTTGCGACTCCGTTGAAGCACGCGTAGAGATTGTGCGTGGCTCCGGAGGAGGATTTGTGAGGGGGATTGTGCTCACCCCGCGGGGATCGCGAAGAGCAACTCTAGTAAAGCTCGTGGCTTGGAGGATCCCTATCTTGAGAGTGGATGTGTGGCACCCGCTGAGGGTTTGACTCTTGATAGTCAATTAGCTCGTGATCCATCAAGTGGGTGTATCGCCACAACGGGGACTAGCTTGGTGGCAACCAAGTGAACCTCGGTGAAAAACCGCCGTGTCAACATTGTGTACATCTTCTCGGTGGTTTGCTTTCGATTCATAAGCTTGTATTTACATTCATATACTTGTGCTTGTGTAGTTGCTCTTGTAACTAGTTTGCTTGTGTAGTTAGCTAGTTACCTTCTTGCTTGTGTAGCATAGAAGTAGCTCCCGTTGCGTGGCTAATTTGGTTTGTGTAACCTTGTTAGTCATATTGCTTAGTTTGTGTAGCTAAGTAATTTGCGCTCTCTAGTTTGTCATTAGTTGCCTTGCTATTGAGCATTGCTAGTGAGCATAGGTGGCTTCGTGCTTTTGCTTACTAGAATTGTGTAGGAGCTCCCCGGCTTTGCTAAAGTACTAGTGCATAGGTTTGTATGACCTTGCTCTAGAATTATTTAGGAGAGCTCTTGCTAAGGAAAGCACCTTAGTTATATAATTAGGATCTTTGTGAGGTGCTTGTGAACTTAGATAGAGGGGTGTAGTCTTGGCTAGACCGATAGTTTTAATTCCGCATTTGTTTCGGTTTGCCGACGCGATTATTTTTAGAAAGGACTATTCACCCCCCCTCTAGTCCGCCATCTCGACCCTTCAATTGGTATCGGAGCCCGGTCTCTCATTTGTGGTCTTCACCGACCTGAGAGGATGGCGGAATATGGACTAAATGTTGATTGTCCTCACATGTTTGATGGCACACACTTTGCATGGTGGAAAAATTGGATGATATGCAATTTTAAGTTTATTTGCCCTCAAATGTGGTGGATGGTAGATGTAGGCTTTTCTCATGTGTTGGATGAAGATAATCTAACTCAAGCACAAGAGAAATGCCTAGATCTTGACATCCAAGCTACTAACATCATGTATCGATCTTTGGATGATAGCATCTTTGGTAAGATCATGGACCTCAAATCCGCTCATGAGATATGGGCCTATCTCAATGAAAAGTATGGAGCTATCACCAATGATGACGATGATGTCAAGTCCAAGGAGGTTGCACATGATGATGTTGAGCATGACCACAACACGATGGTTGTGGAGGATTGCTCCACCTCATGGTCAAGTGATGATGATTATCGATCTACCACAAGTTCACTTGACAAGGATGATGATAATGCATCAAGTGTTGCAAGTGATGTTTCTACCCCAAGCACACTTGATGGTGACAACATTGGTTCATGCTCGGGCCTTGATGATGCTACTACAAGCCCATCCACTACATCACATTGCTTCATGTCACTAGGTGACACAAAGGTATCAAATGATAATGTGATTGATCATGTTGATTCATATGATGAGCTTGTTAGTAGACTTGCTAGCATGAACATGTCTTTAGAAAATGAGAAAGCTAAAACCATGAAATTGGAAAATAAAAACTCATTTCTAAAAACCACATGTGAACAACAAAAGCATCTACTTTATGTTACTACTTGTTCACATGAGGAGCTAAAATTGTCTCATGAGGAACTTAGTGTTTCTCATGATAATTTGATACAAGAACATGCTTCTCTCTTTAAGATGTTATTAAAGAAAATTAAAATTAATGAGAGCTCATCACATGGATCAAATGATCAATTGCAAAATGTGACTAACCCATGTGATGTAGGGAGAAAGCATGTATCCACCTCTTGTGATGACTTATTAGATATGCCATGTTCTTCACATATATATGCTTGTTCTACTTCTATGTCTTGTGAGACTAACATTTTGAAGGAGAACAATGAGCTCAAAAGTGAAGTGAAGAATTTGAGCAACAAGTTAGAAAGGTGCTACAACTCAAAAGTCACCTTTGAGCATATGTTAAAAACTCAAAGAAACTTTGGTGACAAGAGTGGCCTTGGTTTCAACAAGAGCAAGAGGAATATGACCAAAGGGGAAAAGAAAAGAGAAAGAAAGATGAAGAAGCTAGCTCGAGAGAAGCTCTCTCATTTCATGTGCTACCGATGCCATGAAGTGGGTCATCTTCACCAAACATGCCCCAACTTAGAGAAGCTCAAGTTGAAGAAAGAAGAAGAAAGGCTCAAACGCAAGTGCTTCAAGTGCCATACATGGGGTCACTACACCTCAATGTGCCCAAGCAAGAAACTAGTGAAGCAACAAGAAGAGCCTCAACCAAAGCCACACATTGAGCATGAGAAGAAGAAAAAGAAAACAAGAAGGGGTGGAAGAGGAAGGCATCCTATGCAAATCCAAGATGCCAAGATGATGAGCAAGATTCAAGATAAGAAGAGAGATTTGGCTCACATCAAGTGCTTTAAGTGTGAAGATATGGGACACTTTGCCTCGGGGTGTCCCACCAAGCTTGAGAAGAATGCTCAAGCAACTCATGAGAGGCAAGGCAATGAAGAGCATCACATGAGCAAGGAAGAAAAGGCTCAACCAAATAGAAGATGCTATTCATGCCGGGAAAGGGGACACATGGCTCATTCATGTCCCCTAGGTAATAATTATAAGCCTAGTTCAATTGATAATACTAATATGCTTAGAAAGGATGGCAATGGTACCTCTATTGTTGCTATTGCAAAACATCCCGCTACCCATACTAAGGTTTTGCCTAAGTATGTTGCTCCTAACTTGAAAGGACCCAAACTTGTTTGGGTACCATCAAAAAGTGGATGATTGTTTGTAGGTACCATCGGCATTGGAGGCTTGATTCATTTGGATTCATATTGGTCATCATATGTTGAATCAAGTTTTAAAGCTTAGTGCATATTCTATCCCAATGCCAAGTCAAAATAAGTAAAGTCCAAGTGCTACAACATACAAGTGCAATATTAAAGATTGTGGTGATTTATTGGATATATTTGATGGCTTGCAAATATTCAAGTTGAAAGCTTGCTATTGGATGATCATGAGCTAACCAAGGTATATCTCTAGTTGATCAATTTATTTGGGTGCATATGAGTTGATTGAATTGGATATATATGCAATGTTGCTTGCTATGAGATGATTGAATGGATTAAATGCCTAGCAATCAAATTTGGATTGATTTGAGTTGGATAAATTCATGAGATAACATTTAGTAAGTGGATTGGATGGATATATGTCTTGTGAAAGTTTTCAAACAAGTTAGTTTCAAGTTTGATTCACTTTTAATGAAGAATAGCTCATGTATTGAAATCTGTCCTACATTAAAAATCTGAGCTAGCAGTGATCTTAGCCATGTTTGAGTGATCAAATCTATTTGGATTGGCGTGAAATTTAGTATACATGCTCTACACTTATGAAAGAAGATGCTGTAGAAATTTCATGAGAATTGGATAAGAGATGCTTCGGTTTTGGAGTGCATCTTGTCAGCTATAGTGCAGCAGTTTTCAGCATGTAGCAGTGGTGGAAGATTTGAAATCTGGTAGCAATCTAAATGTCAAATGAATCTCAAATTTTTACAGTTGCTATATGACTTAGTGAATCACATCTCCACTGAATTTTATGGCATTTGGATCTGTACATTAGGAGATATGAATTATTCTTTGAAGGGTACAGAATCTGCCAGAAAAGTGACAATTATTGGATTGATCTAGAGTCACTTTAAGTGAAAGGTCCTCAAGTTGGAAACATATTTATAAGTGTCTGAGGCACCTAAGTTTGGTTTTGAATTAATCTAGAAGCATGACAAGAAATGAGTACAAGGGCATTGATTGTGGAATGTACTTAGTGTACAAATTTGGTACTCAAATTTGAAAATGAAGATCAAACTCAAGATGAAGATGAGGTTCAAGTTCTAATAATAATTGGAGATCATTTGGTAGAAAGAAAAGGACTTAAAGAATAATTCAAGGTTACTCATCAAGTTAAGTCCATAGATCAATCAATCAAAGGCAATTCAAGTAAGTGTCAAGGATGGTTCTTTGGAGAGAGGTCACTTCTCCCTGCTGAGGGGGCTTGCCGCCCATGGGTGGGTAAACCGAGCACCGGCTTGGAAGGCTAACATGGAAGTGATGAATTCAAGGGATATTTGAGATGCTTAATTGAAGCAATCAATAGGGTTGATCAAGAAAAGCAAGCAACACCCAAAAGAGAGCTAGTCATGGTTATAAAATTGGTATCATAAGTACTTCTCTCACGCAAGCATTGATCAAAGAGAAAAAACAAGCCAACCACAACAAGAGATAATGCACTTGATTATTAGTGGTTCTCATTTCATATGGGTGAAGAATGGATTTCTCTATAATGATTGGTCTTCACCAAGCTTATAAATTGGACTTCACATTGCTATTGGAGTAATAAATTGGAATCTATGTGACTATCCTCTACTCCAATATAACAAAGGTATCATTGTAATGTGCATGATCATTTCATCCCTTACTAGTATGCGATTAGTGCATATAGTACATGCTTACTAGGATCATGCATAACAAATGAAATGTTTAAATTCATAGCCTACCACTATTGCTTGAATTGTTTAAATAATCTAGTGGTATGTGTATGAATTTGTTCATGAGCTAGTGAACCCAAGTACTTGATCTAGTTTGGATTGCTAACAAGTGACAAGTACAATATTGGCAAGATAACCCTTAGTATGAGGAGTAAAGAAGCTTGTCATTGGATCAAACCGGACTTAGAATCTTAGGCAAATCAACTTAGTTCAAGTCATACTAGAAGCTCATGACAATGATATGGGTACAAGCATAAGACAACAATGCAAATGGATATCTAGGGTGTTTCAAATGGTATCTAGACTCAAAATATTTCTTCAATTGGTATTTACAAGTGGTGTCAAGATCATGATCTACAAGTGATATCCTACAAGTGGTACTCATGAAGAAAGCAAATGTTCAAGAAAAGATCATATTGATAAATCCTACAAGTGGTTCCATGATAGAGGATTCTTCAAATTAGTATCACACCCTTATTCGTGGTATTTCTACACATGATATCAGTTATACAAGTCAATGGTTCCACAAGTGATCCTCAACTTTAAGTGATCATCAAATAAAGAAAGTTCCCTCACACACAAGAGCTCAAGATTATCAAGTGAATGACCCATGCTATGACATAGGGGGAGGAGCCCCACCTAATGGTATCAAGGTCAAAGATCCTAAGTGGTATCTTAAGAGCAACATACAAGTAACGTCATTCCAACATGTGCAGTGATGTCCATCAACAACGCAATATTCAAGTCTCAACCATCTACCCCAATGCAAGCCTTTGTATCAATGAGAAATACACCTTTTATGGAAATTGATGACAAAGGGGGAGAAGTTGGAACAAAGATATATCAATACACCAAGAGAGGGGTTTGGGGACATCATGAGAAGATGGAGTTTGGACATGGAGATGGACAAAGAGGGAGCAACATTGAAGAAATGAGAAGGATCAAAATTATCAATACACCAAGAGAGGGGTTTGGGGACATCATGAGAAGATGGAGTTTGGACATGGAGATGGACAAAGAGGGAGCAACATTGAAGAAATGAGAAGGATCAAAATTATCAATACACCAAGAGAGGGGTTTGGGGACATCATGAGAAGATGGAGTTTGGACATGGAGATGGACAAAGAGGGAGCAACATTGAAGAAATGAGAAGAATCAAAATTCTTGGACAAAAGAAGCACACAAGTAGGGGGAGCAAGCTCATGAACTTTGTTTGATTACATTTGATATGTGCATATTCATGTGCTTGCTTGCATTGCATAAAGTTTTTAAATTCAATATGCATGCTTGTGTGGTGTTTGCTAGTTATAGAACTTGAATGATGATATGATAACTAGCATGCATAGGATGATAGCTAGACTTGTGTTTATCATGAAAAACTAGAACCTTGCTTATAATGTTGATCTCACGGGGTTTCTAGTATTTTTAATGTCTAGCTACTCATGATGCTAAGGATGATGGCAAACTTGTCATTTTCCAATGATATCGAGCTATCAAATGGTATCGAACTACAAAGGTTTATTCTATACACCTTAGCATCACTTAGTAGTGCTAACCCTCTCACAAATTTCATATTTATGCATATGTGCAAGCTTGAAACCAAACCATTTGAGCACATATGTAGGGAGAGTTATCACTACCAAGTTGGATTTTATGGTGCTTATCCAAATCCTAACATAGAGCTTAAATGTTGGATAAGTGGCATAAAGTCCAAAAGAACTTAATTTCTATATCTTTGTAGAGTTGTCATCAATTACCAAAAAGGGGGAGATTGAAATGTCCTTGTTTGGTTTTGGTAATTGAGTGACAACCTTAGGTGGACTAATTGTGTTTAATGAGAAATACACAGGAGATTAGTCCACAGGTGATGGTGTCATGGAGGAGCTCATTGCATATGAGACATGACATGGAGTCATGTGGCCAAGGTGGCAAAGATCAAGATGAGGCTTGGCTCGACGGACCTGTTGCAAGTGTGAAGGGCAAGTCGGAGGCTTTGGAGCGATGGACCGTGAGGCGGTGAAGCTTGAGCAAGACTTGGCGCCGATGGACCGACGCAACGGTGAAGAGCAAGTGAGGTCAAGATCGATGAACCAATACGGTCATGTGATGATATGAAGTGGATCATATCATTTGGTGATTGGTTGGTGCATGTGTTGCATCAACGTCGGAGGAGATGGAGTGGAATGCGCAAGGCAAAGGTATAACCTAGGGCATTTCCATTTCACCGGTCATAGGTGTGTAGAGAAGTTTATGACCGGGTTTAGGATAGATGGCCGTACTATCAAGAGGGGCAAACTTGTTTGCATATCGGTCATCTAGTGCCACTCGTGTGATCTAACTATGCATCGTTGCTAGGATCGAGTGGCGTGGCAAGTTGAGTGGTTAACTCATTCAGTAAAATGATTATGAAAATGCTAACACACGTGCACAAGGTGGTGGTCACTTGTTGGTGTTGGCACATTTACGAAGGCGATGAAGCTTAAGCGATAGAGAGGATTTGGGTTCCTCTCTCCCTCCCGTCGAGCTTTGCGAGCGCGGGATTCAGGCGTTTTTGAGAAGTTGAAATGCCTATTTTCCACTACGCCGGAAGTCGGAAAAGAAACGGAGGCGAACGGAGGTCACAGAGGTGACCGGACGCTGCACCGGACGCGTCCGGTCAGTACAGCGCAGGCGCGGGTGCTAGGGTTTGCAACCGGCGCGTCCGGTCACTCGCGGGACCGGCGCGTCCGGTCAGGTGTCCAGAGGAAACTGAGTACGATCGGACGCGAGGCGCGTCCGGTCACACATGATCGGACGCGTCCGATCGTTGAAGGAGCTTACTGGACTCTAACCGGACGCAGGCACTGTCGCGTCCGGTCATCGCAAGGAGCGCGTTCGGTCGTTGCGTCGCGGGCGCGTGGGTCAGTGCGATCAGCGCATCCGGTCGTTCGATAGGCGCGTCCGGTCATCGGGACCGGCGCGTCCGGTCGTTATGAGAAGCGCGTCCGGTCATAGGGTTTGACCGTTGGCGCAGTGACCGTTGGAGGATCGGACGCGGCTGAGCGCGTCCGATCATTTTGAGAGGCGCGTCCGGTCATGGGATTTGACCGTTGGCGCAGTGACCGTTGGAGGATCTAACGGTCGCATTTGAAATTTGAGGGACACGTGGACGTCGCAGGGCGACCGGACACGGTTGAGCGCGTCCGGTCAGTTACGACCGGCGTGTCCGGTCGTCCCGAGTTTTGCCCAGTGAAGGGGTAACGGCTCTATTTGACCGTGGGGTTATAAATAGATGCCTTGGCCGTCCATGGCCGGCAGCAGAGCACACTTTAGCCTTGGTGGCTTGTGTGGTAGTGCTTGGGAGCCCTCTAACTCACTCATGCTTGATAGTGTTCATCGGATCGAGTGAGAGAGCGATTCTAGTGCGTTGCATCGAGAGGATTGCATCGAGTGGCACTAGGTGATCGTGTTGCAAGCCGGTGGTGCTTGTTACTCTTGGAGGTTGCCACCTCCTAGACGGCTTGGTGGCTTGCGACTCCGTTGAAGCACGCGTAGAGATTGTGCGTGGCTCCGGAGGAGGATTTGTGAGGGGGATTGTGCTCACCCCGCGGGGATCGCGAAGAGCAACTCTAGTAAAGCTCGTGGCTTGGAGGATCCCTATCTTGAGAGTGGATGTGCGGCACCCGCTGAGGGTTTGACTCTTGATAGTCAATTAGCTCGTGATCCATCAAGTGGGTGTATCGCCACAACGGGGACTAGCTTGGTGGCAACCAAGTGAACCTCGGTGAAAAACCGCCGTGTCAACATTGTGTACATCTTCTCGGTGGTTTGCTTTCGATTCACAAGCTTGTATTTACATTCATATACTTGTGCTTGTGTAGTTGCTCTTGTAACTAGTTTGCTTGTGTAGTTAGCTAGTTACCTTCTTGCTTGTGTAGCATAGAAGTAGCTCCCGTTGCGTGGCTAATTTGGTTTGTGTAACCTTGTTAGTCATATTGCTTAGTTTATGTAGCTAAGTAATTTGCGCTCTCTAGTTTGGCATTAGTTGCCTTGCTATTGAGCATTGCTAGTGAGCATAGGTGGCTTCGTGCTTTTGCTTACTAGAATTGTGTAGGAGCTCCCCGGCTTTGCTAAAGTACTAGTGCATAGGTTTGTGTGACCTTGCTCTAGAATTGTTTAGGAGAGCTCTTGCTAAGGAAAGCACCTTAGTTACATAATTAGGATCTTTGTGAGGTGCTTGTGAACTTAGATAGAGGGGTGTAGTCTTTGCTAGACCGATAGTTTTAATTCCGCATTTGTTTCGGTTTGCCGACGCGATTATTTTTAGAAAGAACTATTCACCCCCCCTCTAGTCCGCCATCTCGACCCTTCAGTATGCCGGGTATGCACTGGCATACCCTGCACAACCTGTATATATCTCTACTATAATTGACCACTTCGAATTATTTTAGGTCCACCAACGAAAGCGTCCCCCACTGAGTAGTCTAACTATTGTGTACCCAGAAAATTACACACAGAAAATTACCTCCATTAAAATCAAGGGCTACTAAAATAGCTAAATCAAATCGGACGGCCAGGATTCGATGTGTGATGCAGGCATCTCACCCCGCTTCTCACGCAGCCTCACCCCGCCCCCACCCTGACATGCACTCCGCCCCCCACGCGCCCTTCGCACCTCTGCGAACAGAGATCGAATCTCCGCCTACTCCATCTCAATTTTCTCTAGGAAAAACAAAACTCGGCCCGGAAGTTGAAAACGCTAGGCGGAGCCGGGAGACGGCCGCGGCGGCTCCACTCCACGCTCAGGAGCGACCGTGCCTAGGGTTTGGGGGGACCCGTCGGCGGCGCCTTCAAGGTCGTCCCGCTCCAGTCCCCGCTGCCGCCCGTCGAGGTGAGACCAACTAGAAATTCCCCAGCCTTGGTTCCTTGCGTGCGGTTTGATCTCGTCGATTCTTGCCCGTGGTTCCCCATGCGCCATCGAATTCGATGGCGGCCAACGTGGGGAACAAGATCCGCAACGCCAAGTTGGTGTGAATTCCTATCCCGAGCGCTCAAATTCAGTTCTTGGTTAAACCGTGGATCGAGTTGCGGCCGGCCGGATCTTGATCACCAGTACTAGGCTGCGTGTGGGGCTGTTACGATCGTATTCTGTCTTTTCCTTTGGATTATTGCGCTGGGACAAATAGATGGGGTCCTTGTGTTTACGGTTGTTGGTACATGTTTTTAAGAATTTATTTATGCCTCTTTTTCCCGAATTTTCTAATTTATGTTTCTGGATAAGTGTTTTGGCTTCTTGGTAATTTGTGCGCAGAGAAATAGTAATAGTAATTTTAGCTGGTAAGGTTGACAACTGTAGAGTGATCAGTTTAGTTGACCTTCGATGCTGGTGGTAACTGAACTGCTAATTGATCCCTGTTTGTGAATAAATTCCGTTGCTTAGGGAGCTTTCATCTTGCATTTTGATCATTCGTCATGTGAATATCAGTGTTTCATCTTGGAGATGTGGGCGCTGGCAAACTCTAGCTTGGTTCTTCGATTTGTTAAGGGACAGTTTGTTGAATTCCGGGTGAACCTATAGAAATACTTCTGGTACTGAGAGAGAGACTGGATCATTAGCTTTTGGTGTCGACGACCAGCCCCATATCCCCATGATGATCCGAGGACCACGAGCACCAACGGCAGGTACACAAGCACCCACAGCAGGGGGTGGCCGACCTCCTTGTGAAGTGTGAGATGCCACCGTCGATGCTGCGCGAGGTGGCAGTGGAGATGGCCCGTGAGATGGTCGCATAACTAGAGAAGGAAGGCGGGACCACGGTCAAGATGCTCTTCTCCTACGTCGATAACCTCCCCACAGGGTTTGTGCTTTTGAACTTGTCTTTCTTGCTTTGTTTGATCAGAGGATGATTTCACGTTCTGTTGTCTTGAAGCTATTTTTAGTAACTGTGTTTTATTGGATCAATTGTATGCACTGAATGTTTTTTTATAGATGAAAACCTTCTGCTAAGTTGATGTTTCTATGGAATCAGGTAGGTGAAGATGTGGTGGCTGAACTGCAAACAACTATGGAAAAGCAAGGTCTGGACATGCTTGTAGCTGCATTGGTGAGTGTCCACAGATTTTTTATACTTTATAAGCAACTTGTGGTTTCAGTAGATCTTGTGATGAAACAGATTAATGATGTTGTTGGGACTCTGGCTGCAGAAGGTACTATGACAAAGATGTTGTTGGTGGTGTAATATTTGGCATCGGCACAAATGCAGCATATGTTGAGAAGGCAAATGCTATTCCAAAATGGGAGGATGAGCTGCCCAATTCAGCAGACATGGTAAGATTTGAGCCTTCGAGACCACATTGTTTTTACTAAATCTAACAGTACTCAAAGAATGATTGTTGACTTCATCGTGGCCGACAAGCAGCTGTCAGTTCTTATTTTTGCTAATTTCTTTTGGTTTTCCTTTTTTTAAGGTCACAGTGGTTCAATTGTTTGGATTTTCTAGGATATATATTTTTTTCAGTTCTTTCTTGGAAGGTTACATTAGGTGTAGATGGGGGATCTCAGAAGCATAAATGTTTGTTGTTTTTTTAACTGGTAAATTGTGGTGCAGTGGAGACGTGACATGGCCTTTGCTGGAACTGGTGTTCATCCAAAGAGGAGAGATGAGCTTATCAAGGCAGGTTAACTTTCAGAACCTGTAAAAAGTTCATGGATATGTGCTCATTCTTTTCATGGAGCAGCGTGCTTGCCAATTTTTAGATACAGGTTTTTAGAAAACTGCATTTCAAATTTCATAGAATTAACTTTGTGACTTGACTAGCTGTGGATCTCATGGAACCATGCATCTGAATTTCAGCTTCCATTAATTATGTTTTTGCTTTGTAGTTTTATTACTTGATCATTGTTTCATGGACTGGTTGACTACACTCTGAGCCATCTATTTGTTATGAAAAATTCTCCAAAGTCCAAACAATCACCAGAGATACCCTTTTAACTATTTTAATCTCCACCTCTTAGGAATGGACTGAAATTTGTTCGTTTTGTTCTTAAGTGCCTTTTTCTGCCAATAATCCATGCAGGTTACAGGGTGTGAAAATGTCAGAAAGGGCTTTGAAAGATCTCAATATTTCTCAATTAGTAGACCTGAAGAATGGAAAAGACAATTCTGTGAAATCCTGCATCACCAAGCCTGTGTTGAATGGCAACAAATGTGCCAACAAGGAAGAAAAGGCTCCATCTGCTTGCGAAGACGCTGTGACTAATGGAAATGAGGCTGTAACTGCATATGTGGAGTACATTGATTCTGCGTACTCCTAAGGCAAAATTTTGGGACTCCACTTTTTTTTATGCAATCATGGGATAATGATGATACACTTAAAGATCTCACATATTTTAGTGTGCTTGGTTGTGTTTTTCTTTGATTTGATGTCTTGTGCCATTTAGTTGCAGCAAATTCAGAACTCAACTGCAATCATGATTGCGAGGATGATTGTGGAACAGGATGACACAAGAGGTGATGGCACAACCTCCACTGTGCTTTTTTATTGGGGAGCTAATGAAGCAGTCTGAGCGGTGCACAGATGAAGGTATTTTGTTAATGTTCTAGGAACATGTCTAATCTTCTCTGGGTTGGTGTATTGATTTAATTTTTGGTTTCTGAAACTTCTTTGTAATTTATTTGAGATATCATGTTGGCATTTACGAAATTAATGTACAACCATATTTGTACCCATATAAGCAGATTTTCAGTAGTTACACTATACAATTATGTCAGAAGATGTACCTGCCATCTGGCAGTAAGAATTTGGAATTGATGTTAATCTTTCTGGATAATATTTTACTGTGGATTGTGGTTTGGAATTCCTGAACTGAGTAGCCACTATTTTTTATTCATCTTGCTACCTTGATCAATGTATTTGTGTTTTCCTGCTAGCAAATTTTAGTCACACATCTGTTTGGTAAAATTGGTTCAAATCAGTTAAGAAACAAATTTATGTGCTGTTTAATTTTCAAAGTTACAGTTCGCAGCTTTTTTAAAGTGATTAGTAGAAATGAAATTGAATTGAGCTAGAAGTTGATTAGTTTCTCACTTCATTTTAGGTCTCACTTTCGTTAGTTTTTGATTGCGTTGCTCATCTTTTCTTCACTGCTAGATGATGACTGAAGATAGTTCAGGATATTTTTCTCTGCAATTGTTAATCTGTGTGTAAATATCATTACATCAATGCAGTTATTGAGTTAGAAGATACATGCATCGGTGCAGTTAAAGCTCCGGTTTGCTAAGCCCCACAGTCCTATTGCTGCGAGTTGGAAGAAATAACTATGGTACGGGATTCGCGGAGGGGAGGAGGAAGCCACGGTGCCCATACGCGCCCATGCCCTTCGTGGAGGGGAGGAGGAGAAGCGGCGGTGCCCCTACCCACAGCCTGCTCATGGAGGATCTCCTGGCTTGCGCCGTGCCAGTGAACCCAAAGCTCGCAGAGGCGTGGCGCGCCACCGTTGATGCCTGAGTTGAGCATGTCGTGGCGCTGGTGGAGAGCGATTCGGTATGGTGGTGGTCCTATGATCCCTCCTCTGCCCTCTGTCTTAGATGAATGAAATTCGCCTCTTCTTCCATGGATATATATGTTACTGTTTTTTTTACTGTGTGGTAATTGTCTTCTGTAGAGAAATTCCCTTACGATGGTAGGATTGAAGTAGTTTAAATTTCATGGTCATGAATTGCAGCCAGATGGAATTATGTTTATATATTTGTTGCATTAAGCGGAATCAAGGGTTCCTCTGCTTCAATAAGAAATTTGAGGACACCAATGGGAATGGCTCCAACCACAGTTTACTGAATAGGTAGTTCAGAAGGACTGTATTATTAGTTTAAATGTGTTGTGTGTAGAATAAAAACTCCTGCTTCACAAGGATGTACCCTACTGTATTTGGCATTATGCTGGCCGCTCTCTTGCCTTCCTGCTGTGCAAAACGGAGATCTCGAACCCTGTTTAAGCTATTTGGCTATCTGAACGAGGCGCAAATCATACACCATTACATGATACTATCCTGGTATACTTAATTAAAAAAAATAGATATTATCATGGCATATATGTTCAGGACACTATATAGGAAATTAATAACTTAACTTATTATTATCTGTCATGCACAGCTATCAACTTCACTGAGGATGGAATTCTTGGTGGTCATTTTGAAGAGTCGTGTAAATGAATGTTTTGACAGCTTCCCTGTCATGATTAAGGACTTAGGCAGAATATAACTTATAGATGGTTAATACAAAAAATAACTTTACTATGCCTTCTTATGCAAAAGTGTTTCCCGAATTGTATGCAAAAAATCATTGGTTGTTTTCATGTGCATCCCGATGATAAAGCCGTGACGTTAGCACGGGTATTATACTAGTATACTATATGTATACATGTATTTGGAAGCAAAGTCAATCGAACGACACGGCTGCCGGCTGCTTTGCGACCTCGACGGCCTTTTCAGGCCCACGTGGTGACGCAGGCATGAGGCCACACCTCACATGACGGCCTTTCAGGCCCACGTGCACGCGGCCACATGACGGGAGGTCAGGACTCAGGAGGGTTCTCGCGTCTTACCTTCCAGCCGTTCGTGATCGAGGTCGTGGTGCCCTGGTGGTCTCCCTTAATTGATGGGAAAGATGCTTGCTGCCGGTTGCCGCCCAGTCATCGTAGCCTCATTCATTCTGGCATCGATCGAAAACCATCATGACCTCGTCCAGGTATTGAAGATTCAGACTTCAGAACGACTCTGCAATGGAGTCTTGCCCGTAGTCTCGAATTAATGAATCTGCACAGGCGTTCAGGCCAAGCTGCAAGTACGCAACATCGAGATCAACATATCCACGTTCCGCCTAGGCTGCTCTGCTGCTGCCTACGCTTCCGCAACTAACTCCCACAGTCCGATTGCCGGCCACCGAGATGAGGTTCAATCTCTGCTCTTTTCTTTTTTTTAATCCTATCGATTTTCATTGCTAATATCATTGAGTTGTCTCTATATTTGTAACAATATATTGTTTAGCTGTTTATATTGTAATTTATGGATGTTTTCAATTAAATCTTCAAATTGAAGATTTATCGTGTACTTTAAATTCACGTATATCGTATTATATGTTATAAATTCATATTTCTTACCAAATTATCAAATGATTTTACCGAACTATATATGAAAATTTTTGGCTGGCATACCCTAGAGCAAAATCCTAGATTCACCACTGCTGCCAATGAAATCGACATTTGCGACGATGACCTCGTCGTTGCAATCACCAAAGTTGTCATAGGAAATATGATTTAGACAAAAAATCATCTGATTTCGTTGTTAGATTTATTTAGACTAAACCCTAAACAAACTAGTACATCTATAAAATACAAAGAAGAGAGATGAGAATCCTCTCCTTCCTATCACCGGTGCGTCGATGAGACTCCTCTCCTTATCACCGGTAGACGCACCGGAGAGGAAGGAGAGAGCCTAAGCGGCAGGGGGCGACTGCGAGGAGCGAGGGCCAGCGGCGGCGGTGTTTCCTGGCGGCGGCTGCGTGCATGTTAGTATATTTTACTATTTCATCTGAGATGAGATTACACTCCGTATGTTGATAAACCTCAGATGATATATATATATATATATATATATATATATATATATATATATATATATATATATATATATATATATATATATATATATATATATATATATATATATGGGAGCGTATGCTATGGAAACTAGCTTCTTGTGGAAACTATGGAAACTTTAATCTAAGTCCACATGATTCTAATCCGATGATCTCAGATGAAGGTGGGTCATTTATTCACTTAAACCCTCCCACCAAGATTCTAATCCGATGATCTCAGATGAAGCACAACCCACCTTCAGCTGAGGCCATCGGATTAGAATCCTGTGGACTTGATTGAAGTTTCCATAGTTTCCACAAGAAGCTAGTTTTCATAGCATACGCTCCCTATATATATATATATATATATATATATATATATATATATATATATATATATATATATATATATATATATATATATATATATATATCACTGTACTATGGGAGCGAGATTTCAGGCTCTGTTGTCCACGTAACTAATACTGATGCATCCTTATCGCGATAACCACGGCTACAAGCAAGTGTCTCTTTGGTCATGCGTGCGTGCATACCGGTTGCCACGGTAACGTGTTTAGACCGAACAATTTGCACTCGTATATTTATGCTGGATCGAATTCTCCAATAGGCTGTGCAGCTAGGTAGCTATCGAGTGCACCGGCATGCAGTATTTATTTGTCTAGCTAGGATCGAGCTAGTACCTGATAAGGGGAAAATATTTGTGACCCAAACAAGCTATCTGACAGAACAGGTCAGTCTGATTTGTTATCACATTCAATAATCGATCAATTGATCTGTCAGGATAGATGCATGGTACTCATCATCTATCGATCGATCGTCTTGCATGCATTGTGCCCCTCATCACCATACGATGGAGAGCCTAGCGGTGGTGACTGGTGAAGGCGGACTGCGCTGTTCTGATTGTATTTGTTGATCGACGACGGATCATTCGATCTAGACTAATGTTCCTTCCCCAGTTGTCACGTCTGTACGCGGCGTCGTCGGTGATCCAAATCCAAGGCGTGTGCCATCTCTGTGTTATGTTTGGCGTACGTGGCATGTTAGTCAGTTATAACTACACAGAACTCCTTGTGCCATGCATATCTGTCATTCTTGTGCCATGCATATCTGTCATTCTGTCCTGCCTCCTCGGCTGGTTCTCATGTTGTGCTTAATTTGGGTTCCATCCAAATCAATCAATATCAATGCATAGAAGAAGATATCAATACTACATCTGTCGTCGTTGCCTGAGCAGAGAGGTTGGCTGACGCGCTAGTAAATATAAATGTGCGAAGCATGTCATATGCATCTGTCAGTATCGGAAAAAAACAGAATTTCCTTGATTGTTTAAAAACCATCTACAAATACCATAAGCCATCACAAAATATTTTCTAGATGTTGAGCCGATAGGAAATACTCCCTCCACCCACGAGCGACGCAATTCTCACTTTTTGAGAAGTCCAACAACCTAACGTATGATACAAAATAAGAAGTACCATTAAAATTAAGAAAAAAATCCATATTACTTGCCTCAAGTTTGACACGGGTCCAAATAACCCCCTAAACTAATATTTGGTCGATTTCTCCCCCAACTATTTGAGTTGGTCTAGTTTCTTCTCACGCGTAAGATGAGTTTAAGGGTGTGGCTAGTGCCCAGATGTCCGGGTGCCCGCACAGCCCGCCCCCATACGCCTTCGCCTTGATCCTGTCCGCCTTCGCCCTGATCTGTCCGCCTTCACCCCCATCTCTATGCCCGCCAGCCGCCCCTGACCCCACCTCTCTCTCTCTGCACGAGCGACACTCAGGAGCTGGGATGAGCAGCTGAGGACGAGCATGCCCCCAGCGTGCCCCGACCGCAGCACCACCGTCCGCCAGCCCCCGGCGCGCCGCACGCCCAGTCCGCTCGTCCTTGGCTCGCCCCCGACCAAACAACATAAAAACTTACAACATGAAAAACATTTAAATGCAACATACATCTAAAAATAGATGAAACATTTGGAACATGCACTCGCAATATATGTGTGAAACACATGAAACATCAAAAATTGCAACTTGCAACATGAAACCACTTGCTGCAACATAAGACTGAAACAACTGAAACATTTAGAACATACTGTTGCAACACATGTGTGAAACATATGCAACATCCAAATAAAAAAATGATTGTAACATACGTCTATAAATACATGAAACATTTAGAACACCGCTTGCAATATGCTTCTGAAACACTTGCAACATATATAACATCCCCCGATTTATTTTTGCAACATCAAGATGAAACAATTGTAACATACCTCTGAAACGTCTGAAACATATATATGCAACATAGGGGAGAGGAAGGCTAGGACAGCAACCGAGAAATCGGGCTTTGAACAACACCATGGAAAGCGCCGCAGATCTGCGCCGAGATCCGATAGGCGGAACATGCCCGGTGACTCGCGGGAGTGGCAGACGGATACCTCTGCGGAGCTGTCTCGGACCTCAAGGAGCATGACCTTGTCAAGGTTATTGATGCCCTTGCAATGCTTGATGGGTGCTGCATCCTGCTTCTCCTGACCCGCCAACGGTGACGATGCCGAGGCCGACATGCTGTCCTTCCACCGGACTGAACCGCAGTGAGCACCGCACGCCAAGGCCGAGGCGGAGCGGAGTAGTGGAGCTGCAGGGAGGGAGAGGAAGCGGAAGTGGAGGGAGGCGGATGGGCTGGCTCAAGGACGATTTGGTGAATTTTCGGACAAAGCCCCTATGCGTGCGTGTTGTTTTATGAGACAACGGATGAGTGGATGAGAATGCGTGCGTGTTGTTTTATGAGACAACGGATGAGTGGATGAGAATGAGCCGACGCCATGGGCCAGCATTATCGTGAGTTCAAATATCAAATTTTGTGAAGTGATAGTTATGGGTTATATTAGAAAAATCTATATTATCTTCTGTCACTATTTTGATACGTTGGGAAATTTAATAATGAATAATAGTAGAGATACAATATCATACAAAATATAATGATGGAAAACTCATAATATATTTTCTAACACAAAATATGATGTTGTCTATCACCTCACAAAATTTGAAACAAAAAAACAATTTGTACATAGAGAAACAAAAAAAAATCTATTTAAGGTGTAAATTGGATCAGCTAAAATATTGGAGAGAGTAAATTAAACCAAATGTTAGTATATGGAGTTATCTGGACACATATCCAACTTGAAGGGAGTAATTTGGTTTTTTTCTAAAAGTAATTATAAAATATATTTTTATATAAACCTAATTGGTTCATAAATATTAATACTATTCACTATAAACTTAGTTAATATTAAATTAGTTGTTTTGCGGGTAAAGTGAACGGAGGGAATAATCTGAACGGTTAGAGCATCTACTGCACCTCCCCAATCCATCTCCCTAATATAGCTGTATTGGTGGCCACCAATACTGTTTTGGAGTTTTACTGGGGGTGTTCCTTCAGCAGTTCCCCAATACTCATCACCAATACAACGGGCCCTATCTGTCAGTTTATCTTTTTTTCTCTCTTTCCTCTCCCCTCGTCCTCCTCCCGACACGCAACATGGCCATGGACCGCGACGAGGTCCCGTAGGCACCAGAAGCGGCGGTCCTCCCTGATGGAGGCAGACTTGGGGAACCACACCGCGGACGGAGGATCTCGCTAGGGAGCAGGAGGTGGAGTGTCCGGGGCGGTGCCGCTGGATCCCGTGATGTAGCAGGAGGTGGGCCGCCGGAGCAGCTCGGGTTGGTGCGGCCGGAGCAGGAGGTCCCGAAGCCAGAGTGGGCGGATCAGGAGGCGCCAGGGTAGGAGGTCATTGGCCAAGGTGAGCGTGGGGATGAGTCAGCGTCGGTGTCGCTACCAGTGTCGGAGAAGGCGGGCGAGGCAAAGAGTTAAGGCGAGCCAACGGGCATGGCCATGGCTCCCCATCGACCGTGATCTGCTAGATACAAGGGGCGACAGCGATGGTGCTCACGGCCTGCCTCCGCCTTCTTCTCTTCTTCTCCGGCACGGTTCCAGCACGGCTCCGGTGGTCCAGCTGTTTGGCATGCCTCCGAATCCCCTTCTTCCCTTCTTCTCCGGCATGGCTCTAGCGGGTACGGGCAGCGCCATGGCTTGACGGAGAAAAGAGAGAGGCGAGAGGGAGAGGGAAAGTGACAGTTGGGGCGGGCCCCAGCTTATTGGGGGAGATGCAACTCCTCCTTCAGAGCATCTCCAGCAATTCCCTAATACCTCCCCCTATCCCCATAAAACTGTCATATTGGGGGATAGCTATGTTTTTTCTCTTGCTCCAGCAGTTCTCCAATACCTCTCCCTTTTTTTTGGTGGCCACCAATATTTTCCTCATCTCCCCTCAAAGAAAGGAGGAGATACAACTCCCTCAATACAATAGGGACCATTCCAATTATCACTTTTCAGTCATATTTTCTCTTACACTCCTGTGGGACCCACCTTTCATATGGGTATTGGGGGAGATATATTGGGGTATAGCTGCAGCATCTCCCCCAATAAATCTAGAAAGTGATATTGGGCTACCTCAATACCATCTTATTGGGGGATTGCTGGAGATGCTCTCATTTGAGGGGAGATGGACTGTTTTTTGGGTAGCCACCAAAAAAAGAGGCTATATTGGGAAATTGCTGGAGCAGGAAATTTGTCTCATCTCCCCCAATATGATAGTTTGGGGATTGGGAGTCCTATTGGACAACTATTGAAGATGCTCTTAGTGCAGCACCCCAAAACATTATCCAAAATTCCCTTTGCGTTTCATCATTTCCCTACGCATTTTATGACATCGGAAAGTTCCTCGTGCTTTGTACCTTAAACCTTCAAAAAAATCAAGACATATCACGGTTTCCATTAATAATTTTTTTACTTTATTTTCTAAAAGTATTTACATTTTTTTAACTACCGCTTCTGCAATCAAATTTATGGAATCATTGCAATCTAACTACGTATACACCCTTTTTCTACTATAATGATGGTTGCCACGTTATGATTTAGTGGCATAGGCAACTAACAACAATGCAAGTCAATATGCAGCATGGCCTTGACTAAACCAGTAACCCGTACATCAACCTTGTCGCATCTTGTACTCCTTTTTTACACTGAATCGAGACAAATTCTGATATTGGACATGGCCCTGTAGATTTCCCTTTCACGGCTAGTTGCTGGACTCTATTTCCCGTGGAGGACTGGAGGTTGATCACAAGTGCCATCAATTCATGTCTCAAAGTGACATACAGCGCATCATCTGATCGATCGACCAATATATCGACAGTATATGGTGGCTAAAATGACAGAACATGGTTGAGTTAGTGCTGACCAGACAGAGTAGATAGCTTTTTGGACTCTATATATATCCACCACTTCCTTCTTTTTTTTTACTTTTCGATGAAATTTATTTAAAGGAAAAGAACAATGGATCAGGTATAAATTCAGGCCACCTTTAGATAGGAATAATATGAATTATATATATGCTTGGAGAGCGGGAATGCTTTCAGGACGCAATATCACTAATTCATATTTATATAGAATCCATCATCCATCTGCCTTAAAATTTAACATGGAAATGGAAACCCCTTTTGCCTCTTTTTGTTTTGCCCTGAATATTCTAGGGCAACTAAATGCTGCAGGTGGCAGTACTGGCTGAACTGTGGCCGTAGCTTTTAGCAGGAATTGTTGCTGCTTTGTTCCGTCATTTTCAGGCAATTTAAATTAACCGGAGATTTGGATTGTACCGTATATAATCACCTGAAAAAGCTCGACCTTTTCTGTGCACTGTCACTTACTTTCACGTGTTTATTATACTACATGATCTGGTGCATATGTACGTCGTCGTCACGGGCACTTCTAGTTCTATGCCTGCTATGGGGGGAACTGCTCAAGGTCGTTTTTACAGCGTCGGCCAAAGCTTTGGTTCTTAATTAATTTTTTCATAAAGTATTTATACTAATCTGTGCATTGCATAGTTAGTCCTCAAATGATAATGAAATTGTGCAAGTTAGTGGGCATAGATGACGGGTGAATTTGCTGTGGAGAAAGGACAGTTCGATGCCAACTCTGCTCAAAAACCTCAGCCTGAAATGGCTGCATGCTTCCTGTGAGAAAGTTCAGAAACTAGGGCTCTCTTTCAGCTGGCCACTTGCATTGCAACCATTGAGGCGGTTGACCACTCTATGCAACTGATGCGTTCAAAGGATTTAGACATGTTAATGAATCCTTACTGGATTGACTAAAGCAATATCAAACACAAATTGACAAAAGTGCATGCCCAGCTAGCTTCACGGATGCTGCAAACTAGTGGATGACCAGACCATATATAGCATTGCTTTTCCTTCAGAATGCCTAGAAGGAGCTATCCAAATTTGCTTAAAAACATAGGCACCCAAATTTGAAGAGGAAAGAACTGGAACATGCATGGACTATGAAGGTGTGCACCGTCGCCCACACACCTCCCACTAGCAAAGCTTCCTTGATGTATAGGTTTTTCGTTGTTCCGGCTGTCTCCAACAGTAGATCCATCAGAAGACCTAACCCAAAATTAATCTCCAATAGAATACCTATAACCTCCAATAAAGTCATATATGGAAGACCTATTTTAGGTGTCAGAAGAAGTATAACCCAAATCTGAGTATCCTCTCTCCTGGAGACCTATTTACAGAAAGGATTCTCTTTTGGGTCTTATTGTTGGAGAAGACCGAAAATGGATATTAAACCCTTTGCCTGTAGCACTACTCAAACGTGGAATGAGTCTTGTATTTTGGGCAACGGTTGTTGGAAACAGTCTAAACTCGTAGTAGGCATGTTTTAGCAGTTACTAGCAAATATAAATAAAAAAGGAAGATGAATTAAAACATGGCTAATTAATAAATGAAACTGAAGCAGTAGTACAACCTGAGAGCTGGAATTCCATTAGCTTCCCGGCCAGTGAAATGCCACCGGCATATATCTTTCTTGTCTCGTCCTAATGTTCTTACTCTGAATGGTGTGAGTGACATGCATATATATCATCTGCATATAGTGTCATGCTTGGTGTTGGAGACAGGAGCTTTAAAAGGCTGATGAAGGCATTATTCAGGCTCATGTTTTTCAGCACTACCCAATTGTCTTGTGTGAGATGTGGCATATTTTCAGAAAATGCTTGCTTGGCTGAGCAAGCAGAGCTTTTAGGTGCCGGTTTATTGGAGATGCATGTCTGGTCGACGACATACCTAAACAAACACATTGCTGTGTTGTGTGGCCTGGTAGGTAATTAGGCCAGCCTAACAACTTCAACTACGAGCGCTAGTGGCGCCACGTCGGCAAAAGCGTACTGGCTAGTAGCACCATTAACGTGCTCCGTGCACGCCAGAGATTCGTGTGTCATCTCTGTACCACATGGCTCTGTCCATTGATCGCGGCGGTCGCGGGATACCTGTTCAACTGATTAATATAGATTCAGAAAACAATTTGCTACGTACAATTTATTAGCAGTTCTGAGTAGTTTCCTTTCCTTAATTAATTATTACTTGTACATACAGTAATGCCGCCCATGGATTAAGATTAACCAGGCATAGACGCCAGTTGTACGACGACGTTGTCTTCTTTTCAATTCCCTTTATTTTTTGCAGCTCTGACTGAACGAAGTGTGATCCGATGCAGCAGCACGCTGTGAAGTCTCTGGCGAATCGCTTCAAAGAGATCATGCGACACGCCTCTGTGCTTTCTCTTATAGTTTGTGTGCAGTTGCATGCAGAACTGGTTTATGTATTCATTTATTATTTCACTGTGTTTTCTTGTGTGCATAAGCTACAGCCGACAGAGGTTATTACCTGCTGCTGAGCTCCAAGAAACAAAACTCCGAATTTTAGAGGTTATCATTCAAGTAACCGTCTCTTACAACGCCTATTTTCACAGCCTCAAGACCTTCTTGGTAACCCAACTTAACATTTTGCAACCAATCTGGTTCACAGAAGGACAAAGCCCACACTGAGTTAGGAGCCTAGATAAAGCATCAGCAGCCATATTAGTTGAACCCTGCTTGAAGACAATTCTAAATTGGAGATCCATAAGCTTAAAAAGAGTCTTTTGTTGAAGCTTTGTGGAAATTCTCTGTTCAGTCAAAGTGGAGTAAGCTTTTGTGGTCAGTTCTAAGCACAAACTCCTGGTGTTCGAGATATGGGCGCCAATTAATTATCCACTGCCACAATGGTAGCCATGCAGTGTGGGCTTCTTGGCCTTCTTGCATAAGGACAACCCTAAACCCAACATCACTTGCATCTGTTTCCAAAATGAACTGTTTAGAGAAGTCTGGAAGAGCCAAATCCGTGCTTGAATCAAGGCAGTCTTCAACTGCTAAAAAGTTGTCTCAGTAAGGATGTCCAAACAAAAGGTACTCCTTTCTTGAGAAGATCAGATAGAGGTCTACTAATCAACCCATAGTGCTTAATAAATTTTCCATAATACCTTGTCAAGCCTAGGAACCCCCTAAGCTCTTTCAAACAAGTTGGAGTTGGCTGCTGCTCCACAGGACCATAGCCAATACTTTTGCAGGTTCAGTAGAGATCCCTCTGGCAGAAATGGTATGGCCTAAATATTTTACCTCCTGTTGAGCAAAAGAACATTTAGACAACTTGATATAAAATTTGTGAGACCTGAGCATATCAAAAACTTGTGTCAGTAACTTGACATGCTAGACAAGGTACTCAAACAGATGAGGATGTCATCCATAAACATAAGAACCCCTTTTCTCAAGAGAGCGGCAAAGATCAAATTCATAATCCCTTGAAATGTGGTAGGAGCATTGGTTAGACCAAAGGGCATGACCCAAAATTCATAGAGACCATTGTGGGTCTTGAAAGCTGTTTTGTGAGTATCTGCCACATCAATATAGATCTGATGATAGTCAGCTCTAAAGTCCAACTTGGTAAACCACTTTGCTCCAGCTAATTCATCAATGAGCTCCTCCACTATAGGCATAGGATTGTTCTTGATAGTCTGAGCATTAAGGTGCCTATATATAATCTACACAAAACCTCCAAGTGCCATCCTTCTTCCTCACCAACAGCACAGGTGATGCATAGGGACTAGTGCTTGGTTTGATTATGCCATTGCTCAAGATCTCAGTCATCAACTACCTTTCTATTTCATCTTTCTTCACAGAGAGTACATGTAAGGCAACAACTGTATCTGATGATGGGTCTTAGGGAGGCATGGAGGTAGGAGTGAAACAGATCCTCATAGGACTCCAACAAAAACTGCACCTCCTCAGGAATTTGGCCATCATGCAAAACAGCTATCCCAACTTCCTCAGGCAACAACACAGACTGAAGCTGAACTGTATCCAAGAACTAAAACTGTATGCAGTGAGACGACAGACGCGTCCCTTGCTCACCCGTTAGACGCAGTATCCAAGAACTAAAACTGTATCCAAGAACTAAAACTGTATGCAAGGGCGACAGACGCGTCCATCGGTTGGAACTCGACTGTTGAAATTTTGAAGCTTGTGGACGCGTGGCACTCGGAGGAGCGACGGACGCGGGCACGGTGTCTGTCGGGTGAGCGACATACGCATCTGTCGCCCACGAAATTTGCCCAACGGCTCTTTTCGAAGGGGTACGTCTATAAATACTTGGTGGCCGGCTCTTGCCTCTCACTCTTGGACATTTGACATACTTATGAGCATATTGAGCTGAGCCAAAGCATCCCTTCTCATCCCAACTCATCTCATTTGCATTCGATTGCGATTCTTGAGCGAGATTGAGTGATTCAAGTGCATCGATCATTGATTTGCATCTAGAGGCACTTGGGGGATTGATTTGCTGCGATTTTTCTTGTCACTCTTGGTGGTTGTCGCCACCTAGATGGCTTGGAGCAGCTTGGAGGCGTGGCAAGTGTTGGTGATTGTTCTTGGCCACCTCCCGTGATCTTGTGAGGGGTTTGCACCTTCCCCAGCGGAGTGCCACAAAGTAGCATTAGTATATTGCTCGTGTCATTGCAACTCCTAGCCATTTGGTAGATTCTTGTGGTGCCTTTTGAGAGGCTCGGTGTGTGACCGATTAGCCACCGAACCACGTGGTTGAGGGGGACACAACGGGGATTAGCGTGCCGATAAGCACGTGAACCTCGGGATAAATCATCGTGTCTTCACTTCATTGATTATGATTGATTTGTCTCGGTGGATTAGTTATCTTGAATATCATCACTTGGAATTATTGATTGGTTGGCTCAATTCATCGCCCCTCGGTGAAATATTTCTTACCCTACTCTTTCATTACATTTCAAGTACTTAATTGTTTTCTCTAGTGCTTAGTAGCTAGAGTAGAGTAGCTTATTTAGTTTACCTCTTGCGGTTTAAATTGTGCGATTGTGTGACATTCATTAGAATTGTGTTTTGGGTAGGTGGCTTGCAAACCCCCTTTAGGCAAAGCAAAACTTGCATCACACTATTTGTTATATTGATAAACTTGTTTAACATACTTTATAGGAATTTTTAATAGGCTATTCACCCCCTCTAGCCATTAAGACCTTTCAGCGAACCAATATATCATAGCTGGGTACCTAGAAACACACGTCTCGCTTGTACCCTAGGCACAAAATAAGATCAACCCGTTTCACTCCTGTCAAGGGGTTCAGGTCCCCATCTAAACTTGGACTCCAAGCCCCCAACACCGAAGACCTGGTCTCAGTATGGTGCTTAGATCTCCGCCTAATACCCACCTAAAAGCTGGTCCAGAAAGAGCTGGAACTCATGACAAGAGAGTAACAAGTCTTTCCGCTCCCATAAGCAAGTATGTGCTCAGGATAATAAATCTGTGACCTGACTATCAACCACAGCAACGGACGGTCCTCAATCGACACAGGCAAGACAAACGCAAACAGAGCCTCGCTCGGTTGCTTAACCAAAGTCCAAATCCAATTCCAAGTATAATCCCGCTCGGTCTCTAATTATTGTCCATATATATATTCCATGTGATGGTAATATGATAATAGTAACAATGATATCTTTTCCTATCTCTCGCGAGTGACAGATAATCACTCAACTTCTATCGGGGTCCTATAGCAAACAATCTACACGATCCTGTCATACTAGTAAGACTCGTAGAATAAGGATATATATGCAAGTAGATTCCATTCAACTCCTTTAAACTTAATGCACAAGCATAAAATAAAGTGCAGAATAATAGAGGTAATACACCGAGACTTGCCTGGGTAAGATATAACCAAAATTATCGTTCCATCATGGTGACACGATCATCAAGGCACCATTCTTCCTGCTAATCTGGTCATCTCTATGATCCATTGTTATCCCTACTATGATATGTGTGGATGCAACGCAGAGACGTAATTAATCAATGGCAATCGCAACTCTTATCATATGATTACGTCTCTCAAGCTAACGAGCTAGCTCTACTGACTAACGTACTATGCTACGTATCCACATTGTCAGATAAGTTATTATTTCCCAATAAGTATTTTAGTTATACAAACCCAATGTGTTTTTTTATCTGTTTCATTGATTTAATATATATTCAAAATAGGACTCAATAACTATCTTAGCAAATTAATAATTCTAGAGCTACAAAAATTACGGTGAACATCTAATAATATTAAGAATTTACTGTGCAATTTTTAGAGTCACGCTATAACCAATTTATCACAAAAATTCCTACAAGTTTATATCTTAATAATATCAAGCATGTTAAAATAATTAGAGCAACCTTTAAAACATTATAAAACTATATGAACAAAATATACTAACAGATGGATCCTAATTTTAGGAACCTAACAAAATTGCTTTCACAATTTTTGGACAGATAAATTTATATTGAATTTACATTTTTATAGCATTTTCAAAAAGAAACTAATTTAATCCGCGAGGAAAAAGAAAAGGGCTGCGCGTTCCCTATCTGACCCAACGGCCAGGTCCGGCCCAAGCCGGGGCGTGAACGCGCGTGGCGCAATGGCCCAGGGACGGCCCAAGGCCGGGAGGCCCACGCGCGCTGATGTTTTTGCAGAAAAGTCCTCGATCTAACAACTTATCGCACGTCACTATATGCACTATTGCAGCAGAGACACATTTCGCAGTTAGCAAAATCTTGTCTCCGCAACAGGCATGCCCCTCGACACGGGCGCGCGATGGCACGACGCAACGACGGCATACGGTGACTACGCCGGGCAACCTAGTGGCGCTCCGGTGAGACAGAGGGGTCAACCGGGCTCTACAACCCAAAAGTGCAAGGATTGGCAGCGGTTCAGAGCCGAACGGTGCACTATTGAAGCCTAACCCCAACGGCGGGCAAAACCGCGTGGTGGCGTGACTGTTCCGACGACCTAGAGCTCTAATGGAATGGTAGAGATGGCAGGGAAGCATCAATAGCTCACAGAGATTCATGCTACGGTGATGGTTGAAGCAGATGAGGGCCGAGGTGGTCTGGCCACGTGTGCGTTGGGAAGCCGGCGGCGCACTGTGGCGAACACGGCCGTGGCACCTCATCGCCGATGAGGATTCTGGCCAAAGGAAGGCGAGCACCAGATAGTGGAAATCAAGGCGAGTCTAGAGATGCCATCAATAGAACTGTTACCGATGGTTCGAGCCTTACCCCCAAATCCACTGGCTCAGCGGTGCACATGGCTGGGGCGAAGAAAAGTGAAAATTGGTCGCTGACTCATCATGGCTAAGGCTCGAGGAGGATGGGGCACTTAGCTAATTCCTTATGCTACTCACGAGGCGAACTGGGGGAAACGGTGGCGGTGAAGAAGAGGGTGATTGCGTTATCTGGCCCGGTCAGGGTGAGGCAACGCTCGGGCAGGAAGGGGAGAGATGCAACACAATTGGCGCGTCGATTAGTGCTCGGATGTTGCCATAAAGGCTTGAGCAGGGTGTTCTTGCGCGCGGCCATGTGCGAACTGCAACATGGCGTCGTGACGCGGCAGTAACCCGACGGCGTGAGCAGGGTGGGTAGGTAGGTTGAGCAGCGGAGAGCGAGTGCTACAGAGAGAGGCAGGGTGATAAGAAGACAAGGCGCAGCCCTGCGCACATGCGCACGAGCCGCGACACGGCTGACAGCACTTTGCGCATGGCAGGGAGTGGCTGTAGCCATGCCTAGCCCGGCGTGCAGCCGACGGCCACAAGGGCTGGCCAGCGATGCAGCGACCACGTTAACAGGGTAAGCCAGGTGACGTGCGACGTGGGCGCGCGCGGTAGCAGTGGCCGGCAGCCATACAGAGAGCCCACTACGGAGGCAATGCCAGACGTGGTGACCGTGTTCCTGAGTCCGAACAACCGAACCAAGCGCTTGCATGAATTTCGAAGCATGCACTACTACACAACAGATCTTTCGTCGATCGCCCAAAATGCCTTTAGTCTCGACGATTTCGGCGACCGGAACTAAATAGACTTTTAGTTCTGGTTGGTGTTACCAACCAGAACTAAAGGTCTCTCGCCAACGGCTCCTGGCGAGGGACCATTAGTCCCGGTTGGTAATACTAACCGGGACTAAAGCCCTGCCTTTAGTCCCGGTCGGTGCTACGGACTGAGACTACAGCTTTTGTCCCGGTCCGTGGCACCGACCGGGACTATAGGACCGGGTTTAGTCCGGGTTGGTGTTACCAACCGGGATTAAAACCTCCCCCTATAAATTGAACCTCCCTCTTCTTCCTCCCTGCCCGAGCCCTTCCTTGTTCATGTTCTTGTTGCTTGTTTTTCTATTGTTCTTGCTTGTCTCATCTCCGGTGATCAATTCACTTCAAACGCTTCTACGCCATCATCGATTTGTTTGAAAGGTTGCTAGCTTCATCCTCCTATGTTTTAGCAGCACCATATGTAAATCCATGTTGTATATGGCTATTTTATTTCATATTGCTAGCTCCAATTACTTTTCATGTTTGAATTTTTATGAACGATGCTAATTATAGTACCTAGAAAGTAGTATACACATATAATGTTTAGTTCTATTATAGACTTTTTAGGATACTTTTTACTTTAATTTGTTCATGTTCTCATTTTAAAATATTAAATAATGTTGATTCTTTGTAATTTTGAAACAAATTTATTTTAACTTTAAAAATTCTTCAAATTAATTTTATTTAGAGATAAAATTACACCTTTTAATAGAAAAATACAAATTTTATGATTTTGCTATCTTTTTATTAACGTCCACAAATTAATTTTATGAAATGATGAACCACTTATAAAATTTTGAACTCAATTAGACAAGGTTGTGCCGCGCTCTTTTCTCATGCTGGGCTTTTAATTATGTGATGCCATATAATGCAGATAATGACACGCCATTGTATGTACAATGCCGATCGCCGCTCAAATGAGTTCATTGAGGGCATGCGGGAATTCTGCAGAGTGGCAGAGGAAAACAAGCGGGATGGTTTTACGTGCTGCCCATGTGCCGCCCATGTGCCGTGTGTATGAATTTGAAAGAATTTTGTAGCTCAAGAAGTATTCACTTGCACTTGTTCAAGTCGGGTTTCATGCCAAACTACATTTGTTGGACCAAGCACGGAGAGACCGGGGTTATGATGGAAGAAGGTGAAAAAGAACAAGCGGACCCTAACGATGTTTTTGCTCAATACTGTGACTTTGCGATGGAGGAAGTTGAAGAAGAGACGGATGCAGAAAACAGTATCGCTGAAGATGACGATGCTCTTGGTGATGTCATTCGTGACGCACAGAGAGATTGTGAAAGTAAAAAAGGAGAAGGCTAAGTTTGACCAAATGCTACAGGATCACAAGAAGTTACTCTACCCGTCGGCCGAAGATGGGCAGAAAAAGCTAGGCACGACACTGGAGTTGTTACAGTGAAAGGCAGAGAATGGTATATCTGACAAGGCATTTGGAAAATTACTAAAGATCCAAAAAAAGATGCTTCTGAAGCCTAATGAATTGCCCACCACTACATACGAAGCAAAAAAGATCGTCTGCCCTTTAGGATTACAAATCGAGAAGATACATGCATATCCTAATGACTGCATCCTGTACCGTGACATTCATGAGAATTTAGATGAATGCCCTGTTTGCCATGCGTCACGGTACATAATCTTGCGAGATGATCCTGGTGATGTTGAGGATGAAGAACGTCCGAAAAAGAGAATCCCTACCAAGGTTATGTGGTATGCTCCAATAATTCCACGCTTAAAACGACTGTTCAGAAACAAGGAGCACAAAAAGTTGTTGCGATGGCACAAAGAAGACCGTAAGGTGGACAACATGTTGAGACACCCTACAAATGGGTCCCAGTGGAGAGAAATAGATAGAGAATTCCCAGACTTTACTGATGACACAAGAAACCTAAGGTTCACATTGAGTACGGATGGATTTAATCCTTTTGGGGACCAGAGCTCTAGTCATAGCACTTGACCTGTTACTCTATGTATCTATAACCTTCCTCCATGGTTATGCATGAAGCGGAAGTTCATTATGATGTCGGTGCTCATCCAAGGCCTGAAGCAACCTAGCAATGACATCGATGTCTACCGAGGCCATTAGTTGAGGAACTCCAGCTGCTATAGAGCAAACTAGGTGTGCGTGTGTGGGATGAGTACAAACAGGAAGAATTCGACCTGCGAGCATTGTTGTTCGTGACAATCAATGATTGGCCAGCTCTAAGTAATCTTTCATGACAGACAAATAAGGGATATAATGCATGCACCCATTGTTTTGGTGACCTTGAGACTGTCTATTTAAAAAAATGTCGAAAGGTCATGTACCTCGGCTATCGTCGATTTCTTGCTAAGAACCACCAGTTGAGAAAGAAAGGCAAACATTTTAAAGGTACGACAGAACATCGGTCCAAGCCAGGCAACTGAGATGGGGCAGAGGTATTCAAGATGGTCAAGGATTTGAAAGTATTGTTTGGAAAGGGACAAGGCAGTGAACCTGTTCCAAAAGACGCTTCGGGGCGCGCCCCAATGTGAAAAAAGAAGTTAATATTTTGAGACCTACCATATTGGAAAGACCTTGAGGTCCGCCACTCGATCGACGTGATGCACCTGACAAAGAATCTTTATGTCAATCTCCTAGGGTTCATGGGTGTGTTTGGAAAGCCTAAGGATACCCTTGAGGCACGAGAGGACTTGAAGCACATGAAAGAACGAGACAACCTGCATCCAGAGAAGACAGATGATAGATGTCATTACTTAAGACCTGCTAGCTACACTCTTAGCAATGAGGAGAAGGAAAGCATGTTTGAGTGCCTAAGCAGCATCAAAGTCCCATCTGGGTTCTCCTCCAATATAAAGCGTATAATAAATGTGCCAGAGAAGAAATTTATCAACTTAAAATCGCACGACTGCCACGTGATTATGACGCAACTGCTTCCGGTTGCCTTAAGAGGAATTCTACCTCCACATGTACGTCTGGCCACCATGAAGCTGTGTGCATTCCTCAATGCAATTTCTCAGAAGGCAATCAATCCTTTTGATCTAGCTACTCTATAAAATAATGTGGTTCAATGTCTTGTCAGCTTTGAGTTGGTGTTCCCTCCATCCTTCTTTGATATCATGACACATCTCCTAGTTCATCTGGTCAAAGAGATTAATATCCTGGGTCCTATGTTCCTACATAACATGTTTCCCTTAGAGAGATTTATGGGTGTACTGAAAAAATATGTTTACCAGCGGGGTTGGCCAGAAGGAAGCATTGCCAAGGGATACGAGATAGAGGAGGTCATTGAGTTATGTGTGGACTTCATTCTTGACCTTGACCTGATTGGTCTTCCTGAATCATGGTATGAGGGAAGACTTGGTGGAAAGGGTACACTAGGAAAGAAAACATATATCAGCCAGGGTGATGATTCTTTCAATAAAGTGCACTACACAGTTCTTCGAAACTCCACTGTGGTGGAACCGTATATTGAGAAACACATGAATTTTGTACGATCCGAAAATCCTGGGAAGAATGAGGCTCGGATTACGCGTCATCACATGGAGACATTCGATGATTGGTTGCACAAAAAATGTCATGGTGATAAAACTATTGGAGATGAACTGTATTTGTTGGCTAGGCAACCAGCGTGGCACGTCCTCATGTACAAAGGGTACGAGATAAATGAAAATACATTTTACACCATATCCCAAGAAAAAAAGAGTACCAACCAAAACAGTGGTGTCCGCGTGGATGCTACGAAACCGAATAGGAACATAAACACATATTATGATCACATAGAGGAGATTTGGGAACTAGACTATGCACATAATTTTAAAGTCCCTCTATTTCGATGTCAATGGGTGAAGATGAACGGAGGGGTATCAGTCGATAAGGAGTACAGAATGACAATAGTGGACCTCAACAATATTGGGTATAGAAATGATCCATTCGTCCTTGCTGCTGATGTGAATCAGGTGTTCTATGTGAAAGACATGTCTACAAAACCCAAGAGAGGGAAACACGACGAGAAAAAAAACCAACGAGCCAAAGCGCCACATAGTTCTTACTGGGAAAAGAAACATCATAGGAATTGAAGATAAGTCAGACGTGTCAGAGGATTATGAAAAGGATGAACGAATCTCACCCTTCTGTGTGGCCAAAGACCCAAGCATCCTGCTCGCTGCTAATGACACTCCATGGTTACAGAATGATCATAACCAAGGGCATTACGTCAAGAAAAAGTTCACCACTGTGCCCACTTGATATAGGTAGTGAACTCAAATTAATAATGTGTATTTGACATCTTGTGTAATATAATTGTAACATTATGTGTTGAAAATTTAAATTTGAGTGGTTCAAACTTTGCTATATGTGGGAATTGTGGATTTTCAACTACACTTTGCCAACACTTTGTCAAATGCAAAAATGGTCTATGTATAAAATATAGATCTTGATGAGTGGAACAATATTGGTATTCATGACTTTTCCAGTCAAGACCATCCAGGGTTCTGAAAACCGGCGTTTGGCTATGAATTCTTTCAAAATTCAAAACTGAGTGGTTCAAACTTTAACAAATGAAAAGTTAACCATTAGACCAAAAATAGGTCTTGATGAGTGGAACAAACTTTGTATTCATGAGTTTTTCATTCGAGACCATCCAGGGTTCGGTCAAAGTGTGTTTCTAAAAACCAATATTTTGACTTTGGTCAAACTTGGTCAAACGACCTATTTGATGACTTCAAATGAAAAACTTTTGAATACCAAGTTGTTAGAGCTCATCAAGATCTACATTTGATACATGTACCATATTTTTATCTGGATAAATTTTAGCAAGTCTCAGGCACAAGTTTTCAAAATCGAAGACGGGTTTTGGTCAGACTTGGTCAAATGACAGACTAAATGACTTGAAATGAAAAACTTTGGAATACCAAGTTGTTATAGCTCATAAATATCCAAACTTTTTATATAGACCATTTTTCCTATTTGAAAAAGTTTAAATAAACAATACTCACCAAATCTTGAATCTCACACAAACTATATGAAACTATATGTGGGAATTATGGATTTTTAACTACACTTTACCAACACTTTGTCAAATGCAAAAATGGTCTATGTTTAAAATGTAGATCTTGATGAGAGGAACAATATTGGTATTCATGACTTTTCCATTCGAGACCATCTAGGGTTCCGAAAACCGACGTGTATCTCTGAAAATTTTAAAATTTCAAATTTAGACAATTAATGTCGCGCATTTGGATAATTAATATTGAAGAAACAAAAGTTTAACGTCCAAATGACCCAAAAAAAATTTCTATCGAAAGCCAACAATTTTATATATTTTAATTGCCCATTATATTTTTGCATTAACACAATATTCATTATAAATAACATTTATTTTGGATAATATGAAATATTTGAAAAAAATAGTGTTTACAATTTATGTAATGCACAATAGAGTCAAACTAAACTAATGTGTATTTTTGAAAAAAAAAATATGATAAATATTTAATATACTATGCATTTAGAAAGATGAAAGAAAAAAAGGTGAAAAATAAAATCCACCAAATTCTGGCACCTAAACAGACACCAGAATTTGGTGGAAGGACCTTTAGTCCCGGGTCTGGCCACCGCCCAGGACTAAAAGGGGCTTTAGTCCTGGTTCCAGCCACGAACCGGGACTAAAGGTCTCACCCTTTAGTCCCGGTTCGTGGCTGAAACCGGAACTAAAGCCCCTTTAGTCCCGGACGGTGGCTAGACCTAGGACTAAAGATCCCTAGCCTATAAAGCCTGGCCTTCTTCCTCCTTCTCCCCACCCGCGCGCAGACACATGAACCGCTGCCGTCGATCTCGATCTCCCGAGCACCGCCGCCCGAGCACCGCCGCGCACCGCCCCGAGAACCGTCGCGCGCCGCCCTCGTCATCGTCCGCGTCCGCGTCACCAGATTCGTCTCCGCGCGTGTCCGTTGGGCGCTGTTGCTGCCCCAAGGCCGCTGCTGCTGCCCCATTGCTGGAGCCGAGAACCGCCGGCCCCGAGAACCGTCGCGCTTATATATATGTATATATCTATATATATATGTATATTTGCATCGATTATTCATGAACGATATGTATATTTTGGAAGAATTTAAGTTAATATACATGTTGTGTCCATTTTGGAAGCCTCAACCTTAGCACTTAATTTTGCATGATAATTGTGTTGACGTTATCACTTTTAGCCCTTCTTCACTCTTCCTCACTACCTGCATATATATATATCTAGGAAAACTATTAAACCTAAAATTTGAATAGTTTTTCTATGAGTTAAAATTATCTATTTTAATTAAGAAATACAACTTGTGATAGACTTACTTGTTATTAGATATATTAAGTTAGTAGGAGTTGGTTGATACCGTTGTTGCATGATTACCTTGATCTACACTTATATCGAGATGATATCCCACTAATATGTGTAAGTCGATCTCTTATGCTTAGTAATGCCTAAACCCTAAACTGTAAACCCTAAACCCTAAATCCTAAACCCTGAACTGTAAACCCTAAACCCTAAATATTTTTGCTGAAATAGCCAACCCGAGAGAAGACGAAGAAATATTATTGAACATGATCCATTGTAGTGCTGAAGAAGGTCGTTATGACGATCGTGAAGCCAATGAGAACCCTAAGGGCATCGATGACGGTTCTCAGTACTTGGTCGACCCGAATGACCAAGACAATGTTGGCGAGGTCTGTAATATATACAGCCTCCTATGTTTATATACATGAAATTCAAAAAAAATTCCTTTATTAATTGTCTTGTTTCTGCCTACATAGCCCTCTGTCTCAACGACAACCACGGGGACTAGCAGAAAAGTACGAGGCCCAAAGAAGCCGATGGAGGGCTGGTTGGTTATCACGGATTTCGACGAGAGAACAGGCCAGCCACGTGGACCCCATGCAAGGGCCTTTGTCAACCACTTAGGGTACCTTGCCCGGGATAGGATCCCGATCAATGTCTGTGAATGGAAGAAAAATAAGCAACGCCCAGAAATCAGTTATGTCTCCGACCATGACAACGAACTAGTTTGGGGTGACGTGTTGCAACATTTCACGCTAGACACAAACAATGAACAGTTGAAGGAAAGAGTTCGGGATTGGTCTATGAAGAAGACGGCCACACAATTCTAGTGCTATAAGAAGAATCTATATAACGACTATATCAAGAAGAACAAGACTCTGGATTTTAACTGTAAGCACTTTGTTAAACTGTGGCCGTTTTAGGACGAGTTTGTATAGTTCAAGACGTTGGAAGAGGGACAACAATGGGCGAGAAGGAACAAAGAGAATGCCCGACACAAGACCTACCACCATAGGATGGGATTAGGTGGCTACCCTACTGCCATTCCTAAGTGGGAAAAAGCCGAGCAAGAGCTAATTGATAGGGGGTTGGTGCCAGAATCCCTCGACTGGCCTGAGCGCGCCAAGCACTGGTTTTTTGCTCACGGAGGCCGCCTAGACCTAGAGACTAGAAAGGTCATGTATTGGGAACGCATCCAAGCTGTAGCAGAAAGATTTCATCAAGCCCGCTTCGTCGCTCAAAGCGGAGAGTGGCATCCAAACAGAGATAAAGATGAGCTGACATACGCCCTAGGGAACCCTGAGCACGGTGGATGGACGAGAGGCTATGGCTCCGTGTCGTGGGAGCATGCCTTCCCTTAGGACAGAGAAACTTATAGAAGCCGCCAGAGAAAGAAGGAAGAGGACAGTGAACGGCTACGCCAGTTGGAGGAGGCTGTTATGAAGACCAGTGAAGTGGCTCATAAGGCACTAGAGCGGGAGGAAGCGCTTAAGGCCACTATGAATGAGCAAATCAGAAAGGCCGTGGAGAAAGTTGTAAGTTCCCGCCTCTACAGCTTGTCACAGCCGGCCGCCAACATCAGCCCCAACTCAGCTCAGTTGAAAAGCAATTGTGCTTCTACGGAGGTGCCTGTGAGGTAAGATGATGACGCAGGGATGCGCTTCCCGGTGGATGACATCACCGCTCCATTGACGTCTCGTGAGCTGCATATTCCGGAGGGGAATACCACAGTCAAGGTGGCTACCGGTGTTATATCTCCTATCGACCCCACCAAGACACCAAGGATCCACTCGGTCGCAATACCACCCGGATATGCTAGTGTCTCAGTGGATAGAGTGGTCAAAGGCCATGAAAATGTGGCTCTGGATATCGAAGGTGGTAATGGGGAGAAGACCCTAGGTGAAGCGGAGAAGACATTCATATGTTGGAAGAAATGGTACATCATTATTCCTGGGGCGCCGCCACCACAACCGAACCCTAGGTGTGGATGATTGTGAACACAATTGCTTTTCAATAATTATGTACTGTATCTAATTACGGTTCAATCATGTATATACCTTGTTCGTTTTTTTTTCAAATCTAGGACCTCTCCAAGTCCGTCTATCCATTCACCACATGACCACAGTGCCGTGGGACACGACGACAACGACGATTTCATACAAGCAGACAAGGTTGCATCCCCACCGCTGGTCGTATCTCCTCCACGACATACTCCAATGCTACCAGCAGCCCAATCTCCTCCACAACAGCAAGCTCCAACCGCGCCGCCGCTGCCTCCACCAATGCCGACAACGGCCACCTCATCGGCATCGGCTGGTCCATTGAGGAACAAGAGGCCCGCTGGCTCACAGAGATCGGTCCCACCACCTCCGCCGAAGAAACAAGTTGTGGTCACGAAGATCCCAAAGATGTCCAAGCTTCCATACGAGAAGACTGATGAAGAACTTAATGCTTCAGTCAAGGCAAAAGTGAAAGCGTTCTTCAAAAAGACCAAAGCTGACGCATGAGCAAAGCAAGAGAAGCCATACATAATGTATCCTCGTGTAAAGCTACGTCAAGTGGTGCAGGCAATGCAAGACGAGAAGTGTGCCGCTAGTAAAAAACCAGCGCCGCCGCTATCAGACTATGAGCGTACTATCACAAAGAAAATCAAGGAGGACAAAAGGAAACAGAAGGCGGCCGGGAAAGATGTTGCACAGCTCGGCCAGCAATCGCAGCAATCAGTGCCGCCACTAGTGGTTGAGAATCAATATGGTTCCAACATAAACTTGATGCAGATGTCAGTACCTAATGATGTGGACTTAGATGAACTCGCCAAGAGGATGAATGTGACTGGGCTTTCATTAGAACAACTTCTCGGTCGGGAGGAACTAACAACTGTTAAAGAGGCCGAAGTTATTGATGAATGGCGGAGGAAGTACGTATATGGCAGGAGTCTATGCAACCCTACAAAGATAAAAAAATCTTGGTACACAAATGTACAAGCTGCACGAGTACTACTTGAGATTCTGTGCACAACATCAAAGTGAACAATATCTGGGCGTCCAAGTCAGAGATCGTCACTACTTCCATGGAGATGATGTCATCTGGGTACAGTTTAGTGAAATACATCAACTTCTCTATATGGATGCTCTTGACAAATCTCTCATAAGTTGCTACTGTCTGTAAGTGATTCTTCCTTTTAATCAATAATCCCACTCTAGCATATGTACGTATTCGTAATAACTATGCTCATGATATGCAGACACATGATGAGAGAACTCAGATTGAAACAAGACGATCGAATTGGTTTTATCGATCCGTATGTCGTGTACAAGGACACAAAGACTAAAGATCCATTCAATCTGAAGATCAAGGAAATGGAGAAAAACCTCCGGAGGTTCTTTTATAACCAAAGACATAAGGAGTTAATACTCTTCCCTTACAATATGGGGTAAAGTGTTGTGTTATATCATGTCTTAGTCAATCCAACATATATATATATATATATATATATATATATATATATATATATATATATATATATATATATATATATATATATATATATATATATATATATATATATATATATATATATATATAAGTTGACTCTATAAACAAATGCAGGGATCACTAGATACTCATTAAGATTAAGATCAAGGAACAAACTATAAATATGTGGGACTCAATGAGAAAAGAGTTGGCAATGTACCAAGACATGATAGACATGATCCAGAGGTAAGTTCTATCATTCGTTAATTATCGTTGTCTGCTCCTTTAATTTACTATGCTATACCTAATCAACGACTAACTTATTGGGTAGGGCTTGGGCTTGGGCTTGGCTACAACAAAGATATTGTACGCATCTGAAAGTGCCACTCCCCCCTCCTATTCTACATAAGTGGGTGTCCAGACAACCGTACGGAACCAATTTATGTGGATACTACGTTTGCGAGTACATGCGGTGTAGCAAATTTACACCTGCTAAAGAAATGCTAAAAGTAAGTAACATGTGTATACAGTAAATTCATATCTTATTTATTTATTGAAACTAAATAAATCTTATGTATATTAATATATTTTCCTTTAATTAATGCAAATAGAAGGAGTGGGAATTGAAAGAACAAGTGTTCAAGCACATAATACTCGTTGCAATCCAGGAGACGATCGCAGGTTTCATCAACGATCATGTCATCCTGGAAGACGACGAGTTCCACCACAACCCTAGGTTGAATTTGAAGAGTCCAAACAAGAACGAACACTTGTATGAGCTTTAAGTGGCGGGCAAACATTTGTGTAACTCATTAACCGGCGGCCGAACACTTGATTACTTGTATATTATTGTAAATGTAGTGTGTGTGTGTGTATATATATATATATATATAGTTTCATACTTTATTTGTGTGCAATAATAATGCTCTCGTATAGGTGCAACGTATACGGATAATAGCAGCGAAGAATAAATTGGAAAACAATATAACTGAAAACCAAAATCAATAATGAATTGAAAAGAAAAAGGAAAAATAAAAAGAACCTTTAGTCCCGATTGGTAATACCAACCGGGACTAAAAGGTGCTGCGCCACGTCGATGTCTGGCAGCACCTTTAGTCCCGGTTGGTATTACCAACCGGGACTAAAGGTCTCCCTTTAGTTCCGGGCCTGAGAACCGGGACTAAAGGTGGGACATTTAGTCCCGAAACCTTAGTCCCGGCTCGCAGCCCGGGACTAGAGGTCCTTTTGGACCGGGACTACAGCCCCGTTGTGTAGCAGTGATGCCAAACTTCGAACCCAGCTTGGTTGAGGTTCAACCAAAACTACTAACCTAAAGCCGATACTAACACCCAACTAGGGAAGCAAATCTCACGTCCAGAAAGCGACCAGAGAAAGAGATAGAGCAGTGCCAACATGGGTTAGTCACTCGGGCGCCAGTTCGCGAACTGAGTTCCAAAACATGGGTTCCAGGGCGTTCTAAGGAAATTTGGACAATTTTTTAGTAACAACGCAACGTCAAACCAACCTATGAACTACACCATGCTAAAGTACTCACAATGGTGCAATAAAAATGCCAAAACATGAAGCTAGTGTTTAAGAATTTTAATCAGAATTTAAATACCAACTTAGCACTGTCATTAAGTTTTTAGACTTAGGCAGTTTAGCTCTATGAGTTGGAATTGAATTTCAAATTCAATTCTTGAGCTTCCAAAAATACTCTTGAACAACATTTGTTCATCAAATCAAAAGTTGCATTTTCATCTAATAAACTTGTACTCCAAACTTTATTTAAGTACTAAATACAAGTTATACTTTATTTTTGTTTATAAAAATTGTTTTTCATGCTAGTTAAAATAAATCAACTCATTCCATATTGATTTGCTAGAATTTCAATTAGACGTTTTTAAGCACTCCCTTCACATATTTCCACAACACACCCTAACAACTTTTATTCCAAAGATTATCTAAAAGTTTCTAAGCTCCAAAATAAATCGATTGACAATACTTACTTAATTCTTTTAATTACAAAAGTGAGTCACATAAAATTTGTTTGATGATTTCATGTGGGGATAAATTTTAAAAACTTGGGAGACTTATTCTCTAGGGTTATTAGGTCGATGCTAAGTAAGCTCGTAACACCAGGGGTGTTACACGTAATGAGCTGTCCAACACTATAATATGGCGATTGTCAGCGGTTAAACTGTTTTAGATTCTCCTAGAAACACTGCAACCATACATGACAATTATATATATATATATATATATATATATATATATATATATATATATATATATATATATTCATCGAGAGATCAAATCTGTGCACTGCCATTTTGGAAGTAGTATTGGAAAAAACTTGCTTTGCATTTCATATAAAAAGGTGGCATTCAAGAGATCAAACCTGCGCGAATAGAATTTTTTCATTGATTCATTCTATATATCTAACAGAAAGATACAATTTGGACGAGTATATGATTGTACTCGTCCGAAAACATAATAACTAATCTAAACTATTAAAACTACTTATGCTAACTATAAACTACTTAATCTAAATATGATCCTCTTGCAGAGAGGATCATGCTCATCTCGCTCGCTTGGGAGGGGCGAATCAAAGTCAAAGTCAGAGTCGGAGTCATTGGAGTCGTTGGAGGCGGCGGCAGCGGCGTCATCCTCGTCCTCGTCCTCCTCCTCCGGGTCCTCCTTCTTGAGCTCCACGAAGAACTATAATCAGAAGATCTCTAGTCGTCGGAGGAGACGTCCTCCTCGGAGGACTGGTGGGCTGCCAAGTCATCCTCACTGGATGACGAGCTGCTTGAAAACTTGATGGGGCTGTCTGACGTTTTCTTTGTAGATTAGAAGAGAAGGGGTTGATGGATGAAGAAGAGGGGTGCTTTCAGAGGGCACCGGGCTTGAAGTATACGTAGAGCTGTGGGTATGGCTCTTAGGCTTCAGGCGGTGGAAGTAATGGTGATTTGATGGCCTTGGAAGTTGAGGCATTCAACACTCACGCTGAATTTACTGCTGGTTGACCAAACACTAGTTTAGGGCTGCTGGCCAAAAGGCATATCCCAGTCGGCCCGGCTTTTCATGCGACGGAGAAAATGCAACCCCAATACCACTGCCGCATCTATCGTTAACCCATCGGTGGGAGAAGTCTCAACTACTGGTTTCATTTCTAGGAAGCCTCGCTATCGGTCCAACCAATGGTGGAAGTATCACACTGTCGCTTCTATCGCTATGGCAGTGAAAGTGGTGACAGTGGTATATCAATTTGTAGTAGTGATTTGTGATTGTGGCCCCACTTAGCACCACATCTAAAACACAATCCATTCCTCTTTCGAAAGTCCCTGAGAGCAACAAGCTTATCCTCTAAATCAGGCTATGGACCTTTCAGTTTGCTTCCATTAGATTCAATGGGTTTGGTTCTGTCACTTGCCATCTTATAGGTAGGCTTGCTGAATTCTATGGTCAGAGGCCGTGAACGGACTCTCAAAAACTCCTCTTCCTGAAGCAATGCTAGCGCAGAGACTGTATCAACGTCTTGTGGACGATGCAAAGCAATCATTGCTCGAATGTCCTCCTTCAGACCCGCCACAAAGTGTGAGATGAAATATAGATCATCGTAGGAGTTGTTGTACAGCAGGAGTCCATGGACCAATTTCTCAAATTGCGCCTGATAATCAGCCACCGAAGAAGTATGTCACAACCCATCCAGCTGCTTCAATAGAAGTTGGTATTGGTCCTTGTCAAAGCGGGCAAACACCAAGGCACGGAGCTGCTCCTAATCTAAACTCGACCCTTCTGCTCAACTATCTGAAACCAAGCTGCCGCGGTGCCTTAGAAATTGAGAGCCGTTAATCTCGTCTTCAATGCTCAACTGCAGTTAGGGTCCTAGGATCCTGCCGCAGGGTGCCCCGCTCCCCGTCCGTCACAGGTGGGCACGACGATGTTCCACGAGCTAGGTTGAGGTCCAATCAGCGCGGTGGCACTACTACAGAACTGACTTTCAGTGTCATCCTATCACTACTGGTTTCTTAAAAATTGGCAGTGATAATACATGGCTAACGCACATTATTGCCAGTTTTTGACTAAAACTAGCAGTGATAGGGCCTACCGACATTGATATTCGGGCAACCACTGCCGGTTCATATCACTGTTGGTTTTAGGCATAAACTGGCAATGATATTGGGTCATCAGTTTTTTGCTAAAACCGACAGTGTCAGTATCGGTGCCGGTTCGTGGCTTGAACCGACAGTGATAGGCTGCAAGAAAAACTTCGTAACTTTCTTATATGATGTCTGATGAAGACGAACTTTATATCAAATTTATACTATTTTTTTGAGATCTACAACTTTGTAGTTCAACTTTTTTGATTTGAAGTCGTTTCCACGTCTAAATATCCATTACCACCTAAAAATAGGAGACTTTCGTCCAACCAAAGTTTGGTGAGCGCGCCTCCAGCCAGAAACCGCGTCACCCGCGTCTGCAGAGTCCGAGTCCAGCGTCAACAATGCCCACCGACCGACCGACCGGCCCTAGCTCCGACTTGCACCGACGGCAGCGGGCACCAGCGACCTGCTGCCGTGTGTAGTCCCGGTGTACGCCGGAGCGCACATCTCGTCATGGATGCGGTGCTGCAGTAGGTGCTGGTGACGACGGCCGCGACACTAGCCGCGCTCGGCAACGTGCTCGCCGTGCGCTCTGCTTCTCCGTGCGCGAGTGCCCTAGCTCCAGCATGTGTCATCGGCGGCGGGCACCTGCGACCTGCAGTCGTGCGTAGTCCCGGCGTACGCCGGAGCGCACGTCTCGCCATGGGTGCAGGCGACACGGTGCTGCAATACGCGTTGGCGACGACGGCCGCGGCGCTCGCCATGCGCTCCGCTTTGCCATGCGCGTGCGCCCTAGCTCCAGCCTGTGCCGGCAGCAGCGGGCACCTGCCACCTGCTACCGTGTGTAGTCCCGGGCATACGTGAGAGCACGCATCTCGGCATGGATGCGGTGCTGCAGTACGCGCCGGCGGCGGATGCGGCGCTCGGCGCTCTGCGACGTGCTCGCTGTGTCCAGCACATACTTCATCCTCTCCATCCCGCACGCTGGCCTCACCACGCGCCTAACCCCACTCCTCGCCAGCGACTCCGACAGCGGCGAAGTGCCGCTGCTCGCCGCATGTGCCTTTGCCGAGGCCTGTGAGACTGCACCTCAGTAGGCCCCGCACTTCGCGTGCCTAGGCACCGTCGACTGCATCGAACTCTTCTGACGGTAAATCATCCTGAAGGAGAATATAGAGGACGAAAGGAGCTGCAACAGGTACGCTATATGCCCCTGGAAGAGCCGACAGTCCGCCAAATGTGGCGTTGTACCGGACGTCCATGCGGAAGAGAGACGGCGCATGCGCCATGCGCCAGAGAGAGAAAGCATGGATCAAATGGTGGGCCCCACTATTTCAACACATAAAAAATAATATAACTCACAAACAAAAAAACTAAATTAAATTCCGATTGCACCATTAAATTTGTTTCAATAAATCCTTTAAAACAAAATCTCACATGGATATATTTAGATAAAGTGATAAGTAGGCTCCACAGTGGATAGAGGATGATATAGAGGATTGATGAGTGCGGAAGAATTGAGTATAGAGGAAAGAATCTTGATAACCAAACCTTTTAGAGCATGAATTTAGAGTACCACGAGTGCGGATAGCCTAATCATCTCTCATGTGCCTGCAGCAAAGCAGCGCGGCAACGACGCCGTGCGCCATCCAGCAGCGCCGGCTGCCGAGCTGTGGACGCCGCCCGGAGGAGTTGACGTACCCTGCCCTGCCGCGCCGGAGTGGAGGCACAGCTCCTGCGCCCACAGCACCAATGCGGAGGCCCTCGCTGCCTTCCCATAAGTTCCTCACCGCCCTCATCAGGCTCAGAACAGAACCCACCCCACCACCCCCGTTCAGAATTAGCACTGTTGGTCATGCTCTTGAATATCAATTTTGCTGGTCTGTGTACAGTTTATTGTTTACGGTAATTTTGCAGCCATGTGCTGTTAATTGTTTGCAGGGAATCTCTTTGCTGTTAATTGTTTGCAGGAATCTGTGTGCTGTTTATTGTTTATACATTGCCTGAGCCATTCATAATCTGTACAGTGGGTGTTTCTTCATCTGCTTTTTTTGTGTGCTTATTTCAGTAATTTGGGGAGAAGGAAATAGGTTGAGAGGAACAAAGATATAGCAGTTAGGTCTTGAAAGACATTGTTTGGTTTGTAGGCACGAAAATTCAGATGATGCAGAAAAGGTTTAAGCCTATACAAATACAACAGAAAGCCTTCTAAAAAAGGCAAGTTCAATTTTGAATTGTTGAAGAGCAATAATGCTATTCTTGCAATTTGTCAAAGGAAGATAGAAATGTTTATGATAGAAGGATGGAGAGGACATGTTTATTGAGTTGGAGAGAGCTCTAGAAATATATCAAAAGTTGTGAAACTAGAAAGTCCATTTGTTCTCTCGGAATTGATGGCAGTAATCGTAATTCTGTATTTCATTGTTACAGTCCATCCAACTGAAGCTTTTGTTGCTGAAACAATTTTGTTATATTTTTCCTATGTTTGGATTTAGAATATGAGAAAAAATTGTAATATGGCTCAACTTTGGGATGGATTGCATATTTGGCGATATGAAGTCTTCTTGTAAAAAAAACAAACTGATAGACATCAAACCATTTAAGTCTTGATTTTGTAACCAACCCTTAAGATCATAATTTGGCTTAGTGAAAATCTTCCAACGAGGATAATGATTTTTTTTGCTCCCATGCAACGCACGGGCAATTGTCTAGTGTATCATAAGATTTTATAGAGTTAATACCAAAGGAGTTCATATGATCTATAGTCACAAGTGAGTGTATATTGGTAGTTAAGGATCTCAGATGGAGAAGCGATTAAAACAAAAGTTGTAGATCTCAAAAAGTTATGCAAATGTGTAGTTCACAACTTTTTAATTTAAAGTGTTTTGATGTCAAAATATTTGATTCACAAAATTTTATATAAGCTAATATCAAATGAATTCAAATGCTCTATAGTCATAAGTGAGTGAGTTAAGTATCTCGGATAGAGAAGCGACCAAAACAAAAGTTGTAGATCTCAAAAAGGTATGCAATATTATAGTTGACAAATTTTCATGGAATATTATAGTTGATAACTTTTTCATTTGAAATTATCTATTCAACGAAAATTACGTTTTATTTCTCAAAATTAAAATTCAAAATTTTCAAACGACTTCAGATGGAGAAAATGACAAAAACCAAAGTTGTAGATTTCGAAAAATTGTGCAACTTTATAGTTTACAACTTTTTCATTTAAAATCAACTATCCAAGGAAAATTACATGTGGATTTCACGTAGTTGAAATTCAAATTCTTCAAATGACCTCGGATAGAGAAATGACCAAAACCAAAATTTTGGATCTCAAAAAGTTTTAAAACTTTGTAGTTGACAAATTTTTCAATTGAATTCGTTTAGAGTCATAAATATTTATTTCAAAACCAAAGAAAGATAGAATGAGAAGGACCAATATATTATATGGACACAAGTGTCTTACAGGTGGAGTGGTTAGGGGACGAACACGTCAAACCTAAGATCGTGGGTTCGAGCACTGGCGACCGCGAAGCGCGTATTGTTCACGCGAAAAATTACGTGATGCCCTTTATCACTGCCGCTTTGGTTTGCCAGTTCAAAAAACCGGCAAAAGGCGGACACAAAAAGCTTCAATGGAGGTTGCCATGTCTTACTGAAACTTGGTTGGTTTCCGCTTTGGAGCCAGGACGATCCAAGCGGAAACAAAAATTTGCCGAGAATCGACAGCTCCCGGTCAAAGATCCTGACCGATAACTAAGTAGAATTGCTGGATTTGGGAAGACAATACGGAATGGAAAAAGAGAAGGGAACAGAACAAAGTTCAGAATTGGATTCAGTTAGTTTCTGTTATTCGATGCCAGCCACAGCACGGTCACTGACGTTTATATTCGCGTACCCGCACGGCTCAATACACGGCCACGGCCTCAGCCGAACCGCGACCCATCACCAGGCCCGCTAACCCGACACTACAGCCCCAAGGCTGACTACTACTTAGCCACTCGGCTCTAGCTACACCACCTGTTGCCAGACGCAACAGTCATAGCCCTTCGCGCCTGCTTCTTCAATTCTTCCCTGCGCACCTGACACTTTAGTACTGTTCTGTGTTGCTTTCATTGCGTTTTAGCACTTGTGTAAGATATATGTAGATGTTTTTTCACCTTGATGTCAAGCAACAGATGCTAAGCATGATGCATGAAACCTTTGCAGTTCCAATTCCGTGTCAATGCAACTTTGTTGAGCAAATAGCAGGATTATTAGGAGTAACTGATGATGTCAGGTCACTGCGGTTAAGTTTTAGTTTCGTATGTATAAGCAATCAGATGTAGAAACCTTTCCCTGCTCTAAGTCGTATGATAAATTCCGCGTTCTACATCATTGTGCCATCTATTCAGTCTTTTCTCAGACATGTTTCCGAGAACTTCCAGTGTCCGCATACCGTGGATTCATACATTCTTTAGGCCTTGTTCGGATGTTGTGGATTGATGTGAATCCGACTACATCCGAACAAGGCCTTAGGTAAGAGAAAAGCTTAACTTGCTCCAGCCTCTACAGCTGAAATAATATGGATGGCGCACCCTGTTTTAAGTACTGGACTACTGGTCTAAGTTATTCAGGAAAGTGATTGGGAGCTATATATGTGCCTGCGTGAAGTCATGGCCGCTAACACTCTATCGTGAGCTTCGTTTTCTGCAGGAACACCTACATACAAGAAAAAAAAATGTTGCAGGCTTAGAAAAGATTAGAACATTATCAACAGGTTATGTTACCATAATGCCCACCAATTTAATCGGGCACTGCACCACAAACACAATCTGACGAAGAGATTCTACTCTGACGCTAGGCTAAAGGCTGACTCTATCTACAGAACACTTGCTGCATGGGTCTGCTGGCGAAGGGTCACAGAGTCGGGGTAGGGCTCATGACAATGTGTCGCAGCGGGTTATCTACCTTGCCGTTGCCGGCTCCAGCGAGCTGCACAAACTCCAAAGGAGTAAGGAAGCTTCCATGGCAGATGCATATGATTCTCACGCAGGGGCGGAGACAAGGGGGGGCGGGCAGGGGCCTGGCCCCCCCTAATGTTGCACACTTTTCATTAATACATCTCATTAGTTCTCACTAATCACTGGAAATTATAAGTAAACAAAGACTTCTTAGCTAATTCTAAATTGTTTTTCTCAAATAAATCAAATAGATCTAGTAAGTTAACATAAGAAATACCAACCTTAAATTTTGTCCTTATCCAACAATTTTGTACAATAGCTTACTAAACATTTTTGCCCTGGGAGCCCCGAAATATTTCTAACTAACCAAAACTTTTTAATATTTTATTTGTTTCTTACCGCTTTCTTATTTGAAATCCTTTATTTTCTGAATTTAAGCATCGTCCAATTTACTCTATTCTCTCGAGAAAAATACCACTCGACTGTGAAAACTTACCAGTTAGAGTGGATATTTGGTAACTTTTTATTTTTTTAAGCCAACATCAAGATTTGATGATGATACCATATATTGTTTCTAGACACTCGATGATCCGCCCCCCCTATATCTAAATCCTGGCTCCGCCCCTGTTCTCACGTCGTCTGGTTCCCTGTATTTATACAGGAAGCCTTCAACCCTGTTGCCGTTGGGCAGCCCCTTGGTGAACACAACCGGCATCTCCTGCATCAACCGCCTTTCCACGTCCCCCAATGCTGTTTGCCCTTTCAGCACAGCAGCCCTGCCTAAAATGATTTGATCTCCCCTGGAACCAAGGGTTGCTGCTGTTCTGGGAGCCAAAGACGAAGACGGCAGTGGACTTGCTGCCGTCACGCTTCTTATAGCTTTACCGGAGGAGGGAACAGATGATGACGACATTTGCTCCTCGGTGATGGCTGCTCCTAAAAAAATCAGGAATGGGTATAATATAGAGCTTAATGATAACAAAAAAAACAAAATCCAATGAAGGGAAGAACCACTAGAATAGAAAGTGTTCAATCATACACAAACTGAAGGTGTTAGCCTAGTGTTGAACCCACGTATCTAGTTACCTACTACTTTTTTATTTTTCACTGTAAGGTAGTTTTTAGGTTCCTTATCAACCAAGTTGATCATGGTGCCTTGGCAACCAAGTAGAATCAAAGCATCTGCTTTTAGACAATTGGAATATGGTACGCAGTAGGTGAGCCACTTGCTCATATATGCAGTGGCCAAAATCTTGTATCCAAAGTAATCACCTGCCCTTCAATTCAATCCAAGCGGCACTCTTGCCAAGCTGCAGCCCAAAACCACTTGTGTTCTAGTTCATATTTGCAACAATTGATATCAGAGCCGGTTAGGAGAGAGCAGAGGCCATGTCCACCTCCAGCGAGCGTGCCCTGAGAGCAGCAGCCATCGCCGTCAACGCCGATGGCACGGTGGTGAACCCTCGCCCGGACGCCGATCGTGCTCAGCGCCTAGCCGTGGCTGAGGCCGCCGCCGCGCAGGCGATCGAGGCGGCCAGGCAGGCAGCGGCCAACACGGCCGCCGTGCTGCGTTAGGAGTTGGAGTGGCAGCCCCGGGAGCCATCGCGGAGCCCGGAGCGTCGTCGCCGGATCCCATCACGGAGCCCGGAGCGCCGTCGCCGGATCCTGTCACCATCACCGGAGTGCCGTCGCGGACGCGGAGGTCGTCGTGGGTCGCCAGCGGCCGTCCAGACGGTGTACAAGGACTCCGGTGTGGGGACGCCACGGTCGATGCTGATGAAGATGAACTACCACGAGTGGAGTTCGCTGATGAAGGTGACGATGCAGGCACGCCAACTGTGGGACGCCATCGAGTTTGCCGACCTCCCGTACCACGACGACTGGCGCGCGCTGGAGGCCATCATCGCCGGAGTTCCGCCGGAGATGGGAGCCCCGCTCGCGGACAAGGCATCGGCCAAGGAGGCGTGGGACTGCGTAAGGAGTGGGAGAACCTCGCCTTCCGTCCCGGGGAGCAGATCGAGGACTTCGCCCTTTGTCTGTCCGCGCTGAAGTAGCAGATGGCCCTCCACAGCGACAAGGACCTCAACGAGGAGCGGGCGGTGGAGAAGCTTCTTCGCACCGTGCCAAAGAAGTACGCCCAGCTCAAGATCGCCATCAAGACTCTTCTCGACTTCTAGGACCTCACCTTCGAGGAGGTGGCCGGGAGACTAAAGACGGTGGATGATCTGGAGGAGTCTGCGTCCGAGCCCGTCTCCATTGGTGGGAAGCTCATGCTCACTAAGGAGCAGTGGCTCGCGCGGCAGAAGAAGAAGAAGGGAGGGAACGACTCTGGCTCGACGAGCTCGTCTAAAGAACCCCGTCGCCGACCTCGTGGCGGGAGGAAGCAGAAGCAAAAGGGAGAGCGCGGCGACCGTGGCGACGACAGGCATGGAGAGAAGGCTGGTGGTCTCGGCGGTGAATGCAAGGTGAACTGTGATGACACTTGCCTCAACTGCCATCGCACCGGCCACTAGGCGAAGGACTGTCCCCAGCCTCGACGCAAGCGTGGACGTGCGACACATCTCACGGAGGCGGATGACGACGGGGCAACTCTGTTCCTCGCCCATGGCTTCCTGGAGGTGGAGGAGCACGTGCTCTGCTCCAAGGCTGACGCCGACCTCGACCTCAACGAGCCTCGAGCCTGGGCGTTTCTGAACACCGGCTCTGGTGAGGACAAGCTCGACGGTTGGTACCTCGATAGCAGCGCCACCCACCACATGTGTAAGGTCCAAATGGCTAGAGGGGGGTGAATAGCCTATTTAAAAATCTACAAGCTTCACTAATCAACAATGGTTAGTATAAAAGATGGCGATGCTAATTCTAGCACTAGCTCAACTATACTAAGCAAGCCACATATACAATTCTAGTGAACAAGACTATGATCTCTAATTCACACCAATAAAGCTAAGTCACTAAGCTACTTACTCCTATATGATACAAACTATGTTAAGCACACTAGACAAGATAAAATGCAAGAATGAAAAGGGAAGTGAATTGATTCTTATACCAACAGTGTAGAGAAGAGATGTATCCAAAGAATCAATCACATACAATCATAAAGAGAATCCTCGGCAAGATATGACACAAGATTTTTTACCGAGGTTCACTTGCTTCCCGGCAAGCTACTCCTCGTTGTGGCGATGCACCCACTTGATGGATCACGAGCTAATTGATTATCAAGAGTCAAACCCTCAGCGGGTGCCGCACATCCACTCACAAGATGGGGATCCTCCAAGCCACAAGCTCCACTAGAGTAGTCAATTCGCGAACTCCCGCGGGGAAGGCTCAAGAACCCCTTACAAACACTTGGTGAGCCTCGAAACAATCTCCAATCACGAGCTCAACACCACCGCTGCTCCAAGCCGTCTACGGTGTCGGGAAACACCCAAGAGTAACAAGCAATCCGCAACAAACTCAAGAATCAAGTGCCACTAGATGCAACTCTCAATGCAATGCACTTGAATCTCACTCAATCTCTCTAGAGTAAGCAACCAAGCAAGGAGATAAGTGGAAGGGAAGTTCTCTAGTTCAAAGTATGTCTCAAGTGTTCAAAGAGTTAAGAGTTTTTTTTCCAAAACCGGCCAAACAAGTATATATAGAGATACCCTTTTAAATAGAGCCGTTGGGCATAAATCAAGGGCACCGGACGCTCCGACGCACAGGCATCGGACGCAATCAGCAGCTTCTGGTGCACCAGATCTCGCCACGTGTCTTGCGCGTTCAAAGTTCAATGGTTATTTTAGCGAACACCGGACGCTCCAGTGCTTTTCATCGGACGCACCACATGCGGTGTCTGATGCGGTCTAGTAAGCACCCCGAGCTCAGAAACGCGCATCGGACGCGTCCGACGCAGCACCATCGGACGCGCCACCGTGTCCTGTGCTCTCCAGCTCTTCTGCCACGCGCCACATCAGCAGGCACCGGACGCTGAAACAGTGTTCAGCCAGCGTCCGATGCAAGACTGTCAGACGTGTCGGTGCAGCCATCCAATTGTGCAGCACCTTAGGTTAGCCACCGGACACGTCCGGTGACTTCGGAGCCAGCGTCCGGTGACTCCGCCTCCGACGCAGTGGAAAATAGACGTTTCACTTCTACAAAAACGCCGAATCCCGCCTCGCAAGTTCAGCGAGAGGGAGAGAGGAACCCAAACCCATCTCTACCCTTCACACTCCACCTTCTTCGTAAATGTGCTAACACCACCAAGTGTTCACCATTATGTGCGAGTGTGTTAGCATTTTCACAATCATTTTTCAAAGTATTATGTTAGCCCTCTACTAGATCCTAATGCATATGCTCAAGATGATGACCTAGTAGCACTTGATTCACGAGCTAACTATGATTGCCCCTCTTGATAGTCGGCTATCAATCCTAAACCCGGTCAATCACTTCTCTACTCATCTTAGACCGGCAAAAACAAACCCTATGATTATACCTTTGCCTTGATCACTTTGTTCCATGTCCATCTCCTCATGCTTGATCACCATGATCATCATTTAATGTGCATCTCCACCATGATCATCATTTCATGTCCATGCACCATCATGCTCCTTGCTCCTTCATCACATGTGTTGATATGCCTAACTCAATTCACTTGACACAATGGCATTAGCAACTTGGTGTCATTAATTACTAAAACCAAACTTGGGCTTTCAACATGGCCGGCCGTCACGAGCTCTTCTCCAACCTTGACACCACAGTTCGTGGCTCGGTGCGGTTCAGTGACATGTCAAAGGTGGAGATCCAAGGCATCGGCTCCATCATGTTCCAAGCCAAGAATGGCAACCACCGAGTCCTCCACGGCATCTACTTCATCCCGGCGCTGCACAACTCCATCATGAGCTTGGGGTAGCTCGATGAACGCCGGTCCAAGGTGGAGATTGACCAAGGCATCTTCTCATCAAGGTGAACCGTGGGCCCAGTCACCTCTACGTCCTCCATCTCGAGACCGCGCAGCCAATCTACCTCGCCGTGAGGAATGGCAACGACGCCTGGCATTGGCACGAGCGGTTCGGCCACCTCCACTTCGAGGCGCTGCACCAGCTCGGCAAGGACTCCATGGTGCGTGGCATGCCGGTGATCAAGCACCTCGAGCAGGTCTGCGACACCTACGTCACGACGAAGCAGTGCCGACGCCCCTTCCCACAGCAGGCTCAGTACCACGCGTAGAAGCAGCTGGAGCTCATCCACGGTGACCTCTGCAGGCCTGTGACACCGGCGACTCTAGGAGGTCAGCGTTATTTCCTGCTGCTGGTCGACGACGCGTCCCGTTACATGTGGGTCATTCTGCTACCATCCAAGGATGCTGCCGCAGACGCCATCAAGAAGATCTAGGCTGAGGTGGAGAAGGAGAGCGGCCACAAGCTTCAGGTCCTTCGCACCGACAACAGTGGCGACTTCACTGTTGCTGAGTTCGCAGCCTACTGCGCCGATGAGGGCATCAAATGCCACTTCTCTGTGCCTCATTCGCCCTAGCAAAACAACATGGTGGAACGTCAGAACCAGACCGTGGTGGCCATGGCCCGGGCGCTACTGAGGCAGAGGAGGCTGCCGGCCAAGTATTGGGGGAGACGGTGATGACAGCAATCCATCTGCTCAATTGCTCGCCGACAAGAAGCTTCCAGGGCAAGACCCTCTACGAGGCTTGGCACGGGCGCACGCCGGCATTGAGTTATCTAAAGACTTTCGGCTACGTCGTCTACACCAGGACTTAGGCTAGCCCCACAAGCTGGATGACCGCGGCAAGCCCAGTGTCTTCATCGGCTACATGGAGGGAGCCAAGGCGTACCGGATCCTCGACCCGATGACACAACGGGTGAAGGTCAGCCGCGACGTCGTCTTCGATGAGGGGCATGGCTGGGACTGGTCCACTTTGGATGCCGGAAGCTCGGCCTTGGCAGCGAGCGAATTCACCATCGAGTATTGGGAGCTCGGAGGAGCCGAGGGAGCAAAAGGTGCGTCTCCAGCGGCGCTGCGCTCGCCATCGCCGAATCTGGGGGGTGCTCGAACGGAGCTCGGAGGAGCTCGGACGGTGCTCGGAGGTGGTCGGAGGAGCTTGGACAAAGCTCGGCAGCATCTGCCACTCTACCAGCGACCCAACCAAGCTCGTCAACGCCATGACCAGTTGCTTAGATGGAGCTCGGAGGAGCTCAGAAGAGCTTGGACAGAGCTTGGCAGCATCTGCCACTCCACCAGCGACCCAACCAAGCTCATCAATGCCGCCACCAGCGTCTCCTATTGCCCCCACCGCTTCGTCTAGCTCACCGACGGTTTTAGCCGAGCTCGGTGATCAAGTGGAGTTTGCCACTCCACTGGAGGATGATGAAGACAAACTTGACGCCTATTACAACGGTGAGCCACTGTGATACCGCACGATGGTGAACAACTTCAGCAACCATTCTCCACCTCCGCCGTCTCAACGCCTCTTCGTCGAGCTGCACCTGACGCACGCCGGTGAACCACCCAACTTCGACGAGGCCAAGGATGATCCAGCATGGCGGGCGGCAATGGAGCAGGAGCTCAAGGCGGTGGAGCAAAACCACACCTGGGAGCTGGTGCCGCTCCCTGCTGGTCACCGACCCATCACCCAAAAATGGGTGTACAAGCTCAAGAAGGATGAGCTGGGCGCGGTGATCAAGCACAAGACAAGACTGGTGGCGCGCGAATTCATTCAGCAAGAAGGGGTGGACTACGACGACGCATTCGCTCTGGTGGCGCGTATGGAGTCAGTCAGGGTCCTCCTCGCGCTGGCAGCCTAGGAGGGCTGGCACGTCCACCACATGGATGTCAAATCGGCTTTCCTCAACGGCGACCTCAAGGAGGAGGTGTACGTGCAACAGCCACCAAGCTACGTCATCGCCGAAGAAGAAGGGAAGGTCTACCGCCTCCGCAAGGCTCTGTACGGTCTACGGCAGGCTCCGCGCGCCTAGAACGCCAAGCTACACGCCACATTCAAGGAGATGGGCTTCTAGCAAAGCGCTCTGTCCTGCTCATCGGCGTCTATGTCGATGACTTGATCATTACCGGAGCGGAAAGAGCGAGAAGTGGAGGCTTTTAAGGCTTAGATGAAGAAGACCTTTGACATGAGCAACCTCGGCCTCCTCAGCTTCTACCTCGGCGTCGAGGTGCATCAAGACTCCACCGGGATCACTCTTCGTAGACTCACTACGCCAAGAGGATTCTGGAGCTCGAGGGAATGGCTGGTTGCAACCCTGCCCATACTCCAATGGAGGAACGGCTGAGGCTTAGCAGGCACGGCACGGCCGCGGAGGTCGATCTCACTCACTACCGGCGCCTAATCGGCAGTCTGCGCTGCCTGGTGCACACTCGCCCTGATCTAGTGTTCGTCGCCGGCTTCGTCAACCGGTTCATGGAGCGGCCCACGGTGGAGCACCAAGGAGCTGTCAAGCGCATTCTTCGCTATGTCGCTGGCACGCTCGACTATGGTCTGCACTTCACCAAGGCGCCTGGCAGCGCTCGCTTCATCGGCTACTGCGACAGCGACCTCGCCGGCGACAGCGACACGAGTAAGAGCACGAGCGAAACACTGTTCTTCCTTGGCAATTGCTTGGTCAGCTGGCAATCGATCAAGCAGAAGGTAGTGGCGCTCTCTAGCTGTGAAGCAGAGTATATTGCCACCTCTACTGCTGCAACTCAAGCTCTGTGGCTCTCAAAGCTGCTAGCTGAACTCCTCGACAGGCACGTTGAGGTGGTGGAGCTGAAGGTGGACAGCAAGTCTGCCCTCGCCCTGGCCATGAATCCAGTCTTCCATGAGAGGAGCAAGCACATTAGGATCAAGTACCACTTCATCCGCAGCTATCTGAAAGATGGAAGCATCAAGGCTGAGTACATTTCTACTACTGATCAGCTTGCAGACATTCTCACTAAGTCTCTAGGCAAGACCAAGTTCGAGGAAATGAGGGGGAGAATCGGTCTGAAGCAGATCATCCCCAAAGCGCACAAGGCTAAGGGGGAGAACTGAGGGTGTTAGCCTAGTGTTGAACCCATGTATCTAGTTACCTACTACTTTTTTACTTTTCATTGTAAGGTAGTTTCTAGATTTCTTGGCAACCAAGTTGATCATGGTGCCTTGGCAATCAAGCAGAATCAAAGCATCTGCTTTTAGTCAGTTGGAATATGCTAGGTAGTAGGTGAGCCACTTGCTCATATATACAGTGGCCACCATCTTGTATCAAAGTAATCATTTGCACTTCAATTCAATCCAAGCGGCACTCTTGCCAAGCCACCCTCCGGCAGCCCAAAACCACTTATGTTCTAGTTCATATTTGCAACCCAAACATCTCACATCTATAATAACCGAACAAACGATATAAGAATCCAGCCTCCATCTATAAGAGCTGAACATTATAGAATTTTGAATCTTCCAGATTCAGCAAGGCGCTTATGGCATGAAATGTCTAGTGACTATTGAAGAGGACCCAACAGAGATTCTCACACAGCATAGCCTTTGTTTAGCTAATAACCACTAACATCAAATATATGTAAAACATCTCATGCATCTCACATATACAACTCCTTATAAGATCATAGACGTAAATAGCATTGATCTTTGGGCCCAAAGTCCTAATTTAAGGGCAAATATCAATCCAGTTCATTCATGTATTATTACACCTGTGGTGCATTGGCAAAATTCATGTTTTTTGGAAGCATGGGAAATGGATACTGAGAATACCTAAACGGTGTACTTAACAAACAAAAGGGGATACCTTTGAAGGCTGAGTTTGGCTTCTTTCCCACTGCTGACAAACTATCTTGTGATGATGTCATTGTAGCCTGGTACTTTGGGGGAAGCCCCTTCGCCACATGCTCGCCACTGCTATGATTTTCGCTATTGCCCACAAGAGCTTCATCACAACATACTAATTTGTCAGTGTGTGCATTCATCTCTTCTGGAAGCTGCCCGGCCGCTTCTTTTGAAGTGCTGCAAGTGAAAGAGTTCCTCCTCTCAATCCTTTTCTTCTTAACCTCGAGTCTCTTCAGACTCTGTGCTTCCTTACGTTTCTTCCATTCTTCATTGCCAGCAGCCTCAATGACAGCAGGGAGTGAACTAGTCCTCGTGAGGGTGCCACTACCTGCAATATTCAGTAAGTATTCACAGATATTGGGAATTTGTGAAAAGCTGTTGATGTTTATTTCAGGCAACACTGAGATATTCGATTTCTCAACATGTGATTGTTACCTTAAAACATGTATTCTTTCTGTTTATTTACATTGCCATTAAAATTTTAACAAATCCACATAGTAACTTAATTAAAAACCAATTAGCAAAACTACAACTTTTTGAAAGTACTTTAGACACACATCTTTGATGCTGTGCATATTGCTTCTGCACATAAGTATTCATGGAAATATCAAATACTAAACTTCAAACTGTCAGTGCATCGCACAGGTAACTACTAATCTTTTCTCAGAGTCAGAGATATTTGATGAAGAAATACACACCTATAACAGAAAGAATGACTGAATCAACAGAGTTCTCTGCAATAAAATATTATGCCGCCTACTTAACACAGTTTTGGAAAATAATTCACAATTACTACCATTTACCAAAACGATCACAATCGGCACTGCTAAGCACGGAATCTTAAAGCCAAATTAACTATCAAGGGTAGCAACATACTAAATGAAGATAGTATAAACCCCACAAAGAGAAGCCGCACGCACCTTGCAATCTCTGCCCATCACCTTCTGAAGAGCCAGAGGACGGACTCCCGCTCGCCCGTAGGAAGGCGGGCGGCGCCGGCACCTCCGCCGGCGTCATCTGCACGGCCGCCACAGACGACGACCGGGGGAGCTTGTCCCTTTTTTATCGATGCCGAACATGCCGCGTAGAGACAGCCCGAGGCTGAGCTCTATTACCTCCTCCGCCATCTCATCCCGCAGCTGCCCCGGCCTCTGCTCCGGTGGCGGCGCGTCTCCCTTGCCGATGCCGCACAGGAAGTCCCTTGAAAACCCTTCCATCGCGAGCGCAGGCTTGTCTCACGAAGCCTCAGCAGTCAGCAGCATCCGAGAAGCGCCTGCAAGACGGGCAAGAGCTGAGCCGACGCCGCAGGAGCAACCATTCCCGGGCAACAAGAGGCGAGGGGACGGAGCAGAGGAACACGGGATGAGAGGCGACTTACACACAGGTTGCACGGAGGAGGGAGCTAGGAGGCCGCCATTGGAGAGGTGCGGCGCTTCTGCTTCTCCTCGCCCCGGCCTTGAGCGACTGACTCTCGCGGGGAACAGGAGGCAAAGCTTTCTGCTGGTTTTTGGGCTTTTGGGGCATGCGGTTCCGCTGGGGATGGCGCAGACGGGCAAGGCCTGCCTCCGGCACGACGCGCGCGTGTTTATACTTTATACGGCAGCCGACGCGTAGTGCCCGCTTTGCTTGCGCGCCACCGCACAGCCGCGGCGGGAGCCGAGCGGGATGCGGTGGGCTCGCCAGCCTCGGCTGGGGCTGAGCCGCGGGGTGTAAGCAGCCTGCCAGGTCGAGTCGCGGACGGGCGCCGTGAGCGGTGGATGCCCAACACTCTCCAACAGGATGATACCTGGTAATTTTATTTATTTATTTAATTTTTGGAAAACCTACTCTAGGTCGCCCTCCTTTCTTCCGAGGAGATCTTTTATCATCTTCTCTATCTTCGACGTGAAGTTTTTATCGTCGTCTTCGTCTCCGGCGAGATCTCTCGTCGTCGTCTCTTTATCTCCGGCAGAAATAGTCTTCTATAGTGAGTCCAAGTATTTAGGATTTGTTTGATTCTAGATGTTTTTAGGTTTAGAGGTAGGACCAAAGGAGTAGGGAAGGATGTTGGCAAGGTATTTGAGATGATAGTTGAGTGAGTAGCGGAACGCCGCTGGCAAGGGTGATAGTGGATGGCCTGTGGAAGGCTTGAGGTTAAGGTATATGGCGGTAGTTATAGTTGTGGCGGCGGCGGCGGGGTGGGTGAAAGGGGGGCAAACTCACTGCAGCAGAGTAACATGGCGGCGAGGCAATAGATCCGGCGGGAGCCGTCTAAATGGGAGGAGGAAGAAGAAAAAGAAAGAGAGGAGGAAGAAGAGTCAAATGTCACACTCGCTGGTAGAGAATAATATGTCGTACGAGAGATTTAAGAAAAAAAAATAAGACTAGTCGAAGAAGATATAGTGGCAGAAAAGTCGAAACGTGTCCCGTGTGAGAGGAGACAAACTTTCAAGTACATTATTGTAGATTTTATTATTTAACATAAGATTATTTCAGTGCAAAAGAAGAAACACTTTCACATATTCACTAGCTATCGTATCTTTCATTCATAAGCCATATTTATAATTCTGATGTCCTATTAATTTATTGACAACTTAAATATAACTTAGGCTTCTTTTGTGTATTTGGAAACTTTTAACCAATTACATGTTATGTGCTTCCTAAAAAATAAAAATTACTTTAGTTAAATGTTTCGTATTTCCTCTAATTACAGATATGAGTTTCGCTAAAAATAAAACTTTGTTGTATTAAATTATTGACTGGCGATATCTATAAAAATATATAATAATTAACTAAAAGACTTATATATTATGAAAGCATTTCTTATTAGATATAGTGATGCTGCCAACTTCGTGTTGTAAATCTAAATAAAATTTTATACATTGGTGGTCATAGTTCAAATAAATAGTCTTAGACAAACCTAAATGAACTTATATCATGACCTGAGGAAATATACACTAGTGGTAGGACTCCACTTATAGCAAAGAAGGCCAAAGAAAATAGGGCTTATTTATTTGCCCAAAGTGGTAGCATTTTCCCTTCACGTCTTTTCCTTTGAACACTCCCAAAGATAAAAGCCGAAGGGTGTAAAGGTATCAGTTAGGTTAGGCTTGATCATAGACAACATAGGCCATGTTCATCTGGCTTATAATCCGTCTTATTCGGCTTGTTTTTTCAGCCGGAACAGTATTTTTCTCTCACAAAAAATCAGCCAACAGTGTTTTTCAGCCGGCTTATAATTCCAGCCGAACGGCCCCATAACTCCCACCTATTTAGTATGCTGCAATCGCCTCAAGCTCCAACATTAGACCAAAATATGAAAGATCCTAGAAATACCCAAAAATTGAATATTAAGTGGATTCTGATATCCTCTTATCTATCTCTTGCCGTTTTTAAACCTCTCGTCTCTAACACTTTATCAAACCTAGTTTATGCATAGGGCTTTGAATGGGTGAGAGCTTCTAATGTTCTCTGCTGATAAAGAAACCACTGTGTGGCGGTCACGTAAAGAAAATAACAAACTTCAAATTTTATTATGGCAATGACTTTAATATGGGTGTGCGGGCGATATATAATAATTAACTAAAAGTCTTATATATTATGAAAGTATTTCTTAGTAGATATAGTGATGCTGCTAACTTCGTGTTGTAAATCTATATAAATTTTTATACATTGGTGGTCATAGTTCAAATAAATAGTCTTAGACAAACCTAAATGAACTTATATCGTGACCTGAGGAAATATACACTAGTGGTAGGACTCCACTTATAGCAAAGAAGGCCAAAGAAAATAGGGCTTATTTATTTGCCCAAAGTGGTAGCATTTTACCTTCACGTCTTTTCCTTTGAACACTCCCAGAGATAAGAGCCGAAGGGTGTACAAAAAGGTATCAGTTAGGTTAGGCTTGATCATAGACAACATAACTCGACCTATTTAGTATGCCGCAATCGCCTTGAGCTCCAACATTAGACCAAAATATGAAAGATCCTAGAAATACCCAAAAATTGAATCTTAAGTGGATTCCGACTTTCTCTTATCTATCTCTTGCTGTTTTTAAACCTCTCGTCACTGACACTCTATCAAATCTAGTTTATGTGCAGGGCTTTGAATGGGTGAGAGCTTCTAATGTTCTCCACTGATAGAGAAAACCACTGTGTGGCAGTCGTGGAAAGAAAATAACAAACTTCAAATTTTATTATGGCAATGACTTTAATACAGGTGTGCCGGCGATAAACGCACTGCATGCCTGCACACCAAACACAACTTCTTCCCCATCTCGCCCGCCCGCGTCCTCTCTCCTCTCCCCGCTCTCTCCCCGACGACCTCCTCCCCAACTCCGGCGAGCAAGCGGATCCGACGGCAGCATGGACTCTCCTCTCCCCGTCTCCCTCTCCCCCAGCGACCTACTCCCCAACTCCGGTGAGTGGATCTGGTGGAGGCATGGAGGATTCAGTCAGATCCAGCGACGACCATGGCAGATCCGGCGAGGTATTCTTCCTCCTCCTCCTTAGGGTTCTGACAATCTCTCCCTCTCATCTTCCCAAACTCCGGCAGCCTTAGAAGGAAAGAGGTTTGGGGGAGGAAGGACGGCAGGCGGTGGGATGCTGGCAGGTGGTTTAGGGGCCCCGGCGGTGGTGGAGGCGACCGAGCAAGGTCAGAGCGGGGGTGCCATGGCCATGGCGGCAACAGCGGCGGAGGGGGATAGGGGAAGAAGGTGGCACCACAGTGAGCTAGGGTTTTGTCGAAGTTCTGTGGCCGTGACCGCAAGCTCCGGCGAAACCCTAGATCACCGCAGCTATAGATGGACATAAGATCTGTGGCCCATTAGCACGGCCCACAGCCCACGGTTTTGGCTCAGCCCAGGCACAGCCCCGCACGACGGCCATCGGGCCCGTGTTGGCCCGGCCCGACACTAGGGCTGACCCTGGGCCTCTACCTTGGCCCGACGTGCTGGCCTGGCCCGGCCTGATCAGCCACCTTTATTTACTTCCCATATATATAAATATATGAAAACCCTAATTTAGTCCTCACGATCCCCGCCGCCGCACATCTGTTCGGCTATTCTGCTGTGCGGAGTCGGTCGCACACCATCCTCTTCCCCTGCGCTACTTTGATTTCTCTGCACCCCTCCACCGCACATCCCGTAGCCGCACGCGCTTTCCCTCTTGCGGTCGCCTACCCCTCCAGCTCCGATTTCTCCTCTTCCTCTGCGGATCTGATGCGCGACGCACAACACCGATGCCAACTGCAACACGCCATGGCTTCAACACCGGCGCTCACAGGCGAGCGACGGCAACACGCTCCAACTCGCGACAGCGGTGGCCTCGGCCAGGGCGGGCGACGGCGGCACGTCAAGCCCAGCAGGCCGTCGGGCCAGCCCGGCACGGCCCGCCCCTTGAGGGCCGTGCTTGGGCCGTTGGTGCAGCCCGTGGGCTGGCATAGCACGGCCCGATGCACCTAACGGGCCGTGCCGACGTGCTAACCTCTAAGCCGTGCCAAGCACGAGTCTGTGCCGAGCCGGGCCTTGCGGCCCGAATGGCCATGTATTGTCGTGGCGGGGCGGCGGGGACGAGGGTCGCCTAAGAGGTAGAAGGTGCCGTCGAGGAGGAAGAAAGGGATGGGGGTAGCGCGAGGAAGGAGACGGCCATGCGACGCACTTAACGCACTTATGGCCGTGCGTTAGCCACATCCTTTTATTATATAGATCGGTGTAAGAAAGTTATTGCTTACATATTCTAGTTATTTTCTATTTTAACACTAGAGTGGCAAGTTAGGCATTTTTGTCTAAAATCCTAGCCTTCAAGGATTCTTGTAAAAATCTTTGAAAAATATTTATTTAATTTCACTGGGCATGCATGGGAAACCCCCCTGCGCTGGCTACATTAAGGATGGTTGCTTAACGGAGTTAACGCCGTTGTCAGCTTGGGACTCTTCGGAGCAGCAGAGATGGGCTCGGCTCGGCTGGGGCCGGGGACAGAGGAGCACCGGAAGCCAGGTCATCTCTAGGAGATCGGCGCCGATCAGGAGCAAAAAGACAGAGCCACGTCATGCCACATAGAGACGACACCATCTAACTTGCCCGGTCACTGCCACGTAAGGATGACGCCAACCAAGGCCTTGTTTAGATACTCAAATTAACCCTCAAATTCTACTATGCAAAAAGAAGATTCATTGTCACATCAAAATATCGGCACATATATGGAGTACTAAATATAGATAAAATCAAAAACTAATTGCACAATTTTGTTCTACTTTGCGAGACGAATATTTTAAGCCTAATTAATCAATGTTTCGACAATTATTAATAAATAAAAATAAAATTACTACAGTATTCAATAGTAAATCGGGACGGGCTGCCCCCATTCGAGCATCTAAACGAGGCACAACTTGTCCGATCACACTTCAGGTACATACTTCTCCGCATGCTTTCCTAGAACGCTACTTTCCACCGAAAAATAGCCCCGCGCAGGTATACCTAGGGATGAAAACGGTACGGATATTTTCCGACCGTATTCGAGACCGAATCTGTTTAGAGGGGTTTTAATCCGTCCGTATCCGAGTCCGGATATTTAACATCTGATACCGTATTCGTATCCGAATATTCAAATCACATATTTATGATGTCGATATCCAATCATATCATATCCGGCATTTTTTATACTATCCGTATTCGAATCCGAATCCGAACATAAATATGAAAACAAATACGATATCAGTGATATCCGTCCGTATTCGATCCGTTTTCATCCCTAGGTATACCCCACGCGGCCACACCATCGGTAGCCGTCGGGTTGCCTAGAGCAAACTGCCCACCCACCCGACCGCCCCGCGGCCCCCGCACAAGGAAAACCGAAGCGAAACGGCAAAACCTTCGCGGCTCCGTGAGACCCCGCGTAGGTAGCGACCTAGCGTGCCGCCGCTCTCAGACTGTCCCGCACCGGTCCTTTATATCCTACTTTAAACGCATGCAGTAGCGTGTACAGAGAAAAAAAAAACACCTAGGCCTTGTTTAGTTCAGTGAATTGGGGAGAAAAACACTGTATCAGAATTCCTGTAGCATTTCGTTTGTATTTGGTAAAAATTATTCAAATTTTGACTAACTAGGCTTAAAATGTTCGTCTCGCAAAGTACAACAAAACTGTGCAATTAGTTTTTGATTTCATCAACATTTAATACTCTATGCATTTGCCAACATTTTGATGTGACGGAAAATCTTCTTTTTGCACAGTAGAATTTAGGGAGAATTGGGGGAACTAAACAAGGGGCTACAGCGCATACACTATCCAGCTACTCTAAACGCGCTTATTCCAGGCAGACAGCGGACGGAGGATAGCGGGCATGCAGCGTGGGCCTACGTCCTCGGGACGTGCGCGCCACTATTTTTGGCCTTGTTTAGATGCTTAATTTGGGGTCCAAATTTTGCATAGTGAAGGTCACATCACACTATAGCAATTTTGTTTTTATTTGGTAATAATTGTCCAAATCTTGATTAATTAGGCTCTAAATGTTCGGCTCGCAAAGTACAACAAAACTGTGCAATTAGGTTTTTATTTCATCTATATTTAGTACTCCATATATGTGCCGACATTTTGATGTGACGGGGAATAGAAATTTTGCATAGTAAATTTGGGAGGCAAAATCTGGAATCTAAACAAGGCCTTTACTAACTAAAAATGTTATAACTCACAAACCATAAAACCAAATTAAATTCTGATTGTATTATTAAATTTGTTACAATAAATACTTCAAAACAAGATGTCGCATGGATATATTTAGGCAAAGTGATAAGTAGGCCCCATAATGGATAGAGGATGATATAGATGATGGATGGATGCGAAAGAATTAGATATAAAGAAGAGAATCTTGATGACTAGATCTTTTAGAGGATGAATATAGAGGCCGAGTGCAGACAGTCTCACAGTCGCAGGGACGCGACTGCGCCACATTCGCGCGCCACGTGAGCGCGGCCCGGCGGGAGCCAGTGCAATAGGCGCAGTCCTTCCTCGCCGTGACCCCACCGGCAAGTGATGTCAGGCGTCTGGTGCACGGACACACGCGTGAATAGGGTGCTTCCGTGGGGCCCACTGGGACAGCAGGATCTCGGCACGGGAGATACGCTTAGGGATGAAAACGGATAGGATACGGACATATCGTATTTGTTTTCATATTTATGTCCGGATTCGGATTTAAATACGGATAGTATAAAAAATACCGGATATGATATGATTGGATATCGACATCATAAATATGTGATTTAAATATTCGGATACGAATACGGTATCGGATGTTAAATATCCGGACTCAGATACGGACGGATTAAAACTCCTCTAAACGAATTCGGTCTCGAATACGGTCCGAAAATATCCGTACAGATACGCTACGCGAGAGACTCCCCCGGCTCACGCGGGCCGTGGCTCGCGGACCTGGATCATGTGCAGTTAGAACTGGTACTGCAAGTTATGCAGTAGCTGCATCTGCCCCATTCAAAAGGCCATGAATGGCCAGGATCAGCCATATTTTTTTTTCTCCTTCCCTTCCCAAGTGCTGCTGTTAGCATCTGCTTCTTTAGGAGAAGTTACAAATAACAGAGAAGGGAATACATACATCTTATAATGCAATTAAATGGAGGAAAGCTACATGCGTTTGCTGCAATTTGAGAGCTTAATACAAAAGCTTGCATATACAAAAGACATATGGTAAACTGAGATCCTTTTCTATATACCAAGGTTCTCTATTTCTAATTTCATATACAAAAGCTTCCATCAACCAGCAGCAGCCTTGCATCCACAAAGAGCATATGCTTAACACAAAAGAGAGTATGATTAGTGGGGATCCTTTTGCACATAAGAAGGTCTTCCCCATTTCAAATACAAAAGCCTGTATCATCCAATACAAGTCATGCCTTTGGTCAACCTGCAAACAAAATAATTTATAGATTATAATTTATCAAGTCAATTCAACTTATAATTGACCTATACTTACACTAAAGTTTTGCTAAAATTCCCAGCCATCTATCCCTTCCAAGGAATAAGGATTACTGACATCTTGAACAACATTTGAACTCTGAAAACAGAGAGGAATACAGAGACCAAAATAAAGACAGAGAAAATAGAGAAAAAAATATGAAGTTATTCTCAAAACACAGAATGCTATTTTTATGGAAAAAGAAAATTGTAAGCATACCATAAGAATTTGGGTAAAACTAGAAATTGATTCATATGCTTGTGATTCTGGAACATGACTTCCATCTTCTTGTTGCACATGTTTGCTTGTATTCTTCTTGTTCCCTTTGTTTTTCTTTTTCTTCTGAAATTTTTCAGTCCAAGATTTCTTTCGTTTTGATCCACCTTTTGGCTTTTCTTTCTTCTTTAGACCAGCCACATGTGTATATTGGTCAGGTAAGATGAATGTTTCTTGAACACTAGAGTTTTCAGCATTCATGTTAGGAGTTCCTTTGATTTTTTCTTCAATCTGCTTACTTGCAGTATGAAGTGTCTCTTCCACAAGCAAATAACAGTCTTCAAAATCAGCAGCTCGTGAAGCCAATGGAATAAATATTTTGCAAAGATTTTTGTACCGAAGTGTAGCATCTAACTTAGGATTTTCCACTATTTCCCTCCATTCATATCTTGGATAATACCTGACCTTGCATCTCGAGTCCATCGCTTCAAAATGTATCGTTCAGGAAAATGCTTAATGTTCACCAGATCGAGGCCTTTCAATGCATGCCTGCATAAAATACCAATTCTCTCAAAGAGCCGACAACTACATGAGACCATTTGCTCGATTGTGTTGACTATAACCTTGCGCTCTTCTTCATTTGTCAATGTCCCTTTAGGAGCTCCAATTGCAATGACAAATTCATTACTTGCATTTGAACTTGTTGTGTAGGCAGCCAAACACTTTTCATATTCAGCTTGAAAGACTTCAAATATTGGAGGTGTATAAATCATACTTGCTTGTATCAATATAGGTGCCATCATCCTAATCCTTGGCTGCTTCTTTCTAGATTCAAATTCAGCTTGTAACTCCTTATCTCTCTTGTCTTGAACAACATGCTCCACACGCTTTAGGAATCTAATGATGTCAAGATCTGATTTCAAATGGCCCTTCAATGCATTATTCAAGCTCTCACTTAGTTGTGTACTTCGCATTCCTATTGAAAAAACCCCTAGCATGTAGCACTCAGCCCACTTATGTTTCAACATGTAAATGATGTCCAACCAAGTTGATTTACTAACTTTTCCTCTCATAGCATCAAATGCTTCTTCAAAATCTGCCTCTTGTTCATACTCATACATGCAAGAACTGAAATCTGCTCGGATGTTTGACTCTTCCTCATCCTCGGACTCTTCTTCGTTCTGAGAACTCAAGCGCTTTAATGCATTTTGTGATATATGCCAAGTACATAAACCATGCCAAGCACTAGTGAAGACCGCAGCCACCGCCTTTCCCATAGCAAAGTCCTGATCAGTGAAAATTGTTTGAGGTTGCTTTTGGTTATGTGTTGATAAAAATGCATTGAACAACCACTTGAACGACTCAAAAGTCTCATCATACATCAAAGCTGCACCAAAAACCACAGTTTCTCTAAACTGGTTGAAACCTACAAACATACCAAATGGTCTATATTCTTTGTTGGTTCCAAAAGTAGTGTCAAATGTGATGACATCGCCGAAGTGAGCATAGTCAACAATCATCTTTGCATCAGCCCAAAATATATTGGATATCTGCTCTTCACAATCCATTTGTATTGCATATTGAAATGAGGGATTCTCCACAACTTTATCTTGAAAATATTTTAGCAAACTTCCAGCCTCACCATACAACATCTCTCTTTGACGTTTAGTACGTAGATAATTCTTATGATCACGATGGGTGTACCCGAGGTTAGCTGATCCACCAACATACCGACCAAGAAACTCATGTGCTGCTTTAGGTGCAATACCGGAATCATCAGCCACCTCAATATCAATAGCTTGGTGCTTAGAAATGTTTCTCTGTGACGGCATCAGATGACTAGTTTGAGCAGTTTGGAGAATGTGGTTGTGCTCAACAAATAAGTCATGTACCTTGTAAGTCCTATTTTCTCTTTCAAAAGTAATGCCCATGCGAACTCTACAGCCTGTTCTTGTGTGAGCTCGATTACGCTTGCTAACACTGAAGTTTTTATTTTCAGTTCGAGAACCCTGATTTGAACAAACAAACCTACTCGATGTTACCAATCCATCAAGAGGACTCGTGTTTGTGTAACATTTTCGAACATCAAAACCCATCCGGCCACCATATGTAACCCAAAAGTTCCAAGCTTCATCGAAACTGCTAAATGTCATACCAATTTGTGGAATCCAAAAAGGAATTGCAGCAACTCTGCAGTTGTAAATAATGCATTCAGAACATGACCAACCAGATTTGCTCATCATTTGTAGTAGAACTTCAATCATGCAGAAACTAATAACTAAGTAGGAGTAGAGCACAAACCTTGCAGGCGATTCCTCGAGCAGCTGTTGGGCGTCATCCATGGCAACAACATCAATAACTTCTTGGGCACATACATCTTTTTTTGGCACCGGCGCAGACACCTTGCTGCCTTCACCATCGATGGAATGAGATTGCGGGGGGAGAGCAGCTTCAGAACGCACAGGGGCGGCAGAGATGACGGTGCCTTCATGCTTCTCAGGAAGAGGTGTCGGGGCAACGGACGGAGGAGCAGGCGAGGCAGGTTCAACGAGGCGCACGCATGGCTGAGGCGGTCCCGGAGCTTCCATGGTGATGCAGCTCTGCGGCCTCCCTCGCAATGGTCGTAGCTCTGCTCCGAGCAAAGTGAAAAATGGCGCCAAACTTTCTGGTGTTTCCCTCCAAAGGAACAGAGGAGGCGGAGGAGACTTGTAAAGTGAGGCACGAATGAGCATGAGATGCTTTGCCCTTGGATTCGATATGGACGACCAAGATTGTGAGACTGCTAAAGTTGCAGTCTCTATAGCAACTGCACCGGATCCGGGTCCGCGCGCGGTCGCTGTTTCGCAAAAGCGGGGGGGGGGGGTGCAGTGTGGTCCGCTCCCGCCCCGGCCGTGCGGGCTGCGGCGCGATTGGACAGACGGCCAGGATCGTGCGGGCTCGAAGGAAGGGACGGCCGGAACCGAAACAGAGGTAGCTGTCTCCGCATCAATGGATGGTGACAGTGGCTAATTAAATAAACCAGGTGATCTCTCTAGTTAGGGTGTGTTTAGTTGCCCCTGTAAAAACTCTTTCGTTTGTATTTGGCAATTAGTGTCCAATCATGGCCTAATTAGGTTCTAAAAATTCGTCTCGTGATTTACAACCAAACTGTGTAATTAGTTATTTTTTTACCTATATTTAATGCTCCATGCATGCGTCCAAAGATTCGATGTGACGGAAAATCTTGTTAAATTTTTGGAATTTTGAAGGAACTAAACACTGCCTTAATGATGAGTCTGGTTCTGGTCTTAGTTTAAGTTTTTAATGGGCTGCTTGCTTGTGGATCTACCATGGCCCATGGGCCCATGGGGTAGTTAGCTAATTTTACTGTAGGAGTATATGTGACCTCACTGCTCCTACGGCACTCCTACGTTTCTGATGCATGACGGCAAAAAAAAAGGCTTGCCTGCCTTTTTCTGATCCTTGGTACTGATGCTGACAGACTCAAATAACTGGGGCCTTTAGAACGCAGGAATTTCCCATAAATTATGCAGAAATTTAGTAAGCATCAGATGATTTTCATAGAAAAAACATCGGAAACAGAAAAATTCCTGCATTGAAAATTGGACCTAAATGGTCAGCAACTACAGATATCTATGCATATGCATACGGACGTGAATAATCGAGTGATCAGCGCGCTTTATATAAACGTAAAACCATACGGCATACGCGCTGGTAGCGCGAGTGCATCATACCTCACGGTTCCTTACGATCCATTAATCGAACTCACAGAATCACGGCACTGTTCAAAGAATCCAGTTCACACGTCCCAGTAATTAATAGTCAAAAGAACCCCTCCGGTTGTCTGGTAATGTCTCCCTTTTGAGAAGAAAAATGTCTACTACAGTCCAATGTGTTGTACATGAAGCGAAGCAATGCAAACATGAAGTACTATTTTTTTTTGAACTAGAACATGTACAGTCACAAACATTACCCTCATCTTAAGTTTCAGCGAGCCAAACCAAGGTGTTTACAGAGGTGCTCGTCAGGCTGCAGCGTCTTGGGAACAGCACCAAATGCGCAGAGAGTGACTTCCAGACCTGAGAGGGCTTGGTGCAGGTAAACTGACGCGTCTTCTGTTTCAGTTTACGAATTCTTAGAAAAGCAGGCAACAAAGCCCTCAAGTTTTGATGGGTCCTGGACTCCGGCACATGAGGATTTATATCAGCAGCCTCAATGAATCTCTCAGTAGAATGCAGAAAGATTACCCAATTTGCAGACTCATTTAGTAGAATGCAGCACAAACTCTGGTACCTTAACAGTTCTGATTGGCTCAGCACAATGCCCCATTACTCTATGGCTTCACATACTTGTCGACATACCCCTGAAGAAAATAAAATAAGTCAGTGCAGTCAGATATTTAATGAAACAAACATGTGCTGAACAAGAAAATAGCACGGTAGAGAGCTAAAGGAGAATATGGTACCCTTGATTTGGAAATATATCAGATTTGGGGGCTGAATCACATTTTCTTATGTAAACAGTGTAATACAAAGCTTTCTCATTCCAGAAAAAGTATGTGAGCTCAAAACTTGCAAGCACAGAATCGGATAGCTTGAAACATTTCTAACTTGACATGTATGTCATCCACTTATGTGGGGCCTATTGATCTAGACAGATTTTAAATCCCATGATGGAATTCAGAAACTTAAATCAAGATGTCAGTCCAAGTGATGAAACAAATAATTGCTATATGATGACCAAACAAGATAAATGTAGACAATATACTCAATTAAGTGACATTACCAGAATGGAGATTTCACATAAAAATATAAAGATATGTTGCCAAAGTCCACTAAACAATTACCAAATGGCTGGATGACAACAAAACACGGACTTCAGGACATCAGAGCTTAGGAGCTAAATAGCATGACAGCAACTAATTGCAATTTGTGTTTCTCAGTATCAAATATCAAGGGCATGGCATAATTTCCACTTCTCCATGATGTTCAGGTGCTAAACAGATCACATGCCATGAACAAGACCATTGCATAACGTATATTGTCACAGAATGCTACAAACACAGGAACAGAATATGTACACAAATAACCAATATTCGAGACATGTGATAATAGACATACCATTACTAATTTGGTCACCTTCTTTTGAGAGGATTGTACATAATGTTTCATCTTGGCAGGTGTTTTCGGAATATGACTACTAGGGACTGAATTAGAAACCTTATCAACTGTTTTCCTGACAATAGTTTTGAAAGCCTCTTTGCTCATGTTACCCTGCCTCCATGATGGCTTAAGAACTTCCTTAACAAAATCGGCAATAGCAATCTTAAAAAGCTTCACTGACCTGGAGTCTTTACCCTTCTTATTTTTGTCCAATGTTTGGTCATTGTCAACATCACCAGGGATATCTGAGTTCCAGTCTTTAGCACCCAAAAATTCAGGACTTGCATTCTCCACCACACCTGCCTCAGTATCTGCTGCCACCTCTCCAAGTCCCTCAACTTCTGACTCAGCAACAACCCCCAGTCCATACATATTTTCACTGTCCACTTCTAGGTTCATAAGTTTTGATGCATCACGACTATCAGCAGCACTCCAGTTCTTCTCTTTACGAAGATGTACCTTGTTGATTGAACTGCTTGATGGTTCAATACTGTCAAGCAATGGATCATATGGAGCACCAGAAGCAAACTCCTGACGGAATAACTTCTGTTTATTGGGCACAGGTGCTACAGAACTTTCTTGGGCATGTGTTCTGGATCGACCAAAAGGAGACAGTGTATTCATGTGTTCTGCTGTTGTGGAAACAGAACCAATTGCATTAGGGCTTACAGGATCCCCAATATCTAGACTTGGATCTGTTTTATCAAAGGTTGATGCAAATGGATTGTAGTGGGGTTTGATAGACGATTTAGTCAAATCGACATCGGATAAGGGACCAAGATTGTTACTTCCTGGTAGATTTGATGGAAATCTCTGGAAAGAGGGATAAACCAAGTTACTTCCTGAATCCAGATTCCCAGGAGGTTGGTGCTGACCATATGGAGGCTGATGAGATGAATAAGATAGACCTACACCAGAAGGCTGCTGGTTAGAAGGAATTGCTGGTGGGAGAGTATGATGATGGAAATTGAATGGTCTAGGATGAGACACATCTTGTGGAGGGTAGCTTCTCATCTGGTTCTGCAGGAACTCATTTGCTGGTGCAATAACTTTATGCTGGAACTGCATTTGAGGGAATTCTGATGTTGAAAATGTTGGTTGTCCTGGTGGCTGAATCATATTTGAGGATGACATGTGTTCAGGAGGACACAAACTCTGAGGATGAGGCTGGAGATGATCAGATGCCATGGAGCTCTTGGTAGTTTGTACAGACATATATGGGACACCTGCAGCAGGTTGGCTCATAAGAATTGGGTCACCTGCTGATGAAGACACATTTAAGTCTGATCGAGACTCCGATGGGGGGCATGGGCTTTGCATCTTATGAGTACCAGCAGAAGCAACCACTGGTTGCGAATGCTCAGAAATTAAATTGTCACTGTGACAATGCTGCCCAAGGGCAACATCAAACGCAGCATTATCTCCCACTTTGCCACTTAAATCATTAGAAGAACTATCCAATTTTGATGCCAATGCCAGGACCTCTTGCTGAGCAACTTTACCTCCTGAATCATTGCCATCACCAGCAGGATGAACCCGCTTAGCAAATGGTGGCCTGCTCTGCTTTCCAGGTGAGGAACTGAAAGAAATTTAATACTGTTAGATTCCAAAAGGAGCAAGATATACATATGGAATGCCATAACTTATAACAAATCTAAATACAGAAATACAATTACACAGAAGAACTGATGCATCTATTTAAAATTCAAGGTAAGGTACAAAGCATCATACCTTTGGGATGGGCTGCACTTGTTTGCCCCCACTGGACTACCACTTCTACCTTGAGGTGACTTGCTCCGGGTTCGTTTCTTTTGTCTCCTCCCATGCCTTTTACTACTTTGACTTCCCTCAAATTCACTGTCACTTGTATCTTCTTTGGCCAGATGCCCAAGCACATCTGTGCCATGCTTCACTGGGTTGCTCTCATCCTTCAGATGATAATTTTCAGCCTTACCATTTTGCTCAGTGCCATGAGGGGTATTCACATTTCCTTTTGCATCAACATGTTTCTGATAACCGACCTCAGTATTTCGATCACTTGAATGACTGTGCATGTTATCTTCAGGCAAGATCACGAGGGTGCTGGTACCCTCAGGACCAGCATCGGCCTCATTTGCACTGTCATCGGAGGCATAACCTTGTATTAGTCGGAAGGCGCTCCCACCGACCTCAGTTGCATGTGCAGTTTTAGCATTCTCACCACTACCAGGTGGCAAATCCTTGCCCGGGCTTGAAACATCACTGATAGACTTTGACACATTAACATTTCCAGTACATTCAGCAGTCACGAGCAAAGAATTCTCTGGGGTAAGGGGCTGCCTTGATGGAGAGTCCTCATCCCCTGGAAATTGCCATGATAAAATAAATGTTTAGAAACATGATGAAGTGAAAATGAAAATTAAGCTGAAATGCCAAAGGCAGGTACAACATTCATGCACAGTGATGTTTTTCATCGTATGAACTATCAGTTGTCATTGATGCGACACCAAATGCAGCAGTGTGAATAAAGTGCAAGTTTCAAACAAGTAAAGTATCACTGTACTGAGATGGGGGAGGAAGGAAAGGGGAGTGCTAACCATCCATATCCATATCTGAGTCATCAGAAACAATTAACTGAGTAGGTGCTTCCGGAGTTTTGGCAAAACGACCACCATCAGATGCGCCTACTTTTGCTTCTGCCTCTGCGTCCCATGACTGTGCAACAACAGGTGTGTGAGGAGACTGTGATGCTGCTGCTGCTGCTGCTGGTGGTGGTGGAGGAGGAGGAGGAGGAGAAGGAGGTGGGGCAGATGGCCGAGGTGGCGGTGGAGGGAGGGGCGGATACTGTGGAGGGGCCTGATGCATAGCTTGTTGCGGAGGCAACATCCCTGGCATTGGCATGGGTGCATAACCTCTCTGCTGAGGCAGCATTGGCATCTGGTGCATCTGACCATGCTGCGCAAAGGGGTATGGCTGGTTCTGAGGTGGCAGCACGCCATGCTGGTATGGCCCAGGCGGAGGCCGCAATCCAGGGTGCTGCGGGTATGGTGCTGGCGGCGGTGGCACAGGTCGCTGGGGAAAGGACCCAGGCACCCCAGCTTGCTGCTGGGGCGGCGGCGGCGCGCCATGGCGATAGTGTGGATTGAAGCTCCCTCCCTGCCCGTACATCTCTAGCTCCGGAATCAATCAATCCCTTGCGCGAACCTTCCTGCAGAGTTCAAATTCCAATCAGACCTTGTCAACAGTCGGCGCCCGATTAAAACCAAAACAAAACCACGCACACGCAGAAACAAGCGGATAGCGCGATTTCCCCGTTGAAATCACCTCAGAAATTCCAAACCCTAGATCAAACCGAAGCAGGGATCAAACCAATCGTAGTAGCATCGGCTGCATCGCCACAGGCAGAGCTACCAAGGAGGAGGAGGAGGGCGGGTTCCGCGATTACCTGCTACGAGTCCGGAAAGGAGACCCCGCTGCGTCCTGCGGCAGGCTCGGATTCGGGTCGGAGCGGAACCCCCAGCTGCTCGCGATGGCCTGCGACCCTCCGGGGGCCCCGGCGCGACGGGGCGGGATCGAGCGACGACGGCGCTAGGTCGCTGGGGCTGGCTAGGATTGCGAGATTTTGGTTTCGCGGTGCGCCATGGGCTTGGAGTGAGCAAGGACAGCCTGACGGGTTCGTGCGACGACGGTGCTAGTCTGCTAGAGAAACTGGCTTTGGGTTTACAACGGGAGGAGAACGCAATGACGGGGCGGAAGCGGCAGACATGTTGGAGAATCTGGCCCGCAACTAATGGGTCGGACGGTGAGGATTTCCCACGAAGAGTAAAGGGCGAGGTAAAGGCCCCTCTCTCTCTAGACCACAGGATTCAATCAATCCTATAGAAATTTTTCCTAAGTGATCTTTGAAACAAAAGGTTGGTCATCCTAAAATCCTACAAAATTTCAATGGAATGGTTCAATTCATAAGAATTTTGGGGAAAACTAACCTCTTGGAAACTTTTTTTTCTCTCTTCTAACTCTTGTGTTCCTCCTGTACTGTATCTTGTGTTCCAAAGAGACCCTAAATATCTTTCTCCTTCTTCTTTTTTTGCAAAAGGGGCTTCTTCATCATTCATCATTCATTAGATAAAAATAAAAATTGTAATTACAAAATCCTCCTAATGCGACACAACGAAGGACAAAATAAAGAAGATCCGGAGAGATCTGAGTAGTATTTTTCGGATAACCAGAAGCTATGAACACCATACACAAAGATAAACGGCCTTAATATTCCTTGCCGCGAAGATAATTCTTTGTGCCTTGGTAATATAAGATGATGACACTGTACTCGCATTTTTATTACAAAGATAGTTCCTCAGTGCCTTGGTAATATATGATGACACTCTATATTCCAATTTTTACAAACCCTGGTTCTTCTGTTCGAAGACTTCATCAATATTTTCTTGCGGGGACTTCAAAGTATTTGGACAACAACCAACTACACTTGAAAAGCCAAACTACTATAATCATTTAAATGCGGTCCTTGTTTTAATTATTGCTCATTACCCTCATGGGATACATTGCGCAAGTGCCCAAGCAGAGCTACTTGAACGGCTTGGCTTTCAGACTTTCAGCACAGTAAAATTGCATTGCATACGCCAAGAGCAAGCAAAGTTACTTGAACACAGTGTGTCAGACGTCCATGGTGATACAGTTTGGGGTAGCTGTATTTTCCCCTAGCAAGGTGCAAAAGTTAACAAGTCAACATGTGCTTTGTTAGCAAAAAGATCTTCAATGTGTATACTTCTTACACATACTAACACGAGGCCCACAACAAATAAAACACATGTGTGCTCTTTGCGCTGGCTTAGACCAACAGGAGAGGCATCTCACTACCCATACGCAAAATGCATGGTTCAGAGGGAAAAAAAAAAGGCCCTCCAACGGAGCAAGCAAATGAAGGAGGCATTTTGCGTCGAAAGAGAGAGGAAACCCAAATCTGCATCTTCTCTCTCCTCGACGCAAATCTCTGATGCTCGGCCAGGGTGGGGCACTGCCGGCTCCTCTCGATGCGATGAGCCTCCTCGCTCCGGTGCTCAGCCTCCGCCGCGGGCTGTTGCTGCTGCAGAGACGGCTCCGGATCCGGCACCTGCACGAGGACGGTCGACCGTGAGGAACGATGGCGCGTGCAGGAGGAGGCCCCTCGGCTCGCACAGGGCCTTGTCGTCCTCGCCTCCGGGCGCCGACGACGACATCAGCTTGTACGCGCCGCAGATTTGGAAGGCAGTGGGGCAGGGGTCCAGCCGCGGCGGGTCTCCGGCTCTGCGAGGCGGGTCCGCGGCCGACGGGGCAAGGCGGGCCTGCGGCGAGGAGCGGCGCGGCGTGGGGAGGCTGATTCGGGGCCACTGCAGGAGTGGAGGAGGCGGCGAGGCCGGGCGAGATCTTCCCAATTCAGCGCCCATGCGTGGATGGCGGACCTCGGCCCCGACTGCGCCGCCGCCGCAGAGTGGAAGACGAAGACGCCGCCATGGAAGTACACGACCACCGGGAGCTCTTTGAAGTCGCCGCCGCTGGGGATCTCCGGGGCGAAGAGGCAGGCGCACAGGTGGTCGGAGACGGCGCGGAGCCGCCGCGCGGCAAGGTGGGTCCACAGCGGCGCGCGGCCTGCGCTGCGAGGCGGGTCCGCGGCAATGCGCAGCTGGCGAGGAGCGGCCCGACGCGGCGAGGCGGGCGGCGCTCAGCTGGGCGGCCATACGGGCTTCTCGTTTGCGTCAGCTGTTGGAAAAGGAAAATTTTGGGTCCCTAACCCTTTCGCTGTGCAGGACGCAAACCATCGAATGCCTATTGCTTTTTGGGTCTGGACTGTTGGAGACCGTCTTAGAATACACAATGGAGCTGCCCTTATGCTTCGACAGCGATGATAAGATAACTTTCTTTTTAGCACAAGAACCAATGGCTTCATCACCAGGAATAAGGTACAGAACAAATAGGAGGCAAACTCCAGCAGAGAAATGACTAACACACAGATCATACCATCACCGAACTGTGTGAGATAGATGCTTTCGTATAAGAAGTATTCAATGCAGGTATATTTGCCGAGTACGTGGTATCCTATCATACAATTTTGTGTTACAATTACAAATGAAAGTGGTAATATAGAAATAAATAATTGCATAGTGATAATTAGGTCCCCTTCATGACTTCTAATATCTAAAACGTGAGATTTTATAGCTCCTAGTTCAGGACTACATTCATCCTGTTTCTTTCCAAGTATATTAGCCAATACTCAAAAACGTTCAGGTGAGGCTGTTGCAAAGGAGATAATGCTTCAAAGGTGAACTTCCTTGTAAGGTTTATGAAGAGCTTTACTTTTGAGTTGAATTGCTCTCTTGCACAGACTGCATCAGCAACAATTTCTGCTGCTCCTCGTCGTTCTCTTCCATCGACTCAACCTTGGGTGCCCTCGGTTTTGTGGTCGATTGCTGGTAGAGCACACCACCTGACATGCATATCAAGAGCCCAATGGTACCCACAAAAGAGGCATGCTTGTCCCAGATAAGCAAATTAATCACAACAGTTAGGAGCTTGTTCACTATGCCAAGCACTGTGAACCCAGTAGCAGAGATAGCCCCTCTGCAGGAGAATCCGAAGAAGGATATTGATAGTCCAAACAGGCATGAGAGGGCAACAGGGAGGACCACATCAAGTGAAAGCCAGTTTGACACTTTGGAGGCTGTCAACCTTCATCTGATCAAATTCTCCCATTATAAGGAGCTCAAGGGGGGAATAGCATCAAAGCCTCAAAGTTGTTGTATAGCACAAGGCCCCATGTGTTCAGCCCAATGGTCATTACAGCATGCTTGATTGTACACGAAAATCAATGGACATGCTTGCTAGGTAGGCCACTGCCCAGGTGTAAGCAGTCACAGTGAATTGGTTGTCTACGAAAACATAGATCACACTTCCACCAAGTATTGTGAAAAGTGAAAGCCATGTCTTGAGTGATGGCCATGGCTGATGAAGATACAGTGTCTCTCCGATCGCGATAAATATAGGCACAGCAGAGCGGAACACAATGAAAGTATCCACATTGGCATGAAGCAGGAGTTCACTATTTGTGAAGATGGGAGATATAGAACATCACTGCAGCAGGTAAGAACTTCCACATTGTCCTCAAATTAAGGTCGTCGTGCTCAATGAGCCTGAGCTGAACACATAGTAGAACTCCAGCAACACTAGTGAAGTACTGCAGGCATGAATATATGTGATGGCGACTCCATCACATATTAAAAATCAAAGCATATTTTCATGCATTCCTAGTTGGGATTGGTATGAACTTCTAAGGATGCATTTCCAACACATATATGCCAGATAAAAAATCAATTCTAAGTCATGATTAAGAAGCTTATAGCTATAGCCTGTAAGTGCTCATATGTAGAGAGCGATTATTTCAGCAACACAATAAGGATAGAGAGCGATTACTAGTATCCAGTAATAGTAAATATGTAGCAGAGACAGTTTCTGACCGCCACAAAACCAATGCAAAACAGCAATCATTGGAATTGTCTGAAGAAATGATGTACAGGCTACAGTTACGATTATCACAGTAGTAGGTAGTGCTCGAAATCCAGGACTGATTCAACTGTCTGAAGAACATACTGCTACCATTGAAGGCCCATGCACAAACAAAACAAACAAACCAAACCAATCACCCGATAAACAGCTTGTCACTCGCACAAATATAGAGGGAGGGAAGTGATGAAGACACGCCTCTGATGGACCATGTTCAACTAGTCTTAGTGGCCTGTTGCAAGTAATACATTTAGAAGGTTACAGAGATGACAAACCCAACTACAATGATCTCTAGTTTCACTAATTCACTAGATTAACCACACATAGAGTAATGAGATATCCTTGGCTAATTCAGTAATTGTCCTTGTTGAAGTCATCAGTTGAGATCTCGTTCATTGGTGATAGGAGGAGGAAGCCAGCCACAATCTTCCTATAGTCGACAATCTGGGCCTGAAAAAAAAACAGGCCAAAACTAAAATGATGCCAAATGTGAATGAGTGAAATGAAAAAGGGAAATGGACATTGGAAAACACGAACCGAATCAAATTTGATGTCCATCTTCATCCCATCCCAGAAACTCCATATAGAGCATAACATAAAGACCACAGTCATACCTTGAAAGGAACCACAAAAGAAATAAATTATAATGAGGTAAAAAAAAACAATGGGGTCAATGATTTAGGAAAAAAAATAGATTCACACATTGCCAAAGAGCGCGTGCATCGAATACGTACAGTGTCTTTTGCTGCAGGTAGTCCGTAGGGTAGATCCACGCAAACTTTGATCCATCACGTTTGAGAACACTACTTGCAAGAGCAGCAATTGCAAAGTTTTCAACCTGAAAATGAAACAAATGGTTCATATTTTAGTTCATTATTAGTGCTTCAACTTGGTGTAAATGATGCCAAGAATGAAACACGTAAGGAGCACACTAATTACCAAGTTTTTGGCTCACTAGAAACAAGGAATGTCCCTCGAAGCATTGATGGAATTGAAGAAAACTATTTTGTGAAGGAACGTATTAATGCATACAAGCACCCAGTGGTCATCGTGAACAATAGGAAAGAACAATTACATGCAAAAGAAACATATCAATAATGTGGACTAAACAGAGTAGTATCCAATATGAGTTGATAATAAAACAATGAAACAAGACATGGAACTAACTTGAAACATATAATCATGGGTATTTGAAACATATCAGAAAGCAAACTGCAACATAAATGACAAAATTAGGGACTATACCAAGTGCATCTCTGACAATGTCCATCTTTTGTCAAGCCTCATCAATCCTGATATGAAACTTTCTTGTTCGAAACGATTTGGATCTATGATTAGCTTGTCCTGGGGAAAAAGAGTAATGTTTTACAAACCATGGCTAGAAAAACAACAAATTTTGTACAATGGAAGTTACACAAATGCTAGAAATTGATGTTTTAAGATTACTGTGAACACGGCATTGAATGCAAATTTCTTGACAATGTCGTTGTCAAGTTCCCAAGCAGCTTGACAGTTATGATTAAATTGGTAGGTCCACATTGTCATGACTGTGTTAGCAATGTGTCCCCTTGGCTTGAGGGATTCGTAGAAGTCCTCATAGGTTACATGGAATCCAGCGATTCGAATAAAAGGTGGCCTAAACAGCAATTTAAAAACTTAATAGTTTATATTCTAATAAAGAATGAAACATATAAAGTAATCTAAAACAACATATTGGTAGGGCTTGTGAAACATGGTAAGCAAAACGTTTCTAAAATGCATAAATTGGAAAATAATAGTGCAACATTGGAAAAGAAATAACTGAACATAATATCAATAAGTCTGAAACATGCAATTTAAGAAGATGTTGTCATAAAAGAATCATTTGGAAAGGAGTAGTGTAGAGTAGATTTAAATAACACTAAATGAGTATGACTCATTTGATACAACATTATGATGACAGCTTATGAACAAAAGGGTAAATTTGGAAAGGAGAATTCTGCAAGAAGAATATATGACACTGGAAACATATGAAAATTGGCATTGCAACATAACAAGAACAATTATACTACAAATATAGAAATAGACAAGTGAACTTTGCATGAAAGTGGAGAACTCACAGTTCACATCAAACCCGTGTTGATGGCCTTTGAATCAGCATTTTCTTAGCTACATATGTTTCGTAAGCCAATCTTGCATCTTCTTCTAGCTTTATCCTTTTGGGCTTCATGCCAGGGTTGAGTTCACGTGCAGCTCTCTTCATCCTATTCTTCTTTTCAAATGCACTCGAGTTCATTTAGTTGCCACCAACATCCATCTTGGTGGCAGCACCTACCAAAAAAATTAGAAAAGAAAGAGAAACAAAAGTGAACATGTGTAAGAACATAATGACAGAAATAGAATAGAAATAAGCAAATGTGCATAAGGAAGAATAGTAGCACCAGGAATTGGCGCCGTCGTAGTGGGCTGACTCATTCACATTTCCTTACCTGTTTTGGTTCCCACCATGTCATCACCATACATGAAATTGAAATATGTATCTCACTCTTTAAATAGATTGAAAGACGGAATATCGCTGCAATAGGTTGGAAACTCACTATTTATGCGAGACGAAGGGCTGGTATGTGCATTAGAGGACTCCAAACGTGCTCCTGCTTTGACAGTATCAATGACCATAGAAGAAATCTTTTTTGTGATGTTTATATCAGCAACATCTCTTCTAGTCTGAGCCAAACTGTTCTCACCCTGACTCGCAGTCCTATCAGAAACCTTAGAGGGGGGCACACCACCACTTGTAGAGGCCTTGGAGGTTGCATTGCAAGTGTTGCATGGGCCCTGATGGGTTAGGTTGATCATCTTAGCTACAGCCAAACGATTCTTGTATATGCCCTTGCATTTGACCTTGAAATCTGCGGCCATAGCCTCGGTGAGCTCGTCAATGTCACCTCGATTAGAGAAGCTGTAGCCAAACGATTCTTGTATATGCCCTTGCATTTGACCTTGAAATCTGCGGCCATAGTCTCGGTGAGCTCGTCAATGTCACGCTCGATTAGAGAATTCGTCTCTGTGATAATGGGCTGGTATTGAGGAGGCACCTGTTTGGATAGGAAAAAAGAAAGGTGAAAAAAGGGTACAACAGCACTAAAAATAGTTATGAAACATGGATGAGAATGTAGCGCAACATGGAAAGGTATCTCTTGCAACAAACAGATGAGCTTGCTGTAGCGGTATTGTACCAGTCTGAAAATGCCCTTCTGTGCATTTTGACTGCTGGAACCCGATGGGTGTAGCCAATCATTCAGGGATGTTGCGGAGCTATGAACATGCACTTCATTAGCCATAGGATGCTCGGTTGTACTTGGAGGAGTTGAATATGGTGTAATAGCCCGAAACTGACATTTCAAATAGAGAAAGTTATTAAATGCAATGCATTTATGAATGACCAAAAAGACAAGAACAAAGAAGAAATGTACAAACCGGCAGCCACCCGTATGAACGTAACCGCAGCCTGTGCATGTCCACTCTCATCACAAACTCAAAGTCCTCTTTGGAGACATTGCAAACGCGAGGTAGATCATCACAAATTTGATGCATACCACAATCTTTTGGGATATCAAGGTGATCCATGTACGCAATCTGCACACAACCAAATCACAAGGTATAAATTAAAAAATTACAATGATTTGAAGACAGTACAGTACATGAATCATAAGCACTGTAAAGAAGGAAAGTCCACATACCGCGAAAATTGCAAGACAACCTCGAATGTTATGGTCATGCTCAAGTTGTTCAGGAGATAATTTCTGGTATTTATCCACCTCTTCCATCAACACCTCTAGGATATGACCAGCCCAATCAAATTCTTTGATCTTGGATACATCATATAAGCTATGAAGATACTTTAAGCACAACGCATTTGTTGTACTTGGACAATAAACTGACCCCAAAGCTAGAAGCATAAAAGCCCTCATGAACGAATCCTTATCCTTACTTGATTTGAGCACCTATATGCACCTTTTCAGCTTAGCCCTATTGCCATCCCTATACTGATCATGCATTTTCAGGAACTCATCATCCCTCTCAAGATCAACAGATAAGTCCAAAGGTTTTGTACCATTTTCAAAGCCTAATATCTTGCAAACCAGAGGGCGATCAAATACAATCACCTTTGCCATCAAACCTGAACTCGCGCGACAAAGGATCTATGTGTTGCATTATCCACTTGACTAGCTTTACTGCAGAATTCAGACATAGACAGTAGAGAACCATGGCCAGACTCCACAATCCATTTCTCTTGATCTTCACCAAAACTAGAGATGGCAACAGGTACGTACCCGACGGGTAGTGGCCACCCGTACCCGCACCTGCACCCGCCACTTTGTACCCGTCGGGTTACCCGCACCCGCACACGGGTAGAAAAGTGCTCCGTACCCGCACCCGCGCGGGTAAATTCTACCCGACGGGTAACCCGTACCCGACATCATACCCGAGAATTACATGTAAATATCAAATATTCACGTACAAAAATAAATCATTCCAAGCTTCCAACAAGTTACAAACTAATATTCATATAATGACATCATTGCAATATATATAATAGAAGGGTTTAGTTGGATTTGGGCCAAATTCATGGGTTGTATGGACTAAAATGATGAGGGTGGTTAATTCTTTTTGCGGGTATTTTTTACCCGTGGGTAGACGGGTATGGGTAGTATACACCCGCACCCGTACCCGTCATACCCGATGGGTATAGGATTTTGCCCAATAATGTACTCACGGATAGAAAATTCATCCCATACCCGCCTCTTTATCGGGTAATACCCGTCGGGTACTCGGGTTTCGGGTACCCGTTGCCATTTTTAATCAAAACCAAGAACAAGCTCATGGATCCTATGAATTGAAAATCGGCTTTTAAATTTACCAGTTCTCCTTTCTCATTACCTAGAAACAAACAAATAACACAAATTCACCTCAGCATGTAGCAATCTAAATTGTTGCAATGATTGTATAGAAGGATTTGTAAAATTGGTCGATATATACACATATAGTCAAAATTGATGTGATACTTTACAGATAAAGTGTATTGACAGAATCGAAAAATGCTTTATGGGACAAGGTTGGAGGGAAAAGTACTACTAAAGGATTTCTGATAGAGCATAGTGATGCCTACACACTAGCATAATGGTACCATAATCACCAACTACACATCAATCAAATTGAAACTAGGAAGCATTAGAAACCCTAGCATAATCTACGTAATCAGCATCTCATCTGCAACTAAAAATCACTGACATCTAAAACTACTACATAACACTCATACCTTACAACTTGTAGTGGAGATTGCCTCACACTACCTTGCAGCTTGCGGCCCTTCTTCTGTGGAGATTGCCTTATACCAATGTTGCTCTTTCCTCTGCTAGAAGATGGTTGGCCTCTCTTGCTCAGCAAAACCTTCCTGACTGCCACACGAGGAGGCCTCCACCCAGCAACAGCATCTTCTCCCTCCGCATCGTCGCCACTGCTGGGCGAGTCGCCCCTCCTAGGCGGGATTACCTCGTTCGATCTCGTCCGCATCGAAGGATGCCGTCACCGAGGCCTCGATAGGGTGCGCCGTCGCGGAGAAGAAGAGGGGGAGGTTCCCGCTACTAGCATGACCGGAGAATGCTGCTCCGGGACTCGCAGCTCCCGAGCTCGTGCTGGCGCGAGCTGTCGCGGTGGAGAGCGACAAAGGCGGGCGGGCGGCCAAGCGCGGTAGAGAGATTCGTGGTGTGGCGGTGTGCGGTGGCGGTGCGGGGGCGCGGCGGAATGGGTGCCGACGCTGCGGGAAATCCTGAGGAAAGGAAAACAGAGAGTGGGGTAGTCTGTTGGGCCGTTCCACCGGCGTCGCGGCCCACCAACGGCGGCGTCTCCTTTTATTTTGGTGGAGCAGCCGAGGTTTTTACTTTTTAGGCAGCGGCAGCCGGAGATGGGTGAGCGGGCGAAGGAATGGCTCCTGGCAGCCGGCGCCGGCGCCGCCGTCGGCGCGCTCTCTGCCGCCGCTGTCATGAATCTTCTCTCAAGGTAACCGGCCCAACTTCCCCCTTCCCCGTTCCGCACGCCAAGCTGGACCTGGATGCCACAGAGCGTTCTGCTGACGCTTGCTTCGTTTCGATGTCGCAGATCCAAGCGGAGAGAGGGGTACGTGCGCAACCTGCTGGAATCCAATGGGATGACGACTGGTACGCCTGCGGTTAGCTCCTGTTGGCAGTTTAGCAGCAGGATAACGTGTACTCGTTGTAGATTCTGTCGTCTTGCAAAACGATAGCAATTTTAAGACTGGCTTGTGTTTTTGTTGTTGAAATCACTCATTCTTGGCGATGTTGGTTGTGTATTCCATAGTTATCTAAAATTGTTCGCTTCAATCAGGCAACGCTTGGTCCAACAGGCATCTGGGCGCTGTTGGTTGCTCAGATCTTCTCTCTGATGAAGTGGTCTCTGAACAGCTTACAAGGTTTGCATTTTTTGGTTTTCTTTCTTTAGTAAAGTTATATGGAGTAAGCCCCTAGGTCCTAGCTATAAACCATGTATTGCTGTCTGTTTGCTTGATTGATTCAGTTAGTCATTGTTGATCCTTGTACTCTGCAACCAGATAATTCCACATTTTGTTGGTATTGATATACAAATTTGAGGTAACTGCATCGCTCGATATGCTACTTATTGCTGCCATCAATCAATTATGTTTTTCATCATTTGATTCTATATTCCTGTGTAGAAAGTGAAATTTTGTGTTCTATTGTTTCTGTGCATAGCTTACTATTAGCAGTTCGTCTGTTAATTTCTTGATTTTCACTACAAACAAAACTTTTGCCGCATTTTCTAATGTGCTGAGTACCTTTAGCCGAATATGCTGAGGATATTGCTGTTTTCGTGTTGTGTTTCTGATTACCAAAATCTGTTACTTGTGTAATGTAGGAATATACAATTTTTTGGCATGGACTCTCAGAAGAAAGTAACTGAATCCTATGTTGTGGTCATTGGTCTTGGAGGGGTTGGCAGTCATGCAGCTTCAATGCTCCTGAGATCTGGTGTTGGCAGGTTGCTTCTTGTGGATTTTGATCAGGTGTGGATTTCTGTGTGTTCCAGAGGTGGATACATGGTATAGTTAAGAAAATTGGATGCACTTTGTTTTTCTTTTTGTTCTCTAAGTAATTAGAAATATGTCTAGTTAAACATAGCTCGTGGTTTAACAACCAAAAATCTTGTTTGGTTATGAAGGATTTAACTAGGACTGAGAAAAATCTTGTTTTGACTAAGATTTATATTATATACCAATCTTAGTTATTTTAACTTAAAACAAATTCTCATCTCATGTTCTCAATGGTTAAAGGCACATCTGAACAAGGTATTATAAACTTATCTGAAGAGAATAACAACTGCAAACCAGTTTTCTTATAAACAATTGAACCAACCTTTTCTAAAGTCATTTCTGATTAATCCACGTGGTCCATACAACCAATTAAGCAGTTCAGACTCTTGGTTCCTTTTTTTTGGTTTTAGAGAATTGTCAACACATTAATAATTTATTTGATCTCATTTTTATGGAATGCATGGTCGTATGCTTTTGTTTTCGAATCTCTAACCATATCAGATCTAGAATCATGGAATCATCTAGTTGGTTCCCTTGCATTATTAGTTAAAACTAGGATAATATATAACCATGCAAAGTATACTAAGTGGCTTTTACAGCTGTATCAAATGGGTGGGTGAACATTACAATTTTGTAAGTGACATCTTGCATTTATAATAGGTGGGAATTAACAAGGCACTCATGATATGTTGAAAGGTATCACTCTCATCACTAAATCGGCATGCTGTGGCAACCAGAGATGACGTTGGAACTTCAAAAGCATTATGCCTCAAGAAGCATTTTTCAATGATATACCCAGAGTGCCAAATAGATGCAAAAGTGCAATTGTACGATGCATCGTCTGAGGCGGAAATTCTTTCTGGACAGCCTGACTTTGTTCTTGATTGCATAGATAACATTGATACCAAGGTAACAAATAGTAGCATTCAAACTTCAGCTTTCATTTTTTCATATGTGCAACCCCCTATTTTATGTTACCCCCACCCTCCTTTTTGTACTGGTAGTTATAGGTTGCAAGTTCTTGCATGTACTAGTTTCATGCTTAGATTTAGAGGTTGTGGTTGGCTCAAATGTGATGTAACTCCTTAACAAAAATTGTACTCTGCACGTTTTGCAGAAAAATTGAAAATACATAGGTCCTTCCATGCATTTCATGCTTAGATACAGTATTCAGGCATGGCTGTGCTTTAAATCTTTTCTGGATGTTCTGTTTTGCTTTGCTTCGGACTAAAAGGTTTTGTTGTTGTTATTAACTTAATACTCCATGCAACACCACATGCTTTCAGTTCGATGAAAGTCTTGGCAGTAGTAGCAGTTCCACTGTTTGAAAAACTAGTTCCTATGTAAACTCAAATTTCCCTTACCTCTGTATCTGATGATCAAGGTACACAAAGCCACCCTGCATAGACAGTTGAAACCTGTTTTTTAGCCCAAATGGCTTCATTGAACATTACTTATGAATATATCATTTGTAAGCTTGTCAATTTTTGCTAGAGATTGTGTTTCTGTTGATTTGGGCTAACCCTAAAAGGGTAGCTATATAGGTAGCCATACATGGGCCTAGCCTCATGGGTCTAATATACTCATAATCCAACACCCCCCCGCAGTCTGAACTACCGGCACAGCGGAGTTCCAGACTGGACAAGAAAGAAGAAAGAACACACACAAGCCCCCCCCACAGACGCAACTAGCCACTGGTGATGTTGAGGCTGGAGCGAAACTCAGTGAAGGTCGTGGACGGGAGGCCTTTGGTGAAGATGTCCGCGAACTGGGAGGTGGTCGGAACATGGAGGACCCGCACCTCGCCGAGGGCGACCCGATCCCGGACAAAGTGTAGGTCGATCTCTACGTGCTTCGTCCGCTGGTGTTGGATGGGGTTGGTGGAGAGGTAGACCGCACTGACATTGTCGCAGTAGATCAGCGTGCTCCGGGAGGGCGGAGTGTGGAGCTCGGCGAGGAGCTGCCGGAACCAGGAGGCCTCAGCCACGCCGTTAGCAACAGCGCGGTACTCCGCCTCGGCACTGGACCGGGAGACCACCGGCTGGCACTTAGACGACCAGGACACCAGGTTGCCGCCCAAGAAGACAACATAGCCGGAGGTGGAGCGCCGGGTGTCCGGACACCCTGCCCAGTCGGCGTCAGTGTAGACGACGAGCTCGGCCGAGGATGACCGGTGAAGGAGGAGGCCGTAGTCGATCGTGCCGCGGAGGTAGCGGAGGAGGCGCTTGAGAGCAGTGAGGTGAGGCTCCCGGGGATCATGCATGTGAAGACAGATCTGTTGAACTGCATAGGTGATGTCCGGCCGGGTGAAGGTGAGGTACTGAAGGGCACTAGCAAGACTCCGGTATGCAGTAGGATCTGACACTGGGGGGCCCTCAGCCTCTGACAACTTGCCCTGAGTATCAACCGGAGTGCAGCAGGGGTTGCATTCAGTCATCCCAGCCCGCTCCAGAATATCTCGAGTATACTGCCGCTGGTGAAGAAGTAACCCGGCAGGATGAGGCTCAACAGTGACCCCGAGGAAATGGTGGAGCACACCTAGATCCTTCATCGCAAACTCCTGCTGAAGAGCGGTAATGATGCGGCGGAGAAGGGACCGCGAGTGGCGGCGGCTGCGGTCTGCGCTGGTACACCCATACCGGCGCAACGAACCGCGAAGGAGGTGCCGGGGCAGCACCAGGCGACGGCGACCAGCACGGCCCCCCCGGGGCAGTAGCGGGGGACGAAGTCCCCGGGTCTGTGCCAAACGGAGAGGTCGGGGCGGTGTCAGAGGACGACAGGCCCGGACCGGCCGGGGAGCTGGGACAGTAGCCCGGCAAGAAGCTCGGCGAAGCAGTACCTGCAGGAGACCACGGAAAAGGTGGCTGGAGCACCGTGTCAGCGGGAAATAGGGAGGGATCAGGACCAGGAGTCGTGGTGGGTGTGCTGGAGAAGGGAAAGACGGACTCATCGAACACCACATGGCGAGAGATGAGGACCCGTCGGGAGGTAAGGTCAAAACACCGGTACCCCTTGTGATCCGGGGAGTACCCGAGGAAGACACAGAGAGTGGAGCGGGGGTCCAACTTGTGGGAAGAAGTGGCAGCGGTGTTGGGGTAACACGCACACCCAAAGACACGAAGGTGATCGTACCGCGGAGGGGTACCGAAAAGGGCGTGGTGTGGTGTAGGAGCGGGACAGGCAGCGGAAGGAAGACGGTTGAGGAGGTAGGTGGAGGTGTGAGCCCAGAAGCGAGCTGGGAGAGAGGCCTGAAACAGAAGGTGTGCACGGTGTCGTTGGTGGTGCGAATCATGCGTTCAACCTTGCCATTCTGTGAGGAGGTATATGGGCAAGACATGCGCAACTGAACACCGTGAGAGAGGAAGAAAGCCCGGAAGGTGGAGTTATCAAACTCACGACCATTGTCACACTGGACGGCCTTGATGGTAAGGTCGAACTGTGTGGACACCCAAGTGAAGAAGTGAAGGAGCGTGGGAAACGTATCAGACTTCGCACGCAAGGGAAAGGTCCACGAATAATGCGAAAAATCATCGACAACCACAAGATAGTACTTATAGCCAGAAATACTGATAACAGGAGATGTCCATAGGTCGCAATGTACAAGATCAAAAATGCGGGCCGCATGTGAAGAACTACGAAAAGGAAGACGAACATGTCGGCCCAATTGGCACGCATGACACAAATGCTCAGCATGAGCCCGAGTACAAGGAATGTCGGAGATACGACTGAGCTGCATCAGGGCATCACGTCCAGGATGGCCGAGGCGCCGGTGCCAAGTAGTAGAGGAGGTAGAGGCGGCGAAGGCAGCTGACAAAACGGACGGCGAAGAAGTAGCCGTCGGGAAGCGAAGAGTGTAAAGGGGTCCTGTGCTGTCACATCGGAGCAGAGGACGCCGGGAAGCCAAATCCTTTACAGTAAGACCAGAAGAGTCAAATTCCACAGAACATGAATTGTCAGCTGTAAAACGACGAATAGAAAGGAGGTTGTGAACCATAGAAGGAGCGACAAGAACATCATAAAGACGAAAGGAGCCATGAGCACCGGCGGTACCCACAGATGTGACAGGAAGACACGAACCATTTGCGACCATAATGGACAAAGGGAGAGAAGAAGAGGGAGAATGGACAGAAGAAAGTATACCAGGGTCAGGGGTGGTGTGGTAGGTGGCACCCGAGTCGGCGATCCACTCAGACCCATAGTGTTGAACGAACGAGCCAAGGCTGCCTGGTCCTAACCGGCAAGCCCGGACGGGGTGCCGGAGGGTGTGGCCCACGGAGACGTAGTGGAGACGCCGGGAGGTGGAGCACCAGTGAACATGGCCGCCGGTGGGCGAGGCTCACCACCAGGAGCGTGGAAAGGCCACATAGAGATGCGCCCAGACCACGGGTTGTGGAAGGACGGCCATGGTGCACCCTGTGGAGCCGTTGGCGCCACTTGGTTGGCCCCGCCACGGCCCCCCCACGTCCAGTGCCGCGGCGACGGCGATCGCCACGGCCCCCCCACCCCCACTCAGCCCAGAGGGAGGAGGACCAAGAAGGGACGACAGCGGCGTAGCGGACGGACGCGGTGGAGTGGCCGCAAGGGCCGTCGAGGAAGTCGAGGACCCCAGGGCAGCGGTGGACCCAGGCTGGAGACCCTGAGCAAGCTCCTCCACGACAAGATCGTCACGGACCTGGAGGAAGGTGGGGAAGGGGCGCTGGCGGGTGATCCATGTCCGGAGGTGGGCGTAGCGGTCGCTGAGCCCGCGGAGGACATTGAGGACGAGGATGCGGTCCTCCACGGGCCAGCCAAGGTCACCGAGGGAGTCTGCCATGGTCTTCATCTTGCGGCAGAACTCGCCAACAGTGAGGTCACCCTGGACGAAGGTCCTGAAACTCGCATCGAGCCTCAAAGCCCAGGCCTCGGCATTGCCCAGAAACTGGCCCTCGAGGGCCAGCCAGGCCTGGCGAGCATCCGCCGTGTTGCGGACGAGGTCGTGGAGGTCGAGGGAGATCGTCCCGATGATCCACGAGAGGACGATGCTGTCAAGGCGTAGCCACGAGGGGGTCTGAGCCGCGACCGTGGCATCGACGAGGACGTGGTCGTCAAGGGCGTAGCGGCGGAGGGTGAGGACTAGGTCCCGCCAACGGGCGTAGGAGGGCGACTCTGGCTCGAGAACCACCGGGACGAGCAGGCGGATGTTCTGGACCCCCCCGGCCTGGTAGTGAAGCTGCGCCACGAGAGGATCAGTCAGGTCGTGCCAGATGACCGCGGTGGTGGACACGCGGTGGCCTGTCGAGTCGGAGGAGGTGGCCCCGAGGTCGTGGTAGGCGGGAGGGACGAGGCGCTGCTCCACATCAGCGATCTGGCGGGCCAGGGCATCGGCCGCATCCCGCTCGCGCTCCTAGGCGAGGGCTGCCGCGCGAAGACGGGCCTGGCCCTCAGCAGCTGCAGCCCGAGCGGCGACGAGGGCAGCGGCGAGAGTCGAGTCGTCACGACCGGGGTAGAGGAGGGTCGGCGGCGGCTGAGGCGGGGCCGGGAAGAAGTCCAGCGGCATCCAGACTGGCACCGGGGAGGTGAGTCCCAGGGAGGAGGACGGCGTCGGCGGCCGGCTCGGCAGCAGCAGCAGCGCCCGAGCCGAGGCCCGCGCCTGCGCCCGCAGCAGCAGCGCCACCCGCACCCGCGGCAGCAGCGCCACCCGTGCCCGCGCCTGCAGCGGCAGCGGCAGCGGCAGTGGGGGCGGCCGCGGCTGCCAGGGTGGCAGCGCCAGCGGCGCGCGGGCTCGGAGGAGGGGGCCCAGCAGCGGCCGCAGGGGCTGCGCCGCCTGCTGGGCCGGCGGCGGCGGCAGGAAGCAGGGGGTGGGCGGCGGCGCCAGGGAGCAGGGGGCGGGTGGGGGTAGAAGCCACCTGTGCCCAGGAAGAGGATGGGAGAGGTGGAAAAGCATGTAAGTAGGAAGGAGGAGGATGCCGACCAGCCATGGGGGCGGCGGCGGCGGCGGCCAGGGGGCGGCGGCGGCGGCTGGAAGGGAAGGAGAGGGGAAGACCTAGGCTGCTGATACCATGCTAGAGATTGTGTTTCTGTTGATTTGGGCTAACCCTAGAAGGGTAGCTATATAGGTAGCCATACATGGGCCTCATGGGCCTAATATACTCATAATCCAACAATTTTTGTGTTCATTGTTTGTAACCGTTCAAATATCCTTGCCCCTTAGGTGGCACTCCTTGCAGCTTGTGTGCGCAGAGGTTTGAAGGTACTTTCTGCAATGGGAGCTGGAGCTCGAGCTGATCCCACCAGAATTCGTGTTGCAGATTTGAGAGAATCAAGCAATGATCCCCTCTCTCGATCGGTTAGTTTGATACTTCTTCCAAAAACTCTGTCCCACTGTAAGCTGCCATTTCATTCGATAGCTAACTGACATGTCAAGATGTGCCGCAAATGGGGTGTTGTGATTGCTACTTTTAGGTGAGGTACAGGCTCAAGAAAGAACATGGAATTGAGGGTGGAATACCAGTAGTTTTTTCATTGGAAAAGCCAAAGGCAAAGCTGCTTCCTTTTCAAGCTTCAAAAGAAGAGGAAACTCCATCAGATTACCAGGTTAGCTCCCCTAGGACTTGTATTACCACCCTCCTGCTACATGCTTGTTCCATTTCCTGAGACCTTTTTTCCTTGTGATTTTCTGAACAAGAAATTTTTGTTACAAAGAGTTAATTAAATTCCTCTAGAACACCCAGTTGCTTGTATATTATAGGAGTGCATGATGTGTGTGTACGTAACTATTGACAACATGCTATGCATTATTCCACAGATTGTGCCAGGATTTAGGGTTCGCATTATACCAGTACTGGGAACCATCCCTGCAATATTTGGTCAAGTTATGGCCTCCTATGTGATTACTCAGCTTGCTGGATTAGATTTTCAAACTGAACCAGTTGTTAACCTGGATTTGGATCATTACCGTATACTTCATCAGCGTCTTATTGAGCATGAGGAGTTGATGTATGGGACAGCCGAGCAAGTTCTGGTACTATGTTTCTTGCTATGTAATTTCATATCCTGGAAATAAGATATTTTCTTCGAGCATTATGTAGTTGAGGTGTTATTTATTTATATGTTGATTGTCACCAGCACTAGTGAAAAAGGAATTCTTCACCTTCACTTGTTGTGATATCCTTTTGTACATTTGTAACATTCTCTTTTTCACTCTAAAGGTAGATGCTGAAGAGGTAATGTACATTGTCAAAGAATTGTGGCGTGGTCGAAGTGCTAGAGACCAAAGTCAGAAGGACACTGGCCGGAAAATGTGGAGATCTGTCAATGAACTAATGCTTGTTCGGTATGCTTCCTTCTACTGATAGTGTGTCTTGAGATCATCATGCTTTTGTGGCACTACCTAAGTTCCCAGCATATCTGATTTGGTAGAGCAAAAGCAAAATCCAACTTGCATCATCTCTAGCGTAGGGTGACTGTCATCTTTTAAGTTGTGCAATATGAATTATAACCTGGCTAACTAGCTATGTTAGCTTTGCAACTCTGAAGTGGCTTGGCATTGGTAATGTCTTAAATTTCGACGAGATAATTTTTTTAACATTAATTCCTGTTATTATTTTGTTATAGGTGGGACAAATCAAAGGCTGCTGGCATCTCAAACTTAATACTTCTCAAGTTTAGTGAGGTAACAAGTCACGAATTCTCATGGAACATTAAAGTTGAATTCCAAGATGGCATATGTTTCAAGACAATAGGACTGGCGGGCTTTTCCTGTTCATTGGTTCACCTTCTCCTATTTATGCAGGCTGACGCCCATGAATCCACCACACTCGACCGAATAAAAGAAGAAGAACCTGAATTCTACTCTATTGTTTCACGTGTCCTGAAACGAGCTGAGATGGAGTTTGCCTTATGACTTAACGAGCAGCGAGGGTTGATGATCTTGTTGGATTTCCAGTGTTGCTATTCAGTGATGGCCTTGGAACAATGGATCAGCATTCAGATTGGCGGGATTCATATTTGGTAGTACCTGATCGGTATGCTATGGTGAAAATGATGTGCAATAGTTTCTTCTTGTGGCAGCCGAAACATCAGCTCTCTGTCATCACGGAGTTGTGCACTTGTGGCCGTCAATGTATGGGTTTTTTCTGCACGAATTGAGTGACGCCATATCTGATATTTTGTCTTTTAGTCTGATTGGCTGATGCAGTTTTGATGTGATTTGGGGTGTGGTCACTTCCCATGCAAACCCAAAATATTTCCTCTTTCATCCATCACATCAAATATTTGGACGCATGCATGGAGTATTAAATATAGATAAAAAAATAATTAATTACTAAGTTTGTCTAGTTTTTGCGAGACGAATCTTTTGAGCCTAGTTACTTCGTAGCTGGATAATATTTGTCAAATAAAAACGAAAGGTGCTACAGTAACTTTTCACTCACTTTTTATCAACTAAACACACCCTTGATACCACGAACATAGCCGCTTCTAGACTCACCGATTGATATTGATCATTCATATGCACGGAAATTCTTGGACAGAGACTGAAGGCAGGTCTTGCAATGGAGACACAGACCGGGTCCGCTGATATATCATTCATATGCACGGAAATTCTTGGGCAGAGACTGAAGGCAGGTCTTGCAATGGAGACACAGACCGGGTCCGCTGCCGGGTTCGTCAGGCCAGCTGAAAGCCGCTTTCGCTCTGCCGTCTGCAGCGCCGTCCACTGATTTTCGCAAGACCAGGTCAAGGGTTTATATATGTGCACGGGCGGATCCATATAGGTCTAACTGGGTGCGGCCGCACCCAGACCAATACGCGAAATATGCTGTACGATACATGTTCTACCGTATTCGCACCCATCTTGCACAATCATCTGCACCCACAGCCCAGCTCAGCCAGAGAGAGCCCACAGCTGCCCAACAATGGCCCAACAGGCAGCCAAACATCAGCCACCACACCTCCGCACGGCCACACGGAACCGTCGGGCGGCGCTTCGACTCACGCCGTCACGCGTCGCCTCCCCTCCCGCGCCTCTTCTCTCCCCTTCACACTTCCCCGCGTCTATTCTGGTCGGCTGGCCGACGGCAGCGGCACTGCTGCGCAGCTGGCCAGGCGGCTACTCGCCAGCACTCCGGGGCTCCGACTCTGAGCACGGGCACCAGGAGTTCAGGAAGGCAGTGCGCCCACAATCTTGACCACAAGGCAAAGTAAGCAACTTTAAAAATTCTTTATTTTTTCAACTTCCAGCAATCGGAAATCCAAATGGGTTGCAATTTTGTAGTTCGTAGCTTCTTGGTAGTTTGTCCATATTCAAGGGTCATGCTTTTGCATTCTCTCTCATATTTGGTAATTGATATTTATGAAAGCAACAAAATCAACTAAAATATAAATATTTTTGTGAATGTTAGGAAAAGTATATGCAAAGGTTTTCCAAAGGAAAGCACCATACAGTCTTAGTGCAAAGGTATTGCATGGTTAGAAACGGAAAATGGATATTGGTCCAAAAATTCTAGAAGACAATCTTGCTCTAGAGATTTGAGAGATCCTAGTCACCAATTTTGCCTCTACATATCAGATGTGATTTTAATTTTTCAACGAATCATTTTATTAACTCTTTGCTTAAAATTGGATGGTTCGTTCTTTTTTCTTTACTTCAATGGCAACAATCTTTTTTAATAATTGTGGCATTCTCTAACTAAATTTTGTTAAATGGTAAACACTATTACTACTATTTCAGTGTTGGTATATATCAATATTGCTTGTGTTCAATTATTGATGCTAAAATCTTGTCAGTAGAGCTATTAAGTTACAATACAGTGTGAACATTGTATATATCTGAGTAATTGCTACGAAGGAAGACTACACGGCCGCACCCCCTCCATATTTCTCTAGCTCCGCCCCTGTATATGCGACGTGTGTGGCAGGCAGTCGATGGCTCGAAGCAGCATTGACCGCTGACCTGACCTGACCTGACCTGACGACGGTCGGGTCGGGTTCCAATGGTTCTGGGAGTCTAGCTGCAGTGGGCGGTGCCATGATGTGAAACCGATCTTTGGTTCGGAAACGGTAGTTGTCCTCGGGTCGACGTGACCGCGTGAGAGATCGCACGTTCCCGTTTACTAAATTCCTTTCAGATTTACCCGTGCCCATTTTTCACCAGTGAGAAACACGCAGTACAAGTGTTCCTATGAAACATTGTTGTTTTTTTTCCCTTCCCCCCTATGAATTATGCCTTTTTTCGCTGCTTAGAGCTCTAGAAGTTGTGCTTTCGCAAGTCGCAACTGTCGTGAAGCGCCTTTCTCTAGCTCTCAAGCTATGCTTTGTGTGTCCGCCACCGATGTTCAATACAGAGCCGTCTTGTGTACACACACACACACAGCCGTCAAGTGAAGATTTGATATCATATATGGCTGGGAACCAATGCATGTGAGTATATATGCGTCTCCAAACTAGAAAAGAATCGAAACAAGAAGCAAATGGTCCTTTCTGCAGCTACAAATCTTTTTTCCCGCGCCAAGAATTAAAGGAGCAAGCTGTTCATAACATTGGATGTTTTGCATTCAGCCTGTGTGCTGTTTAAATGCAATCTGGGCATGTAATAATCTGTTAAAGGTTGCGCGGCAGTTTGACGCTTCTTCTGGCGATTGAACGCTTAGTGTAGCAGAATAACACGTTTCTGGATAGTAGTTACGGTTGCGCCATTTGGATGAACCCTCTGTGTTCATGCCAAGTTGGCTTTTTGCGGTGCGTTCTGGTTGAGTTTTCAGTTTCAAACTCTGTAATTTCGTGGCTGTTTAGTAATGAAATTCGGCATTTTTGCCGTGGTGGAAAAGAATTAATTCAAAAGATTAAATTAAAATTTTGAGTTTGAACCATGTAAACATACAAATTTCAAGTGCATCTAAAATTCGAACCAACAAAAGTCTATGTAATATGAGTGTCAAGTGTTTTGATCCAATTTCATCCACACCCAAAGGATCATAACAATTGACCCTCCCTTATGTTACTAATGTCTTCCATCTCAGCGTTTTGACTCCAAAGGGGGAGAAAGTGTGAACCAAATCAATAATAAATATCAAAATCCCCTAATTATTTTTTTTTAGTTTTTGGTATCAAAGGGAGAAATTGATTATGGAATAAGGGCGGACTTATATCCATAACGACGACATAAAGGAGGACAACAAAAAATAGTAAGAGCAAGGTAAGACATATATGGTTCATGTTGAAACTCACATCCTGGAATTTTCATCTGAGTTTACCATGTGTTCTCAGCGTTGATGTATACTAGTTACTAGAAGTACAGAGATAATTATTAGACCATGTCAAAACCGCATGATAACTATACAAAGGAAGAATTGTCTTCAAATTCAAGTCAAACAAATACCTCTGGAAAATTCAGGCAGGGAAAAAAATGTCAACCAACTGTGGTGATGTACATAATGGAATGTCCTATAACTCAACGCCTTTACACGGTCATATTTCTACATATACTTCCTACATCGCAAAATAATTAAATTCTTGGAGCGTGGCATCTTAAAAGCCTTCCCAACTGCGCAAGATGCAGTGGAGTTCATCATGAAAGCTACAGAACAGAAGAAGGTATTGATGGTCATTTGTTTGTGGTTTATGGACGGAGAGGGATGTGATCAGGGAAGGACAGCGTAGAAGCGCTGAGATGTTGGCAAGAAGCGTTGAGTTGTATGCTAAGGAGAATGCCGATCTGTTCGGTAAACCACAGGTGCGGCGAGTCAGGTACTGGGCGCACTGGACAAAACCACCAGAGGATGTGCTGAAACTAAACGTTGACCCCTCCTTTTTCCACGAGTCTAAAGCGGCAGCTGGGGCTTCCTCGTCAGAGACAGCGACAGTGATGTGATGCTGACAGGAAGAGGTAGGGTGAACAGGCGCGTCCCGGTAAAATATGAGGCCCTGTTCGAAACAATAAGTGGAGGCCTAATATCTAGTGCCAAAACAAGAAAATAATGGCAAATATCAATATATTACCTATATTGCTAAGTACAACAGTGTAGACCAAGGATTATACCTGTTGTATAACCATCATTTGAAAAGCGATATTCTTTTAGCATTCTTTGAAATGAAATCTTCAATGATATATTCATAATCAATCATCTCCAGCATGTCACTCTTAAGTGCTATTAACACCAATGCATTAAGTTTTTCTTGTACTCCAGCAGGCCACCTTTATGGGCCAAAGAAGACAGTTGTGGCTGATTTACTAATTAAAACAAAGCCTAAAACTACTGTATATAATTAGTATACTTAGTAAATCTTGAGGCCCATGATTTTTGGGGGCCCTGTTCGGTCGCACAGCCCGCACGGGCCCAGGGACGCCCCTGGGTGAACTACCTGCTCAGTGCCTTCCATGCCGAGTTGATTGCCAGCCTCCAAGGGCTTCAAAGAGCTGCAGACTTGGGCATTGGGCATATCACCGTGGAAACCGATGCTAAAGAAGTGGTGGCTGCCATCAAGACACATTCCTATGACGGTACTGCTGTTGGGTACCTGGTTGATGAAATTAGATCTCTTGAGGCTAAACTTCCTTTCTTATGAAGTTGTGTTTGTTGGTAGAGATTGTAATAGAGCCGCTCATGAGCTGGCTGTGCTGGGTCATTTCTGTAATGAGGGCAAAGAACTTGTTTCTAGCTCTGTGCCAAACAATATCTCTGTAATTGTCGCTAACGATTTGTTAGCCAACCAGTAATGAGTTGACACCCAGTTTTTTTTAAAAAAATTGTTATAAGATTGACTTACTTTATAAAAAAGATAACATCTATGATACAAAAATAATACATATAAAATATACATTTCATCATTTATCTAGTGATACTAATTTGATCTATTGTTGCTCTTTTTCATAAATTTGGTCAAACTTAAAATAGTTTGACTTAAGATAATTATATAAGTTCATTTAATTTGGGATGGATTTAGATCTCTATAAAAAAGAACTATGTAGAAGACATATTGATGTAGACAGTAAAAAAGTTCTGGGGAGGACGCGAGCCCCGACCCACTCCTGGCCACCACCCTCCCTCGCCCCTCCACTCCCCTCCCCTTCCCCCTCCCCATCCACAACCCTCTCAACAGGACAGCTCCCACCAAACCCAAGCCTACGCCTGACGGATCGCCCCGCCGCCGCTGCATGTCTAGCGCCCGCTCCCCTCCCCACCCATGCGCGGGATCTGAAGCTGGGGCACACGCCGCGTGGCAACTGTCGCTGCCACCGGTGCTGTCCTTGAGCTACGCCCTAGTGGCTGCCTCTCCGATGCCTCTGTCTCCGGCGGAGGACGGCGCCGCCGTGGCCATCACGCAATCCTGCGAGGACGGCCACCGTCGAGGCCATCGAGTTGTTGTGCGCAGAGGCTACTGGGCAGGGAGCCGGTGTTGGGGCATGCGATGCGCCTATGCCACGGCAGGGGTGCCGATGCCGCCACGGCCTTCAACAGCGGGTCCGTGCCGTCCGCCGACGCTGCCTCAAGTGCCAACGCCGGCCTACACACGTCGGCTTGCGCCCGCTAGGCAATCATGGAGTCACCGGCCACCTCCGGCTCGCCCACCCTATCACTAGATGCGACTCCGTTCTTCCCGGGTTGCTTCGCGGGAGGGCGCACGAAAAGCTACCGGTTGGCAGATGACTACGATGAGGAGTCATACGACGATCGCCCCGCAACCTACCTGGAAACCACCCGTCACCCTACGATGTCGGTCATTGCGCCACCCCCGCGCGTGTAGACTTGTTCTGTCGTGCCTCTAGGGCATGGTGGTGTCAAAGCCAAACACCAACGACCTGACCGAAGGCGGAGGAAGCGAAGTAGGTTGCGCCCTTAGCTGGTGTGCGGCAGGCCTGCACGACCCGTCGAGGGCCATGTCCCTGCCCATCATTGCCTTGGCCACCACGGGTGGGTCTCTGCCTCCAACGCCAATGGGTGGCGGGAGATCCTCCCCCGGTCGAAAGCGCAACCTGCGGCCACCTCGACTGACAAGCAACTTCTGCACGCTCGGAAGATCCCCACAGAGCTTTACGATAGATGCTTCAACTGCCTTTCCTACTCGCATAGAGTAGTAACTTGTCGGTTGCCATGACGTTCACAACTTCCGTCACCTCGCCAAGGACTGCAAGCGGTACAGTCCAGGCATTCTGTGAGGTCGATGGCGAAGGGTGGAGGCTTGCCCCGACACTCTGCTCGGTGCGACACCCCACCGACCTTCCACTGTGACAGTCCATCGTGCTCAGATGGGGCCACACAGGGTGCTGCGGGGAGTGCCAGAGTAAGCCAGCGAGGGATGCCAGCATGGCCACGCATGCCAACCACCCAGACAATGTTGTCGTCTGCGCTATCCCTGGGCCTAGGCCGTTGCTGTTGGAGCTGTGCGTGAGCACATGCCTCCTGCGTGGATCGACCCAATGTTGGAGGAGCTCGTCGCCTCGTTCATCGTGAGTGAAAGTCCCTAGTTTAGTTTTGGCTAATTGATAAAACCTAGGACTAACCTTTGTATCTAAGTGGATGATTTAGATAAAGATGGTCATTGAATATGAGACATGACATTGACTCATGTGACCAAGATGATGAAGACCAAGATGATGCTTGGCTCGATGGACCGGTTGTGAAGGTAAAGGGCAAGTCGAGGCTTCGAAGCGAAGGACCATGCAATGGTGAAGCTTGAGCAAGACTTGGCGCTGACGGACCGATGCAACGGTGAAGAGCAAGTGAAGTCAAGGTCGATGGATCGAGACGGTCATGTGATGATATGAAGTGGATCATATCTTTTGGAAAAACAAAATGGGCTCAAGGCAAATGTATAACCATAAGGCCATTTTGTTTTGCACTCAAGACACCATAGAGGGTGTGAGTGGTTTAGGATCGATAGCCGAACTATTAAGAGGAGAAGTCTTATCGGTTATTCGACGCACGGGTGCCACTAGGTGAATTCATGAAGTGCATTGCATGTAGGGCCTAGTGAGCTAACTAGAAAACCTTCGAAAATGATTATGAAAATGCTAACACACGTGCATAAGGTGGTGATCACTTGTTGGTGTTGGCACATTTGCGAAGGTGACGGAGTTTGAGCGGTAGAGAGGGTTTGAGTTCCTCTCTCTCTCCCGCCGAGCTTGCGAGCGCGGGATTCAGGCGTTTTTTAAGGACTTGAAATGCCTATTTTCCACTACGCCGGAAGTCAGAAAAGAAACGGAGGTGAACGGAGGTCACAGAGGTGACTGGACGCTGCACCGGACGCGGTCACGGTTTGACCGGACGCGTCCGGTCAGTTCAACGCAGCAGTCAGGCGCGCGGGTGTTAGAGTTTCGCACCGGCGCGTCCGGTCACTCACGGGACCGGCGCGTCCGGTCGGGTACTCAGAAGTGTAGCGCGTGGCGTAAAGTTGACCGGACGCACGCCGCGTTCGGTCACACGTGATCGGACGCGTCCGGTCGTTGAGGGAGCTTACTGGACTTCAACCGGACGCTAGCACTGTCGCGTCTGGTCGGTTGAGCAGCGTGTCCGGTCACTTGTTTGACTGTTGAAACGCAAGGTCTATCGGATGCGGTGCGCGTCCGGTCACGATCGACCGGACGCATCCGGTCGTGACGGGACCTTACTGGACTTAAACCGGACGTCGAGTGTAGTGCGTCCGGTCGTTTGAGCGGCGCGTCCGGTCATTGCGTTCGACTATTGGCGCGCAGTGACCGTTGGAGGATCGAGCGGTCGTGTTTGAATTCAGGAGAACACGTGGACGGCGCAGGGCGATCGAACGCGGTGCGGCGCGTTCGGTCAGTTTCGACCGGCACGTCCGATCATCCCGAAAAGCGCCCAGTGAAGGGATACAACGGCTCTATTCGTTTGGGATGCTTATAAATACTTATTGGCCAGCCCTTGGGGAGGTCTCTCATGATTTTAAACACTCCTGTGCATCCTTTGAGCTAGAGCTTCTTCCTCCTACTCATCTCTCTTGCTTGATTGTAAATCAAAAGTGAGATTGAGTGATCCCAAAGTGCATTGCATAGCTTGAGGACATCTAGTGGCACTTGTGGGTGGTTTTGCCGGTGGATTTCTTGTTACTCTTGGAGAGTACCGCTCCTAGCCGGCTTGGAGATTGTTGGAGGCGTTGGCAAGAGAAGAAGATTGTTCTTGGCCACCTCCGATTGATTGTAAGAGGTTCTTGTGCTTTCCTCGGTAGAGCGCCGAAAACAACTCTAGTGGATTGCGCGTGTCATTGAGTTACCTCACTTGAGAGTGGTGTCTTGCGGTGCCTTGTGGGGCATGCCTTGAGGGGCAAGTGACTTGAGGGTCACACCGAGAAACCATCTAAGTGTTGGTTGACACAACCGGTGACATAGCTTGTCGGTGCACAAGTGAACACCGGGTGAACAAAAATATTGTGTCTCTTGTCTCCCGGTGATTGGTCTTCATATTGTGTTATTGTCAATATTGATTGATTGTATATCATCTTGGTGATTGGCAACATCTTCACTCCACCGTCGGTATAAGATTCACAATCCTCTCTCTCGCATTTACATTTACTAGTTATCTTTGTGTAGCCCTAGTGGTAGCCTTTGCTAGTAGTTGTTAGCTTGCTCACTAGTGTAAGTTTAGTGACATAGCCCTTGTGTGAACTAGAGATCATAATCTACTAGACTTATGGATAGGAGGCTTGCATCACAACCGTAGGCTAAGCAAAACTCGCTTTACGCCGTTTGTTATTCTAACAAGTTTGCTTAGTGGCTCTTGTTGGATTTTTTTATAGGCTATTCACCCACCTCTAGCCATCTAGAACCTTACAGTGAGCTAGCCAGCTAGAGCATCGGCGGCTGGATGCCGTCGGCTCTGGCGACCGCCTCCCAAGAAGCCGAAGCATCGTTGGTGGACACCCGTTCTCCGGCGATGACTGCCTAGGAGACGATAGACTCGCCTCTGTTGTCGCTTGTGTAGGGGTAGCTACTCATCATGCCACCGCGGGAGCGACAGGCTGACGCCGTGGATGCCGAGGCATGTCCAGAGAGGTCCGATGCCATCACTCTAGGTGCAGACATAGCCACCCCTCCCGAACGGATGATCGTGGCTACGACGGACGATGTCAACCGCACCCCTTCGCCTCAAACTTCCTCGACCGATAGACGCCTCAAGCGCTTCACCGAGCGAGTTACAAAGGCGAGGCAACCACCTCTTCTCGAGCTACCTGAAGATGAGGCGGCCCTTGGCAGATGTGCACCGTCCTCACTCCCCAAGTGAAGTAGACGGATAGCGGCATAGGCCACAACTCATATTCCGATAGCCAAGTGAGGGGAGTACCTGGTCATGAAGCGCTTGGGACACTCCAGCGGGATGCCGCCTCCGTCGACGCCAGTGATGATGTACGATGAGGTACTCAATGGTGACCCCGCTCATATGCAGGCGTTGTGTGAGTTGTTCCCTCCGGTTGGCGACGTAGGCACGCGCAAGCGGCGCCACAACCCGGCAGCTAGGGCATAGGCCTCCTTGCTAGTGCAAATTTGGATCGATCTCGGATCATCTACACTAGAGAGGGTTGAGCTTCCATGTAAATCTTTATTGACTCCTAGGGCAGCCGAAGGTGTGTTGTATCAAATTTTTTCTCTACCTTAATATAAAGACGTGCGAACCTTTTGCGAGAAAAAAAAGACATTGATGTAGACTTGTTAGGGTACACTACCACATGCACGAATAACAAATTCCACTTGTAATAAATAAGAAACCATGGTTAATTTCCTATAGGAAACCCAAATACCCTGTTGGTACAAACTTTAATGGCCAATCTATATTGGCAGATGTAGAGACTAATTTCCTTGAAGGTGAAAATGTATCTTTTTTTTCTATCGCCATGTTGACAAAGACCTAACAGCTAGGAGTTTCCATGTTGACAAAGAACCGACATAGAAAGGGTACACTGACAAGAAAATGTGTTCATCGACAGGCAAAATTTTAATCCCCGTCACTTTTATTCTGTCGGTGCATTCCTATCGGTAACATGATATAAATATTGGAAGAATAATTTTCCTATCGGTATTTCACAGTATTTCACCAATAGAGAAATTTCTGTTTCTGGTAGTGATCTCCACAAGAGAGTAGAAATTTCGCAGTATTTTGTCTCGATCTGTGCTAGCTTTCCAGGTCCTCGGCTCCTCGCTAGCCATTTTCAGCCAGGGTTTCATGAACAGGAACAACGTACGTGCTGTACGGATGTGTGCTTTGACACCAAAAACCGTTTGAAAATTTTGGGTAGGTAACGTGAATCGGAAAGCTTCTAGGACGTTGATGAATCATCGCTGGCGGCTAGTCAGGCCAACGTACAGGAGGCGACTGGAATAAAAATTATGATTTGAATCCACTAGCAACTAGTGAGCTGGCTAATACTATTTTTTCTAAGTCAAAGTTTCTTATACCTAGCTAAATTTATAAAAATTATCAGTATTAATGACACTAAATAGATCTACTACAGAAAATAAATGACATGGTAAATATCATAATATTCATTTGATATTATAGATATTGATAATTTTTTTATATATAAATATAGTTGAAAGAATCTAGGCCCCGGTGTTGGTTTCGGCAATTGATGACAACGCATAATTACCATGACTAACGTGTGTTTTTGCAGAAACGTTGGTAAGTTAGGTCATGGAGATGATAACTGCTTTGGACAATATGATATTCATGTCCCTTGATGGAATTCGTTTCGGTTTTCAAAGGATCAACGATTAAGATTAAGGACGGTTAGTTCCGGATGTCAAGGTGTTGAGTTACATCTGGAATAGTCGTTAGGATCTTTGTTTCTTCCTTTGACCGTACTATAAAGGGGGGCATGAGCGAGTAGCTTGACCTAGGTGAGTCTTTTGTTTAGGTGTGATGCACACTTGTCAAACTTAGCACTAGGTAGCTCGAGAAAAGCTCAGAGTTCAGTTGGAAGCAACTTGGTTCAAGTTGCATCGCGTTTAGAAGACGTTTGAGCCGTTTACCTATGGCTGGACGCGGTCCTGGTCATGACCGGACGCGTCCGGTCAGTACTAACACTTCACTGCGGTTTCAACTGATCGACCGGACGCGGTCCTTGAGAGGACAGGACGCGGTGGTCAGTCTGACACGTGTTCCAGAGGGTAAACAGCGTAATCGGACGTGACTGTGAAATGATCGGCGCGTCCGGTCATGTTCCAGTAAGGTCCCGTGGTGACCTGACGCGTCCGGTCACCTATGATCGGACGCGGTCATGCGTCAGGTCAGTTTTCCAGTAAGCTCTTGCATGATCGGACGCGTCCGATCATCCCTGATCGGCATGTCCGGTCATCTCAGACCGGCACGTCCGGTCATCATAGATCGGCGCGTCCGGTCACTCAGCGCAGCTTTCGGTTTTCGACCGTTACACCTGACCGGCGCGTCCGGTCATGTCGACAGGCGCGTTCGGTCAGCACGCGTTTTGCTGATTCGAAAGGTAACGGTTGGATTTGTTTGAGGGGTGTATAAATACATCCCCTCCACCTTTTTTAGAGGTCTCTTGCTCATTTGTTCAGCTGAGAAACACCTTTGAAGTGCAAGGGAGTGCAAGAGCCCTAGTGAGGATAGAGATTTGCGAATCAAAGTTTGAGAATCCTCTCTAGTGACAAGAGTGTAGCAAGTGTGCATCCATCTTCTCATTAGACTTGTTGTGGTCAAGTGAGAGTTCTAGCTTGTTACTCTTGGTGATCGCCATCACCTAGACGGTTTGGTGGTGATTGGGAGTTTGGTGATCATCCGACGAGATTGTGGGTGACCCAACTCAAGTTGTGAGCGGTTTTGGGTGATTCGTCGCGACGGAGTGTCGAAGAATCAACCCGTAGAGAGCACTTGATCCTTGCGCGGATCAAGGGGGAGCTACACCCTTGCGCGGGTGCTCCAACGAGGACTAGTGGGGAGTGACGACTCTTCGATACCTCGGCAAAACATCGCCGTGTTCCTAACCCCTACTTTCAAGCATTTACTTTCGTGCATTACTTTCATTGCTTGATTACTTTCCTAGAATTGCCATGCTAGTCTAGGATTGGAACTTAGGGTGCAAAACTTTTATCGGTAGAATCACAAGGAACACTTGTATGCACTAGGGGTGAAGTTTGGCTTGTAGGATTTAATTCTTGCAATTAATTTTTAGAAAAGCCCAATTCACCCCCCTCTTGGGCATCTTTATCCTTTCAATTGGTATCGGAGCCGTGTTGCTCTTAATTTAGGCTTCACCGCCTAGAGCAAGATGTCTAATGGGGAAGGACCACCTCCCACTTTTGAGGGAGACGATTTTCCATATTAGAAAATTCGTATGGAGGCGTACCTCGAAGCCATAGATGTTGGGTGTCTTAGAGCCGCAACCGAAGGGCTTCCTCCTATAAGGGATCCCGCTAACCCAAGTGGTGACGAGGAGAAGTACGACCGGTGGAATGCAAAGACAAAAAATGCACTCTACCGGGGCTTAGGCAAAGATATCTTCAATCGTGTGCGTAATGCCAAAAACTCTCATGAATTGTGGGAAAATCTTTGTGCTCTCCATGAGGGAACTAAGAGTGAGTGTGAGGAACGCTATCATATTGCATTAAAGAAAATCAATTGAGATGCTTCCCAAAGAAAGCGCTAATGAAATGTACACTCGTTTGAATGTTCTTGTAGAAGATCTCAATGCTCTTGGACTCACTCAAATGAGCCAATCGGATGTTGCAAGGAGGATCTTGAGTGTTCTTCCCGTTGAGAAGTATGGACACATTGTCACCGTACTTCACCAAAGTGATCTCTCTGCCGCAACACCGACACAAGTATTGGGAAAGATCAACGCACATGAGATGTATATGCACATCACTCCAGAAGAGGGCTCATCATCTTCCAAGAAGAAAGACTTGGCCTTCAAAGCTAGCCATGAAAAGAAAAAGAAGAAGGACCAAGCCATGATAGTGCAAGAAAGCTCAAGTGAAAGTGACATTGATGATGAATCACTTGCACTCATGGTGAGGAAGACCATCAAGATGCTAAAGAAGCTCAACAAGAGTGGCATCAAGTTCGATGGCAAGAAGAAAAAATTCTTCACAAGTAGCAAAAGAAAGCCAATCTTCGAAATGGATTGCTTCAATTGTGGAGAACTTGGCCACCTAGCTCACCAATGCCCGAAGCCTCCAAAAGACAAGTACAAGAATAAGTACAAGGGCAAGAAAGATGACTCAAGTGATGAAGAAGATGAGAAGAGAAAGAACAAGCCATACAAAAAGAAAGATGGCAAGAAAAGAGAGTTCTACAAGAAGAAGAAGGGAGGCAAGGCTTATATTGTTGGTGATTGGCTCACCGACATTGAATCATCATGTGAGTCCTCCGGTGATGAAAGTGATAATGAAAAAGAGAAGATCACCGCATTTGTGATTGGGCCATCATCATCTTCACCAACATCTTCATCACCACCTTCACCGCCACCTTCACCATCATCTTCCGCTACTCATCTATGCCTTATGGCTAAGGGTGATCGAAAGGTACAAAATAGTGATAGTGATGATGATGATAATGATAGTGATGATGAATATGATGCACCTTCTTATGATGAACTAGTAAAATTGTTGAACAAATACTCTAAAATCATAAGAAGAACTAGAAATGAAAATAATGAGCTTCAACATAAAAATGAATCACTCACATCCAAGCTTGAGAATGCAAATAAGACTAGTGATGAGCTCAAAGATCAAAATGAAACTATGTCTTCCTCTCTCAAAGAGCTCAAAACTTCTAACAAGGAGCTTAGAGATAAACATGATAAAATTAAGAAGAAGCATAGTGAACTCATCACTAGGCTAAACTTGCTAAAAGAAGAATATACCGCATTGAAAATCAATTATGATACTCTTATTGTTGCCAATGAACTTGCTCTTGAGACACATGATGCCACTAACCAAATTGTTAAGATTGATATAGCTACATCATGTGATGATTTGATTGTTGAGAACTTTGAGCAAGGCTCTAGCGGCAAAGGCAAGAGTGTAGTTGAGGCAAATGACTATGATGAGTATGTCAAGCTTAAGAGTGAGAATGAGATGCTTAAAGTTGAGAATAAGAAGTTGATGGCTCTTGAAAAGCAAGCTTCAAATGAGTCACTTATAGAAGAAAACAAGAAGCTCAAGCAAGAAAAAGAGCATCTCAAGACCGGCCTAAGCAAGTTCACAAGAGGCCAACATTTGCAAAGTGAGCTACTCATGAACACCGTCATGAAGATGGATAGAAGTGGCATTGGCTACTTGGCAAATCAAGAGAAGAAGGTCAAGGCTAAACAACAACAATGCAAGACAAAGCCCAAGCCAAAGAGATGTGTTGAGTGTGAACAAGAAGGCCATTTTGCTCATGAGTGCAAAACTCCACCACCACAACCCTTGCCCAAGCATGCTAGACCCTTTGCCTTCAATGCTCATTACATGCTTAGAAAGGACTCAAGTGGAAAGATGAAAGTCATGTTCTTGGGTCCCCCCTAACAAGAATAGGCCTAAGAAAATATGGGTTGCCAAGTCACTAGTTGAGAAAGTTAAGGGTCCCTCTCAAGTTTGGATCCCTAAACAAAAGGCTTGATCTCTTGTGTGTAGGTGAACTACAAGACCGGTGGATCTCATTGGGTGATTGATAGTGGTTGCACACAACATATGACCGGTGATCCTCGTATGTTCACCTCACTTGAAGAGGATGGGGTATGTCAAGACAAGATCACATTTGGGGACAATTCTAAAAGCAAAGTCAAGGGTATAGGTAAGGTTGCAATATCAAATGATCATTCTCTCTTAAATATGCTCTATGTTGCTTCATTGAGTTTCAACCTACTATCCGTTGGGCAACTTTATGATCTTGGCTACCAATGCTTGTTTAGTCCAAATGAAGTGGTTGTTACAAAGATAGATGACAAGCAAGTGATTTTCAAGGGCTTTAGATACAATAATCTCTATCTAGTTGACTTCACCTCTGAAGATGCAAACTTGATGACATGTTTATTCACCAAAACCACACTTGGATAGCTTTGGCATAGGAGGCTTGCTTATGTTGAAATGAACACTCTCAACAAGCTATTGAAGAAAGAATTAGTGAGAGGTTTGAAGGATGTAAAGTTTGAGAAGGACAAACCTTATAGTGCATGTCAAGCCGGCAAACAAGTTGCAAACACTCATCCAACCAAAGCTTACATGTCAACATCAAGAGTACTAGAACTTCTACACATGGATTTGTTTGGTCCTACAACTTACAAGAGTTTAGGTGGAAATCTTTATTGTCTTATGATTATGGATGACTTCTCAAGATACACTTGAACCTTCTTCCTTCATGACAAATCCGAAGTGGCAAGTTGCTTCAAGAAGTTTGCAAAGAAAGCTCAAAATGAATTTGAAGTCAAGATAAAGAAGATTAGAAGTGATAATGGAAAAGAGTTTGACAACACCAACATTAAAGCTTATTGTGATGAAATTGGAATCAAGCATGAAGTGTCATCAACCTACACTCCTCAACAAAATGGTGTAGTTGAGAGAAAGAACCGGACCTTGATCACTCTTGCAAGAACTATGTTAGATGAGTACAACACACCGGATAAATTGTGGGCCGAGGCAATCAACACCGCATGCTATGCTTCAAATCGCCTTTTCCTACAAAAGTTTCTTGGCAAGACCCCCTATGAGTTGCTAAATGGGAAAAAGCCGGACGTCTCATTCTTCCGGGTGTTTGGTTGCAAATGCTACATCTACAAGAAGCGTCAACACCTAGGAAAGTTCCAAAGACGTTGTGATATTGGTTTTCTTGTTGGTTACTCATCAAAGTCCAAAGCATATAGAGTATTTAACCATGCCACCGGTTTGGTTGAAGAAACATATGATGTGGAATTTAATGAATCTAATGGCTCCCAAGGAGCAATTGAGAATTGTGATGATGTAGGTGATGAACCATTGAGAGAGGCCATGAAGAACATGTCGGTGGGTGACATCAAGCCTAAAGATGATGAAGACGATGTACAAATTGTCAATCCACCATCTTCATCATATGTGCCTCAAGATGATGATAAGAATGAGAGAGTTGAAAATGAAGACACCCATGTCTCTCATCATCAAGCCGAGGCACAAGCACAAAATGTTGATGCTCCCCATCCTACTCCTCAAATGGTTGATCGAAGAAACTCACCTCTACTTCAAGCACATCCACAAGATCTCATCATAGGGAGTCCTACAAAGGGTGTAATGACTTGATCTCAAAAGTTTAATTCTTTTGTTGAACATCACTCTTTTGTCTCTTGTCTTGAACCTAAGAATGTAGAAGAAGCTCTTCAAGATCCAGATTGGGTAAATGCCATGCATGAAGAATTGAACAACTTCGCCCGCAATCAAGTATGGACACTTGAAGAGCATCCAAAAGGTGCAAGAGTCATTGGAACCAAGTGGGTGTTCCGCAACAAGCAAGATGATCAAGGGGTAGTAGTAAGAAACAAGGCAAGACTAGTAGCAAAAGGGCTCTCTCAAGTTGAAGGTCTTGATTTTGGAGAGACTTTTGCACCCGTTGCAAGACTTGAAGCCATCCGTATCCTTCTTGCATATGCATCACATCATGATATGAAACTATATCAAATGGATGTGAAAAGTGCATTCTTAAATGGCTTCATAAATGAACTAGTCTATGTTGAACAACCTCCTGGGTTTAAAGACCCTAGATATCCTAATCATGTTTATAGGTTGTCCAAGGCGCTATATGGGCTCAAGCAAGCCCCTAGAGCGTGGTATGAGCGCCTTCGGGACTTCCTCATTGAGAAGGGCTTCGTTATTGGGAAGGTTGACACCACACTATTCACCAAGAAGTTTAATGATGAGATCTTCATTTGTCAAGTCTATGTTGATGATATCATCTTCGGGTCAACAAATGAAGACTATTGCAAAGAATTTGGTGAATTGATGTCAAAAGAGTTCGAGATATCAATGATTGGTGAGCTAACATTCTTCCTTGAGTTTCAAGTCAAGCAAATGAGAGAATGGATTTTTATCTCCCAAGAAAAGTATACCAAGGATCTTCTCAAAAGATTCAAGATGGAAGAATGCAAGCCAATCAAGACCCCAATGCCAACTAATGGACATCTTGACCTAGATGAGGGAGGTAAACCAATCGATCAAACTCTTTACCGTTCTATGATTGGTAGCTTGTTGTACCTTACCGTATCTAGGCCCGACATCATGTTTAGTGTGTGCATGTGTGCCCGCTTTCAAGCGTGCCCTAAAGAACCTCACCTAAGTGCCGTAAAAAGAATCCTAAGATATCTTAAGTATACCCCAAGCATTGGAATTTGGTACCCCAAAGGAGCTAGATTCCAACTAGTTGGCTACTCCGATTTGGATTATGCTAGTTGCAAAATTGATAGAAAAAGCACATCCGGAGGATGCCACTTGCTTGGGAGATCCTTAGTATCTTGGTCATCTAAAAAGCAAAATAGTATGGCTTTGTCCACCGCCGAGGCGGAATACATTGCCACGGGGGCTTGTTGTGCACAAATCCTATACATGAAACAAACCCTCCTAGACTATGGAGTTGTTCTTGAAAAGGTGCTGCTTTTATGTGACAATGAAAGTGCGGCTAAAATTGCAAATAATCCGGTACAACACTCTCGCACCAAGCACATAGATATCCGCCACCACTTTCTAAGAGATCATGTTGCTAAAAATGATATATCACTAGAAGGTGTAAGAAGTGAAAATCAATTAGCGGATATCTTCACTAAACCTTTAGATGAGGCTACTTTTTGTAGGTTGAGAAGTGAACTAAATGTGCTTGATTCAAGCAATTTTAAAAGATGAGCTTGTGTTGTCCCTTGCATTGCATTGCATTGTACTCTATGTCATGTTTATTTTCCCGCAATGTATCTAGGACTTGTCTAACATGGTTACGATAACCCTCCTTTGGAGGAGTGAAAAAGCCTAACCATAGATCAAACTTGACAAGCAACCTAGCCTTCCCTTCTCGTTTTGCATTGCATATGCATGGTTGTTGCTTTGTCGTTTCTTTTCGGTTTAGCTTTGAGTAACCTCTGTGTTCGTCCATGAATAGAGAGAGCATTTGAAGCTCCCAAGGGTTCATAAACTCTATTGCATGGCCATACGTTGCTCCTCGGGTGTTTATTGAATATTTTCTTAAAAATAATACTAGCCTAAGGCAAATTATTTTGAAAATTTTGAGGGCTTGAGTGAGGTCACTCTTATCAGGTTCCAATTGGTGTTTATTTGAGTCTCTTTGAATTGGAACTTGATTGGGAGAAGTCGCGTCGAAAAACGGTTTGAAAAAGAGCTTTTTACAGCGACCGGACGCTGGACCGGACGCTGCATCGGACGCGGTTCTGCTTCACCACCGCGTCCAGTCTTGGCGTCCACCAGCGCGCCCGGTCATTCCCGAAGTTTTTCTTCGAAACCTCTAACCGGACGCTGCACCGGACGCGCCCCTGTCGACCACCGCGTTCAGTCCCAGTATCCACCACCGCGTCCGGTCATCCGTTCCAAATTTCCGGGCTATGTCAAACCGGACGCTATCAGCGTCCGATCGTGGATAATCGGACACGTCCGGTCATTCTAGGAGCTTACTAGAATGTGACCGGACGCTGCCTCCACCGCGTCTGGTCATTCGACCACCGCGTCCGGTCATCACGCATAAAGCGGATCTCGCCCTTTTAACCGTACGTTTAGATCTAGTTTCTCCGCCCGCTGACCTCGCTCGCCATTGCCGAACCCGCCGACCTTGCTCGCGCCCTCGTCCACGCCACCGCCACCGCAGCCCTCCTGCCGCAGCACCGAGCCGCCGCCACAGCCGCGCCCTGCGCCCGCACCACCGCCGCCGCAGCCGTGCCCTGCGCCTGAGCAGCAGCACCGCCACCGCCGCGCCCACGCTCGTGCCAGCGCCCGCGCTCGCCACCGCGCCCACTCTCACACGCCGCCGTAGCCTCACCACCGGCGACCTCCCCTGCGCCCTAGCTTCTCCTCGGGAATCTTTTTGCCGTGCACGCTCTTCAAAGTCACCCCTAACCCTAACCCTAGGTCGCTAGGTTTTCATCTTCGAATCCTCGCGATCGTCTCCGTCTCCGCAAGGTGACATCTTCTCCTTGGATTAGGGTTTACCGTTGATTTTCTGGTGAATTACTAATTCATTTGTCGTTCGATCGTCGATTGTATTCCAGGGTTTCGATCGCCGTCTTCGGGTAACCCTAATACATCGAGATCGTCTTCCGGTCATCGGATCATTGCTCATCGAGGTAGCTATCGCGGTCATCTCATATCTTACCTCACCTGCTTGCTCTTACTAGGATCTCACTTATCTTTTAGATATATATGTTGCTTATAGTAGATCCATCTACTCTATCGTTTCAGTTTGTCCTGTCATTGCTGAGTGGTTCAGGTGATCAGTTGTGAAACCAAGGCCAAGCCTACGGATATGGATTGAGGCCAAGCCTCACAAGGTTCAGTACATCATCTGCCTTTTTTGTCAGTACATCCTCTTGTTAGTATGGTTCGATGCAAGAACGCTGGTGGGGCACCTAGTGACAGGGATGACAGTCCCTCCAGGAGGACAGAGATAGCTCGCGGGAAGCGAGTTAAGATTGCTGCCAAGAAAAGGAAGAGAACTCTTACAGAGGCAGAGATAGCTCAGGCAGTGGCAGATGCAGCAGAGAGGGGTGGCAGGAGTAGTGGTATTCGCATTGGAGAAAGTCGCTTTCATCTTGAAGGTCGACAACTTGGCACAGAGGCCACAGAGGAGACAGTAGAGGCTACAGAGGAGATAGTGGATGCCCCTGCAGAGCAGCCTTCAGAGGATCCACAGGAGACTAAGGAGCAGACAGCACAAACTCCACAGCATCGTCGCTCAGGACGTACGCGTGCTCAAGTCACTCCTAGGCCAAAGGGATAGCGTCGTAGAGGTCGTCCACCTCCCAGGGCTAGAGGTCACCCCCCAGTTGAGCACTTTGACCTCAGGGGTGCTACAGCTAGACAGGTCCAGACCCTCAGGTTTGTTGAGGTCACTCGGTGGTTCCCACCCCAGCGGGATCCCCGGGCGTCAGAGGGCTTCTACACACCTTTGCACGAGGATTTCTACAGGGCCTATGCCGACAGTGGGATAGCTTTCAGACCATAGAGAGTCTGTCGACTAGAGGCACTAGTTGAGGTGGTTGGTGAGCAGCTTCGTCCACATCTGTCTTTTCTGCCTGGACTGTCAGATCTACTTAGACGGACTAGAGCATACTGCGGAACCTGGGTCAAAGAGTTTTACTCGTCACTGTGGATTGACCCTGCACATCAGTTCATCCACTTTGCCTTCAGAGGTCATGACCGCAGGTTATACAGCACCAGGGTACGGGAGATTCTCAGACTCTCTGCTTCAGAGACCAAGATCCATCAGCTGTGCTTCGGACAGACTGCTCCTCCAAGACGCCCTCACGGCGGGACAGTGCCTCCTACTGATCTGATTCGACCCTGCTTCCGTGAGCCTTTTGGCGAAGGGTCTCATCGCACACCAGCCAGTTTGACACCCATAGCGAGAGTACTGGATGCCATAGTGAGAAGGACACTTCTTCCGAGGCTTGGATACAGAGAGGGTCTCACTCGCATGCAACTATGGGTGGTACATCACCTCATCTCACAGACCCTATTTGACCTTTGGGATTTGATGCTCTGTGAGATGGAGGATACCTTGGCAGAGGGGTTCAAGGGACATAGGCAGCTCCCATATGCACACTGGATCTGCTTCATCATTAGGACTGCCTGTGAGTTGCCTACAGAGATTAGAGCTAAAATCTCTGATACTACCATAGCATTCCCAGAATATGACATCCGCCAGCTGTGGGCATCAGTGACTAGAGAGCAGGCACCTGGCCCAGGACGGCGACAGAGGCCAGATGTACCAGAGACAGCCGCTGAGCAGGACAAGACCATTGAGGGTCTTGCAGAGGCAGAGCTTGCAGACTTAGATGCTCAGCCGGCTGATCAAGCCGAGGATGTGGCCACTGACAGCACAGATGAAGACTACCAGCCCATCCCCAGGTACCGCTCTCCTCGGCCTCATGACCATGAGGCCGGTGGCTCTGACTCAGCCTCCCGCTCAGATCCAACCATGGTGGCTATCCTTGAGAGGTTGACCCAGGCCCAGGAGCGACAGGAGATACAGATGCAGCGACAGGCACAAGACTCAGCTGCAGTATTTGCACAGATTCAGGCTCGCCAGGACGAGCTCCAGAGGCAGCAGTTTGAGATGCAGAGGCAGCAGGCCGCCACTCAGCAGCAGTACTTAGAGCTCCTGCGCCACCTTGTCACTGTGGGAGTACCGCCACCACCGTCTGTCCTGACTCTAGCTTTATAGTCAAGTGGACCTCAGAGTCAGGGGCAGTCAAGTTTTCAGTATACCTCTCCTCAGCAGCAGATACCGCAGACATTTCAGTCTCCGAGCTACACGCCTATACAGATAGGATTCACTCCACCAGCTCAGCCAGGACCTCACCTAATTCCAGGCACTGTATTCCCTGACTTCAGTGCTACATACAGTGAGCTGACTGGACAGCCGTCACCATCATACACTACTCTTGTGTCTACCTCAGAGATGTCGGCTTCAGAGACTGCTGTGTTTCTAGTGACAGAGGCTGCTACCACAGACACTCTGCCTTCCTCAGTTGCATCTATAGATCCTCCCACTCTAGGGGTTTTTCAGGCTCAGGCGACAGTGACCGATCCGATAGTTGCTTCTACACATTCAGTCACTGCCCCTCATCTACAGACCTAGACTACTTCACTACCACGTTCAGCTTCAGAGGGTCAGCCTGACAGTTCAGAGTCTGAGGAGGATGCTACGCAGTTTGTGATCACTCTGCGCTCCTCGGCACCAAACACGACAGCTTCTGTTCCTCCGTCAGATCCCTAGATTAGTTTTTGGCGGTTGATGCCAAAGGGGGAGAGAAAGCATAGATTCAGGGGGAGTGGTGTTAGAGGGTTTCGTTTTTCGTGTGTGCTACTTTCATGCATCATGTTTACTTTTCTCGCCCTGCATTGTGTGACAATAAGTTTGTGAGACTACGTCTTAATCATTGTCACTTATTGGTTTTTAGTTCATAAGGTTGTGCTTCCGTGCCTTACTCTGATTTCTTATGAGCAATGTTTTATGTGTACTAACTCTTCATGTTTTATCCTATGAGTACACTCAGTTGGCTTGGAACACATAAGCAATGACTAACCCTTTGTGCTTACAGCTTTTCGCTTATGTGAACTAAGCATGATCGAAAACCTCAACTCATATCTTCTGAATCTAAGTGTTGTCATCAATCACCAAAAAGGGGGAGATTGAAAGCATCTAGGCTCCGGTGTTGGTTTCGGCAATTGATGACAACGCATAATTACCATGACTAACGTGTGTTTTACAGAAACATTAGTAAGTTAGGTCATGGAGATGATAACTTCTTTGGGCAATATGGTATTCATGTCCCTTGATGGAATTCATTTCGGTTTTCAAAGGATCAACGATTAAGATTAAGGACGGTTAGTTCTGAATGTCAAGGTGTTGAGTTACATCTGGAATAGTCGTTAGGATCTTTGTTTCTTCCTTTGACCGTACTATAAAGGGGGGCATGAGCAAGTAGCTTGACCTAGGTGAGTCTTATGTTTAGGTGTGATGCACACTTGTCAAACTTAGCACTAGGTAGCTCGAGAAAAGCTCAGAGTTCAGTTGGAAGCAACTTGGTTCAAGTTGCATCGCGTTTAGAAGACGTTTGAGCCGTTTACCTATGGCTGGACGCGGTCCTGGTCATGACCGGACACGTTCAGTCAGTACTAACACTTCACTACGGTTTCAACTGATCGACCGGACGCGGTCCTTCAGAGGACCGGACGTGGTGGTCAGTCTGACACGTGTTCCAGAGGGTAAACAACGTAATCGGACGCGACTGTGAAATAATCGGTGCATCTGGTCATGTTCCAGTAAGGTCCCGTGGTGACCTGATGCGTCCGGTCACCTATGATCGGACGCGGTCATGCGTCAGATCAGTTTTCCACTAAGCTCTTGCATGATCGGACGCGTCCGATCATCCCTGATCGGCGCGTCCAGTCATCTCAGACCGGCGCATCCGGTCATCACAGATCGGCGCATCCGGTCACTCAGCGCAGCTTTCGGTTTTTGACCGTTACACCTGACCAGCGCGTCCGGTCATGTCGACAGGCGCGTTCGGTCAGTGTGCGTTTTGCTGATTCGAAAGGTAACGGTTGGATTTGTTTGAGGAGTGTATAAATACATCCCCTCCACCTTTTTTAGAGGTCACTTGCTCATTTGTTCAGCTGAGAAACACCTTTGAAGTTCAAGGGAGTGCAAGAGCCCAAGTGAGGATAGAGATTTGCGAATCAAAGTTTGAGAATCCTCTCTAGTGACAAGAGTGTAGCAAGTGTGCATCCATCTTCTCATTAGGCTTGTTGTGGTCAAGTGAGAGTTCTAGCTTGTTACTCTTGGTGATCGCCATCACCTAGACGATTTGGTGGTGACTGGGAGTTTGGTGATCATCCGACGAGATTGTGGGTGACCCAACTCAAGTTGTGAGCGGTTTTGGGTGATTCGCCGCGACGGAGTGTCGAAGAATCAACCCGTAGAGAGCACTTGATCCTTGCACGGATCAAGGGGGAGCTACACCCTTGCGCGGGTGCTCCAACGAGAACTAGTGGGGAGTGGCGACTCTTCGATACCTCGGCAAAACATCGTCGTGTTCCTAACCCCTACTTTCAAGCATTTACTTTCGTGCATTACTTTCATTGCTTGATTACTTTCCTAGAATTGCCATGCTAGTCTAGGATTGGAACTTAGGGTGCAAAACTTTTATCGGTAGAATCACAAGGAACACTTGTATGCACTAGGGGTGAAGTTTGGCTTGTAGGATTTAATTCTTGCAATTAATTTTTAGAAAAGCCCAATTCACCCCCCCTCTTGGGCATCTTGATCCTTTCAATAGTCAAATCTAAGATTGTTTAGCTTGGACAAAAATGATGTTTATTATAGGATGGATGTAGTAGTTCATGGCTAATAGCTGGCTACCTATCCAGGAGCTAAAAATTGGATGGTTATCTAGAATTCCTTTCATCTTCTAGAGCTACCATTGGTAGAGTACCAGATAAAGGTACGTGGGAGGGCAAAAGTGTTTTTTATTTATTAGCGTATTAGTTGGGTTGGTAGCTAGTGAGATAGTTGTTAGCTACATACCTATTAACTAGGTCTGTTTGAATCCACCCAACTATGTATTTTTTAGTAGATAACTTAGATGGATCTAAATACCCTTTAGATTGAGAAACCTACTAGAGAATGGATTAGTCAAAAATAATTTGATAGTTTTTTGAGGAAACAAATAATTTGTTATTAGATCTGCAACATCTCAATACTCTCACTAATAATCTATGGTATAAGCTCTCTCAAAAAATAATCTATGATATGGTTCTTGATAGACAAGACATTTCGATGTGAATGGCATCACAAGGATAGGAGGTCAAACCTTCGCACCTGAGAAGGGGTAAGGTTGATTTTAACCAATACAACCTGAAGTCTCTGGATTGGAATACATTTCCGGTATTTTTAAACATGCATGCTCAAAAGTGCTCCCTCCACCTGGCTATGTTGTCATGGTTGTCCAATGGTAACAAGAATGTGCACAACATGTCATTGCTTCGGAGGAAAGTGGTGCCATGACTGTTTTGAGGAGGAGAGACTAGAGGTTTAAGATGAATTTTGAGCCCCTCCTAAACTTTCATTTTGGATCCGTCACTGACAGGGACATATATGGAACTCTGGCATTTGGCGGCATTTTGGATCCCTCCTAGTTTTGATCATTACGTTACGTTCCGGTAGTTGTCACTAATGTTATTGATTTTCTAATGGCATCAAAACAATTTTGAAATATGTAGCATTTTTAGTACCACAAGATTGAAGCTCTGCAGACTACAATCTGTTAGTTTGATCTCCACCGGACTTGGCCCAACGGCCATGTCTGGGCCCTAATCTCGCGTCCTGATCGGGGATGCCTAGCCCAATGACGTGGCTGGTGGGCCCCCGTCGCGCAGTGCTATAAATAGGAGGTGGGGGCCAATGGTTAGGGTTACGAGGTTCAACTGCCACAGCCGCCACCCACTGTCCTAACCCAGATCCGATCTCGAGGGTGCACTGCCAGCGGCGGGAAGCCTCACCGGTCTCCACCGCCGCCTGTGGATCGCGCCTCACTGCAACCATCCTCTTCACCGACCCCCGCTGCCTATGTGCAGACTCCACCGACGAATGTGCCAGACGCCTCCAGCTCCTCCAAGCCCACTGGTCTGTGCCTCAACTCTCCCTCTCCTTCTTTCTATTCCTCTCTGGATTTGTGAAATGTCACTTGTTTATACTAAATACCAAAGAACTACCCACTCGATCTACACCTAGAAAGATCCTATAAACCTAACATTGGTACCGGAGCCACCCTAGTGCGTAGATCTGAGTCGTGGGGTTGAAAATTGAATGAAAACAGAAAGATAAGATGACCGATCAAATTGGATTGGGACAGAAACGATTTTCAAATCGGATGAATTTGTAACTCTAACCCTAAGAAGAATCCTAAGAAGAAGTTAGCGGACAAGCACCTAAGGGCAGTGGCGTTGCTCTCAGCGATGCTGCCACAGCAAAGAAAGGGCCGCGGCCATGCCTTGGATCATAGCCGCCGCAACCCTAAGATAAACTCACCGTCGTTGGAGATGTCGGCGAGGAAGAAGAAAGGCGCCACCACCAGGCTGCTCGACGGAGTTGCACGCGGACTCCGCTGCACGCGAGCTCCGACGAGAGGCCCGGCAGCGGCGCAGATAAGCCAGGATCCCACAACTCCGGTCGCCACGGGTAGCTTCTTGACGCTCGGTGCGGGGCTACAAACAAGAAAGAGGAAGGGGAGCAGCTGGGCTTGCTCTGGCGGCGCCGCCGACCGCCGCCGACCGCCGCGGCCGCTGTGGCTCTCGGTTGTGCCGCTTAGACAGAGAAGGAGAAAGAAGACACTGATTTAGGGTTTTGAGAGGAGGACGACCGCCGCTGCCGCTTTTGATCCGGCAAGAAGGCTGGTGAGCCATCCGATCCAGATGGACGACTCCGGGCGGTCGGGACACTTTGAGCCCAGGAGGGAAGCAGGATTCCTGGCCCAGGCCTAGGTTGCGGCCTGGGGGCGGGGGAGCGCCTGCGAGTGAGAAGGCCACGGGCCGTCGTGGCCTCTGGGCCGTGAAGCACGCGTGTGCACGTTGTGGGCCACAGGCCGCGAAAGGAGGCCACAGACCGAATGTTGGTTCCACTTTTCAGAAGCAAATTTTGAAGATTTTTTGTTTCATTTTCTATCTCTATCCAATTTGAACCAACGGGATAATTGCTTAGAGAATGGATATGTACAAAATGATGTTCCTGAATAAGAATTATTTTAAGAATTTTGATTAATGTTTTCGCTGCAAAGAAAAAGAATATTGTCTTCTCATTAAATTCGAACCAACGGGAGGATTTAATTTGATGAGCAATTACAGTTGTTCAGAAAATGATGAAAAGTTTATCCTCTAATTAAAATTGGAACCAACGAGAAAATTTTAATTAGAGGGATATTCACATTATGATTTAAGTGAAATTATGATATTGTTATTTTCTGACCAACGTTGATGATAACAATATTATAAGCTTATTTATGAGTTTGAGGTTGAAATTTAAAATCTCTGATAAATTATGCATCAAAGTGACCAATTTTTCAGAGAATAGATAAAGATCCAGAAATGCTCATGAAATAGAAAGATAATTTTCCGCTGCAATGATGATGATGATCTTCTAATTAAATTCGAACCAACGGGAGAATTTAATTTTGAAGAGGATTAATGATAATTGAGTTACTCCATATGTTAATTCCATTTATGCCAAACGGTGATGTGGAATTAATATACAAGAATATTGTATTCATGATGTTGCTAATTTTAGCAAAAGTTATTGATAAAAAATTTTATAAGTTCTATCTATGAGTTTTATACATTTATTCTATTTCTGCCCAACAGTGATATAGAATTAATGTAGAAGAAATTTGTTTTGTTCTATATCTGCCCAACGGTGATATAGAATGGAATATAAAGAAATCAGAGTTTAACGTTGAAAACTATTATTGAATAATTTTCAGACAAAGATCTTCTTGCTTTCGTTCTTGAAGGCAGAAAAGAAAGAGAAAAGAAAAAGCACTGGGTTCTTGTGACTCAGATGATGAAAAGCCTAAGCACAAATTGTGTATATGAAAGTAGGCCGTTACACGAGAGACTGTGTCCCCTTTAAGAGTGGCTTGAAAAGAAATGTTTTTCAAAGATTTCAGGGATATTGATCCAAGAAAGAAATAGAACAATAAGAGTTTAGTTTGAGAAATGTCTTTATATATATATATAATCGGTTTTATCATTATGATATGAATTGTAATGAATGGTATGTATGTTTAATTTGACCAACGTCGAATTAAGCATGTGTGTTAAAGAATATGGAATTTATTCCTGAATTTGATGATTGAATATGAGGCAATCCTGGTATTTATGTCCCTTCAAGGGAATTGTCTCGTATGGCGGCATAAAATTTAAGAAAATACTCGCATTACGGGATGAAGTTGGTATAGTACTTGTCCTGCATGGCAGGAGAAAGTGAGATGACGATGTGTATCCCGCACAGGGAGAGAAGTTTAGGGTAGCTTTTATGCTATCCTAGTATGAGTTTAAGGACAAAAGAAGTTGAAAACGAACCTCATGATAAGAATGACATGCAAGCATGACTTGCAGAAGGACTGATGAAAAAGACTCTGTTGAGTTCTTGAAGTGAAATGAGGAAAAAGAATACATACTCTCATACGAATTAAGAAATAATTTCATCTTCCATGATGTAATCATGTGGATGAAGTAATCAAAGTATCCTCATTCATAAGAGTTATGAATGTTTCAAAATTGTGGCAGAAAAGTTTATGCCACATTTCGAGGGGGAGGATTGATAACTATGAATTGAGAAAGATAGAAAGACAATTGAAAGAAACTCAGAAAGATAATTGAAAGATATTCCCCATTGTATGCTTTGCATTTAGAGAAAAAGTGATCTATAAAAAAGATGAAGGTGATCGTTGAGGGAGTACAACGGTCATAATAAAGATGCCCCTAAGTACAGAAATGGCTAAATTCCTGAACCTTTTACAGTTCGATAGGAAGATAGCAATGAGACTAAGAATACTAAGACAGTGCTTAGAGCACCAAATGAGATAGATTTTAACAGAATAAACCCAAAATAAGAAAGATTGAAGATACACTATCCTTACAGAAGATGGAGTAATCTGGAGGAGCATGGTATGAAAAGATCTACGACTTGAAGAGAAGTGGGACCAGTGCCTACTCCAATGACTCAAGATCGATGAATGCTCAACACTATGTTGATGTTGTATGACTCATACGACACATGTTGTTAGCCCTTTAAGAAGATGAATAAAAAAACAAGGATCTAGTTCATCAGGACCCTATAGAATCGATTGATGATGAAAGAGCAACAACAACCCCATGTGAAAGAAGTGCCATTAGCTAAAGACCTGAAGGTCTCAAAGAATAAGAGAATCAGATATTTTTGATGACTATAAGTTATATATTAATGAAGAAATTCAAATGGAGGGTGATCCCACCTCATTTGAAAAAACCATAAGAGGCGTTAACACGTCTAAATGGTAAGAAGCTAAAGAAATTGAAATGAAATTGATGAATACCAACAAAGTTTGAGAAATAGAAGCAGTTCCTAATGGAGCCAAAACAGTAGGCTGTAAAGGGTTTACAAGACGAAATGTGACTCCAAAGGGAACATAAGATATAAAGCACGACTTGAATCGAAAGATTTTACACAAAGAGAATGAATATATTACAATGAGTGCTAGTGGCACATCATGATCTGAGATGAAGGTAAAGATAATATTTCCCAATGGGATTTGTATGAAAATAATTACATAGCACAACCTAAAGGTTTTGTCGTGAAAAGAAAGAACGAATGAATGGGATGCCACCTGTTAAAATCTTTTATGAACTAGAGCAATTTTCTAAACAGTGGCATTTCAAGTTGAAAGGTCAACTAAAAATTTTGGGTTAAAGAGAATAAGAGGACAATCGCATCTGTACAAAGTTATAGAATAGGAAATTTATTTCTAATCCTGTATATGTGGATGACACCTTACTTGCTAGTAGTGATGTCAATCTACTATATGTGAAGAAGTTTTTGTCCTCGAGACTCAATAAGAATGTTCTCAGTGAAATGACTCTCGTTATAAGAATTGAAATTCACCGAGACAGATGAAAGAGATATTAGGATTATCACAAAGGCATGCTTAGAAAAGATTGTAAAGAAACAAAGTATGCATGCAAGTGAGCCTACGCCTGTTCATATAGTCAAGGGTAATAATTTTGAGAATCTTAGTGTTACATGAACTGACATGAGGTAGATCAAATGAATATGGATCCATATGCTTCAGCTGTTGGAAGCTTGATGAGTGCACAACTATGATATTACAGTTTAATGAGTGCACAAGTATGATATTACCCTAACATAGTTCATTTATCCGGGATGTTTTGGCAGAAAGTCCAGTCCAGATATAGATCACTGGAATGGAGTTAAGAATATCTTGCTATTGTGCAAAGATTTAATAAGCCTCATGATGACTAAGAAAGAACAAGTACTCTCAAATGGTTGTGGGTACAAGAATGTTGAATTTCGGCGAGATGTTTAGTGAAACTCACATAGTAGCTAACACTCGCAGTTGGAGTTTTATTGTGGAAAAGCTCCAAAGAAACAGTTGTGGTGTCATCAATGATGCATACCTATAGTACAACTTATTATGAGGCTTATAGGACAGGCGAAATGGTTAACTTATACCCAGAATTGGTAATGGTATACAACAACAATTACCATTTAAAGTGATTGACTCCTATGACAACGGGTCAAGTGTGCTGCCAAACACATTGACATGAAGTTAGACGTTGTGAATGAGAAAGTCCGGAATCTTTAAAAGCTTTCGAATGTATAAGTAAAAGCAAGTACTTACAGATCTGCTTATAAAGGCTTACCACCCAGTGTGTTCAGAGAACGCACAGTCGACATGGGTTTATGGTATAGTCTATGATTTCTGGACAATAAAGGGCCCAAAGAAAGTATCATTTCAAAATAGAGAAGTGTATTGTGGCTGTTAGTCTAGCGGCACTAATTGCTGTGATGATGGGACAGTTCTATGCACTAATCTATGATGAAATAGGAAAGAAGGAAGAAAAATATGAATTAAAATTTTGAATAAGAAATTGAAGAACGAAGAAAGTGATGAGAGATCAAGGGGAAGAATGTTAGTTTGATCTCCACCGGACTTGGCCCAACGGCCATGTCTGGGCCCTAATCTCGCGTCCTGATCGGGGACGCCCAGCCCAATGACGTGGCTGGTGGACCCCTGTCGTGCATTGCTATAAATAGGAGGTGGGGGCCAGTGGTTAGGGTTACGAGGTTCAACTGACACAGCCGCCACCCACTGTCCTAACCCAGATCCGATCCCGAGGGTGCACTGCCAGCGGCGGGAAGCCTCACCGGTCTCCACCGCCGCCTGTGGATCGCGCCTCACTGCAACCATCCTCTTCACCGACCGCCGCTGCCTGTGTGCAGACTCCACCGACGAACGTGCCGGACGCCTCCAGCTCCTCCAAGCCCACTGGTTTGTGCCTCAACTCTCCCTCTCCTTTCTATTCCTCTCTGGATTTGTGAATTGTCACTTGTTTATACTAAACACCAAAGAACTACCCACTCGATCTACACCTAGAAAGATCCTATAAACCTAACACAGTCGACACCTGTGTGTCCTGACGAATAAACTAGGCCCTTGTTTAGTTCCCAAATCCATACCCCAAAATTCACTATGCAAAAAGAAGATTCCCATCACATCAAAATGTCGGCAAATGCATGGAGTACTAAATGTAGATGAAATCAAAAACTAATTGCACAGTTTTGTTGTACATTACGAGACGAACATTTTGAGTCTAATTAATCAATATTTGGACAATTTTTTACACTACAAAACAAAAGCTGCTACAGTGTTCCGACAGGAACACTGTAGCAGCAGCTCCCGATTCCGGCATCCGGAATCCGGATCTAAACACGGGCTAGGTTTATTGAAGCTGTCCAAAAAGACAACCCGATGCGTTTGCCCTTTGGCGGTGCCCATCAAGAAGGGGTAAATCTTGGCCCTCCAAAAAATAATGACAAAAGTGGTTCTGGTTCCATTCAAGAATGCGACAAAGAAATCAAAATCGCAGTCAACCTAGGCTAACCCTGTTTCAGTTCCCACTGTCATCACCTCTCCCTTCTCTCCTTTTCTGATCCCTATATAAACCAACCCCCGAAAGTGGGATTTCATTCTCCATTACTCATTCGCAGCTGCCACAAGTTTCAAACTCCAATCACCAACCTTGCTTGATTGTTTGACATCTTGAGCAACTTCTCCGTCCTGGCAAGTTTCTTGACAAGTTCATCATCCTCAAACAATGGCGCGCATATAAGAATAGAGTAGGATTGTTGCATCACAAATTACATCATCGGAAGAAGACATGGCTAGGAGCAGAGAGGTGACGGGCTGGGGGAGGATGGCTGGAGGCGACGGCGCGGCGGCGGCGGCGGCAGCCGTGGAGAAGGCGGTGAGGTGCCTCGGCAGGGGCGTCGACATGACCGGCGACCTGAGGCTGAAGCACTGCAAGGATGCGGGGGGCTGCCTGGTCCTCAGGACCGGCGAGAAGGCGGCGGCGGAGAAGGTCGTCGTGCCGGGCTTCGGAATCGTCGCCGATGTGCCCGCCGACGTCAAGTGCGGCAAGGGCGACCGGATCAGGTTCAAGTCCGACGTGCTCGAGTTCAACAAGGTTGGTTGTTAATTTGATAGCAGCTTCATTTTGATTTTTTTCAGAATATTTGAAGATAAACATTTTTTTTGTAATAAAGTGGGAAATTTAGTGCCAAATGAGTCAAATTTCAATCAATGCTGCGTATTCATGAAGTTAAAAATTTCTCAAGTGTGGAAAATGATATGTCATTACTTCTTCTTTCTGCTGTCAAGTTTCTTTCATACCGGAGGAAAAAAAACTGTCGGGTAGAAAAACAGCACCTGGCACCATGATTATTATTACACGAAAGTGACGTAATTTATTTCCATCTTTCATTCAATTTCTCTTTAGAAAAAAGTCGTCCAAACGTAAATTTCTGATCAAAATATCGAGGGAGGCAGTATGACCGGGTGCCGAATAGCCGATCAACTAGACGAAAATAATGTTCCTTTTCAAAACAACAATGAGAAAAGTTCTATTTTTTTATAAAATATACTCCCTCCATCCTAAATTACTTGGAGCGTCAAAAACATCTCAAATTTGATCAAATTTATATAATAAAATAATAACATTTATCTAAATAAGTATCATTAGATTCTTCGTTAATTATATTTTCTTAGTATATCTATTTGATGTCATAAATATTTGTAATTCTCTTTATAATTCTGAGCTCGAGATGTTTTGACTCTTCAAGAAAGTTGAAATGACTTAATTTGGAAGAGGGGAGTATATAATAACGAGCATGCATTGCAATGTTGACCTCCTGCAGATGTCTGAGGTGTTCAACCACCGGAATTCGCTGACGGGGAAGATCCCGTCGGGACTCTTCAACTCGTGCTTCGACCTGGAGTGCGGTTCCTGGGCCGAGGACGCCTCAGCCACCAAGTGCCTCGCCTTCGACGGCTACTTCATCTCCCTCCTCGACCTCCGCCTCGACTGCCGCCCGCTCGCCCTCGCCGACCACGTCGTCCGTGACGTGCCGGCGGCGTGGGACCCGTCAGCCATAGCAAGGTACGGACAAGAGATCATAAGCACCACCCAATTCGGTCGTCTTCTCTCATTTCCTTACCACCCTGGGCGTAGTTTTCTTCCTTCGGAAACTGATGACATGGTTACCTATTCAAGGGTTTGACATTACTTTTCAGAAAACATGCATTATTATAAGTAAAAAAGTCATATTATTACAGTGAAAGGAGGGCGGGCCAATTAATATGAACTCAGTACAAATCCAAGTACCACTACATGTACCATGTCTAATAGAGGTCAAATTGCGAAAATTTGAGGTGATCAAGTGCAGTGCTATGCTTGACTTGACTTAACCTCATCTTGTGACCAAGTAATAATGGTTTTGTCCTTTCCAAGAGTGCAAAATCGTCCACCACACGTTTCACACGCGGTGTGAAAAATCGTATGCATGCATAGTGGAAAAAGGACCAGACCAGGCAAGAAGCAGCAGCCGGCGAATTGAAGGGTGCATAGAAAGCTACCTGCCTGCAGGACTTAGAATTGTTCAAACCTTCCAGGTCGTCGACAGATGGAGTATATATATCTCCTCTCCTGTCTGCGCATCAGCATGAATCAACTCTAAGGTGTCACATCAATGTGTAGGACAATAAACAAGAAGCAAACAAGAAAGTATATTTCTATCAAAATTTAAGAAAACGTATATTCATTCTTCTAAACATTAAGTAGATAAGCTTTTACATTACCTACTGGACCTTATAAAAAAATTATTTCTTATAAAAAAAACATTACCTACTGGACCAGTTCTCTGAACATGTCACAATTGAGCCACTGACTAAACAAAAACAACACAAGCCAGATGATTTTCCATGCCCGAACGCAGTTTCCATTTCCTGAATCGATGGGCCCACGATCCATTGAAGACTAATTTCACTCTTTCTGAAAAACGTGAGCAGTTTCATCGAGAAGTATGGGACCCACATCATTGTTGGGCTGGGTTTGGGTGGCCAGGATGTGGTGTATGTGAAGCAGGACAACTCGTCTCCACTGTCCCCATCTGAGATCAAGGAGCACTTGGACAGGCTAGGTGACCAGCTCTTCACCGGGACATGCACTCTGCCCCCTTCAAACCGCAAATCCAGGGACCACAAATTTAAGGTTAGTAAATCATGCATGTTCATTTATTTCCAGATCAGACTTAAATTAGGGAATCAATAACATCGACCACAATACGATAATATCATGAAGAACTGAAATGTGCTGGAACTCCTATTACTTGGATGGCAACAGGTCCCTGAGGCCTTCAATGTATTTGATGCCCAAGTGACACAGCAAAGGCTTCAAGGAATGATTACTCCAGTGTCCTGTAAAGAGGTATTTAGTTCAGCATTTTTCACATATTACAGCTAACAGCGAGTAAGGAGATGTAGAGGCCGGGAATTTCTAATGAGTTCGGACTGAACTGATGCAGGGTGTGACGGTGATATACTCCAAGAGAGGAGGGAATGCAGCGGCGAGTGACCACTCAGAGTGGCTGCAAACTGTGCCCACAATGCCGGACGCAATAAACTTCAAGCTTGTGCCCATCACATCCCTTCTCAAGGGAGTAACTGGCGTGGGCTTCCTCTCTCATGCCATCAACCTATATCTCAGATGTAAGTAAGGTCTTTCTCTCACACATAAATCAAATCCATCGGCTAAGTGCACAGAAAGTTCAAAATTGAAGAAATCGCAATCAGTGAAATGAATCATAAGCTATATATACCTCAACAAAAGTAGGAGCAGTTCAGCAAGAACTATATTGCCTATTTGCCTCGTTATAATAATTAATTGTGCTTATTTTTGTTTCTTTATCCATCCATGATATGTAGCAAACACTAAAAAGTTTATCATCATGCTTCTGTCCCATAACAGACAAACCTCCAATAGAAGATTTGAGGTACTTCCTGGACTTCCAGCACCACAGATTGTGGGCTCCAGTACTCAGTGACCTACCACTTGGTCCCTGCTCAAACCGACAAGGTGCCAGTCCGGCCTTGAACTTCAGGCTTGTAGGTTCAAAGCTATATGTCAGCTCAAGCGAGGTAAACTATGCTTGCTCATTACTTTCGAACATCTAAAATCTCATAAATTAAAAATGCTCACATTAACCATGTGGCAAACAGGTGATTGTTCCAACATTACCAGTCACCGGGATGAGATTACATCTGGAGGGCAAGAAAAATAACCGGTAAGCAGAACTTACTTATTCCAGTCCTGTTCTTATGGTTTTCTCTGAATCCTGGCTGAACACAATGCATAAAACTAACCTGGGACCCTTCGTTTCCGGTATCTTATCATCAGCTTAGGCATCCACCTGCAACATTTGTCAAACAACCCAACGTTCATCAACGAAAGATCAGCCAAGCAGCCGATATGGCGCGGATCCGAGATGATCTCCGATGAGAGATACTATGAGCCGGTCCAGTGGAGAATGTTTGCCCATGTCTGCACAGTGCCGGTGAAGTACGACCCTCGCTGGGCCAGCGCCGGCTCGCCGTCAGCGTACATCGTCTCCGGCGCCCAGCTGCACGTCAAGGCCCACGACTCCACCAACATCCTGCACCTCAGGCTCTTGTACACCCAGCTGCCAGGGCACGCCGTGGTGCAGTCCAAATGGGCGCACAACACGGCGAGGCTGTCGGGCAAAGGGAGCTTCCTGTCCAAGTCATTCGCAGCGTCCTTAGGCGCCGGCGTTGACAAGGAGCAGCAGCACCCGGCGAGGATTCACATCGACTCCGCTGTGTTCGCCGGAGGCCCACCCGTGCCTGTTGGGACCCAGAGGCTGCTCAAGTTTGTCGAGACGTCTCAGGTGACCATGGGGCCACAGGACAGTCCTGGATACTGGCTGGTCACTGGCGCCAAGCTGGATGTTGAAAAGGGAAAGATCTCACTTCACGTCAAGTTCTCCCTGCTTGCTCCAGTTTCTTGACACGTTGTCTTCTTTTGCTAGGAGAAAACCTCTGTAGAATCAAACCTGACTCCCTTGTCCAAACTTTCAAAAAAAAATTATAACAAGGAATTCAAACCCCATTCAAAGTGTTAATATTTTTAGGCTTAGTTGCAAACTTCTTCTTCTTTGCATAATATAGTCCCAAGCTATCTCCATGTGTTTGGTTTGCTCAAAAGCATCCAGGAGATCAGTTGGATGTTTGGCCAGCACCAAGTGTTTAATGTCCTCTCTAAGGCCACTTACAAAGGGAGTTATGTAATGGCTTTCAGGGAGGTAAGGTAACTCAACTTGTAACCATGACTGTATCAACTCAAACTGATGCATATACGTATTCTCTGTTGGTCTGAGAAAGTCTCTTCATTTCCTCATAAGCCCCTCCTTTCTCAGATTTACCAAACCGGATTTTCATCATCCTAACCAAATCTGCCAATGGGGAATGATCATGAGTTGACCTATAACCTCTATACCAAGCACCAGCCTGATTAGCAACAGCTGGACTCCTTGCGCAGTGATGGTAATATGAGTGATTGTATCAGGTTATAACTTACCTAGATAGTTAAGCTCACTCCATGGCCTGTGTTTCCCGGGAATTGTCATGACTCAAAAGGTACTCCCTTGAGCCAAAAAATACTTGTCGTATTTGATTTTACACTGCCTTCCATACATATTTTTGCTACTAATTTCCTGTAGAATATATTCTTAACAACAACAACTATTCTTAAAATACTTCAAATTTATAAGATTTTGCAAGTATTTTTTCATACAATTCTACACATGCATTTTCAAACTAAATAACTTATATCACAAATCCCAAAACATTAAAACCCTAATATGAACAGCTCGATTACTGGGCTATGTCCTATGTGTTTCTTACTGAGAAGAAGTAGCAAGTTCTGTTTAAATACTCTATATGAACTCGACGTATTGCTCTAAAAAATTTAATAAAAGATTTTCTTTATAAAAAAATGAACAGCTCACTTGAGAGGCACCATTGTAGTAAATGGGAGAGGGGATCCGAATATAAATTAAAATCAAGTATGATGTACCAGCTAAAAGGCAGTATCACTTGTAGTCATGCAAGTCGAGATAATTGAAATGAATTTCTATATTATCTTTTGCTCCATTATTTGTGAACATCTTTTGCTCCATTATTTGTGAACATTCAGTTTTCTTTGTAGAAGATCCACTGCAGGGATCTAGTAACCTGCTACTGTAAACAGAAAAAATGTAACACCTTTGGACTTTGCTATGATACTTTAAATTGACTGTGGACTGTCCATTGAGTTAGATTTGGATGGCTATGATCAACTATTACCTCATATAGAAGATAGTAAGGTAAAAAATATATTTATACAATTTTTAATTTAGAAAACAGGATTAAGAAAATAAAAAACCACTAGTTGGGTAGGACTACCTTTCATGATGTACCATCGCATGCATGCATTGTGATAAATTAATTTTACACTTTTCCATAGTTCATGGTGATGTATTTAATGTGGCAGGTGACACTTCTAATGAAATGTAATTATTTAGCAAATAATATGCCAATACAAATGAAAATTCAGCAAAGTGCAACAGTTGCATATCAGATATTTCAATTTTTCCAAGAGGTTAGTTGGCACGCTTGTCATTGTCGATGTGGGACCCATAGGGTTCCCCAGCGATATGGCTACAAGTCATGGGCCCTGGCCTAGCCCACATACAGAAGCAAGAAGAGGTGCAGCGTCCGCTACACCGAATCCGAGTAGAATAGGCCAAACTAGCCGGATTCCTATGGAAAGTAACTTATGTATTTAGTTCAGGATACCTTCTTTGGATCCGACTAGAATTATAACCGCACCACAGCCTTCTCTGTTGATATAAAGAGAGGTCGTGGTCACCCCTGTAATGAGAGACAATATAACACAATCAATCCAACGCAATAGGCTAATGCCGACTGGACGTAAAGGCTACTACTCGATCACGATCGAGGGCCCAAACCAGTATAAATCGACTGTCCCTGCGTTCACCGTTGAGTTCTAGCATACGCTAAAGCCCGAACAACTATCTCAGGTACCCCCGTGGCAGGCTATCGGTGGTCAAACACCGACAGCTGGCGCCAGGTAGGGGCTTTCGGTGCAATCGCGACCAAGAACTCTACGGATTTTGATGACATGATCTCCCCGCCAGGATCAGTATTCGTCTTTGGGTTGTGGGTCTGCAAGACAGACGAGAAGGGAAACTTTCAAGGACGGCTCATCGAGGCTCAAGAAGATCATGGAGAATTCATTCTTTCGATGGGGTCAGGAGATCTCGCCGAAAGGCTTTCAAAGCTTACGATGTCCAAATCGACTCGGGCCCTGTCAACAACCAGATTCGACTCCAAATCCGGGGTGGAATCCTCTTCGGAGACCAATCCGGGTTCTCTTCAAGACATGTTGGGTTCTTTTTTGATGGGACTCCGAAATGCGGCATCTATCCTTCGAAGAATCAGCACTGACTTGTTCCAAGGTTCTATCATGAAGCCGGGTCCTTTCCCAATGGGGCTCAACGACATGGCAGGATCTTATCAAGCTCAATTTCAAGAAGTCGGACCAGTGCGAAGGCTACTACTTTCAGGGGCTCAAGAGGGCCTCATCATGACTATAACCCCGGAAGATTATCTTGTCCACTGGCTGAGTACTTTCACCCAGGGTGGCAATACTCGACTAGTTAATGAAGCTATCACTCTACCTTACCAAGAAGACAGTACGTTCTGTGACGCCGATGCTCTAACTGAAGTCATTAGCAACTCCAGCAAGGCAGGAATGGCGTAGGCCTGAGAAGTCCTCATGATTCTACGGCCACCACCGATGCCAACAACTGCACCCGACGTTAGGTCTTCAAATGAATCAGAATCGAACATATCACTCAACGCTCTTGAGTACGATGGCGAGTCTGAGAGCCAGAAATGAGCCAGAGAAAGAAGGAACAAACTGAAGAAAGGTCGCAGACGCCGTGCCAGCCAACGAAAAGAAGCTTGGGTCAGATATGAGTTGGATCTGGCTGAGTACAATAAGAGGAAATCAGAGCTAGAAGCTGAAGAAAGATGCACAGCAAATACTCCCTACAATAAGATCTGAGAAGCACTAGAAGAACTTGAAGCAATCTCACATCCCAACGAAGAACAAGTACAACTCCTAGAAGTTCTCCGGACAATGGCCCTGAAGCTATACGACGGAAGAACTCATTCCAAGCTTCCCGCTAAGTCAGCATCACATGGACAAGAAGCACAAAGCTAAAGAAAGTCTGCCTTCGAAAGGCTAGGACCGAACGGGAGCCAGAATCGAGAGAAAAGAAGATACCACACCTAAAGTAATTAAGTTGAGCATCCGAGAGAAGAAAGAAGTAGAGCATCTTACCACTCATGCCCACGGTTTTTTCCTAGGATGAATGACAGCTGGCAAGAAGGGGGGCTGAGTCAGAACACAGAGAAGCCGGAACGCATGATATGTTTTCCTATTTTTCAAGCCATCTTGCTTCAGTATGACTGCCTCACAAGTTCAAGCCGTCAAACCACTCCAAATATGATGGGAAAACTGAACCAAGGCAGTGGCTCAGGATCTACTCGCAGTTAATTGAACTAGCTGGAGGAGACGATGATATCTGTAACACCCCAGGTGTTTGGCTCACATATTTGCACTTGCATTTCATAAGCATGAGCATCATTCATACCATTCGTGCCTTTGTTTTGCTTGCGACATGAGTATGCAACATACTCCATTAAGTTGTTTCATAATTATTAGCTTATGAAATGTGAGTGGTGCAACATGTAGATGCCACATGGGTGTCTCATACTTTGAAACATGGCATTGTTGTTAGTATAACACGATAGGTTTAATTGTTGCAACAAGAGCTTGAAACATATGCAACATAGTAGTGAAACATTTTAGTAAAAATGTTTGTTTTGCTTGTTTTAACTTATGTGACATTTGTGATTGTGTGTAATCAATGAGTATAGTAGTTAATTATGTCCTATAACACCTTAATCACACTTAGGATCATTAGTGGAACAATGTTCATGTTGACCAAAATGACCAAATTGCCCTCCTAAGTGTTGTTGACCAAGTTTTGACCCATAGAGTGCTTTTATTTGACTGTTTAAAAAGTCTAGCTTAGAAATCTTTCATTGAGGTTCACCCTTAAACAAAGTTGTAGAAAATTTGTTAGGGAACAAAAGTTGTGTTATGGCCATCTCATGAAAATGACTAGAACACCCTCAAAACTGGCCCACTAGTTAGTTGGGGTATTGTTTCACTAGTAATTTGAGGTGTACATCTGCTGAAATGGCTAGAAATGTCCTTCTTACGCTCTAAATCTGTCAAAGTCATATTTATCAAAGTTGTGGAAAATTGTATAAGCTCCAACTTTGTCAATTGGCTCATCTCATGATTCAGCCTCCAAGTCCCTTGAAATCACAACTTTCTATTCTGTTGGAAGGTCATTGTTTCACAGAAACAGTCCCTGTTCTTTGATCTATAACTCCCAAACACAGCTGATCTGATTCTAGATCCTTTAACCAAAGTTGTAGAGAATTTTATGAGCTACAATTTTGTCAATAGGATCATTTCAAAATTCGGCCTAGTTTGTGAGCTAGAGGGCCTACAAGTTGCTGCTATCCTAAAGTTCCAATGTTGCAAATGTTTCAGTGTCATGTTTCAATGTTTCATGGTTTGAAATTCTGGTTTTGGGGGAGTGGCCGACCGGGCGACGCGTTGGCGTGGCACCCGTCGTCCGTACGCCGCCGGCGCCCCCACCAGTCCGCCTGGGGTGGGCTTCAAGGCCACCACGACATCCTCCCATCTGCCCCTCCCTCCATTCACCCCTCTCGCCTTGCCGTGCTCACCGAGGCGGAGCACCGAGAAGCCATCGCCGCCGCGCGCTTCCTCACACTCGTGCGCCGTTGTCATCGAGCCCCATCTCAATTCCTCCTGTCCGAAGCACCCCAGCGCTCTCCTCTACCTCCTCCACTCCTTCCCTGGACCTATTGAGCAAAGGTGAGGCCGCATTGGTCGATTTCGCCACCGCCGTCTCCGTGCACGACCTCGTCGGAGCTCCGGCTCGCCATGGTCAGCGTAGTTAGGAGCTACCTCATCCCCCTTTCTCCACCTAGTTAGGTCCGCCGTGACCCGTGTATGCTCAAACCGAGCTCGGACGGGCCAATGGAGGCCCGCCACCGGCCGTGCGCCGCCGTGCATGGTGACGCCGCCGCTGTTCTTGCCGCTAGTGAGGTTACGGTAAGGGATGGGGTTCGGTTTTGGCATGGGTAGACTCGTCACGGCGCGCTGAGCACTTGGGTGTCCTCGCCGTCGACCGTCAACTCACCACCGGCGAGCTCCGGCTGCCGTGCCTCCCCTCCTCTGTCTTCTGTTTCACGGACGCGTGGGTCCAGCCTGTCAGCAGGCGCGGGCAGGAGGCTGACGCGGGCCACGCGTTAAGCGGGACGAGCTGCCCCAAGTAGGCCGGCCCAGTAGTGGATTTAGGTCTCGTTTTTTATTTTCTCTTTATTATTTTCACAGATTTGGATGAAATTTTGTAAATTCCAAATCTCAAGATTGGTAGATTCATTTGAGGTGATTCCAAGTTTGTTAGGTTTTGTATAAAGTGTAGTATTTAGGAAAAATATAAAATGTATATGTGTTATTCAAATTCTGGAAGAATTAAATAGGAGTTTAAAAGGTGTTTTAAAATAGATGCAAAATTGTGAAATTGATAGCTTAAGTTCTATTCCTCCAAAAATTATAAAATTTGGTGAGTGTGTTGTTCAATGGGTATGCTAGCTCTGGTAAAAATTTGGATGCTTTTGCTTGAGTAGTTTTCAAGTTATACCTTTGTCTTTTTATATTAGGAGGTACTCGAATGAATTTTTATAATTTTTCTATATGTCCAATGATTATAAAATTTTGTGGAGAGTGTCCTGGTATCTTAGGATTGCTAGGAAAAAATATTGTTTGTGTTGTTAGATACTTTTCAATATGATTTCTTAATTATGCAAAAATCAGCCCTGTTGACTTGTGAATTTTGTGTAGGAAGTTTCGATCCATAAAATTTTTACAGTAGCCTCCTAGTAGGGTATAGAGTCCCCTGTATTTTTTGTAGAATTTTCTGGGCAATTTGCATATAGGTTTATTTTCTCACTTAATTAATTAATTAAATTAAGAAAATAATTAAAATAAATGAATTGATTTGTCATATCTTACTTTCTGGTGCTTTTATGTCATGTGTGAACTAGTAATGCCTTTGGTTTGGTCAAAAGGTTATTTTGGCACATAAGTAAATATTTAATTTTCACATTTCTAGGTTCCCTGGACAGCTGGTAGCATTTCTGGATTTAGACCTTGATAAATGTGTTTGCTGGGAATCTTGTGAATATCAAAGTGGTATTAAACTTGCTAAACTAGCTTATGTCAAAATTTAGTGGCATTTGGCCCAGTAGTTTAGGAGTTATAGCTGTTTGAAGTTGCTGTCTAGAAATAACTGCTCTCTGTTTGGGGGATGACTGATTCTGGAACTTTAAGAATTCGACTAGGTAAATGTGGAAATCAGGTATTGAGGTCTGAAAATGAATTATAGAGCATTTTATAAGCTTTCTAGATTATCTTGTATTATGTCATTTGGATTTTTAGATCTCCAATTTTGGTTGAAACACCAAACTGTTGTTCAGATTTATATGTTGCTAGATTGGGTTAGGGTTGTGATAAGCTTAAGTAATATTGTTCTTATTGATTGTTTAGGTGTTAAGTCTTTAACTGAGGAAGAGAAACTATACATTAGATTGAGTAGACTGGGTAAGTACTTTTCTACCGGAAAAGAGATTTGCACGTTTTGTAAAGTGATTTGAATAGAGCGTTAAGTGTTGCTGTAGTTCATATTTGCATTCACTGAGCATGTTGCATTCATTCTTATGCATCCATGAGATTTATTTGTGCATTCATGCAATAGGTGTTCCGGAGGGGGTGACACTCTTGGAATTCGAGGGAGCACTTCCAGAGGAGGATCAGGAGTAGCCGGGGGAGCCTGAAAAGCTAGCCAGCGAAGAATGCGCCGTTGAAGAGCTACCTGAGTGCCCCGACCACCGACCTTTGTCCTTTTTGAAAGGCAAGCCCCGGTGCATGTTGACCCAACTTTTGATATATATATATTTTAGTACTTTTACTTTTTTACTGCATTAAGTTATAGGAGTTGAGTGAAAACACTTGTTGCATTATATATATCCTTGTCCAGATATAGAACTTGAATCCTAATTAAAGTTTAGGCACGTGTTAATGCTTAGCCGTGCTTAGTGCGGTAGAAGTCGGGTAATTTCCAGTCATTCGTGAGCTTTAGGTTGAAGTGGGTCACGGTTGGCTATATTTGCTATCGTGGAAAAGAATCATGCTGAAAAATGAATTGAGACCGGGCGGGAGTTCGATAGTGCAGCCGCAAGACACTTCACATCTTGGGTGCGAAGCTATGCCCGTCTGAGTTGTTTAAGGACCGATTCGCTGTACGTCCTTGAGTCATGTTGAATGCAGTCTAACACTTAGTTGGCCGGATAAGCCGCTCCGACCGCAAAACCGAGTAATACAGTTTAGGTCGGGAATCGAGGGGGTCAAGCGCGCATCTTGGAGGAAGTAAGGATGTGCTTGGGGACATTGGCGTAAGACCAAGAGGGGGTTAGAGTCCCTATCACCTGACAGAGTGTTTTCCTTGGGGATGCGACATCAGTCGAACCCGCGATTCCTGAATTGTACCAAAGGTGACCTGAGCAGCCCTCGCCAGGCGTGTCTCGGTGAGTGTTAGAAGTACCCCTCCAGCTGGATAGGAATTCGATTCAAATCGCCGTTGCTCCCGATTAGTGAGCACTTGACTTAAGCAGCGGCAACGTAGATTCTATTAATTGAACGGATGGTTAATTGAATGATGATTTAATGTTGCCTCAATTTATACCTGCTATGGTTATTAATGTTTGCTTAATAATCAAGTGAATGTTTAGTACAGGTGCTAAGATAGCTGACAGATTAATGTTAAAAATAACTGCTAGTACAGGTCAAAAGAGTTACTACTACTTATGCTTTTCTGCAAAATATGATGTCAGCCAGCTCCACTTTAAGAAAGCCTTGCATGATCCTTGGTGTATTTTATTTTCTGTTTCAACGGGTAAGTCTAGCTGAGTATATTCTCGTACTCAGGGTTTATTTCCTCCTGTTGCAGATGACATGCTGTATCAGGGCTTCTGCAAGAATTGTCTCCACCCGGCGGGTGATGAGGATTAGATCACTGGGGCGTGATCGTCTTTTAGTCCACTTTCCTTAATGCTTTTGTGGGATCATGATCTGTAAGACTGGCAATCGTACTTTAACTAAGTGTGTGTATTTATGCTTCCGCTACTTTATAAATTTGGTTTGTAATAATTGCGACTCTGTGGTGTTGTAAACTTTTATTTAAGTACTTGTGAAATGTAACATGTGATGTGTTATGTTGAATGATGTGATCCTGTTTGTAAGCGAGTTGGTTTGAAATCCTTCATGGTTTCGATTGACTACCGGGATTATATGGGCTCAAGTTCAAAAATTTGAGCGAACGCTTGTTTTTGTTCTTGTGCTCTTATAATTTGGTCGGTTCTGTTACAATATCAAGGCATTGTTCTTTCCCATGGCCCTAGAAACCATGCCTCTCCAATGGTTCAACAAATTGAACTCGGGGTCAATTAGAGGCTGGGAGGACTTGCAAAGAGCTTTTTGTGAAAATTTCGCAGGTATTATTACACATCCCATCACGCATGCAGAGCTAAAAGGACTTAAGCAGAAGGAATGTGAGAGCCTTAGGGATTATTATCGACGTTTTAGAGAATTACGTGCCCAAGTACATGACATCACCGAACAAGAAGTGATTGAAGCCTTTTCTCACAGGATTATGGCTAAATGGCAATTTTAAGATTTTTGCAAAGAGAACCCAAGGAACAATGAAGAATTCAGACGCGCAGTAGAAAAGATGATTATGGTAGAAGAAAAGATGAGGAAAAGATTCTCATATAGAAACAACCGAGAAAACAACAGAGACAACTCGGATAGAAGGAATTTTTCAAACAACGGATATCAGGACAGGAAGCGTGGACCCGACAACACCGTCGCAATGGCTAATAAGATGAAAAAATTTTAAAGTTCAGGAGATTTGAAGACATTGAGAATATGCATTGTATATGGCACCCGCAAGGAAACCACACAACAGGAGATTGCCGCATCTTCATTGATCAGTACCCAAGAAAAGGAAAAAAAACAAGGATAAAGAAGATAACCAGAAGAAAGACGAAGACAACCCGGAAGATAAAGGTTTCCAATAGTCGAATGGAACAGTTGTAGTAATCTTCTTTGGAGTTCCAGGTTCTAGAAGCAAGCACCAAGACAAGCTGGCTCTCCACAGCATCATGGCAACAGAACTAGCCATCCTAAGGTACCTTAATTGGTCACAGTACCCAATCCAGTTTTCAAGAGAAGATCAATGGACTAGCGTTGGGAATGCTGGCCTATATCCACTGGTCTTAGATCCAACTATAGTGGGGATGACAGTCACCAAGGTCCTGATCGATGGAGGAGCTGGACTCAATATCATATTTTTAGAAACGCTAAGGAAGATGAGGCTAGACTTTGCCGAGTTGATTACCCTAATAGGAGTGTCATTTTATGGAATAGTACCCAACAAGGCCGCTATGCCACTCGGATGAATCACTCTACCAGTCACATTTGGGACACCAACCAATTACCGAGCGGAATTCATTCAATTTGAAGTTGCAGACTTTGAGACATCATATCATGCCATCCTTAGAAGACCAGCACTTGCCAAGTTCATGGCTATACCTCACTACCCATATCTCCTGCTCAAGATGTCAGGTCCTCATGAAATACTCTTCCTCTAGGGCGACTTAAAGTGCGCTTTCGATTGTGACATACAAGCAATCCAAATCACAGCCAAGGCATAGGCAGCCGATGGCAGAGAAGAAATAGCCACTGTTGCTGCACAGATGAATCCGGAAGAGCTAGAGATCCCAACTAAGAAGTCTTGCATCCTTGCATCACCAAAAGAAGCCGATGTGAAGAAAATTGACCTGAGTACTGGTGATCTCGAGAAGACGGTGACCATCAGTGCTCACCTCTCAGCTAAATAGGAACTCATGCTCACCAACTTTCTTTGGGACAACAAAGATATCTTCACTTGGAAGCCGACCGACATGTCAGGTGTCCCAAGAGAGTTGGCTGAGCACAAAATTGATGTCAATGAAGGCTCCAAACCAGTCAAACAATGGTTAAGAAGATTTTTCCCAGATAAGAAGGCAATGATCAAAAATGAGATTATAAAATTGATGGCAGCCATATTTATAAGAGAAGTTCTTCATCCAGATTGGCTAGCAAATCATGTTCTAGTATAGAAAAAGAACACGGTAGAATGGCGCATGTGCGTCGACTACACGGATCTCAACAAGCATTGCCCAAAGGACCTGTTCGGGTTACCGTGAAATGATTAGATTGTCGATTCAATAGCAGGATCCGCCCTGCTATTTTTTCTTGATTGCTATTTAGGATATCATCAGATCGCATTAAAGGAAGAAGACTAGGGCAAGACATCTTTCATCACTCTATTCGGCGCCTATTGTTATTAAAACCATGTCCTTTGGACTCAAGAAAGCCGGTGCTACCTATCAAAGAGCTATTCAAACATGCTTTGAGGAACAGATTAGGGACAACGCAGAAGCTTATGTCGATGATGTAGTAGTAAAAAATAAAGAACCCAGACATGCTAATTGAAGACTTGAAACAAACTTTTAAAAACCCAAATAAGTGGAAGTGAAAATTGAACTTGAACAAGTGTGTTTTCGGAGTACTGTCAGGACAACTACTCGGATTCCTGGTCAGCAATTGAGGAATAGAAGCAAGTACCAAGCAGATTCAAGCCATAACAGAGATGGGACCCCCGCTCTATGTAAAATATGTGCAAAAACTAACAGAAAGCATGGCAACCCTTAATCGCTTCATCTCATGACTCAACGAAAAAGGACTCCCTTTCTTCAAGCTATTAAAGAAGACAGACAAGTTTAAGTGGACAGATGAAGCCAAGGAGGCTTTTGAAAGCCTTAAGGTGTACCTCACCTCATCACCTATACTCACGCCACCAAAGAAGCATGAAAACATGATGTTATACATAGCGGCAACTTCTACGGTGGTCAGTGCAGCAATCGTGGTAGAAAGGGAAGAAGAAGGGCATATATACAAAGTACAGTGGCCGGTATATATACTATGTTGGTCAGGTTCTGATAGACTCAAAAATATGGTATCCACATATACAAAAACTACTCTACGCCCTCCTAATCACTTCCCGTAAGTTACGACACTACTTCGAAGGCCACAAGATTACTGTGGTAATAAATTTTCCTCTCGAAGACATCCTGCGCAATAGAAATGCGATAGAATGCATATCAAAGTGGGCAGTAGAACTCGGAGCTCTAAATATTGATTTCTCTTTGCAAAAAGTAATAAAATGACAATCACTCGCAGACTTTGTGGTCGAATGGATAGAAATTCAACAACCCGCGCCAGATGCCTTCCTTGACCATTGGAAGATGTACTTCGACGGATCACTCAAGTTAGGCGGGGCTGGCGCAGGGGTTCTTTTCATTTCCCCAGAAGGGAAACATCTTAAATATATACTCCAGATACTGTGGCAAGCCACAAACAACGAAGCAGAGTATGGAGCACTCATCCATGGACTATGGATCGCGACTTCTCTTGGAATCAAACGGTTACTTGTCTATGGCGATTCAGCTATGGTCATCAATCAAGTCAACAAAGATTGGGATTGTACTAAGGACAACATGGATGCCTACTGTGCTGAGTGCGAAAACTAGAGAAAAATTTCCAAGGACTAGAAATCCTGCATATTCTATGAGATTCAAATGTAGCAGCAGATGTTCTCGCCAAGCTAGGATTGGACAGGGCGAAGGTCCCACCCGATGTGTTTGTAGAGGAGTTGCCATTACCCTCCATAAAACAACCCGGTGAGATAACCCCTGGGCCACCAGCACCAACAACCCAGATCATGGTAGTCACCAAATCATGGACTCAAGACTTCATCGACTACATCAAAGAAAACAAGCTACTAGCTAATAAGGAAGAAGCCACCAGGATAATCAGAAGAAGCAAGAACTACGTCCTTCTAGGCGACAACCTATATAAAAGAGCCACGTCATCAGGAGTACTTATTAAATGTGTCTCAAGAGAAAAAAAGGGAAAGAAATCTTAGACAAAATCCACTCAGGTTGCTGCGGTAACCATGTAACCTCAAGGACACTGGTGGGCAAGACTTTTTGTACCAGATTCTTTTGTCCAACAGTCTTGAAAGACACAAAAGAACTAGTCAGACAGTGCAGAGGGTGCCAAATGCTTGCAAGGCAAGCTCACGTACCAACACATGATCTAATTTGCATCCCTCTTGCTTGGCCATTCGCATGCTGGGGGCTGGATCAAGTACGACCACTCAAGAAGACCAAAGGCGGATTTAAATACATCTTCATTGCAATCAACAAATTCACCAAGTGGATCGAATACAAGCCGCTCGTGAAGTATAGTGCAACAAAAGCAGTCGAGTTCATCCAAGACATCATGCACCGCTTTGAATACCCAACCGCGTCATCACAGATTTGGGTTCCCCATTTATAGCCATCGAGTTCAAAATTTGGGCACAGGACTATGGCATCAGTATAGATTATGCATCAGTTGCACACCTTGAAGCCAACAGACAAGTGGAAAGAGCCAATGGACTCATACTAGCCAGGTTAAAACCAAGATTGTATGAAGAACTAGAAGATTATGGCTCTAAGTGGATCTAAGAATTACCCAAAGTAGTCTGGGGGCTACACACTCAAGTAAGCAGAGCGACTGGATACTCACCTTTTTCCTAGTCTATGGGTCATAAGTCGTGCTACCAGCAGACTTGATCTGGACATCCGCAAAAATCGAACAATATGAGGAGGGAGAAACCGAATACACCCAAAGATTGGAACTCGGCAGTACAGAAGAAGTCAGAGTAAACGCTACCCTTCAGTCAGCTCGATACCTCCAAGGATTAAGGCGCCACTACAATAAAAGTACTCAGCCTCGCTCAATTCAAGTCGGAGACCTAGTACTACGAAGAATACAAAAAACTGACGGACGACATAAACTACTCAGCCCATGGGAAGGACCTTTTATTGTCACAAAAGTCACCAGACTAGGCACATATGAGTTGATGATTAAAGATAGAATAGAAGTCAGGAATACATGGCACATCTGTAAGGTCCTAGATGGCTAGAGGGGGGGTGAATAGCCTATAAAAATTCTACAAGCACCACTAAGCAAACTTGTTAGAATAACAAACGGCGTAAAGCGAGTTTTGCTTAGCCAAAGGTTGTGATGCAAGCCTCCTATCCACAAGTCTAGTAGATTATGATCTCTAGTTCACACAAGTACTAAGTCACTAACTTACACTAGTGAGCAAGCTAACAACTACTAGAAAAAGGCTACCACTAGAGCTACACAAGATAATCTAGTAAAGGTAAATGCGAGAGAAAGGATTGTGAATCTTATACCGACGGTGGAGTGAAGATGTTGCCAATCACCAAGATGATATACAATCAATTAATATTGACAACAACACAATATGTAGACCAATCACCGGGAGACAAGAGACACAATATTTTTGTTCACCCGGTGTTCACTTGTGCACCGACAAGCTACGTCACCGGTTGTGTCGACCAACACTTAGATGGTTCCTCGGTGTGACCCTCAAGTCACTTGCCCTTCAAGGCACGCCCCGCAAGGCACCGCAAGACACCACTCTCAAGTGAGGTAACTCAATGACACGCGCAATCCAATAGAGTTGCTTTTGGCGTCCCGCCGAGGAAAGCACAAGAACCTCTTACAAACAACCGGAGGTGGCCAAGAATAATCACCTTCTCTTGCCAACGCCTCCAACAATCTCCAAGCCGGCTAGGAGCGGTACTCTCCAAGAGTAACAAGAAATCCACCGGCTAAACCACCCACAAGTGCCACTAGATGCCCTCAAGCTATGCAATGCACTTTGGGATCACTCAATCTCACTTTTGATTTGCAATCAAGCAAGAGAGATGAGTGGGAGGAGTAGCTCTAGCTCAAAGGATGCACAAGAGTGTTAGAAATGCCAAGAGACCACCCCAAGGGCCGGCCAACGAGTATTTATAAGCACCCCAAACGAATAGAGCCGTTGCCACTCCACTGACCGTTTTTTCCGGGACGACCGGACGCGCCGGTCGAAACTGACCGGACGCGCTCAACCGCGTCCGGTCGCCCTGCGACGTCCACGTGTCCCTCAAATTTCGAATGCGACCGTTAGATCCTCCAACGGTCACTGCGCGCCAACGGTCAAATGCTATGACCGGACGCGCCGGTCGCACAGCACCGCGCCTGCGAAACAACGACCGGACGCGCTCCTCGCAACGACCGAACGCTACAGTGCCAGCGTCCGGTCGGAGTCCAGTAAGCTCCTTCAACAACCGGACGCGTCCGATCGCGTGTGACCGGACGCGCCCCGCGTCCGATCGTCCTTGCGAACCGCAGTTCCTTCTGGGCACTTGACCGGACGCGCCGGTCCCGCGAGTGACCGGACGCGCCGGTTGCAAACCCTAGCCCGCGCGCCCGATACCGCGCTGTACTGACCGGACGCGTCCGGTCACACCGTGACCGCGTCCGGTGTAGCGTCCGGTCACCTCAGTGACTCCGTTCGCCTCCGTTTCTTTTTCGACTTTCGGCGTAGTGGAAAATAGGCATTTCATTTCCCCGAAATCGCCTGAATCCCGCGCTCGCACGCTCGGCGGGAGGGAGAGAGGAACCCAAACCCCTCTCTACCCGCAAACCACAGCGCGACCAACGCCACCTTTGCAAATGTGCCAACACCATCAAGTGTACATCTCCATGTGCTTGTGTGTTAGCATTTTCTCAATCATTTTCAAAGGTTTTCCAATTAGCTCACTAGGCCCTACATGCAATGCACTTCATGAATTCACCTAGTGGCACCCGTGCATCGAATAACCGATAAGACTTCCCCTCTTAATAGTTCGGCTATCGATCCTAAACCACTCACACCCTCTATGGTGTCTTGAGTGTAAAACAAAATGGCCCTATGGTTATACCTTTGCCTTGAGCCCATTTTGTTTCTCCAAATGATATGATCCACTTCATATCATCACATGACCGTTTCGATCCATCGACCTTGACTTCACTTGCTCTTCACCGTTGCATCGGTCCGTCGGCGCTAAGTCTTGCTCAAGCTTCACCATCGCATGGTCCTTCGCTTCAAAGCCTCGACTTGCCCTTCACCTTCACAACCGGTCCATCGAGCCAAGCCTCATCTTGGTCTTCATCATCTTGGTCACATGAGTCAATGTCATGTCTCATATGCAATGACCACCTTTATCTAAATCATCCACTTAGATACAAAGGTTAGTCCTAGGTTTCATCAATTAGCCAAAACCAAACTAGGGACTTTCAACATCAGCCAACTAAGAAGATTCTACACTTGAAGGACTAAAGACAGAATTTATGTAGCAAGAGAGCCACATGTAATCAAGATTCATGATCAATAAAATAAAGATAATGTTCCTTGTCAACTTTGTCTTATTATGACCTATCCCGAGTTATTTTCACAATCGGATAAGAGCAAAAGAGCTGAAAAAATGCTTGAGCTCGCTATCCTAAGTCTTTTCAGGCTTAGATGAGAGTAAGGCTAATAAGCCGACACTTGAACCTATCCTGGGTTATTTTCATGGCCTGGATGAGAGCCAGAGGGTGCTTGCCCTATCCCAAGTTGTTTTCACAACCGGATGAGAGCAAAAGAGCTAAAAAGATGTTTGAACTCGCTATCCTAAGTCTTTTCAGGCTTAGATGAGAGTAAGGCTGATAAGCTAACACTCAAACCTATCCTGGGTTATTTTCATAACCTAGATGAGAGCCAGAGGGTGTTTATCCTATCCTGAGTTGTTTTCACAACCGGATGAGAGCAAAAGAGCTGAAAAGATGCTTGAGCTCATTATCCTAAGTCTTTTCAAGCTTAGATGAGAGTAAGACTGACAAGTTGACACTCGAACCTATCATGAGTTGTTTTCACGACCTAGATGAGAGCCAGAGGGTGCTTGCCCTATCTTGAGTTGTTTTTACAACCGGATGAGAGCAAAAGAGCTAAAAAACTTGAGCTCTCAATTCACAAATTAAGAGCAAAAGAGTTAAAAAGATACTCGAGCTCGCTACATCTAGAACTCTTCAAATTTAGATCAAGACTAAGTCTACTCTAGCCTGAGTAAAAGCCAAGCTATGTTGGGCAAAAAGGATGAAAGAAGCCTAAGCCCACCAAGACTACTCCTAATACGAATAAAAGTGTTGATGCTCGCCAAGGTTCATGATCAACAAACAAGACAGAAAGAAGTCACATAAAGGAAACTTTCAATAGCAAAAGATAGAGGCATTCAGAAAATAACCAAGTTTTGTACAATAGTGCCATTATGGATAAGTCTTTACAAAACAAAAGGAGGAGGCCTAATTCTCAGATTCATCATCATCAGAAGAAAAAGACACTTTAAGAGCAGAAGCAATCCTTGACGATAGATCTTCAAGATCAGACTCCACCATAAGAAATGACTCGAATTTTAAGGAGAAACGAAAGATTTTGAGATGATTATAGGAGTTCAGATGAGCATGTGTAATGGAGATGGATATTTTGGGGGTAACTAGGCCTTATGCTTTGCCAAGAGCTTGAGAGATTGAGGGAGACTAGAATTATTTCTTCATAATTTATTGCTTGATTTTCATTGTGCCTCATGGGCTGATTATAAAGGGTACATAGGACTAACACCTCTCGTGCCTAGACAATATGGTACTATTCCTATAGATAAATAACTAAGAGAGACACTAATTAACACTAATGGGCTTAAGGCCCAACTAGGACACTTGCGCCCTACGACGCCCTTCTACATCTGACGTCTTGGGCCTATTGGGCCAGTGGCAGCCTGTTGGCTGCCCATGACATCTCCCCCGCCCTTAGAGACCCAGCTCGTCCTTGAGCTGGATAGCTGACGCGACCTAGGGATAAGCCTTTTACATCTCGGCTTCCCATTCTTATTTAAGACTAAAATACAGCTATATCCACCTGGATCCCATGGAAAGAGCGCCTCTGCTGGCTTCATGTAAGCTGAAGGGTGGAGTGTGAAGCAGCCGGCTCTAATGCTGGATGTGTCTAGCACCACTGCAGGCACAAGGATGAATGAGACGCCCATAGCCTTTGATGCCTGATGCTAGACGGTGCTGCGAGTTCGCTGCACGGGAAGTGCCCATACTTGGACCTCCACTTCAATTGGAGCAGCAGGCCGTATCGGTGAGTCCGAGTGGATGAACACGCACGATAGCGACGAGCTGAGGAGCATGCGCATCTTCCGCATCATGCGACGGACAAGCAATCCTCGCACTACTGCCTGGAGGCACACCGTTGATTGCTCCTTCGATGCTTTTGTGGCACGAAGAGCCTGCGCTCGGCGGCATGCCAAAAGTCCCCGTACTGCTACCTGGAGGCGTACAGCCGCCCGGCGTTCACGGTCCTCCTTATCCTTCGCCTCGAGACGCGCCCGGAGGCGATCCAGTAGTGTGGACACCTCATCAAGGATGCGCAGGGAGTTGTCGATGCCAAGGGCCACCCGATGGAGCAGGTTGGGGCATGAGGGTGATTTGAAGCGCCGGTGCAGGAGCTCAGTGAAGCGATGCCACATCAGGGTGCCCTCCTCCTGGATCTGGAGGAACCACGTACGAGCGCCATCATCCAGATGACAGGAAGCCATCCACACCTTTTCTTCCTCCATGATGCGCTCTTGATGGAAGTATGTGACACAGCTGTTGATGAAGATGAGGGGTTCAGAATTACCGTCGTAACACGGAAAACCCAGTTTCTGGAACCGCGGCGGACGATTGTAGTGGTGTTTCTCGGCAGCCGAACTGTTGCCGGACGCCGAGCGCTCAGCATACAGGGCCTTGATGGTGGCGGCGTTGGCCTTCACGGAGTCCTAGAGGTCCCTCATGGCGTCGGTGGTGGCCTTCATGTAGGTTGTGATGGTCTCCAGGGAAGCTTTGAGGTCGGTGGTGCAGGGAGAGGCGGACGGCGGCCTGGTGGTTGTGGTGGCGGCTGCTGATGGAGGAGATGTGGTGTGGGTGGTTGGCGGCTGGCTGGTGTTGGCGCAGGAGGTGGGGGACAGCGGCTAGTGGTGGGGAATGTTGGCGCGGCGGCGGCGGCGGCGGTGGGGGATGGATCGGGCGGCGGCTAGGATCGATGGATGAGGATCGGCTGATCTGTTTTTTTTGAACGTAGGAGAGGATCTGGATCGATGGATGATGAGTTGGAACTGGAAGATGAGGATTGCTGGACTCTAGATACCAGATGTAATGAGGATGAATATTTTGGGGTAACTAGGCCTTATGCTTTGCCAAGAGCTTGAGAGATTGAGCGAGACTAGAATTGTTTCTTCATAATTTATTACTTGATTTTCATTGTGCCTCATGGGCTGATTATAAAGGGTACATAGGACTAACACCTCTCGTGCCTAGACAATATGGTACTATTCCTATAGATAAATAACTAAGAGAGACACTAATTAACACTAATGGGCTTAAGGCCCAACTAGGACACTCGCGCCCTATGACGCCCTTCTGCATCTGATGTCTTGGGCCTATTGGGCCAGTGGCAGCCTGTTGGCTGCCCGAGGTCGCGCCTGCTGGATCGGACGATGACTGCTGGTGGTGACGAGGCACGCGGATGGCTGGATCGAAGCTGCGAGGTGGCGGGGGATTCCCACAGATCGTGGTCGGCTCGACGAACCCCGCGGACGACGCGACGTGCTTGGAGATGGCCCGCGCAGACGAGACACGACGACGCCTTGGTGGTGAGGAAGGCGACGCGTCGGCTGTGGTGGAGATGGGCCGCGGACGGCACGACGAAGAGTCCCACAATGACGCGATCGATGGTGGCGGCGCGTGGTGGGTGACAGGGAGGCGGCGCGGCGGCTGGATGACAGATGGAGGCGTCGTGGCTGCTGGGCGACGGATGGGGACGCGCGGTTGGGGTGTGGTTGCGGCCGAATTAGGGTTGTGGCTGGATTGGCTGGATCAGAATTTTTTTTTGATGGGAGGGATCGACAGGATATCTGATACCAGATGTAATGGAGATGGATATTTTGGGGTAACTAGGCCTTATGCTTTGCCAAGAGCTTGAGAGATTGAGGGAGACTAGAATTGTTTCTTCATAATTTATTGCTTGATTTTCATTGTGCCTCATGGGCTGATTATAAACGGTACATAGGACTAACACCTCTCGTGCCTAGACAATATGGTACTATTCCTATAGATAAATAACTAAGAGAGACACTAATTAACACTAATGGGCTTAAGGCCCAACTAGGACACTCGCGCCCTACGACGCCCTTCTGCATCTGACGTCTTGGGCCTATTGGGCCAGTGGCAGCCTGTTGGCTGCCCATGACAGCATGACATACAGAACTACTAGATACATGGACAAAATAACAAGATGGATCTATGACTAGACAGTCTGCCCTTCGATCTGCTTTATGCCAACGTCAAAGCGAGGGCTAACAACAGCGCATCTAAGCCATTGTCAGGACCTCATCGGGGACCCACTACCCACGGACTCGACATCGTCAGCATCTACGGCTACAAGGGCTTCCCAATCAACTTCATCTTCGGCGGCGAGCGCCTCCCATTCAACTTCGTCCTCACTGTTGCTACTAAGGATGATCAAATCTGCCCCTGCTAAAGTGGCATCAACAAGAGAGATGGGGACAAGATTGACCATAGGAGCAGCATAGACGTTCCTTCATCCGCAAAGGTAGAACCGGCGTTGATGTCCTGACGAGCGGAGCCTTCTCCACCGCCGGACTTCTCAAACACCAAAAGATGACGATGCTGACAACGAAGACGATGATGATGAAGACCTTCCGCTCGATGATGCAGCCACAAATGTCGCCCTTGGAAAGTGAACAAGCGATGAGCGCGGCACCTTACGAACGCACCGTCTATGGATAAACTTCTTCTTCGTCATTTTGGTTATGGCAAGATTGAAAAGATGAAAGTGGCGAAACCATTGCGAAGGGGCTGGTTAAATAGGACCAAGTCATCTCCCCGAGCAGTCCAACGACTTTCTCAAGATAAAGGCAGAGTTAATTTTTTCTCCTCAAGTTAAGTGCGGAGTTAATTTCTTCACCAAAACCAACATGGTGCTTCAGTTTCCACCATTAACTATGCAACGCGACCGATGTGACAATGGCACACCTTTTTCATGCAGAGCAGCACAATAGATAGATTTTAGATTCCTCCATCCGATATCCAAGTGGATGAGAACCCACACAAACAGATTAGCATAAAGCCAAAATAGCAAAAGTACTCTTTATTTGATCAAACAAAGGGCTACAGGACACAGGAAATAATAGTACAAAACAAGATCTAAGAGCAAGAGCAACCATTCGAATAGTAATAAGGAACCTAGTAGAATACCAACCCTAAAGAGGCTAGTTACTAGCCCAACTGAGTTCTTCTTGTTACTAAGACAAAACACTTGGATAATTCCAGAGATAATCAACCTGGATGAGAGCAAAAGAGCTGAAAAGATGCTTGAGCTCACCTATCTCAAGTCTTTTCAGGCTTGGATAAGAGTAAGGTTGTTAACAAGCTAACACGCGAACCTATCCTAGGTTATTTTCACAACCTAGATGAGAGCCAAATGCTCGCCCTACCCCGGAGTTGTTCGACCCGGATGAAAGCGAAAGAGCTGAAAAGATGCTTGAGCTCGCCTATCCCAAGTCTTTTTAGGTTTGGATGAGAGTAAGAAGGCTGATAAGCCAACAGTCAAACCTATCCTGAGTTGTTTTCACGGCCAAGATGAGAGCTAGATAGCGCTCGCCCTATTGTTTTCACAATCAGATAAGAGCAAAAGAGCTAAAAAGATGCTTGAGCTTGCTATCCTAAGTCTTTTCAGGCTTAGATGAGAGTAAGGCTGATAAGCTAACACTCAAACCTATCCTAAGTTATTTTCACGGCTTGGATGAGAGCCAGAGGGTGCAAAGGATAAGGACAAGGACAAGTCAAAATAAGTGCTCAAGAATAATAGCAAAAAGACAAAAATACAACAACTCACCGACGTATGTTGAGGGCCACATCATCCTCCTCACCCTCGAGCAACTCAACCACAGTACCATCTGAGAAAGGAGAAAGTACTCGGTTAAGGACATAAACAAACAACAAAGAAGATAAAACATATTGATATGCTCACCTAGGAGCATGCTACCTATAACTTGAGTACCTGGACGAGTACTCGATTAATGAGGCTTCTTGGTAGTAGACACGCCGGTGGAAGCATCGTCCGCTCGCGCCCTCTTGCTCATGCTACGAGGAGCTCGAGGAACTGGACGAGGAACATACTCAACGTATGGGTCGAGTTCTGTGGAGGAAACACCAGGAAGGATTGTGGTGGATTGAGACTTACTAGTTGAAGATGCTCCAGCAAGGTTCTCCCCAACTTCCACCCAGCAGGGTTGTCATCGGTGGGAATCGGGTCAATAAAGTTACGCCCCAATTCCTACAAATAAGCAAAACGACCAAAGGAGAAAGATTATGCAAAAAAAGTGAAGACAGAAAGTACCAACAATGAAGGAAAAATATAAAGAAAAGTACTTGCAGAAGTAAAACAACTCATAGTAGGAGGTGGGTTGTCGACACGGTACTTAGGGACAGTGTGCAGGACAACGCTCACTCCCTTCAAGATCTTCTAAAGGCACTCAAGCACCTCCTCGTCAGTCAACTCAAGGGTAGGGACCATATGAGAAGAGTCCTTCACCCTAGAGTACTCGAAGCCATAGTGCTCTCGCTCCTTCAGAGGCTGAACTCGGCGACGCAGAAAGCTAGCGATGATCCCAAAGCCGATCAAGCCTTGCTGCTTTAGAGTACGTATCCTCTCAAGAAACGGCTTGATCGCCTGGAGCTCGTCATTCATCAAGAGGTTCTTTTTCCTGCGGTCATTGATCGTGGGACCAGAGCCAGAATGAATAGCGAGGGGAGGAATCATATCGGCGGCATAAAACCAGTCGGCACGCCAATCCCTCACAGAATCAACCAAGTCATAATCAAAGAATTGATTTTTATGACCTTGGCGAAACTGGATCCCGCAGCCACCAAGAATATGGGTGTCATCACTTCGGGGTTGGGGTTTCAGATGGAAGAAGTAGCAAAAGAGAGAAAGGGAAGAAGGAATTCCAAGGAAAGTTTTGCAAAGATGAACAAAAATAGAGAGATGGAGGACAACATTGGGAGCAAGATGGTTCAAGCTAATCTTAAAGTAACTAAGAAAGTGATGAAGAAAAGCAGAGGCGGGAAGGCAGAGTCCGGCACAAATAAATGAGACAAAAATAACAATCTCACCAGGACCTGAGTTGGGACCCAGTGCTGGCCTGGGGTTTTCCAATTGGCAAACTCTTTGTCCTGGATCAGGCCATCGCTGACGAGCTCGTGCAACTGATCCTCCATCGTGGTCGGAGCCGGCTAGATCTTCTGCGCAGCCCTCATGGCCATGAACTCTTGGTTCTCAATCACTGAAAGCAACGTCTCCTCGTCTATGAAGATCGTCTTGGACTTGCTCGATGACTTCTTCTTGCCCATCAATTAACAAAGCACTAAGAACAAATGACGGTGGCACTCAGATGACGACGACAATGGCGGCGGCGGTGCTCTAGGTGCTAGGGTTTCGCAAAGGATAAAAGCTAGAAGGCAAAAGCAGGGTAAGAAAGAAGAAGAAGAAGAAGAAGAAGAAGATGAAAGGTCTTGATGGCTAGAGGGGGGGTGAATAGCCTATTAAAATTTTCTACAAAGACAAGCTAAACAAGTTTATCAATAAAACAAATAGCGAGATGCTAGTTTTGCTTAGCCTACGGGGTGTTTGCAAGCCACCTAACCAATTCACAATTCTAGTAATTGCACTCAACCGCACAAGTCAAACCGAGAAGGAAACTACAACTAGCAAGCTACACAAAGAAGCTACTCTAGCAAAGCTAACTAGCTAGCAAAGATAACTAAGAAAGAAATGTGGAGTTGAGTTAGGAGGGTATCACCGAGGGGCGAAGTATTTAGCCAACCAATATGATCAACAATGAATACCAAGATAACCGAACACCGGGATCAATCAATCATAATATGAAAGTGATGACACGAAGATTTATCCCGAGGTTCACGTGCTTGCCGGCACGCTAGTCCCCGTTGTGTCCCTCTTCACCACGTGGTTCGGTGGCTAATCGGTCACACACTGAGCCTCTCAAAAGGCGCCACAAGAACCTACCAAATGGCAAAAGGTTGCAATGACACGAGCAATATACTAATGTTGCCTTTGGCGCTTCGCCGAGGTAGGCACAAACCCCTCACAATCACCGGAGGTGGCCAAGAACAAACACCAACTCTTGCCAACGCCTCCAAGCTGCTCCAAGCCGTCTAGGTGGCGGCAACCACCAAGAGAAACAAGAATCCCGCAGCAAATCAACCACCAAGTGCCAACTAGATGCAATCTCACAATGCAAATGCACTTGGATCACTCAATCTCACTTCGAATATGCAAAGAAGCAAGAGAGATGAGTGGGAGGGGAGTTGCTTAGCTCAAAGTGCTCACAAGTATGTCAAAAGTTCGAGAGCGAGAGCCTTGAGCCGGCCAACGAGTATTTATAGACGTACCCCTTCGAATATAGCCGTTAGAATCTTGAAACAGCCGAAGTCGCGTTGACCGGACGCGCTGGTCCAACTGACCGGACGCGCCGGTCGCGCAACGGCTAGTTTCGCGAAGCACCGACCGGACGCGCCGGTCACGACCGGACGCGCCGGTCCCATAACTGACCGGACACGCTGGTCAACCCTGAGCCGCGCACAACGAACCAGCGACCGGACGCGCTAAAGAACTGACCGGACGCCACACTGCCCGCGTCCGGTTGGAGTCCAGTAAGCTCCCTGGACGACCGGACGCGTCCGGTCGCCTGTGACCGGACGCGCCTCGCGTCCGATCAAACAACTGAAAAACGCGCAGATACTGGACACTGACCGGACGCGTCCGGTCAAACAGTGACCGCGTCCGGTCCAGCGTCCGGTCACCACTGTGACCCCCGTTTGCCTCCGTTTCTTTTTCCGACTTCCGGCGTAGTGGAAAATAGGCATTTCATTTCCCAAAATTGCCTGAATCCCGCGCTCGCACGCTCGGCGGGAGGGAGAGATGACCCCAAACCCTCTCTACCGCTTAAACTCCAACGCCATCGCAAATGTGCTAACACCACCAAGTGATCACGTCATGTGTGAGTGTGTTAGCATTTTCACAATCATTTTTCGAGGCGATATTAGTTCTATCCAAATGCATATGATCATGAAATGCACATCTAGAGGCACTTAGGAGTTCAATAGCCGCGTCATTCCCCTCTTTATAGTACGACTATCTATCCTATAATGTAACCACACCCACTAGGTGTCTTGGTTACTAAAACACAACCCTTAAGCATATACCTTTGCCTTGATCACGTAGGGTTGCGTCCAAATCCAAGTGTGGCCATCATGATCACCATGTCCATCTTGCCACCAACCTTGGAATGTACTAATCCTCATATGCTACATACAACTTAGGCATAGGATTAGTACTTAGGCATTGTCACTAATTACCAACACCAAACATAGGACTTTCAATCTCCCCCTTGTTGGTAATTGGTGACAAACCTTTCACAAAGATGTTATGATAAAATTTTTGATTGAACCCATGTCACATTGTCCAAGTATATTACCATGTGTAAGAATTATGGACATGTGATCATGAATTCAAATTGATAGCAATGGCTCCCCCTACATGTATGCTATATGTTTGGATTTTGGAAGCATACATGTTAGATAGGAAAGATTAGGAGCATTGACTACCAATAGGTGCTAAGTGTTTTAAGATTATAGACCTTTGAAGCGTGATACCATCGGAGTAGCGATAAACCCCATCTTAGCACCTTGTGTAGTTAGATTCCACTTGAAAAAGCACAAACATAACTAGAAACCTCGTGAGATCAACATTATAAGCAAGGCTCTAGTACCACTTTGAAAAACATGAAGCAAGAAAAATCTAACTACTTCCTATTCATGCTAGTACCTTAATGCAACATTCAAATTATACTAGCAAGTCACCACACAAGCAATGTATCGGAGAAAACAGAATGCATAACTATGCATCATACAAATGACGTGCACATGTAAATGCAACATTCATGCTTAAGAGCTTGCTCCCCCTACTTATGTGCTCAAAAATTTTAGTTGATCCCCTTCTTTTATCAATTCTCCCCTTTTAGGATCTATCTTTGTGAACAACATTTTCTCCCCCACAACATTTTCTTCCTCTTTGAGTTCTATCTTTGTGAACAATATTTTCTCCCCCTTTGGCACCAATTGACCACAAGGAGCAAACTTTAGATAGATTGTCATGTTGAAATATGGGGTGAGGATCAAGTTTGTGATTCAACCTAGATTGCTTGCATAAATAAAATGCTTCGGTTTGATCCAAGGGCAAGCTTCTTCACACCTCACTAGAAGGGTTATCATGCACCATGTTGAAGCAAATATTTAGACAAGATTTCTAGATTAAACACTTAGGATCACAAGCTACTTAAACAAGTTATATGCTACCACTAGATCATACAAGTCATGGAAACAATAGTGGTACCATATAAACTTCAAATCCATTTAATTTTCATGAATGATCCTAGAACATAAGAAATCATGACTAGATGCACTAAACATGTCCTTAGTATAGAATGTATGACATGTCAACCAATTGTACCTTGGGGCTCGAAGGAGAGGCATGTCATATCATGGGAGTGCATCAACTCATGTTGGAGAAATCAAGTATGTTCAACTCATTCTTTAGCTTGTAAAATCTCTTCTCATCAAGTGGCTTGGTGAATAGATCGGCTAATTGATCTTCGGTGCCCACACTCTCAATGGCAATGTCGCCCTTTTGTTGATGATCTCTAATAAAGTGATGGCGAACATCAATATGCTTTGTTCTTTGATGTTGAACCGGATTGTTGGTTAGCTTCACGGCACTTTCATTATCACATAGCAATGGCACATTCTTGAAATTGATTCTAAAATCCTTCAATGTTGCCTTCATCCACAAGATTTGTGCACAACAACTACCCGCGGCGATGTATTCGGCTTCGGCGGTAGATAGTGCAATACTATTTTGCTTCTTGGATGACCATGAGACAAGTGATCTTTCCAACAATTGACAAGTCCCGGAAGTGCTCTTTCTTTCCACTTTGTCACCGGCATAGTCGGAGTCCGAATATCCAACTAGCTCAAAGCTCGCACCTTTGGGATACCACAATCCAACATCTTGTGTATGCTTTAAGTACCTCAATATTCTCTTTGTTGCCTTCAAATGACTTTCTCTTAGTGAGGCTTGAAATCTTGCACACATGCATACACTAAACATCACATCGGGCCTTGATGCCGTCACATAGAGTAGGCTACCAATCATTGATCTATATAGCTTTTGATCCACCATGTTGCCACTCTTGTCACTATCCAAACTTCCACTAGTGCCCATTGGGGTTGTAATACTCTTTGCATCTTCCATGCCAAACTTCTTGAGCATATCTTTGATGTACTTGGTTTGGCTCACAAATGTACCTTCTTTCATTTGTTTGATTTGAAGTCCAAGAAAGAAACTAAGTTCACCAATCATTGACATTTCAAATTCCTTTGCCATCATTTTTCTAAACTCATCACAATAATCTTGATTGGTTGAACCGAATATGATATCATCAACATATATTTGCAACACAAACAAGTCTTTCTCAATCTTCTTGGTGAATAGTGTTGTATCAACTTTGCCCATGACAAATCCTTTGGATAGCAAGAAGTCCCTCAATCTTTCATACCATGCTCTAGGTGCTTGCTTTAATCCATACAAAGCTTTTCTCAATTTGTATACATGATTGGGTTTCTTGTCATCTTCAAAACCGGGAGGTTGCTTCACATACACCTCCTCTTGAATGTACCCATTGAGAAATGCACTCTTTACATCCATTTGATATAGCTTGATATTGTGAGCACAAGCATAGGCAAGTAAGATCCTAATTGCTTCCAATCTTGCAACCGGGGCATAAGTTTCACCAAAGTCAAGACCCTCTATTTGTGTGTAACCTTGAGCCACTAGTCTTGCTTTGTTCCTTACTACTATCCCATCTTGATCTTGCTTGTTGCGAAAGACCCATCTTGTTCCAATGACATTGTGATCCTTAGGCCTTTCAACTAGTTCCCATACTTCATTTCTCTTGAAGTTGTTGAGCTCTTCATGCATTGCATTTACCCAATCCGGATCTCTCAATGCTTTATCAATGTCTTTGGGTTCTTCTATTGACACAAAAGAAGAGTGAGCACAAAATGATGCCAATCTTGATCTAGTTTGAACTCCTCTTTGTATGTCACCAATGATGGAATCCAATGGATGGTCTCTTGCAATGTTAGTTGGTTGAAGCACTTGGACTTGATTGCTTGGATGTTGATGTTGATCATGAGTTGGAGATGATGAACTAGCCACTTGTTGATCTTGTTGCACTTGAGATGATGTACTAGCTTGATTTTGCATTAGAGAACCACTAGCTTGAGTGATTGGACTTTGGAGCACTTGATCTTTGTTGTCATCTACATTAATAACTTGCTTTGGTCTAATATCACCAATATCCATTTCTTTCATAGCATTACTCAATTGAGTTCCTCTCACATCATCCAAGTTATCTTCTTCATCTTGAGAGCCATTTGTTTCATCAAACTCAACATCATGCACTTCTTCAAGTAAACCACTAGCCAAATTCCAAACTCTATAAGCTTTGCTAGTAGTTGAGTAACCAAGTAGAAATCCTTCATCACATTTCTTCTCAAACTTGCTCAATCTAGTGCCCTTCTTCAAGATGTAGCATTTGCAACCAAATACACGAAAGTATGCAATGTTGGGCTTTCTTCCATTTAGGATCTCATATGGTGTCTTCTCTAGAAACTTGTGGCAATAGAGGCGGTTGCTATAGAAGCAAGCCGTGTTGATTGCTTCGGCCCAAAATGAATGACTCACATTATACTCATTCAACATTGATCTTGCCATATCAATTAAGGTTCTATTCTTCCTTTCAACTAGGCCATTTGATTGAGGTGTATACTTGGCCGAGAATTGATGCTTGATTCCTAGCTCCTCACATAGCTCATCAACTCTTGTGTTTCTAAACTCACTTCCATTGTCACTTCTTACTTTCTTGATTGTGGTCTCAAACTCATTTTGCACTCTCTTGATGAACTTCTTGAATATGTCAAATACATCACTCTTGTCCACAAGAAAGAATACCCATGTGTATCTAGTGAAATCATCCACAATCACAAAACCATACTTGTTGCCACCAATGCTTGTGTATGTAGTTGGCCCAAATAGATCCATGTGCAACAACTCAAATGCCTTGGAAGTACTCATAATGCTCTTCAATGGATGAGTGTTGCCTACTTGCTTTCCGGCTTGACATGCACTACATAGCTTATCTTTCTCAAATGTGACATCCTTCAAGCCTCTAACTAAGTCATGCTTCACTAACTTGTTCAATTGCTTCATGCCAACATGACCAAGTCTTCTATGCCATAACCAACCCATACTTGATTTGGTGAGCAAACATGTTGAAAGTTGAGTGTCACTAGCATTAAAATCAACCAAGTATAGATTCTCATGTCTAAAACCTTTGAAGATCAAGTTAGAGCCATCAACACTAACTATCTCCACATCATCAACACCAAATATGCACTTGAAACCGAGATCACACAATTGAGCAACCGAGAGAAGATTGAAGTTCAACTTTTCGACTAAGAGCACATTGGAAATGCTATGATCATTTGAGATTGCAATCCTTCCAAGAGCCTTTACATCACCCTTGCTATTGTCACCAAATGTGATGCTATCAATGCCACTATCATTTGATTTGAGAGAGTTGAACATTCTTGAATCACCGGTCATATGTTGAGAGCACCCACTATCAAGCACCCAATGCCTTCCTCCGGCCTTGTAATTAACCTACAAAACAAATTAATGTTTCTTAGGTACCCATACTTATTTGGGTCCTTGGAGATTAGTCACTAAGCTCTTTGGTACCCAAATGGCCTTCTTCTTTGGGCCCACAATTGGTGTACCAACAAACCTAGCATGCACACCTTTCTCACCCTTGGTAAGCACATAACAAGAATCAAAAGGAATGTAAGGTACATTAGTATTTTTTTTTGTTCTTGTTCATTTTATTGCAATTAATCTCTAGATGCCCAACTTGCTTGCATCTATTGCAATAACGACCATTGCCCTTCACAAAGCGAGGCTTTGGAGTAGCAAAGGCCGCCTTGCCCTTCTTGGGAGTATAGCCTAATCCCTCTTTGTTAAGAGAGAACCTTTGGCTACCCAAGCATTTTAGCAAGCGGGCATCCCCACCATAGGCATTGCCTAATGCGCGGGTGAGATCATCCACCTCTCTCTTGAGAGTCTCAACCACAAGTGATGAATCACTAGTAGTAGAGGTAGAGTTGGTTGTGGTGGATGATGATGAGCTACATGAAGCATTAGTAGGACTAACAAATAAAGAATCATCAATAATATCACATGTTAGTCCAATATCACAAGTGACAATCACTTGCTCCTCCTTAGCTTCCTTCATGAACTTCTCCAACTTAAGGTCCTTTTCCTTGATGAGCTCAAGTAGAGTGGAGTGGGCTTCCTTAAGCCTAGTGTGAGCAATTTCAAGATCCTCGTGGTCTTCCTTTAGACACTCACGAGAAGCCTCTAGCTCATCAAAGGATTTCCTAAGAGCTTTGAGCTCTTGTTCAATTCCTTTGCACTCCTTACTCTTTTTGAGAGCAACAAGCTCCTCCATCAAGGCATCATTTTCATTGCTCTTGGCAATGAGCTCTTGTTCCAAGATTTTGTATTTCTTGGTTGTCCTCTTGTAGCCCTTGCTCATTTGATCTATTATGCCTAATAGATCATCCTTGGAGTAGTCCTCATCCTCCTCATCATCACTCCTACAATCATCACTAGCACAAGAATCATCATCACTATCATTATATTTTACCTTGGTAGGCTTGGCCATAAGGCATGTTGATGTAGTGTCGAAGATGGATGGCTTGTTGGAGAGGGCGATGTTTGCAATGGCTCGCCGAGTGGTCCTTTCATCATCACTAGAGCTTGCATCATCATCACTATCGGAGTTGTCACTATCCCAAGTGACTACATAACCACCACCCTTCTTCTTCTTGTTGAATGTGAAGCTCTTCTTTGCTTTCTTCTCCTTCTTGTTCTTTTTTAACTTCAACTTCCCATTATGATATCTTTTGTCTTCATAGGGGCACTTTGCCACTACATGATCGGGGCTATTGCAATTGTAGCAAAGCACCTCCTTTGCCTTCATGAAGTCCCTTCTCTTTCTTGCACCATAGCCTCTCTTCTTCATGAACCGACCCATCTTTTGCACTAGAAGGGCCATGATCTCATCATCAAATGGATCATCATCATCATCATCAACCTTGCTCTTGCCCTTAGAGGATGAAGCCTTGAATGCAATGGGCTTCTCTTGCTTGACCTTGGTTTCCTTCTTCTCTTCTACCTCATCTTCATCATCATTGTATTGGGCATCGGTCATTATATCTCTAAGCACATTGGTTGGTTTGACCTTGTCCAATCCCTCTCTAAAGATCATTCTTCTCAAGGTGGCAAACTTCTTGGGTAAGCACATCAAGAATTTGTGTGAGAAGTCCTTGTCCTCAACCTTCTCCCCAAGCCCCTTGAGATCATTGACAATGACTTGGAGCCTATAGAACATCTCTGGGATGGATTCATCATCCTTCATCTTGAATGTGGAGAACTTGTCCTTGAGCATATATAGTTTGGCACTTTTTACCGTTGAAGTGCCTTCATATGTTTCTTCAAGCCTTATCCAAAGCTCATTTGCCTTTTCAAGATCTTTGATTTGCTCAAATACTTTATCATCAATGGCACGATAGATTGTGTCAAGTGCTGCCGTATTGCATTGTTTGTTGATGCGGTCATTGGGAGTGAGGTTTTCCTCATCAAGAATGACGTATCCTTCTTTGGTCACATCCCAAACCTTCTCATGTATATTGCCTAGATATTGCTTCATCTTCCTTTTCCAATGATCAAAGGAAGAGACGCCATCAAAGAATGGAGGCTTACAATTAACATGATTGAACATAACTTGAGCCATCTTAAACCGAGGTTGTTAAGCCTTACAAACGGTGACCACGGCTCCGATACCACTTGAAAGGTCTTGATGGCTAGAGGGGGGGTGAATAGCCTATTAAAATTTTCTACAAAGACAAGCTAAACAAGTTTATCAATAAAACAAATAGCGAGATGCTAGTTTTGCTTAGCCTACGGGGTGTTTGCAAGCCACCTAACCAATTCACAATTCTAGTAATTGCACTCAACCGCACAAGTCAAACCGAGAAGGAAACTACAACTAGCAAGCTACACAAAGAAGCTACTCTAGCAAAGCTAACTAGCTAGCAAAGATAACTAAGAAAGAAATGTGGAGTTGAGTTAGGAGGGTATCACCGAGGGGCGAAGTATTTAGCCAACCAATATGATCAACAATGAATACCAAGATAATCGAACACCGGGATCAATCAATCACAATATGAAAGTGATGACACGAAGATTTATCCCGAGGTTCACGTGCTTGCCGGCACGCTAGTCCCCGTTGTGTCCCTCTTCACCACGTGGTTCGGTGGCTAATCGGTCACACACCGAGCCTCTCAAAAGGCGCCACAAGAACCTACCAAATGGCAAAAGGTTGCAATGACACGAGCAATATACTAATGTTGCCTTTGGCGCTTCGCCGAGGTAGGCACAAACCCCTCACAATCACCGGAGGTGGCCAAGAACAAACACCAACTCTTGCCAACGCCTCCAAGCTGCTCCAAGCCGTCTAGGTGGCGGCAACCACCAAGAGAAACAAGAATCCCGCAGCAAATCAACCACCAAGTGCCAACTAGATGCAATCTCACAATGCAAATGCACTTGGATCACTCAATCTCACTTCGAATATGCAAAGAAGCAAGAGAGATGAGTGGGAGGGGAGTTGCTTAGCTCAAAGTGCTCACAAGTATGTCAAAAGTTCGAGAGCGAGAGCCTTGAGCCGGCCAACGAGTATTTATAGACGTACCCCTTCGAATATAGCCGTTAGAATCTTGAAACAGCCGAAGTCGCGTTGACCGGACGCGCTGGTCCAACTGACCGGACGCGCCGGTCGCGCAACGGCTAGTTTCGCGAAGCACCGACCGGACGCGCCGGTCACGACCGGACGCGCCGGTCCCATAACTGACCGGACACGCTGGTCAACCCTGAGCCGCGCACAACGAACCAGCGACCGGACGCGCTGAAGAACTGACCGGACGCCACAATGCCCGCGTCCGGTTGGAGTCCAGTAAGCTCCCTGGACGACCGGACGCGTCCGGTCGCCTGTGACCGGACGCGCCTCGCGTCCGATCAAACAACTGAAAAACGCGCAGATACTGGACACTGACCGGACGCGTCCGGTCAAACAGTGACCGCGTCCGGTCCAGCGTCCGGTCACCACTGTGACCCCCGTTTGCCTCCGTTTCTTTTTCCGACTTCCGGCGTAGTGGAAAATAGGCATTTCATTTCCCAAAATTGCCTGAATCCCGCGCTCGCACGCTCGGCGGGAGGGAGAGATGACCCCAAACCCTCTCTACCGCTTAAACTCCAACGCCATCGCAAATGTGCTAACACCACCAAGTGATCACGTCATGTGTGAGTGTGTTAGCATTTTCACAATCATTTTTCGAGGCGATATTAGTTCTATCCAAATGCATATGATCATGAAATGCACATCTAGAGGCACTTAGGAGTTCAATAGCCGCGTCATTCCCCTCTTTATAGTACGACTATCTATCCTATAATGTAACCACACCCACTAGGTGTCTTGGTTACTAAAACACAACCCTTAAGCATATACCTTTGTCTTGATCACGTAGGGTTGCGTCCAAATCCAAGTGTGGCCATCATGATCACCATGTCCATCTTGCCACCAACCTTGGAATGTACTAATCCTCATATGCTACATACAACTTAGGCATAGGATTAGTACTTAGGCATTGTCACTAATTACCAACACCAAACATAGGACTTTCAGAAGAAGAAGAAGAAATGCCCTTAAATAGATTTACAGCGGTGAAAACGTGGCCCACCAAGCCCGCTTAACATGGCATGGGAACGTAACGGTCTGTTTTCTGCTAGAATTGACGCGGCTGAAATGACGGACGACACACCTTTTCACAACGGTACAGTACAACGGGTAGATTCCACACTTATCCATCTAGTACCACGATAGAGTTGTTATATTACTCAAAAAGAACTCATTAACCATGAAGCAAATAAAGGTTACCACACCAGGAAGACAAAGAACTCGGTTTTCATAGAAAGAACTTGGGAGTCTCAGAAACAACCAAGGCAATACAGCAGGAAGAAGAATACCGATGCAAGACCCACAGGGTTCCGCAACAATGTGACTACAAGTCGTGGGCCCTGGCCTAGCCCACGAACTGGAGCTAGGAGAGGTGTAGCATCCACTACACCGAGTCCGAGTAGAATAGGCTAGACTAGCCGAATTCCTATGGAAAGTAACTTCTGTATCTAGTTCAGGACACCTTCTTTGGATCTGACTAGGATTGTAACCGCACCACAACCTTCTCTACCGATATAAAGAGAGGCTATGGGCACCCCTGTAACAAGAGACGATACAACACAATCAATCAAACGTAAAGGCTAGCGCCGACTAGACGTAGGGTTATTACCCGATCACCGATCGAGGGCCCGAACCAGTATAAATCGACTGTATCCGCGTTCACCGTCGAGTTCTAGCACACACCAAAACTCAAACAACTGTCCCAGATACCCCCGTGGCAGGCTATCGGTAGTCAAACACCGACAAAGAACAACAACTTAGAAGACAAGATTTTACCATTACAAATATAATCAAAGGACATAAGGTTACAGATCTTGCAAGACCCAATGAATTCGGTACTATGATGAGCAAGTTAGCAACAAGGGGCCAGAAAGAACATAGCTCTGGAAATGACCACGTGCTCCTAGTTACCACACGGCAAAAGACACTCAACTTGGATACACCGTTTTCTTTAAAGGAAGGGCACAATGCATCCAAGACGACTATCAATGGCACAACGGGACAATATGGACTAGGTGAGGCTCGCAGGCATCAGTCTACCCAAGTCCGATGTGATGCTGGATCAGGTACCGATCTGCACTAGACTGTCACGAGGCAGAGTGAAAGGATCAACCCTGAGATACTGGATGATGGAACGCATCCCACATCACAAGACTTCTTCCACCTGCCAGCACGTACTACCTGGTACAATGCCGCTGCGAGATTAGTCTACCTCTAATCTCTATCACAAGACTTCTTCTATCTGCTACAAGATTTACAACTCACGCCCAGGAGCTGCTCTACTTCACAAACTATCATATTCAAGACTATGAAGACTTCAGACTATACAACAAGATACTTGATGAAGCGAAGCAGCACACTAGAAGGGTATTTATAGGCCAAGGAGTGATGCACATAGACCAAGAGCACCAACAGAACAAGCCTGACAAAGGACTCAGTGAAAAGATAGAAAACAGTAAAAGAGGACACGTGTGTGAAGGAACAATACTCAAGGACAAGCATATTTAAAAGAATATACCAACACTGTACACCTCGTGACTACAGAGAATTCAATTCAACCGCCAACCACCACCAACCTCGGACATAAAGCTGGCTACCTAAGAAGACGATAAAAGACTCTCTATCCGAGTTCTTAACGATAAAAAAGAACCCGGAAAGATGCTCGGTGCTGCAGGGTACATATCCTCATAAGAGATTTTTAGTTTTTTCAATAATCAAAATTTAAGACCCTCTAACTTTTTTGTTCCAAATAGCAAGAGGCTCGGGGGCTGCATTCAGTGAGTGCACTTTTTCTTCAAAAAAGCGCACGTCACTCAAAAGACTTCTTCAAGATAGGACCACTTCAAGGCTTCACGTCGAAAGAACCCGAAACAAGCTTGATTCGTCAGGTAAAGCCAGAGAAACAAGGAGGCCTTCGAGTTCAACCATGAAATGCTCAGGGGTCTTGTCAATGTGGGACCCACAGGGTTCCCCAGCGATATGGTTATAAGTCGTGGGCCCTGACCTGGCCCACAGACAGAAGCAAGAAGAGGTGCAGCGTCCGCTACACCGAATCCGAGTAGAATAGGCCAGGCTAGCCGGAAAACTATGGAAAGTAACTTCTGTATTTAGTTCAGGATATCTTCTTTGGATTCGACTAGGATTGTAACCGCACCATATCCTTCTCTATCGATATAAAGAGAGGCTGTGGGCACCCCTGTAACAAGAGACGATACAACACAATCAATCCAACGTAACAGGCTAACGCCGACTGGACATAAAGGCTATTACTCAATCACGATCGAGGGCCTGAACCAGTATAAATCGACTGTCTCTGCGTTCACCGTCGAGTTCTAGCATACGCCGAAGCCCGAACAACTATCCCGGGTACCCTCGTGGCAGGCTATCAGTGGTCAAACACCAACGGTCATCGACAAAAAAAATATGCATCTAACAGTTATTATGGAATGTATGTATCACTTGTCATCGACAAAAAAAAATGTATAACAGAAGTATTCTGGCGAAGCATACTGGAACCACATCTATGTGACTGAAAACCATTCTATATCAACATTCAACAGCCATCAGATATGGCTGTATTGTTTTGTTATTTTGATAGAGCAAATACCACAAAATTTGACTGGTGCGGTTGAATTATTTAGCATAATATGCCAATACAAATGAAAATTCAGCAAAGTGCAACAGTTGCATATCAGATACTTGAATTTTCCAAGAGGTTGGTTCGCTTGGACAGCACGAAGCAGGATTATTGCAAAATTTCTTCAGTGCTAGCAGCAGAAATACCATACATATGCATTTTAGGTGCCCACAGGTTGCTTAGTCAGGGCAAGGTGTAGGGGCCTCCAAAAAAAGGTTTGGTGAAGTTCTGCAAATCTTTAGCAATAAGGACCACCTACCTCTTCTCAACGGGAAGTTCAGTCATGGGAAATGGGCAGTTTGCCACGAGGTGCTTGTAACCCTCGGTTGCCAAAACAGCCTCAAGATTTGCAGGAGAATCAACAATGAATTTGATGCATCTGGTCTTCAGCCTGGAGTAGCTGTGCTGCTCTGCGAGAGCCAAATTCTTGGCAACCATGCCCACGTTGATGCCACTGCAAAGCTTGTCTTCACACATGAGCTTAAGCCTGTCCAGTCCAAACCTATCGGCAGCTGAAAGAAGATGTGCAATGGCCATCGACTCTTGACGCCCAATGTCGCTGCCATGCTGTTGAGCGAGCTCGGGGCATGTGTCGGTGTAGTTAAAATGGAGCATAGCCTTGAAGGCTGCTGGTTCGATGCCCTTGATATCGACAACACCTGAGCTGCTCTCTTTCATGGGCGGCCCAAAGAATTCGGCCATGAAGATGGGAGATCTAGCGGCGAGTATGATCTTGTGTGCCATGAAAGATTCACCTGAAACGAAGAGTGTGATGTCAGCCCCCTTATGGCCTTGCAGTAGTTCACCAAGCTGTTGGTGCAAATAGGTGGACGGCAATCCAGCACTGGGGTGAACATTAGCTCCTGCTCCCCGCGGGCTTCTCCAAACACTGATTGCGCATTCCACAGCCAAGGAATCATTTTTTAGATAACCCAATTTTAGTAGTTCCTCGTGTGTTAGAAGCAAAATTGGTGGTCCTAACTCCTCTTGCTTCGTGTATCTGTAGGTGGCACGCTGATCTCCAAATGGTGGGAGAATTCCGGTCACATCAACTAACTGACATCGAAGAGTCGCCTTCACCCCATTCTCACACACTTTGCTACGTAGCCCAAGCCGAAATGCTATCCATTATTTGCTCAAATCAGGATGAAATGGATGGTAACGGACTTCCCAGTCATATCCACCTGCGTAAAATGTCCCATAGGAGATATACTCTGATTTATACAATGCCACAGATCTTAGGTACTCTTTGTTTGTTGAATATCTATCTATCTTCACCAGGTGAACTTTGTATTCTGTCTCAGTGAGGTCTTTCGAAAACTGCATGGTGGGCATCCAATGAAAATTGAGGATTGCTTGGGCAGTTCAGCAGGAGTATTTGCAATGTACAGATAAAATCCCAACAGCTGGAGATGCCTATTTCAGTCTTTCAGATGACGTCAGCTCAAAGACAACACGTGGTGCTACCTGAAAACAAAAATTAACGTCTGTTTTTATATATGGAAGCAATAAAACCAAGTAGTAGTAATGCTTCAGTAAACGAAAACAGAAGAGTTCGTGATAGTATAACAAAACATTCATCCCTGCTGACTCATCTCTGCCCCGGACCATTGGAACTAGCACAGATAGGCAACAAGTAGTACAGGTAGCAAAAATAAACTAGCATGGACATGAACGTTTTGCAAATTAATTAGTAATTTGAATTACAGTTTGTTTATTTTTTTTAACTTTTCTTAATGGAGACAAACTTTACACGTTAAATTGTGGCTTCTAATGAGATCTAAAATTTTATAGTTGATTCTTTTGATGAGAAGTCGTCTAGATGCCCAAATAATTGACAAAGTTTCAGATATGAGGATACTGGATAGAGAAAAAAAATGCATTCCTATCAACAATCACAAGAAAACTTTACCGTGACGCATGAGGTGGTTGGTTAAAGACTAGCAAAGATGAGTATGTATAACACTGATATATCCGGATGTTAACATTGTTGTTAATTTCTACGGAATGCAGATATGGTTACAACACATTTTTGTGCAGGTAGTTTAAATATTTTATCTCGAAAACATGAACTTATTTGCCTCCACAATTATCCTAACAATGACAAACTGTGCAATTAAAAAAATAATCGCCGACATATGGCTTCAGGCGCAGCAGGGTTGGCAGTTTGGGAAACCTTGTAACTTGTGCAGATTTCTCCATCTGATGCTAAATTGTACCAACCAGTTTGCCACTGTGCGGCTTCACTGAACTGGTGGGCCAAAGTGCAGGGCGCCACTTGATCCTAACACGGCATTCGCTGGATCGGAAATAGTGAAAGATCCCCCGTTGTGTTTGTGTCCAGAAGGAGGAGTCGTGCCGCCCTAAAACTAAAAGATCCCCCGTTGAGTATTACAGGTAAAGCTACTTGGCCAAAATGCTCCTACTCCTGTCTCCTAGTACTGGCTCCTCATTTACAAAGAGTTGGTGAGGATGGATAATGTACCTTCGGCGGCGAACGACCGCGAGACACGATGACCGCACGGCGCAGGATGCTCGCCTGCCAGAGCTGACCTCGACGGCCTCCGCCACGGCGCCGCAGGCAGTATGGAAGACCGAAGGAGAGATGGATCAGGGGGATGCCGGGGCTAGGGCATATAACTGCAGAGGCTAAACAGTCTGCGAGGAATTAGTGCACGAGAAGAACGAATCTCTATTGACTATTGCTCTTCCTTCATTTTGATTCTTTTGTTTTTGACCCTTTCTCTTCATTTTTCACTCTTCTAGAAACTGTTTTTTTTCAAACATGCCGCAAAAGTTGACACATTATGAAAAATATTTTCATCATATGCTATTTAATATCATAAATATAAATAATCTTCTGTGTAAATTTATATTTTCATCATATACTATTTAATATCATAAATATAAATAATCTTCTGTGTAAATTTGGTCAAACATACACTTCTTTTTGGCACGGCTCCACTTCTCTCATGAATTTTTTTTCTTTAGCTCCATAAGCAACTCCATTGGTGGCAAAACAACTCCACATATAGAACTCTTTAAAATATGATCTCACAGAACTTCATATAGGCCCCCTAGAGTGAGGTGAAGCCACTCTTTAAAGAAAAATATTAATACCAATGTTCACTTAAGGAAATGAGTAAGTGACCTAATGGAATTGGGTAAATCAAAATATGATATTTTTTTAAGAAAAATCACTTGACAGCAAGCGAATAATAATAAAAAGAATTATCTTTATCACATCCAAATCTGAAAAGGTCCAATTCCAAGTTGTAATGGCCATTTCCCAAGGATGCAAATGAAATATACTCTACGGGCCAAAGGGTTCATCGGTTTGAGCTGAAAGGTCAATTTGTTTTACGCCCCTTCGGAACGCAGAATTTTTCACAAAAACTGTGAAGAAAATTTCACAGAAGTTAATTCAATTTCGTGAAAAAAAACACAGGATTAAGGGAAAAATTCTGCATTCCAGGAGGCATAATTGAAAATGGAGTGTGTTGGTCCACGAAATACTCCTTGGTAGGGATGAAAACGGATGAAATTTTTTCCGTACCGTCTCGTTTCGTTTTCTATATTTTTTCGTCCGTTTCCGTATTTGCGAGATCCCGTTTTCGTATTTGCGGAAGTAGAAAATGGTGTTTTCCGTTCGTTTTCGAGTAATCCCGTTTTAATACGGAATAGACCCGTATTTATCCAGTTTTCAATCTATGCTCAACATATTCAACAATTACATGTCCTTATGTTATGTTAATATAACTACGAATCACCAAATGCGCATGTTATGTTTACATACATAACATGTAAATGAATATTAAACTTTGTAAATATTATTACATGACTTTATATATGTATACTTTGAGAATATTAGATTATGTGATCTTAATTTAATTGTTTCTCTCCATCTGTATTTGTCTGTTTCCGTATGTCCGCATATTCCGATTCCGCTTTCGAACCCGCATTTTCCGAACCCGCTCCTGTTTCCGCTAAAAAATATAGAAACAAAATAGAAATAGAGTTTTTCTGTCCGTTTTCATCCTCCTTGGTGGCCACTTCACGGTCGTTGCAACGTACCATGGCATTAGTACTAGGCATCGTATTGACAATTCCAAAAAGTTTACCACACTATACTATTTTGTGAGCTTGTGCTGTCACGTCAAAATGTTTAGCGAATTGTTTCACAAAACGAGAAATTTATATGAAAAAACTGTCAACAAGCTACAGCCTCCAAGACTGGTTTCATAGAACCTTGACTACTTATGTCATCAGTCTTCACCGCTCACGATCAGCAACACAGGACCACATACGATTATACGAATCCAGGGTCCACACGTACACTTGGGTGACATTTGAATCCACGCAAAATTGTTACTCCAAAATTATCTGAAACTGTAACTTTTGACAATGACAGTAGACAGTTATGCACAGGCAGCTGTAGTATCGAAACAAGGCCTAAAACACTCCCAGACAGTACTACAGGAAATTTTTGAACTGTACCCCAATGTCAACCCGATCCAGAAGCATGCCATACATGGAAGATAGGCATCAGTTGGCAGCTGCCACTAGATGCATATCTGCTGATGAACATGTGTCGCCACTTAATCAACAGAACTCAGACAAGCCAGCAGCCATGTTAAAAAATTCCAACCCAAACACAGGGCAAATAGAGCAGCGCAAACAAGCATGTGAGAGGATACAATATTCACAACCTGGGCAACGGGTGTCCTGTGTAACCGAGCACTCAAGCTACATTACAGATTGGGCATGCGAAGATCCCCAGCCTATACAAGCATCAGGTGCACTGCCTGGACTAATAAAAAGAAACAAGAGGGTGCGCCACAAGGTTAGATACATAGGCTCAGCTTCACTCTCACAATGGTCTCATCACAAGCCTACTCTTACCCTGATCTAGGTATTGTTGGGTCATCTCACTGTGCTATGATTTTAGCCACAAAATTAATAGGATAGGAATGGAACAAATGGTGGAACAGAAAAGGATCTATCCAAGAATGCTGCTTGGTGTTAGTGCTGCTGCCATCACTGGAAGTTGCGCATCGACCCACTTCGTGGTGCATTTCTGCAGGCATAGAACAGAATTCAATGTGATTTAGAAAAAAGAACAGGATTTTTTTGTTGGGGGGGGGGGGGGGGGGGATAAGACATATTGCGCCAGCTTGCAGCAGTCTATAAGACAAACATCAATGCTTTCAAAAGATTGCACTGTATGAAAACAAAGGTTCTTCAAACCAAAGATACAGTTGTTGATGGTACTTCTATTTATCACAATGAATAGGACATTATATCGAGGATCACATGTATTGCAAATCGTTGTGCATGGCATGATAAACATGGAGAACTAAAGACTAAGAGAATATCTCAAAATAAAAGTGAAAGTGTCATGAAATAAAACTAACATCTATGGATAGTGTAAAAATGATATATAGGATACTTACTGCTCAACCTCTTCCAAGATATGTATTAGGCTACCTATTTTAGCTACTTATGATCAAACAGTATCCCAAGCATTGAGCATTTCAATAATGAGAAGCTCAAACTTCTATAAAAAAAATTGTAGCATTCCTGAAAATGTACCTTCCAGGAAGCAGCTGTGAACTGCCAGAGCCTTTCGTACCAAGCCGCTTGGCTCTGATTTCTTGTTCTTTACTGGCACGCATTGCTGCAACTTCTTTCTCCATGGCTGCAACCTCTCGTCTGACCTTTTTAGCCTCCACTTCCATTGCTTTGGTTAAGGTGTCTACTTTCTTTGCTAACATCTGCCAGACAATAGATAAGCAAACTTCATAAGAATCAGTATATAACAAACTATCCACTAAAGTGCACAGATAAGAAAAGAAATGGACACATACCTCAATAGCATCATCTTTATCTTTTAAAATCTGATCCTTTTCATGGCATGTCTTTCTCAAAGAAATTACCTCTTTTTGCAGCATATCATATAGGAAACCAGAAACTGTCTCAGCTGAGTTATTATTTGTGGTTTCGTTACTTTTCTCATCTGCATTGCTGTCTGCAATCTCATTAGTTCTCTCATCCATATCGCCCTTCCAACTATCATTAGTCTCTTTATCTCTAACAGCATCTGTAGATCTGTTGAGTAAATGAGCTCCATTTCCATGGACCTTTCCCCTATCTAGTGACCTAGTTCCGCCATCAAATGACTTCGAAGTGCCTTTAGCATGCTTCAGGACCAAGCTGCCGTTTGACGAAAGAGATGATCTTGAATGAAAAGAAGGAGATCTCCTTGACAATAAGCCATTTGGAGACAACTTTGATATGTTATCTGCTCCACCAAGTGATAACCGACGGGAAGGGCCATTGCTAAAGCTCTTTCCTTCAGTAGGTGGACGACTAGAGCCACTTGGTGGCCCCCTTAGTCCATCTTCTAGTACTTTCAGACGTAACTGATATTTTTCCTGAGTAAGGTGCAGAAGTTTAGCTCATCTGAACTAACTCATTTAACAAATGCTAAATTGCATTATAATATGAAGGCTGTAACAGGTTCCATCTATATGTCAAGCTAGAAAGCTAGTAGGCAAGCAATCAGCAGAACACAGCCTGGCTGTTCAACTGTAACAAACAAGTTATATATACCTTCAGTTGAGCTTCAGATCGTGCTGTACGTTCTGCAACGGCAAGCTTGTCACGAAGCTGTTGCATCTCCCCCTGTAGAAACAAGAAATTATCAAAGGATGGTACCTATCATATGATAATCAAGAAAAGAACCTTGTCCAACAGGTGGTACTTTAGTTTCACCAAAGAATATGCATATTTTTGCATAGTTGAATGCTAACAAAGTACATTGGTAAAGAAAAGGCTAGTTTAACCATCATACCTGCATGAACCTACGCTCTTCAAGCCACTGTTTAACTGGCATCACCTTGTCATTAGAATCTTTCCACTCATTGGCAACAACAGAAGCAACCCTGTTTGCTGTAACTTTTGCACGTGCAAGTTCACGGTCAAGTGTTCTCTTTTCTTCCTAATGAAATCATAAACATAAGCATGAATCAATTGTTCATGTGAAAAGGGTAAAAAAAATTGACACGGATTTAATGGCAAAAGAAGTAACCAATCTAAGGTTAGTTTGTTACATTTATTTCTTGAAATCTGCGCTGGTAATCTCGAACAACATTAGCTGTTGCACCACCTTGAAGAACAGCCTCTTCCAACTCTCTCACAGTTTGGCTAAGCTTTTCAACTTCTGCAATCTTTTGGCGATGCAGCTTGTCTAAGATTTTATTTTCTTCCTGCCAAATCAATCAATCAGGCACTAAACTAATTCAATTGGAATGCCAAGTTATTGTCTTTTCATGATAGAGAATAAACTGCATGCACCCACTTACATGGCAAATCTCAATTTGTTTGATCAACTCCTGGTTCTTGTTTTGCAAATCGTCAACCATAGCAGCTTTTGCCATAGCAATTTGCACGGTCCTCTCTGCTTCTAGCAAAGCTGCCTCCTTTTGTTTTGTTAGACGATCCAAAGCTCTGTTGTCATCCTGGAGCTTTGCAATCTGAAAACAAGGTTTAACTTGTCATACACTTTGTCCGCAGGAAATACGTGACAAATTAGAAAAGGGTAGTTAGATGATCCAGGGTGACTAGAGGCGTGAAATATTTGCAAATGTAACAGAAACCTAAGAAAGGCATCTGCACAAACACAAATAAAGAACTGAAGACTAAGTATTACCTCCTGGCGAGAAAGCTTTAGCTCAGCTTCGAGTGGTGCAAGAATGGCTTCAATTGGTGGCATGTCATCATCTTTCTGGGCTCCATGTACTCTTCGCAAAGTTGCTTCTGCTGCAAACTGGGCAGCCAATGCAGCTTTTTTCTCATCATTTATCTTTTTAACTTCAAGATTCTGCAGGTATTTTTCTGGGCTTGGTTAACCTCAACCAATCAATAGAGGAAACAAGCAAAAAGTAAGGACAAGCTGTGGTACTTTGCTTTCGAGGAGAGATTCTGTCAGATTGAGTTTCTCAGCCATCTTCTCCAATTCATCTGTAAGCTGCCGCCAAAATACAATCACATTAGATATAAAAGGGAGTTATTTGCATCCATGTTTCCTTTTTTTAATTTTTACTAAAAAAGTACATATAGCAAGTAATTCAGCAGCATATTTCTTTTAAAGTGAAGGAATTTAGAACCCATATGAGCTGGAACACTTCATCAGTTATTTCATTTCTTGAATGTGCCATTCTTCCAGTGACCCAAGTGCAAAAGCACAAAATAAGTATATTTCATCATGAAGTAAATTTTGACTACTGTCCTGACTCCTGACAATCACTTTGTTCTTAGCTACAAAATAATACTTGAAAACATCACTCCATTAAACAAAATTCAATCATAGACTCAGTCTCTCCCAGAAAAGCAACCTTGTGCGTCAAGATCATTAAACAAAACTATCAATAATTATGAATAGCACACCTTAGAAAAACATACAACTCACTTTCTTTGGCATGAAAGCAGCGTACTGCATGTACCTCACGGCAAAATTACTTCTAATTGGACTTATCACCATCGAACCATGAGAGGTAACCAAATTCTGGTGTTAAATATAATTTTGTCACTTCAGTTAAAGCACACAGACTAATTTAAAAGAGGCATTACGTTGGTTAATTAATTAATAACAGGTGGCAACAGAATATGTAAACTTCAAAAACAGCCAACAAGCATGTGGATTTTAAACCTTGTATTGGTAATACTGTGAAGGGTACCTGTACATATGCTATTACTGAGTTGATTAGACACATCAGAATCATAAATGAAGCGAAACCAAGCTCCACAAAATATATTTGGGGATCTAAGAATATCGTGGAAATATGATGATGCAGCAGAATGTATACATGCCAAGTGTTCTCTTGGTATCAGGTTAGTTAAAAAAAAATGTACGAGCTCAGAAGAGGACCATGGTAGTTTGAGGCTGAAGAAACCATAGTAGAATCTTAAAAATATCTTAGAAGCAAATGGTTATGAGTTGTAACAACTGTTAAAAAAGATACAAGCCCTCTTAGGAAAAGATACAAGCACTAGATCACTGTACCATGGCCCATGGGGCCATGACAAACAGGCTCTACAAGATTCTGAGCCAATGTTTCCTTAACAGAATTTGGCTGGGTTGACCAGATTTGGCAAGTATCTGTTTTTCTACATAAATTCGACAAGGTTCCCTTGCCAAGTGAAACCTTAGTCTATTGTCTTGCCAATGTTTGGACAACCTATGGGTTTATTGGTGACAAACTTCTTGCAATGCTAAATTCCGTAAGGTTTGGTGGGCCATATTTTGCTTCAAACCAAATATCCCATAAAAATCCCAAAAGGGTACCAAGGGCACATGGCAGAAAGCCAATGCTGCAGGTAACAAATTAGCTCCAGAATGTAGGAAAATGAAGAAAACAGTTAACATGATCCAACATTGTCTGGGAACAAATTAAATTTATGAATTTTCTGTAGGAAAATTACTTTGGGCAGCCTTAAAAGCACGGGGTCTTGACAAAACAAGTTTTCTGAAGCAAATAACAAAAGAAAAGAAAAAAAAGATGGAGGAAAGGAATAATCATATCATTGCCTCAAGACTGGCAAGAAATTTCTATCCTGCAGTTACATAAGTTAGGTCAAAAGTCAAAGCTACCAAACTAAGACAATCCACTGTTGCTAAATGCCAAAACACGTCCAAGTCTTTGGACTCAAACTACAGTCGGGCACACCTATTTTTGTTTTTATCTTTTTCTTCTTTTGAGGAATCTGGTCAAACCTAGCTCACTCGCTCACCACAAGCTTGGCTATTTTCCACAATCAACATCACTTCGAGATGCAACCCGAAGGGAATAGACACCACTAAAATAGCAACAGACGATTCTTCCTTTTTTCTCTCAATCAAACTCCTTTTGAGGGGCATTTCTCTCCCTCTCTCTCAAGGGATTTGAAGACTATATTATCCACATAGTAGCACGATAGATAGATTGTACTACTAGAAAGCAATTGGGGATTACCTCCTCGACGGCCTTCTCCCGCGCCCTCTCCGACAGGCGCAGCGCGCGTATCTCCGTCTGCGCCTCCCCAAGCTCCCTCTCTTTGTCTGACACCAGCAAAAAAAAAAAACCACACACAAATAAACACCCCTCCACGACAAAACCCTAGAAACCGCTGCAGTGAGGAAAAACAAAGCACGAACTGAAGAGACACAGGCCATGAAACCGACCCCTGAGCTCGTTCTCGAGGCGGGTGAGCTCGACCCTGACGGGATCCGAGCCGTGCATCAGCGCGATGAACTCGTCGGCGTCGAGGCTGGCCCGCACGGGCCCCCTCCGGCGCGCGGGGCCCCTGGGCGCCGCCGCATTCCCGTCTTCGCCGCCGTCGGTCATACCAGATCTGAGCCCCCGGCACCGTGCCCCAGCTCCCCAACCCGCCGGCCTCGGGGACACCGGCACTGCGCCTCCTGCGCCGAAATCGAGCAAAGGGTTTCCGCCCGCTCCCCGGCCCCGCCGGATCAGGGAAACCCTAGCTCGGCGCCCGCTCCTCCGCCCGCGTCACTATGCCCGCCCCGCGGCTGTGTGCGAGAGTGCGTGTTGGTCTAGCAGTAGCAGCTGCGGTTGCGGTTGTCTTGTGCAGCTGTTAAGTGGCGGGTTTAAAAAAAACTCGGGTGGGGAAGGGGGGAAGGGACGGGACGGGTGGTGCTTTTTGGATTTATCTTAAGAAGAAGAGAGTAGGGATTAGGGATTAGACAGCGATTAGGTCCTAGCTAATCAGTAATCACGAGTTCACGACAGGCATTCAAATTGTTATATGCTAGCAGATGTTGTAATCGAGTTGCTCATACTTTAGCAAAACAAGTGTCAGAGGACACTAGGTTGGGTGAGTGGCAGCATGCCCCTTCCTGTGTCGATGGCCTGTTGACTGTGGATGGTAATCCTGATGAACCTTGAATGAATGAAAGAATTGAGGCTACCGGCAGCGCTGCACGCTAAACTGAATGCAACGCCAAATGTAGCGTTGGAACGCACGCACCGGTGAACGCTATCACGTCCCCGACCGCTGCGTTTGCTACAGTAACACGCCACCGGTAGCATTCGTGCGTGAGCGTCTGTAAAAGGGAATGAGGAGAGAGAAAGAAAGAGATGAGAGAGGAGGGAGGAGAGAGAAAGAGAAAAGAGAGAGAGGATATGAGATGGTTGTCGATATAGATTTAATATAGAGTAAATATGGGTGCGGGAGGAGTTGATTTAGAGGTGAGAATCCTATATGACTAAGACGAAATATTCCTTTAGAGGTGTGTTTAGAGAGTGGTGCGGTGCGGATAGCCTGAGTCGCAAAAAAAAAAGTTCATGATAGGCACATTTCGACGACCCATTTTTTTGTCTGTGATGCTCCTACTCTCTAGGCGGCAGCTTTATGTCCGGCCCGAATTTTTTTACTGTCGCTTCAAACATACACGCGGGTTTAAAAGCACGCTTTGAATCTTTGATAGTTGGAGTACCTCCAATAGTTTTTTTAAAAAAAATAGTCGGTAATGAATTTTAGCAGTGGCACTAAGGCAGAGCTAAAAGGTTCCGAATTAATTTGGATCAGGAACTCTGAATTACTTTTTATTCTTCTTACATCTTTTCACCCTGAGATTGTATATAGATGGCATATTTCCACGTGATCGGATCGATTTTTCCGAGTGCAGAAAGATTAAGAGTCGAGGTAGAGAGTTATTGGAGAGCGATTTTTTTTCAATCTGGCTAAAAATCTAGATTAGGAGTGGGTTTTGAAAACTCCTAGATATGCTCTTACTATGTGTCATTACTTTTTCAAATAAATTTAAATAAGATTTGGAAATGTATAAGCCTACTCTGTTGCACTTTTTACAGCATTGCGGCTGCAGTTGTTTACTGTACCATGAACTAGAAGCAAGCAGACCTTATAGCGTATAGCTAAATGATAGATGTACTAATATTGATATCATTTGTACGAGAATTGAAATTCTCAATCTCCAAGGCTAAGCCCTTGTTTAGTTCCCCCAATTCTCCCCAAATTCCACTATGTAAAAAGAAGATTCCCCGTCACATCAAAATGTCGGCAAATGCATGGAGTACTAAATGTTGATGAAATCAAAAACTAATTGCACAGTTTTGTTATACTTTGCGAGACGAACATTTTAAGCCTAGTTAGTCAAAATTTAGATAATTTTTACCAAATACAAACGAAATGCTACAGGAATTCTGATACAGTGTTTTTCTCCCCTATTCCGTGAACTAAACGAGGCCTAATCTAAATCCATCGTATCATAATATTTTTATACGAACCGGACGCAGTTGATTGAATTGGTGGAACTTGTTTGATAAATTCACATTTTGAAGTGGAAAACTACGGATCATCCACCACACCAGATCGGATGGCGCTAAAATAGGAGATATGTAAAAGCACTTAGAAGTACCACATAGATGGAGATACTGAAAACTCGAGTTTGGTTTTGGTGAATTGATGGAACCCTAAGTGCTAACCTAGTTTATCAAAGCGATCATGAGATAGGTAGCACTATTCTAAATGGTGGAGCAATGGTGAAGATCATGATGATGTTGTGACCATGGTGATGATCAAGTGCTTGGACTTGGAAAAGAAGAAAGAGAAAAATAAAAAGCTCAAGGCAAAGGTGAAATTTGATAGGAGCTTTTTGTTGGGTAATCGAGACACTTAGCGAGTGTGATCACATTTAGGACAGATAGCCGTACTACTAAGAGAGGTGAAACTCGTATCGAAATGCGGTAATCAAAGTACCACTAGATGCTCTAACTCATTGCATATGTATTTAAATTCTAGTGAGTACTAACACCCTTGAAAATATTTATGAAAATATGCTAACACACATGCACAAAGTGATACACTTGGTGGTTGTCATATTTGAGCAAGGGTGGAGAAGTTGGCTAAGAAACGAAGGCAAAAAGAGGTCACTAGAAGTGACCGGACGCAGATCGCGAAGGGGCCTGCGCGTTCGGTCATGTGTTCCAGAGAGGGCGTGGTCTCGGTCAAGTGACCGGACGCTGGCGCGAAGAAGTGACCTGACACTTTGAGGCTGCATCCGATCGATGGTTACGTATGCTGATGTCTTGGTGCGAGGAGCGGTGTCTTGGTGCGAGGAGTGACAGTGACACGTGGCAGGCGATGAGGGACCGGACTCTGGTGCTGCATCCGATCTTCTCTCACCTGATGCGTTCGGTCACAAAACTGAGGCTCGTGGAGCTCTCTGGAAATAACTGGACTCTGAAACTCGGGCGTCAGGTCATGGAAGAGAGGTGTGTCCGGTCAGGTGTTGGCTACGCGCGCGCGGGCATGATCTAACGTGGCATGACAGCGTCAGGTCGGTAAGCCGTGCGTCCGGTCATCTTGTGACTGATGGCGCGCAGAGCTAGCCGTTGGAGATCGGACAGCCGAGGATTAAAAGCGGGATGTGTGGCTGTATCCGGTGAACCGAACGCTAGCTGGGTGCGTTCGGTCACCCTGACTAGTGCGTTCGGTCACGACACAGTAGGCTGCAGTGTTGAGCCTAACAGCTCCATCTCGTGAGAGGGCTTATAAATAGCCCTTGGCCGGTCAAGCTCACTCTCTTGGCCATTTGCACTAACATAGCAACCTTGTGAGTTTAGCCAAAGCTCTTCCACTCATCTCCATCAATGATACATCATCTTTGTGAGATTGGGAGTGAATCCAAGTGCATTGCTTGAGTGATTGTATTTAGAGGCACTTGGTGTTTATGTTTCGCTACGGGTTTAGCTTATTACTCTTGGTAGTTGCCGCCACCTAGACGGCTTGGTGTAGTGAGGATTGTTGAGCGGAGGAAGATGCTTGTCTTCGGCTCCGATCATGGTGATTGTGAGGGGTTCTTGACCTTTTTTTGGTGAAGAGCCAAAAGGTACTCTAGTGGATTGCTCGTGGTTTATATGATCCTAATCTTGTGTTGGTTATGCGGCACCCTTTTGAGGATTTGGCGTGTGATGCCAATTAGTGCGTGAACCTCCAAGTGAGCGAATTGTCACAATGAGGACTAGCTTGCCAGCAAGCAAGTGAACCTTAAAAAATCTTGTGTCACCTTGTCTAAGGATTTCATTAGTTATCTTGTGATTGATTGATGGGTTCCCTTGGTGATTGGCTTATTCCTCTACACGGTGGTATAACCTTCCATCCCTCTAGTGTATTTACTTTCCTAATATAGCTTGGCCCTCTAGTGTTGTTAGTTTTGAGGGCAAGCAAGTATCGGTCTAGTTTGGTTAGTGAGGCTCTTTAGTTAGTCTTTGAGAGCTCACTAACTTAGAGTAGTGACATAGCCCTTGTGTGCTTAGAGACAATATCAATTAGAATTGTGGTAGGTGGATTGTATTTTAGTAGGCTAACGCAACATTCGCTTCACCTCATATTTGTCTAACCACTTTGTTTAGTGTTGTTGTAGAAATTTTTATAGACTATTCACCCCCTTTAGCCATTAGGACCTTTCAAGTGGTATCGAAGTTGTAGTCACCGTAATTTGAGGCTTAACAACCTTCGGTGTCAAAATGGCTCAAATCAACAACACTAAGAAGCCACCCCAATTTGATGGCACCAATTATCCTTATTGGAAGGCTAAGATGACATCATATATCAAGTCAATTAATAGAAAGGATTAGAAGGTGATGGAGACCAAGATTGAGATAGAGGAACCGGAGAATCCCACCACGGCCGAAGAAGTACTTCTCCAAAACAATAGCATTGCTCTTAGTGCTATTCATGATGCTATTGAAGAGAGGACATTTGAGCAAATCAAGAACATTAAGATAGCTCAAGGGGCTTGAAGAAATTAGAGGAATCATTTGAGGGCACTAAGGCAATAAAGGGTGCAAAGGCATACATTCTCAAGGAGAAATTTGTTAGCTTCAAGATAAAGGAAGATGAGAATGTGCTGGACATGTTCTATCGAATGGAGGTGCTTGTCAATGATCTCAAAGCACTTGGTGAGAATGTGGAGAACAAGGATTTCTCTCATAAGTACTTGAAATGCTTACCTACAAGATTTGACATGTTGGTCACCTTGCTAGTGAGGACCGATTTAGACACAATGACAACAAACCAAATATTGGGAGATATCATGACCGATGATACTTATAGATATGATAATAAGAAGGAAGAAAAGAACAAGGAGAAGAAAGATGAGAAGAAGGATGAGAAGAAGAAGAGTGCGGCATTCAAAGCCACATCATCATCAAAGGGCAAGGCCAGACAAGACACACTAAGTGAAGATGATGATTCAAGCTTTAATGATATGGATGATGAGAAGATGACTCTCTTTATGAAGAGATTTGGCAAGTTTATGGTGAAGAAAGGCTACTTCATCCAAGAACAAGGAAGAGTCAAGAAGGTGCTTCAAGTGTGAAAGCAAGGATCATCTTATTACTCAATGCCCATACAATAGCGATAATGATGATGATGACAAGAAGAAAGAGAAGAAGGATAAGAAGGAAAAGAAAGAGAAGAAGGATAAGATGACCTTCAAGAAGAAGAAGGGTGATTTATATGTGATCACTTGGGATAGTGATGCTTTCTCAAGTGATGATGATGATAATGATGATGATAAGACCACCAAGAAGAAGGCTCTTTCAAGCATTGCCATTCAAGAGAAGCCTTCTGTAACAGAACCGACCAAATTATAAGAGCACAAGTACAAAAACAAGCACCGAAGCGCTCAAATTTTCGAACTTGAGCCCATATAATCCCGGTAGTCAATTGAAACCACGAAAGATTTCAAACCAACTTGCTTACAACCAAGATCGCATCATTCAACATACAACATCATACGTTACATTTCGCAAGTAGTTCCGAAATAAGTTTACACACACGGAGTCGCAGTTATTACAAACCAAGTTTATAAAGTAGCGGAAGCAAATACACGCCAGTTGTTTAACTACTGCCAGTCTTGTTGATCAACAGCCCGCAAAAGCATCAGGAAAGTACATAAAAGATGATCACGCCCAAGTGATCTAGTCTTCATCACCCGTAGGGTGGAGATAATTTTTGCAGAAGCCTTGGTAGAGCATATCATCTGCAACAGGAGGGAATAAACCCTGAGTACTAGAATGTACTCAGCTAGACTTACCCGTCAAAAACTAGAAATAAGATGACACCAAGGATTATGCAAGGCTTACATAAGAGGCTAGCTGACATCACATTTTTGCATAAAGGCATTAGTAATTTAAACTCTTATAACCTGTACTAGCAGTTATTTTTAGCATTTACCTGTCATCTATCTTAGCACCTGTACTAAACATGCACTTGATTATAATCAAACAATTATCATCATTATATCCAGAGCAGGTATGAATTGTGGCAACATTGTATCATTCTCTTAACCACCAGTTCATTTAATGAGATCTACGTTGCCGCTGCTCAAGTCAAGTGCTCACTAACCAGGAGCGACGGCGATTCGAATCGAATTCCTATCCAGCTGGAGGGGTATTTCTAACACTCACCGAGTCACGCCTGGCGAGGGCTGCTCAGGTCATCTTTTGTATAGTTTAGGAATCGTGGGCCCGAATAATGTCGCGTCCCTAAGGGCGACACTCTGCCAGGTGCTAGGGACTCTAACCCCCCCTTGGTCTCACGCCAATGTCCCCAAGCACATCATTTCTCTCCTCCAAGATGCAACCTACCATTCGATTCCCGCCCTGAACCATACTACTCGACTTCGCGGTCGGAACGGCTTATCCGGCCAACTAAGTGTTAGACTGCGTTCAACATGACTCAAGGACATACAGCGAATCGGTCCTTAAACGACTCAGACGGGCATAGCTCCACACCCAAGACGTGTAGTGTCTTACGGCTATACTATCGAACTCCCGCCCGGTCTCAATTTCATTTTTAAAGCATGTTTCCATCCACGATAGCCATAAAGCCACTCGTGACTCCTTCCTACATCTCGCGGATGACCGGAAATCACCCGACTTCTACCATACTAAGCAGGGCTAAGCATAGACACGTGCCTAAACCTAATATAGGAGTAAGTACGATATCTGGACGAGGACAGGTATAATGCAACAATTGTTTTCATACAACTCCTACAACTTAATGCAGTAAATAATTAAAAGTACTCAAGATTAATTTATAAAATAGTAGGTTCAGCATGCACCGGGGCTTGCCTTTCAGAAAGGTCGAAGGCCGGTGGTCAGGACACTCAGGCAAGTCTTCAGCGGCGTCTCCTCCGCCGACTGGTTCTGCTGGCTCCTCCGGCTGGTCCTGGACCTCCTCCGGTATCGCTGGCTCGAACTCGAGGATTGTTACCCCCTCCGGAACACCTATTACATGAATGCACAATAAATATCATGGATGCATAAAGGTGCAACATGCTCGGAATGAAATGCATTTCAGCAGTAAGAGTACTCTATTCCAGTCACTTCACCATTACGTGCAAATCTCTTCTCCGGTGGAGAAGTACTTACCTAATCTACTCAACCTAAGGTATAGCTGTTCATCTTCGGTTAAGGCCCTAACACCTAACAAACACAAGAGTGACATTATTTAGGTTAGCACATCCAACCCAAAATAGCACAGTAAGATATTCTGGACAGCAGCTACTTGTTTCTAACATAACTGGAGATTCCCAACTCTAAAAGATATGATCTAAGACAATCTGGAAAGCTTATGAAATGCACCACAAATTATTTACAGACCACAACACTTAATTTCAAAGTTTACCTAGTCGAAATTCTAAAGTTCCAGAATCTGTCCTCCCAAAACAGAGAGAAGCCAATTCTGGACTGTCACTTAAAACAGCAATAACTCCTAAACTACTAAGCCAAATGCTCCCAAATTTTGACACAAGCTAGTTTATCAAGTTTACTACAACTTTGGTATTCACAAGTTTTCTAGCAAACACTTTTATTAAGGGTTAAACCCAAAGATACTACCAGCTGTCCAGAAACCCTAGAATTGCAAAGATTAAATATTTATTTATGTGGCAAACCTCCCATAAGACCAAACTAATATTACCAAAAGTTCACATAGGTCACAAAAACACCAGAAAGTAAGGTTGGCCCACCTAAAATATTTATTTATACCCATTTCTTAATTTACTTAAGTAATTAAGTAAAATTTTAAACATATATGTAAACTGCTCCTAAAATTCTACAAAAATTACATGATACTCTAGGAACCAAAAAGAGACCACTGTAAAAATTTGAACTAAATTTATTTACAGAAACTCCCTAAACAAAATTCACAAGCCCAAAAGGCTGATTTTTGTATAATTAACAAATCATATTAAAACGTGTCAAACAACAGATTTTCTATTTTTGTTAGACACTTTAAGGTACCAAGACATTCTCCAAAAATTTATAAGAACATTGCACATATAGAAAAATTACAAAAATTTATTTAAGTATTTCCTAAAATAACAAGATAGCATTATAACTTGAAAAGTACTTAAGCACTACTACCCAAATTTTTACCAGAGCTAGAGCAAGTATAAATTAGCCTACCCACCAAAATTCATAATTTTTGGAACACTGAAACTCAAGATATGATTTAAACAAGTTTGCATGTAATTTAAAACACATTTCAAAGACCTATTTAAATCTCCCAGAAACTAAACATCACATAAGCATTTGATATTTTTTCTAGATCCTACACTTTATTTGGAACCCAACAAAATTTGGATCACAATTTTTGGATCTACCAAACCCTAGATATGAAAATCACAAACATTATTCAAATCTGTGAAATAATAAACAAACTGAAATTTCAAACAAATCAAAAAGGACACTGGGCCGGCTCAACACGCCCGCACGGCCCAGATCTCACGCGCAGCCCACTTCTCCGTGCGCGGCCCGCGACGGCCTCCCGCCCACGCCCGCGTTCTGACGAGAAGGGCCCACCGGTCAGCGAGACAGGGCAGGGGGAAGAGCGGTCGACGGTGAACTCGTCGCCGGTGGCAACTCCGGCGAGACCAAGGGCACAGGCATGTTCGCCTCTCCCTTGCGCACCTAGGGGTGCCACTAATTGGAGCAATGGCTGCGGCTATGGGGGGATGGTGGCGGGCATGGCGGACCGGCGAGGCGGTGGTGGTGCTCCTCGCCGGCGGTGACCTCGGGACCCTCTCCTAGACCCATGGTGAGCATCCCCGTACTACCCCGGTCCTAATGCACCTACTAGCGCTCGCAGTGGAAGCACCGAAGACCCCAGCCACGGTGAGCCGCCACGCGGGAGAATGCCGACGAGGTCTGGCGGTGGCGGAACTGGCGATTCGTCCTTACCGAGATGCGTCTGAGGGCAGGGACGGGACGAGTGGGTAGAGGGGCTCAAGGTGTAGCTATTGGCCGGACTTGAGGCGCGGTGGTGCGGTGGAAAACGCGCGCGAGCTCGTCGGAGCAAGAGCGGCAATGGCGGCTCGGTTCTCTCCGCTTGAGCGTGGAGAGAGCGAGAGAGGAGACAGAGGCGCGAGTGTGGAGGAGGGCGGCGTCGTGGCGCCCTTGAAGCCCTCGCGGCCTGACTGGTGGGGCCCCAGCTGGCGTACGGTCGCCACCGCGCGCCCACGTGGCAGCACGGCCCTGCGGCCAGTCGGCCATGACGTTTACTGAACGTCGTGTTTTGACTAAATCGGTGTCCAAGGCTTAGACTGACAGAGGGATTTTGGCGCCGATTATCTCCTAAACCAGCTCAAGTTAGCAGAAGATGATAATACCAAAATGGTAGAGCTACATGAGGACTACAACTTTGTCAATTGGCTCAAGGACTGGTTCGGCATGGTTTGTGAGTTACAAGTTGCCAAAGTGAGGTACAGTGAAACGGTTTTCAGCTTCACACTTAGCCAAAATTGCTAAGTCCCAAAACAGCCTCTAACACTGACTTGTGGGCCATTTTTGAGCATGTTCTGATCATTTTTATGAGATGGCCATATTAGAACTTTTGTTCCTTATGAAATTCTCTACAACTTTGCTTAAGGGTGCTCCTCAATGCAAGGTCTCTAAGCTAGACTTTTTAATGGGTCAAACTAGAGCATCCTAGGGCTAAATGCTGGTCAACTACACCTTGGAGGGCATTTTGGTGATTTTGGTCAACATGAACCTTGCTCCATTAGTGACCCTAAGTATAACTAAGGTGCTGTGAGATATAATTAGCTACTCTACCCTTTAGTTACACCAACTCCATAGTGTCACATGATGTGAGTCAAACAAAACTTTAAAAACAAATCACATTTGTTGCAACCACATGAATTAACATGAAATGATACATGCTTATGCTCATGCAATGCAATGCAATTATGGAGCTAAACACCTAAGGTGTTACAGCCCTCCCCCCTTATAAAAATCTCGTCCCGAGATTTGGAAAGCGTACCATTTTTCATAGAATTCCTTATAGCCATCCCGCAAATAGTCTTTCCGTTCCCATGTAGCGTCACTTTCACTACCCTGATTACTCCACATCACTTTATACCACTTAACCACCTTGCTTCTAGTTATTCGTTCCTGAGTATCTATCACCCGGATTGGCTTTTCTTCGTAAGTTAAATCAGACTCAAGCCTGATATCACCTAACGGAACTCTTTCCTCAGGGACTCGAAGACACTTTTTGAGCTGAGATACATGGAAGACGTTGAATATGGCACTCATTTCAGGAGGTAGTTGGATTTTGTACGCAACAGCACCACTCTTACCTATGATCTGGAAAGGACCCACGTATCTTGGCGCAAGTTTCCGCTTAACACCAAAACGTTGGACACTCTTCATTGGAGAAACTTTCAGATACACGAAGTCTCCAACTTCAAACTCGAGTGGTTTTCTACGACGATCAGCTTAACTTTTCTGTCTAGCTTGGGCTGTAGCCATATGTTTTTGGATGGTACGGACTTGTTCCTCCGCTTCCTCAACAAAAGCAATATCATAAAATCTCCTCTCACCAGCTTCTATCCAATTTAGTGGGGTTCTACACTTACGACCGTACAAAGCTTCAAATAGGGCCATCTTAATACTCTCTTGGTAACTATTATTGTACGAGAATTCGGCTAGAGGTAACCATTTTTCCCAAGAACCCTTGGATGAAATGACACATGCCCGCAACAGATCTTCCAAGATTTGGTTAACCCGTTCCGTCTGACCAGACGTCTGGGGGTGATAAGCAGAGCTTCTCACTAACTTGGTTCCCAGAAGGTGATGCAAGTGCTCCCAAAAGCGAGCAGTGAACTGGGGACCACGGTCAGATATGATAGCACGAGGTATCCCATGGAGTCGGACTATCTGATTGAAGTACAACTCAGCATAGTCAGTAGGACGATAGTCTACTCGAACAGGAATGAAGTGAGCCGACTTGGTTAGGCGGTCCACAATTACCCAGATGGAGTTATGATTTTTGATAGTAGGAGGAAGTCCGACAATGAAATCCATACTTATCTCTTCCCATTTCCAACCTGGGATAGAAAGTGGTTGAAGCAACCCAGCTTTCATATGCACCGCTTTAACTCTACAGCAGGTGTCACACCTAGCCACATATGAAGCTATCTCCTTCCGCATCTTGGTCTACCAATAGTATGTCTTTAAATCATAATACATCTTATTGCTACCAGGATGGATGGACAACTTAGAGGAGTGTGCTTCAGACATAATATCATTTCTAAGCTCTCGGTCCTTAGGCACAACTAACCTATCCTTGAACCATAGTACACCCTCTTCATCTACCCTGAACTATGTAGTTTCTTGCTCTTTCATCTTACGCTTGATGTGGAATATACTAGTGTCCGTCTTTTGGAGCTCAATAATTCTGCTTTTGAGAGTACAACTGACAGTGATGTTGTATAAGACTGCTGGATGTAGAAGGCGAGATCGATGAAAATCAGTTTCAACTAGGGAATGGCAATAAGACTTACGGCTTAAAGCATTCACAACCACATTTGCCTTGCCAGGATGATAGTGCACTTGAAGGTTATAATCCTTAATCAACTCGAGCCATCTTCTTTGACGCATATTTAACTCGGGTTGGGTGAAGATGTATTTGAGGCTTTTGTGGTCTGTGTAGATATTGCAGACATTGCCCAGCAGATAATGCCGCCATACTTTCAAAACATGAACTACTGCGACCAGTTCTAAGTCATGCGTTGGATAATTCACCTCATGTTTCCGAAGTTGTCGAGAGGTATATGCAATCACTCGGCCTTCCTGCATCAGAACACCTCCCAAACCTATGCCTGAGGCATCACAATAAACATCAAATGGTTTCTCGATATCCGGTTGTGCCAAAACCAGAGCTAAGGTTAGGAGGGTTCGCAGTTAGTGAAAAGCCGCATCACACTCAGGAGTCCAGACAAACCTGGTGTCTTTTTGTAACAACCGAGTCATTGGCTTGGCTATTTTGGAGAAATCTGGGATGAAGCGACGATAATAGCCAGCCAAACTAAGAAAACTTCGAACCTCGTGAACCGAGATAGGAGCCTTCCAGTTCAGTACTTCTTGTACCATGGCGGGGTCCACCATAATTCCTCCATCGGACAACACATGCCCAAGGAAAGGTACTTCTCGAAGCCAGAATTCGCACTTACTGAACTTTGCATATAGTTGATGTTCATGCAGTCTTGTGAGGACTATACGTAGATGTTCAGCGTGATCTTCCACATTTACAGAATATATCAGGATGTCATCAATGAATACCACCACAAACTTGCCCAATTCGGGCATAAACACCGAATTCATCAAGTACATAAAGTGTGCGGGGGCGTTGGTCAAGCCGAAGGACATAACAAGATACTCATAAAGACCATATCTGGTAGAGAAGGCGGTTTTTGGAACATCTTCAGGACGGATTTTAATTTGATGATAGCCAGATCTTAGATCAATCTTGGAGAAGACTTTAGCTTTAGACAACTGATCGAACAAGATGTCGATGCGCGGTAGAGGGTACTTATTTTTGACAGTGACTGCATTGAGAGGTCTATAATCAACGCACATTCGTAATGACTGATCCTTCTTCTTTACAAAGATAGCAGGACATCCCCACGGCGACGAACTAGGACGAATCAACCCCTTCTTCAAAAGTTCATTTAATTGCACCTTAAGTTCAGCTAGTTCATTCAGAGGCATCCTATAGGGTCTCCTAGAGATGGGCACCGTGCCAGGCAACAACTCAATTTTAAATTCCACATCCCGATCCGGAGGAAGTCCCGGCAATTCATCGGGAAAAACATCTGGAAACTCATTCACTACAGGAATTTCAGCCAACGCCTTTGCTTGCACAGCATGAACTTCCCCAGACAAATCAACTTTTCTAGGGAGTTGTACCAGAAAACCCTTTTGATCTGTAGGATCTCTGAGCATAACTACCCGAGTGGATGTATCAATGAGTACCCCATTCTGACTCATCCAATTCATGCCCAGAATAACATCTATGCCTAAACCCGGCAAAACCCCCAAGGCAAGCGAGTACTTTCGCCCTTCTATCTCAAGCTCAAGATTCACCACTACTTTATTTGTGGAAATATTCTCACTTGCTGCGCTAATACAATAACCCCTACCTTCAACAGTATGCAATTTGTGTGCAAACTCCGATGCAAACTTAGGACTGATAAAGGAATGCGAAGCACCTGAATCAAAAAGTACCACTGCAGGATGTTGGTCAATTAGGAACTTACCAGCAGTGACAACCTCACCATATGGGATTTCCTCAATACTGTTATAATGAGCATGCCCTTGACGGCCACCTTGGTTGACATTCTTCTTAGGGTAAGGACAGTTCCTGGACCAATGGCCTGGCTAGTTGCAGTTCCAGCAAGGCATGTTGCTAGGAGGAACACTGGAGCTGCCTTGGCCCGAATTACCCTTTGGCAGAGCCAGTGTATATGCCTTGCGAAACCCAGTCTTCACTGGCGCCTTCTTTTGCGGAGGACGAAACTTAGCACTTATGGCAGGAGGACGAGGAGGAGCCCTCGGGGCAGCTGGAGCTCGAGACTATGAAGCACCTGCCTCAAGTGCCCTCTTGTGGCTCTTAGAAGCAGCATAGATAGAGTTATTGTTCTCTTGAGTCAGAGCATCACTGATAAATTCATTGAAGGTAGTGCACTTGCTAGTGCCCATAGTCTTCATCAGCTTTGGGCCGAGGCCTCTTTTAAAGCTAGCAATTTTCTTGGCGTCGGTGTCCACAAACTCCGTGGCATACCTTGCCAGGTTGTTGCCCTGCGACAGCCTCATAAATTCTATGTGCTTGATAGCCATAAGACCTGGAGGAATATAGTTCCCACGGAATGCGGCCTTGAACTGGTCCCAAGCAATCGGGACATTTGCAGGCAGTGTGGAACGATAGTGGCTCCACCAAATACCCGCTGGACCATGTAGTTGGTGAGAAGCATATTCAGTTTTCAGCTCATCGGTCAAGCGAAGCAGACGAAACTTTTGTTCAATAGTGTTCAACCACTCATCGGCTTGTAGTGGTTCCTCTGCCTCCTTAAAGAGCGGGGGCTTAGTATCAAGAAAGTCCTTGAAATCACTGTACTGATTGGGTTTTGGGCCCTGGCGGCCATGACGAGCCTCCCGGTTGGCAAGCTAGCGCATAGCATCTGCCAGCATGCGCTGCCCTTCGACCACGGTCTGCATCAAATCAGCCGGGGTAGGTGGTGGCGGAGGGGGTGGCTGTTCCTCATCCTCATTGCCACGACCCCGACGGAGATTGTACGACATCTGCAAAATGCATAGCCAATGAGCACTGACGATGTGGGAAATTTGTAGACGAATTATTGTAAATATGTCAAACTGACTTCATGAAATAGACTTCTCAAAATACTCATGGCACAATAATTCATCACAACCGCACAATCCATTCAAGCGGATCAATTGGCGCAATCATGCGAGGGAATCCAACAAGATGTACTTTGATAAAGGCCCACTCATAAGGAGCACAGTAGTTACTGAACCGTTTACGTTAATATCTACGTGATTTTTGACCTTTCGCCCGGTACTTGGATTCGATCTTAAAATTTTTAGTTGACTGAGAAAGGCTACTTCAAACTGACCACAAAGAGACTTCTCAACGGTAGAGTTCCATGGTGGATCATGACTAGCCACCTCGATACCAGCGCGTGCCAAGCAGCACAACCTTATGTCACGCGCCATAGGAGGCCCTCGGTTTCGTCGCGGCACCGAAGAGTGCTAATCGTGACACCATCATCGAACGTAACACAATAAGACATCCAATTGCGATCGAAATTAACAGGTTTCAATAAACATCTGGGAAACATAGGGTTCGACCTTACATCCCAAAAGTCAAGTTATTACAAAGCTTCACTCCAACACAGGGAGGGCACAAAAGACGATTCTAACATCGTAGCTACGCGATGACTACTCTAAGCATCGTCCTCAGAGTCGGTGTCAAGGATCTCCCCGCCATCCTCGTCGCTAACAGGCTCTAACTCCTCGTCTTCTTCCTCTTCTTCTGGCTCTTCTTCTGGTGCTTCTTCTGGTGCTTCTTCTGGTGTGGCATCTTGGGGCCCATTGACCTCCACTTCATCATCATTTTCAGCCATGAAGATTCCTGAACTCATGTCATCATCTACATTGATATTTCGAGGCAGCAGAGGATTTAGCTGGTTGTTCAGGCGGTGCACTTCTTCATGAAGATTGTCATTGTATTCTTCAGCATTCTCCAACTGTTGTTCGAGCTCAAACTGACAAGCTCTCAGAACGTTCTCCTCGTGCCAGGCTTCATCCCTCTGATTCATGACATGGACCAGCATGCGTTAACAGTTGTGATGTGCTACTGTCAATCTTTGGACTGCAAGTGTTTCCTGGTCACGATCATGGATCACTTGCTCCAGTTGCTGACGCGCTGCATTCCTGGCAGCAGTCACTTCGGCCAACTCCGCCCTCAGCCTTTCCACCTCAGTGGGCTCGGGGCGGGGCTCACGTGGAGCGAGCTGGTGACGAGGTGCCCTGCCTCCAGTGGACTTGCGAGCGGTCCTCTTGGTACGTGCCATCTGTAGCAACAAGATACGACTGAAAGTGAGGATCATTTAGGGGATACGAAATTTAACTCAGTCGGGACTATTGAAATTTTTAAGGAGGGAGTAAATGATATGTATGATATAATTAAACATGATGCATGCATGTTCCGTACGCCCTCTCATCCTAGTAGAATCATAAATTTCTAACGCTAGGCGGTGGTATACATACGTTCTCTCATATATACGACACTATCGGTCTACTCGTTTGCGCTGTTAGTGTACCTACAGAAAATCTCATTTCAGCCCAACAGTTTCCCCAAAATCAGCATACAAGAAAGCAGTAAATTAAATACTTTCCATATACACATCCCCTGATGTATATACTTCAGTATCAAAGCTACCCGATATAAGGGTTCCCGCAATTAAGTGCCTACATAATTACACGGTTTAAACATGTAAGTATGCAAGTCACCAAAACTACTCTCCCCTAGATCGCCGGTTGGACGATCATGCTCTCACAACTCACACTTACCAGGGCGTCGAGGCAACTGATCCATACATTACCACCCAAGTGGATGGCATCCATACCATATCACACCGTATGGACGACGAAACGAAAACAAACAAGGCCCCCAAGTTAGTCTTTATAATAAGCCACCTAAGAGTCCTTATTTGGGCTAAGGAATGTGATCACTGGCATACCTATGAAAATAATTTTTAATGTTTTAACCCCTTTTCATAATCAAATACTTTTGTTTTTAAAAACTCGTACGATGTGTTTAATGTTGAATTATGCTCTGGTACCAGCTGTAACAGAACCAACCAAATTATAAGAGCACAAGTACAAAAACAAGCACCGAAGCGCTCAAATTTTCGAACTTGAGCCCATATAATCCCGGTAGTCAATTGAAACCACGAAGGATTTCAAACCAACTTGCTTACAACCAAGATCGCATCATTCAACATACAACATCATACGTTACATTTCGCAAGTAGTTCCGAAATAAGTTTACACACACGGAGTCGCAGTTATTACAAACCAAGTTTATAAAGTAGCGGAAGCAAACACACGCCAGTTGTTTAACTACTGCCAGTCTTGTTGATCAACAACCCGCAAAAGCATCAGGAAAGTACATAAAAGATAATCACGCCCAAGTGATCTAGTCTTCATCACCCGCAGGGTGGAGACAATTTTTGCAGAAGCCTTGGTAGAGCATATCATCTGCAACAGGAGGGAATAAACCCTGAGTACTGGAATGTACTCAGCTAGACTTACCCGTCAAAAACCAGAAATAAGATGACACCAAGGATTATGCAAGGCTTACACAAGAGGCTAGCTGACATCACATTTTTGCATAAAGGCATAAGTAATTGAAACTCTTATAACCTGTACTAGTAGTTATTTTTAGCATTTACCTGTCATCTATCTTAGCACCTGTACTAAACATGCACTTGATTATAATCAAACAATTATCATCATTATATCCAGAGCAGGTATGAATTGTGGCAACATTGTATCATTCCCTTAACCACCAGTTCATTTAATGAGATCTACGTTGCCGCTGCTCAAGTCAAGTGCTCACTAACCGGGAGCGACGGCGATTCGAATCGAATTCCTATCCAGCTGGAGGGGTATTTCTAACACTCACCGAGTCACGCCTGGTGAGGGCTGCTCAGGTCATCTACAGTTCAGGAATCGCGGGCCTAAATAATGTCGCGTCCCTAAGGGCGACACTCTGCCAGGTGCTAGGGACTCTAACCCCCCCTTGGTCTCACGCCAATGTCCCCAAGCACATCCTTTCTCTCCTCCAAGATGCAATCTACCATTCGATTCCCGACCTGAACCATACTACTCGACTTCGCGATCGGAACGGCTTATCCGGCCAACTAAGTGTTAGACTGCGTTCAACATGACTCAAGGACGTACAGCGAATCGGTCCTTAAATGACTCAGACGGGCATAGCTCCACACCCAAGACGTGTAGTGTCTTACGGTTGTACTATCGAACTCCTGCCCGGTCTCAATTTCATTTTTAAAGCATGTTTCCATCCACGATAGCCATAAAGCCACTCGTGACTCCTTCCTACATCTCGCGGATGACCGGAAATTACCCGACTTCTACCGTACTAAGCAGGGCTAAGCATAGACATGTGCCTAAACCTAATATAGGAGTAAGTACGATATCTGGACGAGGATAGGTATAATGCAACAATTGTTTTCATACAACTCCTACAACTTAATGCAGTAAACAATTAAAAGTACTCAAGATTAATTTATAAAACAGTAGGTTCAGCATGCACCGGGGCTTGCCTTTCAGAAAGGTCGAAGGCCGGTGGTCAGGACACTCAGGCAAGTCTTCAGCGGCGTCTCCTCCGCCGACTGGTTCCGCTAGCTCCTCCGGCTGGTCCTGGACCTCCTCCGGTATCGCTGGCTCGAACTCGAGGAGTGTTACCCCCTCCGGAACACCTATTGCATGAATGGACAATAAATATCATGGATGCATAAAGGTGCAACATGCTCGGAATGAAATGCATTTCAGCAGTAAGAGTACTCTATTCCAGTCACTTCACCATTACGTGCAAATCTCTTCTTCGGTGGAGAAGTACTTACCTAATCTACTCAACCTAAGATATAGCTGTTCATCTTCGGTTAAGGCCCTAACACCTAACAAACACAAGAGTGACATTATTTAGGTTAGCACATCCAACCCAAAATGTCACAGTAAGACATTCTGGACAGCAGCTACTTGTTTCTAACATAACTGGAGATTCCCAACTCTAAAAGATATGATCTAAGACAATCTGGAAAGCTTATGAAATGCACCACAAATTATTTACAGACCACAACACTTAATTCCAAAGTTTACCTAGTCGAAATTCTAAAGTTCCAGAATCTGTCCTCCCTAAACAGAGAGAAGCCAATTCTGGACTGTCACTTAAAACAGCAATAACTCCTAAACTACTAAGCCAAATGCTCCCAAATTTTGACACAAGCTAGTTTATCAAGTTTACTACAACTTTGGTATTCACAAGTTTTCCAGAAAACACTTTTATTAAGGGTTAAACCCAAAGATACTACCAGCTGTCCAGAAACCCTAGAATTGCAAAGATTAAATATTTATTTATGTGGCAAACCTCCCATAAGACCAAACTAATATTACCAAAAGTTCACATAGGTCACAAAAACACCAGAAAGTAAGGTTGGCCCACCTAAAATATTTATTTATACCCATTTCTTCATTTACTTAAGTAATTAAGTGAAATTTTAAACATATATGTAAACTACTCCTAAAATTCTACAAAAATTACAGGATACTCTAGGAACCAAAAAGAGACCACTGTAAAAATTTGAACTAAATTTATTTACAGAAACTCCCTAAACAAAATTCACAAGCCCAAAAGGCTGATTTTTGTATAATTAACAAATCATATTAAAAAGTGTCAAACAACAGATTTTCTATTTTTCTTAGACACTTTAAGGTACCAAGACATTCTCCAAAAATCTATAAGAACATTGCACATGTAGAAAAATTACAAAAATTTATTTAAGTATTTCCTAAAATAACAAGATAGCATTATAACTTGAAAAGTACTTAAGCACTACTGCCCAAATTTTTACCAGAGCTAGAGCAAGTATAAATTAGCCTACCCACCAAAATTCATAATTTTTGGAACACTGAAACTCAAGATATGATTTAAACAAGTTTGCATGTAATTTAAAACACATTTCAAAGACCTATTTAAATCTCCCAGAAACTAAATATCACATAAGCATTTGATATTTTTCCTAGATCCTACACTTTATTTGGAACCCAACAAAATTTGGATCACAATTTTTGGATCTACCAAACCCTAGATATGAAAATCACAAACATTATTCAAATCTGTGAAATAATAAAGAAACTGAAATTTCAAACAATTCAAAAAGGGCACTGGGCCGGCTCAACACGCCCGCACGGCCCAGATCTCACGCGCAGCCCACTTCTACGTGCGTGGCCCGCGACGACCTCCCGCCCATGCCCGCGTTCTGACGAGAAGGGCCCACCGGTCAGCGAGACAGGGCAGGGGAAGAGCGGTCGACGGTGAACTCGTCGCCGGTGGCAACTCCGGCGAGACCAAGGGCACAGGCATGTTCGCCTCTCCCTTGCGCACCTAGGGGTGCCACTAATTGGAGCAATGGCTGCGGCTATGGGGGGATGGTGGCGGGCATGGCGGACCGGTGGGGCGGTGGTGGTGCTCCTCGCTGGTGGTGACCTCGGGACCCTCTCCTAGACCTATGGTGAGCATCCCCGTACTACCCCGGTCCTAATGCACCTACTAGCGCTCGCAGTGGAAGCACCGAAGACCCCAGCCACGGTGAGCCGCCGCACGGGAGAATGCCGACGAGGTCTGGCGGTGGCGGAACTGGCGATTCGTCCTTACCGAGGTGCGTCTGAGGGCAGGGACGGGACGAGTGGGTAGAGGGGCTCAAGGTGTAGCTGTTGGCCGGACTTGAGGCGCGATGGTGCGGTGGAAAACGCGCGCGAGCTCATCGGAGCAAGAGTGGCAATGGCGGCTCGGTTCTCTCCGCTTGAGCGTGGAGAGAGCGAGAGAGGAGACAGAGGCGCGAGTGAGGAGGAGGGCGGTGTCGTGGCGCCCTTGAAGCCCTCGCGGCCTGACTGGTGGGGCCCCGGCCGACGTACGGTCACCACCGCGCGCCCACGCGGCAGCACGGCCCTGTGGCCGGTCGGCCATGACGTTTACTGAACGTCGTGTTTTGACTGAATCGGTGTCCAAGGCTTAGACTAACAGAGGGATTTTGGTGCTGATTATCTCCTAAACCAGCTCGAGTTAGCAGAAGATGATAATACCAAAATGGTAGAGCTACATGAGGACTACAACTTTGTCAATTGGCTCAAGGACTGGTTCGGCCTGGTTTGTGAGTTACAAGTTGCCAAAGTGAGGTACAGTGAAACGGTTTTCAGCTTCACACTTAGCCAAAATTGCTAAGTCCCAAAACAGCCTCTAACACTGACTTGTGGGCCATTTTTGAGCATGTTCTGATCATTTTCATGAGATGGCCATATTAGAACTTTTGTTCCTTATGAAATTCTCTACAACTTTGCTTAAGGGTGCTCCTCCATGCAAGGTCTCTAAGCTAGACTTTTTAATGGGTCAAACTAGAGCATCCTAGGGCTAAATGCTGGTCAACTACACCTTGGAGGGCGTTTTGGTGATTTTGGTCAACATGAACCTTGCTCCATTAGTGACCCTAAGTATAACTAAGGTGCTGTGAGATGTAATTAGCTACTCTACCCTTTAGTTACACCAACTCCATAGTGTCACATGATGTGAGTCAAACAAAACTTTAAAAACAAATCACATTTGTTGCAACCACATGAATTAACATGAAATGATGCATGCTTATGCTTATGCAATGCAATGCAATTATGGAGCTAAACACCTGAGGTGTTACACCTTCTCTCTTCGATACTCCATTATGCTTCATGGCTAAGGCCACTAAAGTACAAACTTGTGATGATGGATGTGATGAGGAATATGATTGAAAGTGAAAGTAAAAGTGACAATAATGATGAACCCACTAAAGATGAACTAATTGACATGTTAGAAAATGCTAAAGAACATTTTGACATTAAGAGAAGGGAATGCAAAGACTTGCGCAAGGAACTAAAAAGCCCTTAGGCAAGTCTTTGATGAGCTCAATGCATCTCATGAGAGGCTAGAGGAAACCTATGAGAAGCTTGACAAGGCTCACAAGAAGCTTAAAAAAGCTCATTCCTCTTTACTTAATGAGCAAAATGAGAAGGAGCATATTGTAACATGTGACAAAGACTTAACTTGTGATATAATTAATGAATCATTCTATAAGCATATCATTGTTGCTCCCACTAACTCTTCTTGTAGCACTTTCACTTCTACCTCATCTAATAATGATGGTTTCACTTGTGATGCCTCACTAATGGTTGAGAATGAGACCCTCGAGAAGGAGGGCAATGAGCTCAATCACGTCTTTGGCAAAGCCTATAGTGGTGAGGACAGCTTGTTTATGTGCTTGAGTAGCCAAAGAGCTTCTCTCTATAAAGAGGGATTGGGCTATACCCAAAAAAAGGCAAGGTGGCTTTTGCTCCTCATAAGACTAGTTTTGTGAGGAACAATGGTCGGTTTTGCACTAGTTGTAAGCAAGTTGGTCATAAAGAGCAGGAGTGTATATAACAGAACCGCCTAATTTATAAGAGCACAAGTACAAAGGCAACTGTTACACTGCTATATTTACATACTTGAGCCCATATAAACCCGGTAGTCCGTGAAATCATGAGGGATTTCAAGCTTTTTCAACATACAACCAAGATCGTACATAATCCAGCATCCACAGGCCACATGTTACATAAGGTTCGCACATACATCAGAGTTCAACACAGAGTTATTACAACACTATTTTCAGTTAAAAGTAGTGAAAGCAAAGTAGTTTGAAACAACCACACACCCACTTAGTTTAATTACAATGCCAGCTCATAGTCGTGTCCAATAACAGCAAATAGATAAGACGTAAGGAAGGACCGTGCCCACGGTCTATTCATCGCCCATAGTGGTGTAGGAACCCATCTTGCAGCCATAGCAGCACAACTCAATATCTGCAACAAGTGGAAATAAAACCCTAAGTACGAGAATGTACTCAGCTAGACTTACCCATAATAAACTAAAAATAAATAGACACCAAGGAGTATGCAAGGCTTTATAAAGTGGACTGGCTTGACTTGTTTTTTGCAGAAAAACATAAGTGATCATATATGAACCATTTTAAGTCTATTAGCAGCAAGTTACAATTATAGCCAGATTAAGCTAAGTTAGCACATGTACTAATAGCAATTGCTTAATTAATTATTAAGCAATCAATAGTAACCATATCAGGTTTGGCATTTTCCAACATCATCAATATAACCATCATTGTGTTCTATAGTAACATTACTACGATGACGTAGCTCAAGTCAAGTGCTCACTATCTAGGAACGATGGCAATTTGAATCGATTTCTAACCAACTGGTGATTTATTTCCCACACAAACCACACTCACCGAATGCACCATTCCGAACAAGTCGCGGGTTCGACAGGAACCACCGTATCCAGGGGCCGCCCGACTGCCAGGAATCAGTTACAACTGCCCTTGACCTCACCATTGTGCCCCCATTGCCACCCCCTATATAACTCCAATATGGTGCGTTACGGTCAACTCTTGGCCTGAATAGTGTCCTAGCTTCACGGTCGAAACGACTTATCCTTCCAGTTAAATGTGGAGCATGCGTTCAACATGATTTGAGGGACGTACAATGGTACGGTCCTTAATCGACACAGACAAAATTACTATAGTCTAAAACCCTATAAAATTCTGTACGGTCTCCATTTATCCATCAACACTTGGTTATTTTCCATTATAACAATTATAGCCAACCATTACCAGGTATCCACCTATATCTCGCAGGTGATAGGAAATCACCCGACTTCTACTGGTCTAAGCATGGCTAAGCATTTATGTCGATCCTGCCTAACAGGGTAGGCAGGTATATCAAAGTGGACAAGGTATATATATATACACACACACACACACACACACACACATCAACGGTTCCAAGTAACTCCTATAACTTAATGCATCAAACATATATAAAGGACTCAAGTGATATTTGCAAACCACAGGGAGAGAATGCTCCGGGGCTTGCCTGGGATCTGACTCAAGTCAGTTCAGTTATCTTGCACCGTCTTGGTGACTCCACCCTCATAGTCCTTCCATCTTTAGGAGGTTCCACCAAACACCGTCTTCGGGTTTGGCTCCACATCATGTCCTTCTCATGTATCTCGTGTACCTAGATGAGATGCAGCAATGCAAATGTTTGAATGCATAGAAGTGCAATATGCATATATGAAGAGGAATGCTTGCATACGAATAATCATGGACTCATTAGGCGATAAGCACTTTAACTTCATTTTACCGAGTACGTGCATATTTCTTCTCTAGAACATAAACATGCACACATAGCTCACCCTTCTTTAGCAACCTAAGATATAGAAGCTCATCAATGGTAGAAGGCCTAAAACCTGCACCTAACAACTTATCTCAAAAAGGCTAAGCCTCCATGTCACAATTCATCATGCATATAAACAAGCAAGCATGAACAAGTTATATGCTTACACACTTATAGTTGAATTATAAACTAGGTATATATGGAAACTCCCAACTAGGCTCAACCAAGCATATCAACGGATCGCAAATAATACAAAACCATTAGAAAGCATATTGGTTGCCCTAAAACACCACTTTATATCTTGCATTTATTCGTTATTAAAATAGGATAGAACATAGCCATATTTTTTGAGTACCCCAAAAATTCTTATAAAATCACATGAGCATAAACATACTTATATGATCCTACCATAAAAATCTCACACCAAATGATAAGTATATTAGCCTATACAAAAATGACAAGCTTGTAGCCAGAAATGCACTTGAAAATACTTTGCACTGTGAAAAGTATCAAACAACATATTTTCTATTTTTCTTACATTTGTCATAGCATAAGAACACTATACAAAAATTACCATGCAAAGATTATACATATTTTGGCCACTAAAAATCTCCTAAGAAACAAGCATGTAATCAAATTAAATAGACAAGCCATCATTAACATACTTTTTAGAGGTTATATATTTTTCACAGGTTAAGCATGTCAAAATAAGGCTAACAAAATTGGAACCATATTTTTCTCATGCTTCTAGAATTAGTTATGCATTTCCAAAGATATTCAACATATAACAAATTAAACAAAGCTACATATAAAAGTATCACAAAAATGACATTTCATATTTTTAACATGTATTACTTGACATGATGAATCCAACAAAATTTGTTTCACCACAATTGGACATATAAAACTCAAGATATAAATTTAACAAGCAAATTCATAATTTTTGGGAAATCATTTCTAGAAATTATCCAACCCGAAACTGCTAGGTGTACCTAGCGACTTCCCCTGAAGCCACTGCCACATGGGCCCAGGGGTCAACCCGACCCCATGCGTCAGCCACCTAGGGCAGGGGCGGCGCTGACCGACTGTTTCCTCATTGCCGGTGGGGTTTCCGGCGACAGGGTAGGCACCGCTGGACTTGGCTCACTGAGCTGCACCCGTTGGTGCCCTCAGTTGGCCCAAAGATGCACCAACAAAGGCTCACCAGCAATGAGGCGAACGGCGGCGGTGGCTTGGCGGCGCGAGCTACATCTCTGGCCAAGGGAGCCCGAATCGACGCGTGCACGGGCTTCGCTAGGTCCAAGCGAGGCAATGGCTATGCGGTGGCAAGGATGGCCACATGCATGGCAGCGCGGTGGCGGGCACATGGTGGCGCGAGCACGTTCTGGCACGGAGAAGGCTGGAGCGACGGCTTGGGCTCGAGTTCGAGCCTCAGCGCATCGAGGCGGAGCGGATGCGCGCGCGCGAGAGAGAAGAGAAGGGTGGAGCGGCACTAGTGGCACGGACTAGGAGCTCTGGCTATGGCGCGAGGAGGAAGATGGCCTGAGGGCCTTACCTGCGCTTCATCGGCGGGGAAGAAAGTACACGAGGGAGGAGCAGAGGGAGGTGAGGCACGAGCGCGAGCTTGAGCGGTGCACAGTGGTGCAGAGGCGGTGGTGGAGCGGCGGTGCGTGGAGCACCACGACGACTGCAATGGAGGCACGTCCGCCTCGGTGCTACGCGAGAGAGAAAGAGAGCAAGAGGCAAGGCAGGTGAATGAGGGCAACGGACAGGCGCACGATGCGCCTTAACGCGGTCGGAGCAGTCGCTACCGCCCACGCCCCACGGCCATCGGTGGCCGGGCACCACGCGGCATGTGGCGGCTAGGTGCGTTGGGAAGTGGGCAAGGGCCTGTCGGCCCCTGGTTGGCCGACAGGGGTCCACCCCCATTTAACCTTACTAGACTTGCTTAAGCTCTAATTTCCCACTAAACTAGGCCGAATTAGCACAAACCCCCAAAATAAGAAATGAAGCTCATCAAGTATAGAACATTTCATCTTTAAGGGTCAAGGTTCAATTCTGCCTAGATTTTGAATTACAAAGCTCCAAACAATCAACACATTGAAAATGACTTAGCAAAATTGTTAAGACTGTCTGCACCGGGTACTCCAAATGCTTTCGGTATCCGTCGTAGCATGTGGTTTACCGTAAAAATGAGCTGCATCGGGGTACTCCATCCCGTCCGAGAAGAGAGCGCTTCTGCTATTCCCAACTGGATAGCGAGCCTCTGCTATGTGCCTTCATGGCGCGAGGCCCGCCCGTCGCTCGCCCTCGCCGCATCGGCCGTTCACCGCGCTCGCCGTTTGCTCAGAGAGGGAGACCGGAGAGGAGGGCCGCGCCAAGCTCGCCGCTCGGGGAGCAGAGGAGCTTGGTGGCCGGAGGGCGCAGGGGAGCAAAGGAGCCCATGACAACGCCCACACCCCAGCCCGTGCGACCGCAGTGGGGAGCTCTCCTTCGCGGGTTTTGCCGGGAGTGGGGGAGGAAGCCACGCCGGTCCACGCCGGCCGGCGTGCTGCTCCGGCCCTGCTCGCCCACGTGAAGGGAGCAGGAGATGGCGGTCTCCTTCCTCGTGAGGAGATGGCCCTGCTCACCCATGGCCACCCGCCCTGCGAGCTCCTCCGCACCTTGCACGCCTCCTCTCCGGCGGGACAGTGGTGGGGTTGCGCCTCATGGTGGTGGCGCGGCCGCGGGCCACGCGGTCGGTGGCGGGGGCGAGGGAGGGGGCCGCGACGCTGGGCATGGTGCCGGTCATGCTCGAGCTCCTGGTATGGAGAAGAGGATGGGTAAATGTGGGTGGGGAGAGAGAAAATGGGGTGAAGGATGGGGTGGGAGAGAAAAAAGGAGGGGTGAGTATGACATGTGGGGTCCATGAGCTAGTTGTTGGGATAGAGGAAGTATATAGAGTATGAATGAATGCGGGAAAATTTGCTTTTAGAGGAGAGAATCTTGATGACTAGGCCTTTTAGAGGATGAATGTAGAGGTCAATGAGTGCGGACAGTCTAAGTCCCAAAACAAGCCCTAAATCTGCCTTGTGAGCATGTTTTGAGCATCTTCTGCCCATTTTCATATCTTGGCCCCAAAACAACTTTTGTTCTACATAAAATTATCTACTCTTTTCATAAGGGGTGCACAAGCAGAAAAGCACTGTAGCATACATTTCATAAATGGTCAAACCAAACTACTCTAGGGGTCTATATTGGTCAACCATCACTTATAAGCCTAATTAGCCAAAGTCATTAACATAAACAATGCTTCATTTTGTACCCTAAGCATGTCTTGGTGGGTTTAGTGACCAAACAAAACAATCACTTGTATTAACCAAGCACAATCATTAGCATTCACATTAAGAAAGCATAGACTAAACAAGCAATGTTTCATTAACACACTTCATATGTTGCATATGTACTTCTCACATGTTTCAAAGGCATTTTTCAAATGTAAATGCTCATGTATGAATGATTTATACATATGATCATGAAATGCCAATGTAAAAAATGCATGCAGAACACTAGGGTGTTACAGTGTAAGACCAAAAATAAGAATGCTAGTGTATCCTCAATTAAGATTGATTCTTTCTATATGCTTACTAAGTATACAAATGGTGTGAAGGCTAAGTTCGTTGGTGCATCATGGATGGGCTCAAGGAATAAAGCCATTTGGGTACCAAAGAGCTTAGTGACTAATCTCTAAGGACCCAAGCAAGTTTGGGTACCTAAAAAGAATTCATATTCTTTTGTAGATCAATTATAAAGCCAGAGGAAGGCATTAGGTTTTTGATAGTGGGTGCACTCAACACATGACCGGTGATACAAGAATGTTCAACTCAATCAACACCAATGATAGTAATGGCTATGATAGTATCACATTTGGTGATAATGGCAAAGGTAAAGTAAAAGGACTTGGTAAGATTGCAATATCCAATGGCTTGAGCATATCCAATGTATTGCTAGTAGAGAGCTTAAACTTGAACTTGCTATCCGTGGCTCAATTGTGTGATCTTGGATTCAAATGCATATTTGGAGTAGATGATGTAGATATCATAAGTGTAGATAGCTCTAACTTGATCTTCGAAGGCTTTAGATATGAGAATCTATACTTGGTTGATTTCAATGCTAGTGATGCTTAATTGTCAACATGCTTATTCACTAAGTCTAGCATGGATTGGTTATGGCATAGAAGGCTTGGTCATGTTAGAATAAAACAATTGAATAGATTGGTTAAGCATGACTTGGTTAGAAGCTTGAAATATGTATTTGAAAAGGATAAACTTTGTAGCTCTTGTCAAGCCAACAAACAAGTTAGAAACACCTGTCCTAAGAAAAGCATGATGAGCACTAGTAAGGCATTTGAGTTATTACACATGGATTTGTTTGGGCCAACACAATACACTGGTATCGGTAAAAATAAATATGGCTTTGTGATAGTGGATGACTATACTAGATATACTTGGGTATTCTTTCTAGTGGACAAAAGCGATGTGTTTGCAACTTAAATCATTTGTCAAGGGCATTCACAATGAATTTGAAACAACCATCAAGAGAGTTGCAAGTGATAGTGGTAGTGAGTTCAAGAACACTATAATTGATGAGTTGTTTGATGACTTTAGAATTAGCCATCAATTATCGGCCAAGTACACTCCACAATCTAATAGCTTTGTTGAGAGGAATAATAGAACACTCATTGATATGGCAAGATCTATTCTTAGTGAGTACAATGTAAGTTAATCTTTTTGGGCCAAAGCAATCAATATGGCTTGCTATTGTAGCAACCATCTCTATTATCACCCATTGAAAGAGAAGACATCCTATGAGCTCTTGAATAGTAGAAAGCTCAATATTGCATATTTTTGGGTCTTTGGTTGCAAATGCTTATCTTGAAGAAAGACACTGGATTGGTCAAGTTTGAGAAAAACTGTGATAAAGAATTCTTACTTGGATACTCAGCCACAAGCAAAGTATATAGAGTTTGGAATTTGGCAAGTGGTACTCTTGAGGAGGTACATGATGTTGAATTTGATGAAAACAAGGGTTCCCAAGATGAGAATGAGAATCTTGATGATGTCAGAGGCATTCAACTTTCAAATGCCATGAAGAATATGGATGTTGGTGAATTGAGACCTAGAGAAGCGAATGATGATGAAGATGATCAAGTGCAAGTGCTCTCAAACTCAAATATGCAAGATGACACCAATCAAGCTAGTACAAGTGGTTCTCATGATCAATCTCAAGCTAGTCCATCATCTCAAGTGCAAGATCAATAAGTGGCTAGTACATCATCTTAACTAAGTGCAAGCAATGTTCCAACACTCCAACCAACAAATATTGCAAGGGGTCATTCATTGGACACTATAGTTGGAGATATTTCTAGAGGTGTGCAAACAAGATCAAAATTGGCTTCATTTTGTGAGCATTTCTCATTTGTGTCATTCTTTGAACCAAAGAAGATATAAGAAGCATTGAGGGATGTTGATTGGGTGAATGTTATGCATGAAGAATTGAACAACTTCACAAGAAATCAAGTATGGAAGTTAGTGGAAAGACTAAAGAACCACAATGTGGTTGGAACCAAATGGGTCTTTAGAAACAAGCAAGGTCAAGATGGGATAATAGTAAGGAACAAAGCAAGATTGGTAGCACAAGGATACACTCTAGTTGAAGGTCTTGACTTTGGAGAAACATGTCTCGGTTACTAGATTGGAAGCAATTAGAATCTTCCTAGCCTATGCTTGTGCCCACAACATCAAACTCTATCAAATAGATGTCAATAGTGCATTTCTCAATGGCTACATCAATGAATAAGTGTATGTTGAGCAACCTCCCGGTTTTGAAGATGACATGAAGCCCAACCACATGTACAAGTTGAAGAAGACATTATATGAATTGAAGCAAGCACCTAGAGCATGGTATGAGAGATTTCTTGCTCTCTAAAGGGTTCAAGATGGGCAAGGTTGACATAACTCTTTTCACTAAGAAAATTGACCAAGGCTTGTTTATGTTGTAAATCTATGTTGATGACATCATATTTGGATCAACAAATCAAGACTTTTGTGAAAAGTTTGGTAAGATGATGGCTAATGAGTTTGAGATGTCCATAATTGGAGAGTTGAGTTACTTCCTTGGTCTTCATATCAAACAATTGAAGAATGGTACATTTGTGAGTCAAGACAAGTACATCAAAGATATGCTCAAAAAGTTTGGCATGAGTGATAGCAAAGCCAATAGTACACAAATAGGAACAAATAGAAATTTGGATAGTGATGCAAGTGGCAACATGGTGGATCAAAAGTTGTATCGGTCTATGATTAGAAACCTACTCTATGTGACTACATCAAGGCCGGATGTCATGTTTAGTGTATGCATGTGTGCAAGATTTTAAGCCTCACCAAGAGAAAGTTATTTGAAGGCAACAAAAAGAATATTGAGGTACTTGAAGCATACACAAAATGTTGGATTATGTTATCCCAAAGGAGTAAAGTTTGAGCTAATTGGGTATTTTGATTTGGATTATGCGGGCTGCAAAGTTGAGAGAAGAAGCACATCGGGCACATGTCAACTATTAGGAAGATCACTTGTTTCATGGTCATCAACGAAACAAAATAGTGCTGCATTATCAACCGCCAAAGCTGAATACATAGCCGCCAGTAGTTGTTATGCACAGATACTTTGGATAAAGGCTACCTTAAATGATTTTGCAATCAAGTTCAAGAAAGTGACATTGCTATGTGACAATGAGAGTGCTATCAAGCTCACCAACAATCCGGTTCAACATGTAAGAACAAAGCACACTGATCCGCCACCATTTCATAAGAGATCATCAATAAAAAGGAGACATTTGCATTGAGAATGTGGGCACCGAATATCAACTTGCTGATATATTCACCAAGCCACTTGATGAGAAGAGGTTTTGCAAGCTAAGAAATAAGTTGAACATATTGGATTTCTCAAATATGTGTTGATGCAGCCCCACGTATATGACATGCCTCTTCTTTGAGCAATCCAAAGTAAAAGTTGATTGGCATGCATACATCCTTTGCTAAGAACATGTTTAGTACATCTAGTCATTCCTCATGTCTTATAGGCTCATTCTTGAAAATCAAATGAATTTGATGCTTATATGGTACCACTATTGCTTCTGTGCTTGACTTGATCCAGTGATAGCATATGATATGTTTATGGTTTTGTGAACCTAGTGTTTAATCTAGAAAATGAGCTCTAAGTGTTTGACTCAACATGGTACAAAATAACCCTTATTTGGAGGTGTGAATAAGCTTGTCCTTGGATGAAACCGAGTTAAATATCTTAGGCAAGTGCTCTAGATTGAACCAAATTTGGAAAAATAATCCTCACCCCATTGATTGACATTGATAATCTTAACCTATATAAAATTGAACCTTTGTGGTCATTGATGACAAAGGGGGAGAAGTAATGCACCAAGATAGTGAAAAGATAACAAAGGGGAGAACTTTGACATAGGGGGAGAAATATGACAAAGGAAGGGGATCAATTAAAATTTGAGCACACAAGTAGGGGGAGCAAGCTCATGGACTTGTATGATGCATTTGAATGTGCATTTCATATGTTTGCTTGCATGGCACAAGTCTTACAATTCAATATACATGCTTGTGTGGTGTATGCTAGTTGTAGGCTTGAATGATGAAATGAAGAACTAGCATGCATAGGTGATAGTTAGATGTGCCTTGTATTTATTTTCACAAGTGGTACTAGAACCTTACTTCTAATGTTGATCTCATGAGGTATCTTGTTCTTGTTTTTTGCAAGTGATATCTAACTAGCAATGGTGCTAAGAATGGTATATTTGGTGCACTCTAATTGGTATCACGCTTTAAAGGTCCATCTCTTATACCTTAGCATCATTTAGTAGACATTGACTCCTATATTTCCTATCTAAGCATATGTGCAAGCTTCAATCCAAACTCTTAGCACATATGTAGGAGGAGCTAATGCTACCATTTTGGGTTCATGAAACTTGTCCATATTTCTTTACACATGGTAAATATGCTTGGGCAAGCAACATGGATTCAATTGAATTTTAATTCATATCTTTGTGAAAGGGTTGTCATCAATTACCAAAAAGGGAGAAATTGAAAGCTCTAGTTTGGTTTTGGTGAATTGATGAAACCCTAAGTGCTAACCTAGTTTATCAAAGTGATCATGAGATAGGTAGCACTATTCCAAGTGGTGGAACAATGGTGAAGATCATGATAATGTTGTGACCATGGTGATGATCAAGTGCTTGTACTTGGAAAAGAAGAAAGAGAAAAATAAAAGCTCAAGACAAAGGTGAAACTTGATAGGAGCTTTTTAGGTTGGTGATCGAGACACTTAGCGAGTGTGATCATATTTAGGATCGATAGTCATACTATAAAGAGGAATGAAACTCGTATCGAAATACAGTTATCAAAGTGTCACTAGATGCTCTAACTCATTGCATATGCATTTAGATTCTAGTGAGTGCTAACACCCTTGAAAATATTTTGTGAAAATATGCTAACACATGTTGAAAGGTCCTTGTTTGGTTTTGGTAATTGAGTGACAAACTAATTGTGTTCATGTGAGATACATAGGAGATTAGTCCACAGGTACATATGTGTAAGCAACATATGCCATGACGATGAAGATGGCTCAGAGATTGAAATGAACCAGGATTTCAAAACTTAAAATACAGGCTCTCTTGCCCTCTGTGATAGTCCCAGGATACCTCAGCTATCACGGGCATCCACTTTTCAGCTGATTACAAAGTCATACAACAACAGAGTACAAAAATAGGATTAAAACTAACCTAATTACAAGTTTTCTAGGCTAGGATCAACCAAAACACTGAGGCTCTACTCGTAGCAGCAAAGCTTGGCAAAACTACAATCCATAGGCATCTTTGAGAGTAGACCACAAACCAACTGCCAATCTCAATATCTCTACAAGTTAAGAAATCTGCACACCGCTAGATGTGTGCAGGCCATGGTCAACACCGATGAGCTTTAGTGGAAAAATAAAAAATAAAGGGATATTGCTATCCTAAAAGTTTGGCTATAGATTGCATCCTTAGCGCATGTAGGAGCGTCAAAAGTAGTGTATAATAATAATCTTCTCTAAACCCAATCCACAATCTCATTCTCACCAACCACTCATCATCACATCTCACCTCTCATCATCCCTCACAACACCCTCATACTCTCAGTTTAGTTGACGAGGTGGCCTCTGCACGCCCCTCGCCTAATCAGCCTCAAGTCATGCCTTAGTTTCGGGGGAGAAAAGCAAGCACAAGAGAAGACTAGCGGGTGTGAAATAGTTCACAGGAATGATCATGACCAAGATCACGGCTATACGTATAGTTTTAACTCTGCATAGTGTGTACACCTATATCCAATAGGATCACCATCATCGACCGTGGCCGCGGTCTAGGCGAACACCACTCAAGAACAAGCACATTCCTCACCAGTTTGCCCCCAAGTGGAGTAGCATACAACACGATGTATACACTTGGGATCATGATTAGGGTAGCCGGAAAACCCGTCGGCATCCTTTTTACCATGCTCCTAGGGGATACCCCCGTGCACCTCTCCTCCCATAGAATTGGCTTAGTCCGCACTACCTCAACAGAATGGGCCCTGCCCATTCAGGGCCTACGACCTGCACATTTAACATAGTCCCGTGTCCCAGGCTTCAACCCACGACAGTCCTTAATTGGCCAGAGCAAGCACCTTCCACCAATATCACATGGGCCACCTCTCACAGGTAGCCACCACCACATGCTTGTCACAACATATCCATCACATCCATCAAAACCAGACCGGGGCACTCCATGCACCAAGTTCACCCCTCCAAGGTAAAACCTCTCACTCTGGCCGATATCACCAAAGAAACATGTTAGGACAAGGAATGTCTCTAGAACTCCTCATCACCACCACCTACATGGGATTCAACGCTCCTGTCACGCCAACCTACCATCTATCTCACGGGGAAGCCCCATGGCCAACCCTGATCTACCATCCACAACACCATCCAACCATCACATCACATAACAAGACATATATGTAACAGTGATGGAAGTAAATGCAAGCAAGCAAGTAGGCAATATATAAGTGTGAGCACGAAGCTAGGTAGTCAGGGTGAAGAGGTTTCAATCAAGGCAATCAAGGCTTCGGCAAAAAGCATGCATCACATATACTGAGCAAAGGAGTAAAAGTAAAGCGCTAGCATTTCTACTTGCAATGCTTAACAGGTTTCTCTAAGATAAAGTGCTGCCATGACACCTACGATGTCGAGGTAGTAGTGGTACAAGTCTCTGTCAGTCGAGGTCATCCACCATCAGGATCCACCATCTTCGGGTGCGTCGTCGCATCCATCCAAGCTCAAGCCATCGCTAAGCAAAGAAAAACCAAGAACGACCACCAATAAGAACTAATAAAACTACAGCAAAAACCTAACTCACTAGACTCAAGGACTGCACTAGGAGGTAGAGGAAGATTTTAGAAAAATTATGAAGCTAGTTTCATAAATTTTGGAGCTAGGATGAATTTATAGTGAATTTTAGAAGGTGGGAGGGATTTCTGAAAAAACAAGAAATAGAGAAAGAGGGCAAGGGCAGCCTAGGCCGGTTCTTTCTCTGGTGGCCCAACAACAAGAAGAGGAGAGCCCATGCGCAAGTGGAGTGCGGGCTGGGCTGGTGCTGTTGATCGGCCCAGAGAAAGGAGGGGAAAGGGCCTAGGTCGGGCTTGGCCTTGGTCGTAGGGCTCCAACTAAGCAGCTGAACTAGGCCAAAGCTGGCTTGTTGGCCTGACGCAAGAGAGGGGGAGGATAGGGTCTCCATGAGCATCAGGTGTTTGATGAAAACACCATGATGGTGCTGGGCTCACGGTGACGTCGCTCCAGGTGCGTGCGCCTCAACGATGACTTGGAAGCTCGTGCAGGACCGTGAACGCGTGTAGGTGCACGACGCCGGTGGCCATCGGCGGCGTGGCGATGAAGCGAATAGGGGGTTCTTGGGCTGGTGAGAGTGCGTGCCCTATGGAATCAGGGCATGGCGGTGCTCGCACAAGTGCTCGGCCAGATCACTGGAGGAACCAAGTATCGTGCTTGTGTGGTGTGTGCGAGCCGTGACACACTACACGAGCGAGCGCGTTGTGCCGGGCGGAACACGTGTAGTGAGTGGTGGTGCTTTGGCCATTTCAATGGCCATGGTAGTCACCGCCATGGCATGGGGCTTAAGTGCCTAGTGACACGAGAGCAGCCTAGAGCAGAGCCTAGCCTGCGGCATGTCTAGGTGTTCGGTGATGGCGGCAGTGCACGGCCCATGTTGGGGAGGCCACATATGGCTTCGGTTGTGCCCAGGTGACACCTAAGGGCTAGGCCAAGGCTTGTGCCGTGGTTGTCAAAATAGGGTGCCCAGCGAGGAGCTCACCGCAGTCCCAAGGATGGTCAGTGACTGGCAAGTAGGCGACCAAGGGGGGCAAAAGCCTAGGCTTTCGCGCATTCGTGCATGTGGGCACGGTGTTCGTGCACGTGGTCACGACCGTGAGGGAGCACCCACGGACGGCAGCGGCGAGGCTAGGTGGTGCCTTGGCCTGGTGTGTGCGCGTGCTGGTGCCCACATGGGTTCGTGGCCATGGTGGTCACGAGTAGTGCAGCGGCGCCGTGCTGTGCTTGTGTGGCAGGCAGAGCCGACGTCGAAGGCCAGAACAGGCAAGGTGCTAGGCAATGCACAAAGGCGAGGGCTTGGGGCAGGAGTGCTCACTGGTGGCTCGACGCCAAAAAAGACGCGTGGAAGAGGAAAGGAGGCGTGTCGATGAAACCTGGTTGGCAGTCTACCGAGGGCTATGCCCAAGGTAGTGATTTGTCGGTAGACAGGTGCGCAAGCTACGAACTAGATGGTGATGCAAGACACAACAAGGTTTTTATCCAGGTTCGACCGCCATGAGGGCGTAATACCTACGTCCTACGTCTGATTTGTATTGCTGTGTATGATGAGATGTCTTTTGAGGGGGTCCCCTACCCGCCTTATATAGTCCGGGGGGCAGGGTTACAAATCTAGAAACTAATCCTGGTCGGTTATAATTGCCATGACTGGCCGGATAAGGATTCCTATTCTAACCGACCTAGATCTTGCTTGGTCTCCAAGTTTGTTTTCCTTCCTTGCGTGAGACGCCGAGCAGATCGACTGGGCCACACGTCATCTTCTGGTGGGCCAGGCCTCTAGTCTGGGCCAGCCCAAGTCTAGCCGTAAGGGTATAGGGGTTAATACCCCCATGGCTAGTCCCCGAGCACTATGCATTGTGATGCGACACGCCATCTTGACCTTCTCTGAACGGTGAGGCTTGAAGTTCTCGACGTCTCCGACCAGTCAAAACACCATCCGAGCAGCTGTTGCAGGCATCCGACCAGCTTATAATACAACCGACCACTATTGCTGCCAGAGAAAGTAGGTTGTTCGAAGAATGTATGGTGCTCTTGAGAAAAAGAAAAAGATTTCCTTTCTGGTGAAGTGTGCCCACTTGTATTTCTGAAAATAAATGTAAGTGCATCTTTAATCGTAGCGTCTTTGATCATCAGAGGCGTAAGGGTTGAAAAACAAGCATATTCACCACAAGGTGAAGTGTGCCCACTTAGTCCCTGAGCCTGGTAGTAGGTGACGTAGGCACATGGTGCCAGGGTCTAAAAGAATAGAGCCCAAAGCCTTTGAAAACTCGATACTGAGATGCACCGGCAGGTGCATCATACCGATGTAGTCCCTGAGCTTGCTGGAAGACGAAGGATAAACCTTGTAGCAAGGTCTAAGAAAATAATGACCTCTCAACTATATGTGAGTACAATGTCACATGTAGCCGAGGAAATCAAGCGCCAAGCTATGGTCGGAGAGTGGTCGAAGCAGTCCCCGAGCACAGCGTGAGGTATAGTTAACAAGTCCTCGAGCAGCATGAGACGTGGTCGACGAGTCCCCGAGCCTATTCGGGGAGTATAACGTGCTCGGTGGTCTATGTGTAATCAGACCAATCCTTGAGTACATCTTACTGTTTTCCCAGAGTGTACAATATATTTTACTTCCTTTTTTGCTCTGTCATGATATCTCAAAAGGTTGACTGATGTGACATTACCTGTCACGCTCATCTGCGTTGTCAGTATCACAATGAAATGTCCGTCAGACGTAGCATGCCAGTGTGGGCCCTCCCACAGAGGAAACGAGGGGTGCATTTACTGGCGCAGTAACCGGGAAAAAAGTGGAAACCGAAGAGATCATGCCACGTTTCTCGTGCACGTCTCCTGAGAATCTCGGAGAGATGGAATAGCATAGTCATTGAGATAAATAGCCGCAGTGCAGCCGTCTCCCATTTACACCCAACAGTCGCATTTGCAAACTGAAAAATCACCTTCCTCCAGCCTGCGTGCCCTAATCCGACTCTACCGCCACCATTAGCACACCTAGCCATCGTTAGGGGCGATGCACTCTCTATACACCAACAAAGCCGAAGCGAAGAGGCGAAAGAGGTAGGAGATGGCCAAGACGAAGGCGGCGAAAAGGGCCGAAATGATGAGGAAGGAATGGTGGAAGTCGAAGTCCACCGAAGTGACCATCAACGACCTCGTCGGGTTGGGCATACTACACAACCAGGAGCTGGCATGATGGCGGCCAGCGGGCGATGATAGCTACCCCAATCCCTAGCCTAGTGAGATAGTCATCTTCGAAGATTTCTTCAAGCAGGATTTTGGGGTTCCTGTCTATCCTTTTCTGCAAGGTCTCTATCTGTATTATGAGATTGGGATCTACAATCTGCATCCAACTCGATCTTCCTTGTTTCTGTGTTCATCCATCTTTGTGAGGCATATAGGGGAATCCAACCCCATTTTGACCTCTTTAGATATCTATTTTGCTTGAGGAAGAAAGGGTCCCAAGGTGGCTCCAAAATTGCGGGCGGAATGTACCTGACCCTCCGGGACGGGATGAAGCAGGAATACCTCAACTGTCCTTGGAACACCTCTCTCACCGATTGGTACAAGAAATGGTTCTACATCCACGAAGAGCCTAACAGCACGCCATGCGATGTCGGGTACATTCCAGAGAAGAGAGTAGCCTAGAACGAGCGACCAGAGCTGACTGGGCAAGTGGAGGAGCTGATGGCGTTGCTCCCGTGGAATTGGCTTGATGGACTAGCTGTAGCTAGGAACTTCATCAGTCGTCGGGTGCAACCATGCCTAAGGAGGGTGCATGTCGGGTATGAGTACCAAGGCTCAGCCGACCAGATGAGGATGCAGTCGGAGGATCTGGACCACGATGAAGTTGTACGCCGGATTGGAGAGTTCTTCAATCTGGCGGACCAGAGCTACTCCCGCCCGAGCAAAATCCAACACGCGTATAAGCTTATCCGACTAGCCCCGAAGGTGAACAATCTGACTTCTTTGCTCCAAAAAATGTTGCCTACCACCGCAAAGGAAAAAATGCTTGATTTCTCTTGTCTTTGCATATGTATAGGTGCACGGCGTGGAGAGGCACAACCTGTACGTGTCATTAGCACCTAGAGTGGAGCAACCACAGAGCGTGGAGCCTCCCCCACTGAATGTGCAGCGGTGCTACGTGGACATCGAGGATGACCATGAAACTGGGGCCCGACCAGAAGCTGGAAAAAGTCCAATTGGCACCGGCCAGTCGAAGAAGAGGGCCGAAAGCTCGTATGCAGACAAGGCCTGAGAAGACTCAACTAGGAAGCGACGTCGCATGGTACGAGACTGTCGGAAGACGAGGAGGATGAGGACGCAAGTGCCTACATGCTCAATCCTCAGAAGAGGAGGAGCGAGCAGACAACGCAGGGGGGATCGACCCCACCGGTAAGGGGGCCGCAAGAGAACCAGCCGCCACAAACGAGGCCAACACCCGACGTGAGGGCAACAAAAGAGCAAGCCAAGCCACCACCACAAGATGGAGGGCAAGGTTCCTTTGCCCAGCACACAAGCCAGGGGAAACCACGGTGTCGTGCCTTCACAACCATCCACCGGAGCTCTGACCTATAAGTTCCTGAAAACTCATTCAATATTGCATCAATAGTAGTAGCGAGCGTACAAGTAGTAAAAGGAATTATTATTATAATGTGACGTACTAGCTCAGCATCAACAGAGAGACCCGAGCAGCTGGCCGCTGCTAGGGCAACTACGCTGACCACCACCACAACATCCTCCACACGACCAGAGGGTCAGACCACCGGGGCAGAGCCGACAGCAAACAAGGACGTGGCGAGCATAGAAGTGCCAAAACAAGTGCCTGAGCCGGTGTCTGAGCAGGACACGCCCGAGCAAGAGACGCCCGAGCAGAGTCTGCCAAGTACAATTGGTGAAGGGCAAGCGCTCGAGATCAATCAAGGCGTGCCCGAATAGAGTACGACCACCACGAGCTCAGCACGAGGTGATCTGCCCGATGCCACAGCCAGAGGGAAAATGGTGATGGGACCGTCGACCATCAGGCCGAACCAGGAGCAGGGACAGACCAATACAGATTAGGTGATAGAGTCTGATGATGATGTCGTTGAAGAAATCTAAGGGCACTCGCAAGACGGGTGGCAACATGTATACATCTATCGTGAATGTGGAGACCACTACGTCTGCCACGAGGAGATCTCCATCGACGAGGAGACGGAAAGAGTGGAGCAAGCAGCTAGGCGGCTCATCGGAGAAGTACAGGTAAGCACAACGATCTGAAATCACTGATGTAGAACAATTCAAATCTGTAGTTGTACTTATATGGTACTTTATTTGGTTTGCAGGGCATCATGAAGATCGCAAAGTACCGTAAATGGTGCTTTGACCAAATTCAGGGGATCTCCGAGGACAATAAAGAGCTAAGAGCTGAAGTTGATCGGCTGCGCAAACGGCTCGAGACTACTGAGAAGGAACAAGCAGAGCTCAAGGCGCAAAGGCTCAATACTGTCCTTCATCTTGGTCAGAAAGAGCAGGAAAGGGCAGGTAACTTAGTTCAGCCACGCTTCCCCGAACACTGAGAAAAAACTGTTGATATGTACTTATGTATTTCCGGAGCTTGTTGTAGACCTGGCGGAGGAAGTCACCAGGCTTCAAGAGGCAAACACACGCCTGGTCGAGGAGAGTGCCCGATTATCAGTGGAGAATGCTTGGCTGATAGAGGACCATGCACAGCTCCGAGACCAGTCAATGAAGATGACCGAGGAGGTGAAGACCAAAAACCAAGAGATAATCAGTAATTGGCCGCTTTCCTTATTTTGGTTTCTCAAGGCAAATTATGTCCTTTGGTATCGTTTTGACCAGAATGCCCTTGCACATCATTGAAGATCAACGCTAAGAAGCACATTGTGGAGCTGCAAAAGGATCGCGACCTCTGGAAGGATCGCTGCACGCAGATGGTGCGGGGGATCGGGCCAGTGCTCGACTTGCTCGATCCAGGACTACCGCCAGAAGAGCCTCAGGTACAATAGCGAGGAATAATAGACAAGTGTCAACTTGCCTGGGATTGGCTGCAACAGTTCGTGAAGGAGGCTGGAGAATTCACGGGCGCCCATGTGCTAAGCATGGTGCATGCGCATTATCCCCTGATCGACTTCACGCGCTTCGCCAAAGGCTATCCCAAGGAAGTTGGCGTACAGGAAACGGAAGAGCTGCAGGGCCAACTGACAGAGCTGGCGACCACAATTATTGGCGATATAAATCTGTGCAAAATAGCAATGCCACCATCGCAAAAGACATCGACGACGTCAGCTCCGGGGTCTTCGAGCCGACCACCTGGGACTACGGTCTCGATCAGCCAGTCCTAGGCTAGGCAGTCTGCAAATAAGGAGCAGCCGGGGCCTGCAGTCACAACCAGCCAGGCTCCTGTGGCTCAAGCTCGACCAGTGGAGGCAACGCCATAGCCAGGGATAGGTGGTAGTGAAATCTAGCCCGATCACTGACTGTCGAGTGGCTAGTTATCTATAGCTGTAGTGCTGGCAATAGTGTAGTTTATTGTAAACTTGTGCCTTGTCAAGCAAGCTTGTAATAAAGTACTATTGTAGCAATGTAAGCTTGTGTTGTTTTTGTTGAAAAAATGTATTAAGCTTGTATATTGTTGTTTGATAACTAAGTTAGGATGTATAAGTGTTCTAATTTAGTTGTATCAGTTGGTAGACGCGTCATCCTATAGAATTTGTATGGCCCTAGCCAGATCTGTGGTTGGAGTGTGAGGCACGGAGCCTGTTCACACGTGAGAGCACACAGGTTTGGATCAGGGAGTGCCCACCGACCACCTAGAGCGCAGAGAGCAGGTCTTGTGCACGTGTAGGGAGAAGCCGGAGATGGGGCTGGCTCCGAGGACTCGAGAAAGAATGGTGGGTCTGTCAACTAGTTTTTTTTATAAAAGTATTGAAAGAAAGGAGACTCTAGATAAACACATTAGAGTGATCAAAGGAAAAATATGTGCTTTATTGAAAAAATCAAAATACAAGAAATGTACATATCTTTATTGATGCATTCTACGGGTAAAAACGCCTGAGCTTGTCAATATGTCAGGAGTTGGGTACCTCAGTACCATCGACATGAGCCAACCTGTATGAAGTAGGTCGAATGACTTTGATGACCTCAAATGGCCCTTCCCAAGGAGATGAAAGCTTGTGCATGCCTTCTTGGTTTATTTTCCACTTCAAGACCAGGTCCCCGACCACAAAGAGTCGCTCTTTGACATTCTTATTATAGTATCTGCGCAGTACAGCTAGGTACTTGGCTGTACACACACAAGAGTCAAGCCGTCATTCTTCAGAGCAGTTGACCTCGAGTTCCCGTGCTTCATCAGATATGTCTTCAGCAAAGTTCTCAATACACGGTGATCAGAAAGCGATATCTGTAGAGAGTACTGCTTCTACGCTGTAGACCATGAAATATGGGGAAGCGTCAGTGTTGTGACTGGGCTAGGTTCACAGTCACTAGACCAGGGCCGGCAATTCTTTGAGCCATCGGCCAGGAGCTTTGTCGTTTCCCCTATACAACCTCTTCTTTAGCGCATCGAGGATCATGCCATTAGCCCTTTCGACCTGCCCATTAGCTCTAGGGTGCGCTAGTGACACGTATTTCACAACTATGCTCCTCTCATCGCAGAAGTCCTAGAATGCACTGCCAGTGAACTAAGTACCCAAGTCTGTAATTATGCTGTTAGGGAGGCTAAAATGATGTATAATCTGATCAAGGAACTTGACCGCCTTCTCTAATGATGCCTTGGTTAAAGGCATGTACTCGATCCATTTGAAAAACTTGTCAATCAACACGAAGACACATTTGAAATTGCCAGGGGCTGGCTTGAAAGGACCAATCATATCTAGTCCCTAGCATGCAAAGGGCTAGGAAGCTGGTATGGTCTAGATCTCATGTGCTGGTATGTGTATACGTTTGGCGAAAAACTGACATCCATCGCAGCGGCGAACCAGCTTCTCTGCATCGGCCACGGTGGACGGCCAGTAGAAACCTGCTCGGAAAGCTTTGTCATCCAGGGTCCGAGAGGTGGCGTGATTGCCGCAAGTACCACTGTGAATTTCATGGAGCAGTTAAATATCTGCTTCTCGAGTAATACACTTCATCAAAACTTCCTCCTTTGCATTTTTATGCATCAGGACACTATCGACCAGTACGTATTGCTTACTACGGCGCATGAGCTGCTCGTTCTCTGTTCGATCAGTATACCCGGTCCCATCCTACAAAAACTTGATAAAAGGTACTCTCCAATCTTTTGTGTTAGTGGTCGGAGGCACTGCAGGTGTGGTCGGAAAGGATTCTGTAATGCTCGGAGGGGAAACCGTAGCCACCAGAAGCTGGTCTGGAGGCTTCTCAACCACCTGATCTGCTTCTTCCTTGATGGATGGTTTAACGAGGTCTTGGATGAACACGCCATGTGGGACTTGAGCTCAGGATGAGCCTAACTTAGACAACTCGTCAGCTGCTTGATTTTTGTCCTAGACCACATGGGTGTACTCGATGCCGTAGAATTTGCCTTCCAACTTTCTAACTTCTTTGCAATAGGCATCCATCTTCTCGCTAGTCATGTCCTAGTCTTTGTTAAGCTGGTTAATGACTAGGGCCAAATCGCCATAAACATAGAGACATTTTACACCAAGTTCAACCGCTATCCTCATGCCGTGGTGACAGGCCTCGTATTATGCAGCATTATTAGATGCAGGGAAATAGATCCTGAGGACATAGCGGAGTTGTTCGTTGGTTGGTGAAATGAAGAGCATGCCTGCTCCTGCGCCATCGATGTTCAAGGAGCCATCAAAATACATCTTCCAGTATTCGACTGGCCCCTAATCGGGAGGTGCGCTGAGGTCTGTCCATTCAGTGATAAAGTCGACCAGTGCCTAGGACTTAATAGTTGTACGACTCAGGAACTCTAGGGAGTAGGGGCATAATTCCATCGCCCATTTGACGATGCGTCCGTTAGCGTCCTTATTTCGGATATTGTCTCCAAGCAGAAAATTGGTCTTAACCACCACCCGATATCCGTCGAAGTAATGTTTTAACTTTCAGGATGTAATCAGGATGGCATAGATTAGTTTATGAATTTGAGGGTACCTGGCTTTGGACTCATTGAGCACCTTGCTAATGAAGTAAACAGGGCGCTGGACTTTGTACACGTTGTAGGGTCGAGATGGCGGACTAGAGGGGGGGTGAATAGTCCTTTCTAAAAATAATCGCGTCGGCAAACCGAAACAAATGCGGAATTAAAACTATCGGTCTAGCCAAGACTACACCCCTCTATCTAAGTTCACAAGCACCTCACAAAGATCCTAATTATATAACTAAGTTGCTTTCCTTAGCAAGAGCTCTCCTAAACAATTCTAGAGCAAGGTCACACAAACCTATGCTCACTAGCAATGCTCAATAGCAAGGCAACTAATGCCAAACTAGAGAGCGCAAATTACTTAGCTACACAAACTAAGCAATATGACTAATAAGGTTACACAAACCAAATTAGCCACGCAACGGGAGCTACTTCTATGCTACACAAGCAAGAAGGTAACTAGCTAACTACACAAGCAAACTAGTTACAAGAGCAACTACACAAGCACAAGTATATGAATGTAAATACAAGCTTGTGAATCGAAAGCAAACCACCGAGAAGATGTACACAATGTTGACACGACGGTTTTTCACCGAGGTTCACTTGGTTGCCACCAAGCTAGTCCCCGTTGTGGCGATACACCCACTTGATGGATCACGAGCTAATTGACTATCAAGAGTCAAACCCTCAGCGGGTGCCGCACATCCACTCTCAAGATGGGGATCCTCCAAGCCACGAGCTTTACTAGAGTTGCTCTTCGCGATCCCCGCGGGGTGAGCACAATCCCCCTCACAAATCCTCCTCCGGAGCCACGCACAATCTCCACGCGTGCTTCAACGGAGTCGCAAGCCACCAAGCCGTCTAGGAGGTGGCAACCTCCAAGAGTAACAAGCACCACCGGCTTGCAACACGATCACCTAGTGCCACTCGATGCAATCCTCTCGATGCAACGCACTAGAATCGCTCTCTCACTCGATCCGATGAACACTATCAAGCATGAGTGAGTTAGAGGGCTTCCAAGCACTACCACATAAGCCACCAAGGCCAAAGTGTGCTCAGCTTACCGGCCATGGCCGCCCAATGGGCTATTTATAAGCCCCTCCACGAAAATAGCCGTTGTACCCCTTCACCGGGCACAACACGCGTTGACCGGACGCTCCGGTCAGGGTGACCGGACGCGTCCGGTCACTACATGACAACCGTGAACAGTGCGCGTCAGAACTAGCCGTTGCCCTGACCGGACGCGCTCAACCAAGTGACCGGACGCGACAGTGCCCGCGTCCGGTCGCGTTCCAGTACGCTCCCGTTGAGACCGGACGCGTCCGATCGTACGTGACCGGACGCGCCGCGCGTCCGATCGTCACTCTGCTTCGCTCTGCCTCTCTGGACGCTTGACCGGACGCTCTGGTCCCGTGAAGGACCGGACGCGCCGGTCGCGTGCTTTTCTTTTACGCCCAGTTGAACTGACCGGACGCGCTGGTCAGGCCAGACCAGCGTCCGGTCACAAACCCTAGTGCCGCGCCGCGATGAACTGACCGGACGCGTCCGGTCATACCGAGACCGCGTCCGGTGCAGCGTCCGGTCACCACAGTGACCGCCGTTCGCCTCCGTTTCTTTTCCAACTTTCGGCATAGTAGAAAATAGGCGTTTCACTTTTCCAAAAAGCGCCGAATCCCGCCTCGCAAGCTCGGCGGGAGGGAGAGAGGAACCCAAACCCCTCTCTACCGCTTAAACTCCACCGCCTTCGCAAATGTGCTAACACCACCAAGTGCATGTGTGTTAGCATTTCACAAACATTTTCCAAGGCGTTATCCACTCAACTTGCCACGCCACTTGATCCTAGCAACGATGCAAAGTTAGATCGCTCAAGTGGCACTAGATGACCGATATGTAAACAAGTTTGCCCCTCTTGATAGTACGGCCATCTATCCTAAACCCGGTCATAAACTTCTCTACACACCTATGACCGGTGAAATGGAAATGCCCTAGGTTATACCTTTGCCTTGCGCATTCCACTCCATCTCCTTCGACGTTGATGCAACACATGCACCAACCATATCACAAATGATATGATCCACTTCATATCATCATGTGACCTTGGTCCATCGATCTTGACCTCACTTGCTCTTCACCGTTGCGTCGGTCCATCGGCGCCAAGTCTTGCTCAAGCTTCACCGCCTCGCGGTCCATCGCTCCAAAGCCTTCGACTTGCCCTTCACACTTGCAATCGGTCCATAAAGCCAAGCCTCATCTTGATCTTTGCCACCTTGGTCACATGACTCCATGTCATGTCTCATATGCAATGAGCTCCTTCATGACACAATCATCTATGGACTAATTCCCTGTGTATCTCACATAAACACAATTAGTCCACCTAAGGTTGTCACTCAATTACCAAAACCAAACAAGGACCTCTCAATCTCCCCCTTTTTGGTAATTGATGACAACTCTACAAAGATATGGAAATTAAGTTCTTTTAGACTTTATGCCACTTATCCAACAATTAAGCTCTAAGTTAGGATTTGGATAAGCACCATAAAATCCAACTTGGTAGTGATAACTCTCCCTACATATGTGCTCAAATGGTTTGGTTTCAAGCTTGCACATATGCATAAATATGAAATTTGTGGGAGGGTTAGCACTACTAAGTGATACTAAGGTGTATAGAATAAACCTTTGTAGCTAGATACCAATTAGTAGCTTGATACCATTTGAAAATCATAAGTTTGTCATCATCCTTAGCATCATGAGTAGCTAGACATCAAAAACACTAGAAACCCCGTGAGATCAACATTATAAGCAAGGTTCTAGTTTTTCATGATAAACACAAGTCTAGCTATCATCCTATGCATGCTAGTTATCATATCATCATTCAAGTTCTATAACTAGCATACAACACACAAGCATGCATATTAAATATAAAACTTATGCAATGCAAGCAAGCACATGAATATGAACATATCAAATGCAACCAAACAATGTTCATGAGCTTGCTCCCCCTACTTGTGTGCTTCTTTTGTCCAAGAATTTTGATCCTTCTCATTTCTTCAATGTTGCTCCCTCTTTATCCATCTCCATGTCCAAACCCATTCCCAAACCTCTCTCTCTTGGTGTATTGACATATCTTTGTTCCAACTTCTCCCCCTTTGTCATCAATTTCCATAAAGGGTGTATTTCTCATTGATACAAAGGCTTGCATTGGGGTAGATGGTTGAGACTTGAATATTGCGTTGTTGATGGACATCACCGCACATGTTGGAATGACATTACTTGTATGTTGCTCTTGAGATACCACTTAGGATCTTTGACCTTGATACCATTAGGTGGGGCTCCTCCCCCTATGTCACAGCATGGGTCATTCACTTGATAATCTTGAGCTCTTGTGTGTGAGGGAACTTTCTTCATTTGATGATCACTTAAAGTTGAGGATCACTTGTGGAACCACCGTCTTGTATAAATGATATCATGTGTAGAAATACCACGAATAGGTGTGTGATACCAATTTGAAGAATCCTCTATCATGGAACCACTTGTAGGATTTGTCAATATGATCTTTTCTTGAACATTTGCTATCTTTATGAGTACCACTTGTAGGATATCACTTGTAGCTCATGATCTAGACACCACTTGTAAATACCAATTGAAGAAATATTTTGAGTCTAGATACCATTTGAAACACCCTAGATATCCATTTGCATTGTTGTCTTGTGCTTGTACCCATATCATTGTCATGAGCTTCTAGTATGACTTGAACTAAGTTGATTTGCCTAAGATTCTAAGTCCGGTTTGATCCAATGACAAGCTTCTTCACTCCTCATACTAAGGGTTATCTTGCCAATGTTGTACTTGTCACTTGTTAGCAATCCAAACTAGATCAAGTACTTGGGTTCACTAGCTCATGAACAAATTCATACACATACCACTAGATCATTTAAACAATTCAAGCAATAGTGGTAGGCTATGAATTTAAACATTTCATTTATTATGCATGATCCTAGTAAGCATGTACTATATGCACTAATCACATACTAGTACGGGATGAAATGATCATGCACATTGCAATGATACCTTTGTTATGTTGGAGTAGAGGATAGTCACATAGATTCCAATTCATTACTCCAATAGCAATGTGAAGTCCAATTTATAAGCTTGGTGAAGACCAATCATTATAAAGAAATCTATTCTTCACCCATATGAAATGAGAACCACTAATAATCAAGTGCATTATCTCTTGTTGTGGTTGGCTTGCTTTTTCTCTTTGATCAATGCTTGCATGAGAGAAGTACTTATGATACCAATTTTATAACCATGACTAGCTCTCTTTTGGGTGTTGCTTGCTTTTCTTGATCAACCCTATTGATTGCTTCAATTAAGCATCTCAAATGTCCCTTGAGTTCATCACTTCCATGTTAGCCTTCTAAGCCGGTGCTCGGTTTACCCACCCATGGGCGGCAAGCCCCCTCAGCAGGGAGAAGTGACCTCTCTCCAAAGAACCATCCTTGACACTTACTTGAATTGCCTTTGATTGATTGATCTATGGACTTAACTTGATGAGTAACCTTGAATTATTCTTTAAGTCATTTTCTTCTTACCAAATGATCTCCAATCATTACTAGAACTTGAACCTCATCTTCATCTTCAGTTTGATCTTTATTTTCAAATTTGAGTACCAAATTTGTACACTCAGTACATTCCACAATCAATGCCCTTGTACTCATTTCTTGTCATGCTTCTAGATCAATTCAAAACCAAACTTAGGTATCTCAAACACTTATAAATATGTTTCCAACTTGAGAACCTTTCACTTAAAGTGACTCTAGATTAATCCAATGATTGTCACTTTTCTGGCAGATTCTATACCCTTCAAAGAATAATTCATATCTCCCAATGTACAGATCCAAATGCCATAAAATTTGGTGGAGATATGACTCACTAAGTCATCTAGCAGCTGTAAAAATTTGAGATTCATTTGACATCTAGATTGCTACCAGATTTCAAATCTTCCACCACTGCTACATGCTGAAAACTGCTGCACTATAGCTGACAAGATGTACTCCAAAGCCGAAGCATTTCTCATCCAATTATCATGAAATTTATACAGCATCTCATATCATAAGTCTAGAGCATGCATACCAAATTTCAAGCCAATCCAATATAATTTAGTCACTCAAACTCAGACTTGATCTCAGCTAGCTCAGATTTTCAATAATGGACATATTTCAATATATTGAGCTATACTTCACCAAATTGAATCAAACTTGAAACTAACTTGTTTGAACACTTTCATAAGACATATATCCATTCAATCCACTTACTAAATGTCATCTCATGAATTTATCCAACACAAATCAATCCAAATTTGATTGCTAGACATTTAATCCATTCAATCATCTCATAGCAAGCAACATTGCATATATATCCAATTCAATCAACTCATATGCACCCAAGTGAAATGATCAACAAGAGATATACCTTGGTTAGCTCATGATCATCCAATAGCAAGCTTTCAACTTGAATATTTGTAAGCCATCAAATATATCTAATAAATCACCACAATCTTTAACATTGCACTTGTATGTTGTAGCATTTGGACTTCACTTATTTTGACTTAGCATTGGGATTGGATATGCACTAAGCTTTAAAACTTGATTCAACATATGATGACCAATATGAATCCAAATGAATCAAGCCTCCAATGCCGATGGTACCTACAAACAATCATCCACTTTTTGATGGTACCCAAACAAGTTTGGGTCCTCTCAAGTTAGGAGCAACATACTTAGGCAAAGCCTTAGTATGGGTAGCGGGATGTTTTGCAATAGCAACAATAGAGGTACCATTTACATCCTTTCTAAGCACATTAGTATCATCAATTGAAATATACTTAGAAGTGTTACCTAGGGGACATGAATATGCCATGTGTCCCTTTTCCCGGCATGAATAGCATCTTCTCTTTGATTGAGCCTTTTCTTCATTGCTCATGTGATGCTTTTCATTGCCTTGCCTCTCATGAGTTGCTTGAGCCTTCTTCTCAAGCTTGGTAGGACACCTTGAGGCAAAGTGTCCTATATCTTCACACTTGAAGCACTTGATGTGAGCCAAATTTCTTTTCTCAATTTGATTCTTGCTCATCATCTTGGTATCTTGGATTTGCATTGGATGCCTTCCTCTTCCACCCCTTCTTGTTTTCTTCTTCTTCTTTAAGTCACCATCATCATCCTTGTGGTTGATCTTGACTTGAGATTGGGGTGTGGTTTCTTGCTCAACTTGTGGCTTTGGTTGAGGCTCTTTTTGTTGCTTCACTAGTTTCTTGCTTGGGCACATTGAGGTGTAGTGACCCCATGTATGGCACTTGAAGCACTTGCGTTTGAGCCTTTCTTCTTCTTTCTTCAACTTGAGCTTCTCTAAGTTGGGGCATGTTTGGTGAAGATGACCCACTTCATGGCATCGGTAGCACATGAAATGAGAGAGCTTCTCTCGAGCTAGCTTCATCATCTTCCTTTCCCTTTTCTTTTCCCCTTTGGTCATATTCTTCTTGCTCTTGTTGAAACCAAGGCCACTCTTGTCACCAAAGTTTCTTTGAGTTTTCAACATATGCTCAAAGATGACTTTTGAGTTGTAGCACCTCTCTAACTTGTTGCTCAATTTCTTCACTTCACTTTTGAGCTCATTGTTCTCCTTTAAAATGTTAGTCTCACAAGACATAGAAGTAGAACAAGCATATATATGTGAAGAACATGGCATATCTAATAAGTCATCATAAGAGGTGGATACATGCTTTCTCCCTACATCACATGGGTTAGTCACATTTTGCAATTGATCATTTGATCCATGTGATGAGCTCTCATTAATTTTAATTTTCTTTAATAACATCTTAAAGAGAGAAGCATGTTCTTGTACCAAATTATCATGAGCAACACTTAGTTCCTCATGAGCCAATTTTAGCTCCTCATGTGAACAAGTAGTAACATAAATGAAATGCTTTTGTTGTTCACATGTGGTTTTTAGAAATGAGTTTTCATTTTCCAATTTCATGGTTTTAGTTTTCTCATTTTCTAAAGACATGTTCATGCTAGCAAGTCTACTAACAAGCTCATCATATGAATCAACATGATCAATCACATTATCATTTGATACCTTTGTGTCACCTAGTGACATGAAGCAATGTGATGTAGTGGATGGGCTTGTAGTAGCATCATCAAGGCCCGAGCATGAACCAACGTTGTCACCATCAAGTGTGCTTGGGGTAGAAACATCACTTGCAACACTTGATGCATCATCACCATTCTTGTCAAGTGAACTTGTGGTAGATCGATCATCATCATCACTTGACCATGAGGTGGAGCAATCCTCCACAACCATCGTGTTGTGGTCATGCTCAACATCATCATGTGCAACCTCCTTGGGCTTGACATCATCGTCATCATCGGTGATAGCTCCATACTTTTCATTGAGATAGGCCCATATCTCATGAGCGGATTTGAGGTCCATGATCTTACCAAAGATGCTATCATCCAAAGATCTATACATGATGTTAGTAGCTTGGATGTCAAGATCTAGGCATTTCTCTTGTGCTTGAGTTATATTATCTTCATCCAACACATGAGAAAAGCCTACATCTACCATCCACCACATTTGAGGGCAAATAAACTTAAAATTGCATATCATCCAATTTTTCCACCGTGCAAAGTGTGTGCCATCAAACATGTGAGGACAATCAACATCTAGTCCATATTCCGCCATCCTCTCGGGTCGGTGAAGGCCACAAATGAGAGACCGGGCTCCGATACCAATTGTAGGGTCGAGATGGCGGACTAGAGGGGGGGTGAATAGTCCTTTCTAAAAATAATCGCGTCGGCAAACCGAAACAAATGCGGAATTAAAACTATCGGTCTAGCCAAGACTACACCCCTCTATCTAAGTTCACAAGCACCTCACAAAGATCCTAATTATATAACTAAGGTGCTTTCCTTAGCAAGAGCTCTCCTAAACAATTCTAGAGCAAGGTCACACAAACCTATGCTCACTAGCAATGCTCAATAGCAAGGCAACTAATGCCAAACTAGAGAGCGCAAATTACTTAGCTACACAAACTAAGCAATATGACTAATAAGGTTACACAAACCAAATTAGCCACGCAACGGGAGCTACTTCTATGCTACACAAGCAAGAAGGTAACTAGCTAACTACACAAGCAAACTAGTTACAAGAGCAACTACACAAGCACAAGTATATGAATGTAAATACAAGCTTGTGAATCGAAAGCAAACCACCGAGAAGATGTACACAATGTTGACACGACGGTTTTTCACCGAGGTTCACTTGGTTGCCACCAAGCTAGTCCCCGTTGTGGCGATACACCCACTTGATGGATCACGAGCTAATTGACTATCAAGAGTCAAACCCTCAGCGGGTGCCGCACATCCACTCTCAAGATGGGGATCCTCCAAGCCACGAGCTTTACTAGAGTTGCTCTTCGCGATCCCCGCGGGGTGAGCACAATCCCCCTCACAAATCCTCCTCCGGAGCCACGCACAATCTCCACGCGTGCTTCAACGGAGTCGCAAGCCACCAAGCCGTCTAGGAGGTGGCAACCTCCAAGAGTAACAAGCACCACCGGCTTGCAACACGATCACCTAGTGCCACTCGATGCAATCCTCTCGATGCAACGCACTAGAATCGCTCTCTCACTCGATCCGATGAACACTATCAAGCATGAGTGAGTTAGAGGGCTTCCAAGCACTACCACATAAGCCACCAAGGCCAAAGTGTGCTCAGCTTACCGGCCATGGCCGCCCAATGGGCTATTTATAAGCCCCTCCACGAAAATAGCCGTTGTACCCCTTCACCGGGCACAACACGCGTTGACCGGACGCTCCGGTCAGGGTGACCGGACGCGTCCGGTCACTACACGACAACCATGAACAGTGCGCGTCAGAACTAGCCGTTGCCCTGACCGGACGCGCTCAACCAAGTGACCGGACGCGACAGTGCCCGCGTCCGGTCGCGTTCCAGTACGCTCCCGTTGAGACCGGACGCGTCCGATCGTACGTGACCGGACGCGCCGCGCGTCCGATCGTCACTCTGCTTCGCTCTGCCTCTCTGGACGCTTGACCGGACGCTCTGGTCCCGTGAAGGACCGGACGCGCCGGTCGCGTGCTTTTCTTTTACGCCCAGTTGAACTGACCGGACGCGCTGGTCAGGCCAGACCAGCGTCCGGTCACAAACCCTAGTGCCGCGCCGCGATGAACTGACCGGACGCGTCCGGTCATACCGAGACCGCGTCCGGTGCAGCGTCCGGTCACCACAGTGACCGCCGTTCGCCTCCGTTTCTTTTCCAACTTTCGGCATAGTAGAAAATAGGCGTTTCACTTTTCCAAAAAGCGCCGAATCCCGCCTCGCAAGCTCGGCGGGAGGGAGAGAGGAACCCAAACCCCTCTCTACCGCTTAAACTCCACCGCCTTCGCAAATGTGCTAACACCACCAAGTGCATGTGTGTTAGCATTTCACAAACATTTTCCAAGGCGTTATCCACTCAACTTGCCACGCCACTTGATCCTAGCAACGATGCAAAGTTAGATCGCTCAAGTGGCACTAGATGACCGATATGTAAACAAGTTTGCCCCTCTTGATAGTACGGCCATCTATCCTAAACCCGGTCATAAACTTCTCTACACACCTATGACCGGTGAAATGGAAATGCCCTAGGTTATACCTTTGCCTTGCGCATTCCACTCCATCTCCTTCGACGTTGATGCAACACATGCACCAACCATATCACAAATGATATGATCCACTTCATATCATCATGTGACCTTGGTCCATCGATCTTGACCTCACTTGCTCTTCACCGTTGCGTCGGTCCATCGGCGCCAAGTCTTGCTCAAGCTTCACCGCCTCGCGGTCCATCGCTCCAAAGCCTTCGACTTGCCCTTCACACTTGCAATCGGTCCATCAAGCCAAGCCTCATCTTGATCTTTGCCACCTTGGTCACATGACTCCATGTCATGTCTCATATGCAATGAGCTCCTTCATGACACAATCATCTATGGACTAATTCCCTGTGTATCTCACATAAACACAATTAGTCCACCTAAGGTTGTCACTCAATTACCAAAACCAAACAAGGACCTCTCAATCTCCCCCTTTTTGGTAATTGATGACAACTCTACAAAGATATGGAAATTAAGTTCTTTTAGACTTTATGCCACTTATCCAACAATTAAGCTCTAAGTTAGGATTTGGATAAGCACCATAAAATCCAACTTGGTAGTGATAACTCTCCCTACATATGTGCTCAAATGGTTTGGTTTCAAGCTTGCACATATGCATAAATATGAAATTTGTGGGAGGGTTAGCACTACTAAGTGATACTAAGGTGTATAGAATAAACCTTTGTAGCTAGATACCAATTAGTAGCTTGATACCATTTGAAAATCATAAGTTTGTCATCATCCTTAGCATCATGAGTAGCTAGACATCAAAAACACTAGAAACCCCGTGAGATCAACATTATAAGCAAGGTTCTAGTTTTTCATGATAAACACAAGTCTAGCTATCATCCTATGCATGCTAGTTATCATATCATCATTCAAGTTCTATAACTAGCATACAACACACAAGCATGCATATTAAATATAAAACTTATGCAATGCAAGCAAGCACATGAATATGAACATATCAAATGCAACCAAACAATGTTCATGAGCTTGCTCCCCCTACTTGTGTGCTTCTTTTGTCCAAGAATTTTGATCCTTCTCATTTCTTCAATGTTGCTCCCTCTTTATCCATCTCCATGTCCAAACCCATTCCCAAACCTCTCTCTCTTGGTGTATTGACATATCTTTGTTCCAACTTCTCCCCCTTTGTCATCAATTTCCATAAAGGGTGTATTTCTCATTGATACAAAGGCTTGCATTGGGGTAGATGGTTGAGACTTGAATATTGCGTTGTTGATGGACATCACCGCACATGTTGGAATGACATTACTTGTATGTTGCTCTTGAGATACCACTTAGGATCTTTGACCTTGATACCATTAGGTGGGGCTCCTCCCCCTATGTCACAGCATGGGTCATTCACTTGATAATCTTGAGCTCTTGTGTGTGAGGGAACTTTCTTCATTTGATGATCACTTAAAGTTGAGGATCACTTGTGGAACCACCGTCTTGTATAAATGATATCATGTGTAGAAATACCACGAATAGGTGTGTGATACCAATTTGAAGAATCCTCTATCATGGAACCACTTGTAGGATTTGTCAATATGATCTTTTCTTGAACATTTGCTATCTTTATGAGTACCACTTGTAGGATATCACTTGTAGCTCATGATCTAGACACCACTTGTAAATACCAATTGAAGAAATATTTTGAGTCTAGATACCATTTGAAACACCCTAGATATCCATTTGCATTGTTGTCTTGTGCTTGTACCCATATCATTGTCATGAGCTTCTAGTATGACTTGAACTAAGTTGATTTGCCTAAGATTCTAAGTCCGGTTTGATCCAATGACAAGCTTCTTCACTCCTCATACTAAGGGTTATCTTGCCAATGTTGTACTTGTCACTTGTTAGCAATCCAAACTAGATCAAGTACTTGGGTTCACTAGCTCATGAACAAATTCATACACATACCACTAGATCATTTAAACAATTCAAGCAATAGTGGTAGGCTATGAATTTAAACATTTCATTTATTATGCATGATCCTAGTAAGCATGTACTATATGCACTAATCACATACTAGTCGTGTAACAGTAGGCACCGAATGGAGTAATGAAGGATGTCTTGATCTGATCATCCTTGTTGAGAGCAATCTGGCGATAACCAGAGTAGCAATCAAGGAAAGATAGGAGCTCGCAGCCGGCTGTGAAATCAATGACCTCGTCTATGCAAGGTAAGCTGAAGGGGTCTTTAGGGCAATGCTTATTGAGATCAGTATAATCAATGCACATTCTCCATTCATTATTCTTTTTACGTACAAGTACCGAGTTAACTAACCAATCCGGATGATACACTTCTTTGATAAATCCAGCTGCTAAAAGCCGGGTAATTTCTGCCCTAATAGCCTCCTTTTTGTCATGAGCGAACTGTCGTAGCTTTTGCTTGATAGGTCTTGCAGTCTTCGAGACATTCAAGGAGTGCTCAATCAGGTGCCGAGGAACGCCGAGCATGTCAATAGGTCTCCACACGAACACGCTCACGTTTTCCCTTAGGAACCTGAGAGCATGTCTTCCTATTTAGGATCTAGGTTGGCCCCAATAAGGGTAGTCTTGCTGGGATCATCATCGACCAACTGGATCTCCTTGTGCTCGATGGACTTGATGTGCTTCCATGGTACTTGGCATTCTAGGATGTCCAGCTGGCTGGTGGGAATCTTAGAGGCGTCAACTAGGGTTTGCTCCATGCGGATTGAGAGGTCGGTAGCCTCTGCTACCTTAAATCTTTCCTCCTCACAGGTGTAGGTTGTGTAAACATTGCCTCTGAGAGTAAGGACACCCTGCTCGGTAGGCATTTTAAGCACCAAGTAAGAGTAGTGTGGCACGACCATGAACTTGGTAAGAGCTGGTCGACCAAGGATGGCGTGGTAAGTACCCTCAAAGTTCGCGACCATAAAGTTGACGTAGTCGGTGCGGAAGTGGTTGGGAGTGCCGAACAGCACAGGAAGTGTAATCTGCCTGAGAAGTATAGAGCTCTGTCCAGGAAGGACGCCCCAAAACTATGCATCGTAAGGTTTGAGGTCAGCCTCAGTTAGTTTAAGGGCAGGCAAGCTGCTTCGAAACTGGATGTCGATGGAGCTGCCACCGTCGACGAGCACCCTCTCGAACCGGACACTGTTGATGCAGGGGTCGAGGACGAGGGGGAAATGACCAGGTTTCGGAATTGCTACCCACCGATCTACCCTGCTAAAGGAGATTTTGCGGTGGGACCAGGCCAGGAGTCTAGGATCAGAGATGAGATCATCGGTATTGACGACGCTCAAGCAAGTGCGCTTCAATAGCTTGCGCTCGCGCTTGGACTCTAAAGACACCTTGCCACCAAAAATGGAGTGGACAATCTTGGTGGGGTTGACATATTGGTGACGAGGATTTCTATCCTATGCGTCATCATCGTCGTCATCACCATTACGTCGCGGTCCATCATCAATGGCTTTTGGAGCATCGTCGTTAGCAAGTTGCTTGGCATAGATGTTCCTGAGGAAGCGATAGTTCTCCATGGTGTGATTGGCCTTGGGATGGATCTGGCAGGGACCCTTCAGGGCCATAGATGTTAACTTCATGATCATCCTCATGAGGATGCTTGCCTCTAAAGGTGTTGCAGCGGTCATGCCGCCGATCACGGTTGTCTAGGAAGTTGCGGTTGTCATTGCGCCGATCACGATCATTCTGACCACAGTCGTTGTGATTGTCATCACGGCGCGGTGGGTGTTTGGGGCGTGATGACTCACCCATGTGTTCCTTAATAATCTTCTCGACGTCATCAACATCCGCGTAGTTCTTAGCAGTAGCAAGAAACTCGGAGACGGTTTTCAGCCATTTCCAAAGCAACTTGCTTCTGAGGGCATCATGATGGTGGAGGCCCTTGATGAAGGCCGATACTGCCTCATCATGAGAGATCTTGGGGATCTTGAGATGCATATCTGAGAAACATCGGATGTAGTCGTGCAGTGGTTCGCATGCTCAGTCACGGATGCGCTCGAGGTTGTATTTGTTGCCCGGCTGGTCACACGTGGTGATAAAATTGTCGATGAAGGACTGCTTGAGGTGCGCCCAGCTATCAAACTGGTTATCTGGTAGACTCAAGAGCCACTGATGACCTGCTTGATCGAGGACAACTGGAAGATAATTAGCCATTACATGTTCATCACTTGCGGCGGACCAAACGGTGATCTTGTAGAGCGTGATCTAGCTTTTAGGGTTCTCCTTGCCGTCGTACTTCCTGAGCTTTTCGAGCTTGAAGTTTCACGGCCATACGACTTGTCAAAGATGAGGAGTGAACTATTTGAGACCCGGGGGGAGGGTGTGTTCGGTGTCATACTGGATGCGGCACACATTCTCGTGGGCCTGGCGGTCATTAGCACGACTAGTGATATGGCTGCGGACGTCACGAGGAGGAAGATGGTGATGAAGATCACGAGGAGGGTTCTGGTCGACCTCCTGATCTCGATTGCCACGTCGATTGCAGTTATTGTCACGACGACCTCGACCACTATCTTATCCGCCCTCGTCGCTGCCGCCACCGCCACCACTGTCGCCACCGCCACCACCACGTGGAGGATTGGGTGGAGGCGGATCATCACGATGTTGATGACTTGGTTGTTTTGAAGCGTGGGATCGACGACTCCGACTAGATGTGATGGATGTGCTTGTAGCAGCTCGGGCTCGCTGGGCAAGCTCGACGGTTTGGCCCATGACGATGGTCAGGTATGCTTTTATGTCCTCGCAGACCGCGTGGTTCTCCGGCGTGTCTAGTAATCGGTCCAGATTGGCCATGGCCACTGCCACATTGGCACTTTGGGTCCTGAAAATTTGCCGATCACCCACTGTGTCAAAGGCGTTGGCTAGATCTCGAGGTCAAGGTCCCCTGCGATGTGCTTCTTCTTCTTCAGCCTCCTGATGATGGCATTCGGCGCGGTCGGCGTTACGCTGTTCGTGAAGCTGCCGTTGCTCATCAGTTTCTCCCACGACTAAGGGCTCATCATTGCTGACGTTGAGCACCATGTCGCCACATCTAGGTGGAAACCTTGGGATCAGAGAGAAACCTAGAGGGTGGGGTAGTGGATCCAGATCATATTCATTGTGGTCGAGGTGTTCAGCCTCGGTGTGGGCAGAGTGTGTAGATCCAGTGCTGGAGTCGCCATCCTCGAGATGTGTATGGACCGAGCCTTCATTATGTTCCTAAATATCAACCATGTTAACGGCATTACCTGGTGGTTGTCGAGATATATCTAGGAAGTACAGATCTAAGACGTGATCGCGCTCCATGGGACCCATGAACAGATAAGGTGTACGATATGCGTACTCAGAAGCAATGTTTTCCAGGCCATATGGGAGGGCCTGGCAATCCTCCGTCAAGACTTGGTACTCAGAAAGCCTAAAGCCAGGCGTAGGAACTGGGCGAAGGCGCACCGTACGTCCTTGAGAAGTAGCGGTGACCACTAGATCTGTATCAAGCCATGTTGGACGGTGAGTCCGAACTGGTCAGGTAGATCTGTTGTGGTGAAGCTGTACCTGCTCGGTAGATTGATTTTGAATGGAATCTACCAAAGTCAAGGTTTGAGAAAGCTTGTGGTCGACCTGGTTGAAAGCTTTGATTAGGTCGGCGTTGTTGATCATCCTAAGTTGTCGGCGTGGTCGGAGCCGTTGCTGGGATGGTCGGGGCCATAGCCAGCGTGGTCAGAGCCGTAGCCGATGAAGATGTGGTCAACGCAGATCGGATCTGCGCCTCCTCCATGGTGGCAGTGCTGAAGCTATTGATGCCGGTGGTCCAGGTGATCTAGCCGACGGTGAATGAGAGACCGTCCGCCACAGCCGCGGAGTCAGGGATGATGACCATCTTGCTCGCCTAGGAAGCTATACGCACACCCCCTACCTGGCGCGCCACTATCGATGAAACCTAGTCGGCAATCTACCGAGGGGTATGCCCAAGGTAGTGATTTGTTGGTAGACAGGTGCGCAAGCTACAAACTAGATAGTGATGCAAGACACAACAAGGTTTTTATCTAGGTTCAGCCGCCGTGAGGGCGTAATACCTACGTCATGCGTCTGATTTGTATTGCTGTGTATGATGAGATGTCTTTTGAGGGGGTCCCCAGCCCACCTTATATAGTTTGGGGGGCAGGGTTACAAATCTAGAAACTAATCCTGGTTGGTTACAATTGTCATGGCTGGCCGGATAAGGATTCCTATTCTAACCGACCTAGATCTTGCTTGGTCTCCAAGTTTGCTTTCCTTCCTTGCGTGAGACACCGAGTAGATCAACTAGGCCACGCGTCATCTTCTGGTGGGCCGGGCCCTCTGGTCTAGGCCAGCCCAAGTCTAGCCGTAAGGGTATAGGGGTTAATACCCCCACAAGGCATCTTGGCGATGAAAGGCTCACCACCGAGTGTGACGGTCGTAGATCACGAAGCAGAGGCGTCGATGCTCGTGGCTGGTGCTTGTCGACTCGAGACGAAATAGCACCGAGGTCGTCGCGATTGGTGTGGCCTTGACTGGGTGACGTTGTGGTGTAGATGGCAGCCGCGACCTCGCTGAGGGGACAGAGGAGAAGTGGCTTCCCTACGAATGAGTGAACACGGTACGAGAGCCAACGTAAGGCAAGAACATCGTCAGGAAGAAAGGTGGGAGCTTTGGTGAGGAAAAGGGGCTCACGGCTCACCGACAGCTTGACGATGACGATCGAACGCCAGAGGCAGAGCAGCTCGGGGACGGGGTGGCTGTGATGCGCCCTGGCATTCTCGTGCGAGGGCACAACGACGCCGGTGTGGACTTGGTGAAGCAGTGCTGGAGATGGGGTCATCGTCGATCGGCAGTGGTAGACCTAGGATTTGAAAGTTGGGTATGCCCATGCTACCCAAAAAATATTAATTCAAAAACACTAATCAGATGTGATCTTGATTTGGAAGTGAAATCTACCCTCGTGTCTTTGCAGCCCTTTCCCACATAGATTTCAGATCGATTTTATTTCTTCTTCATTTTTTAAAGAATTGCTACTGCTGACATAAAAACAAAAACATCTTAGATTTTTGCAATTGACATTTGACCAAACTGAGCAAAGACCAAATGGGGATTTAAGATTTACCACTGAATTTGATTAAGTGAGAAGTCGAATTGAGTTGTATGGACAACAGCCGAGTGAGTGCCAGCATGGGAATGGATTAGCCTGGGCCATCGGGTGTGGATGGTGGGCCAGTTGGGAAAGTTGAGTGCGAAGGAACATAGGCTGATTAGGCTGCTTTGGTTGAATAGATTACCAATTTTGAAACGTAAATATATGATATATGTTTATATACCTACTATCTACTAATTGTTTCTCTAAAATTGTTGGGTATGCCTAGGAATACCCATGCACAACTGTAGATCCACCCCTGTCGATCGGTAGCACGGTCTCGAGGGTGGCGACCGCACCACGATTGTGGTCACGGTGCTTGCTAGTGCGCCGTGGCGACGCCGTGGCCAGTACCGGCTTGGCCTCAGGGCGACATGGCCATGGCGGCCTCAAACTAAAGAAGAAGGCAGAGAGGGGAGGAAGGGGCTCTGTAGCGGCGGCTGTAGGGAGATGGCGAGGGCGAGGGTTCGGCTGGCTCTTATAGGCAGTCCGTTAGGGTTCGTAGGGGCTCGGGGTGAGCTACGGGCTGCGGCGATCGTCGGGGTTGCGCTGCCGGATGCGTGGCGGTCATCCATGCGCCACCTCTCAGGAAGCTTCGTGAAGGGAGGTAGGTCACGACGCTGGTCCACGTGGTCAAGGGCGCCGGGCTCATCGGCTTGTGGTGGGGTCTGAGGGCATCCGCGATTCGCGGCGCGGGTCGCAGCTTGGCGCAACATGGGGGCTCCGGCTAATGTCGGTGCGGCTAGTAGCTGCTCACTGTCCTTGCGTCTATGCCACGGATGGACAAGAGAGGAGTAGCCATGGTCAAAGGGAAAAAGGCGATGAAAGGATGATGGAGGGGAAACGGCTTGGCTCGGGTGTGACTGTGCGAGACAGAGGGAAACGGTGCCCTCAGCTTCTTCCTTTTCCACTTGACGCTGACACACGGATCCTAGGGATGGAAAACTGTACAGGAGCATGCAACGCGGTAGCTCGCTTTGTATGCGAGAAGGAGCGAGCGGCGGCATCTGCTTGCGATGCGTGCATGCTGTGTGCGTGAGAGGGTAGCATTGGGAGGCTAGGCTGCTGCTGTCATGTGGCCGCTGGGCCTTGGCCCAACATGGGCACGCTGTCAGGCTAGAGGGAGGAAAGGGGAGTTGGGCTATGGGCCTACAACCGACTGGGCCACGAGGACGGCAAGGAGGGGAAAAGGGCTGAGGCTGCTAGCTGGTCGCACAGGCCAAGGGGGAGGCCAGGAGTTAGGCTCGCGCGAGGAGGGCTGGCTGGGCCAGAAGGTACCTGTCGGCCATGGAACCAAGGAGAGTTCTTTTCCATTTACTCAAGGGGTTTTAGAGCAACTCCAACAGTTTGGGATATTTTGTTTCCCAAATCTTGGAGTTTGGCAACTCCCTAAATGATATGGCAAAGGAAAAAATGTCAATCTCCAATAGTTTGCCATAATTCACTTGGCAAAATCAAAAGTTGGGTCCATAATATGATTTTTTGTCACGGGAACTATTTCTGCACGTATTCCCTCGCATGTGCTCGCACCAAAACGCTGTCGCCGTCTCTTCTTCTTCGTATCGTGGTTCATCACGGCGGTAGAATCTTCCTGGTGGGCACGTCCTCCTCCTAGCTGGCCACATTACCCTCGTCGGTGACTTGCTAGCCGGCCCATAGGACCTCCCAGTCGGGAGGCAGGACCTTCCAGGTGGCCGCCAGGAAGTGCAAATCACTAGGTCTCCAGCTAGCCTTCGGCAGGTGGTTCCAGCCGCCCACCCCCAACTACTGGCTGACCATCGTGTGCCATCTGCCAGGTATAACCGCTTACACAAATGGTTCTAGGAAAGATGGGCAAAGCACGTGTATTGTATACTATCTGTATAGTACAAATGTTCTTAGCTATGGATGGAAAAGGTCAAGATGCTATATAGATTGATTGATGTTACAATTGTCATTTGCAGGTGAAGCCATGAGTGGTTTCAAATCACTTCTCCAAAGAGAGTTGGACGATGATTTATCATCAGATGACAATGATTATTTCATCATCACAGCTGCTCGAATTGTGCAAATGTTTTCGGGTCATAAATGGAGATCTAGTGGTTCTGTCCCTAGCCATGTTGTTATTTATCATGATAGAGAAGGCGGCCATCGAAGGATGTTTCAAGATTATTTGGTGGAAAATCCGACGTACGGTCCACATTTATTATGTCGGAGGTTGGTGCTTGTTGACGATGGTTATCTACCATAATAAAGGGTTAAAATAAATATATAAAGGGCTAATAAATGATCACTAATATAGGTTTAGGGTGTCAACTAATGAAATTCCATGAGTTTTGGTGAATCTATATTTTATAGGGGGTTATCAGAATAATTTAGGAATTGATATCTTCCACGAGAAGGAACCCACGTCAATCGGTCTAATCTCCACGTCACGAATATGCAAGAGGCTTGTAGAGGACACCAGAGGACTCCACGAGGAGGGCCACCACGAGGTGCCACTAGGTGGGGCTGACCAGCCTCAACCCTAGGCCGACCGGCCCCTGGCCGCCGCCCCTCGGCTCCTTCCTTTGCAAGCTACTTCAACCGCCTCCAAGGATGCATCCTAACCCTATGTGAAGGTTAGTTTGATCCAAGGGCCACTGTTCCATGCTCTGGGCTATATAAATGAGGCCCCAGACCCCCCTCCAAAGAGGAACTCATTCAATCAATCATCAACCAGAAAGCAAAAGACCAACCAGCAACTCTCATCTCCTTAGAGCTCCATCAGATCTAGGCATAGCTAGATTAGAATTAGAAGTAGAGGAGTCAAAGCAGCCTTGGGCTCCGATCTAGTCAAGAGGAGCTTGGTAAATCCAGTTCTTCTCTCTTGTATCAACATTGTTCTTCAGATATTCATCTAGTTTATCTGTTCTTCTAGTTCTTGATCTAGTTCATGTTCTAGTTCTTTATGTTCTAATTGTTTATGTTCTAGTTCGTAATTGTTCTAGTTCATCATTGTCTAGTTCTAGTTCATTGTTCTTGATCATTATTCTTGATACATTAGATATGATCTTGTTCTTAATCTATATTATATCCTTGATTATTATGAGATTAGTCTGCTTTGATTATATATTTTGCATAGATAGTTTATCATTATGTTTATACACATGTTTGCAAAGCACTCACCTTATTGAGTCATGGGTGGGTGGTCAACATTGTGTAAGTGTGGTACTTATATACTGTTTACCTGCAAATGCACTCTATACTCCAGGCCATGTGGTAGATCGCGGGTGTGACATTCCTGTTGAGTCCTTTGTAGTCCACTCCCCGAGTGTAGAACTTAGTATAACGCGGTCTCATTACTTAGTTGTTACTCTGTTTCTTAGCTTCGTAATGGAGATGTTCCTTGTTTATGGATATGAGATAACATAGCCAATGATTGCCTGATATAATTGCACTAATCAATGTAGATTATGATTAATAGTTAATGTATTACTTAGGAGTTATTCTCTTACTTTATATCCTGATCAATGACTTGCCATAGTAGTACTGCTCTAAAGAATATTATCTGAATGGTCTGATTATCATATATTTTATCTCTTTTTTATTTGATTGATTCATGTTTGAGAGTAAAGGATAGTGATTTCGAATATTCATATCACATGTGTAGAGTAGCCTTTAATTAATATGTGCCCCTCTATTTGTTCTCCTTTGGTTAAATATAAATAACGATACCTAGGATAAACTTGGGTGAAATGCTGCAACGGGTGTATTTATCTGTGCGCTTGCGGATATATACTTTAATATCTTTATATAGTTAAGTGGCATGAGTACAATACAACCACACTCTTGGTGTCATGTTGGGGATGACAATCTAACGCGAGTGATGCTAAGAAGTGTCAACAAGCATTTCTGCCGCCATTGCCGGGGAGGCAACGGAATGGCACACTAAGTTAGAAAACATTCATAAGAGCATAAACACACTTCCACATCTAGGAACACTCTTACACATGTGATATTCGAATTACATCACTTGATCCTTTACTCTAACAGGCTCACCCTATCTTTTGTCTTTTTTTGATCTTATGTAGGGTGATGTATGACTGGTTTTGAACTCCCGACAAACTACGTTGAGAACCTCGAAGCTCTAATCAGAAGAACAAGAGCAAAGCTCAAGAAGACTCCAACCACTTCGTCTGAGATCAACCAATTAAGAAGAAGCTTAACACCAGACTTTGAAGCCATGGCCGACCGATCACTCCATGAATTCTCCGCTCCAACCACTGCTAACAGCAGGACTGGACCGATAGTAAATTTGGGAGATAACGGATTTGAGCTCAAGCCTGCTTTGATCATGTAGCACCTGATTTTAAGAACAAAATCAGATACACACCATATGTGAGCCCAGGAAGTCAAATCTCACATATAGCTACAAATAAAGTTAATATCAAGTGACAATGCTTAATATATAACGTACTTATTATAAAAGATATAACCTTAGATAGCAAACAACGGAAAGACAACTCCGATCTTCAGGTGAAGACTCCACTCCATAGGGACAACTGACTGGTTGATCACAAGCCTATCTGCTCCAATCTCTGGCAATCTGGTACCCATCCGGGATTTTTCCAAAATATTGAAAATAAACAAGCGTGAGTATATTTCGTACTCCACAAGCATAACATGGGGATTCATGAGGCTCAAAAGGCAGACACTGTTTACTGCATTTAGCATTTTAGTAAGTCAACATTTTATTATTGATCAATATCAAATTATGCTTAAGCTCCCAAATTAACCCACATGATCATATACTAGAATTAAATAGAGTCATTGATCAACATTATATCATCATCATCGTCATCATCATCATAATACCATCATAGTTCACCATGAACAACATCATCATAAGTAACCATTTATTCTGTGAGTTTTCCGGGCCGCTCGTGACCGTGAGCACGACTGTTATAACAGTTTTAACACTCTGCAGAGGTTGTGCATCTTTACCCGTGAGTCGTGTTGCCCATATGCCCGGGTTAATTACTCCCATAACACTTCCAAGGTGAGCGGGCAGGGTACACTATGAAGCCTTTCATAGGTCTCGTCTAACAAGTTAGGACCACGAGGTTTCCTCGGCAGGCAGATATAGAGAACCCCCCTTTCTGTGGCATAATTCCCGCAGGCTATACACACAAGAACAGAGGTAGTTCTATACCCAAAGTGGCAAGCCCCTCTTGTACCCTTTCGGGTAACCTCTAACAAGCTAGAAAAGATCCTATTACTGAGCTAAAGTCAGAGCCATATAACTCTCACGGTTGCACTGTATGTCCCAGCTTTTGCCCTACAGATAAGTCCTTACGGAGAGTTTAGGGCAACATGATCGACATCATTTGCACCATCACCCTATATTTCAATTATTACCATCATGTTTATCCGTTTGTTCCATTAATCATAGTATTGATCATGTTTGAATAGAGCACTAGCATTCTACCCATATGCAATAAAACCCATAGGCATCGAGGTATAAGTCATCAATGGCTAGGATGTCCTTATAGTCGTGCAATATTAGACACATGCATAATGAGTAGATTATATAATGAATAGGAATCAAGGTAGGCCCATGCTATACTTGCCTTGGTTCACGAACTCCTGCTGGTCCTGCTGGTCTTCGAAGTTCACCTAGTTCCCAACGTACTCCTCACCGTCTGAACTCGACCAACACGGCAACATACACATTTCAGGAGCATTCATGCATAGCAAACAAACCTATATTTAGAATAGTACACCAGTAGTATAAAAACAAGATAAAATATTTACGAAAATATTCTATGTCTCGCTACGATCACATCAACGCGAAGTTCACGAAATTCAGAGCTATAACGCGAAAGTTATGAATTAAACAAGATTCCTATAGCGAGTTAATTAACTTAACCTAATCAAGAATTTTAAATGTTGCAAACCTAACTAACTGTGGCATTAATGCGTAGATTGTGAAATTATGAAACTAACGTAAGTTGAACGGATCAAATCGGAGCTAAAACGACGATTTTATAAGCGTTTTACTGCAGTGGCAATTCTGTAATTAATCTGAAAACGTATTTTTCATTTAAACTGAAGAAACTATGTTTTCAAAATGAGAATGCGTACTCCGGGAATATGCCAAGGATGGCGGGTTGGATAAGAAAGAAACCGAGGGTCTCTTTAGAAAGAAAACCCGCGAAGGGGTATCAGCCATCCTGGGCCATTGATCTCAGATCGAACGGTAGGGATTTGATGGGAGGGGAAGAGAGAGGCGCGGCCGCCGGAGTTGGAGGTGGAGACGGCGGCGCCGCCATTGACGGCGACTAGAAACTCACCGGAGTGCGCAAAAATCGGCCTACGGCCCATGGTTTCGAAATGCGAGAGCACCGTGATGATGCGGGGGAGATGGCGAATCCAATGGAGCGCATTTCGTGGGCGGGGATGGTCTCGCGCGGGGCTCACCATGGCCGGCAGCGAGAGGAGCTCATCGGTGCAATTGGCTAAGGCCCTAGAGGCCACCAATCATCACGAGAGATGGACGGGGAGAAAGAGGAGAGAGAGGCGAAGCTCACCATGCGAAAAACACGGGGCGGAGGCGGCTCGGGGATGACGGCCGACACGGTGGGGCGGACGACTCCACCGGTGAATCACTGCCGCGCGGTGGTGCGGTTCCAAGGGCGAAAATGGAGTGAGGAGGGCAGCAGGGGGAGGCAGATACGGGGTAGCGCCATCCATTTAAAGGGGCCGGGGAGTGGGGAATGCTCCCACGACATGGAGCGTGGGCGCGGGCGGTTGCTGCTTACGTGCGTGTGGGGTGGGATGGCGAGAGGAGGTTGGGGGAGGAGCTGACGAGTGGGGCCGGTTGGTCAGCGAGTGAAAGGAAGTGGAGGCTCTCCACTTTGGCTTGGGCCGGCCCAACAAGAGAACGCGAGGGAGAGAAGGAAGGGAGGGCTAGCGGGCCGAGAACAAGGGAGAGGGGGAAATCGGCCAGCGGGCCAAAATGGAGAAAAGAGGTAGGGAGAGAAAAGAATTTCTTTTCTTTTTCCAAATCAAGTTTTCCAATTCATTTTCAAACCAAATTTTGAAATCATTTTTAGATTTTGTCAAAACCAGTCACCACAATAAATAAAATGCATCGGCATGAGTGCATCAACATGTAACTAACCCTTATGATTTATTTTATTTTCACCAATTTTTATTATTCCCTAAATTGAATGCACAAACAAATTCATAATTAAATCAATTTTATCTATTTTGAAACAATGCAAAATCTAGGGATTCGGGAGATGGTGATCAAAGAGAGGTAGATACTCTGCCTTTGGATCTTCTTCATTTTCTCACAACAAGCACGCTGTAGCTTGCGCGTTGTTACAACCTTACTCCTAATTGCTTGATCAACTCTTAAGCACAATCCCTTAGTACTTTATGCCATTCCTCCAACTGACCTTTGCAATTCCTTCTGTTCCAAGGTGATATACTTTGTAGCATAGGTGACATCACTCAAGTTTCTCACACAACTCAACCTTGGTGTCGACCGAACCTCCCTAGCACACTCTTTATGCTAGGAGCATCGACAACAACTTTTGCTTATCCGGGTATTAACACACTTCCATGTCATAATCATTGATCGCTCTAATTCATCGATGATTTCATAAGATCAAAACCAACTTAGTGAAGATATCCTTTATATTCTTACGGTCCTTATAGATGTCACCCTTATATTCAAGATTATAATGCCTCCAATGAACCTCTGACGATATCTTCTATTCCTAGGAAAACTTTGAATCTCACTCACATCTCACATCCTTTGGTGGGTTCCAACTCAACACATCATTAGCTTTCTTAAGTTTCCCATAATTCCACCATTTGAGATAACTTATCCAAGTAGAGATCTTCCTTGAATCAAAAATTTATTGCCATAATTGATGTCGCAACGAGTTTTCCGAGTCTCCATAGAACCAACTATAGATGAACCATATCTCCTTGCCTTGTCATTGTTGCTGACTTGTCTTGGGTATGGTGAAGTTCAAACACCCAACTGTGCTTGATGGTGACTTCTCAACCCTAGGGATAACTAATTCTTCCAGGTGGAGTACTTGAATGTAAGAAACCTTCATCTTGTTACTTCTTCACTCGGCTACCCCCCTTAAGAGAGATCAACTAGGGGACAACAAAGGGTAGCTTGCATCTTCTTCCAAGTGAGTTAACCATCATAATGACCTTCTGATATCCCACGGAAACTCATGTGTATAAGTAAGAACAATAAGTCTAAAATTCCTCATGAGTAGAAAAACAGCAGTGCAGGAAAACAGCTGTAACTCCTATTCTGTTAATCCAATGAAGTTGTAGTTTATACTGTTGGAAAGCTGTTGAAATCCTCTACAACTTTTGTATAGAACACTTTTTCTGATTCCAAACATAATTTGGTCAAAAACTGTGCACCACAAAACTACTCCAGGTTTCAGACAACACAGCTATATCGTCTTGTGATTTCCATAACTCCCAAACCAAAACAACTATGGAATTGATTCCAGCGGCAGATGAAACATACAAGAGTCTTCTTTTATCTATAAATGTTTCATAACTTTTGGATGTCCAGATTTGGAGATATATCATGATGAACACAGACTGCTCTGGAAAACAGGATGGATAAAACAGGAGAAAACCAAAACCCGCATATTTACTTCATTAATCCTTATGCCTTAGGCCTATAAACTAAATGAAATTGTGGACAATCCCCACAAGATCATTACAATCATTACAAAGATCCAAAACAAGCACATGCATAATGACAATTCAACAAGCAATTAAGGTGCATACTTCAATCATTGACTGAGCTTGCGATACTATCGTTCTATTCATATTAAGGGCAAATATCCTAAAGCTCCATTTCCGATGTCACAGGAAGATGGTAAGAGAGAAGATTCTAGAAGCATATCAAAGCAAGGAGTGAAGATGAGAACAAAGGCTTAAACAAGTATCAAGGAGGAGATGAATATCAAGGGTAGAGAAATAATAGAGGAGGAATATCAAGGTTTATAAAACAAGGGTCTTATAGCAATTTCTAAACCTTAAGATGGCCAATTCCTAACTAGGCTTGCGTCCTACAGTCAGCATTGCTCTGATACCACTTTGTAGCACCCGGTTTTAAGAACAAAACCAGATACACACCATATGTGAGCCCAGGAAGTCAAATCTCACATATAGCTACAAATAAAGTTAATATCAAGTGACAATGCTTAATATATAACGTACTTATTATAAAAGATATAACCTTAGATAGCAAACAACAGAAAGACAACTCTAGTCTTCAGGTGAAGACTCCACTCCATAGGGACAACTGACTGGTTGATCACAAGCCTATCTGCTCCAATCTCTGGTAATCTGGTACCCATCCAGGATTTTTCCAAAATATTGAAAATAAACAAGCATGAGTACATTTCGTACTCCACAAGCATAACATGGGGATTCATGAGGCTCAAAAGGCAGACACTATTTACTGCATTTAGCATTTTAGTAAGTCAACATTTTGTTATTGATCAATATCAAATTATGCTTAAGCTCCCAAATTAACCCACATGATCATATACTAGAATTAAATAGAGTCATTGATCAACATTATATCATCATCATCGTCATCATCATCATAATACCATCATAGTTCACCATGAACAACATCATCATAAGTAACCATTTATTCTGTGAGTTTTCCAGGCCGCTCGTGACCATGAGCACGGCTGTTATAACAATTTTAACACTCTGCAGAGGTTGTGCATCTTTACCCGTGAGTCGTGTTGCCCATATGCCCGGGTTAATTACTCCCATAACACTTCCAAGGTGAGCGGGCAGGGTACACTATGAAGCCTTCCATAGGTCCCGTCTAACAAGTTAGGACCACGAGGTTTCCTCGGCAGGCAGATATAGAGAACCCCCCTTTCTGTGGCACAATTCCCGCAGGCTATACACACAAGAACAGAGGCAGTTCTATACCCAAAGTGGCAAGCCCCTCTTGCGCCCTTTCGGGTAACCTCTAACATGCTAGAAAAGATCCTATTACTGAGCTAAAGTCAGAGCCATATAACTCTCACGGTTGCACTGTATGTCCCAGCTTTTGCCCTACAGATAAGTCCTTACGGAGAGTTTAGGGCAACATGATCGACATCATTTGCACCATCACCCTATATTTTAATTATTACCATCATGTTTATCCGTTTGTTCCATTAATCATAGTATTGATCATGTTTGAATAGAGCACTAGCATTCTACCCATATGCAATAAAACCCATAGGCATCGAGGTATAAGTCATCAATGGCTAGGATGTCCTTATAGTCGAGCAATATTAGACACATGCATAATGAGTAGATTATATAATCAATAGGAATCAAGGTAGGCCCATGCTATACTTACCTTGGTTCACGAACTCCTGCTGGTCCTGCTGGTCTTCGAAGTTCTCCTGGTTCCCAACGTACTCCTCACCGTCTGAACTCGACCAACACGGCAACATACACATTTCAGGAGCATTCATGCATAGCAAACAAACCTATATTTAGAACAGTACACTAGTAGTATAAAAACAAGATAAAATGTTTATGAAAATATTCTACGTCTCGCTACGATCACATCAACGCGAAGTTCACGAAATTCGGAGCTATAACGCGAAAGTTATGAATTAAACAAGATTCCTATAGCGAGTTAAATAACTTAACCTAATCAAGAATTTTAAATGTTGCAAACCTAACTAACTGTGGCATTAATGCGTAGATCATGAAATTATGAAACTAACGCAAGTTGAAGGGATCAAATCGGAGCTAAAACGATGATTTTATAAGCGTTTTACTGCAGTGGCAATTCTGTAATTAATCTGAAAACATATTTTTCATTTAAACTGAAGAAACTATGTTTTCAAAATGAGAATGCGTACTCCGGGAATATGCCAAGGATGGCGGGTTGGATAAGAAAGAAACCGAGGGTCTCTTTAGAAAGAAAACCCGCGAAGGGGTATCAGCCATCCTGGATCGTTGATCTTAGATCGGACGGCAGGGATTTGATGGGAGGGGAAGAGAGAGGCGCGGCTGCCAGAGTTGGAGGTGGAGACGGCGGCGCCGCCATTGACGGCGACTAGAAACTCGCCGGAGTGCGCGAAAATCGGCCTATGGCCCATGGTTTCGAAATGTGAGAGCACCGAGATGATGCGGGGGAGATGGCGAATCCAATGGAGCGCATTTCGCGGGCAGGGATGGTCTCGCGCGGGGCTCACCATGGCCGACAGCGAGAGGAGCTCGTCGGCGCAATTGGCTAAGGCCCTAGAGGCCACCAATCATCACGGGAGATGGACGGGGAGAAAGAGGAGAGAGAGGCGAAGCTCACCATGCAAAAAACACGGGGCGGAGGCGGCTCGGGGATGACAGCCGACACGGTGGGGCGGATGACTCCACCGGTGAATCGCTGCCGCGCGGTGGTGCGGTTCCAAGGGCGAAAATGGAGCGAGAAGTGCAGCAGGGGGAGGCAGATACGGGGTAGCGCCATCCATTTAAAGGGGTCGGGGAGCGGGGAATGCTCCCATGACATGGAGCGTGGGCGCGGGCGGTTGCTGCCTACATGCGTGCGGGGCGGGATGGCGAGAGGAGGTTGGGGGAGGAGCTGACGGGCGGGGCCGGTTGGTCAGCGAGTGAAAGGAAGTGGAGGCTCTCCACTTCGGCTTGGGCCGGCCCAACAAGAGAACGCGAGGGAGAGAAGGAAGGGAGGGCTAGCGGGCCGAGAACAAGGGAGAGGGGGAAATCGGCCAGCGGGCCAAAATGGAGAAAAGAGGTAGGGAGAGAAAAGAATTTCTTTTCTTTTTCCAAATCAAGTTTTCCAATTCATTTTCAAACCAAATTTTGAAATCATTTTTAGATTTTGTCAAAACCAGTCACCACAATAAATAAAATGCATCGGCATGAGTGCATCAACATGTAACTAACCCTTATGATTTATTTTATTTTCACCAATTTTTATTATTCCCTAAATTGAATGCACAAACAAATTCATAATTAAATCAATTTTATCTATTTTGAAACAATGCAAAATCTAGGGTGTTACAGATCAACATGGTGCAAGCAAACCAGTTTTGTGGAAAAGCACATGAAGATGCGAGTGCTCATCTCCAACACTTTTTGGAGATTTGTAGCACCTTCACCATCAAGGGAGTCTCAAGAGACGCCATATTGCTCCGCTTGTTCCCTTTCTCACTCCTGGGAAAAGCAAAGCAATGGTTCTACGCCAACAAGGACAAGAATACCACATGGTCGATCTATGCTACTGCTTTTCTAGCAAAATTCTTTTCAGTGGGGAAGATAAATGCTCTACGTGCGAAGATTTCAACCTTCTAGCAACAACACGATGAATCAATCCCTGAAGCCTGGGAACGCTTTCAAGATTACATATTAGAATGCCCTCACCATGGGATGGAGAATTGGCTACTCATGCAGACATTCTACCATGGGCTCACTTCTAGTACCCATGAGAATGTGGATGTAGCTGCTAGAGGATCATTCTTATCGCTCAACATCACTGAAGCAACCACTCTGATTGAGAAGATGGCCTCTAACTAGGGATGGAACGAGGAATGCACTCAACCTCGCAATAGAGGAGGAATGCATCAACTGAAGGAAGTAGACATGCTGTCTGCCAAGATAGACCTACTCATGAAGAAGTTCGATGAACGCACCACTGAGAAGAACAAAGTCACACACATCCACGATTCTCGCATGACCTGTGAAGAGTGTGGAGGCATTGGCCACTCAGGGAGCAACTGCCCTAAGATTCAAGAGGATGTGAACTACATCAACAACAACTTCAACAATCATCCTCAATAAAATCAAGGATGAAATCAGCAATCAAGGCCTAATTACTCAGGTAACTACTCAGTTAACTACCAAGGTAATAATCTTAATAATAACTTTAATCAACCACCCTTGAGAGAAATGATTTCTAATTAGAATAAAGTTATTAATACTATGTCTAGAAAGATAGCTTCCAATGATAAATTGCTTGAAAAATATTAATACTAGAATGAATTGTTTTACTTCTGCCATAAAGAATCAACATAGCTTTAATAAAATGATAGAATCTCAAATATCTCAGCTAGTAGCTTCTATACCAGTGACCAAAAGAGGTAAGATTCTAGGGAAGCCAGAGGATTTAGAAACTACAAATCTTGTAGACATTTATAATGCAGGGCAATACTTCACCGCACCTCCAAAGCAATAGGGAACATGGGTAGACGACACTCTACCAGTGAAGAAAGGAGACCCAGGGAGACCTGTCATCCCTATTCGCATTGGACCCCACAGCTTTGAAGAAGCTGTCTGTGACCTTGGAGTAAGCGTCAACATCATGCCTAGGGTAATCTATGAGAAAATTCATGGTGATCCTTTATTATATACAACTATGTGTTTGCAGCTTGTAGATCAGACGTTGTGCTACCCCAAGGGAATTCTTGAAGATGTCTGGATCATAGTTGGACACTCGTATGTGCTGGCAGACTTTGTGATTGTAGAAACAAGTGAAGACGAAAAAGCACCCATCATCTTGGGGCGACCGTTCTTGAGTACCACCAAAGCCATCATCTACGCAGATAGCGCCAAGATCTATTTCACAATCAATAGGAGAAAAGAAAGATTCAATTTTAAGAAGCGTACCCTCAACATTCTAGTTCACCCATAGACACCATACCTCTACGAGGATACAACCGCTGCCCCCAACAAAGAAGAAGAACAAGAATAGGAGGAGGAACAAAGCTAAGCATCAGGCAAAAGAAACGGTATGGATGGTAAACACTATTGATTCAGAACTTGACCACCTCCTTCCATAACCATACCTCACTAAGCTAGTAGATCCTAGAGTACCCACCATCGATTGTATGATCGAGGGAAGTACTTTCTACAAGACGTTCTGCGACATCGGCTCTAGCACCAACATAATGTCTAAGGTAACATATAAACATTTGTATAATACTAGACCCATGTATCGTACATATGTGCAGCTGCAGATGGCGGACCAATCATTCTGACATCCGGAGGGAGTAGTGAAAGATGTTATGGTCAAAATAAGAGATCACTACATTCCTATCGACTTCATGGTTCTTGACATGGGAGAAGAAGACGATGTCCACCTCATTTTAGGAAGACCCTTCCTCAACACCACTGGCACAATCATCTACATAAGAACTGGGGAAATCCACTTCCAATTCCCTAGAGAGAAGGTATGTTGTTACTTTAATAGTTACACTACTTGTGAGCAGCCTAGAAAGAACAAGAGGAGACACCGCTCTCAACGCCAAAAGAAACAAGCCATCAAAGAGAAAGAAGTTGTCCAAGAAGAAGCTATTCCAAAGGAAGAAGAAGAGAAGCCCAAGAAGAGTGAACCACAGGAAGAGACTCCTCAGTCCAAGAAAGTATGGAAAAGAAAAGAAACATCAACATCATCACCAAGTTCTCCAACACTTGACGAGCAACCATCTAGCTCTTCAGTTAAGCTGGAAGAAACCTCTGAAGATTGAACCAGACGTAAGGTCTGGGTCGACGGACCTAAATCTCCAAACCTTCTCTGAAAGTGAAAGGTCCAAATGGCTAAAGGGGGGGTGAATAGCCTATTTAAAAATCTACAAGCTTTACTAAGCAACCACGTTAGTATAAAAGATGGCTAAGCTAATTCTAGCACTAGCTCAACTACACTATGCAAGCCACCTATACAATTCTAGTGAAATAAGGCTATGATCTCTAAAACACACCAACAAGACTAAGTCACTAAGCTACTTACTCCTAAGTGATAAAAGCTACACTAGGCAAACTACACTAGGAATAGTACAAGAAAGTAAAGAGCAAGTGACTTGATTCTTATACCAACGATGTAGAGAAGTAATGCACTCGAAGAATCAATCACAATGATCAACCACAAGAGAAATCCTCAGTAAAGAGATGACACAAGAGTTTTACCGAGGTTCACTTGCTTCTCGGCAAGCTACTCCTCGTTGTGGCGATGCACCCACTTGTCGGTTCGTGAGCTAATCGACTATCAAGAGTCAAGCCCTCGGCGGGCGCTGCACAACCGCACACAAGATGGGGTCCTCCAAGCCACGAGCTCCACTAGAGTATCCAATTCACGAACTCCCACGGGGAAGGATCAAGAACCCCTTATAACACTTGGTGAGGGCTCCAACAATCTCCAATTGTGAGCTCAATCACCTCTGCTGCTCCAAGCCATCTACCGTCTCAGGAAACACGGAAGAGTAACAAGAAATCCATAGCAACTCGACGATCAAGTGCCTCTAGAATGCAACTCTCAAGCAATGCACTTGAATCTCACTCAATCTCACTCAAGATGTGCAACCAAGCAAAGAGATGAGTGGAGGGGTTGTTCTCTAGCTCAATGGATGTCTCTAGGTCTCAAAATGTGCAAGAGTTACCCTCAAACCCTGGCCAACTTCTATTTATAGTGAAGGGGTATGCAGCTAGCCATTACCAGACGACGCAGTGCAAACCATGCTGATCGAACGCTCCGGCCAGGGTGACCGGATGCATCCGATCACTACAGGACAAGCATGAACAGTGCATGTTAGAAGTTACCGTTGCCATGATCGGACGCGCTCTAGCGTTTGACCAGACGCGCTGCACCTGACGTCCGGTCGGAGTCCAGTAAGCTCCCACCATGACCGGACGCGTCCGATCGCACGTGACCAGACGCGCCGCATGTTTGGTCAGCTCTACGACTAGCTCTGCCTCTCTAGGTGCCTGACCGGATGCTCCGGTCCCGTGATGGACCGGATGCGTCGGTTGCACGCTCTTCTTCTGTGCCCAGGTGAACTGACCGAACGCGCTAGTCAGGCCAGACCAATGTCCGGTCACAAACCCTAGGCGCACTGCGTTGAACTGACCAGACGCGTCCGGTCAAACCAGGACCACGTCCAGTGCAGCGTCCAGTCACCACGGTGACCACCGTTCGCCTCCGTTTCTTTTCTGACTTCCGGCGCAATAGAAAATAGGCATTTCACTTCCCCAAAAAGCCCTCTCTACCGCTCAAACTCCACCGCCTTCGCAAATGTTCTAACACCACCAAGTGTACACCACCATGTGCATGTGTGTTAGCATTTCACAAACATTTTCTAAGGCGTTATGTTAGCTCTCAACTAGATCCTAATGCATATGCTCAATACATTGATCTAGTGGCACTTGATTCCCGAGCTAACCGTGATTGCCCCTCTTGATAGTCGGTTATGTATCCTAAACCCAGTCAATCACTTCTCTACTCATCTTAGATCGGCAAAAGGAAAACCCTATGGCTATACCTTTGCCTTGCGCTCTTAGATCCTTCTCCTCCACTTGAACATCATGTCCATCATTTTATGTGCATTGATTTAAGATCTTGCTCATCATTTCATGCACCAAATCATGTGGTCTTGTGGCTATCTCTCCATGCCATTTCCACCTCCATCACATGTTGCTTATGCCTAGCTTAATCACACTTGATACAATAGCATTAGCAACTTGGTGTCATTAATTACCAAAACCAAACTTGGGCTTTCAATCTCCCCCTTTTTGGTAATTGATGACAACCATCACAAAGATATGGAATGAAATCAATTTTCAATTTTGATAGTATTAGCTCCCCCTACATATGTGCTTCCATGAGTTTGGTTCAATTGTGCACATATGAATGGATTTGAATTTTGGGAGAGTTACTACTATCAAATTGATGCTAATGTATATAGAATAGACCTTTGAAGCGTGATACCAATCGGAGTTGCCTTTATATACCATCCTTAGCATCGATGTAGCTAGACACCACTTGTAATACATCACTTGCAAAGATCACAAACACTAAAGTACCCCGTGAGATCAACATTATAAGCAAAGGTGTCTAGATGCCACTTGTAAAGCTACTCTTAACAAATCATCATTCAAGTTCTATTTCTAGCATACACCATACAATCATGAATATGAATTTAATTTTTGCAATGCAACAATTTATCATGTTAATGCACATACAAATGCAACAAATCATTCATGAGCTTGCTCCCCCTATTTGTGTGCTCAATTTTAATTTATCTCCCCCTTACTATATCTTTCCCCCCTTTTGCAACTTAACTTTTTATCTTTGTGACTTTTCTATCTTTGTGACTTTTCTCTCCCCCTTTGTCAACAATCACCAAAAAGGTGCCAATTTTAGTGAGAGTCAAGTCAATCAATATGAGAGAGTCCAAATTATGGTTCAATCTAGATCACTTGCCTAGAATATGTAATTCGGTTTGATCCAAGGACAAGCTTCTTCACACCTCATAAAGTATAAGGGTTATCTTGACCATGTTGAATTACACATCATGAGCTCACTTTCTAGATTCAACACTAGGTTTGCAAGCTCACAAACATGTCATATGCTACCACTAGATCAATCAAACATAGAAGCAATAGTGGTACCATATATGCATCTAAACTCATTTGATTTTCATGAATGAGCCTATTTGTCATGCAAATATGTCTATATGTTCTAACCATGTCCTTAGTAAAGTATGAATGATATGCTAAACAACGTTACCTTGCTATGTTGGAGGAGAGGCATGTCATATAAGAATGTGGAGGTGCACTCATTTCAAGTTGGAGAAGTCAAGTATGTTCAATTCATTCTTTAACTTGTAAAATCTCTTCTCATCAAGTGGCTTTGTGAATATGTCGGCTAGTTGATCTTCGGTGCCAATGCTCTCAATTCTAATATCACCCTTTTGTTGATGGTCTCTTATGAAGTGATGCCTTATGTCAATGTGCTTGGTTCTTGAATGTTGAACCGGATTTTGTGTCATCTTGATAGCACTCTCATTATCACAAAACAAAGACACATTTTGAACTTGATTCCAAAATCATTCAAGGTCGCTTTCATCCAAAGCAATTGTGCACAACAACTACCGGCACTAATGTATTCGGCCTCGGCGGTAGATAGTGCAACACTATTTTGTTTCTTTGATGACCATGAAACAAGAGACCTTCCAAGCAATTGATAAGTGCCACTCGTGCTCATTCTATCAATCTTGCATCCACCATAGTCGGAGTCAGAATATCCAATCAACTCGAAATTAGACCCCTTTGGAAACCATAATCCAACATCATGAGTGCCCTTAAGATATCTCAATATCCTCTTGGTTGCTTTCAAGTGACTTTCTCTAGGTGAAGCTTGATATCTTGCACACTTGCACACACTAAACATTACATCCAACCTAGAAGCGGTGACATAGAGCAAACTTCCAATCATAGACCGGTATTGCTTTTGATCTACCAAGCTGCCACTAGCATCAACACTCAATTGATCATTTGTGCCCATTGGTGTACTCATTTGCTTAGCATCTTGTAATCCAAACTTCTTGATCATGTCCTTGATGTACTTGCCTTGACTTACAAAAGTGCCATTCTTCATTTGCTTGATTTGAAGTCTAAGAAAGTAACGAAGCTCTCCAATCATAGACATCTCAAACTCATTAGCCATCATATTTCCAAACTCTTCACAAAAGTCTTGGTTAGTTGATCCAAAGATAATGTCATCCACATAGATTTTCAACACAAACAAGTCATTTCCAAGCTTCTTGGTGAAGAGAGTAGTGTCAACCTTTCCCATCTTGAACCCTTTAGAGAGAAGAAAGTCCCTCAATCTCTCATACCATGCTCTAGGTGCTTGCTTCAAACCATACAATGGCTTCTTTAGCTTGAAAAGATGGTCGGGCTTCTTATCATTTTCAAAACCGGGATGTTGCTCAACATAAACTTCTTCGTTGATGTAGTCATTGAGAAATGCACTCTTGACATCCATTTGATAGAGCTTGATGTTGTGTGCACAAGGATATGCTAATAAGATTCTAATTACCTCCAATCTTGCAACCGGTGCATATGTCTCACCAAAGTCAAGACCTTCAACTTGAGTGTATCCTTGTGCTACTAATCTTGCTTTGTTCCTCACAACCATGCCATATTGATCTTGCTTGTTTCTAAAGACCCACTTAGTACCAATCGCATTGTAGTTCTTTGGCCTCTCAACAAGTTTCTAAACTTGATTTCTAAAGTTGTTTACCCAATTGAAATCCTTCAAAGCATCTTCTAATTTCTTAGGTTCTTCAAGTGACATAAATAAGTAATGCTCACAAAAGGATGCTAGCCTTGATCTAGTTTGAACACCACTTTGAATTCCACCAATGATTTGGTCCAATGGATGATTTCTTGCAATACAACCACATTGTGGCGATGCACCCACTTGTTGGTTCGCGAGCTAATCGACTATCAAGAGTCGAGCCCTCGGCGGGCGCCGCACAACCGCACACAAGATGGGGATCCTCCAAGCCACGAGATCCACTAGAGTATCCAATTCACGAACTCCCATGGGGAAGGATCAAGAACCTCTTACAACACTTGGTGAGGGCTCCAACAATCTCCAATTGTGAGCTCAATCACCTCCGCTGCTCCAAGCCGTCTACCATGTCAGGAAACATGGAAGAGTAACAAGAAATCCGCAGCAACTCGACGATCAAGTGCCTCTAGAATGCAACTCTCAAGCAATGCACTTGAATCTCACTCAATCTTACTCAAGATGTGCAACCAAGCAAAGAGATGAGTGGAGGGGTTGTTCTCTAGCTCAAAGGATGTCTCTAGGTCTCAAAATGTGCAAGAGTTATCCTCAAACCCTGGCCAACTTCTATTTATAGCAAAGGAGTATGTAGCTAGCTGTTATCGGACGACGCAGTGCAAATCGTGTTGACCGGATGCTCCGGTCACTACAGGACAAGCGTGAACAGTGCACGTCAGAAGTTACCGTTGTCGTGACCGAACACGCTCTAGCGTTTGACCGGACGCACTGCACCTGGTGTCCGGTCGTAGTCCAGTAAGCTCCCACCGTGACCGAACGCATCCGATCGCATGTGACCGGACGCGCCGCGCATCCGGTCAGCTCTACGACCGGCTCTGCCCCTCTGGGTGCCTGACCTGATGCTCCGGTCCTGAGATGGACCGGACGCGCCGGTTGAGCGCTCTTCTTCTGCGCCCAGGTGAACTGACCGGACGCGCTTTTCAGGCCAAACCAGCGTCCGGTCACAAACCCTAGGCGCGCTGTGTTGAACTGACCGAACGCGTCCGGTCAAACCGGGACTGCGTCCGGTGCACCGTCCGGTCACCACGGTGACCACCGTTTGCCTCTGTTTCTTTTCCGACTTCCGGCACAATAGAAAATAGGTATTATGTTAGCTCTCAACTAGATCCTAATGCATATGCTCAATACATTGATCTAGTGGCACTTGATTCCCAAGCTAACCGTGATTGCCCCTCTTGATAGTCGACTATGTATCCTAAACCCAATCAATCACTTCTCTACTCATCTTAGACCGGCAAAAGGAAAACCCTATGGCTATACCTTTGCCTTGCGCTCTTAGATCCTCCTCCTCCACTTGAACACCATGTCCATCATTTTATGTGCATTGCTTTAAGATCTTGCTCATCATTTCATGCACCAAATCATGTGGTCTTGTGGCCATCTCTCTATGCCATTTCCACCTCCATCACATGTTGCTTATGCCTAGCTTAATCACACTTGATACAATAGCATTAGCAACTTGGTGTCATTAATTACCAAAACCAAACTTGGACTTTCAGAAAGGTAAATCGGTATTTATCCGCACATTTAAATTAAGCATATCTACTTTGTTTACATTCCCTTAGCATATCATTGCATTGAAAATAAAAATACTTTTTCCATTAATAACATGCATACTATTTAGAATTAAATACATATTTAAATTCTACATTGCATTTAAAAATAAAATGAAAATAACTTTTATATTTTGAATCATCTCATTGCATCTGGAAATATATAAACTCTAAGCCCCATGTGAGTAATAGTGTGGTGTGTAGCAATCCATAATAATTACTCACTGTGGAGGCTATATATATATAATTTAAAAATGAAGAAAAACCAGTTGAATAATAAAAGATAATTTAAGACTCCAAAAATAATTAAGGAGTAGTTTCCACTAACCCTTAATATGTTCCACGAGTTTTGTTGTCTATTTGAAATTCAACAGGAAAAAGAGAAATTCCCTATGAAGCCTATGATGTCTTCACTCACTCAAGAGCTCTGCCTTGAACAATCATCAAAGAAGAAGTTATGAGCATCTACGCAATCGAGGACTCAAGATGAACGACTACGTCAAAATCCAGCTTGGGGGAGAGCGTCCCCCGTATATCTCAATAAGTATTCCTTTTCGAGTGATTTATCTTTTATTCTGAAAAGTATAAAAAGATGCGTAACTTAAGAAAACCAAATAAAAAGAGTGTTGTGTGATAATATTAGCTAGATAATATATTAGTTAAAATAATAGATACAAGAGAGTATTAAAACTTAATTACCGTAGAACTCAATTTTCAACATAATAGAAATGATAAATAGTTGCTCTGTCGTAATTCCTTTCAAGTGCCTAGTTTTCAAACATGAATTCTCCTGAGTTTTGGGTAGAACTGCCTTGATCTAAAGATAAACTTTGAGCCTGAAACTTGTGGGTTGCAAATGCTAGATCTAAATCTAGGTAGTTGAGGAGTATGATATGAGAATGTCTGAGCTGCTATTTATCTTGCTCCTACTGATGCTAGAGTTCTGGAGAATTTTATCTTTTGAAAATCTTAAAATACCATGATGAGTACTTGTATGACAAAGCTTAAAATTCCTACCACAGCCATACATAGGATAGAAAACTCCATTCATACTTTTTACTACTTGTACTTGCATTGAGCATTGTCGAGCTCTGTTGACCCTTAGAGGCTTGTCATACTTTTAAAATCAAGATCACGTACACTCAACTCAAATATGCTGCTTCTACACTTGAAGTACGCAACAACATGCCTTTTCATTTAGATCCACCAAATATATTTTTCTCCTACACTGGGAGAGAACACCACTCACATGTCTTATAGGATTTTTTGTCACCTATCCATATATTTTATAAGCCCTAGTTATTGTTGCTCCAGGTTATTATTATCTCTCAATATTTCATTATAGACAAGAATGTTCTGGGCTTATATATTTTTAAAAAAGAAGAAGAAGAAGAAAGAGAAATATATAGAGAGTAAAACATGGACAAGTGTCCTACCAAAACAATAGATACTTAGATGCCCGCCTCTATAAAAAAACTATAGCCCAAAATATCTCTTAGTCTAAGTTCTTCAATTATTCAAAGAGAGATCAAAATCCCTTTTAAAGGAGCAAAAGTAGAATTAGATCCACTATCACCTTCATCATAAATAAACCACTCCTTGATCCATACACATGCACTTCTTGATTTGATCGTATGCCTCATTTTTTTGGATCCACTGTTTGACTTTACAAAATATGCTTTGCAAGTATGAACACGCTGTCTCCATACCTATAAGCTCCAGATAAACATTAGATGTAGAATGAGAGAAGGCAAATCTCACTTTGCCTTGGAGAGGATCTAGAAATACCACATATGTTGAGAGATTTGAGAGAGTCATACAAAAAGATACTCTGAGTTTTATTTTAAAAATCTTGCAAAACTCTGGAATAATAGTAGAATGAAGAGCTTGAGACATAGTGCTTGATATAATTGTTCTACTTTTTGACTGCTGTCACGCCCGGTTTTCCAAAGAACAAAACCAAGCTCGTCATATGTGTGCCCAGGAAGTCCACACATACAACAACAGAATAGAGATATCAAAACAATGTTTATATAAAGCGGGAAACATACTATATTAACACTTACAACTATCAGAGCATCGCAGAACGGTGGCTAAACTTCTACTCGGGCTCCATTCTTCTCAGGGACAGCTGACTGGGGGCTCCATATGCCAAGCACTTCGAAAAGACTTTTAGAAACTCCACTATACTTTCATCCTTCTTCTAAGCAACACCTCACTACACACTGAAGTGTGGGGAAATAGCAAGAGTGAGTCCATGTCGAACTCAACAAGTATAACACAGGGTTCATGAGGCTCAAAAGGATAGACACTGGTTTACTGCATTTAGCTTTTAATCGTCACGGTTTTATCATATGAGTAGCATCAGGTTTGCATTAATCCCACAATAAACATATGATCAATGTAAAGATGAATAATGAATAGCAAAAACACATTTATAGTCATTAGTGATCATCTATTCCGTAAGGGTCCAAGGCCACTCGTGACCGTGAGCACGGCTGATATACTAGTTTTACACTCTGCAGAGGTTGTACACTTTCACTGTGAGTCATGATTTACCCTTTTTCGCCCGAGGTGATCAGCCTCTTGACCCACTACCAAGGAAGGTCGGCAGGGTTCACTATAAAGTCTTTCAAAGGTTCGTCTAACAAGTTAGGGCCATTAGATTCACTCGGCAAACAGATGTAGAGCCCCCCTTCCAAATGGCACAATGACGCACAGCCTATACACATAAGGACAGAGGCCGCACTATACCAGATTCGTCAAGCCATTCTTATGCCATAAAGGTTACCACTAACAAGCTAGAAAAGGTCCTCATACTTGACTACAGCCAGAGCCATATAGCCCTCACAGTTGTACTGTAAGTCCCGGATGTTCGTCCATAGATGAGTCCTTGTGGAGAGAAACTAGAGCACCAAAAATAACCCCATGCTCTAGCCCTCTTTAAACAGTAATCAAAAAGTCATCTTTTAGTGTTGTTGCATATTCCATTAATCATATTACAAGATCATAGTTTATGTTCAGCGCTAGCAAAACTACTCAATGCAATATCATGGGTGCCAAGGTAATGAATCAAGACTAAGTCATCCTTAACAAGGGAATACATGCATAATAAATTTAATTATTTATGGTGAATAGGACAACAAGGATAATCCCATGCTATACTTGCCTTTCTTCCCAAAGTTAGCTACTCATAAGTCTTCAACCTCTGTCTCTGATCTTGAGCTTCTGTTGTACTTGTCGGTCCTCAGCTCCTAGTCTTCAGCACTCGTGAATCACACTTCTACTCGCAGCAACCAAGCACAGCAAACAGACAACAAACACACTTAAGAACAAACATCATACAAAGAAGACACTTTAAAAGGAAGCGCACTAAACATCACGACTTGTTGCTATGGTTACGAGAACGTAAGAACGACTAAGGATGGAGCTATTGGTACCGAGGACACGTCTATCGAGGTTGGCAACATAGCTGAAGAAGACAAACTAAACACTTGATATATTTTGGTTGAACAAATAAAATCATGAAGATGTTATTAATTTAGACAAATCATAATTTAATTTAAAACCCAAGTTAAATCTAGTCATATTTTATTTATAAACTTTACCATCTAAACCGAGCAAGTTAAACATTTCTTTGCACAAATATTAAAGGGCATGTGAGAGCACCTACTCAATTTCTATATGACGTCAGTTCAAGATAAATAAAATATAATTTAAAAACACATTTATACTATCCTAATTGTAACTATAAACACATATGTTAGCATTAATCAAGTTAATATTTATATTTATTTGAAAAGGTCTATGTTTGCTTACGTGTTTTTTAATAAAAGACATTTGATAAGTATAAATCATATTATTATTATATAATTCATAAATACAGGTCATGATAGATAGAGTTGCTAGCGCGTAGCTTAAGTCAACATGACCGCAACACGACAATAACGAATTTGAATCACTAGATAGCTTTTAATTAACAAAGCATTAATTAATCATTAATTAAATTAGTATTTAAGTTAATAATTTTCAAAATTGTCTGACATGACAAATGATAGCACCGCTGCGTAGAGCGCGATGTTACAAAACTAACTTCAAGTTGAACAAAAATAAACGAAGCTAAAACGATGAAACGGCGGAGATTAAAAGATCGGTGGTGAACTAGTACCGTACCTCTTCTTGTTTCATCTCATACATTGCTGTGCAGTTCGTGACAATAGGGGAAACAGCCGAGGGCCTTTGGTCTGGCGAGAAACAGATGATAGATGGAGGATTATCTTGAAGCGAGCTCGCTTGGCCAAAACAAACAAACAGCCAGGATTTCATGCATCACGGTGGTATATCTAACCAAAAGTGCTGGAGATGTTTTAATTAAGACAAAGTGATCAATAGAGAATTGATTAGAAAAGAAAGGATAAACTGAAAGGCAAGGTGCCAGGGCTCACGTGGGTGGTCTCTGGTTGAATCGCTGAAGATTACTTCTTGATGTTCAGGTGCATGGCGCTGGTGAATTTGTCCCACGTACAGCGGTACAGGTGATGCCCTAGCTTGGCTGCCTGACCAGACGAGGAGAGGAAGGTAGTAGTAAGTGCTTCACGTGGCTGCCTCTAGCTGTACGTGATTTGCCTCCAAGAACTTCTAGATGACCTAATCCTCACGGCGGAAACCCCACATACATAGCATCAGCATGGGTCGCTGATGTCGGGCATCGATGAGATTTCAGCCTATCTTCATGGCCGGCAATCCTTTGGCACTGATGGGCCTTTGCTGCCACAACAGACGACGATGAGGTGTGAGAAACTGGAACACGAAGCAAGGAGAGTAGAGGAAGGGGTCGTCGATCGTCGGCAACTCGGCGGCGGCTGGAACTCACTAGGGCAAAGATGCGGCCTTTAACATGCAATAGATATATATAGGCTAACAGATATGGGCCTGAATAAGCATCTGTTAAGTATATGAGGTGTGGACCAGGAAGAAATGAGAGACGTGGAACCAGGGTGGTCTCATCGATGAGGTCAGACAACAATTAAACCTTGAGTCGTTATAGTTAAAGAATTTGATTGGAACCAAGGTAGATAAAAGATTGAGGGCCATATAAATTAGATTAGATTTTCCTTGGATAAATAGGAAAAGTTTTAAACCACAATTTTCTACATTTAAATTAGCAGCAACTTAACTTATCTAATAAATTTATTCAAATATTGAAATCATTTATTTTATTTAGTGTTTCCTATGCACAACCCAAAATTAGAAATTTTGGGGTGTGACAATTCTACCCCACTTAACAGGAATCTCGTCCCGAGATTCGAAGAGACTAGGGAGAAAGATAAAGCAGACCATTAAGATTGTTTTGAAACTTTTGACAAGTTCTGTTATAAGCGTCAAGGATTATCAATGGTTGACAAGAGAACATTGGATTGATCGTTAAGATTGATTCGAGCTAATGACCGAGGGTCAAAGGATTGAAGGTCAACATAGGTGAAAAGGAAGATCAAGGGAGATTGAAAAGATAGATCAAGGTTGATCATCGAGTCTTCACTTTATGAGGTGTAAAAACAAGAGTGGATATTAGCAAAAGATAAAGATAGATCATATAGTACTCACAACTCCTCGATTCAAGATTTATGAGACAGCATGAAAAAGTGACAGATTAGCATTGGTTGAAGAAAGGTAAAGACTAGTTTTCCGTTTCATCATTTGGGAAGACCAGTGGGAAGGATAAATTGATCTTCAAGTCTTTGTAGGTCCTTGAATTAGGATTTATAATATGTAAGGACAAGGGTCAAAAGTTGTCAAATGTTGATAAGAAAAAGTAAAGATTGATGACAAGAAGGTGAGACTGGTTAAGAGGCAAGGACTAGTAAAAGATGATATTATGATAGCAATTGGTCTTTGGATCTTCTTGTCTCGTGACTTGAGATTGATGATGGTGGCGGACGCTACCCCACTTAACAAAAATCTTGTTCCACCTGGCGATGTCATTGAAGACAACACTTTCTTTAAGGCTTGCTACTATTGATAAGTCCTTCATGTGTTGATCCTCCATTAAGATGAGATAAAGAAGATATTATGACAACCAAGAGTAGATAGGAACGGTGTAAGAGAAAATGACAAGAATTAGGATCGATTGAAAAATTAAGTAGGATAGAAGATGACACTACCCCACTTAACATAGATCAGGCTACTTCTCAAGACGAAACCTTATGGGCCACCTTTGGAACACAAGAATAGAGACGACACACAGGCATCACATCAAACAAAACAAGCACACATCACATCATCGATACTACACGTGCTTTTTCAACAATGGTGGTCATCCTAAATGGTAGATTGTAGATGATGAAAAGCCATCAAACTTTAGAACAAGATGAGATTAGAAAACTTTTGATAAAAACAATACAAATAAAAAAACCAAGGGAGTAAGAAATAATAGCTCAAAGGAAGCTATCAAGGAAGGGATACAACAGGACAAGGAACAGGAAATAGTCGAAATCAATGAGTCAAGGGATAAGATAATAGTTTTATAGCAAAATAAGTTTTTAGAATACGTCTAGTGCTACTTGGCATACGTCCTACAGTCAACACCGCTCTGATACCACTCTGTCATGCTCGGTTTTCCAAAGAACAAAACCAAGCTCATCATATGTGTGCCCAGGAAGTCCACACATACAACAACAGAATAGAGATATCAAAACAATGTTTATATAAAGCGGGAAACATACTATATTAACACTTACAACTATCAGAGTATCGCAGAACGGTGGCTAAACTTCTGCTAGGGCTCCATTCTTCTCAGGGACGGCTGACTGGGGGCTCCGTATGCCAAGCACTTCGAAAAGACTTTTGGAAACTCCACTACACTTTCATCCTTCTTCTAAGCAACACCTCACTACACACTGGAGTGTGGGGAAATAGCAAGAGTGAGTCCATGTCGAACTCAACAAGTATAACACAGGGTTCATGAGGCTCAAAAGGATAGACACTGGTTTACTGCATTTTGCTTTTAATCATCACAGTTTTTTCATATGAGTAGCATCAGGTTTGCATTAATCCCACAATAAACATATGATCAATGTAAAGATGAATAATGAATAGCAAAAACACATTTATAGTCATTAGTGATCATTTATTCCGTAAGGGTCCAAGGCCACTCGTGACCGTGAGCACGGCTGATATACCAGTTTTACACTCTGCAGAGGTTATACACTTTCACTGTGAGTCATGATTTACCCTTTCGCCCGAGGTGATCAGCCTCTTGACCCACTACCAAGGAAGGTCGGCAGGGTTCACTATGAAGTCTTTCAAAGGTTCGTCTAACAAGTTAGGGCATTAGATTCACTCGGCAAACAGATGTAGAGCCCCCCTTCCAAATGGCACAATGACGCGTAGCCTATACACATAAGGACAGAGGCCGCACTATACCCAATTCATCAAGCCATTCTTATGCCATAAAGGTTACCACTAATAAGCTAGAAAAGGTCCTCATACTTGACTAAAGCCAGAGCCATATAGCCCTCACAGTTGTACTGTAAGTCCCGGATGTTCGTCCACAGATGAGTCCTTGTGGAGAGAAACTAGAGCACCAAAAATAACCCTATGCTCTAGTCCTCTTTAAACAGTAATCAAAAAGTCATCTTTTAGTATTGTTGCATATTCCATTAATCATATTACAAGATCATAGTTTATGTTCAGCGCTAGCAAAACTACTCAATGCAATATCATGGGTGCCAAGGTAATGAATCAAGACTAAGTCATCCTTAACAAGGGAATACATGCATAATGAATTTAATTATTTATGGTGAATAGGACAACAAGGATAATCACATGCTATACTTGCCTTTTTCCCAAAGTTAGCTACTCATAAGTCTTCAACCTCTGTCTCTGATCTTGAGCTTCTGCTGTACTTGTCGGTCCTCAGCTCCTAGTCTTCAGCACTCGCGAATCACACTTCTACTCGCAGCAACCAAGCATAGCAAACAGACAACAAACACACTTAACAACAAACATCATACAAAGAAGACACTTTAAAAGGAAGCGCACTAAACGTCACGACTTGTTGCTATGGTTATGAGAACGTAAGAATGACTAAGGATGGAGCTATCGGTACCGAGGACACGTCTATCGAGGTTGGCAACATAGCTGAAGAAGACAAACTAAACACTTGATCTATTTTGGTTGAACAAATAAAATCATGGAGATGTTATTAATTTAGACAAATCATAATTTAATTTAAAACCCAAGTTAAATCTAGTCATATTTTATTTATAAACTTTACCATCTAAACCGAGCAAGTTAAACATTTCTTTGCACAAATATTAAAGGGCATGTGAGATCACCTTCTCAATTTCTATATGACGTCTGTTCAAGCTAAATAAAATATAATTTAAAAACACATTTATACTATCCTAATTGTAACTATAAACACATATGTTAGCATTAATCAAGTTAATATTTATATTTATTTGAAAAGGTTATGTTTGCTTACGTGGTTTTTAATAAAAGACATTTGATAAGTATAAATCATATTATTATTATATAATTCATAAACACAGGTCATGATAAATAGGGTTGCTAGCGCGTAGCTTAAGTCAACATGACCACAACACGACAAGAACGGATTTGTATCACTAGATAGCTTTTAATTAACAAAGCATTAATTAATCATTAATTAAATTAGTATTTAAGTTAATAATTTTCAAAATTGTGTGACATGACAAATGATAGCACTGCTGTGTAGAGCGCAATGTTACAAAACTAACTCAAGTTGAACGAAACAAAACGGAGCTAAAACGATGAAACGGCAGAGATTAAAAGATCGGTGGTGAACTAGTACCGTACCTCTTCTTGTTTCATCTCATACATTGCTGTGCAGTTCGTGACAATAGGGGAAACAGCCGAGGGCCTTTGGTCTGGTGAGAAACAGATGATAGATGGAGGATTAGCTTGAAGCGAGCTCGCTTGGCCAAAACAAACAAACAGCCAGGATTTCATGCATCACGGTGGTATATCTAACCAAAAGTGCTGGAGATGTTTTAATTAAGACAAAGCGATCAATAGAGAATTGATTAGAAAAGAAAGGATAAACTGAAAGGCAAGGTGCCAGGGCTCACGTGGGTGGTCTCTGGTTGAATCGCCGAAGATTACTTCTTGATGTTCAAGTGCGTGGCGCTAGTGAATTTGCTCCCACGTACAGCGGTACAGGTGATGCCCTAGCTTGGCTGCCTGACCAGACGAGGAGAAGGAAGGTAGTAGTAAGTGCTTCATGTGGCTGCCTCTAGCTGTACGTGATTTGCCTCCAAGAACTTCTAGATGACCTAATCCTCACGGCGGAAACCCCACATACATAGCAGCAGCATGGGTCGCTGATGTCGGGCATCGATGAGATTTCAGCCTATCTTCATGGCCGGCAATCCTTTGGCACTGTTGGGCCTTGGCTGCCACAACAGATGATGATGAGGTGTGAGAAACTGTAACACGAAGCAAGGAGAGTAGAGGAAGGGGTCGTCGATCGTCGGTAACTCGGCGGCGGCTGGAACTCGCTAGGGCAAAGATGCGGCCTTCAACATGCAATAGATATATATAGGCTAACAGATATGGGCCTGAATAAGCATCTGTTAAGTATATGAGGTGTGGACCAGGAAGAAATGAGAGACGTGGAACCAGGGTGGTCTCATCGATGAGGTCAGGCAACAATTAAACCTTGAGTCATTATAGTTAAAGAATTTGATTGGAACCAAGGTAGATAAAAGATTGAGGGCCATATAAATTAGATTAGATTTTCCTCGGATAAATAGGAAAAGTTTTAAACCACGGTTTTCTACATTTAAATTAGCAGCAACTTAACTTATCTAATAAATTTATTCAAATATTGAAATCATTTATTTTATTTAGTGTTTCCTACGCATAACCCAAAATTAGAAATTTTGGGGTGGGACAACTGCTCAAGACCCAAGTGAAGGCTAATAAGCTCCATAGTTAAAGGTAATATGGGTAAGTCTGAAGGTTAGAATGGTTATACCTAATCCGGAGGAAATTCTTGTTTGAACGTATGTGTACTTTTGAGGCATGAAAGCATTGTAGCAACTCCTGATCGATTATGAATATTTGCTAAGGGACTAGCAAAAGATAAGCTTGGGGGAGTTGTTGACGATGGTTATCTACCATAATAAAGGGTTTAAATAAATATATAAAGGGCTAATAAATGATCACCAACATAGGTTTAGGGTGTCAACTAACGAAATTCCACGAGTTTTGGTGAATCTATATTTTGCAGGGGTTATCAGAATAATTCAGGAATTGATATCTTCCACGAGAAGGAACCCATGTCAATCGGGCTAATCTCCATGTCACGAATATGCAAGAGGTTTCTAGAGGACACTAGAAGGACTCTACAAGGAGGGCCACCACGAGGCTCCACCAGGTGGGGCCGACCGGCCTCAACCCTAGGTCGACCGGCCCCTGGCCGCCACTCCTCGGCTCCTTCCTTTGTAAGCTACTTCAACCGCCTCCAAGGATGCATCCTAACCCTACGTGAAGGTCGGTTTGATCCAAGGGCCACGATTCCATGCTCTGGGCTATATAAACGAGGCCCTAGACCCCCCTCCAAAGAGAAACTCATTCAATCAATCATCAACCAGAAAGCAAAAGACCTACCAGCAACTCTCATCTCCTTAGAGCTCCATCAGATCTAGGCATAGCTAGATTAGAATTAGAAGTAGAGGAGTCAAACAGCCTTGAGCTCCAGATCTAGTCAAGAGGAGCTTGGTAAATCCAGTTCTTTTCTCTTGTATCAACATTGTTCTTCAGATATTCATCTAGTTGGAGTAATTTTGAAAAGATTCAAATTCCACATTTGACCCCTTTTCATTTCGCTATACCAATTTCAAAATGGAGGCAAAATTTGAAAATGGTTTGAGTACAAAAGTTGTAGGTATTGGCTAGATGTACAACTTTGGTATTTTGAGTTTTTGAAGTTTCAATATAAAATATAAAGTAATTTTGAAATTTCCAATTTCCAGAAAATGTTCTCTTTTAAATTCAATTTCAAATTTCAAAATCCAGGCTGAATTTGAAAAAGTTTATATTGAGAAAGTTGTAGAAATTTAAAAATTGAGCAACTTTTATTTTTATAGTATTTCAACTTTTATATAATTTTTTAGAGTAATTTGCAAATTTTAGTCACTGGCATTCTTGTAATTATTTTGAAGTCGGTCACCAACTGCAAGCCGCCACCTCCCGCCGTCACCGGCGACCTTCGAACCCCTTCCAGGCGTGCCCACAGTCGCCACCTCTTGCTCGGCATGGGCAGGCGTCCATTGTGTGTCGCTTCCCCGTTGCCTCGCATCAGCTATAAAGCCCGCACAGTCGCCGTCGTCGTGTTTTTCTTTTCCTCCTCTGTTTCCTCATCGTCGCTGTCGTTCTCTCGGCCACCGACGCACACCACCGCCACCGCTTCACCTCTGGCCGTGCTCTCTCACCCTGTTGTTCACAATAGCATTGCGCGTCGAGTGAGTCCCTTCGCGTGTAGCCTAGCCGTCTAGGCTGAGCGCGTGCGGTCATCTTCTTCCGCGCCATTCACAGTGCCATCGCAAACCCGCCACCATGGCCAGCCACCCTTGTTGCCTCTCCGCGCCTACTAGTTGCCCAGCTACACTCGTAGTGAGCCTCTGATGCTTCCTATGCCTTCAATTTGATCGCTACCGGCTTGTCTCGCCGAAGAACCGTGTGCCGTGGCCACCGTGCCGCCATGCCCGGGGTGGGGCTCCCTCTAGGGCGTCTGCGGTCGGGTGGTGTGTCTGAGGGTGTTCGGTAGGTTGTGTAGCCTATGATGCACAGGGTAGTATGGTCAGAGCTTCGTCATCGGAGTCGTGGCCACCGGCTGGCCACCGTGGTTTCATGGCCGGCGGACGGCGGAGTGAAAGGAGAGGGACAGGGAAGAGAGGAGCACGCGCGCGGGTGGGCCGCACGGCCTAGCTTTGCTGGGCCGAGAGAGAGAGAGGGAGAGCGGGCGTGCGGGTGGGCCGCGCGTCCGGCTGGGCCGAGCGAGGGGGAGGATAAGGGAAAGGGCCAGTGTTGCCTATTTTGTTTTTCTTTTTCAAAATGATAAATAATATTAGTTTTTGTTTATTTCAGTGGAAGTTTTGTAGAGCTCCAAAAATATTGAAATTTTTTTTGAAGCCTCTCTATACTGTGTAATATTTAGGAAAAATATGAAATGCCAATTTTGATTACTTTTTATAAGTTATTTAATTAGCTTAATTAATTAATAAATGTCTTTTCCATAATTTTTCTAGGCTTAATTAATTGTTCAAAAATTATGAAAATTGTTTTGTCACTTAGTTATAATGTAAGCTTCCTAAATTAAAATTTTGATCTTAATTGGACAACTTTGATTTTATTCTTAATTTGTGCCTTATTAATTAATTAGTTAAACATGTAATTAGGGCTTAATGACTTAGGATTGTTTGACTTTGTAATTGAGTGTTGACTTTGGGTCATTAATACTTAATGACCTTTAGCACCTTTAATTGATTGTTTGAGCTCTCGTAATCATGTTATTAGGGCTTAAGTGGTATTATTTCATGTGATTAACAGAAGTAATTAACGAAGTAGTTAAACTAATGAAACTCTACTTTCGGGTTAGGTTAGTGTTGTTGTTAACCACGGTACCGTGAAGGAAAGTTGTACTCAACTTTGTAATCGTGTTTTGCATTCAGTGAGCATTATGTTTCATACTTCATCATATTGAGCATATGTTATCATCGCGTGTAGTCCCCGTGAACGAGGATATTTCTAAAGTTGAATCCGTCCCCAAGGAAGAGCCAACGTCCGTGGAGGTGGGATTTGACATTTGTGGTACTGACCTAGAACCTAATCTTCCCGTTGACCAAGGCAAGCCCCGGATGCATCTAAAACTCCCTTGTGTTTTGAAAAGCTTTACTTTACTTTATTAATGCTTTGTCACATACGATGATAGAAGTTGAGTGGTAACCTAATTGATGCATTACCCTCCTTGATACTTCAATATTATCCTTATTACTAGTTTATTTAAAAATGCTTAGTATGCTTAGTCTTTCTTAATGAGAAAACTTTAAAAGGGTTTAGCAAAGTTTGAAGGGTTGTTGTGAAACAACTGAATGCCTGAATGGTGATAGTAATTTGAGATCGGTCGGTGGACTTGCATCGAGAAAGGAGGCCCAATGTAGTGTCTCCAATTGTATCGGTTAAGGACCGTACCATTGTAGGCCCACCTGTGTTTCGAGACTTTGTAACTGATCACATGCTCCGGTAAGCCTAAGACCTCGGTAATGCTATCATGTGAGCGGCCAACCGCGCACTAGGAGTGGAGAGATGGTGAGAGTAGTTTGTACCCTCGTGGCCAAGGGCTGGATTGGAGGTGTACTGTACTCTCGGGTGGCGCTGGAACCGATCACGTATTGGATGATCTGAGTGAAGGTTGATATATGTCGGTTAGAGTCCTACATATGTCATATGGTTAGAGATCTCCAGCTGGGTATAATCGATTCGAATCGTCGTTGCTCCTCGGTTAAGGAGACTCGATCGCCTGACCTACATCATAGTTAATAAGTGGAACATTGGTCAGAGAATAAGAAAGAAGTGGTATGAATTATCTGATCTAGATTAGGATCACTTACATTCTGCTAATGATTAATGCTGAAATAAAACCTTGATTTTAAGGATTCACTCTTAGTAACTTTTATGCAAAAGAACTTTGAATCTCGCTGGAACCTTACCTTGATTCCCTGAGTCTGCATTCCTGAGTCTTCTCTACCCTTTTTATCGGTTAAGTCTTGTGGAGTACTTTTGTACTCAGGGTTTTTGAGTCTTTTTCGTGTATGCCATTATAAAAGTTTGCAATTCCTTATGTGCCACTGAAAAAGTTTGGTGAACTTCAGCGCCACTGCTCCAAACTTTTTTGCCCTCCATGCCATTGCCGTCAGATTGGGCTCTAACGGTGTCAAACTGCAGGTGTGAAAAGTCAAAAATACCCTTCGGTCTAAATATGCTATTAATTTTTTTTAGCATCTTAACGACTTCAAATAAAAAAACTCAAAACTAGAAAGTTATAGGTATCATCGAGATCTATAATTTTTATATAAAAATTATCTTCATTTAACCCTAGAAAAAATATATTATTTTTCTAAGACATATTAATCATATCAAATCATATCTTTTTTGTGAAATTAAATAAAGATAATTTTTATATGAAAATTGTTGACCTCGATGAGATCTACAACTTTATAGTTTTGAGTTTTTTCATTTGAAGTCGTTAAGATGCTAAAAAAATTAATAACATATTTAGACCTAAGGGTATTTTTGACTTTTCACGCCTGCAGTTTGACACCATTAGAGCCCAATCTAATGGTAATGGCATGAAGGGCAAAAAAAAGTTTGGAGCAGTGGCGCTGAAGTCCACCAAACTTTTTTAGTGGCACAGAAGGAATTGCGAACTTTTATAATGGCATACACGAAAAAGACTCTTTGTTGAACCCCTGTTGCAGGTGCGTTTCATGAGCAGGTTTGTTTCGGACCCTGCTGCATGACCGTCTTTGCGGTAAGCGACGACGAGTAGTTTGTTTGGCTCTTGGGCAGAGCGCCACATTTTGGTGTTTGTAATAAAGTTACTAATGTTACTCCACTACTATGGTTGTAATAACTAAACTTAAGGTTTGTAAGTTTGGAACAAAGGGTTTGTAAATTTATGTTATGTAAGACTTCTGCACTTTCATTCTAATGTAATTTATTATATAAAATGTTGTAATACTGTGATGCCTCTGAAATGTGATCCTGCTCGGAAAATCGTGGATGATTCGGGTTTCCCGAGGACACCCGACAAACTTCTTAAGTTCTGTGGTACACATGTATGTTGTTAGAGGTCTTTAAGACAATGATAAGTACATGTGGGCCATATAATTTAGGAGGTTCTGCCACATGCAAGCTTCGCCACCTCCTCGCTTAAGAGCTTCTTTTGCCTTCTTCACACCCTGTGGCCTCGTTCTAGCTTTAGATTCTGGAGCTACAATTTCTAAGTCATCTTCATTGTTTGTGACATCTACATTCCTTGGCGTTGAGTCTATGTTCACCTTCTGTTTCTTCTTGGTTGGTAGCTTCTCTTGCTCAGCCAATTCCACCCTCTTGGCTTTCCACTTGTCTTCTTCCTTCAATTTGTTCCTACAAGATACAAGAGTAAATGACTTCTTGTCCTTGTCTAATTCCTTGTACAACTCCAATGTGTCTGATATCTGCACATGTAAAATAGTCAATGAATATAAGTTTTCAATTAAACCAAATCTAAAAAAATGTGCAAAACAAACCTTGTCTTGGATAGTTTTTCCACTTTGATTCCTACCCTCAATTTGCTCGTAGCATGCACAATACTTGTTCACCTAAAACTGAATTGTCAGCTACCTATGCATGAGGGAACTCTCTGTCCTGACATATGGTGTTGTTTTGTGTTTCTCAAAGTAAGCATGAACTCTTTTCCAAAACGTTCCACGAGATTGATTGGCCCTGTTAATGGGATCTTTGCTCACGTTCAAACAAGCGGAGCAAACAAGTAGATCCTCCTTTGGATCAAAATTCTTTGTCCTCTTAGCCAACCCCTTTGTTCTACCCCGGCACTAACCATCTTGACTTGGCTGCACTTGCACATCAAGTTGTTCAACTTCAACAGGAAGATCATGAGTTTCCTGAGTTCCTTGTGTCATCGGGAACGTGATGTTCTCCAAACCAGCAACATGGTCATCATCTCCCATCAACATGCCTATCCAAAATCCCCCTCCTTCCATTTGAACAAATCTACAAATGAAAAAGAATTACAAATGCAAATAATCCATGTGTACAGTATCATCTAGTACTTCTCACAGCAGGAGCAAATTGAACAAAAAAGAATACAAATGCAAATAAATCATGAAAATAGTATCATCTAGTGCTTTGTTGACGGTCGTTAACGTCAACAATATATAGTGAAATAAACATGAGAGAATGGTCAAAATACATGAAAACATAGAAGACTAGGGTGTTATCTGACGAATTCCATGTGCTTTGTTGAATTTTAATGTTTGTAGGGAGTTATGCAGAAAAGTTGAGAGAGATACCTAATTATTAAAAGAATTTTTGGAATTTACCACGAGATAAATACTAGTATATTATAGAAGACCTCAGAAGACACCGGACCGAAGCGGAGGCCGAGTGCCTACTAGGTGGGGCCGGCCGGCCAGAGGGGTGGCTAGGCGACCACCATCTTCTCCCCCTTCTATGAGCTTCTAGAGTATTCTTCTACCGATCTTGAGGATCAATCCTAGCCCTACGTGAAGTCGGTTTAATCCAATGGCTCGCGTGCATCCCACCGGGGTATAAATTGAAAGCATCTAGGCCCCGAGAGTTGGTTTCGGCAATTGATGACAACGCAACATTACCATGACTAACGTGTGTTTTGCAGAAACTTTGGTAAGTTAGGTCGTGGGAATGGTGACTGTTTTGGGCATTATGGTTTTCATGCCCCTTGATGGAAATCATTTCGGTTTTCAAAGGATTAACGTCAAGATTAAGGACAGATAGTTTCGGACATCGAGGAGTTGAGTTACGTTCGGAATAGTCGTTAGGATCTTCGCTTTTCTCCTTTGGTCGAACTATAAAGGGGGGCATGAGTGAGTAGCTTGACCTAGGTGAGTCTTTTGTTTAGGTGTGGTGCACAGTTGTCAAACTTAGCACTAGGTAGCTCAGGTGAAGCCCAAAGGTCAGTTGGAAGAAAATCGGTTCAAGTTGCGTCGCGATTCGAAGTCGTTTGAGCCATTTATTCTTGACCGGACGCGGTCTCTGCCTTGACCGGACGCGTCCGGTTAGAACTAGCAGTCACCGTAGTTTCAATTCGATCGACCGGACGTGGTTCACCCCTGGACCGGACGCGAAGATCGTGTTGACTAGAGTCAGAAAGGGTAAGTGCTGTGATCGGACGTGGCTAGGAAATCGATCGGACGTGTCTACAGTGTGTCCGGTCCATTTCCAAAGAGGTACTTCGCTGACCGGACACGTCCGGTCATCACCGATCGGACTCGTTCGTGCGTCCAGTTAAAGTACAGTAAGGTTCTTGCACGACCAGACGCGACCGGTCACTCCTGATCAGACTCACTGTGCGTCCGGTCACTCAGCACCGTTCGGTTTTCAATTCGACTGTTGCCACCGACCGAACACATCCGGTCACGTCGACCGGCGCGTCCGGTCAGTACGTAAAATGCTGAGTTGGCACATAACAGTTGGAATTGACTGTGGGGAGTATAAATACATCCCATACACCTCTATTTGAGGTCTCTTGCTCATTTGTTCAGCTGAGAAACACCTTTCATTTGCAAGGAAGTGCAAGAGCTCTAGTGAGGGTTAAGATTTGAGAATCCAAGATCAAGATCCCTCATTAGTGACTAGGGAGTAGCAAGTATGCATCCACCTTCTCATTAGGCTTGTTGTGGTCAAGTGAGAGTTCTTGCTTGTTACTCTTGGTGATCGCCATCACCTAGACGGCTTGGTGGTGATTAGGAGTTTGGTGATCATCCGGCAGAGCTTGTGGATGACCCAACTCATCTTGTGAGCGGTTGTGGGCGATTCACTGCGATGGAGTGTCAAAAAATCAGCCCATAGAGAGCACTTGATCCTCGCGTGGATCAAGGGGGAGCTACACCCTTGCGCGGGTGCTCCAACGAGGACTAGTGGGGAGTGGCGACTCTCTGATACCTCGGGAAAACATCGCCGTGTTCCTAACCCTCTACTTTCAAGCAATTTACTTTCACATATTACTTTTGTTGCTTGGTTTACTTTCCTAGAATTGCCATGCTAGACTAGGATTGGAACTTAGGGTGCAAAACTTTTATCGATAGAATCACTTGGAACACTTGTAGGCACTAGGGGTGAATTATGGCTTAGTAGGATTTAATTCTCGCAATAAATTTTAGAAAAGCCCAATTCACCCCCCCCCTCTTGGGCATCTTGATCCTTTCAATTGGTATAGCAGCCGAGTTGCTCCTAAATTAGGCTTTACCGCCTAGAGCAAGATGTCTAATGGAGAAGGACCACCACCCATCTTTGAGGGAGATGATTTTCCATATTGGAAAATCCGCATGGAGGCATACCTCGAAGCCATAGATGTCGGGTGTCTTAGAGCCACCACTGAAGGGCTTCTAGAAATCAAGGATCCCGCTAACCCTGTTGGTGATGAGGAGAAGTACGACCGGTGGAATGCAAAGGCAAAAAATACACTCTACCGGGGACTTGGCAAGGATATCTTCAATCGTGTGCGTAATACAAAAACGCTCATGAATTGTGGGAAAACCTTTATGCTCTCCATGAGGGAACTAAGAGTGAGCGTGAGGAATGCTATCATATTGCTTTGAAGAAGATTAATTCTTTTGAGATGCTTCCCAAGGAAAGTGCTAATGACATGTACACTCGCTTGAATGTTCTTGTAGAGGATCTCAATGCTCTCGGGCTCACTCAAATGAGTCTATTGGATGTTGCAAGGAGGATCTTGAGTGTTTTTCCGTTGAGAAGTATGGCCACATTGTCACTGTGCTTCACCAAAGTGATCTCTCCACCGCAACATCGACACAAGTATTGGGAAAGATCAATGCTCATGAGATGTACATGCATATCACTCCGGAAGAGGGCTCATCATCTTCCAAGAAGAAGGACTTGGCTTTCAAAGCTAGCCATGACAAGAAAAAGAAGAAGAGCCAAGCCATGATCGTGCATGAAAGCTCAAGTCAAAGTGATATTGATGATGCATCACTTGCTCTCATGGTGAGAAAGACCACCAAGATGCTAAAGAAGCTTAACAAGAGTGGCATCAAGTTTGATGGCAAGAAGAAGAAGTTCTTCACAAGTAGCAAAAGAAAGCCTATATCCGAAATGGATTGCTATAATTGTGATGAACTTGGTTATCTAGCTTATCAATGCCCTAAGCCTCCAAAAGACAAGTACAAGAACAAGAACAAGGGCAAGAAAAATAAATCTAGTGATGAAGAAGATGAGAAGAAGAAGAAGAACAAGCCATACAAGAAGAAGGATGGCAAGAAGAAAGAATATCACAAAAAGAAGAAGGGAGGCAAAGCTTACATTGTTGGTGATTGGCTCATCGACATTGAGTCATCATGTGAATCCTCCGGTGATGAAAGCGATGACGAGAAAGAGAAGGTCGCCGCATTTGTGATTGGGCCATCATCATCTTCATCGACATATTCATCACCACCTTCACCGCCATCTTCACCGTCATCATCCACTACTCACCTATGTCTCATGGCCAAAGGTGAACGAAAGGTACAAAATAATGAAAGTGATGATGATGATAGTGATAGTGATGATGAATTTGATGCACCTTCTTATGATGAACTTGTAAAATTTGTCAACAAATACTCTAAAGTCATAAGAAAGACTAGAAATGAAAATGATGAGCTTCAAAATGAAAATAAATCACTTTCATCAAAGTTTGAGATTGCACAAAAGACTAGTGATGAGCTTAAAGATCAAAATGAAATTATGACTTCTACTCTCAAGGAGCTCAAAACTTTTAACAAAGAGCTTAGAGATGAACATGATAAACTTGAGAAGAAGCATGATGAGCTCAACACTAGGCACAACTTGCTAAAAGACAAATATACTTCATTGAAAATTAATTATGATAGTATTGTTGTTGCTAATGAGCTTTCTCTTGAGACACATGATGCTACTAACCAATTTGTTAAGATTGATATAGCCACATCATGTGATGACTTGATAATTGAGAGCATTGAGCAAGGCTCTAGTGGCAAAGGCAAGAAAGTGGTTGAGTCTGACAACTATGATGATTATGTCAAGCTCAAGAGTGAAAATGAAATGTTTAGAGATGAGAATAAGAACCTAAAAGGGTTGATGGCTCTTGAAATACAAACATCAAATGAGTCACTCATTGAGAACAAAAAGCTCTGTAACACCCGGTGTTACGCAAGCATTTAGCATTGCAAATCATACGCATGATACATCATTGCATTCATAATCACATGTGAAGCAGAGTGCATCTTGAGTTAAAGCATTTCTGTGGAACATGATTGTTGCATATAATGGTTTAGAATTGTTTCACCCAAATTATACTGGTTAGGCTACTAAAACATGTGTGGCTATAATTTTAAATCACCTAGAACTAGTTAGTACAATTTTTGGAGCAACTTTGGTAACCAAAGTTGTCACACCCATTTAACGACCAAATGGAGTGCATACTCTTATGTGTGCCCAGAGATCAATCACACATAAGTTAACAAATTATAAAGGATGTATCATCACCAATGTTATTACATCACGATTAATAACACATAGTCTTTACAATAATGTAGCGGAAGTAAAATGTAAAGTCTTGTGGTAGCTCCAAACACAGGCACATTGACTGGTTGACTGCAAGTCTAGTAATCTTCAGGGAAGTAGAAGTAGTCACTACTTGCACCATCTGTTACCCATTCGGGATTTTTATCTAAGAAAAATAAACAAGCGTAAGTACATCTTATACTCAACAAGTGTAACATGGGGTTCATGAGGCTCAAAGGCATAACATAGGTTTATCAGCATGTAGCTTTTAATTAGCATCAATTCAGTATGTCAATAATATCAAAGTGTCTCAATATAACAATAAACATATGATCCATGTAAAATGATTAACGAATAGCAAAAACATATTCATTCTTAATGATCCACTATTCCATAAGGGTCCAAGGCCACTCGTGACCGTGAGCACGGCTGTTATAACAGTTTTACACTCTGCAGAGGTTGTACACTTTCACTGTGAGTCATGTTGCCCATATGCCTAGGTTAATTACTCTCAAAACACTTCCAAGGTGAGCAGGAAGGGAAATACTATGAAGTCTTTCGAAGGTTCGTATAACAAGTTAGGGCCATTAGATTTCACTCGGCAAACAGATGTAGAGCCCCCCTTCCAAATGGCACAATAACACGCAGCCTATACACATGAGGACAGAGGCCGCACTATATCCGATTCATCAAGCCATTCTTATGCCATAAAGGAATACCACTAACAAGCTAGAAAAGGTCCTTCTATATGACTAAAGCTAGAGCCATTTTAGCACTCACAGTTGTACTGTAAATCCCAGATTTTCGCTTACAGATAAGTCCTTATGGAGAGTAACGAGAGCACCAAAGTAACTCCATGCTCTAGTACCCTTTAACAGTAATAAAATCATCTTTTAATGTTTATTGCATATTCCATTAGTCAAATTACATGATCATAGTTCATGTTAAGCACTAGCAATACTAATACATGCAATATAATAGGTATCAAGGAATAAGATCAACACTAAGTCATCCTTAACAAGGAATATATGCATAATGATATTATTTGCTTAATGTGAATAGGACAACAAGGATAATCCCATGCTATACTTACCTTTCTCAAACTGGTCCTGGTGATCTTGCTCGTAGAAAAACTCCTGATCCCCAACGAATTGCTCACCGTCTATACTCGATCAACAATAGCAACAACATTCATCTAGAACAATTATGCATAAACAAACAAGACTATAATTAGAACAGTACACCAACAGTAATAAAATAAGATAAAAAGTTTTTAAAATGAATCTACAACTCGCTAGGATCACACAGACGCAAAGATCACGAAAAACGGAGCTAAAACGACAAAGTTATGAATTTACGAAGATTTCCCATAGAAAAGTAATTACTTTAATTCAAACTTGAAAATAAAATATCACAAACCTACTGAACAGTTCTACTAACATGTAGAGCTCTCAAATACGAACCTAACGCAATTTGAACGGGTCAAATCGGAGTTAAAACGGATAAATTATGACTAAAACAAACTCAGTGGCATAACTGTAAATAGCTGAAAACTTATTTTTGACTTAACTGAGATCAAACTATGCTTTCAAAAGGATAATACATGATACTGGAATACGCTTTGGACTGCGGGTTACATAATTGAAAAACACAGGGACTCTTTAGCAAATCTAACAACCGAACCGGTATCTTCAATCTGCGGCCATGGGATTCAAAATAGACGGTCCAGATTGATTCGGGGTGAGCGGGCGGTGCTCCGGCTGGGAAAACAACTCCGACGGCAATGTCTGCGGCGGCGCCATCGCTAGAGTTCGTGAAATCATGATTTACTGCGCTACCTCTCGAAACAAATATACCGGGATGAAGTATAGATCAAGGCGATCTCACCAAGGTAGAACGCGAGGGCGGAGCTGTCCTGAAGTCAACGCGGTGCTCGAGTTAGCGACCGATCACGTCGGTAATTCGAGCGGTGCTTCCTCGAGATGGTTTTGGTGCTTCGCGTCGAGATGAGATGGAGCGGAAGAGTACGGGGACTCAGTTTTATAGCCCGAAGGCGATTCCAAGAAAGGAAAGAAGGGATTGGAAAACGGATTCGATTCGGTGGCTACGACAGAAGGAAATCGGAGCCGGCGTCGTGGGAGGGAAGAAGATGGCCTGACACGCGGGGCCACGATGTCAGCGATGGAAACCGAGAAGGAAGGCACGGCATCGCACTCGCGTGGGCTTGCTGGGCCAGCGGCCGGAGTCGGCCCAAGCGGGACGCGGTACGCGCGCGCGGAGACAAGCAGGCCACAGGCAGCGGAAGAACGGGCCACGCTCGGGAGGAGCAACACGGGCCGCAGAGAAAGAGTTGGGCTGTCGGGCCGAAAACAAGGAATTGAGGTAAATTCCTTTTTTTTCTTTTTTCTTTTCAATTATTTCAAAGCATTTTCAAATGATTTTGAATCCTATTTTAAATTTGAATCAAACCACTCGTCACAAAAATTCAAATGCAACAGCATGATTGCACAAACATGTTTCTACCCTTATATTTGATTTTAAGTTAATAAAAATTATTATTACTCTAAATTTGTATGGTCACAAAATTATATAAAAATCATATTTACCTACTTTTTAATATCCCAAAATTTTAGGGCATTATAATTCTACCCCCCTTAAAATGAATCTCGTCCCGAGATTCGGTTGATGCTTACTCGAACAGTTGCGGGTAGGTTTTCCTCAGATCCTCTTCTCTTTCCCAGGTGGCCTCACCCTTAGTGTACCGATTCCACTGAACCTTACACATTTTAATAGTTCGACTCCTCGTGACTTTTTCAGCAGTCTCTAGAATTTTAACTGGAAACTCTTCATATGTGAGGTCCTCTTTAACAGTGAGCTCTTCTAACGGAATCTGCTCCTCTGGTACTCGCAAACATTTCTTAAGTTGAGACACATGAAACACATCATGTACACCTGCCAAACTCTCAGGTAATTCCAACTGATATGCCACCTCACCGCGTCTCTCTACAATCTTGAAAGGTCCAATATACCTTGGTGCCAATTTCCCTTTCATGTTGAACCTTTTCACACTTCTCATCGACAATACTTTCAAGTAGACATAATCCCCTACTTCAAAAGTCAACTCTCTTCTCCGAGTATCAGCATAACTCTTCTATCTGGACTGAGCTATTTTCAGATTATCTCTAATCATTCTTACTTTCTTTTCAGCATCCTTGAGTACATCAGGCCCAAACACTTGACTTTCCCCTGTCTGATTCCAGAACAACGGAGTTCTACACTTTCGTCCATACAGAGCCTCAAACGGTGCCATCTGAAGACTCTTTTGATAACTATTGTTATAAGAGAACTCTGTATAAGGTAAACTCTTATCCCAACTAGTACCATATTGTAAAGCACAAGCTCTCAACATATCTTCCAATATCTAGTTAATTCTCTCTGTCTATCCATCTGTCTGTGGATGGTAGGCTGTACTAAAGTTTAGCTTGGTTCCTAGTGATTCATGTATCTTTTGCCAATAATGAGATGTAAACTGGGTACCCCGATCAGACACAATTTTCTTAGGAACTCCATGTAGGCTCACTATTCTTTCCATATACAATTCTGCCAACCTTGCACTGCTATATATAGTCCTAACTAGCAGAAAATGAGCAACCTTTGTTAAACGATCTACTATTACCCAAATTGAATCATACCCTCTCTGAGTACGTGGCAATCCAACTATAAAATTCATACCAACTTCCTCCCATTTCCATTCGGGTATCTGCATAGGTTGTAACAATCCTGTAGGTCTCTGGTGTTCAGCTTTCACCCTTTGACATGTGTCACACAAAGCAACATACTTAGCAACATCTCTTTTCAAACCATACCACCAATATTTCTTTCTCAGATCCAGATACATCTTAGTACTCCCAGGATGTATGGAATAAGCTAACTCATGAGCTTCACGCAGAATTGCCTTTCTGATAGTCTTATCCTCTGGCACACATAGTCTTTTTCCAAACCATAGCGTACCCTTGTCATCCTTATGGAATCCTGGTGATTTACCCTTCACTATATTCTCCGCTATCTCTCTCAGTTTTGCATCTTTCATCTGACTCTTACATATCTCTTGCTCCAGAGTAGGTTCTAGTACCAATTCTACTGCATTGGTGGTAAACCCTAAGTTCAGATGCTCACATTCAGCACACAACTCTCTTGACATAGGCATTACTTGCACTTCATTAGCATAGCTTTTTCTACTAAGAGCATCAGCAACGACGTTAGCCTTTCCTGAGTGATAATGCACCTCCAAATCATAATCCTTTATCAACTCCAACCATCTATGTTGTCTCAAGTTCAGATCTGATTGAGTGAAGATATACTTCAGACTCTTGTGATCAGTGTATATATCACTCTTATGTCCAATCAAATAGTGTCTCCATATCTTTAGTGCATGAACCACTGCAGCTAATTCCAAATCATGTGTAGGATAATTTAATTCATGCTTTCTCAACTGTCTTGATGCATATGCCACAACTCTACCTTCTTGCATAAGAACACATCCTAATCCCAAACAAGATGTATCACAGTAGATAGAAAAGTGTTTCCTCAGATCTGGTAAAACTAATACGGGTGCAGTGGTCAATCTTTTCTTTAATTCCTCAAAATTAGCCTGACACTTCTCAGACCACACAAACTTGGCATTCTTCTCCAATAGTGCAGTCATTGGCTTCGCAAGCTTAGAAAATCCCTCTATAAATCTCCTGTAATAGCCTGCTAATCCCAAGAAACTACGGATCTCACTTATATTGGTTGGTGGCTTCCAGTCCAATACATCTTTCACTTTGCTAGGATCTACTGATATTCCTCCATTTGAGACAACATGACCAAGAAAGGAAACTTCCTTCAACCAAAACTCACATTTACTCCGCTTGGCATATAGCTGATGTTCTCTGAGCTTTTGCAAAACCAACCTCAAATGTTCGGCATGTTCCTCCTTAGTCTTAGAGAATACTAGAATATCATCAATGAATACCACTACAAACTTGTTCAGATATTCCATGAACACCTTATTCATCAAATACATAAAGTACGCAGGGGTATTAGTCAGACCAAAAGACATCACTGTATACTCATCTAACCCATACCGTGTGGTAAAAGCTGTCTTTGGTATATCACTAGCACGAATCTTCAACTGATGATATCCAGAATGAAGATCAATCTTGGAGAATACACAAGCACCTCTTAACTGATCAAACAAGTCATCAATTCTAGGCAATGGGTACTTATTCTTGATGGTAACCTCATTGAGAGACCGATAATCTACACACATTCTCTGAGTGTCATCTTTCTTATCCACAAAAATCACTGGTGCTCCCCAAGGTGAAGAACTAGGACGAATGAAACCCTTATCCTGCAATTCCTTAATTTGTTTCTTAAGTTCTTCTAATTCATCTACTCTCATTCTATATGGACGCTTAGCTATGGGTGCAGTTCTAGGTAATAATTCAATAATAAATTTAATGTCACGGTCTGGTGGCATACCTGGCAATTCCTCAGGAAACACATCGGAGAACTCCTTCACAACCTGGTCCTCCTTGTTGGCACCATTATTAAGCTGGTTCACTGTAGCGGTCTCCTATTTTTGCACTTTCACATCAACCCTAATCCTATCTCCCTTTGGTGTTATCAGCACTACTGATTTCCCCTTGCACTGAATCTATGCTTGTTGTTGCATCATCCAATCAATTCCCAATATAAGATCAATCCCAGCTGTTCTCAATACTATAGGACTCACCTTAAACTCTACCCCCCTTAGAATGAGACTAATCAGGAGACAACGATAAGATGCTGGCATGCTTCCACTAGGTGAGTTTACTAATATAGGGTTCTTCATGGCACACAAATGAATTCTATGTATTCTAACAAATGATTGTGATATGAAAGAATGTGATGCTCCATAATCAAAAAGAACAGTGGCGGGAGTGGAATGGACATCGAACGTACCAAGCATAACTTCTGGTTCCTCCACTATCGTTTCCTGGGACAAATGATTCACCCTTCTAGTGTTAGATGCAGGCTTCTGGTGACTACCCTACCTCTGTGGAGTCTGCTGGTTGATCTTCTCAGGGCAATTATAAGACAAGTGACCCTCTTTCCCATATCGGAAACACTTGTTGGGGGTATTGGGAGCACTGGTCTTCATTGGAGTATTATTAGAAGGACCCTGACGCTGAGGTTGATTCCCACTCTGCTGCGGAGGGCGTTGGTTGCCATACTGCGGCTGGAATGGGGGACGTTGCGGAAACTGATTGCGGAAAGGGACCTGACCACGATTCCACTGACTAGAAGGAGGCCTCTGTTGATTACCCTGCTGGAAACCAGTACGCGGACGAGTGTTACTACCAGAAGTCAGTCCCTAAAGCCTTTTCCTCTTGCCATCCATCTCCTTGCGCTTGTTATCCACCACTATAGCGCGGTTCACAAGCGTCTGAAAATTGGGACAAGTATTGGACATCAGCTGTAATTGTAGTCCATCATACAATCCCTTCAAGAAGCGACGCTGCTTATCATTGTCATTAGCCACCTCATACGGAGCATATCGTGACAACTGGGCAAACCTGTCACGATACTCAGCTACAGATAATGACTCTTGGGTCAAGTTCCAGAATTCCTCTGCCTTCAGTTCTATTATCCCTTCTGGTATATGATAAGCCCTGAAGTTCTCTCTAAACTCCTGCTAAGTGACTGCGGGTGCATTGGCAGGACGACCATACTCATATGATTCCCACCAGTCCTGGGCTTCTCCCTGGAGTTGTCCAGAAGCAAACAACACCTTCTGCCGGTCATCACATTGTGCAATATTGAGTTGCTTTTCCACGGCACGAAGCCAATCATCTGCTTCTAAGGGATCAGCGGCATGCGTGAACATCGGGGGATGACCCTTCAAAAACTCACCACGCTTATCACGTGGTGGTGCCCCAGCAACTGAATGATTATGTTGGTTCTGCACCAATTGTTGCATAAGTTGTGTCTGCACTACCAGAAGTTGCTCAATAGTTGGTGGCGGTGGTGGTGGTGGATTCAGGGGAACACCTCCACGACCCCTGCCTCTTCCTCTTCTAGCCATCTGCCATCCATAAGAATGCAAACTTTGAGATTTCCATGTTATCAACCACTTATAAGATAAAGAATGAGATCTGAAAGTTTTCTGTGCGAATATCAATGTTAACAGTTCAGTAATTTAATCATATCTCGAGCTACAGAAGTCCAATAAAGGCGTGCTTTATATGGTTGGAAATCTTATGAAGTTCTCCACAACTTCTATTTAGACCATAAGACCAAATTCTATCGTTAAGTTAATGCAAAATAAGGCGCAACAGAAACTATTCCAGATTCCAGACTGTACAGAAACTTTAACTTGTGACAGTTATATCTCTCGAACTAGATCAGATAAAAAGGTGATTCTTGTGGCATTTGAAAGTTGCTTAAGCCTAGTTTCTCTCATTAAAATTTCATAATTGTTGCACGAACCGTTTTTGAACCATATCATAAACATTGCAGACTGCTCCAGAAAACAGCAAGGACAGAAACGTGACAATACCAAACCCAACTATTATTCCCTTGACTAATAAACTTTTTATTCTTAAAAATGGAACTTGTAGACATGCCTACAAGCCCCAGAACTCATAACAAAAATCCAACTCACACATAAGCATAATAATAAAGCAACTATCACACCAAAGTTCAAACCACACGACAGACTCGAAGACTCAACTGACGTTACTAAGAACATTCTTATTACATAAAGGACTCCTATTTTCTACTGACGTGGCTCATGCTCTAATGTCTCATAAATCTTGGCCATGCCTTGATTTGCTCGGAGTTCATCAATCATCGCTTGGCATCTCTTGATGGTCTTCCCCTGTGCCTTCACCATCTCCTCTAACTACAGCTTCCTCTCCATCATGTCATAGACAAAGTTCACCATCACCCGAGGAAGTGGTTCCAACTGCACTGGATCCATCATGGCCCATCCAAGGTCGGGGTGTGCACGAGGGAAGTAGCGGTGAATATCATGCTTCATGCTGTCAAAGCGAAGGTAGCGGAGACCCATACATGCTTCAAAAGCGGCGTCTTCAATGCTAGCCTCCATAGTAGCTCGACGACCCATGTGAGCATACATCTTGTCCAGCTGGTATGCCCCTTTTTCCTCATCCTTAGGAAAAATAATAGCTCTTGCCTTCTAGTAAGTGTCCTCCAGCGGATGGGTGTACTCCCAACAGACGTACTCCACAGCTGGGTGCCAATCAGCAAAGTAGGCAGAGAGCATTCCCACAAGTCGATGGTGAGAGATAGTATCTCCTCCAGCCTTGTGGTAGATCTTCACAGTCCAACCCATTGGAGGGGGTGGCACATCCTCAGCAGCTGCATCAGGTGGTGGAGACGGGGGTTGCTCTCCTCCATTGGCTTCCTCCTCTTCATCATCTTCTATCTCGATGATCTCAGGGTATTCATTAGGCTCGGGTTCTTCCTGAGGAGGTGCTGGCACTTGGATTGGTGCTTCAGGGGTCTGCTCATTCTCTTGGGGTACTTCCTCTTGTGGCTCTTCAGGTGCAAGCAAATCACGAGGTGGGTAGTGTCCTCTAGTGGTGATGCGGGCAGTCTTATGGCCACGAACCACCTACAGAGTTTTTAGATGTAATTAGAATAGAGGCAAAATTTCGTAATAGAATGAGACATAAGAAGCATAAAAATTTATCAAATAACAAGAGCAAGATAAAAAGCATAAAAATAGTGAAAAGAAGATACTAAATCGACCATTTCTAGCTAGGCTTGCATCCTACAGTCAACAATAGCTTTGATACCAATTTGTCACACCCATTTAACGACCAAATGAAGTGCATACTCTTATGTATGCCCAGAGATCAATCACACATAAGTTAACAAATTATAAAGGATGTATCATCACCAATATTATTACATCATGATTAATAACACATAGTCTTTACAATAATGTAGCGGAAGTAAAATGTAAACTCTCGTGGTTGCTCCAAACACAGGCACATTGACTGGTTGACTGCAAGTCTAGTAATCTTTAGGGAAGTAGAAGTAGTCACTACTTGCACCATCTGTTACCCATCCAGGATTTTTATCCAAGTAAGAAAAGTAAACAAGCATAAGTACATCTCGTACTCAACAAGTGTAACATGGGGTTCATGAGGCTCAAAGACATAACATAGGTTTATCAGCATGTAGCTTTTAATTAGCATCAATTCAGTATGTCAATAATATCAAAGTGTCTCCATATAACAATAAACATATGATCCATGTGAAATGATTAACGAATAGCAAAAACATATTCATTATTAATGATCCACTATTCCATAAGGGTCCAAGGCCAGTCATGACCGTGAGCACGGCTGTTATAACAGTTTTACACTCTGCAGAGGTTGTACACTTTTACTGTGAGTCATGTTGCCCATATGCCCGGGTTAATTACTCCCAAAACACTTCCAAGGTGAGCAGGCAGAGAAACAGTATGAAGTCTTTCGAAGGTTCGTCTAACAAGTTAGGGCCATTAGATTTCACTCGGCAAACAGATGTAGAGCCCCCCTTCCAAATGGCACAATAACACGCAGCCTATACACATGAGGACAGAGGCCGCACTATATCCGATTCGTCAAGTCATTCTTATACCATAAAAGAATACCACTAACAAGCTAGAAAAAGGTCCTTCTATATGACTAAAGCCAGAGCCATTTTAGCTCTCACAGTTGTACTGTAAATCTCGGATTTTCGCTTACAGATAAGTCCTTATGGAGAGTAACGAGAGCACCAAAGTAACCCCATGCTCTAGTACCCTTTAACAGTAATAAAATCATCTTTTAATGTTTATTGCATATTCCATTAGTCAAATTACATGATCATAGTTCATGTTAAGCACTAGCAATACTAATCCATGCAATATAATAGGTATCAAGGAATAAGATCAACATTAAGTCATCCTTAACAAGGAATATATGCATAAAGATATTATTTGCTTAATGTGAATAGGACAATAAGGATAATCCCATGCTATACTTGCCTTGCTCAAACTGGTCCTAGTGATCTTGCTCGTAGAAAAACTCCTGATCCCCAACGAATTGCTCACCGTCTATACTCGATCAACAATAGCAACAACATTCATCCAGAACAATCATGCATAAACAAATAAGACTATAATTAGAATAGTACACTAATAGTAATAAAATAGATAAAAAGTTTTTAAAACGAATCTACAACTCGCTAGGATCACACAGACGCAAAGATCACGAAAAACGGAGCTAAAACGACAAAGTTATGAATTTACGAAGATTTCCTATAGAAAAGTAATTACTTTAATTCAAACTCGAAAATAAAATATCTCAAACCTACTGAACAGTTCTACTAACATGTAGAGCTCTCAAATACGAACCTAACGCAATTTGAATGGGTTAAATCGGAGTTAAAACGGATAAATTATGACTAAAACAAACTCAGTGGCATAACTGTAAATAGCTGAAAATGTATTTTTGACTTAACTGAGATCAAACTACGCTTTCAAAAGGATAATACGCGATACTGGAATACGCTTTGGACTGCAGGTTACATAATTGAAAAACACAGGGACTCTTTAGCAAATCAAACAACCGAACCAGTATCTTCAATCTGCGGCCATGGGATTCAAAATAGACGGTCCAGATTGATTCGGGGTGAGCGGGCGGTGCTCCGGCCGGGAAAACAACTCTGGCGGCAATGTCCGCGGCGGCGCCATCGCCGGAGTTCGCGAAATCACGATTTACTACGCTACCTCACGAAACAAATATACCAGGATGAAGTATAGATCAAGGCGATCTCACCAAGGTAGAACGCGAGGGCGGAGCTGTCCCGAAGTCAACGCGGTGCTCGAGTTAGCGGCCGATCACGTCGGTAATCCGAGCGGTGCTTCCTTGATATGGTTTCGGTGCTCCGAGTCGAGATGAGATGGAGCGAAAGAGTACGGGGACTCGGTTTTATAGCCCGAAGGCGATTCCAAGAAAGGAAAGAAAGGATTGGAAAACGGATTCGATTTGGTGGCTACGACGGAAGGAAATCGGAGCCGGCGTCGTGGGAGGGAAGAAGATGGCCTGACACGTGGGGCCACGATGTCAGCGACGGAAACCGAGAAGGAAGGCGCGGCATCGCACTCGCGCGGGCTTGCTGGGCCAGCGGCCGGAGTTGGCCCAAGCGGGACGCGGTACGCGCGCGCGGAGACAAGCAGGCCGCAGGCAGCGGAAGAACGGGCCTCGCTCGGGAGGAGCAACGCGGGCCGCGGAGAAAGAGTTGGGCTGCCGGGCCGAAAACAAGGAAGAGAGGTAAATTCCTTTTTTTTCTTTTTCCTTTTCAATTATTTCAAAGCATTTTCAAATAATTTTGAATCCTATTTTGAATTTGAATCAAACCACTCATCACAAAAATTCAAATGCAACAGCATGAGTTCACAAACATGTTTCTACCCTTATATTTGATTTTAAGTTAATAAAAATTATTATTACTCTAAATTTGTATGGTCACAAAATTGTATAAAAATCATATTTACCTACTTTTTAATATCCCAAAATTTTAGGGTGTTACAAAAGTTTTGTCAAAAATTGCTTTTAAAAATATTATTGGAAAATGGTCAAAAACCCTCCCTATTTAGCTTTTATTCTCCAATTCAAAATCCGTTGGGAATTTAGAGTTGGTCCCTTAATAAAAGTTGTAGAGAATTAAATTCTAAGCAACTTTCATTTTTTGGCCATTTTCAGAAAAAGTCATCTTCTTTCTTAAAATGGGATTTTAAAACTGTTAATTGAATTTATTTGAAAATTTATTGGAAATAAAAATGGAAAAGTCATTTCTTACTGAATCGGGCCGCCGCTTCCCTTTTGGCCCGCTGGCCAAAGCGGCCCGGTCCCCCCCCCCCGCGCGCGTGCCCGCGGCAGCTCCACGGCCCGGCCCACGCCCGCACGGTCGTCTCCTTCTCTCGCCCGCGCGCCTCGCTGTCCCGACCGCGGTAGGCCGCGCCCGCCGCGTGGCGAGCGCATGCCGGCAACGCCGGCCAGATGGCGCCCCGGTCGCCCCCACCAGCGCGCGCGCTCGCCACTACAAACCTGCCCGCAGCGCCTCGCCCTTCTTCTTCCCTCTTTTCGCCTTGCTCTTTCCCATGCGCACCGGCCGCAGTTCCGCCTCCGCCACCGCGCGCGCCATCACCGGAGACGCGCGTTCCGGTCGTTCTGTCTCACCGCGAGCCGCACCATCTTGCCCTAGGTTCTCCTCCCTCTGGCGTAGCCCGCGCTCACCTCAACCGCCCGTGGTAAGCCTTTCCTCCGTTGGAATCGCTCACCGGAGTTCCGACCGAGGTCGCCAAAGATTTCCGCTCCGTGGGACACTCCTCACCGCTCCACCTTTTTCCCTTCTTGCGCGCGCATCTTGTTCGCCTTGACTCACCGGTGCTCGAGCACCCTTCTGGTGACCGTATCGTGGTCGGGGATGGGCGGCCGGCGACCACCCGCGCCACCGTTCCACCATGGACGGTGGTGACTAGTCCTCCGAGCTCCGTTGGCCACCGCATGTGTGCCATCGAGTTCACGAGATCGAGGTGGTCCGCATGGTGACCTTGGCTTGGCCGGAGGCCTCACCGCCGGAAGCTATGGCCGCCGGCGTCTCCCTCCCTCTCCCTCTCCTTGTGACTGACCCGTGGGGTCACAGTCCCACATGTCTGTCTCGTGTGTGTTCTTTGGGTTTATTTCTGGGGTGCGTGTAGCGCTTGAGCGGTCGGATTTAAAAAGATTTAAATAAAATATTTTTTTAGAAAATGATAAAAGGCTTCTAAAATCCATAACTTAAACTCATTTTGGCTCCAAAAATTGTGAAACAAATTTTGGTAGACTTTTTAAGACCAGATCTATGATGTAAAAATATTGCATGTCAAGTTTGAAATACTTTTCTGTAGGGTTTTTAATTAATCACTGAAATTGTTGTTCTCTTGATAAATATGTAATAAATCATATAAAGCTCAGAAAAATATGGTTTCAATTTTGTTAATCTTTTTGTGTACTGTACTTTCTAGGAAAAATATGTGCCATGCATGTTCTGTAGAAAAATTTTGATGTGTAGTGCAAGTGCTTATTATTATTGATAATTGTTATTTTTTATAGAGAGAAAAATATGAATAAAACATGCATATAATAATTTTTCTATAGTGATTATTTATTGTGTAGAATGTAGGAAAAATGCTAAATCTGTTGTTTGATACTTTTCATGGTATTAAGTATTTTTATGCTTATTTTTAAGCCTTAGATTGTTATTTTTGTGTAGGCAGTTCTTGTACTCCAAATTTAATGAAATTTTTGTGGCATGCTAGATCACATGATAGTAAGCCACTGTAATTTTATTAGATTTTTCTATGCTACTAAAAGAAGTGTTGTTATTCAAACATAGTGTCAACTATGGTTTAATTAACCTTGTTAATGCAAGATTAGTTGATAAGGTTTGCTTTGGTGTATCTTTGAAGCATCTTAGATTTCTAGGGTGACTTGGCATGGTAGAGAATGTTTGTAGTAGTATACGAGTACATGTTCTTGGATGATGTGGACTACCTTGTAGAAGAGTTGTATTTCTACTTTATGCAATAAAGTAAACATGTTCATCTACATCTCATTCATCATGATCTCTACATGTCATCTCTGCAATGCACCTAGGTATGAGCACTTATACATTTGCATCATACAGGATCGCAAGAAGTAACTCCGGTAGCAGTTCCCGAGGAGCCGGAAGAGCAGCCCGAGGTGCAAGAGCAGGAGGTGCCCGAAGCCGACGAGGAGGTCGGTGAGGATCTTCTAGAGTGCCCCGACCACCGCCCGAGCTCTTTCGAAAGTGGTAAGCCCCGAAGCATTTCTCTCCTGGTTTGTAAATATTTTATTAATGCTTTACTTTAACTGATACATTACGTTTAGGAGTTGTTTGCAACCGTTGCTGCATTATACCTTGTTTACCATGTTCTACCATATCCTTGTTACCTTGGTATTCGCAGTTAAGAAATGCTTAGCTTGCTTAGACCGGTAGAAGTCGGGTGATTTCCTGTCACCTGCAAGCTATAGGTGGTTACCTGGATCTACTTGAAAAAGTATGTCATCTTAGAATAACTAAGTGTTAATATGAAATTGAGACCGGATGGAGACTTGCAGGGTTTCGGACTGTAGTGTTTTCCGTATGTGTCGATTAAGGACCGACCGTTGTTGGGCCTCGAGTCATGTTGAACGCATGCCTTACATTTAGCTGGCCAAATAATGTACCTTTCCACCGCGAAGCTAGGAGATTATTCGGGCCGAGTGGATTGCCCGCAACGCACTGTACCGGAGCAAGTGTGGTAGGACACGGGGGCACGATGATAAGGCCAAAGAGCAGTTGGGCAGCCTCCGGGTACATGTGGTTCCTGACAAACTCGAGACTTACCTGAATAGTTGACTTGGTGACCAATATCTCACTTTAGCAGGTGAGTGAGGTTTGTGTGAGGAATAAATTACCAGCTGGTTAATAATCGATTCGAATCGCTATCGTTCACTGGATAGTGAACACTTGACTTGAGTTACTTCATCGTAGTAATATTGATGAAACACTTGGACAGTTATATAGAATATGACATGATGGAAGTTGTTAATGATTATTGGTTATCCTTACCTGTTTAATTACATGTTACTCTAGTATAGGTGCAAATGTAGTTGACAGGTTAATAAAGATTTAACTTCATGCAAAGCTTCTAGAAAAGATTCTTTAAATACTAAAAATGCCTTTTTGCAAATGAGTCAGCTACCCTACCATAAAGCCTGTCATGATCCTTGGTGTCAATTTATTTTTGGTTATGTCGGGTAAGTCTAGCTGAGTACCTTCTCGTACTCAGGGCTTTGTTCCCACTTGTTGCAGATGGGCAGATGTATTACGGCTACTGTATCAACTGCCTTTATCCTGCGATGGGTGAAGCTTAGGACTATGGGCAGTGGTCATTCTCTATGTCTCGTCTAATGCTTTTGTTGGAGATGTTCCAGCAGTTGGCACTTTATTTCGAACTCTGTGTGAGTGTGTGTGGTTTGAACTAAATGCTTCCGCTACTTTTATTTGAACTTGGTTTGTAATAACTATGTTTAAACTCTGATATATCTGCGATGTGAACTTTTATGTAATTTGTGATGGTGATCGCTAAACTTATTACGATCTTGGCTGGTATGTAAGTTGGTTTGAAATATGTCGTGATTTCACGGACTACCAGGTTATACGAGCTTAAGTTTGCTAAATCGTCTGCTTGATGGATGATTTTCTTACTTAATTTCATATAATTGGTCGGTTCTGTTACAAGCTCAAGCAAGAGAAAGAGCATCTCAAGACCGGTACTTGCAAAGTGAGCTACTCATGAACACCATCATGAATATGGATAGAAGTGGCATTGGTTACTTGGCAAATCAAGAGAAGAAGGCCAAAACTCAACAACAACAAAGAAAATCAAAGCCCAAGCCTAAGAGATATGTTGAGTGTGGACAAGAGGGCCACTTTGCTCATGAGTGTGAAACTCCACCACCACAACCCTTGCCCAAGCATGCTAGACCCTTTGCTTTCAATGCTCACTATATGCTTAGAAGATATTCTAGTGGAAAGTGAAAGTCATGTTCTTGGGTCCCCCAAACAAGAATAGGCCTAAGAAAATTTGGGTTGCCATGTCACTAGTTGAGAAAGTCAAAGGTCCCTCTCAAGTTTGGGTCCCTAAACAAAAAGCTTGATCTCTTGTGTGTAGGTGAACTACAAGACCGGTGGATCTCATTGGGTTATTAATAGTGGTTGCACTCAACATATGACCGGTGATCCTCGTATGTTCACCTCACTTGAAGAAAATAGGGAATGTCAAGAGAAGATCACATTTGGGGACAATTCAAAGAGCAAAGTCAAGGGTATAGTCAAGATTGCAATATCAAATGATCACTCTCTTTCAAATGTGCTCTATGTTGCTTCCTTGAGTTTCAATCTACTATCCGTTGGGCAACTTTGTGACCTTGGCTATCAATGCTTATTCACTCCAAATAAAGTGTAGTATCAAAGATAGAAGATAAGTAAATGATTTTCAAAGGCTTTAGATACAACAATCTCTATCTTGTTGATTTCACCTCCGAAGATGCAAATTTGATGACATGCTTGTTCACCAAAACTTCACTTAGGTGGCTTTGGCATAGGAGGCTTGCTCATGTTGGAATGAATACTCTCAACAAATTATTGAAGAAAGAGTTAGTGAGAGGCTTGAAAGATGTCAAGTTTGAGAAGGACAAACCTTGTAGTGCATGTCAAGCCGGTAAACAAGTTGCAAATACTCATCCAACAAAAGCTTACATGTCAACATCAAGAGTGTTAGAGCTTCTACACATGGATTTGTTTGGTCCTACAACTTACAAGAGCTTGGGTGAAAATCTTTATTGTCTTATGATTGTGGATGACTACTCAAGATACACTTGGACATTCTTTCTTCATGACAAATCCGAAGTGGCAAATTGTTTCAAGAAGTTTGCAAAGAGAGCTCAAAATGAATTTGAAGTCAAGATAAAGAAGATAAGAAGTGACAATGGCAAAGAATTTGACAACACAAACATTGAAGCTTATTGTGATGAGATTGGGATCAAGCATGAGGTTTCATCAACCTACACTCCTCAACAAAATGGTGTAGTTGAGAGAAAGAACCAGACATTGATTACCCTTGCAAGAACAATGCTAGATGAGTACAACACATCAGAAAAATTGTGGGCCAAGGCAATTAACACCGCATGCTATGCATCAAATCGCCTCTTCCTACAAAAGTTTCTTGGCAAGACCCCCTATGAGTTGCTAAATGGGAAGAAACCGGATGTCTCATTCTTCCGGGTGTTTGGTTGCAAGTGCTACATCTACAAGAAGCGGCAACACCTAGGGAAGTTCCAAAGACGTTGTGATATTGGTTTTCTTGTTGGCTACTCATCAAAGTCCAAAGCATATAGAGTATTTAACCATGCCACCGGTTTGGTTGAAGAAATATATGATGTGGAATTTGATGAATCTAACGGCTCCCAAGGAGCAATTGAGAATTGTGATGATGTAGGTGATGAACCATTAAGGTAGGCAATGAAGAACATGCTGGTGGGAGACATCAAGCCTAAAGATGATGAAGACGATGTTCAAATGGTCAATCCACCATCTTTATCATATGTGCCTCAAGATGATGACAAGAATGAGAGAGTTGAAAATAAAGACACTCATGTCTCTCATGAACAAGCCGAGGCACAAGCTCAAGATGTTGATGCTCCCCAACCTCCTCCTCAAGTGGTTGATAGAAGACACTCACCTCTACTTCAAGCACATCCACAAGATCTCATCATAGGGAGTCCTACAAAGGGTGTAATGACTCGATCTTAAAAGCTTGCTTCTTTTGTTGAACATCACTCTTTTGTATCTTGTCTTGAACCTAAGAATGTAGAATAAGCTCTTCAAGATCCTGATTGGGTGAATGCAATACACGAATAATTGAACAACTTCACCCGCAATCAAGTTTGGACACTTGAGGAGCATCCAAAAGGTGCAAGAGTCATTGGAACCAAGTGGGTGTTCCGCAACAAGCAAGATGACCAAGGCGTAGTTGTGAGGAACAAGGCAAGACTAGTTACAAACGGGGTTCTCTCAAGTTGAGGGCCTTGATTTTGGAGAGACCTTTGCACCTGTTGCAAGACTTGAAGTCATCCGTATCCTTCTTGCATATGCATCGCATCATGAAATGAAATTATATCAAATGGATGTTAAAAGTGTGTTTTTAAATGGCTTCATAAATGAACTAGTCTATGTTGATTAACCTCCCAGGTTTGAAGACCCTAGATATCCTAATCATGTTTATAGGTTGTCCAAGACGCTATATGGGCTCAAGCAAGCCCCTAGAGCATGGTATGAGCGCCTCCGGGACTTTCTCATTGAGAAGGGCTTCACTATTAGGAAGGTCGACACCACACTATTTACCAAGAAGCTTAATGGGGAGATCTTCATTTGTCAATTCTATGTTGATGATATTATCTCCGGATCAACAAATGAAAATTATTGCAAGGAATTTGGTGAATTGATGTCGAAGGAGTTCGAGATGTCCATGATTGGTGAACTTACATTCTTCCTTGGTTTTTCAAGTCAAGCAAATGAAAGAAGGGATTTTTATCTCTCAAGAAAAGTATACCAAGGATCTTCTCAAGAGATTCAAGATGGACGATTGTAAGCCAATCAAGACCCCAATGCCATCTAAAGGACATCTCGACCTAGATGAGGGAGGTAAACCGGTTGATCAAACTCTCTACTGTTCTATAATTGGTAGCTTGTTGTACCTTACCGCATTTAGGCCTGATATCATGTTTAGTGTGTGCATGTGTGCTCGCTTTTAAGCGTGTCCTAAAGAACCTCACCTAAGTTCCATGAAAAGAATCTTAAGATATCTTAAGCACACCCCCAAGCATTGGTCTTTGGTATCCCAAAGGAGCTAGATTCCAACTAGTTAGTTATCTAACTCGGATTATGCCGGTTGCAAAATTGATAGAAAAAGAACATCCGGAGGGTGCCATTTGCTTGGGAGGTCACTTGTATCTTGGTCATCTAAAAAGCAAAATAGTGTGGCTTTGTCCACCACCGAGGTGGAATACATTGCCGCGGGGGCTTGTTGTGCACAAATCTTATATATGAAGCAAACTCTTCTAGACTATGGTGTTGTTCTTGATAAGGTGCCACTTTTATGTGATAATGAAAGTACCGTTAAAATTGCCAATAATCCGGTACAACACTCACGCACCAAGCACATTGATATCCGCCATCACTTTTTAAGGGATCATGTTGCTAGAAATGATATATCACTAGAAGGTGTAAGAAGTGAAAAATCAATTAGCAGACATCTTCACTAAACCTTTGGATGAGGCTACCTTTTGTAGTATGAGAAGTGAGCTAAATGTGCTTGATTCTAGTAACTTTTAAAAATGAGCTTGTGTTGTCCCTTGCATTGCATTGTAATATATGTCATGTTTAAACTTCCATAATGCATCTAGGACTTGTCTAACACGGTTACGATAACCCTCTTTTGGAGGAGTGAAGAAGCCTAACCGTGGATCAAACTTGACAAGCAACCTAGTTTTACCTTCTTGCTTTGCATTGCATATGCATGGTTGTTGCTTTGTCATTTCTTTTCGGTTTTGCTTTGAGCAACCTCTGTGTCCGTCCATGGATAGAGAGAGCATTTGACGCTCCCAAGGGTTTATAAACTCTATTGCATGGCCATACGTTGCTCCTCGGGTGTTCATCGCATATTTTCTTAAAAATAATACTAGCCTAAGGTGAAATATTTTGAAAATTTTGAGGGTTTGAGAGAGGTCACTCATATCAGGTTCCAATTGGTGTTTATTTGTGTCTTTTTGTATTGGAACTTGATTGGGAGAAGTCGCGTCGAAGATCGGAAAGAGAAAAGGTGAAAAACAGTGATCGGACGCTGGACCGGACGCGACGCTGCTCGACCACTGCGTCTAGTTCTGGCCATAACCAGCGCGTCCGGTCGTGTGAAGGCGGTTCTCATGGACCTCTGACCGGACGCTGGACCGGACGCGATGCTGCGACCACTGCATCTGGTCCCGGACTTCATCTGCGCGTCCGGTCGAGCATAGTGGGTTCTCAGGTGGACCTCTGACCGGACTCTGTCCGCGTCCGGTCATGCCAGGAGCTTACTGGACTTTGACCGGATGCCTCTGCAGCGTGTCCGATTAGTCGATTAGCGCGTCCGGTCACCCCGTGAAAAGTGGATCTGAGTTATTTTAACCGTTCATCGGCAGTTTCTTTCTTTCTTCAATCACGTGCCGCTGCTCGCCATCGCCTCCTTGCCCTAACCCGAGCGCCACCGCTCGCCGTCCTCCTCCGCCCACAGCCCGTGCGCCGCCGCTCCTCCTCCTCCTCCTCCACTCAACCGCGCGTCACCGGTCCTCCTCCACCGTGGCAGCTGCTGCGCCGCCACTCCTCCTAACCCTAGCAACCCCACGCTGCCACTCCATCTCCACGCCTAACCCTAGCGTTGTCATCCCTCTCCTCTCCGGCCGCCCACAGCGAAGGCCAGGCACCTTCCTCCGCGCTGCCCTTGGTTCTCGGCCGAGAGGGTCCCTCTGTGTCGTCATTGTCCTGCAACTCCGGCCATCTCCGCGTGGCTCCACCGCGAGGTTTCTTCGTCGTTACCTTGACCTAGACTTGTTTTGCCGATGACATCTCGCTTTGTTCTAATTTACCTTTTTTTGTCTCGGCGCTCCAGTGCTCGTCCGTCATTCTCGTGGAACCCCCACGCATCAAGGTCTCTCACCTCTTTCACTGGAGTCTCGCTCTTCTGAGGTAGCATGTCGTGTTCTATTCTTTTCTTATCTCTTCTGCTTGCTCTCATAAGGACATCGCTCATCTATTAGTTGAAATATACTGCTTACAAGTAGCTCTATCTATTCCATCTTTGCAGTGAGTCTTGTCGGTGCTTTTGTGTGGCAGTGGGTAGCTTTGTCAGTGGAAATTTGAATCCGGGGCCAAGCCTGTGGATACGGATTGAGGCCAAGCCTCATGAGAATCAGTTCATCATCTTGTAGTCGTGAGTTGATTTAGGGGATTTCTTGATTGGCAGTTCATCTTTTCTGTGTCAGCCGGGTCCGCTGCAAGAATGTTGGTGGAGCACCGAGTGTCGGGGACGGAAGTCCTCCATGTTTGACAGAGGTTGCCCATGGCAAGCGCAAGAAGATCGCCGCCAAGAAAAGAAAGAGGACACTCATAGAGGCAGAGATAGCACAGGCAGTGGTAGACGCTGCTGATCTAGCTGAGAGAGGAGGCAGAGGCAGTGGTATTCACATTGGCGAGCGTCACTTTCACCTTGAAGGATGATAGCTCAATACAGAGGACACCGAGGAGACAAAGGACCAGCCTGCAGAGCAGACAAAGGAGCAGCCTACAGAGGAGACAGAGGAGACAGAGGAGACATAGGAGCAGACAGTGTAGACTCCACTGTGTCATCACTCAGGACGAACGCATGCTCCGGTGACTCCTAGGCCAGAGGGTCAGCGACGTGGAGGTCGTCCACCTCCCAGAGCTCATGGTCAGCCCCTAGTTGAGCACTTTGACCTAAGGGGAGCTACAGCACGACATGTTCAGGCTCTCCGGTTCATCGAGGTTGGTCGGTGGTTCCCACCTCAGTGGGACACCAGAGCTTCAGAGGGATTCTACACACCTCTGCACGAGGATTTTTACAGAGTTTATGTCGACAGTGGGATTGCCTTCAGACCGCAGAGAGTTTGTCGACTTCAGGCACTAGTTGCAGTTATTGGTGAGCAGCTCCGTCCCCATATTTCTTTTCTACTAGGATTGTCAGATCTTCTGGGTCGGACAGGAGCATATTGTGGCACATGGGTCAGGGAGTTCTACTCTTCACTTTGGATAGACCCCGCTCACGAGTTCATTCACTTTGCATTCAGAGGTTGTGACCGTAGGCTGTACAGCACCTGGGTACGGGAGATTCTTAGGCTCCCAGCTTTAGAGACAAAGACTCACCAGCTATGTTTTGGTCAGACATCACCACCGAGGTGTCCACACGGTGGCACTATGCCACCTACAGACTTGGTCACACCATGTTTTCATGAGCCGTTTGGTGAGGGGTCCAGACGTACACCAGCTAGCTTGACTCCTATTGCCAGATTGGTTGATGCTATCATGAGGAGGACACTGCTTCTGAGGTTGGGCTACCGAGAGGGTTTGACACGTATGCAGCTTTGGGTAGTTCATCATCTTATCTCTTAGATTCCGTTTGACATTTGAGATTTGATGCTCTGTGAGATGGAGGATACTTTGGCAGAGGGCTTCAAGGGTCACCATCAGCTACCCTATGCCCATTAGATTTGCTTTCTGATTCGGTCTTCTTGTGACCTACCTACTGAGATTTGAGCGGAGATTTGTGACACCACGACAGCTTTCCCTGAGTATGATATACAACAGTTGTGGGCCTCTATCACCCGTGAGCAGGCACCTAGATAGGGTCAGCGTTAGAGAGCAGAGGTATCTAAGACTGCAGCTGAGCAGGACCAGCCTGTTGAGGGACTTGCAGAGGCAGAGCTTGCTGACTTAGATGCTCAGCCAGCAAATCTAGACGAGGACGACGCCACTGACAGCACTGATGATGATTATCAGCCACTTCCTCGGTACCGCTCTCCTCGCTCTCACGACCATGAGGCTGGTGATTCCAGTTCAGCCTCACATTCAGACCTAGCCATGGTGGTTATTCTTAAGAGGCTGACTCAGGCTCAGGAGAGGCAGGAGATTCAGCTACAGCGACAGGCTCAGGATAATGCAGCTGCATTTGCACAGATTCAGGCTCGTCAGGACGAGTTTCAGAGGCAGCAGCTAGAGATCTAGAGGCAGCAGGCAGCTACCCAGCAGCAGTACCTTGAGCTCTTGAGACACCTTGTTACTGTTGGGGTCCCTCCACCTCTGTTAGTCCTTACTCTAGCTTTACAGTCCAGTGGACTTCAGAGTCAGGGACAGCCGAGCTTTCAGTTTACCTCACCTCAGCAGCAGGTGCCTCAGACGTTTCAGTCCCCATGCAGGTACCTCACCTCACCTACTGACTGGCACTCTAGTCTCTACTGACTTGAGTGCATCCTACAGTGAGTTGACCGGTCAACTGACACCCTCCCAGACCACAGTTCTAACTACTACAGAGATGTCAGCTTCAGAGACAGTGGCTCCTCTAGTGACAGGGACCGAGACTATGGAGACAGTACCTTCGTCGGTTGCTTCGACTGATCCTCCCATGCTCGGTACTCTTCAGGCTCATGTGACAGAGACTGTGGCTCTCGTTGCTACAACTTCATCAGCTCCTGCTCCTGAGTTACAGATCCAGACCGCTTCACTTCCACGTGTATCTACAGAGGGTCAGCATTACAGCTCAGAGTCAGAGGAGGACACTTCTCAGTTCTTGATCACTCCACGCTCCTCTGCACCTGACTCGATTGCTTCCGTTCCTCCTTCGGACCCTTAGCTTTTTGGCTCTTGATGCCAAGGGGGGAGAGAGAGTAGATTCAGGGGGAGTTGCGAGAGAGGGTTTTGTCTCTTTGTGTGCTACATTCATGCATCATGTTTATATTCCCGCACTTGCATTATGTAACATGTGTGCTTATGAGATACTTGAGTTATTTGTTGCTTATCTTGTCTCTATTATATCATGTCACTTGATTGGTTCTAGCTCATAAGGTTTTGCTTCCGTGCCTTACTCCGATTTCATATGAGCTATGTTTTTGTGTACTAACTCTTCTTGTTTCATCTTATGAGTGTACACTGTTGGCTTGGAGCACATAAGCAATCCCTAACCCCTTGTTCTTATTGCCTTTTGCTTATGTGAACCAAGCATGTTCAAAAACCTCAACTCTTAAATCTACTTAATCAAGGTGTTGTCATCAATCACCAAAAAGGGGGAGATTAAAAGCATCTAGGCCCCAAGAGTTGGTTTCGGCAATTGATGACAACGCAACATTACCATGACTAACGTGTGTTTTGCAGAAACTTTGGTAAGTTAGGTCATGGGAATGGTGACTGTTTTAGGCATTATGGTTTTCATGCCCCTTGATTGAAATCATTTCGGTTTTCAAAGGATTAACGTCAAGATTAAGGACAGTTAGTTTCGGACGTCGAGGAGTTGAGTTACATTCGGAATAGTCATTAGGATCTTCGCTTTTCTCCTTTGGTCGTACTATAAAGGGGGGCATGAGTGAGTAGCTTGACCTAGGTGAGTCTTTTGTTTAGGTGTGGTGCACACTTGTCAAACTTAGCACTAGGTAGCTCAGGTGAAGCCCAAAGGTCAGTTAGAAGAAACTCGGTTTTCAATTCGACCGTTGCCACCGACCAAACACGTTCGGTCACGTCGACCGATGCATCCGGTCAGTATGTAAAATGCTGAGTTGGCACATAACGGCTGGAATTGACTGTGGAGAGTATAAATACATCCCCTACACCTCTATTTGAGGTCTCTTGCTCATTTATTCAGCTGAGAAACACCTTTCATTTGCAAGGAAGTGCAAGAGCTCTAGTGAGGGTTAAGATTTGAGAATCCAAGATCAAGATCCCTCATTAGTGACTAGGGAGTAGTAAGTGTGCATCCACCTTCTCATTAGGCTTGTTGTGGTCAAGTGAGAGTTATTGCTTGTTACTCTTGGTGATCGCCATCACCTAGACGGCTTGGTGGTGATTGGGAGTTTGGTGATCATCCGGCGGAGCTTGTGTATGACCCAACTCATCTTGTGAGCGGTTGTGGGTGATTCACCGTGACGGAGTGTCAAAGAATCAGCCCATAGAGAGCACTTGATCCTCGCGTGGATCAAGGAGGAGCTACACCCTTGCGCAGGTGCTCCAACGAGGACTAGTGGAGAGTGGTGACTCTCCGATACCTCAGGAAAACATCACCATGTTCCTAACCCTCTACTTTCAAGCAATTTACTTTCACGTATTACTTTTGTTGCTTGGTTTACTTTCCTAGAATTGTCATGCTAGATTACGATTGGAACTTAGGGTGCAAAACTTTTATCGATAGAATCACTAGGAACACTTGTAGACACTAGGGGTGAATTATGGCTTAGTAGGATTTAATTCTCGCAATAAATTTTAGAAAAGCCCAATTCACCCTGCCTCTTGGGCATCTTGATCATTTCATAAATATAGGGACAAACCCCCTGAAGGCATGTCATTTGAAGATCAGTTCATCTAGAGCCAGAAACCCTAGATCATCAGAGTTCCTCTAGTTCATAGCTTTAGCATAGTTAGATTAGGTTTAGAGAAAGTCAAGCTGAGTCAACCCAGCTTAGATTCCCGATTGTTGGTGAGCGTGAAGTTTTGGTAATGTTCTAGTTCTTCGCTCTTATTGTAATTCTGTCTCTGCACAATTATTGCAATGTCAACATTATTCTTCATCTTTATTATGTTCTTGAATGCATCGTTCATTGTCTACTTCAATTCTAGTATAGTTAGGTTGCTATTTAGTTCAATCACATGTTTGTATAGCGCTCGTCTATTTGGCCATAAGATGAGTGGTATGCATTATGTAAGCATGGTGCTTAGATGTTTTGCATATCTGCGGATGCCTGTAGTTGTTCAGGGTCAAGTGGTAGATCGTGGGTGTGACTTTTATAGGCTCATTGAGTCCTCTGTAGTCCTCCACCTGTGCAGTGGATTATTGGTAGAGTAGCATTGTCTGGTTAAGGATATATTCGTATATCAGAGGTTTCTGAACTCAACTTTTACTGTTTATGGCTCCATTGTGGTTGGGACATATGGTAGTATTACTTGACGATGATTATTAGTTATAGTAGCTTGACATGTAACTTAAATACTTAGGAATTATTCCTCTAATATTCTAATTGGATTACGTTATTAGTAATAGTTAGGGAGCTTGGAGTGTATCTACTTATTTATTTATGATGACTGGTCATTACTTATCATATATATATCTTTTATCATGTGACTTATCCCTGTTATTGAGTAAGAGTGCATAACATTGATTTACTCTCTTTATCATGAATATAAAGTTTATCAATACTCTAGATAGAAGTTTAGCTAGACCTTCCCAGTGGTAAAATTATAGATGACAACCTGGTAATACTCTAGGTAAAATGCTGCAATGGTATAATTATCTGTTCGCTTGCAGATGTTCTTAATTGTTCTTAATCTTAATTGATTATATCTTTATATCATTTATATTTCTGCCTAGTCATATAAAATTATAGTGCCACTTCTATACTTCTAAGCTTTATTCATTAGGGATGACAACCTAGTTCCATGCTAAGAAGTATAGGTAAATATAAAAGGTGACTAGTATTTAGAGACATGTTAAATTATTACCTTGCATTTTAGCGTCGTTGCTATTTAGCGATTGTGTTAATTAATGTCAACATGCTTGTCACAGCATCAGCAAATTAAAAAAAGAAGAATACAACTAAACCCTATCCGAACCCCATATGACACTAGCAGGCAAGCAGCACCAGTCGGGCAACCATTCACTAGGGCATAGCAGTCATCGGGGCATACCAGTCATGCCGCAACCCTAACCCCTATCTGAACCGTATCTCACAGTACCAGGCAAGCAGCAGCAGCCAGTGAAAGGTCTTGATGGCTAGAGGGGGATGAATAGCCTAATAAAATTTCTACAAAGACAAGCTAAACAAGTTTATGAATATAACAAATAGCGAGATGCGAGTTTTGCTTAGCCTACGAGGTGTTTGCAAGCCACCTAACCAATTTACAATTCTAGTATATAAGCACTCAACCACACAAGTCAAACCACACAACTTAACTTACAACTAAAGCTAACTAGCTACACAAGCTAAGAGCTATACTAACAAGCTAGCAAGGTAACTAAGAAAATAATACAAGAGAGAGTTAGAAGGGTATCACCGAGGGGCGAATTATTGAGCCAACCAATCAATATGATCAAGAGATGAATTCCACAAAACACAACCACCGGGATCGATTAATCACAATAAGAATGATGACACGAAGATTTATCCTGAGGTTCATGTGCTTGCCGGCACGCTAGTCCCCGTTGTGTCCCTCTTCACCACGTGGTTCGGTGGCCAATCGGTCTCACACCGAGCCTCTCAAAAGGCACCACAAGAACCTACCAAATGGCAAAAGGTTACAAATGACACGAGCAATCCACTAACATTGCCTTTGACGCTTTACTGAGGTAGGCACAAACCCATCACAATCACCGGAGGTGGCCAAGAATAATCACCAACTCTTGCCAACACCTCCAAGCTGCTCCAAGCCGTCTAGGTGGCGGCAACCACCAAGAGAAAAAGAATCCCGCAGCAAATCAACCATCAAGTGCCAACTAGATGCAATCTCACAATACAAATGCACTTGGATCACTCAATCTCACTTCGAATATGCAAAGAAGAAAGAGAGAAGAGTGGGAGGGGAGTTACTTAGCTCAAAGTGCTCACAAGTATGTCAAAGAATGCTAGAGAGGGAGCTTTGAGCCGGCCAACGAGTATTTATAGATGTACCACTTCGAATAGAGCTGTTAGGCACTCGATTCTGCTGCAGTCGCGCTGGCCGGATGCGCTGGTCGCACAGGCCGGGCGCGCGAAGTTCGACCGGACGTGCTGGTCCCATAACTGACCGGACACGCTGGTCAAGTCTGAGCAGCTCTCTAGAGAGTCAGCGATCGGACGCGCTGTTAGACGAACCGGACGCCACAGTGCCAGCGTCCGGTTTGAGTCCAGTAAGCACCCTCAACGACCGGACACGTCCGGTCGACCGTGACCAGACGCGCCACCGCGTCCGATCAGAAGACCAAGACGCGTGCAAACCCTGAACACTGACCGGACACGTCCGGTCAAATAGAGACCGCATCCGGTCCAGCGTCCGGTCACCTCTGTGACCTCCGTTCGCCTCCGTTTGTTTCACCCTTTCACATATGAGCTAGACTAAGTATGTGTGTCACTTTAGCACATGTTTTAGCTCATGAAACAAGATGTGACAATGCCTCCAAATCTCGACATTGGCGTAATAGGAAAATAGGCATTTCAATTCCATGAAAATGCTTGAATCCCGCCTCGCAAGCTCGGCGGGAGGAAGAGAGGACCCCAAACCCTCTCTACCGCTCAAACTCCAATGTCATCGCAGATGTGCTAACATCACCAAGTGTACATCATCATGTGCTAGTGTGTTAGCATTTTCACAATCATTTTTTAAGGCATTATTAGTTCTATCCAAATGCATATGATTATGAAATACACACCTAGAGGCACATAGGAGTTCAATAGCCACGTCATTCCCCTCTTTATAGTACGACTATCTATCCTATAATGTAACCACACCCACTAGGTGTCTTGGTTACTAAAACATAACCCTTAAGCATATACCTTTGCCTTGATCACGTAGAGTTGCATCCAAATCTAGGTGTGGCCATCATGATCACCATGTCCATCTTGCCACCAACCTTGGAAAGTACTAATCCTCATATGCTATATACAACTTAGGCATAGGATTAGTACTTAGGCATTGTCACTAATTACCAACACCAAACATAGAGCTTTCAGTCGGGCAACTAGTCATAAGGGCATAGCAGTCACCGAGCATAGCAATCATGCTGCAACCCTAACCCTATCTGAACCCTACCAACAGAATCGACAATTGGAGGACTCATCCATACCTCAACCCTGATTTCACTGAAGATGATGAAGATCGCTGGATGTGGATCGCCGGTGAGGTCTCCCCTGGATGTGGATTGCCGAAGATGATGAAGATCGATCGCTACTTGGCAAGGGAAGAAGGCCGTCGCGTGGTGAAGGACTTGGCGCGAGGGAAGAAGGCCTTGGCCGCATGAGAAGAAGCCCTTGGCGCGCGCGGGAAGGGGCCAGCGGCATGACATTTTTTACGGTGCAAAGTCAAAGATGAGCGCAGATATATGCGCGCTAGGACGGGTTTTTCCCAAGTTGCCAAAGATGGGGAGGAGGGATGTGAAACTATTAGATAGTGTTTTTATGAATTTGCCAAAAAAATAAAGGATGGGGAGGAGGGATGGGAAATTGTTGGAGTTTCTCTTAGAGGAAAAGGATCTACCTCCAAACACAACCAAAGAGCCAAACACACATGCACGATTAAACTAAATGGTGCATCAAATATTGTAAACTCCATTTGAAGAAGAGGTGGGAGAGGATTAGGGTTTTTGTTTTAGAAAATAATAAATCATGTGTAGGGGTTGCATGTTGAATTCGAGTGCGGCTCAAATTCAACCAAGGTTTTAATTTTTCCCTCAAAAACATTTTATTTGAAAACACCTCTTGTCACGTAGGTGATCAGTCTTCATGACAAGTAGTTTGTTGTAAAAAGTTTTTGAAGCTTAGACTTTGAATTTGGGGCCAGAAGGGAAAACATTTGACTTAAGCTTGACCTAACATTTGCATGCAACACACATTCAAGCAAAAATTTTAAAAATTTGGGATTTTTCTATTACACAAAATTGCGGAATGTTACAGAGATGTTGCAAAGCTTACACATGTATTGATGAAGGAGCTCATTGCACATGAGACGTGACATTGAGTCATGTGATCAAGGTGGAGAATATCAAGACATGACTTGGCTTGATGGACCGGTTATCGTGTTCGGTGCCCTCATAGAAAGTGCAGCTTTGCTCCAACGGCTCTATTTGGCTTGGGGGCTATAAATAGAGGTGGAGCTCGGGCATTTGGCTAGTTGAGCACCCTTGGGACTAAGTGTCCAACTCACTTATGCTTGCAAGATTGTGAATCAAGAGCTAGTGAGTGATTCTAGTGCAATTGCATCATGAGGTTGCATCGAGTGGCACTAGGTGGTCGTCTTGCAAGCCGGTGTGCTTGTTACTCTTGGAGGTTGCCACCTCCTAGATGGCTTGGTGGTGGTCTCCGTCAAAGCTTGCAAGGAGATTGTGCGGTGCTCTGGAGAAGAGCTTTATGAGGGGCATTATGCTCATCCCACGGGAGCCGCGAAGAGCAACTCTAGTAAAGCGAGACACGAAGGGCGATAAGTGGTCCGGCCGGGTCAAGTGCTAGAGCTTGCGCTAAGCACTCCACGTGGGAGAGTGTGACTTGCAGGTCACCACTAACAAGAGGACTAGCGGCCACCTTGGACCTTGTCTCAACGGGGACTAGCTTGGTGGCAACCAAGTGAACCTCGGGATAAAAATCATCGTGTTAACCTTGTCATCACATTGGTTAGCAATTCCCCAACACAAGCTTGTATTTACTTTCATATACATTATGCTTGTGTAGTTGCTCTTGTAATTAGTTAGCTTGTGTAGCTTGCTAGTTACCTTCTTGCATGTGTAGCATAGAAGTAGATCCCTTGTGTGGCTAATTTGGTTTTAGTAACCTTATTAGTCACATTGCTTAGTTTGTGTAGCTAAGTAATTTGCGCTCTCTAATTTGGCTTGTGTAGCCTTGTTATTGAGCATTGCTAGTGAGCTTAGGAGCTTTGTGCTTTTGCTTAGTAGTTGTGTAGGAGCTCCCTTGGTTGTTTGAGTACTAGTTGCATAGGTTTGTGTGACCTTGCTAACTAGAAGTGTTTAGGTAAGCTCTAGCTAGCCAGGCACCTTCATCGCTAATTTAGTATCTTTGTAAGGTGCTTGAGAACTTAAATAGAGGGGTGTAGTCTTGGCTAGACCGATAGTTTTAATTCTGTATTTGTTTCGGTTAGCCGATGTGATTATTTTTAGAAAAGACTATTCACCCCTCCTCTAGTCTGCCATCTTGACCCTACACACATGCACAAGGTGATACACTTGGTGGTTGGCACATTTGAGTAAGGGTGGAGAAATTGGCAAAGAAACAAAGGCAAAAAGAGGTCACTAGAAGTGATCGAACATTGGCCACGGAGAGACCTACATGTCCGATCATATGTTCCAGAGAAGGCGCGGTCTTGGTCAAGTGACCGAACGCTGGTGCGAAGAAGTGACTTGACGCACTGAGGCTAAGTCCGATCGATGGTGACATACGCTGACATCTTGGCGCGACGAGCGGCAGTGACACATGGCAGGCGGTGAGAGACCAGACTCTAGTGCTGCGTCCGATCGTCTCTCACCTGATGCATTCGGTCGCAAAACTGAGGCTTGGGGAGCTCTCTGAAAATGAACAGACTCTAAGGCTCGGGCGTCAGGTCATGGAAGAGAGGTGCATCCGGTCAGGTGTTGGCTATGCGCGTGCGGGCGTGATCTGACACGGTGTGACAATGTCAGGTTGGTGAGCCGTGCGTCCGGTCATCTTGTGATCGATGGCACGTAGAGCTAGCCATTGGAGATTGGGCGGCCGAGGTTTAAACGTGGGATGCAAGGCTGCATCCGGTGGACCGGATGCTGGCTTGGGTGCGTGGGGTCACCCTGACCAGTGTGTGCAATCACCACGCAGTGGGCTGTAGTGTTGAGCCTAATGGCTCTATCTCATGAGAGGGCTTATAAATAGCCCTTGGCCGGCTCAAGCTCACTCTCTTGGCCATTTGCATTGACATAGCAACCTTGTGAGCTTAGCCAAAGCCCTCTCACTCATCTCCATCATTGATACATCATCTTTGCGAGATTGGGAGTGAATCCAAGTGCATTGCTTGAGTGATTGCATCTGGAGGCACTTGGTGTTTGTGTTTCATTGCGGGTTTGGCTTGTTACTCTTAGTGGTTGCCACCATCTAGACGGCTTGGTGTAGCGAGGATCGTCGAGCGGAAGAAGGTGCTTGTCTCCGACTCCGATCGTGGTGATTGTGAAGGGTTCTTGACCTTTCCCCGGTGGAGAGCTAAAAGGTACTCTAGTGGATTGCTCATGGCTTGTGTGATCCTCATCTTGTGTTGGTTGTGCGGCACCCTTTTGAGGGTTTGGTGTGGTGTGTGATGCCAATTAGCGCGTGAACCTCCAAGTGAGTGAATCACCACAACGAGGACTAACTTGCCGGTAAGCAAGTGAACCTCGGTATAAAATCTTGTGTCACCTTGTCCGAGGATTTCATTGGTTATCTTGTGATTGGTTGATTGGTTCTCATTCCTCTACATAGCGGTATAACCTTCCATCCCTCTAGCATATTTACTTTCCTAGTGTAGCTTGGCCCTTTAGTGTAGTTAGTTTTGAGGGCAAGCAAGTGTCAGTCTAGTTTGGTTAGTGAGGCTCTTTAGTTAGTCTTCGAGAGCTCACTAACTTAGAGTAGTGACATAGCCCTTGTGTGCTTAGAGACAATATTAACTAGAATTATGGTAGGTGGCTTGCATTTTTAGTAGGCTAGCGCAACATTCGCTTCACCTCATATTTGTCTAACCACTTTGCTTAGTGTTGTAGAAATTTTTATAGGTTATTCACCCCCCTTCTAGCCATTAGGACCTTTCAACATATATGTGATATAGGTGGGAAGAGTACAAAAATAGGTGGGCTAGTTCTAAATTTTTTAAAATTGTTTTTTCAAATAAGAGTAATGTTGTCATCTCAATATTGTCTTGAAGGGCAAAATTGGAATTCCCATCCATTCTCTGTCTCAATCTCTGAATCGTGTGCTCTCTTTTCTTCTCCCTCGTTGCTTCTTCCCATCGGTAGCACGCAGACTATCATTGTGCCATAGTTTGAGAACCTTGCTCATGGATTTTCCAAGGTTACTACATCCAATTGCACGAAAGACAAAATCGAACTCACCTTTCGATGCCCATCCCGTTGAGGAAATCAGGGTTGTAGGCACAAGTGTGCTCGAATGTGTGGCCTTAGATTGTGGTGAAGGCTTCATGTGTTGACAGTAAAAATGACATGGTTTTACCTATTGAAAACACGCGCAACATACCTCAAAATAAAAGAAAATGACCATGGCATGAGCATATTTTATTCAAATAACAAAGTTCCACTTCTCTTAAAATTTCACGTGTAGAATGAAAATAGAAGAAAGTGGGACCTGAGAATGAAAAGTGCTGCCCTATTTGCCTCTCTACAGGATCAAGATTGATTTGGATAGTGATTCTAAGGATCAGGTTGGATCGAGTTGAACCAGACCAGTGGGGGTTGTAATGGAGTTGGACCTGGTTCTAATTCAACTAGGATTGAAGTGGGGTTAGGAGCATATCATAACCCATTACCAGGCCTAGCATATATATAGCTCCAACCAACTCAACTAACCATTATAAGCTTTGGTTGCAAAGTAGTGAGCACCGGATAGCTTCGGTGACAACACCGGATAAATCTGGCGCCCTGTCGTGTGGACTAGGCGTTGTCGCCCATTGGAAGCCTCATTTATCTATTTGTTTCTTCAGTGTTTGGTCCAGAGACTAGGACTTCTTTGGACCGCACATTTAATCTTCGGTGCATCTATGGAGAGCTCTAGTGCTCTCTTCTTTTTCCATCGTGCCTATGCAATGTCTCTATACTAAGACTCTAGTGTTGAACTCCGGACGGCCCTCACCGGAAGTACGTCGTGCCCTTCTTCCATGTTTGTCTAAGGTTGCATGTCTGGGCCCACTCCACTTTTGTGAGAGTTTAAGTGCACACTCAAAAGCTCTGGTGCTCATTTGAGTGTGTTTCTTTGCGTCCAATTGTCCAGGCTTCACTTGTATGATGTCTTAAGCTTCTTGCTTGTCTTTTAGGGTCTTCAATGCTCTTCTTTGATCTTCATTTGAGGTGTTGATTCCTTGATCTTCACTGTAGCCTAGCCAAGTCCATCTTTGCTTCCTAAGAACTAATCCACCTTGTATACTAGCAAAATTGTTAGCCCTAATGGTTATGTTATCAATTAACCACCATAAACACTAAACTCTTGCTAGTATTTATGTTTCTTACAAGCCGGAGCATTTTAGATCTTCGTGACCTTGTGGCGAAGGTGTACTGGCCTCCTAGGCAGCGACCCTTTGTTCTTGGTGTGGAACGTCATAGTATTAGTGTGCAGCGAATGAGGAGACCCCCTCCCTTGTCTGGACAAACTCCATAATAGTGTATATGGTGTCAATGTGTCTGGAAGAGCCATGTGGTGGTGGTGAGACTTCGTGACTCACAGCATTAGCCTTTGGTTGGTGGATGCCTTGTGTGTCAAATCCAACATCATGACCAAGAGAGACTTGGTGACCGAGAACACACAGTGGAGTTCTAACATGGACTAGGAGTTGTATTTTGGCAACAAATACCCCATCTTGGATGTTCACGGGTCCTAGCTACCTTTCAATAGCTGAGGTAATGTGGATTCAGATTTTAATTCAAAAAAATTGGTATACCAATGTCCTCACACAACCAATTTATGGTGTGATAATCTTGATACCAGATATCTTTTAGCTAATTCCTAATGGTCGAACAAGTATAGAAGTTGATTAATATTTTGTTAGAGAGCAAATATCTAAGAAATTGTGTTGGAGATTGATTTTGTTCCTTTTGGAGATCAAATAGCATATGGCTTCACTAAGGCATATATTGGAAAATCTCAAACATTGTATGGTTATCATTGAGGCGGAAGGGTTTGTTAGATAAGTTATATAATCAGGCTTTTTGCGAGCAAAGCTATAATTAGTATGTGTGAAGTAAAATAGACATTTCTAATGCTGTATGATATCTGAGTTTTGCACATCTTGTACATGTCATGCGAGAGGCTATTTCGCATCTATAGAACATGCAATCGCTAGGCAAGAGAAGGTCATGGTGTTTTAACTAAAACTTATACAGCTACAAGATTTTACACATGGAACGGCATGAGCCAGATCCTTGGTGGTGTGGGTGACAATGAGGCGCAAAGATTTAGGGGCTTAGGGCTGGCAAAGGTGGATGGATCATGTGGTGTAATTGGTGGTTCACAAGGAAGTGCCCAACTATAATCTCAAAAAAAAGGAAGTGCCCAACTAATTATTAAGAATATATGGGCTACCTATAGACTTGCACGTCTTTGATTTAATCCAGGAACGTACTATGACTATTTTGGTGTGAGGGGGAAAGAAAACACCGGAGTGGAGTGCCGTAAAGCAGATTTTGTTTTCACGCAATGCACTCACATCTGGGTCTCTTAGGGTCCGTTTGGATCATTAGAATTGAATTTATTCTAATAATTACAATTTAGACATAGATTAAAGCTAATATGATTATATATGGAATATATTTGTATATTATTATTAGCCATACAAAGGACATACTTATGTTACATTTCTATTGTAGGGAAGTGAGTTGAAGAGTGTGCTATAAATTGGAGAGTAGAAATATATCATAGTGATCTATAGAATCTATATCCATCTCACACCCTATGAATTTGTGATAGACTTATTTGTGGGCTTTGGAAAGTGGTGAAATGTCAAATTCCATGCCAAATAGCCTAATCCATTAAGGCCCGTTTGAATCCTTGGAATTGAATTCATTCTAACAACTAGAAACAAGGGCGTGGTGTTGCCACGCCTCCACCAGATTTGGGCCAGTGTGGAATTTGGTGTGCACCATGGCCACCCAGAGTCCCAGAGTTCTCCCCAGATATACCACCAGATAATGTATCCACCTAAATATCTGGCCCAGGGCAAAGAAAACGTTAGTCATTGATTAATACGACAAGGTAAGAATGGTAGCAGTTGGCATCTCATATAGTTGCTATATGTGCCTTCATTTTAGTTACAGATAAGACATACTGTAGGTCGAGTGCACTTGCGTGAAAGACCTGATTCAGTTATTCTTCTGTTAGTTCTGCAAAAATTCCTCCATAGCTACTCTGTTGCTGCAATCTAATCCAATGCAGAGAAAAAAGGACAATGATTTAGATACTAATCGAACCACCAAGAACAAGGGAAATATGCTAGTTCATAATTATGTGTATGTAGACACCAGTTGCTAAGACTGCATATTGGATTCGTCCATGATTTGTAGCAATTGTTAGGAATCAAGCATCACTGGAAGATAAAATTAGCAGGTTACACAGTTGGGTTTTATCAACTCAAAACTGAACTATCTGAAGATCTAGAGAAATAGGACCGTAAGCATTTACTAATATGCAGTCCCTCCCTCCCTCTTACACCTACGATCTATGATACACACATCCAAGGACCCTGAGTTTCTGAAGCCACTGCTTCAGCAAAAAGTGTGTCGACAATATATATTGCCTAATTTCAGAAAAATGTATGTCAAGCATAGAAAATTGTAAGGCAACATAAACTATAGCATCTTTGATATGAAAATTCATGGAGCATTATAGTGATGGCTCCTTGTGGTGACTGATGTATAATTTAAATCTTTGTTTTCCCTTTCTCACCCAATGACCCAAATCTATATACCAGGTTATATTTGTGTTAAGAGGAAAAATTTTGAGCTTTCCAATTAGTGAACAAAATGCATATACAACCAGTGAGATGATGGTAAATCAACAAATCGAAGACTGGCCAGCATCTTTGCCCATTTGCAAAAGCCATTTGGAACCAAGTGCTAACTTCGGAGCACTTCGACATCAAGCTATTCCAGCTGGAGGTCGACCCCCCGGATATCAGCTTGTGGTGGGAGGCAGCAGTCCACAAGGTGCAAAAAGATCAATGGTGACGTTTCAATCGCATGGCGATTTACATAATGTGGAACATTTGGAAGGATAGGAATCGCCGGATTTTTTTTAAAACAAGTCCTAAATAGCATAGCAAGTCGCCTCAAGAGCTACGGATGACATCAATCAGAGAAAGAGGGCTCTAGCATCAACACACAGGCCATCACAAAATGTAAAGAATGGATGGAGCATATAATAGCGCAGGCATTTTAAATCTGAATATTATTGGGGGAAAATGCATGTGTATATGGGATTATGGGCGAAAGAGCTTTCAAAATATATAAACTTTGTTGTGCGATGATTGAGTTGAGAAATAGGGTGATATTTTTTCTCCTAAATAGCATACATATACACATGGAAAAAAAACTGTGATGTTTACCTCACGCGCATTTTGTTGAACATCTCCTGTGCGCCATTGGATGTCGATATCCAGTCTGTCGCCGGCCGTCCTCCATGATCTGCTGCTGCTTTATATCTATAAAAAAGATACGTGAATTAAAAAAACTTATTATCATCTCAAGGATGAAGATGAATAATATCTCCTTTAGACATCAATTGGCCTGTTGAAAAGGTGTGAGCCAAAATGGAAGATGCTAATCGAGCCAGGAAGTGCTATAGCTGGGAACAATGTTGTCAAGGTGCAGGTGCAGATAGAATTGGTTTTTGCCGCTGTGTGCAGGGTCGAAGCCATCTCACCGCACGAGGAAGAGAGGGAAAACATAAGATGAGGATGATCTCTTACCAGGTTGAGGAAGAAGACGCCATAAGGTGTTGCGCGTGGTCATCAGATTGGATTGAACCTCAGTATCATCCTTCAATTTCCATGGATGAGGAGCCGCGTGGCCACAGCCGGCTCGCAGGAGGGGCGCGGGGAGACCGGGGCTGGGGATGTCGTATGAACGACGGCTGGGTAGAGGTTCGTGGCACCATCGAGATGGAATAGCGTGAGTTGGGCGCCAGATACGACGCCACATAGGCACAGTGAGTCAGTGACCTCTATCGGCTGCGAACTATGATGGCCAACGGGTTAAGCTTGGGCAGCATCGCTGCTACTTGGCTCCGAGGCAATACCGCAAGGGCCAGTGAAGTAGGTGGCGGAGGGAGGTGAGAGGCTATGAGCGGTGCGTCAGGCGGCGGGGTGGCGGCGAGGTGGCCAAGCCCGGGCGTGAGACAGATAGAGTCAGGGGCCGGCGGAGTAGGTGGCAGAGGCCGGAGGGAGGTGTGAGCGGTGCGGCGGGGCGTGGCGGAGGCGGAGGTGGCCGGGCGTGAGACGGACGGCTCGATCAAGCTCTGTACAGCGGCAGAGAAAAATTGAGGTGACGTGGCCCAATGAGAAACCAGCGTTTATGGTGCAAGATTCATATAGTAGAAGATTACAATTTAGACATAGATTAATTAAGTTAATATGGTTGTATATGGAATATATTTATATATTATTATTAGCCATATAAAAGATATGCTTATATGTTATATTTTTATGGTAGGGAAGTGGGTTGAACAATGTGCTATAAGTTGGAGTGTAGAAATATATCACAGTGATCCATATAATCCATTTCCATCTCACACCCTTTGAATTTGTGATAGACTTATTTGTGGGCTTTTGAAAGTGGTGAAGTGTCAAATTCCATACCAAATAACATAATCCATTAAGTGGATTCCAATTCCTCCAAAATGAATGGATCCACACGGCCCCTTACAATTTGACCGCCTTTTCCTAATGAGAGAATTCCTTGTAGGCCATTATAAAAGATCTGATTTCCTTGACTACCACTGAAAAACTTCATTTGTCCTCTAGACTATCAGTTAATTTTTTTACAGCCGTGTAGACCACTGCCGTCATTTCCGTTGGTGAGAAATAATGTTACTGTACACGCCAATGTCAGGTTTTTGCGATAATGGCCATTGTACCCTTCTCTCTGTTGTCCTCCACCGTCGCCTCGCTTCCCCACCTCGCAGCCGCCACGTGCCTCGTCGCCGAGCCCGCCCCCGATTCCAGTTCCACCGCGGACGTGCTCTTCTCCCGGCCCGGCTTCGCTTGGGGTCCGCGGCCTCCCGCGCAACAGCGCTGGAGGAAGGAGCTGGCATGCTCGTTGGCGGCGCTGCCGGCGCCCTCCACGGCCACGGCCGTCTTTGCAGTGGCTACGCTGCTCGACTCCGCCGGCGGCGGTGAGGACCTCCTCCATCCTCCCGGCCGTGGCCGCGCTGGCCGCCTTCGCATCCTCGGACGCCGCGCGGCCGTCTCTGACGCAGGAGGCCGGTGCCATGGTGCTCCATCTGTGCCGCACGTCGAGTCCGCCGGCGCGGCCGCAGATCACGCGTGCATGGCGCTGTTCCTGCTGAGGGTGACGTCACGGGACACGTCCACGCACGTGGTCGTGCGCGGCGGGGTGGCAGCGCTCCTGGCCGTCTGCGCCGGTGACACCCCGGCGACCCAGGCCCCGGCAGCCAGGGTGCTCCGGATTCTCGCCGCGTTCCCGGACCTCCTCCCGGCGTTCCATGACGAGGGCGCGCTGCCGCTGCTCCTGCAGCTGGTCTCCCTCGCCCCTCGGCACGCCTCGAGCGGGATACGGCGACGGGTCATGGGCGGCTGCTCCTTTCTGTAACAAATCCAGTAAGCCGCCACTGCTGCATGTTGTCTGAGGCTCCATCAGCTCTCTCTCAGTTGCTGGTAAGTCATGTCTGTAAAAAATCGCAATAACATGTTTAACTTGTCCAGCCTCAAAAATTTTCAAAGCTTGTTGCCTACTGTTATTGCTTGCTGGTCCTTTGTGTTCTTGATCTCTTATCTGTGCTAGCTTTGATCTTTTAGGGAAGAGTAAGTCCACTACCGGTTGTGCGTGGCCGCCGGCTGAGCGCGTGTCCGTTGTGCCCCAGTACCGCGCAGCTGATGCCACATACGGAGCGCAATCTCGCCGCGAGGCCATTGCGCTCCAACACCGCGCCGCGCGATGGCCGGATGGGAGGCGGTGCGGCCGCCGGGATGAGGACGCCTGGCAGCGACGTGGTGGCTCATGAGCCGGCGCTCGTGCGGGAAGTCAAGCACCACACAAGGTGTGTAATGAACTCGACTGTTCCCTCCTTGATCCATGTCATTTAATTTCACAGAATCAATATTTAACTGAACTTGGTGAGCCTGTTGTCAGACCCTGACCTTCGCCACAGGATTCAACGGGCTCAGCGGCAGGAATGTTGCGTTCGAGGCCAGCCTCGTCGCTAGATGATGACGGCGTGCCATGTGGGAAAATGTTTAAGCAGCAACGTTAGATATACCAGTTAAAAGTACGCAGGCATTGGAATGCACTGGAGTGGGTTTGGCAAATTTCCTCCTCCTTATTGCTCTGTATTATTTGGCGCCAAAAAAACAGCACAGTCAGGACTGTACTGTGGCATACAAGGAACCAGCGAAAATTTCTACTCCAAGTTTATTTAAGGGCAAAACGGACATTTCGTCCTCCAGTTAGGAGCCGTTATAGCAAATGTGATGGCAGTGGTCCATGCGGATCTAAGAAAATAAACCGATGATCCAGAGGACACATGAAGTTTTTCAGTGGCGATCAAGGAACTCAGACTTTTTACAGTGGCTCGTAAGGAATTGGCTCTTTCCTAATGCACTTCGCCAATTGGGATGCAACACTCTGACAATATACGTGCGTACCCATATCCATGTTACGCAGCCAAAGTTGAACCTGTTGAAGATGCCCTGTCGATAATCCACCCACGGTTTCTCAGCTGTGCAAAAACAACGGGCTCGCATGATGCCTCTCTTTTCTATGGGCGGGGGCGATCTGCTCGGTTCTTCTAGGTGCGACCGTGGTGTCGTGCCGTGATGCTTCCAAGGCACTGGACTCTGCGTGAGGCTTCCTTCTTCCGTCGTAAATAATGCCACTTGCGGAAATAATGTGCTCGAGCCTGATTCGTTGTTGTTTACCTCTACGGCGACAAATTCTACCTCAATTGACCAAGACTGTGCGTGTGAATAATTCTATATATATGATCTTTTTTCCATTTCGATATGTATAAATGGCCGTATAATACAACAGCATTCTCCCCTCCAAATTCAAATAGAAAAAAAAGGAAACGAGTGGTCAACTTTACTATAAGGGGGTGGTTAGTTAGGGTGAAAAGGGTGAAAAATGAGTTTTGGCTTTATTTGGCAAATAGTGTTTAATCACGGACTACTTTGGTTCGAAAGTTTCGTCTCGCGACTTTTCACCCAACTGTGCAATTAGTTTTTTTTCATCTACATTTAATGCTTCATGCATATGCCGCAACATTCGTTACTGTAGTTTTTTGGGAAAACTTTTTGGAAACTAAACCGGGCCTAAGCATCTATGAGGAAATGAGTTGGCATGAGCATGGATGGAGTTACATATATGCTCTGTCTATATGTGCTCTTGATGTGGACAGGCACACTATCTATCACTAATAAAAGAATAAAACTAACAATTTGCTAAAATAAATCTAACCAAAAATAACATCATGAATGAATTGTTAAAAAAAAATACAGGAGAATACAAACTCACATGTTAAGTGCGTAGAACTTGAACATTTTTTTTGTAGAGTACAGGTTTAACTATCTAGTTGAGGTAGACATAATTCACAAATGAGTTGTCATAACGTCATTGCCATCGTCACATGATTGTTTCCAAATCTGTTTATGTCGTGTATATTAATTAATCAAGCTATTTCTGATTTAAAAACTGTTCAACTGACATTTTAAAAAATGTTACCCAGAACTTTTTTTTAGGGGAAAATGTTACCCAGAACCTTTGAAGGGAATTACGTGACCTCGATGCGTAGGCAGCCATGCATGCGCCCCCTGATAATTTTGCATGGTTTTGACTAGCAAATGCAATTATATATCTATCCATGCTCTTGTGTACTTTCCTAAGTGCTTTAGCTTGCAAATAAGGTATACTCCAGAGCTTTTGCGTTGGGCTGCTTACCTAAGTATGTCTACAGCCTTGTTTGGATGAACTAATTATTAGTTACTCCCTCCGTCCCAAAAAAAATAATGTTCTAGAAATTTTCAGACATATTAGTGGAGAAGAGAAATGTCCCTAATACCCTTAGTATGTTACACATATTCCCTTAAAAGAAGGGATGTCGCGTGATTTACTTCTTAATTAACACATGTTTCATGTAAACATGTAGAGATCCGAGGGAGACAACAACCAGTAGCACATCTCAATTGGTAATTTGGCACGGGATCTGTGGCGCATGCATGAGTCGTTGTGAGCCAACAACGTGTCTAAAACTCATAACATCATTTTTTCTAGAACAAATTTTAAATCACAGAACATCACTTTTTTGGGGACGGAGTTAGCTAGAGCTAATTGTTAGCTGACTAATAATTAACTAGTTAAAAATGAGCCCTATGCTGATTAGATGTAATGACTAAGTTATGGGTACACTTAATTGACATTATTATTCTCACACAAAGATGTTTATGCCCCTTGGCCCCTAGCACACGCATAGTAGGGAGGGGTGTTCTACACATTTTTTGAGATTAGTTGTTGCGATCGGTCCTGATTTAGGGCCTGTTTGGATCACCAGGCCTGGTTAATAGTTGGGGCTAAAAATTATCTTAAATTAGCTAGAGTTGTCTAAGTAGTTGGCTAACAACTAGCAAATCTATTAGCTCTCCTGTTTGGATACGCTAGAGCTAATTTTAGCTAATTTTCAGCTAGATAACAATTAGCCATTGTATCAAACATACCCTAAGTGGGTTTGTCCAAGTAGTGAACTAACAATTGGCTGGGAGCTTAGCTAAAAATTAGCTCATCCATTAGCCCACCTATTTAGATCCTTGGAGACAAAAAAAAAATTAGTTAGCTAGTTGTTAAATCCCATGTATCAAAACAGGGTATAAGAGCATAGAGTCTTTTGGAGTTACTCTAAGAATGTTAAGCTAAATTCTTGCTAGTTTTACTAAAAAAAACTCTATCCAGTTGGGCATCAAATTTTGTGTTGGCAACTCTTTTATTTGGCCAGCACCTTAGTACATTTTAGTGGCCAACATCGTAGTTACCAAATTTGTGTGGGTAAAATTTAGGTTGGCTTGTATGATCCGCTAAGCTTGTTACACGTACGTCGTATACCAAATGCGTTGTGGTAGTTCGTATATAACTGCTGTGTAGGTTCTGTCGCCGGACTAATCGAGCTGGTCTGCCAGCTTTACGAACCAACTCCACTGGCCACTGCTACTTGTGTAGTAAGGTATGCAATCGCAAGATTATGACGTGCCCACCCTGTCAGTGTCAGGCCGCCTCCTTTTTATACGTGGTGCCGTCCGTGGTGACAGTACGCACCCACCCACGAGACCAGAGTCCAGAGGGAACCCGGTTTCTATCTCGCTCAATCCTCTTCATGGAAGAGCAATCGGCAGCTGCACCTCCCCGGCAAGCCGCTGCGGCAGAGGCGAAGAGGAAGCCGACGACCCTCCTCGACGCGTACGAGGTGGAGTGCATCCGGCGGGAGCTGCAGCGGCTCGTCCTGAAGCACAACCAGAGCGCCCCCGGGGGCGACACCGACACCGCGCCGGGCGCGCACGCGCACGGCCACCGCCACAACAACGTCGGCGGCCACCTCCACCACCATCGCGCCAGCAGCGCGAAGAAGGCGACGAGCGCCAAGAGAGTCAGCCCGTCGCCGTCGCCGTCGCCGTCGCTGACGACGCCGCCGTCGCCGGGGCCCAAGCCCAAGAAGGACCGCCGCCGCGGGGCGCGGCTCCTGGGGCGGCACGCCGTCGCGATCTGCGGCGGCACCGTGCCCTTGGTCGCCGCCGCTCCCGTACGCGGCAGAGGGCGGCGCGCCATGTTGATATGCAGCGGCACCACCGCGCCCGTGACCGGCGGCAGAGGGAAGCAGCGCGCCGTCGCGTTGTGCAGCGGCACCACCACCGCGCCCGTGGACTGCGTTGCCGTGGGCGTCGACGGCAGGAGGCGGCCGCGCGGGGGCTACCGGGAGGTGGAGAAGGTGTAGCATGCCCACTTCTCGTCGTGCGCGCGTGGTTAGGGGAGCCGACTGACAGGCGGTTTAGGATTCGGCGTCAGGATCTCTTTCTTCCTTTCTTTCTTTTGGTCTCTGATTGTGTTCTGATTTCTCCAATCGCATAAGAATTGCGTCCCCGGCCGTGAAACCTCCGAATTGCTGTAAGATAAATTTAAGTTATTATATATGTTGATGAAATTAAGAACCGTAATGCTCCTAATACAGCGTCTGTCCGCGTGCTCGCTCGCGGAACGAACCCCGCCCGTGTCGCCCGCTCGCTCTGCACGCTGTGTGCCATGATCACAGGACGGACCCCGCCCTCGCCCCCGCCGCACGCTCACGTCGTGTGCCCCTGCCTGGACTCGTGTCTCCTGTTAGGCCGCACTCCATCCGCCCGTGTCGCCCGCTCGCTCGCTGTGTGCCATGATCACAGGATGGACCCTGCGCTCGCCCCCGCCGCACGCTCACGTCGTGTGCCCCTGCCCGGACTCGTGTCTCCTGTTAGGCCGCACTCCATCCGCCTACCGCGTCCCTGCCATGATCCGTACCGCCAACAAGCTCCACACCGGTGACCTTCGCGCCACTCCATAGCATCAAGCTCCACGCCGGCGTCGAGCTCCGCGTTGACGAGCCTCCATTTTCGTCCAAGCAGCGAGTAGACGTTGCGTTTGAAAGCGCATGTTGCAAGTGTTTTATATGGATGTTGCAAAAGTAGATCGATATGTTGCAATGGTTGTACATGTATGTTGCAAGCTTTTGTTCCTAATGTGTCATCTGTTTTTTTATACGTATGTTGCAAGTGTGTTTATATAGATGTTGCATATGTTTTACACATATGTTTGCAAGTGTTTTATTTGGATGTTGCGTATGTTTTTGCAATGGTTTCAAGTGTTTTTGCAAGTGTTTTAGATGCATGTTTCAAATGTTTCGTCTGCCTTCGGACGCATATTACAAGTGTTCATCTAAATGTTTGAAAAGTAGATCAGGCGTTGCATCTCCCCCCTCGCCTTCTGCTGCCTCGTCTCGGTGTCTCCTCCTCTCCTCCCAGTGTCGACTGGGCATATGTCGCTTCCTCCCTCTCTTCTCGGTGCTGATGACGTTCGGGGCTGCGTGGGCCTCACGTGGACATGCAAAACAATGCAGAACAATGATTGCAGGCGCAGACATCCGGACGTCTGAGCGCTAGCAAGCCCAAAACTGCTACGCTAGCATGTACAAAAGGGAATACTAGAGTTGGCTCCTTCATTTGGAACTCTGTTTGCTCTGGTTTCTGGTGGTGCGCGGCGCAGCGATCGGTAACAAGAGCCATCCTAGGGTTGATAGCGTCAATGCTGCATCACGTGCCTAGTTCGCGGCCGTGTGCTTGCACACTATCTATTTCCTCTGGCCAATGCACAAACGGATCCCGTGTGGCCGTGTCTTGGTCGCCCCCACCAACCATGTCGTTCGCTACCAGACTGTGAAGCCGCTCCTCGGTGGCTCGGCCATCACCAACATTTTTCGTGAATTGCATGCGAGATGGCGCTCGGGTGGTGTGGCGAGCTGGAAACTAGAATGTGATGTGGGCGTTTGGGTAATCACAACCACAAACTACCAAGGCACGAGTGGCGGAAACCTTCGAATCGAAACGAGAGCGACTGGCTGGTGCCGTTCTCATATATTCACGGTGCTAACCGATGTGCACTCACGGTGAATAATGATATGCCATGGGCGTCCATCCCGTGACTCTCATCCGGACGCGGCTCCCAGACCTGCATAGGACCGACCCCCATCTCTAAAAAAATTCCCACTCCTCTCATCCGCCCATTGCGGCGTGGCTGCTCATCCACTCAGCCTTGTCCCCCACCATGCGACCGCCTCGCAGCGACGTTCTCCGCCACGCCCGCCTGACCGACGACCTCCATCCTCCGTCTCCACCACATATGAGCACTGGCGGCTACCTTCCTCCCCCTGCATCCTCCATCTCCACCGCATCCTCCACCTCCACTTGCAGGCACCAGTGCCCATGTGTGGACATGCGGCCAGGAGAGGGGTTTCTGATTTGCTAGGCCCAGGCCAGGCACAGGCATAGCTGGCCGTTGCCAGGCCGTGCCACCATCCTCGATCGGCGACGGACTAGAACAGGCCATTCCCCACTCTGCTCTGCGTCGTCCAGAAGAAGGGGTAAAGAATGCATGTTGTAGGAGCATGTTTCAAGTGTTTCAGATGTTTCATATATATGCTGCAAGTGTCTCATATGGATGTTGCAAAAGTAGATCAGGATGTTGTATATGTTGCAATGGTTGTACACAGATGTTGTAAGCTTTTGTTCTCAATGTTTCATCTGTCTTTTCATGCACATGTTGCAAGTGTGTTTACATAGATGTTTTATATGTTTTACACATATGTTGCAAGTGTTTTATCTAGATGTTGTGTATGTTTGCAATGATTTTAAGTATTTTTCAGGTGTTCTTGCATGTGTTTCAGACGCATGTCTCAAGTGTTTCATCTGTCTTCAGACGTATGTTGCAAGTGTTGTAATCTGAATTTTTTAAAAGTAGATCGGGTGTTGCACATGTTGCATCTGTCTTTCAGTTCCCGCGCGTGGTCTGCCGACGTGGGCTCTAGAAACCACTTGGAAACTAAAAATAGATACCACTTAAAAACAACTTTAGATACTAGTAGAATTATATCATTAATCAAACTTATGTGTAGCAAACATCACACACAAGCATACCATTTGAAATAAAGAAATACGCAATGCAAGCAATCATATGTTATACACATCACGAATTCATAAAATATAAAAAGTTCATGCATGTGCTCCCTCTACCTGTATGCTTAACTTGTCCAAGAATTGAATCCCCTTCTAATCTTCAATCTTGTATTCATCTTCGTCCCACATCTTTGTACAAACTCCCATAAACATATCTTTGTCCACAACAACAACCACCCCCCACCCCCCCCCCCCCATCATCAATTACCACAAACACATTGATGGGAGGCGGCGCTTGTAGGTTGAGATGATCATGTTGCTAATGTACAATCAGAGCTTGAATTATACTCCTCCATTCCAAATTGTAAGTCGTTCTAGCTCTTGTAGGTGCATAGCTTTTACTATGTAACTAGACATGATGTATATTTAGGTATGTTGCAAAAGCTATGTATCTAGAAAAGCCAAAACAACTTACAATTTGGAACAGATGGAGTATTTTGTTATTTGGAATAATTTTCCATGCATGCCTTGATGGTTAAGCAATACATTATTGCCGAGGAAACAATGTTTTACAGTTTACACAGCCGGTTACACAGTTTAGAGGTGGGGCACCATCTCTAGATCAGAGCCTCTTTTCATGCTAGGTGATATGCCCTGACAGTAATCCTATATGCGGATGATGGAGGCGTTGGTCTTGTCGATGCCCTCATTGTAGTAAAGCTCCACAAATGTGCCCCCACCAATACCCTTTGCCAACCTCCCAGGGTTCACACAGATAAACCGTTTCTGGTCGTCGCTACCTTCTCCAAGGGAAGGCACCTGCACATAATAGCTGTTCAGCATCATTCCATTCAGAAGGAAGTAACTTATAAACAGACATGTGAATATACAGTTCTGACTTTTGAACAATGAGCTCACGGATGGGCAGAATTCGAATATATGAATATCAATTAGAAGTTACAATAAATGTGCTGCCTGTAATAAAAACTTATTATTATTACCTTCACAAATGGTGCAAGATCAGAAGGAAGAAGGAGAACATCTGGTGCTGATGAGATCTCCAGTGCTTCCTTAGCAAGTGAGAAGTCTAATGGCACACCAGCAGCAGGAGGATATAGAGGATAGTAACTGTAGGAAGAGTGCTACATCAGAACTCATAAACTGCACACAATCTGTCCCAACTGATACAACATGAAAAAGCCAAATGGAATCACCTTTGTTGCTTTAATATGTGTGAGGCAAGTCTACCGATCCTGTCTCTAGGCTTTCCGACAGGTGGCTTGCGAGAAATTTCCTCACCACTGAGCTGTTTCAGAATGTCCACTGTACAACAGCCAAAACATATCTGGAAAGAAGGAAAGCAAACATTTTCGGGTAAGACTACACTTATCAACACATTTCTAACAACATATAAGATGAATTTTGCTCATAATATGCATGAGAAGTATTAAGAAAACCATTTCCATTCTTAATATAATGGCACACAGCTCTCCTTCGTGCTCGAGAAAAAAAAATCCCAATAAGTTACAAATTTGGAGAATATCGCATGAGCAAACACAGGAACAGTGTGGCAGCTTTTAGGCCTGGTAATCACTAAGCATTGAATGGACTCTTCTCGACAATGCAACAAGAGAGAAAATGCAGAGATAAGGAGCATATTAAGATCACAATAAGGAGAAAAAGATTCTTTTGAGTTCAATGACCATGTCTCAATTTTAATTTGCAGGACAACGACAAAAATAACTTAATAACCAAAATAAAGGCGTACCTATTTGATAATAGACAAGGAAAACCATATATATTTTGCATGCTTCAACCATTACATTATTCATTACAACTATTAACATAGCGTACCTCGTTAGAACTGAAGAGACATGGATTTGCCAGACAAGTAATCTGCATAATGTATGTAAACCCTTTAAAAACAAAGGAATATTATTACCAAATACCTCACAAGAGCAATCTCACAGAGTAACACATTTACCTGATGTGTGATATCTTCTGGAAAATTCAAATCAAATGCAGGCTGCATGTAGCGACAGTACAGATATATCATTAGAGATGCTTGTGCTGAGAACAATAATAAAAAAAGAAGGCTTAAATAACAATAACACAATTCATCTGCACATACTACCAGACTATAAAGCCTAGTACATTGGAAGTAAACTAGTTGCACTATCTCAGCAAAATTTACAACTTTGCAAACATCAATTGATATGTAATGATACAGCAACATGTTTATAATTATTAAATCAGATTTGAATCTCAATAAGGAAAATTACAAACCTGAGGGAAAACAAAGTCATGGTGAGCATCACGCACTGATGGAATCAGAATTACACGAACAGTGTTCCCCAGATACTGGGTAAAGTCTTGAATCTGAACAAAAAAATATAACACATGAATAATTATTGCATTTGGCAATGTGCCAGTATTACACCTTCAGAAATCAGCATTTACCTACCTTTCTCAGAATTTCAAAATGGAAAATATCATGAAAGCTCTGGTCAACAGTTCCTTTTTTTATGTCAGGGTGATCAGAGTCAATGAAGGGTCCCATCTGCCAAAGAACAATTGATGTGTACAGTAGCAGAACATTTCAAACATCAATGTGCTGTCCCATGTACAGAATTGAGAGGACTCACCAATATGAGCAGCTGAGGCTGCTCACGACAAGCATATGAAAGAAGTTCTTGCAGTGGCTCAAACAACAGATTATCTGTTGTTGTGTAGGGACCTGCCGCGATGACCTGTAAAAGACATGAGGTAAAATGGTAATTATTTAAATTATTAATGATTGGCCTACTCTCCTTTGATTGAGCATGTCCATGCAATAAATGAAGAAAGTATAAACATGCATTTGATTCATAATTAAAAATAGAAGAACAATGAACTGATATCAGTTTAAGCTTGGACGAAATATACTAATTGTTCGTTAAACAGATATGTTTGATGCGGCATTATTTCGAATAAAAAACAGACAGGAACTAACCGATGACAATGCTCTTGACAGAGTGCCAGCGTCAGAATTTTGGTTGCTTTCATTATCAATAGCTTGTTTCTTAGCACTAGGAAGTTGAGTATCCACAGAGACCGGTATGGAATCAATTAATTTTGATGCAACAAAACAGTGTCCACTGGGATTGTGGCCTTCGATACCCACCACCTGTTATTAAATTTGTGTTAATTTAACTCAGTAGATAATGTATATGAAATTAGAACTGGCTGCGCTTACCTGCCCAGGAAACAAAGAGAAGTGATCAAGATCCTTCAAGTCAAGGCGCACACGCTGCCCCCTGGAGTGTTGAACACTAGAAAAAGATGTTTCTGTAGTTAGCCAAAAGAAATAACAAAATGGTGACTAAGCAAAGATCATCACATGAATGAGTCCAAGAAGCACACTCACCTGCCCTGTAGCAAGATAGACTTTTCATTCAAATGACCTTCCCCATCACAAGCTACTGTACCGACTGCAAACATTTTCTCCTGCAGTGACCAAATAATTGGATATCCTATCAAGGAAAGGGGTGATGATGAGTTAAGTAGCTAAAAGAACAAAACTAGGCGGTGCAATTACCTCTGAAGCAAGGGTAGCATCTGCAGGTTCTCCACAAAACCCAGATGCAGAAAACAAGCTTGCCGATTTTCGTATCCGACCTTCCAAGTAATTAAACTGGAAAAGGGATGCGGTCAAAGAGCAGATGCTTCTGACAATTAATAAAACAAATTAGCAATGCCCTTACTCTGTCTTCCATTCGGTCATACATGAATCTGCAACCTGGTTCAGGCTGTGAACGCTGAACTTGTAAGGAACATCTCTGACTTGGTTGAATTCTTCTAATTACTTCATCTTCTGTGATTTCAGCATTTTTACTTGGCACACTAACTGCATTATCAGCATTGAGAACATACTGTTGGGTAAATTTATTTACTCGTGTTGCAAAGGGGGTAATACGATCAGCATTTGTTTTGGTCACTCTGCTGGATGATGGTCTGTCACTTGACAGAGGAGTTAACTCAGAGTTAGATGACTCTTCAGGTGGCTTTTCTTGTTTAGAGCCTGGCGTGTCATGAAATGCCACTTCATCTGCATGTGAATTGCTCAAGAGCCTGCAACAGTTACTTCTACATTATATTTATATTCTTTTTTTCTTGACAGTGAAATAAGAAACAAAGGTACTTCTGTGACAAGCATGCACGTAAATGAATCTGATATGTGGAACTAACATGTTTACATCGTTACTGGAGTAGATGTGAAGGTTGGCTTCTTCTTTTATTATCCTGTCTTTAACTTCATTCTGAAGATGTGACAGAAAACCATCAAGATACGAGCTTTCAAGCTTTAAGCCATCCAATTGCCTGCATAAATTAATTCTTTCAGTTTCCTTAGCTGCATCATGTAAAAGAACAAAAAAGAAATATATGGACCCTGGAATCATAATCATCAGGGAGGCATCTCGTAATACAGACATGAGAGTATTGAACATGAGCTGCAGGATTTTAGTCATACCTAAATGTTCATGGGATTTAATGACTCATCAAGACATCAAACAAAGTTTGATCATAGTTAATAGAAAGTGGTTGTTTATGCTCCGGCCAAAAAAATAAACATTGAGCCAAGACCATCTTATCCATAATAATCAGCACAGCCATACAGATGGCATGCTTAAGTCAACAGCAAAAGATGCTACCATTGGTGTTGAGATGTTTATCATCAAATTTCATAGAAAGCAGACGCCCTTTCTGCAGAGCACTCAAACGACCTAGAGTCACAAAGACTAACCTAATCTAAGCTGCAAAAGATGCTACAATATTGTCATTCGCAACATTCTTATCTGGCATGAACTGACCTGTTGAGGTAATAGACCTCCCAGTTGGAGACGAGGTCCGCGGGGCTCATCTTGTAGTTGATGCAGTAGGTCAGCACTGCAAGCAGAACCACACGCATATAAACATAACTCAACGCCAACTTAGAACCAGGTAAGGGCAAGGGGGAAGGTGGGGACGCTTGTACTTACGCGTGGAGAGGATCTGGGCGGCGTCCTCGGGGCTGGCTCCCCCGATGGAGAAGCCGCTGTTCTGGAACTCCGCCCGGATCTCCTCCTCCATCGCTTCGCCGCTGCTCGCTCGCTGCACAGCCGAGGGCAATCGGTGAGCGGGGGCGGCGAGCCGGCGACCAGGTGGCGTGGGGGAGCGGAGAGGGAAAGGGGGCGAAGGATCTGGGGAGGAGAGCAAGGCGGGGTGGCGCGAAATGGAGGGACGTAATGGCGGGAAACATATAGCGGGGGCGGGGCAGGGGGCGGAGGGGCTAGGGTCAGCCGGTCAGGTCGAGGTGGGCCGCCTGCACCTTGTTGGGCTGGTTGGGCCGTATCCAACCTGTAGATTTGGTATTGTGAAAGTTTACCAGTTGCTCTGTTATTTCGTACTAGCAAACATGCACGTACGTTGCAACGGGAGAAACAAAGTTATTAAAAAAAGAAGAACAGGGAATGCTCTCTTTGTTTCTCCCCACATTGTAATTCTAACCGTAGACGATTATGAGGGAGATCTATCTCGTCTTTCCATGTTGTGTCCCTCCTTAAGAATTGCACTGGTACATGCATATAGCTTGCGAGTACATTTATTTATACGGATCTGGATAACAAACCACTCAAGATCTTAGTTTATGTTTGATCCATGAACTGAAGAAAGCTCAAATATGATCGATGGTTTTGTTTTGAATTAGAAATGCAATAACGGTGTGAAGTATGGACGCTCCTTTTTAGGAAATGCTAATGGTTCGGAGGGCTATATTGTTGTTCCTTTTTTACTTTGTTTTTCATGAGTCCGTACGTTACAACAGAATACGTGTTAGAGTCAGAGTCCATACCTTTGCTAGACACCAACACGAGTTGTTGATTTGTTCTAACTCGTATAAGCACGCGTTTTGAGTACGTGTCATATACTGGACACCAGAAGTGAGGGTACTCTTGAGAAGTAAAAAAGTATATCGAAAGAAAAGATTTAATATTTAAAATTATATAATATATATTATTGAGAAAATATGTCCGCAACAAGTGAAATCTACATGGATATGTATTATCACGCTACAATATAACTCAGCATTAGTAAACACAACTTTTTTACGTGACAAAGCCAACTCGCCACTTTATAGGTCTCATGTAGATATTCATAGTCTATTCAACTTTTGGATCACACCACTCGATTAAAGTTGCTAGATCACGTGGGCTGGCAAGCAACGAGGGAGTTAATACTCTACCATGATGTCCTGTGTTCGTGTTCGAGTCTTGTTAGGATAGGATTTTTTTAATGTTTATTAGACGGCTTGTGTTTACATGGAAAGCAAAACTGGGCTGCTGGACGCGAGAGAAAAAACAAGAATTCTTGCATAAGTAGCATGGGATTTGTACGCATTGCACAAATAGTTCAAACCAAAATTGGACTCGATGCTGGACTGAGAGAAAAATAGGAATTCCGGCTTATCAGTCCGGGTCATATACACTATCCAATACGTTTTGGAAACAGACTTTGTATCGCGCTAGACAAGAGCTATTCTAACTCGTATTAGCACAGGTTAATATAAGTCCGGGCGGAACAAACTCTCCATTGACTGGTAGTTAGAGGGAGACGGTCCAAAAAAATGGATGGACGAAAAAAAACACCTAAAATTTTGCTGGTATAGATAAGCAATTGAGATGTTTGTTCAATTGTTCTCACCAATTCGGAATAAGTCACATAATCAGTTAGGCATTTCTTGGTTGAGCCAGAAAAAAACTTTGTGCTTTTCTGCACTTTGGGTAAGCAATGAACAAGAATTAACAGTTTGTAGAATTTGTTCAACAAAAACACCAGTACTCGGGTTCATGTATTGTGCATCGCTAAGAGTGTTTATGTTTATAAGAGTGGGTGGGTGTTTATGCTGTCTCACTGCACTTAAGGCTGCAATTTTTTCTCTGTTTTTATTTTCATAAGACTGAGTAGGTGTTTATGTTGGCTCACCGAGCCTATCACAACCCTTTTCCTTACCAGTCCGGGAGCTGCCTTTGTTAAAGAGGCATATGCTGTTCTTTCTATGTTGAAAAATTTTGGTGGAGTCTACCTGTAGAAGTTGTAGCTTTAAGTTTTACACAAAAGCCCTCTTTGGTGAACAATATGCCAGCGTCTTCACAAGTCACCCCAAAGGTCAATGATGCTGTGGAGAACACAAAGGTCACAGATGATGATGTACTTCTACAGGAAATGGAAGAATTGATAGTAGAAAGAAAAAGAGAGAAAAAGCGTTTGTCAAAGCGTCGGGCAAAGGTATTATGAAATGCATATACAATTTTTGCAATATGATGCTGATTTGAGATTTATGCTGACATATGGGTTTCTTCATTCCAGGCTAAAGCACGCAAGGCCACAGGAATGCACAGATTGATGCTACAGGAGATGATTATGGAGATCCTGACTTGTTTTCTATTAGTGTTATCAAGGTATCATGCTTGTTTCTGTGGTCATGTTATGTGCTATCTTTTACTTAGTGGCATTACCTGCCCTCAGAATTTATACTAATAGCTCACTGGAAGAGCTTTAGTTTTACATGAAACTTGTTTTTCCCCCATTTGTTATACTTATAAAGAAGTAAACAGCAATATTCATTTTCCTCTCTTGAGTTCCTGCATGCAATAACTTGTAAATACAGAAGCCTCCATTTTTGCTGAAACAGACAAATTTGATTCACTCCATATTTGGATTTCTGTAAAGTAACCTTCTAATGAACTGTGTATATTCTATCTTTACCTGAGGTCTGTTCTTGGAAAAGCATCTAAAAGAGCGTGCTCGTTCATGATCATCGAATTCTTAAGTTTTTATATTCATTTTCCGTTTTTTTAGGGTGGAAATGAACTTGAAGCTGTTGAATCAGCAGAGCTTGATGTTGAATCATCAGAGCTTGATGTGGAAGATGAAAATGGAGACAGTGAGAATGAGGATACTCAAGCTCGTGATGACTGACGAGGAACAGCAAAGGTAATTTTGTGAACATCCACACCATCGGAACACAGAATTAAGTGATCAAATATCCTTTTATATTTCCCCGACGGACGACCGTGGCTGCGACGAACGACGTCAACTGCACCCCTTCGCCTCAAACTTCCTCGGCCGATAGACGCCTCAAGCGCTTCACCGAGCGAGTTACAAAGACGAGACAACCACCAGCCACTTCTCGAGCTACCCGAAGATGAGGCGGCCCTCAGCGGACGTGCACCGCCCTCGCTCCCCAAGCGAAGCAGACGGATAGCGGTAGAGGACAGCTCATATCCTGATAGCCAAGCGAGGGGAGTACCTGGTCATGAAGCGCTTAGGACACTCCAGCGGGATGCCGCCTCCGTCGACGTCGACGATGACGTACGATGAGGTATTCAATGGCAACCCCGCTCATATGCAGGTGTTGCGTGAGTTGTTCCCTCTGGTTGGCGACGTAGGCGCGCGTAAGCGCCGCCGCCGCCCGACAGCTAGGGCATAGACTTCCTTGCCAGCGCTGCAAATTTGGGTCGATATCGGATCAATGTAACAACTTAGCTTACAATACACTAGAGAGGGTCTGAACTTTCATGGAAATCTTTATTGACCCCCTAGGGCGCCCAAAGGTGTGTTGTATCGAATTTTTTATCTACCTTAATACAAAGACGCACAAATATTTTGCGTGATCAAGAAAAAAATGTCCTTATATTTCAAAAAAGAAAACTGTAATTTCAAAAGTTTGTAAGTAATCATTTGTTCACATCAGGTATGATGCCCAGCTTGAGATGCTTGACGAAGCTTGTTATTCCCCCATTTGTTACACTTAAAGAAGTAAACAGCAATATTCATTTTCCTCTCTTGAGTTCCTGCATTCAATAATTTGTATTTTTTTGCTAAAACAGACCAACAGATTTGATTCTCTCTATTTTGATTTCTGTAAGTAACCTTCTAATGAACTGTGTATGTTCTATCTTTACCTGAGGTTTGTTCTTGGAAAAGCATCTAAAAGAGCATGCTCGATTGCTCCTTCATGATCATCTAATTCTTAAGGTTTTATATTCATTGTCCTTTTTTTAGGGTGGAAAAGAACTTGAAGCTGTTGAATCAGAGCTTGATGTGGAAGATGAAATTGGAGACAGTGAGAATGAGGATACTCAAGCTCGTGATGACTCTGATGAGGAAATGGATTCTGGGAGGAACAGCAGAGGTAATTTTGTGAACATCCACACCATCGGAACACAGAAGTAAGTGATCAAATATATCCTTATATTTCGAAAAAGAAAACTGTAATGTCAATGTAAGTAATCATTTGTTCACATCAGGTATGATGCCCAGCTTGAGGAGATGCTTGATGAAGCTTATGAGCGCTTTTGTAACTAAAAATGATATACGAGTACAAAGCACCAACTGAAAGATACCTCAATGTGGGAAAACAAAAATTGAACCAGACCTGGCCTTCAAACAACAGGTAACGCACATTCTAAGTGATAGCGGTCAAAGAATTTTTTACCCCACATTTGTGAGTGTACAAATGTCCATAGTTAACCATGCTATATCAAATAGAAAACTCTGACTTGGTCACTAGGCCTGGGGCTTATCCTCGGCTTTCTTTGGCTGTCAACAAAAAAAACAGAGAATAATCTAGTCAATAACTGAGAAAATAGAGAGGCATGTGCAAAGAAACTCGTTGAGGATGTCATCCACAGCACACATGACAGACCTTTGATATAAAAGTCCTGTGAATATTCACCAGAGGTTGTCTTAATCAATTTCAAATATAAATGAAAACATTATAAAGAATGCATATTGCATAATTATCCACTAAATGTAGATTAATTGGCTGCGTAAAGATTAATCACATAGCGGTATCCGGTAATCAGACAAGCACATACTCTTTTCTCATCTCTGGTATGCAATTCTCACATGCATATGGAGCACATTATAAGTATATTTTGTGCATAGCTGCATACAACTTGCATGTCAGAGTTAGATTTTGGGTCGAATTAACTATAGTAGAGTTGAAAAATCCTGAATATACCCCGGACAACTGTCGAGCAACCTTATCATATGCCAGCAAATTGGACATATATGGAGTGTGAACAACTAAAGGTCCTAAAGGTGCTGCTGCTTAACTATTAATTATAGCTTGCTAGAAAATTTTCTCAACCAAGAACTGGTACTAGATTCCTTTCCTGTAATCCTTTAGGTTTTAACTTGACCTTCAAACTAGCTAGACCAAATTCTACAATTTCATGAAGATCCACATCTCCAAGAATGAATAAACCAATGATCCAGGTAACACTAAATTCACCGTTTGCACAAACGTGCTCTTTACGACTAAGTATCCTATGCAAATGCATTTAAGCTTTTGCACAGGTATGCTTTTTTAGACTAAGTATCATATACGACAGCAATATTTATTGTAATTCTTGCTCATAATGAACTGTGACTAGGTGCTACATGAGATGTAGGTAAGCTGCACGTACATGACATACCTTAATTTCCAGGTAGAAACAACATGAAACCAACCCAGATGATACCATTCTAGGCAACTACTCCCGTTGTCCCAAATTATATGCTATTTTGGCTTTTCTAGGTCCATAACTTTGCTATGCACTTAGATATATAACTTTTGTTATGCATTAGATATACTCTATGTAAAGACTGTCTAGAAAAGCCAAAACGATCTGTAATTAGGAACGGAGGAAGCAGGACCAAATTCCAGCGACAAGCAAATCATGCATTCTTGTTCGACAATACAATGAGCAGTGTAACAAACTACATGTCTACATCACCGGAACGTCGCAACAAGTCAACAACCACAATGGTAAAACACACAAGGTACTTACCTCGACAGGCGCACAACAAATTCAAAAAAAGATCTAGAGCGTGTTCAATGCAGTGTAGAAAGAAACACTCACGCACGCATGGCGTTCGACGAAATGAAAAGATACGCACAAAAGGGAAAACATGCCGTACCTTGATGCCAGGGAACGACATGCCGAGCTCCTCCTTGGGGATGAGGACGGGCCACTTCTCCCCGCCGTCGCGGAACATCTGCTCCGTGTCGATGAGCCGGCCCCGTGCGAGGATCTGGTCCCGGATGCCCTGCGCCGCAGCGCCCTCAGCGGCGATGATGGCCTCCTCGGCTCCGTTGAGGTAGGTCACGAGGACCCGCGGAGGCGGGAGAGTCGGCTGCGACTTGGGGTCCGTGGACAGAGGCGGGGAGGGGAGGCGGCGGAGCTCGACGGAGCAGGCCGGGTTGGAGTCCTTGGCCTTGCGGCCGTTGCACTGCGCGACGAGCTCCACTGCCGCCGCCTTCCGCGGGTCCAGAGGGCAGTACTCCACCACCACCTTGGACAGGAACTTAAGCATGCTTCCTCCTTTCGCCGCTGGCCCCGGCGCCTTCGTCGTCGTTGTCGCGCACTCGCCGCAGCCGCCAATGTTTCGTGCCTGGTTGCGTTGGGGAAGCTTTCCTGCCTCGGGCACGTATGGATGGGAATCTGGGCAACGGGTAGACGCCTGCCGCCTGCACCTTGTTGGGCTGGTTGGGTCGTATCCAACCCGTAGATACGTATCGGCCCATGTATCTACAATTGATTAAATAAATTAACTAAAAATGTATCTATAATTGATTAAATAAATTAAATAAAATGTGGATACTCCGAGGATACGTATCTGCTGCATATATACGGATACGCTCCTGACTTGAAGTAATACAATCATGCAGAGTTCTTTTATTTACAACAGCAATACAACTATGCGTCCCGGGGAAGAATGGGACTCACCTGTCTGTCGTAACTCGTAACCATATTGCATGCCTGAATCTGTAGACAATTCCAAGCATCCATTGTTTCCACTCCTACAAGTACCAGCGATAAAAAATAGGGCGTGGCTCGCGCCCGGATGTCTGCGCCGCTGCCCCTTGTCCCACGTCCTGCGTCTACCCGCTCATGTCTCGCCTGTTGCGCCCGCCTGCAAGTACGTGGGGCCCGCCCACACTAGGGGGACCGCCTCCACCTTCCCGCGCCTGACACCAAGGCGAGATAGTAGAAAAGGTGAGGAGGGAGATGCAACACTAGATCTAGTTTTGAAACATCCAGATACAATAATTGCAACATACGTCTGAAAACAAATGAAACATTTGAAACATGAGTTTGAAACACTTGCAAAAAAACATGTAAAAACACAAAAAAAACACTTGAAGCCATCGTAAATATATGCAACATTCAGATAAAACACTTGCATCATATGTGGAAAAACAATGCAACATTCAGACAAACACACTTGCAATATACGTTGATAAAAAACAGATGAAACATTGAGAACAGGAACTTGCAACATATGTTTACAACCATTGCAACATATGCAATATCCCGATCTACTTTTGCAGAAACAATTGCAATATACCTCTGAAATATTTGAAACACTTGAAATAGACGCTTGCAACATGCTGTTTCAGCACAAACATCTCCTTGCTGCTTGGGAGAATGGAGTCTCGTCGGTATGTGAAGTTCGCTGGAGGCAGCAGCCTGACAGTGTTGGTAGGCAGCAGCTCAGCGGTGGCTGCGCGGCAAGGCAGAGATGTAGCAGCTGCGCTGCGCGACGGGGCAAGGAGGCAGCGGCCTTGCGCCGCGCCTGGCAGAGCCAATAGCCAAGCACCGCAACTCGCAGGTGGCTATGCGCCTGGTTGGGCTGGCAACCGTGCCACCGCGACTCGCAGACAACCACGCACCAAAACCAGGAAAGGACGGTCGCGCGCGCATCTAGTAGGGCTGGCAATCGAGCACCTCGTGCGGGAACAGAGCCGAGCAACGCAAGGCATGCCAGAGTTGATTTTGTTTTTTTAGACGAGCATGCACGAGGGAGTGGAAAGAGGCGTCCATCCTTCAGGATGTCTCAACAAAAAAAGATTCTGTGTTCACAAAATCTCGCGAGCTGAAACATCAAGGCACTGGTCTAATATAGGAGACAGATATCACCAGACTGAAATGTCAAATGTGACGGCCTGGCACTAACAAGAAACTCCAAGTGTACCTATGTTATTACCAGATTGTACTCTGAACAAAAGGTGTAAACAGTTTGGCTATTGAAATAGGCTAGCATAACGGCAGCTCTACCAAAGTTATTGACACAGCTGACATTTTCTGCAATTACACCATCAAGAACACCGAAACACCTTTGGCTGGTAGCTTGGCTCACATCTTCAGTTCCGTCGTCCATGTCCCCTGAACACTGGGTCGTTTCGTTACGTGTCTGGTTCGCAGCTTCACCACTTTCCTGCCCAGGGAGTTCCTTAGCCTGGTGGCTTGCAGGAGTATTTCCTCTGGCGGTAAATTTCTCACACAGACCACTCGCTCATTATGGTTTTCTGCAGAACAATAAGGCTAGTTAGAAAATTGAGAACAAAACAAAATCAGCGTAGCTGTGAAAATTACAAATATAAGACAAGGAAACAGCAGATATACAACAGCTGCATTCAAGGAATTGTACAATCCAATCCCAAAATATTTTTTTTACTAGTGGAAAATATCAATCCGATCCTACAGGATCTTGCTTGCTTAGTGCATGCAATATTGTAAAGTTCCCATCTATAGGATCAAACCAACAACACAAGAACCTGCATCAATCCAAAGAATTATTGGTTGGCATCCCTCTTATCCCACAAAAATTGCTAACCGGTCCTATTCCGTCCAATCCAAGATGGGTGTGACCATCCATCCTCCCAGCATTCACGAGGATCATGAAATGTGCAAATTCCAATGGAGGTTTTATCTTGACTGTGGTATATTTAAACTAAGAAATGTTCACCTTCAGGCGTGCTATTCCAAACAGGTATTCAAGCTTGTGTAGAGAGAACAGACAAAAATTGGGCCAATAAGGATTCAAGGAGGGATGCTATCGCAGCCTTGACACATAGATGATAGATGGGAACAGGAAGATGGAAGTTCAAGTTCACATTCATATGATGAGATTGAAGGCTGATATTTATATTTTCCATTTCTTTTTTATTTCCCTTTACTTCTTTCTTTCACACTTCTTCATCTCTTATCCTGTCTTGAGGTTTTACTTTCTTCTTACTTTCTCCTCTTTCTGCCTTTCATTCACTTTAACGTTCTTTTACTCCTCATCCTTCTTTGTGCTTGCCTGTTGCACTTATTTTGCCAGTTCGGTTTATACATGTACAGCTCTCTTCTTTCATTAATGAAATTAAAGCAGGGGCCTCCCCTCCCGACTTCCACCTTCCTTTACCTTAACATTCTTTTACTCCTCATCCTTCTTCGTGCTTGCCTGTTGCACTTATTTTGCCAGTTCGGTTTATACATGTACAGCTCTCTTCTTTCGTTAATGAAATTAAGGCAGGGGCCTCCCCTCCCAACTTCCACCTTCCACAGAGAGAGAGAGAGAGAGAGAGAGAGAGAGAGAGAGAGAGAGAAATGGCCATGCTGCGCAATTTTCAACTGAACATGGCTCAATGCCAATCCATACCATAAGTTGTATCCCTATCAGGAAACTAGTTCCACAGAATTCATAAACTGCAATGGAAAAGGAAAGTAACCAAGATCTTACTGTAAATTCCCTTCAAGTTAGGATGTTGACCACGGACAAGCTCTGTCACCACTTCTAAGTGTGGATTCTTTTCCTTAAAGGCTGGAAGATGTGCCTCCATGAAGGCCCTGCAATCAGAAAAGGTGCTAGTTGTTAAAGCGCAGAATCAGGCATTGATATCCATTAATGAATAGTACTTCGTAGTAACCAGCACCATGTTTGATCTGAAGCCCATACAGCTGCCACTAAACTATAGTGTACTGCTGTACAAGGAAAGCGCTATAGCTCGAGCTAAAATCTGATGAACGAACAGAAGCACAGGCATACAGTGCCTGATTCTATAATTGCAACAAATAGCATATAATTGATCTAAATCGTGACTAAATGGGCGGCTCTTTTAACTCATTCCCAGACATCAGTACCCACTAGTCCCACAACACATTTCCAGAAATGAAATCTCCACGCAGGAACTAAAGAAGCAACAGGATATTTGTCTACAGTTTCCAACTTCCAAATTGTAACTCCATACACACCACACTCGTCTGCAACGACGAATCCTTGGTTGGGCACAGTCCACCAATCATCCGACCAATTCCCACATTGAAGAACATGTATTATTAACAGTATCTCGACTAATTCTAGCAACAGAACTAAGGAAATCATACGAAAACACTATGGTCTAATGGTACTACTACTGAAGTGAGGAACCAAACTATAAAATGATACCTGATGCCCCTGCTGCTCCCTCCCCAGTCGCAGTAGTTTACCACGAGCTTCTGCAGCTGCCAGACCCCCCTCAGCGCCATCCTTCCGAAGCCCAGAGGTCGCCGCAGTCACCACTCGCCGTCGCCGCCTCGCCGGAGCCCAGAGGTCGCCGGATCCACGCGCTGTCCCGTCGGTGGAGAAGGAAGAAGAACTCGACGCCACGCCGGTAGGGTCGCTGGCTTCCGCGGAGGCTCGTCGCCAGCGGTCGCTGAGCGGCGACGCCGCGTTGCCTGCGCGAGCCGCGAGTGCGTGCGGGAGGCGGCGCGAGTGAGGAACGGGAGGGGCTAGGGTCAGCCAGTCAGGTTCCTGCCGCCTGCACCTTGTTGGGCTGGTTGGGCCGAATCCAACCTGTAGATATGTATCGGCCCACGTATCTATAATTGATTAAATAAATTAAGTAAAATACGGATACGTCGGGGATACGTATCGGCAGCGTATCTGTATCCGATACTGGATACGGCAAGATTCGTGTTTTAAATAAAAACAAATAAATATGACTTCTTCGATAGCTTAGGCAAGACAAGAAATATAAAAAAAAATCTACAGTCTTTTCACATGTATGGCGGTTTAGAGCAACCACAATATTGCAGAAAAATAGTTCATATGCAGTAGAATATTGTCCATCAAGTAGCTGAATCATTATGAAACTAGTCTATAAAGCAGTTCATAGGTGAAGGTATTCATAGTCCTATGGACTGTCCATAAGAAATAGATATTTTATTCGACGGTGGAGAAGAGGGAGAGACTGCAGCGAGTGAGCACGGATTTGGTGAGGGAGGCAGAGAAATAGATATTTTATTCGACGGCTAAAGACCCAACATTACGACAATTGCAATAGCTTCAGCCCATTGACACAGGACCCACGTAGTCCATATATATTGTGGTTGCTCTTAGTTTGGAACTCTATATTTGGTAGGGCTGGCGTATATAATATAATATTATAATATAAGTATAATACTAATCTTGAACCTGGAGAGAATCCTCCACAGCTCTAAGCTTAATGTAGTAAACATTGCTCTATACTTTTTGTTGAATTCCTGTTATCCTACCCATTTTGCTACTGCTCAAACACTGTTCCTCAGGCTCCAACCGATGTCTACCAGCTTATTATAATTATTTATTACTGTTTATTTTTTGACTTTACTGTTTGTTCATATCATAGGGAAAAAGCAGACGCGGCGTCAGCGCGCCAAACGTGCTAGGACTACTCCGCTCCGCGTTTTTCAACTTTACTTCACATTTTTTAGCCAGATGATTTTAGCTCCACGCTCTATTCGAGAAAAAAGATAAAATTATGAAAACACCTAAAGATATACTCCACAAACTTAGTGTTTTAAACACCCCCTGAACTTGTGTTTTAAACACCCCCTATGTATCCGTCACTCGGTCGTCACCCCACCTGTCCTGTGGTCCGTGGCCGTGGAGAAGTCGCAGAGAGTTTCCTTCTTTTTGGAGAGTTGAGACCGAGGTAGACAAATCAATGCTGCGTCAGATCCGACCTGCATGCTCCATGGACCATCGTGTCTCACCGTCAGTCGGTCGAGTAATGCGGGGGCAGCTCCAACCGGTCGTGCTCGGTTTGCCACACGCCCACACCGTATCCACAACGGCCGGCGCAGGGCACATGTAACGTCCACGCGGCACCCGAAGCGCACAAATTGGAAAGAGTGACTTGCTTCTACGTGCACTTGGCTCGGCTGTCTGAGACCCTCTCTCCCATGATTTATACAGACTACAGAGAGCGCAACCATGCTCACTTCTCCGCAGCAAAATCAGTTCCACAGGACAAAACAAACAGGATCAGAGCACAGAACTTGCTGAGAGGAGGACCTCACTAATAACTGAGCTGCTAGTCGGGTCCGACGCTCGGTTAACTGCTATACTCACTCGCATCGCCAACAATAACGGAAGAGGAAAATTAAAATGAAGTGGATACTGTCAAAGCTCCCTATGTGTCCTGCTTACTACCCCAAGGTATTAGCAAAGATCATTCATATTTTTCTAAATGCATCTCCCCTGTGCTTTGTTTACCTTTAAATGTCATTGACTGTCCTCGTGTATTATAAACAGAGAGAGTCAGGTTCAGATGCTCAGAACATTTTAGTAAATATTTTTGTCTGTGTGGTCAAGAGTGTGCTCCTTAATATCATTATTGTTGAACTTGATGTGCCCATTCCAGTGTTGAACCCGACAATAATCTTAGTTTGATCGATGGAGGCATTAGCAAATCATCTTTTTGCAGATGGCATAGTACTTTGCACTTGAAACAGCTGATGTTATTACTATGTTCCTCCTAGGTTACTACAAATCAGATTTGAAGAAATATTTTCTCCAAAGCCAGAGATTAGGAACTTTCCTGAGATATGTTTACTTCATCTAGATGATGCTAAATAATAGGTTTACACCCTTTCAGTACATTATTGTTATCACGGTCTTTGTTGCTCTGTGGTTTATCTCTTAAACGGGCATATGATACCTTAGTTGAACCCATCTTTTTTTTGTTAGCTGCTGAGCTACATGGGATGATTTGAGATTAATAAGTGTATTTGGTTCATGTATTTGTCCATGTGGTTCATCATGTTTCAGGATATAGCTAGTGAACACCCCGGGTATATCTTTTGGTGTTTTTCCCTATCAGCAGTTTGATGCAGTATATTCTCCATCTTGATATTCTTTATTTCTAATATAATCATTTTTGCGATAGGTTAATGTTGTCAGTTACAAAAGTAGGCCTACTGCAAGGACTTCATTCGAGATACTTGTTGAGAAAGAATCACAAAGAAGCATTACACTAGGCAAGGTAAAAAACAAGTTAAGAATACCATAATTACGCATCTTCTCCACTTTTATGTTAAGAATACCATAAAAAAAGTTAAGAATACCATAAAAAAAAAGTTTTCCCTATCAGTTTGTTTTTTCTGGATATTTGAAATACGTGAGATAGAAGTTAGAATTTTTTCAATCTAAGATTAATCTATTATAAAAATGGGAATTAGGCCATGAATTCACGGTTTGTGTTGTCTAATAGAAAAACATTCCCCTAACATGTCCGATTGATGCAGGATGGCAAAGCCATAACATCATCAACATTAGTAAATTTTTGGTACCACTGTCAAAATAGTTGTCCGGAAATAAATACCAAATGCATGCAGAGGAAAGCACAAAAGAACCAGGGAATCACCTTCCAACAATCGTATCAGGTTCATACCTCAAGTTTCTTTGAGATTTCTCACGGGTTTTATGAGATCTTTCTTGTTCAATACAAGTAGTACAGGGAGTCCAATATCTTTGTTTCCCACACCTTCGTCAAGCACTTCGTCAACCTAAAAGCTCAAAGCTTGCAAGATGTAAGGTAAAATGGTTGAACGTCAGCATGGATTACTTTCTTTCTTACTGTTGGCAATACCTTTTCAGGTGCTTTGCAAGCATCAGCAGCAACAAGCACACAGTCAGCACTGCCAATAGCGCTCCTAACATTCTTCATCATCATACTGTCCAGCCTATATGCATCTCCTTTTTAATAACACCAGGAGTGTCATAAAGTATAATCTGCAAACTAAATGATAACTCAGATTAGCAGTGAAAAGCAACATGACCCTCTTGATGGTAATGGGACCAGAAACTTCCGAGGACCTTAATTTGCATTGAACTGAACTAAATTCTGATACCTGGTACTCTGGTTCCGAACATATACCAAGAATGCGATGTCTTGTTGTTTGCGGAGTATCTGTTACAATTGAAAGTTTCTGACCAACCATTTGGTTAATAAGTGTGCTCTTGCCAACATTTGGCTTCCCCAATACAGACACATAACCTGAGGAGACAGCGTATCAGTGCGCCAATCTTTCAATATGGATCAATTTCCTTTCTGGAATTTTGACGAAAATGCTCTGCGCATTGCAACTTTGCAAGCTCCATAATTTTACTTTACGAACTAGGACGAAACTTGGCTAACAAACTTCAGAACTGATTGCATGACCTCAATTCCTAAGCTTAATCAATACTAAACCTGACTAATTTCAAACGCAGAAAGCACAGAAGTGAGGAGCCTAACCGCTGCAGTGATTGGCGCAAAGAGAGGAGCCTTCCTCCATCTCGTACTCATCCAGCAGTGCCAGGCTCCGGTCCGGCTTCTCGATGAGCTTCTCGATAGGCGGGTCGTGAATCACTCCGTACTTTTCGAGCAGGGAGGAGCAACGGATGACGGACGAAGGGAGTGTGGACGTCGCTTTTGGTTCTTCATAGTAGTAGAAGAGAGAGAGCTCAGCATGACGAACACTCTACTAACAGAGAGGCAGAGCATGCACAGCACTTCTCCCGCTTTTTCTCACACGGTACCAGCGCTCAAGACTCGAACCCGAGACCCAGATACCCTCACAAGTAAATTATATAAGCGAGTAACAAAAGATACCATCGAAACCTAATAACAATCAATCAATAATAAAAGATAGAAACCTTGTGGCATACTAATTTCTTCTGAACTCGACAAAAGGCCTGCGAAAATAAGCAGCAGCCTTACAGAGATTCATTTGCCGGCTCAGTCGCCTGCGTAACAAAGTCAGCACTTCTGACTCAACAGTCTACCAGGCAATCACGAAACTAATTAAAAATGTGTGCTACAACATGAAGGCTCGGTACCAACATAGCACCAGTACCAGCGAAGCAGATTAAACTATAACCAGATTACATAACATCTGGAACAAACTTCCCGATGCTACCTCATTCACAAGCTTCTTCCCAGTCGTCCATCTCTACATCCGGCTGCAGCTTAGTCACGGATGGCCCAGCATTCCCAGCGTTTGGTATTGCGCTGTACGCAGCATCTGTGCGCGGAGCAGGCTTCCGCTCATCGCCTGGACCAGAACTTGCAGCAGCGTCTGATTCCAGAACATTCCATCGGTTCGTAGTCCCCATGACTTGAGCGACGGTGTTGGCGCCTCTCCATCCAGGTGCTGGAGCATGGCCAGCAACACCAGTCCAGTCTCCAGAGGGCAGATCAGGCTTCTTCCACGGATTGCTCCTAGCAGTGAGCCCCCCATCCTTCTGCTCTCCAATCCAAACATTGCCTGAAGAAGATGCCTGAGCGCTGCTTGGCATAAACATCGCAGCGCCCTGGTAAGCAGACCCATAATCCAGCCGCCTCAACGCTGTTGCTGCTCTAGCTGGATCATTGAATACAGCTATGGCATTCTTGTCATTCAGCCAGACCAATTCACATTCCCCACCAAACCTTAGGACTAGAGCGTTAACATCAGCATCCCGTGGCAGGTCAAGCATGGCGACAACTAGCCTCGGATCCATGTCAACAAGTGGATCAAAGTAAGGATGGGCAGCTGTAACAGGTGCTCCTGCCTTGGATCCCAGGATGCGAGCAGGCGGTTTCGATTTGGGTGTGACATGGATAGTAACAAAACGCTTAGGCTCGCAACAAGCCGACTTGACAGAAAGCTTCCACCGGTCTGCAATTAACCTGATAGCATCTCTCTTGTCCTTCAACATGGGGCAGAAGACATGCAGTTTCAGATTGCTTGAAGAACTGCCTCTCACCTTGCCAAGTACAAGGAACTTGCACCTCTCTTCTATGGCCAGCACCCACTTTGGCTCACGCCGGAACAAGTCAGAAACCAAATCCGATGAACTTGAATTCTCACCAAAATGCAATGCATCCAAATTGGGTGGAGTGATGTCAAATGCTTCAGCAAGGACCCTCTTCTTCTCCATCTTTGCACACTCCTCATCACAAGAAATCTTCCTCTGCCCAAGAGGCACCCTCCTCCCATTTGATTCCACTGGCTGGAGAGGCATTGGCAGCTTCTGTATGATGGAGACTTCAAACATATTATCACCCATGGAGGATCCACCAGCACCACAGGGAACAGTTGCAGTGATTCGGCCACAAGAACAGGTAATAGTCACTGCAAATTCACATCTCAAATCTGGGCATTGGGAAGATGGGTGGCATGGGGCAGTGCATGTGTGCTTGCATTCTCTCCTCGCGGCACCACATACCTGTCCACAAGAAGCTTTGCCACCAGAGCTTGAGCTAGCATCTCCATTTGCAGGTGTCTGATCACAAGGGGGAGGATGGCAAGGCCTGTTGCAAGCATGGATTCCACATTGGCGATTCTTCCCACATGGTTGGTTGCACCTGATATCCTTCGATCCGCAAGGGATATTCCTCAGCATCACATGCCCCCCAATGCATTCTCTCATTACTGGCACGATACAAGGCGGACAGTCCCCAAAATGGCATGAATGCGAGGCAGGATGTCCGCAAGGCTGGGGAACTGAGCACTGATGTGGACAAGATGGTGTTGGTGTTCCACAAGGCAGAGGTGGCGGGAGAGAAGTTCTGCCACAGGCACAAGTGAGATCAGTGAATATAGTCTCCAAGCAGGGTGGGCAATGACCACTGTGGCAGAGTAGCTGGCATGCATGCTGCCCACATCGAAGCTTCTTGCCACATGATATCTGGCAGAGATGAGGATCCCAGTTGCCACCTTCAAGCTGTGCAACTTTCCTAGACAGTGGACAACAGAGCTCACTGCACCGATGCCTCCCACAGTTCTTCTTGCGACCACAAGGCTTGTTGCAGCGGAACTCTTCCATTGCGACCTTGTAGCACTCCACCATCTGACCTGATGAGCCACAGCGGCACTTCTGCTCAACGCGGACCAAACAAGGCGGACATTCTCCCTCATGGCAATTGACCATGCACCTATGCACCCCACATGGCAGTTTCTTATCGCATATCTTGTCGCAGGTGGGGATTGCGTCCAAGCAGCTCGCCCTCCTCTCCTGCAGCCTGGTCTTGCCGCAATGGCATGTGCTAACCTTCCCCGGCATGAGCTCACACTCTCCACAAGGCCCTGGGTGGCACATATCCTTGCAAGCATGATTGCCACAGGCAAGTGTGCGACCACACACCTCATTGCAAGAAAACACCCCGTCCTCCTCAGACAGCTTCCCCTTTACCATCATGTCTCCACATAGCAATGTCTCATTCTTCTTCCCGCAGAAGCACCGCGCAGAGATAAGAACAGCGCAATCCCCGCAAGAACCAGTGTGGCAAACCTTCTCGCAGCGATGCCTTTTGCAAGGTAGCATCTGTTCACAAGGGCGGCCACATGTCACAGGCGTGCTCCGGTCTGCACACCGCCGCACAATGATCTGCTTCCCGCAGGGGCAGGGTCGATCCGGAGCAAATGCTTTGCAGGGCGGGCACGGGCCCGGGTGGCACTGAAGGACGCAGACGTGCGGGCACCTGGTGGCATCAGCATCCTCCCCCTTGGCGCCCGGCGGTTCCGTCCTCTCGAGAGGCTTGGAGCAGGGCTCGCCGCAGGAGTGGGGTGTTAGGAAATGGTCGTTGTGGGGATCTCTCCGGCGCCCGCAGAAGCAGGTGTAGGCGAGGTCGTGGGCGGGGGTGGCGTACACGGACTGACACCCCGGGCAGCGCCAGGAGGGGGAGGCGGGGTCTGCTGCCGGGGATGCGTCGGCGGCGGAGGCCGGGGAGCGCACCCACTTGCGGATGCAGGGGAGGTGGAATATGGAGAAGCAGCTGCCGCAGGACCAGACGGGCGCCGACCGCCGCACCATGTCGTAGCATATCATGCACTCCACCGCGCCGCGGGCGAGCTTGTCCTGGATCTCCTGCACCAGCTGCGGCACCGCCCCATCGCCCCGAGTCGCCGGCGCCGCCGCCGCAGCCGCAGGCGCGGGAGCGCGCTCACGGGCAGGAGCAGTTGGCGCGGGAGCCGGCCTCTCCGGCGGCGGACCGCGGCGACGGTATCTCGCGTTGTCGTTCTGCTCCTGGGGCGGGGCAGAGCGGCGACTGTGGTTGTTCCCGTTGTTGCCGTGATTGGAGCGGCGCGAGCGGCGGTGGGACGGCCGGGGCTCCGAGGCCGGGGTAGGGAGGGGCAGGATCGGGCCGGCGGCGTCGGGGCCGGGGGCAGAGGCGGCGGGGCTGGGGCTGGGGCGGGGGCGCCACTCGGAGCGGGAGGCGGTGGCCACGGGTCCAGCCCCGCGACGGCGATCGGTGGAGGGCTGCATACGGCGGCGGGACGGGAGGGGTGAACCTAGGGTTGCTGCGCCGCCCGCCGTCGGGTCGGTGGGGTGTTGGGGGTGGGGTATGGAAGAGTGTTGGTGCAGGGGTGGAGTGCGGTGTGGGGTGTGGGGGGAGGGGAGGGGAGGGGACGCGGCGGCGGCGGGGGTAGTGGTGGTGAGGAAGGGGAGGGGTGCGAGGAATGGGGTATTTGATTGGGAAGAGCCTTGGAGAGGACGGCGAACCGGCGATGGGGAAGGAGGAAGGAGGCAGGCGACCTGGGTCGGTCGGTTCGGGGATGGTTCGAGATGACGAGAGGTCTGAAGTCGGGTGCGGTGCGATCGGGGTCGGTTCAGTTTGCGGCTGTGACGTCACCACGTGCGTACTCCCTCCGTCCACGGCATACAAATCTCGCTTTTTAAACTTTGACTAAATTTATATAAAAAATACTAATATTTATAATACAAAATAAGTATCATTAGATTAGTTATAGAATATATTTTTATAATAAATTTATTTGGAGACATAAATATTAATACTATTTACTATAAACTTAGTTAAATTTGAGTCAGTTTGACATGTTTCCCATAATTACATTTGTTGGACAGAGGGAGCATTACTCACTCCCGGTCCCGGTCCCAGCGCTGCGGGTCCGGTGGCAAAGCGGTGCATCCTCAATTCAATTATAATAAATAAATATAAAACTAAAAAGAAAGAGAAATCGACATAGACTGTGTTTAGTTATCCTGAAAAGCGTGAAAAGTGTATTGTAGTACGTTTTGGCTTTATTTGACAAATATTGTCTAACTGTTGACTAATTAGGTTCAAAACGTTCGTCTCGCAAAGTACAACCAAGTTGTACAATTAGTTTTAAATTTTATCTACATTTAGTACTTCATACATATATCACAAGTTTGACGTGATGAGGAATCTTTTTTTTGTATAGTGCTTTTTTCAGTTAACTAAATATAGCTACAGTAACTTCAACCAATTTCTACTACTGTACTTAGTGTGTGTGTATATATATACCAGCCTGATCTCGAGGATAAAACAGTTTTCCATCTAGATGCAAATTCAATTCGTACAAAGAAACCGAAAAATGTGTAGTAGATATTATATGTACGTCTCTTAGGCCAGTCTCAGTGGGGATTTCATATCACTGTTTCCAACACATCTAGATTTTAGAAACAGTGCAGAAGAGTTTTATCCCCATAAAACTCTCTCTACTCCTATGAAACTATTATCATCTCTCTCTTCATTAATATGATATCACATCAGCATAATTAATATGTATGAAACTCTGATGAAACCCATTGAGACTGACCTTAGCAAGAAAACTGTGTTTCTACATGCACTCTCAGTCTGCCAGGCACATCCGGGGCTACACTTTTTTTTTTTCGTTTCGTTTAGAAGGATGATTGGATTCTATATACTCTGTATTTTCAGAAAAGTTGTTTTTGTCCCTCTCATGTGAGGTGGACAGTGCACGCTCTGCGGTCAAAGTTAGGGAGGAAACTTGGGCGCGACGGACATGGAGAGGCATCAGGGCAGACCGGCTCCATACTTTACTTTATTCTGGTCGCGCTAGTACAAATCCAACTAGTGACAGGAAAGCAGGAATACACGAACACGACATCAACGTGAGAATTGGAGTGACGGCAAGTCCAATGCTGTTGTGTGTGTGAATTATTTCCATACACATTAAAAGGAATATCATTATAAAACACTGAAGACAATCAAAAGGAAAAAAATAATAATGAGTACTCCATTCATCCCAAAACAAGTGTATATATCACAATTCGAGTGTCGACTAGTTTCAATCTGAACTAAATTTATAGAAAATAGTTTCAACATTTGTATATTCAAATAGGTTTATTATGAATATATATGATATGATTAATCCGATGATGTGTATTTGCTATCATGAATATTAGTACTGGTTTGCATATATTTAATCAAATTGAAATTGTTTGACTCCTATAAATGCGAGATGTGCACTTATTTTGGGATGTGGAGTGCAGAGGGGTAAATGTAATCAGATAGACAAGTCAGGATAGTCGCTATTGAAGAAAAATGCTTTAAATTTAGCTACAGATATAATTTCATTTCCAAAAAGGAAACAAATAATTATTCTTTTTTAGGGAAAAACAACTTTTTTTTTGAAAATTTTGAGGGAAAACGAATAATTATTCTGGTTTCAGGATTCAGGAATTGGGTTCAGGGCTGCCAGCTACGGCAAATACACAGACCATCGGCCCAACACATCCGAGAAGCCCAGGAAGCTACATGAAGCAAGTATACAACAGTCCATCCGTAGCGATCTAAGGGCTCTCGAGTCTTCTTACTCTGTGGATCAGCCTTCGACAGATCGGGCAGGCCACAATCCTGCAGTGGCAATCAGAAACATTTCACCTATGTCACTCAAATATGTACATATATTTTGGTATATATCTTGTTTTTTTAACATGGGTATATATCTTGTTAGTTGAACTAACTTAATATTCAGTTTCTTCACAAAAACTTTTGAATGTTTGACCCACTCCATTTCACACACAACAGTCTTTTTTTAGTCTGATGATGACAGTAAGCCTTAGAAAATTTCCTAAAGTGAAAACCAGAGATTATTCTGTAGGCTATCAGTGTCACTAGAATTCTAGAACTAGAAGCAAGATAACGTGCCTTTTACAGTTTTACCTTCGAGTTCATAAACTTGCGAAAGTGGTCTGAACGGATCCCCATGACAAAAGATGAGAAGCATGCATACCTCCTTGCACATGTGAAGCAGGTAAAGCAGTGGCCGCAGGGTATCAAGAAGCAGCTCCGGGGCGCGTCATAGCAGATCTTGCACATCTTCTCGCTGAGCGGGTCTTCAGCAGGGCACGCACTGGACTCGGGCTGATGCTCTTCGGTTGCTCCGTAGCTGAAGAACACCTCTTTCCTCGGCAGAATCGGTTCGGTTTCACTTTCACGGCCCGTTTCATCTTGGGGACGACGAATTGGCTCCTGCTCTGCTGCATCAGCATTTTCTGCTAGTTGTTGCTTCAGGAAGCAGTAGAGCACCGCTAGTAAAACCGCTGTAGTTGGAACCGGTTGGAAGTAGAATGTCAAGTGAATACGAACAACGGATAACCAAATCGAAAGTAGAGTAGCTATTACGAATTAATGCAACACCTGCTACCACAAGGCATGTGAACCATTGGGAAACAAAGGAGACCATAGCAATCGGGACGTTCATGGAGACCTAAACAGATGAATCTGCAATAAGCTTCAAACCAGGATTTTTCTTTCATACTACTACTACTTTTTAGAAGAGGGAGAAACAGGTAGAGATAAATACCTTCAACTGTATAATCCAGAAAGATGTCAGCAAGAAACCTCAGAAGTCAGAAATGACAGTGAAGCGCACAAGAGGTGTGTTCACTTCGCGAAAAGTAGGTGAAAAGTTACTGTAGCATCTTTCGTTGTTATTTGACAAAATTTGTCCCATCATGAATTAACTAGGCTCAAAAGATTCGTCCCGACATTTACAGACAAACTATGCAATTAGTTATCTTTTTTACCTACATTTAATGCTCCATGCATGTGTCGAAAAATTCGATGTGATGGGTGGAAGAGAAAATATTTTGGGTTGGCATAGGAAGTAAACAAGGCCAAGATAATAATGTTATCAATGAGATCAAAAGGCAGAGGCAGGGGTGTTCATGATACACGAGGTCCTCGTTTGTTTGAAGCCCTTCGTGGGCAGGAGATATACGAGAAGTTCTATTAATCAGTTTGTGGAATTAGCGAATTTAAACCTGCATCTGATTTACTAGGAACCGAAAACCAAAAGAGGGTTGACCAGTAGCTGTGCTAACCAATGGTTGCAAGAGCAAGGCTAACTACCATTCTTTCTGATCAGGACTCAGGAGTAAAATGGGCTTGTGTTGCTACAAAGGATTGAACTACCAGAGAAAACAGCGCAGAGCATCACCCAAGACTCTTTTGACTACTGAAATTTGCCTCAAATGCGAGTTTTTTTTTCTTTTTTTCTTTTGAAAAAAGGCAAGAGATTTGCTTGCTTATTATATTATTATTGGAGAGAAAATCACAAGTACCCATATATAGAAAGAACAAGGAAGACAGAAAGACAAAACAAGTATAAGTGCACGGGAAATCACGTATAAGAGCCATAGAATCTGCAAGCTCTAAACCAAGTTACTACTACCGGAAACTTAGGAAGTTGGCCAAAGGTCAAAGTTCGCCATGGTCATATTATTTGAAAAATTGTTCATGAATAAGTTTAGAATAGACTGATCATGATAAATAAATAAATTTAAAGCAGTCTGGAATTGTTGGAGATGCAAAATAGCAGTAAAGTAGGTATTCAGGACCGACTGAAAAGACCGAGACAATTGGTCCACAATTTAACTGAACTTGAGTGAAATGCAGCAGAAGTTGTATTATGCAAAGTACGCAAACAAACTTGAATGTTAAGACACAGTAATAAAACTTTTCGATCTTCGCTGAATCTAGGATAACTGGCTTGCCTGGAGGCCCATAACCCCTAATGTCTCACCACGACTACGAGGCACAACTTCCTTCTCCTCGACCAAGCCCCCCTGTATATTATCAGAACTGGAAGAACTACAGCAAGCAACCTGATGAAACTAATGGCGCCCACACGTTGCTGAATTCTGTGGCAACTCTGATGTTCAACCGAACTCATGGAACAGGTATGTACGTCCAAGAACCCAGATCATGCTTTGAGCAATCCAGAAGAACACCAGCATGATGATCACATCACTGGGCTGAGCCGTAGGCAACTAGACATTCATTCGAAAACCGGAGTGCCTCACTGGGCACGCCGATTAATGCTTTCCCATCTTTGCCGAAACCTGTGTAAGCGCCTCCATGCCGCACAAGTGGTGCTGGGTATGTCTACTGTCGGCATTTCGTCCAACAGCCTGAGCGTATACCTGCCAGGTAGGAAGTGCAGGGATGTTCCACTCCAGATTACTCTTCCCTGTTTAGATAGGGCCTATTTGGTTGGGTGCCTAAGAAATATTTTTTATTTGTGGTAGGTCTATAAAGGTCAAACATTTACTCCCTCTGAGCAGCTTTTTAGGCGTTGCAAGGCAAAAACTTCAGCGGATAAATGAAAAATAAGAGAACGCCTAAGAAAGCTATCTCGTGGGAGTATAATGTAACTAGCAACCATGAATTAGCAACTAGTAGTGTCATACTCAGGGCTTGTTTAGTTCGCAAAAATTTTTGCAAAAAATCACTGTGACTGACTGTAGCATTTTCGTTGTTATTTGGTAATTAGTGTCTAATTATAAACTAACTAGACTTAAAAGATTCGTCTCGTGATTTACAGCTAAACCGTGTAATTAGTTTTTATTTTTTATCTACATTTAATGCTTCATGCATGTGTCAAAAGATTGATGTGACAGAAAATCTAAAAATTTTTGGGAAATTTTTTGGGAACTAAACATGCCCTCGGATTGAACGATTGTCACCGCCTCCCGCCTTTGCACCGGCCCCGCTACCACGCCAGCATCGAGTTGCTGACTCGCCCGGATTTACGATAGGTTTTGGTCTTTAGAAAATAAATACCAACTATCAGCGACTGAAACTTAGAGCAGCCGACCAGACCTGAAGACCAACGAGTACGAGACTTCTGGCTTTCTTCCGTGGACCGTGGGCTCTTGAGGTAGGCTCATGAGCATTATTGCGTCAGGCCAACTAGCCACCCGACATGAGATACTTGCCCAGCCACAAAATCCATCCCCATGTATACTATTTTTTTCACATATATGGGTGTGTTCACTTCGCGAAAAGTAGGCGAAAAGTTACTGTAGCATCTTTCGTTATTATTTGGCAAAATTTGTCTAATCATGAACTAACTAGGCTCAAAAGATTCGTCCCGACATTTACAGACAAACGCCCTGTTCGTTTGGACTTATCAGCAGAATCAGCAGCCATCCAGCAGTGTTTTTCTCTCACAACAAACCAGCATAGGCTGTGTTCAGTTGTTTATGAAATGCAAAATACTAACTATTTTAGAATGATAAAATATAAAATGCTAAAATTTTTATGGGTGTGTTTAGTTTCATAAAAAATGCTAAATTTTTATAGGGTGGGTGATGGCTTTTTGGCTTTTTTTTTTGCCTCTTGAGGCCAAAATCCAAAATAGAGAATAAATATCTTTTTGCCAAAAAAATTGTATCATGTTTAGTTTCATTCTGCAAAATGATGGGTCAAAACCCAAAATTTATTAGATGAAATGAGAAACTAAACACACCCATAATATTATTGCGTGTTCTTTTCGATGGGAGAAAAGACTAAATTTTAGTCGCAATTGGTCCATTTGAACCTAACACTAGGGACGGGGTGTTTGTGACTGCTCCACTCCATATTTTTAAACATCGTTCCACGTTTTTTAGCTAAACGGTTTCAGCTCCACTCACTCCGTTCGAGGAAAAAGGGTGCAGTTGTGAGAGCACCTAAAGAGGTGCTCCACAAACTCTAGTTTTTTTTAGAGCTGCTCCACAGTGAAGTTTGTGGAGCAGAGTTTATGGAGCAGTTCTAAACACCATATAAAACAGGGACTAGGGACTAAAATACAATAGTTCCTTGTGGGGCTGCTAATTGGGACTAATGGACCCTTTATAGCCCATACCCCTCCCTCTCTCTCCTCCCTCGCAGTCTCTCTCCTCCCCTTTAGGCCCTTTTAATCTCGGGAAACAAACACCATTTTAGTTCCTGTTTTAGTTCATGTTTTAGTTTCTAGTCTTAAGACTATAGAAAAGAACACGACCTTAGTTCGCCATAAGCATTTAAAATTCCAGGTGCGAATATGGAAAGGATTCACAAAAAGTTACAGGAGCATTGCCCACACAGGTACTTCCTCTGTCTTAAAAAAAGAGTCATCCTCGTTTCCCGAAAGTTAATAACTTTTAACTTTGACTAAATATATTTAGCAAAATATTAATATTTATGGTACATAATTTGTACCATTAGAAGTCAATAACTTTTAACTTTGACCAAATATATTTAGCAAAATATTAGCTTTTAACTTTGACCAAATATATTTAGCAAAATATTAATATTTATGGTACATAATTAGTACCATTAGAAGTCAATAACTTTTAACTTTGACCAAATATATTTAGCAAAATATTAATATTGATGGTACATAATTAGTACAATTAGCTAGATCGTTGAATATACTCAGTGGCGAATTCAGCCTGAGAAATGACCTAAGGCAGACTTATAGTATAAGAATCAAGATGTTACTTATTAATAGCGGACACTGTTCACCTAAATGACCGTTTAGCCCGTTTAAACACCGTGTAAATGTTACACAGCGATGCTCCGTTTCCGTTTAATCGTCCATTTACCCCGTTTAATCATCCGTTTAGCCCATTTAATGGGCTGTTTAGCCCGAATAATGGCTAAACGGTAGGTGACCGACTGTTTACCATTTAGCATTTAAGAAAACATTGATAGCAGAATCATCAATAATACATGTTTCAATGGAGAAGTAGAGTACTGAAACTGTCAATTTTGAAGACAAGTCAATTAGACAATTTTGAATAGTTACTACCACTTGCTGAGTTTCTACTCCTACTACCAAAAGAAGTTTTTTAAAACTGCATAATTAATAAATTGAATCAGACAATCATTAATCAAACTCTATGACTAATTGACTATAAGTAATCAAATTAAATAATCAACCACACATTTCCAGCTTCATCTATTCCCCCATCCACAGCGGCTTCATCTGCTCCTCCATCCATCACCAAAATAAAAAATCTTGCAGAGCTAGGCAGTGGGCACTCTGGGGCTGGCCGCCTAGCCAGCTAGCTGAGGGCTACGAGTCGTGGGGCGCGCGGGCGTACGTGAAAGTCCTATGTTTGGTGTTGGTAATTAGTGACAATGCCTAAGTACTAATCCTATGCCTAAGTTATATGTAGCATATGAGAATTAGTACATTCCAAGGTTGGTGGCAAGATGGACATGGTGATCATGATGGCCACACTTGAATTTGGACGCAACCCTATGTGATCAAGACAAAGGTATATGCTTAAGGGTTGTGTTTTAGTAACCAAGACACCTAGTGGGTGTGGTTACATTATAGAATAGATAGCCGTACTATAAAGAGGGGAATGACGCGGCTATTGAACTCCTAAGTGCCTCTAGATGTGCATTTCATGATCATATGCATTTGGATAGAACTAATATCGCCTCGAAAAATGATTGTGAAAATGCTAACACACTCACACTTGACGAGATCACTTGGTGGTGTTAGCACGTTTGCGAAGGCGGTGGAGTTTGAGCGGTAGAGAGGGTTTGGGATCCTCTCTCCCTCCCGCCGAGCTTGCGACGCGGGATTCAGGCGTTTTTGAGAAGTTGAAACGGCTATTTTCCACTACGCCGGAAGTCTGGAAAAGAAACGGAGGTGAACGGAGGTCACAGAGGTGACCGGACGCTGAACCGGACGCGGTCCTTGCATGACCGGACACGTCCGGTCAGTGTTCAGTGTCTGCGCGTTTTTCAGTTCGATGATCGGACCTGAGGCGCGTCCGGTCACTGATGATCGGACACATCCGGTCATTCAGGGAGCTTACTGGACTGTAACCGGACGCTGGCACTATCGCGTCCGGTAATGTTTCTTCAGCGCGTCCGGTCGTTGTTTCGTTGAGCGCTGCTCAGGCGACCAGCGCGTCCGGTCATTCTCGGGACCAGCGCGTCCGGTCGTTTCCAGCGCGTCCGGTCTACGCGATGAGCGCGTCCGGTCGTTGCTTCGCAGTTAGCCGTTGTGCGACCGGCGCGTCCGGTCGTTTGGACCAGCGCGTCCGGTCAGTACTTCACGAGTTAGCCGTTGGGCGACCGGCGCGTCCGGTCAGTTGGACCAGCGCGTCCGGTCAGCGTGATTTTGACTGTTTAAGTTTCTAACGGCTCTATTCGAAGGGGTACGTCTATAAATACTCGTTGGCTGGCTTAAGGCTCTCTCTCTCGAACTTTTGACATACTTGTGAGCACTTTGAGCTAAGCAACTCCCTTCCCACTCATCTCTCTTGCTTCCTTGCATATTCAAAGTGAGATTGAGTGATCCAAGTGCATTTGCATTGTGAGATTGCATCTAGTTGGCACTTGGTGGTTGATTTGCTGCGGGATTCTTGTTTCTCTTGGTGGTTGCCGCCACCTAGACGGCTTGGAGCAGCTTGAAGGCGTTGGCAAGAGTTGATGATTGTTCTTGGCCACCTCCGGTGATTGTGAGGGGTTTGTGCCTACCTCGGCGAAGCGCCAAAGACAACATTAGTATATTGCTCGTGTCATTGCAACCTTTTGCCATTTGGTAGGTTCTTGTGGCGCCTTTTGAGAGGCTCGGTGTGAGACCGATTAGCCACCAAACCACGTGGTGAAGAGGGACACAACGGGGACTAGCGTGCCGGCAAGCACGTGAATCTCGGGATAAATCTTCGTGTCATCATTCTTATTGTGTTTGATTGATCCCGGTGGTTGTGTATTGTGGTATTCATCTCTTGATCATATTGATTGGTTGGCTCAATAATTCGCCCCTCAGTGATACCCTCCTAACTCTCTCTTGTATTAATTTCTTAGTTACCTTGCTAGCTTGTTAGTGTAACTCTTAGCTTGTGTAGCTAGCTAGCTTTAGTTGTAGTTAAGTTGTGCGGTTTGACTTGTGCGGTTGAGTGCAAATATATTAGAATTGTGAATTGGTTAGGTGGCTTGCAAACACCCCGTAGGCTAAGCAAAACTCACATCTCGCTATTTGTTTTATTGATAAACTTATTTAGCTTGTCTTTGTAGAAAATTTTAATAGGCTATTCACCCCCCTCTAGCCATCAAGACCTTTTAAGTGGTATCAGAGCCGTGGTCACCGTTTGTAAGGCTTAACAACCTCGGTGTAAGATGGCTCAAGTTATGTTCAATCATGTAAATGGCAAGCCTCCATTCTTTGATGGTGTCTCTTCCTTTGATCATTGGAAAAGAAAGATGAAGCAATATCTAGGCAATATACATGAGAAGGTTTGGGATGTGACCAAAGAAGGATACATCATTCTTGATGAGGAAAACCTCACTCCCAATCAACGTATCAACAAACAATGCAATACGGCGGCACTTGACACAATCTACCGTGCCATTGATGACAAAGTATTTGAGCAAATCAAAGATCTTAAAAAGGCAAATGAGCTTTGGATAAGGCTTGAAGAAACATATGAAGGCATTTCAACGGTAAAAAGTGCCAAACTGTATATGCTCAAGGACAAGTTCTCCACATTCAAGATGAAGGATGATGAATCCATCCCGGAGATGTTCTATAGGCTCCAAGTCATTGTCAATGATCTCAAGGGGCTTGGGAAGAAGGTTGAGGACAAGGACTTCTCACACAAGTTCTTGATGTGCTTACCCAAGAAGTTTGCCACCTTGAGAAGAATGATCTTTAGAGAGGGATTGGACAAGGTCAAACCAACCAATATGCTTAGAGATATAATGACCGATGCCCAATACAATGATGATGAAGATGAGGTAGAAGAGAAGAAGGAGACCAAGGTCAAGCAAGAGAAGCTCATTGCATTCAAGGCTTTATCCTCTAAGGGCAAGAGCAAGGTGGAGAGTGATGATGATGATCCATTCGATGATGATACCATGGCCCTCCTTGTACACAAGATGGGAATGTTCATGAAGAAGAAAGGATATGGGGCAAGAAAGAGGAGAGACACTATAAAGGCAAAGACCCTTTGCTACAATTGCAATAGCCCCGATCACATAGTGGCGGATTGCCCATATGAAGATAAGAGATTTCATAATAGGGACTTGAAGCTCAAGAAGAACAAGAAGGATAAGAAAGTGAATGAGAAGAAAGCAAAGAAGAGCTTCACTTTCAACAAGAAGAAGAAGGGTGGTGGTTATATAGTCACTTGGGATAGTGACAACTCCGATAGTGATGATGATGAAAGCTCTAGTGATGATGAGAGGACCACTCGATGAGCTATTGCAAACATCGCCCTCTCCAACAAGCCATCCATCTTCGACACTACATCAACATGCCTTATGGCTAAGCCTACAAAGGTAAAATATGATGATAGTGATGATGATTCTTGTGCTAGTGATGATTGTAGGAGTGATGATGAGGAGGATGAGGACTACTCCAAGGATGATCTATTGGGCATAATAGATCAAATGAGCAATGGCTATAAGAGGACAACCAAGAAATATAAAATCTTGGAACAAGAGCTCATTGCCAAGAGCAATGAAAATGATGCCTTGATGGAGGAGCTTATTGCTCTAAAAAAGAGTAAGGAGTGCAAAGGAATTGAACAAGAGCTTAAAGCTCTTAGGAAATCCTTTGATGAGCTAGAGGCTTCTCGTGAGTGTCTAAAGGAAGACCACGAGGATCTTGAAATTGCTCACACTAGGCTTAAGGAAGCCCACTCCACTCTACTTGAGCTTATCAAGGAAAAGGACCTCAAGTTGGAGAAGCTCATGAAGGAAGCTAAGGAGAAGCAAGTGATTCTCACTTGTGACATTGGACTAACATGTGATATTATTGATGATTCTTTATTTGTTGGTCCTACTAATGCTTCATGTAGCTCATCATCATCCACCACAACCAACCCTATCTCTACTACTAGTGATTCATCACTTGTGGTTGAGAATGAGACTCTCAAGAGAGAGGTGGATGATCTCACCCGCGCATTAGGCAATGCCTATGGTGGGGATGCACACTTGCTAAAATGCTTGGGTAGCCAAAGGTTCTCTCTTAACAAAGAGGGATTGGGCTATACTCCCAAGAAGGGCAAGGCGGCCTTTGCTATTCCAAAGCCTCGCTTTATGAAGGGCAATGGTCGTTATTGCAATAGATGCAAGCAAGTTGGGCATCTAGAGATTAATTGCAACAAAATGAACAAGAACAAGAAAAATGCTAATGTACCTTACATTCCTTTTGATTCTTGTTATGTGCTTACCAAGGGTGAGAAAGGTGTGCATGCTAGGTTTGTTGGTACACCAATTATGGGCCCAAAGAAGAAGGCCATTTGGGTACCAAAGAGCTTAGTCACTAACCTCCAAGGATCCAAGCAAGTATGGGTACCTAAGAAATATTAATTTATTTTGTAGGTAAATTACAAGGCCGGAGGAAGGCATTGGGTGCTTGATATTGGGTGCTCTCAACATATGACCGGTGATTCAAGAATGTTCAACTCTCTCAAATCAAATGACAGTGGCATTAATAGTATCACATTTGGTGACAATAGCAAGGGTGATGTGAAGGCTCTTGGAAGGATTACAATCTCAAATGATCATAGCATTTCCAATGTGCTCTTAGTTAAAAAGTTGAACTTCAATCTTCTCTCGGTTCCTCAATTGTGTGATCTCGGTTTCAAGTGCATATTTGATGTTGATGATGTGGAGATAGTTAGTGTTGATGGCTCTAACTTGATCTTCAAAGGCTTTAGATATGAGAATCTATACTTGGTTGATTTCAATGCTAGTGACACTCAACTTTCAACATGCTTGCTCACTAAATCAAGTATGGGTTGGTTATGGCATAGAAGACTTGGTTATGTTGGCATGAAACAATTGAACAAGTTAGTGAAGCATGACTTAGTTAGAGGCTTGAAGGATGTCACATTTGAGAAAGACAAGCTTTGTAGTGCATGTCAAGCCGGAAAGCAAGTAGGCAACACTCATCCATTGAAAAGCATCATGAGTACTTTCAAGGCATTTGAGTTGTTGCACATGGATCTATTTGGGCCAACTACATACACAAGCATTGGTGGCAACAAGTATGTCTTTGTAATTGTGGATGATTTCACTAGATACACATGGGTATTCTTTCTTGTGGACAAAAGTGATGTATTTGACATATTCAAGAAGTTCATCAAGAGAGTGCAAAATGAGTTTGAAACCACAATCAAGAAAGTGAGAAGTGACAATAGAAGTGAGTTTAGAAACACAAGAGTTGATGAGCTATGTGATGAGCTTGGAATCAAACATCAATTCTCGGCTAAGTATACACCTCAATCAAATGGCCTAGTTGAGAGTAAGAATAGAACCTTAATTGATATGGCAAGATCAATGTTGAATGAGTATAATGTGAGTCATTCATTTTGGGCCGAAGCAATCAACACGGCTTGCTTCTATAGCAACCACCTCTATTGCCACAAGTTCTTAGAGAAGACACCATATGAAATCTTAAATGGAAGAAAGCCCAACATTGCATACTTTCGGGTATTTGGTTGCAAATGCTACATCTTGAAGAAGGGCACTAGATTGAGCAAGTTTGAGAAGAAATGTGATGAAGGATTCTTACTTGGTTACTCCACTACTAGCAAAGCTTATAGAGTTTGGAATTTGGCTAGTGGTTTACTTGAAGAAGTGTATGATGTTGAGTTTGATGAAACCAATGGTTCTCAAAATGAAGAAGATAACTTGGATGATGTGAGAGGAACTCAATTGACCAATACTATGAAAGAAATGGATATTGGTGATATTAGGCCAAAGCAAGTGATTGATGTGGATGATGACAAAGATTAAGTGCTCCAAAGTCCAATAACTCAAGCTAGTGGTTCTCTAATGCAAAATCAAGCTAGTACATCATCTCAAGTGCAACAAGATCAACAAGTGACTAGTTCATCATCTCCAACTCATGATCAACATCAACATCCAAGCAATCAAGTCCAAGTGCTTCAACCAACTAACATTGCAAGAGACCATCCATTGGATTCCATCATTGGTGACATACAAAGGGGAGTTCAAACTAGATCAAGATTGGTATCTTTTTGTGCTCACTCTTCTTTTGTGTCAATGGAAGAACCCAAGGACATTGATAAAGCATTGAGAGATCCGGATTGGGTAAATGCAATGCATGAAGAGCTCAACAACTTCAAGAGAAATGAAGTATGGGAATTAGTTGAGAGGCCTAAGGATCACAATGTCATTGGAACAAGATGAGTCTTTCGCAACAAGCAAGATCAAGATGGGATAGTAGTAAGGAACAAAGCAAGACTAGTGGCTCAAGGTTACACACAAATAGAGGGTCTTGACTTTGGTGAAACTTATGCCCCAGTTGCAAGATTGGAAGCAATTAGGATCTTACTTGCCTATGCTTGTGCTCACAATATCAAGCTATATCAAATGGATGTGAAGAGTGCATTTCTCAATGGGTACATTCAAGAGGAGGTGTATGTGGAGCAACCTCCCGGTTTTGAAGATGACAAGAAACCCAATCATGTATACAAGTTAAGGAAGGCTTTGTATAGATTAAAGCAAGCACCTAGAGCATGGTATGAAAGATTGAGGGACTTCTTGCTATCCAAAGGATTTGTCATGGGCAAAGTGGATACAACACTATTCACCAAGAAGATTGGGAAAGACTTATTTGTGTTGCAAATATATGTTGATGATATCATATTCGGTTCAACCAATCAAGATTATTGTGATGAGTTTGGGAAAATGATGGCAAAGGAATTTGAAATGTCAATGATTGGTGAACTTAGTTTCTTTCTTGGACTTCAAATCAAACAAATGAAAGAAGGTACATTTGTGAGCCAAACTAAGTACATCAAAGATATGCTCAAAAAGTTTGGCATGGAAGATGCAAAAGGCATCACTACTCCAATGGGCACTAGTGGAAGTTTGGATAGTGACAAGAATGACAACATGGTGTATCAAAAGCTATATAGGTCAATGATTGGTAGCCTACTCTATGTGACGGCATCAAGGCCCGATGCAATGTTTAGTGTATGCATGTGTGCAAGATTTCAAGCCTCACCAAGAGAAAGTCATTTGAAGGCAACAAAGAGAATTTTGAGGTATTTGAAGCATACACAAGATGTTGGATTATGGTATCCCAAAGGTGCAAGCTTTGAGCTAGTTGGATATTCGGATTCCGACTATGCCGGTGACAAAGTGGAGAGAAAGAGCACTTCCGAGACTTGTCAATTGTTGGGAAGATCACTTGTCTCATGGTCATCCAAGAAGCAAAATAGTATTGCACTATCTACCGCCAAAGCCGAATACATCGCCGCGGGTAGTTGTTGTGCACAAATCTTGTGGATGAAGGCAATATTGAAAGATTTTAGAATCAATTTCAAGAATGTGCCATTGCTATGTGACAATGAAAGTGCCGTGAAGCTAACCAACAATCCGGTTCAACATCAAAGAACAAAGCATATTGATGTTCGCCATCACTTTATTAGAGATCATCAACAAAAGGGTGACATTGCTATTGAGAGTGTGGGCACCAAAGATCAATTAGCCGATCTATTCACCAAGCCACTTGATGAGAAGAGATTTCACAAGCTAAAGAATGAGTTGAACATACTTGACTTCTCCAACATGAGTTGATGCACTCCATATATGACATGCCTCTCCTTCGAGCCCCAAGGTACAATTGGTTGACATGTTATACATTCTATACTAAGGATATGTTTAGTGCATCTAGTCATAATTTACATGTTCTAGGCTCATTCATGAAAATCAAATGAATTTGAAGTTTATATGGTACCACTATTGTTTCCATGACTTGTATGATCTAGTGGTAGCATATAACTTGTTTAAGTAGCTTGTGATCCTAAGTGTTTAATCTAGAAAACTTGGCTAAATATTTGCTTTAACATGGTGCATGATAATCCTTCTAGGGAGGTGTGAAGAAGCTTGCCCTTGGATCAAACCGAAATATTTTATTTATGCAAGCAATCTAGGTTGAATCATAAACTTGATCCTCACCCCATATTTCAACATGATAATCTATCTAAAGTTTGCTCCTTGTGGTCAATTGGTGCCAAAGGAGGAGAAATTGTTGTTCACAAAGATAGAACTCAAAGAGGAAGAAGCACAAAGGGGGAGAATTGATAAAAGAAGGGGATCAACTAAAATTTTGAGCACACAAGTAGGGGGATCAAGCTCTTAAACATGAATGTTGCATTTCTATGTGCACTTCATATGTATGATGCATAGTTATGCATTTCATTTTCTCCGATACATTGCTTGTGTGGTGACTTGCTAGTATAATTTGAATGGTGATCATGATGGCCACACTTGGATTTGGACGCAACCCTATGTGATCAAGACAAAGGTATATGCTTAAGGGTTGTGTTTTAGTAACCAAGACACCTAGTGGGTGTGGTTACATTATAGGATAGATAGCCGTACTATAAAGAGGGGAATGACGCGGCTATTGAACTCCTAAGTGTCTCTAGATGTGCATTTCATAATCATATGCATTTGGATAGAACTAATATCGCCTCGAAAAATGATTGTGAAGTTGGCTATTGAACTCCGAGCTTGCGAGGCGGGATTCAGGCGTTTTCGAGAAGTTGAAACGACTATTTTCCACTACGCCGGAAGTCCGAAAAAGAAACACAGGCGAACGGAGGTCACAGAGGTGACCGGACGCTGAACCGGATGCGGTCCTTGCATGACCGGACGCGTTCGGTCAGTGTTCAGTGTCTGCGCGTTTTTCAGTTTGATGATCGGACGCGTCCGGTCGTTCAGGGAGCTTACTGGACTGTAACCGGACGCTGGCACTGTCGCGTCCGGTCATGTTTCTTCAGCGCGTCCGGTCGTTGTTTCATTGAGCGCTGCTCAGGCGACCAGCGCGTCTGGTCATTCTCGGGACCAGCGCATCCGGTCGTTTCCAGCGCGTCCGGTCTACGCGATGAGCGCGTCTGGTCGTTGCTTCGCAATTAGCCATTGCGCGACCGGCACGTCTGGTCATTTGGGCCAGCGCGTCCGGTCAGTACTTCACGAGTTAGCCGTTGGGCGACCGGCGCGTCCGGTCAGTTGGACCAGCACGTCCGGTCAGCGCGATTTCGACTGTTTAAGTTTCTAACGGCTCTATTCGAAGGGGTACATCTATAAATACTCGTTGGCTGGCTCAAGGCTCTCTCTCTCGAACTTTTGACATACTTGTGAGCACTTTGAGCTAAGCAACTCCCCTCCCACTCATCTCTCTTGCTTCCTTGCATATTCGAAGTGAGATTGATTGATCCAAGTGCATTTGCATTGTGAGATTGCATCTAGTTGGCACTTGGTGGTTGATTTGCTGCGGGATTCTTGTTTCTCTTGATGGTTGCCGCCACCTAGACGGCTTGGAGCAGCTTGGAGGCATTGGCAAGAGTTGGTGATTGTTCTTGGCCACCTCCGGTGATTGTGAGGGGTTTGTGCCTACCTCGGCGAAGCGCCAAAGGCAACATTAATATATTGCTCGTGTCATTGCAACCTTTTGCCATTTGGTAGGTTCTTGTGGCGCCTTTTGAGAGGCTCGGTGTGAGACCGATTAGCCACCGAACCACGTGGTGAAGAGGGACACAACGGGGACTAGCGTGCCGGCAAGCACGTGAACCTCGGGATAAATCTTCGTATCATCATTCTTATTGTGTTTGATTGATCCCGGTGGTTGTGTATTGTGGTATTCATCTATTGATAATATTGATTGGTTGGCTCAATAATTCGCCCCTCGGTGATACCCTCCTAACTCTCTCTTGTATTAATTTCTTAGTTATCTTGCTAGCTTGTTAGTGTAACTCTTAGCTTGTGTAGCTAGCTAGCTTTAGTTGTAGTTAAGTTGTGCGGTTTGACTTGTGCGGTTGATTGCAAATATATTATAATTATGAATTGGTTAGGTGGCTTGCAAACACCCCGTAGGCTAAGCAAAACTCGCATCTCGCTATTTGTTTTATTGATAAATTTGTTTAGCTTATCTTTGTAGAAAAATTTAATAGGCTATTCACCCCCTCTAGCCATCAAGACCTTTTAGTACGGCAGGAGCTCTGAGCAGCCAGGGCTCTGAAGCGGCGGGGCTGGGCCGCCGCGCGTTGGGGGAAGGCGGGGAGGTGGGGGAGCCGTGGCCGCTGGCGGGATCCGGGGATGGCGAGGCCGCGAGGGCGAGCGCGAGCGGCGAGCCTGAAAAATGCGGCGACAAGAGATGCAACCGTGGAGGTGGAGCGGGCGAGCGGTGCCTAAGGTCGCTGGGCTAGGATGCTGCCACTTGGGTGTCTGTTGGGCTGTAGGTTGTTGCAAACGGCCGTGGACCAGTATCAGGCACCAGGCCCATGACGCTCCCCATCGTCCATCTCTGCGATTCCGCCTCATATCAAACAAGTAGCGCCGCCGTCATCTTCAACCTTGCCTCCTCGACCTCGTTCCCTCGCCAGACGCCTGCTCTGAGGGTGGGGAAGGGGTGCTCGGCCACAGGGACCTAGGGCGGCCGCCCTAGCTCGCCCTAGGGGTGGCTCCGCCTCTGAATATACTTTCATAATAATTTATTTGAAGATATAAATGTTCCACATAATTTCTATAAATCTAGTCAAAGTCGAGAAAGTTTGACCAACCCAATTCCTATAGAGACTCTTTTTTTATAGAATGTGGGAGTAGGAGGCAGCGAAGGTACTCAAGTTACGGGTGCCGCTGAAGGCGATCAACAACTTCAAGCGTGAAATGAGCTGATACACAACGTGGCCATTGATTTTAAACTAGAATAGCATTACTTAACACTATTTGTTTTACAGAAGAAACATAATACGTCAACGTACAAATATAGAATTGGGTTAAAATAGCTTCCTATCGAAATACCTACTCTTATCTCAGTACAAAGAATTAGGGTGGGCCACGCCCTTAGCTAGGTCCCTGGTATTGAAATATACCTACTCTACCTTAGCTCAAAATATCATGCTTCCAGGCAAAATTTAGGCCCCCTTAGGAACACAAGATTTTTTTCTATTCCTGCGTTTTTTCTACGAAAAATGAACTGAATTATGTAAAATTCCTATGAAATTCCCACGTTCTAATGGGGCCCTTAATGTACCGAAAGTTCCAATGGTGTGTTAAAGAACTAGTACATAATTTTGAAGATAGTTTTTTGGGTTGGTGCCGCAGTTTGCCAAGTGTAACCTATGCAACGCCCCCCCCCCCCCCGCGACAAGTACATCTACGTTAGGATATTTAGCATGGCAATTGTGGTAACAAACCAAACATGGACTTAAACTATTAGATAGAACTGGAAGAACACCCCGCGCGTTGTTGCGGGAAATACTGATTTGAAATGAAATGTAACTATTCATATAATTCTTAGGAAAAAATGAACTAAATGTATGTTAGTGGATAGCGTGGCATGCTGATATGGATAACTAAATGTATGTTAGTGGATGATGTGTCTTGTTGACATCATAATTGCTTGTGCTAGTGCACTTTAATTGCAAGTGACAGTGGACTGCTAAGGTGAACACCTTACATGTCAAGATAATATTTTAGTGGGGTTTAGAATTATAAGAGATGTAGTGGACTTTAATTGTAAGCGATAGTGGACTGCTGGGTAGATACCTTGCATTTTAAAATAATATTTTAGTGGGGTTTAGAATTATAAGAGATATATATAGGTTGCGAGGAGCGCACTCGAGGCAGGTGCTCGTCAAAATGGTCAATGGATCATTGAGAGATGTGGCACGGGAGCCCATGACGTCTTGTAGCACTTACAAAATGTTCCAATAAAGGGTTAAAGTTAACACAATAACACCGAAACATTTTGTTAATGCATTTCCAATTCCTGAGATAGCAACGGATAATTTGAGCACTTGAGGCTATAAATACCCTTTGCACGACCATTTCATGTGGTTGAAACTTTGAAACACTGGAAAGCAAAAACATAGAAATAGAAAAAACATAGAAATTACACGGAATGCATTTGCAAAACAGAGAATTGGAAAACATAGGAATTTGAAAGTAATGATCATTTGGATGGATCATAGGAAAAACATAGGAGTTTTACCAAGAGGTTTGAGTGGATGCTAAAGTTCCTATAGTTTTCCTTCAAAACAACACTCAAAGGAAAATTTCCTATACTATATATTTCTATGCTCGATTCATCTGAACTGAATGCATGAACAGTAACACTCCTGTAGGATTTTCAGCCCTATGTTTTTCCATCATTTTTCCTAAGAACCAAAGAAGGCCTTAAGACATATATATTTGAGGGCTCACCTTTTGAAAGTTGAGAACATTAAGAAAATATCACAATAGTTTGGACTTGCTTAGTGCTACTTTAGGCTTATTATCACATTTTAAGGTGTTAGCCTAGCGTTAAGCAAGATTTCTACACCCCTATGTTATGTAGATTATGCGCATCAAAATAGGGGCAGATCTAGCGGTGGGGGTGGACAGGACTCAAGCTCCCTAACATTGCAATACACACTACTTTCTTGCAATTCACTTTATGCGTTTACCTTTCCTGTAAATGCTTTGCATTCTTGTTAAGATTGAGTTAACCTAGGCTGCTAAACTTTTGTGTGTTATAGAGATATGAACACATAGAAAAACGTACACATTAGATATAAAATCACTACTGCAAACTCATTTACGGAGTCAGATGTTTTGGATTTACAAGGGTAGCAAGGGCCAACCACCTCTAGCAAATGGTTTGTGCTGATAGTCCATTTCCTGAGGCTATGACACAGATAGGTGTTGGAAGCAATATGCTTTAGAGACCTGAATCTATAAATGATTTCTATATATAATCTATAAAACACAAAACAACCATAAAAATATAAGTATTTTCCTAATCTCGGGACAAGCACCATGTCTCTGAGTTGCATGATTTTTCGCGAGGAATACATACGCATGCATTTTCTAGAATTAGAACTCTTGACGTAAAGCCTCACGTGAGCTCTCCTTACCACTACAACACACCCACGGTCGCTTATAAAAAAGTATACGAAGTTATTGTTTTCTATTACTTTTATAAATATTTTATTGAATATTAGTGCCCCTAAAATGTCTCAAATAAAGAATTCCAAATACAAAGTTTTAGATCTTGTCGAGCTATACAACTTTGGTATAGGGCTTGTCTCCATCTGAGGTCATTTGTTAATTATTTGAATTTCAAATCTAAAATTTTAAATTAAATATTTTTGACTAAATAATTTAAATAAAATATTTTTGAACTGCAAAGTTGTAGATCACATCGAAAACTACAACTTCAGTGTAGGCCATGTTAATGCTCGAGGTCGATTGAAAATTCCAAATTTAAATCACAAAATCTAGGAACTAAAAATGAATATTTGGAACTCTAACTGATTTTATTTAGATAAAGAAACCTATCAATTACAAAGTTGTGGATCGTGTTGAGCATTATAGTTTGAATATAAAATTCATCTTTATCTAGCTTCATACATGAAAGCTTATGAATTGTTTTGTATGACAACTATTTTTATAGACCCACCTTTATAAAATACATTTTCAGAGACGGAAAATTCATGGACATTCCTAGTGTGCTATCTCCACCTTTATTTATTTTTCAACCATGAGACACATCCCTGAGTTACCATAAGTCCAATGATACATATGCACTTTCTGATCCTTGAACATCATGGTATAGATTGTATTGAACATTTTTCATTCTTCTAAACTTTTTTCGCTCCTTTAATTTATAGTCACTCATTTTTCTAGTCTATAGTATAATTGCTACTTATTTTCAGTTTGGTACTGCCGCATCTCCAGATGATTCATCCTCGTCGAATAATTCAAATGGGGACCAGGGTTAGGACCCATCAGGGTCAGATATTGACATCTTATTACATGACAAAAATATCGACTTGGATCTCGCTAATGATCATGTTACCTGGAAATATGAGGCAGCTGATAAAATCCTCAATGGTAATAACCTAAAATTAGCACCTTGTGACCATTAATGCATAGTGTTGGTGGATATTTTTATAGTAGCCATTCCATATTGTATTCGTCGAGATGATTATGTTCTTTGTATGCGTAATAATTGTATCTGTAAGAGTTGTCGGTGATTTTTGGGCATAGGTCAATCACGTTATGATCCGGTGGGTACTAATAATTATCTACAAAATATTTTTATCTACTTTATATTATATCTTTAGAATTTAATGAAGTGATACTAGCAATCCTCTTCTTTATGGTTGTAGTTTTTGCATGACTTTCTTGTGTTACAAATCAACGTTCCGACCTATCCACCAGCTTCTTTAGAAGTGGCACCAAAAGAGTGTGATACTCGTATGGACCCGACTCTACTATGATCACACCTTCCACCAACAATAATAAGATCAACTCTATATACAAGAAAATTGAACCTCTATTGACTTCTATACACTTGGTACAACAATTAGTCACATTTCCTTTTGTAGCTATCCCATCACTCCTAAAAGCCCATAACATTGTACCGTGCCATTGGCTTCTCACTGTGTTGGCTTAGCCTCTAGGGAGTGAAGGGCACCCATATTTATGGTGTTACATGATCTCATGTGGCACATTCCACACTCTTCTAACAAAATATCTATACTTTAGAACTTTTCACACTTTCCCATTATCTTATCCTTATGCATAACAAGGTCCAGACTTGTAGTCTCCAAAGCCTTGTAGAATTTTCCAAAACTCTTCTTTCTTTGCCATGAACTTACTCTAGAATCTTGAGTGACAAATTAATATTTTCTCTCGTGTAATCTCTATATTCTTCTAGAAACTTCTAAATATGCATTGCTATTCTCAACATTTCCCCTCAATGCATAATTGTCTCTGGTTGCCAGACCGTTGTCCTTGGATCTTCTGTGCTTTAACATTCATCTTTTATTCAAATTTTAATTTTTTATTTTAGTAAAAAAGATTAGTGGTCCACTCTTAGTTTCTACAATGGCATAAATAGTTGGTTTCGTCTGCATCGAGGCACTCAAGATGTTGAGTTTGTTATATCAAAGAATTATGTGTAGTAAAATTCATTTATACAAACATAGAGTGCTTAAACTTAAATTACCTGTACTAATAGGTCATAGTGTTTCAGACAATCTTAGCGTGTATACAATTATTTGCCTTTCAGTATTAGTAGGAGATAGTGTTGTGGAGTAGCCTTCCATGGATACAAACATAAAAACAATATATAGAAAACTTAGCAAACAAAGTATTCTGGGGTCGTTTGAAAAAAAGTAATTATTTGAATTTCAAAATCTAAAATTTTAAAATAAATATTTGTGAATAAATAATTTAAATAAAAGACTTTTGAACTACAAAGTTGTAGATCACGTCGAAAACTATAACTTTGGTGTTGGCCATGTCAATGCTCGAGGTCTATTGAAAATTCCAAATTTTGAATCACAAAATCTAGAAACTAAAATTGAATATTTGGAACTTTAAATGATTTTAGATAAAGAAACCCGTCAACTACAAAGTTGCGATCGTGTCGAGCATTACAGTTTGAATATAAAATTCGTCTTTATCTGGCTTCATACATGAAAAGCTTATGAATTGTTTTGTATGACAACTATTTATGTGGACCCGCCTTCATAAATTGATTTTCAGAGACGAAAAACTCATGGACACTCCTACTATGCCACCTCCACCTTCATTTATTTTCAGAGCCACCTAAAAGTTAACTATACTAGCGATAATGGTCTCAATATCGCCACAACTTCCATATCAGTTGCTACCTTCTAGTGTGTCTAGCTAGCTTGCTGAAGGGAAAGATGAGGATATAGAGATAGGAGGGGTAGGGATTGAGAAGGATAGGGAGAAAGAAAGAGAAAGAGAAAGAGAAAGAAAGATCTAAAGTCCACGTATTACCGCAAGTTTTGAATATTTGGATCTCATATGGGTACAATTAGCAAGTTTAGTCACTTTAGAGTGTCAAAAATTGCATTTTGGATGTACCAAAATCTTGAATGAAACATAGGATAAGTTCAAAAACCACTAACTAATTTTACTCATTAGTCATGCATGTCGAGGCCACATCATTGTACATTCAGCAAACAATTTGTACGGTTTAATGCAAATTCCAAAAATTTGACCTTATATGGTACAATTAGGATTTTATGGTACTAATAAAGTACATTTTAAGTGCACTGGGAACCTGAGCGCATGACAAGTTTAATTAAGGACTACTGATGAAATTAGTTTAGAAATTAATTAGATCGATGCAAATTCATGGCTTGTATAATAAGCACGCTATTATTTAGAAATAATGCTACCAACCATCCGCTAATGAGCATTTCAAGCCCTACCCACACTCATTAGCAATGATTTAACAGCACTAAGCAGAGCACTAAGACAAGCTCATCCATTTTCGTACAAATTCCTCATGATGGCAACCATTGTCATTGTCACTAGCTAAAGCTGAAAATGATCCAGCTTGTCAACCGCCATATATTCATCACTATATAAATATGATATGCCATTCCAAGATGCAGTTTCTGTAGCCAATTACCTTAAGGCCCAGTTTGGATCCTTGGAATTGAATTTATTTTAATAATCATAATTTAGACACATATTAATTAAGCTAATATGGTTAATTGTATATGGATTACATTTGTATATTGTTGTTGGCTATATAAGAGAGATACTTATGTGTTGCATTTTTACGGTAGGGGAGCGAATTGAAGAGTATGTTATAATTTGCAAAGTAGAAACATAATATAGTGATTTATAGAATCAATATACATCTCCCACCCTATGAATTTCAGATAGGCTTATATGTGAACTTTGGACAGTGGTGAAATGTCAAATTCCAAGCCAAATAGCCTAGTCTATTATGTAGATTTTAATTCCTCCAAATAAAAGGATCCAAACAGACCATAAAGAGATATTGATAATAATAACAATAATATACATAAATGAACATCACCAACCGTAAGAGATGACACCAATTCGACACAAACTTGCACAATGCTGAATCATATGCTCCATAATAAGTACACTGTATATATATATATATATATATATATATATATATATATATATATATATAGGGAATGGGCAGAGGCCACATAAATATAGGGAATGGGCAGAGGCCACATAATTTGTTATTTTTGCGGAAAATATATCTTGCGTCGTGGCTACCGCACTAGCTGAGTAGGTGGTACCGGATGGAATATTCACTTCACATGCATGTCTGCACAGGGAACGCCTTTCAGCTTGCACCATTTCAGCATGGCTTCCCTTTGTTTCGAGAGATAAAGACATGACAAAAGAGACCCTAAAAGATAAAAAGGAGGCAGATGGAGTAAATTAAAGCGGTTTTCAAGCCAAAGCCACCGACCGATCCAATCTGAGCCAAGTGGTGGTGATCATCCTGCATGCTCTTAGCTTTTGCCTGCATACATATATATACATGGTTCAGATAACACTAGTTCAGAGGTACACATGAATGAATGCCATGGACACGAGAAATAGATTGTAATGTAAGTTAAGAATTGGCAGTTTCAAGCTCGTGTAGGTAAATCTTACGGCCGACACCGCCAGCCCTACGGAGGAAGGAGAGGAAAGCGATCACAATGGCGACCGCTGCCACCAGGCCGATGATGATGGCAAGGGTTTTCCCAGATTCATCTGATGAACATTGACGACACTGAATTAAGAGCAGCAAACTTCTACTAAAAGTCAAAGTAATCTGCTAAAAATATTTACTCCTATATATATCATCTAGCTCTAGCTTTGTGCAAAGTATGGTGGTAAAGGGTTTAAAGCTACACCCAAAAGCAGAAAAGGTTAGCTGTGCAGTACACTACTACTGAGACAGTGGGATACCAGAGATATCCTCTGGTGTGCTTCAGATTCCAATGATGCAAAGCTGGATCATTTTGGTACCACTTTGTGATACACTGCGGGCCTCTCAGAGCATGGTTAACAACACGAGAGAGAGTGTATCCATGCATTTCAAAGCCTAGCTAAAAGTGCAGAGGAAAGTGAAAGGCAAACAAAAGTCCTTTTGGTCTACTTTGGATGAAAGATACCTTTGCATGCAGTTTGGACTTGGGGACACATCATACACAATTTTATTTGCATCTAAGGGTGTGTTCACTTCACATGCAAACCCAAAATATTTTCTCCTCCACTCATCACATCGAATCTTTGAACGCATGCATGGAGCATTAAATATAGGTAAAAAAAGATAACTAATTGCATAGTTTGTCTGTAAATGTCGAGACGAATCTTTTGAGCCTAGTTAGTCCATGGTTGAATAAATTTTGTCAAATAACAACGAAAGATGCTACAATAATTTTTCACCCACTTTTCACCAACTGAACACACCCTAAATAGATACTGTACACCTACCGGAGCAGGCAGTGTACTACATGCGGACCACCAAAAGTTGATTAGTATTGAATGGTACTCCTGTGTCATCACTAATCGGTACACATTGTAATGCATGAAGTAACCTAGCCAGGCTAAGGACATCTTTTTCTGTTAATTAATTTGAATAATGCCTAATTTGTTTGTTTTATATTACGATTTTGTTAACAAGTAATATATAATATAAAACTGGACTTAAGTAGATCAAGAATGTTCTATCGGGTGGCTGGTGTCGTAATGATTCACACCCTGATAGATGTGGGGGCTAGCTAGGGCCTAGGGCTACACTTATGCAGTAAGCAATGGCTGTGTTTAGTTGCCCTGAAAACGGTGAAAAGTGTATTGTAGCATGTTTTGGTTTTATTTGGCAAATAGTGTCCAACCGTTGACTAATTAGGTTCAAAACGTTCGTCTCACAAAGTACAACCAAGCTGTACAATTAGTTTTTTTATTTCATCTACATTTAATACTCCATACATGTATCGCAAGTTTGATGTGACGGAGAATTTTTTTACATAGTGCTTTTTTCAGGTAACTAAACACAGCCAATGTAAAATTTCTAGTCTATCTATCTACCTAGGCTTTGCACAGGCTACATGGAAGCCCCCAATCTCAGCAAGCCCTTGTTTAGTTCCCCAATTCTCCCCCAAATTTCACTATGCAAAAAGAAGATTCCCTATCACATCAAAATGTCGGCAAATGCATGGAGTACTAAATGTTGATGAAATTAAAAACTAATTGCACAGTTTTGTTGTACTTTGCGAGATGAACATTTTAAGCCTAGTTAGTCAAAATTTGGATAATTTTTACCAAATACAAACGAAATGCTACATGAATTCTGATACAGTGTTTTTCTCCCCAATTCACCGAACTAAGCGAGACCCAAATTTGCTGGCAGAGAGGGCAGCAGGGAGCTGATAATACTCAAGGTTTTGGATCATTCAGCTGTAGCGTCACCTTCCTAAACATATATACCCTCTGGCTACTGCCTAAATTTGATCCTCTATTTATCAAAAGTGATGTATGTGCCCTATCAAAAAAAAGTGATGTATGTGTGTGATTTCAGTTGACTGTGAATGCTAAACTTGTGGCACACTCTCTAATGTCTTTTTTATATACCTTGTGTAAAACCCAAACAAGGACGTTATTTCTGCTATGCTATATAATGGAAAAAATTTCAAAAAAAAATCATCCACAATTTCGTGAATAAAATAAACCTGAAGAGAGAAAGCAAACAATCAAACTGTGCCGGTGTACTAGATAATTTATTAAAACAACACTGGGGCAATTCTAGAACGCCTAAAATCTTGAGCAGATGAGCTGAGCCTTGCAGTTGGTGCACCCCATCATGACACGACGTAAAATAAAAGGACTAAAGGAAGAGTGCACCGACGTTGTGTACAAAAAAAATAAAAAAAACTATCTATTCTCAGTAAATGTCTATTTTTTTCGAAAGCGTACGCTGCTGTAAATGTCTATTATGGCCTTGTTCACTTCCCCCTCCCAACCCAAAATATTTCCTCTTCCACCCATCACATCAAATCTTTCGACGCATGCATGGAGCATTAGATATAGGTAAAAAAGATAACTAATTGCATAGTTTGTCTGTAAATGTCGGGACGAATCTTTTGAGCCTAGTTAGTCCATAATTGGACAATTTTTGCCAAATAACAACGAAAGATGCTACAGTAACTTTTCAGCTACTTTTCGCGAACTGAACACACCATATTTTTAACAAATTGAATCGTACGCGTATATACTGTGGTGCTATGCTATGCTAGTGGGTACTAGGCACTTGATGATCCAGTTGTGGTATGTGCAAGATCCAACAAATATTCAGGACCAGCTGGGGGCGCATGCACCTGCCAATCAGAGTTTTGCGTGCAGATCGCTGTGATCGATGGTACGCGGAACGAGATAACGGTGGAAATTAAACCGCAAGATCCACGCTGTTCAATCATGCATCAAGAAAGCCCTGGATCGGCTGACTGGCCATTGGCCAAAGCAACCTAGCTAGCTAGACACTCTCACCATCACAGACCTTTGCCCATGTTTAGTTCCACCAAACTCTTAAATTTGACACTATGCAAAAAAAAAGATTCCACATCACATCAAACTTACGGTACATGCCTGAAGTATTAAATGTAGACGAAATTAAAAACTAATTGCACAGTTTGGTTGTACTTTACGAGATGAACGTTTTGAGCCTAATTAGTCAATGGTTGAACAATTATTACCAAATACAAACGAAATGCTACAGTACGCTACATTGCAACACAGTGATTTTGGCGGCGCCGAATTGGCCCAAGCTGAACCCAAGCTAACGGTTTGCAGTTCATGTTTGTTACCACTGCCTAAGAATATTCTCATGTCAGCTCATGCATGGATCCAAAATTCATAATACTGGATAGATGATGATCAATCAAACGTAGTTGAATTCACATAAACATTAACAGTTCAAAAAGTGTATGGTAGGAGCGAGAAGACGACGGAAATTGATGGCAAGGAGCAGCATGCTTACGTACCGTGCTGTCCGTACGTGTTTGGCACGAATCCGCCATATGCGTATCCATTGCCTGCTGCTCCTCCCACACCGCCGCCGCCACCGATGACATTGCCGCCGCCACCTCCGACGACCGGTACTCCTCCGCCGGTGCCGCTGCCGGTGCCACCGGCGGCATTGGACCAGAAGCGCGCGTAGCACTTGCCGAGGTACACCTCCCCGGCGGAGGCGTAGCCGCAGCCGGCCTTGAGCTGCGAGGACGCGGCGGAGACGCAGTCGGTGCAGGCCTTGGCGCCGAGGTCCCCGACGCACTGCGACATGGCCTGCACGTACCCGGCCGCCCCCGCGCGGTACGATCCTTCGTCGGCGGGCGCCGCGGCGGCCACGAGCGCGCCGAGCGCCGCGTCGCGCATGGCCACCACGCCCGTGTCCCCGGCGTTCTCGCCGCCGCACTTCTTGAACAACACCGTCGTGTCCTGCTTCCCCAGGAACGAGTCGTTCCCGTACCGCACGAAGCAGGCGCGCAGCTGCACCGCCGCGCCCGCCGCCGTGTTGCAGAGCGAGGAGAGCTTGGAGACGGCCGACTTCACGCAGCTGCCGCACACCGCGGCAGGGAGGTCGGAGCGGCACTGGTACACGCCGGCCAGCTGGCCCGACGACGCGGCCGACGGCGGCGAGGTGTAGTTGCCGTAGGCGGTGAAGCCTGCGCTGTTCACGAGGGACGACAGCGCGGTGTCCACGTCCGCGGCGTACTGCGACCCGGGGTCGTACCGCCCCTGCGAGCACCCGGCATAAACGAACGCCGTGTAGTCGTCGCCGCCGCGCGCGGGCATCGTGCACGCGCACAACACGACCACCGCGACCACGGCGGGGAGCACTGATGGCGCAACAAGCTTCGACATGCTTGCTTCCTTCCTTCTTCTTTTCCTGCACGTACGGCTTTCGAAGCTAGCCGAGGGGGCTCCAAGGAGAGAACGAAGAACAAGAGGCAGCGAAGAGCGAAGTGTGTCGTGAGTGTGGAGGGATGGGCTTAAGGGTTTATAAATGCATACGTACTTAACTGGATCAACACACTTCAGTGTTTTTGCAAGTGCTGTGGTGCCAGGTCAGATTTATTAGAGGAAAAAGTCTACTTAACCTCCTGAACTATCAGTCAGTGTCTAACTTACACCCCCAACTATAAAACCGTCTATTTTACACCCTGAACTTTTCAAAACCGTTCAAATTACACCCTGAAGCGGTTTTGGACGGCGTTTTGGTCAGATTTAGGTTTATGTTTAGGTTTATGCTTGTTAAATATAAATAAATTTATAACTAAGTTATATATGATCCAATGAGTATAAAATTTTTACTATAGTTCAAGCATATAATAATAACCTCATCATAAAAATTTCACCATAATTGGACCATAGAAGTTGTAGCTATGAATTATTCAAATTAATTACAGACAAAATTTGATTTTCTAACTAATTTAAAGCTACAAAAAAAAATTTGTACTAAAGCATACTATATTATATGTTCATTATATAGATCTACTCATGTGGAGTCCAACAAAATTAGATTTTCTATTTTATGATTTTTCTGTGATTTACTATGATTTTTCAAAGATTCAGCGGAAATAAATAGGAAAAAGGAAAAGTCAAAACCGTTGTACTGTAGCAAACCACAGTTACTGTAGTAAAACCGACGTCCAAAACCACTCCAGGGTGTAATTTGAACGGTTTTGAAAAGTTCAGAGTGTAAAACAGACGATTTTATAGTCGGAGGTGTAAGTTAGACACTGGCTGATAGTTTAGGGGGTTAAGTAGACTTTTTCCATTTATTAGAGGGCTGTCTTTTTTCTAAGTAGGAGATGATTTTTTTTTTGGCCCACAGCCTCTCAATCAATCATTCGTTTCTTCTTCTTATTTTTTATTTTCTTATTACTTCTGTTTTAGAGAAAAAGTTCACATTACCTCCTCGACTGTCGCGAAAGTCCGATTTTCCTCCACAAACTCCAAAACCGGGCAAAACACCTCCCTCAACTTTTAAAATCATTCGTCTTACCTCCTTGGCTCTGTTATAAGTGGTTTTGAAGGCAGTTTTGTCATTTTCTTTTTTATTTATTTCGACTGAATCTTCGAAAAATTATAGTAAATCACAGAAAAATCATAAAATAAAAAATCCAATTTTGTTAGACTCCACATGAGTAGATTTACACAGTGAACATATTATATGGTATGCTTAGTACAAAGTTTTTGCTGTGGCTTTAGATCTATGTTTTTTCTGTAATTAAATGGAATAATTCATAGATGCAGTTTCTATGGTCCAATTATAGCGAAATTTTTATAGTGGACTAATTATTGTATGCTTAAACTGTAGTAAAAATTTCATATTCATTGGATCATGTATAACTTAGTTATATATTTTATTTAGGTTTATGCTAGTTAAATGTAAATAAATCTATAACTAAGTTATATATGATCGAATGAGTATGAAATTTTTACTACAATTCAATCATATAATAATTAGCCCACCAAAAAAACTTCATCACAATTGGACCATAGAAACTGCAGTTATGAATTATTCCAATTAATTACATAAACGCATAGATCTAAAGCCACAACAAAAACTTTGTACTAAAACATACAATATTATATATTCACTGTGTAGATCTACTCATATGGAGTCCAACAAAATTAGATTTTCCTTTTTTATAATTTTTCTGTGATTTACTATGTTTTTCAAATATTCATCCGAAATAAATAAAAAAGAAAAGACAAAACTGCTTATAACAGGGTCAGGGAGGTAAGATGAGGTGTTTTGCCTGGTTTTGGAGTTCAGGAAGAAAAAACGGACTTTCGCGAAAGTTGAGAAAGGTAATGTGAACTTTTTTCTTGTTTTAGCACACATTGAACCAAATTGGGCCCAAGTGAGATTGAGAGAAGTTTGGCCCATTGCAAAATAACTAGGCCACATAAACTGCGCAGGCAGCGCAGCTATACGTGTGGTTGTTCCTAAAAAAAAGCTATACGTGTGGTTCAATCCTATTATATCTTTTTTTAATAGTAACGTAAATTTCGCTGCGAGTGGTGTAGTTCAATCTTTTTTTCCCGAATTGCACGTACATATATGCATGCTCTTCTGACAGACTAAGTCGACAGCATTAGTATAGAAAAATATCTTTAGTGATGGTAGAAAATGGTTTGTACCGGTGATATTTCTTTACTGTCAATATGAAAGGCCAATAAAAATGCTAAATATTCAATGGCGTCAAAAGAAACCCTCCAAGACAAAGACAGTGTTTAGTTCCTTCAAAATTCCAAAAATTTTACAAGATTCTCCGTCACATCAAATCTTTGAACGCATGCATGAAGCATTAAATGTAGGTAAAAAAATAACTAATTGCACAGTTTATCTGTAAATGTCGAGACGAATCTTTTGAGCCTAGTTAGTCCATGATTGGATAAATTTTACCAAATAACAACGAAAAGTGCTATAGAAACTTTACACACACTTTACACCCATCTAAACACACCCAAACTTACACTGACGGTTATCTTTACGTCAGCCGCATGTGCAAATTTATTTTCACAAGCGGTAGCTTCATAGCAATTGTGGTGGTAACTTTTGCCTAGTAAAGAAAGCAATTACAAAAATCATTAATCATTAATGAGAACCACGTGCTACCACCACACTACCTTTCGTCTTCGATGCACGTAAAAAGGTTAACCCATGGATAATGGTACGGACTCTAGGAGTCCTTGAGCCACTATGGACCAAATCAAAACTAGGCCGGATGTCACATATACCCTCTTTAAAGGGCACAGTGTCCTTGTTAGCCTAACACACCCCCAACCAGACAAATGATGACTAGGAATTCTATTTCTCTCATGGCTCATGTGACCATGCATCCAGTACCCCTAACATGCACATGACCGTATATGCGAAGGTCGGCTTTGACACCATTAATAACGCACGAGAGTCCAACCGGCTTAGATTCACTTTGCATGCTAAGTGAACTACACACAACACCAACTCATGTACTCTTTCGCCCTCGCTTTGTGTAAAATGGTTAACCTAGGGAGGATGGTATAGACTGTAGAAACCTTATATATTGGTCTAACCCACCTTCAACAACCATGCAAAAATGTGAGCTAAGAATGATCCATAGACGTACTATCTGTTCAAATATCATCACCTCAGAAAGGACACACATACAAACATACACAAAAACACATAAAGCATTCTTACATCTTGCACCACCGTTTTTCCCAAAACAGCAACCGAAGCACTTGATTGACCGCAGCAACATTTCTTCCCATTTTTGCTGTAGAAAAACTACTTTTCAAAAATTATGAAAATTTGTCAGAAGATACAAAACTCCACAATCTACAATTGTTACATTATAACTTTTGGAATTTAAAGATTCTAAGATACGTAAAACAAGCCCGCAAACTAATAGAACTTTTTTTACGACAAAACAATATCAGTCCAATAAAATAAGCATAACTTGAGCTCTACTGAGCATCTTACACCCTACTATACCATTTGAAAGCTTATAGATTTTCTTTCAAATTTTATGTAGATCATTCCATGATATTTTGGGCTTAAGGTATCATAAAACTAAATACATCTAAACTTGCCCATAAGTTCAACAGCACAACTGCATCATCAAACAATAGCCACGTCCCCCAAAGCATAAGGGATATAAAGGTGATCTCTACGCCAAAAGAAAACTAATAAAGTTTACTATCAGGATATGTTTTTAAATATTTTTAGGGCATAAAATAGCATGAAACAACATATAAGCAACCACTACATAATCTAAAAAATTAACTGGACTTAATTACAAGATTATAACCTAATCCCATACACTAATCCATCTTATTGACTAAACCCAAGCATAGATCTCTTATAAAACCAGGGGAAAAGCAAGATCTTAGCCTTACAACAAGTATGATGAAGACCCACAACGATTAACCTCACATTTCCCCTTCTCCCTCATGGTGATCCTCGCCGCTACACCTCTCACCGACTTGATCTACCTCACACACAACATCACCATCATGAGCAGCAAGGGAAAGCATAGAATTGAGGGAAAAACACAACTATAAGAAGATGTCTAATTGCTTTTTGAAGAAGGAACAAATACGACGGCAAACAATGGTCAAACCCTAATTTATCTCCCTCTCCTCTCTTCTATGTTCACTTGTCTTATTTTCTCCCGTACGTGTGAAGAACGATGGCTCAAGGGATGTGTATTAGGTTTTGTGGGGTTGGAGAAAGACACGAAAGAAGAAATAAAGAAAAAGATAACAAGAATGACTCATAGAAAAGAGAAAACCGACCTGGACATGTACTTTTTTAGATAATAAAAAGAATATTCGGCTTTATCCTCATTAAAGAGGAGTCAGGCCAACTTATCACAACTACTTAACAACTCTAGATATAAACAAAGTTCTTGTAAGAAAAATAACTCAAAACCCAATTGTAACAAAGAAGGCCATCCATAGGACGCAAAGAGACTTACTGCAACGGTCTCCAGAGTTTGACAAGCCTCCACCATGAGCGCTTGTTGAACCTCACACTGTTGCAATTGGGCCTAGAACTAAAGCCAATGAGTCCCCCGAAATAACACCTGCAAAAGAGAATAGGATCGACAATTGTCAAAAACAACTTTGTTCCTTGTTATCCAGATTGACCATAAAATGGCCGCTGCACAAATCAGTAAGAGTGATCGAAAGTTCTTATCTTTCCAAGAGTACCATCCATGAAACAAGTTATGGGCGTTTCAAGTGCCTTAATCCTAACACTATATGGACTGCTCTTCATAAAAACATGGCATGTGAGCAATCAAAGAAGAGATGTTGGATGGTTTCAGGTTCGCTAAAAAAACAACAGGATCTATCTCCATTCCAATTCCTCTTTGTCAAGTTATCCTTAGTGAGAATAACCCCTCTTTTAAAGAACCAAACAAAGAACTTGTTGCCATGCGTTGCTCATGGCCACATGTGTACCGGTGCTGGGCTTCAGTTGCCATGCGTTGTTGGCAGCCATAGAGCTTGTAACGCACAAGTGCCACCTTACAATTGTGATAGTTGCCTATTTTGACTTTTTTAAATAAGCATGTGTTTGGTTTGAGGGTTATCTAGTAGAATGGGATGGTCTTAGAGGGATAGGATCATTCCTGTTTTTTGTTTGGTTGTAGGGATCAAGAAGGACGGATGAATTATTGTTTTGACACAATTAGCAGTAGTCATGTATATGGGCCTCACATACCAATCGTAGGTCCATCATTTATGCTCTATACCTTACCTTCTTCCAAAGATCATCATCATATCCCCGTGCTGGATCTCGCGGCGGCACCCATGACGCAGATCTGCGATGGGCGACTGTTGCTGGGGCGGACCTGGGCGTGAGGCGGCAGAGCCATTGCATGGAGCCACGCTGGAGAGGGCGGAGCCAAGAGTGGCCATCGAGAGGGTGGACCTGGGCACAAGGCGATGGCCATGGCAGAGCTGGGAGCGGCTGTCGATGGGGCAGACCTAGGCGCACGGCGACGGCCATGAACTCGTCCTAGTTTGTCCCACAATCAAACATCGTGAAAAATAGGCTCGTTCCGTTCGATACCTCTATTTTTCCCACAAACCAAACACACCCTAAAAGACTGAAAACACCTCGTCATTTTATTCCAAGTAAAGGGAGTGCAATCTTGCACGGTGATACATGAATTGTAAACTAAACTGGCTGGTCTCATAAGGGGGAAAAAAGCACAGAGAGAGTGGTCGTAACTAAACTGGTTGTGTACGAAGTGCCCATGACAATATATTTTGCTGCACCAGCACAACACTTCACTGACCACTGTACTTCATCACTTGCGAAAACGCAAACACACAGTCGGCGGCGATAACGGAACTGACCGGCGGCGAGCTCATCGACATCCATGCATGCATCGATCATGCGTCGCTGTGATGAGGGTCGATCTTGTGGTCCCGCAGCTTGGGGAAGACGGTGCCGTCATAGATGCCCCTCAGGGTGTCCTTGTGGAGGTACCCGTGCCTGTCCTTGCCCAGGAAGTGGATCAGCTGCCATTCGGTCTCAGCTGCCGGCCTGCATGCATGAATGCGCTAGCTGAGTCAACTCTTCAGTCGTTTGGCCGCAGAGGCGTTTTTCCAAGCTACGTACTTCGGTTTCTATCTTCTTTCTTCTATGAGAATTGTATCATTTATTTGAATTTGTTGTTGTTAGAAATGCTCCCAAAATAGTTTGGTTTGACTAGTATATCATAGGATATATAATGGTGTGAACTATATTTATTTACTATATATATCTTGAAGACATGAAAAACCAAATGCCGTATCAAGTGAAAAGGACAGGTCCTCGAAAAAAAGAGGTAATATAGATATGATATAGGTAGCACAATAAAAATTAATTACCATGAGAGAGGTTTGAGTAAGTCCCGGTTTGTGACGAGCATCGTCTCTACCTCCAACCACGACAAGGCGTCCTCCTCACCGCGAGCGAACTTTTCGAATATCTTCTCAAACTTTTTAGGGACAAAACTGAAAAAATAGTCATAAACATTAGAAGTAGAGATACTTATGTTTAGATATTAGAATGGAATTCTAAAGAAACGATGTATATATTTCGATCTAACTAGTACTGTACTTCAAGTAGATTAGGAAGACGAAGTCATGAATGTTACAAGTGCAGAGACGATCGAGGTGTTTGTTTATACGTACTTTCCCTTCTTGTCATAGGCACCCGTGTCACTTGGATGGACTGCTCCGTGGATGTGGGACACATGGATGTTAGTGGTCGGTATTTTTCCAGGCTACACAAGCAAGTCGGAAACAAGATAGACACGGTAAGCAAGCACTACTCCATGTACATGTATTCACACCCAATCAGTGACGGAACCAGGGGGGCTAGCAGGGGCCATGGCCCCCCAAGCACAGTAAGTTCCCTTTAATACCTATATAAATATATGAATTTACAGCTAAAAAATATTAATTTTCACCTATTTTTTATTCAAATATTATGATTTTGGTTATAAATAGTGTAAAATATTTAAAAAGTTGTTGAATCATATAATTACATATACTTTAGTACACTAAAAAAATATGATCATATTTGTTTGGCCTCCTAGTCAGAATCGCTGGTTCCGTCTGAGCACCCAATGGACAAATTAAGGAACAGAGGTGTGTATGAGCGTACGTACGGGCGTTGTCAAAGGACCAAAAGCAGCGTGGGTCGAGGTTGCCGCGGTAACCGCGAAGGCAGTGTCACATCCGATGGAAATAAAAGCTGTTTATGTGCATATATTGTCATCAAAAAAAGTTAATTAGACATAGAGGTCCGGGGAGTGACAACTGTACTGACAAATTTAACCAGGGAGTACATGATATATCTCATCTATCATCACGTAACGCACCTTTGATACTCTCGGTAATAGTAATAATGCCATCTTTGTCCTCGTCAAAGAACTCCACATGATGCATAAGATCCGTCATGTTAGCGCCATACGGTGATACGGCTTGCGCCCCTTGATTTGCATTGGATCACAAATTAATATATAAAATTTCCCTATGAGTATATGTATAAAAGAGACTTTACTTCTCATTGGAAATTGGAATGTGTCTAGAGATGATGTAACAGAACAGAGAGTTCTTACAGTTGCAGCAAACGATCCACACAAGCAGCACCAAAGGCATCATCACCGACCACCGTCCTGCTGCCATCCTCCTCGTCGCCGGCGAGCTAGCCTGGTCGATATGTAGGTTGTTGTTCAAAGGTAGACTACTGTTAGTTAGCGCTGAACTGTATCAATGCAAGCTAGCATGGGTTGCACTTAAGGATGAAAACGGTCGGAAACGGTCGAAAACGGACTTACGATATAGAAAAACAAAAACAGTCGGTTCGGGATATTTCTACATTTAGCAATTAAAGAGTACAAAAAATGGTTGAAAATGGTTGTGAAACCAATTGAAACTGACAATTTTTCATGTTAAAAAACGGTTCATAATATAGAAAACAAAAACGGTCAATTCGAAATATTTCTGTTCCGTTTTCATCCCTAGTTGCACTACTGGCTGGGCATCCATGGCCCGCTTAAATAGCCAGCTCCACGGCATCAGCATCTTGCAGTTGGTGGCAACGTGCATGGCATTGGATCTATTATACTAAGAAGAAGATGCTGTTATATTGCAGAGATGATGCTGGAGCCTGAACAGATCCATATATCGCGGCCGGTAAGCATATCGTCTTTGCATTGATTAGGTAGATATCTGATCTTGCATTGGCCCTGTTCATCTGGCTTATAATCCGTCTTATTCAGCTTGTTTTTTTAGCCGGAACAGTATTTTTCTCTCACAAAAAATCAGCCAACAGTGTTTTTCAGCCGGCTTATAATTCCAGCCGAACGGCTCCATTGTTTTAATTTTTTAATAACTTGCCTTGGATCAGTTCAATCTTAGCTGAACACTTGCAGTTTAATTTCTCTGATCAAGAATCGATGACACACAGAGATCGACCGTAGTGCATGAAGATCACGTGTGAACACAGCTTGGTGAGTCATCACAAGATCCCTCCCAAATTTTTAGATGGAGGGAAACCAAAGACTCTCTATGCCTTGTCCATTGTTATTTGTTACTGTATTACTCCATCCGTCCTGTAATATAGTGCATTTTAGCATTCAAAATTTGTTTTAAAATATAATGCATTATAGAGAACAAAAACCAATTTTATATTAAATACTTTTAATTTATCAACCAATCACCATTAATCATGTTATGATAACGTCTGATTAGAAAATAAAATAAGAGTACAAGCGTCTTTTATGTTGTCTCTTAATTTGTCTTAAAATTTTTAAAATACGCCATATTATAGGTAAGAGGGAGCAGTTTATTACGTATGTGAATGGTTAGGGATCGTGAGTCGTGAGTCACGCTCACGCCTATGGGAGAACTGCAGGCAACTTCCGGGCGACCTCGCCATCCCCAGTTTCGTGATTGGTTCTTAGACTGTATATATAGTAGATCGGCAGGTGCATTCAATATTCTTTCTCCATGTTCAGAAAAAAAAAAACCCTAATAAACACGTGGGAACAATGCAAGAGTGGATCTCATCTCACGACCCCAATACTGATTTCACTCCATCACTTCTGTGTATCGGTAGTGTTTAGAACAAAGATTTTTGAATTTTTTTTACTACAGCTCAAGCATACAATGACTTAGTCAACTATCTATACCAGTCATACATGCTCCACTGAAACTGAAATTTTTACCAAGCTTAAGCATATAATGACTAGTCTATCATAAAAATTTCACCAGAATTGAAGCACAAGAGATACAATTATGAATTAAACACTGAAAAACATAGAAACACATAGATCTGCAACTACAGCAAAAAGTTTCAGCCAGTTTATGAATAAAAAAGAGCACATGGCGATACATTAGCAGCCATGTAAGCAGTAGAGTCCTATATGGTCTGCTTTGGATGATGGCTACGTAGACGAAGTTCATAGACCCAGATGAGAAAAAAGGCTCATGGACCTAGGTAAGAAGTGAGAAAAAGTTTAATGACTCACAACACAATTCACTCCATATTAACGATGTCGTGCAGTCTTGTTGAACAAAGAGGAGCTCATGGGCTTCTATGTTTCATGGCAACAGCACAGCGATGTGCGAATCCACGGCGGCGGCTAGTGAACCCCCAACCAGATCGACGACGACAGTGGCCAAATCCACGATAAGCGCATTCTTGAAAGCCCAAGTTTGGTTTTGGTAATTAATGACACCAAGTTGCTAATGCCATGTGTTAAGTGTTTTGAGTTAGGCATAAGCAACACATGTGATGAAGGTGTATGTGGCAAGGTGTGGTGGCCACAAGATCACAAAGAGATGGTGCATGGACATGAAATGATGATCATGATGAAGATGCACATAAAAGGAAGGACATGATGATCAAGTGGAGAAGGATCTAAGAGCTCAAGGCAAAGGTATAACCATAGGGTTTTCCTTTTGCCGGTCTAAGATGAGTAGAGAAGTGATTGATCGGGTTTAGGATACATGGCCGACTATCAAGAGGGGCAATCACGGTTAGCTCGGAAATCAAGTGCCACTAGATCAATGTCTTGAGCATATGCATTAGGATCTAGTAAAGAGCTAACATAACGCCTTGAGAAATGATTTATAAAATGCTAACACACATGCACATTGTGATTTACACATGGTGGTGTTAGCACGTTTGAGAAGGCGGTGGAGTTTGAGCGGTAGAGAGGGGTTTGGGTTCCTCTCTCCCTCCCGCCGAGCTTGCGAGGCGGGATTCGGCGCTTTTTGGAGAAGTGAAACGCCTATTTTCTACTGCGCCGGAAGTCGGAAAAGAAACGGAGGCGAACGGAGGTCACAGAGATGACCGGACGCTGGACCGGACGCGGTCTCTGTATGACCGGACGCGTCCGGTCAGTGTTTAGCGTCTGCGCGGTTTTCAGTTTGATGATCGGACGCGCAGCGCGTCCGGTCACTGATGACCGGACGCGTCCGGTCATCCAGGGAGCTTACTGGACTCTAATCGGACGCTGGCACTGTGGCGTCCGGTCAGTTCAACAGCGCGTCCGGTCAGTTCTCCTGAGCGAATCAGAGCGCGCGACCGGCGCGTCCGGTCCCTCACGTAATCGGAGCGTCCGGTCAGGCGTCCAGAAGGGTAGATCGAAGCGGAGTAACGAACGGACGCGCGGCGCGTCCGGTCACGTGCGATCGGACGCGTCCGGTCTCAACGGGAGCATACTGGAATGCGACCGGACGCGGGCACTGTCGCGTCCGGTCAATCGGTTCAGCGCGTCCGGTCACGGCAACGGCTAGTTCTGACACGCACTGTTTCTTGCTGTCATGTAGTGACCGGACGCGTCCGGTCACCCTGACCGGAGCGTCCGGTCAGTGCGTTTTTCGCTGCGTCGTCTGTAACGGCTAGCTGCGTACCCCTTCGCTATAAATAGAGGTTGGCCGGGGTTTGAGGGCAACTCTTGCACATTTTGAGAACTAGAGACATACTTTGAGCTAGAGAACAACCCCTCCACTCATCTCTTTGCATAGTTGCACATCTTGAGTGAGATTGAGTGAGATTCAAGTGCATTGCTTGAGAGTTGCATTCTAGAGGCACTTGTTCTTCAAGTTGCTGCGGATTTCTTGTTACTCTTCCGTGTTTCCCGACACGGTAGACGGCTTGGAGCAGCGGAGGTGATTGAGCTCGCAATTGGAGATTGTTGGAGCCTTCACCAAGTGTTGTAAGGGGTTCTTGATCCTTCCCCGCGGGAGTTCGCAAATTGGATACTCTAGTGGAGCTCGTGGCTTGGAGGATCCCCATCTTGTGTGCGGTTATGCGGCGCCCGCCGAGGGCTCGACTCTTGATAGTCGATTAGCTCGCGAACCGACAAGTGGGTGTATCGCCACAACGGGGAGTAGCTTGCCGGGAAGCAAGTGAACCTCGGGATAAATTCTTGTGTCATTCTCTTCCCGAGGATTTCTCTTGTATGATTGATTGATTGGTATTTCTCTTCTCTTCACGGTGGTATAATCACTCGAAGCTCTTCTCTCGTATTACTTCTCGTTTCTAGCTTATAGTTGTTGTTGTGTTTAGTGAATAGCCTTGTACTAGACTTGTGTAGGTGGCTTGCTTAATTAGTTAGAGCTAGTGCTTTTGCTTCGCCACCTTTCGTACTAACTCGTGGTTAAGTAATTCTTGTAGAAGTTTTAAATAGGCTATTCACCCCCCCTCTAGCCTATTTGGACCTTACAAGTGGTATCGGAGCCGAGGCACCGTTTATTTGAGGCTTAACAACCTACGGTGAAAAAGAAATGGCTCAATTAAGCTTGCACATCAACAACACCAAGAAGACACCTCACTTTGATGGCACAAATTATGCATATTGGAAGGTTAAGATGACCGCACACCTAAAGTCAATCAATAGAGAAGTGTGGAAGGTCACCGAAACAAAATTTGAGGTTGCTAATCCGGAAGCACCTACACCGGTGGAAGAGAAGAAGCTCCAATGCAATGATATTGCCATTAGTGCTCTTCATGAGGCATTAGATGACAAGACCTTTGAGCAAGTAAAGAACATTGAGATTGCTCATGATGCTTGGGCCAAGCTAGAAGAAACATTTGAGGGCACCGAAGGCACAAAGACCGCCAAAGCATATATCTTGCAAGAAAAATTTTCAAGCTTCAAGATGCAAGATGATGAGAGTGTACCGGAGATGTTTCATAGGTTGCAAGTCATTGTCAATGAGCTCAAGGCACTTGGTGAGGAGGTCAAGGACAATCAATTCTCTATGAAGTTCTTGAGAAGTCTACCCAAGAGATTTGATACATTGATCACCGTGCTAGTAAGGACTACATTGAAGGATTCAACTCCTCAACAAATATTTCAAGAAGTGATGACCGATGATTCATATAGAGAAGATGATGAGAAGGATGAGTTGGTAAAGAAGAAGAAGAAGGAAAATGAGAAGAAGGATGATGAGAAGAAGAAGAGTGTGGCATTCAAAGCCACCACATCCAAGGGCAAATCCAAGATTGAATCATCAAGTGATGAAGACTCAAGCTCTTGTGATAGTGATGACATTGATGAGAAGATGGCTCTCTTTGTCAAACAATTTGGCAAATTCATGAAGAAGAAGGGCTTTCGTGCAAGAAGGAGGAAGAACTCTTACAAGAAGAATGAGCATACCATGAGATGCTTTAGATGCCATAGCAAAGACCATCTCATTGCAAAGTGTCCTTATGATAGTGATGATGAAGATGCTATCAAGAAGGAGAGAAAGAAGCAAAAGAAGAAGCAAGAGAAGAAGGAGAGCTCTTATAAGAAGAAGAATGATTCTCATGTTGCTACATGGGATAGTGATGACTCCTCAAGTGATGATGAGGATGAAAACAAGAGTAAGAAGAAGGGACATGCTAGCATTGCCATCTAAGAGAAGGTCTCCCTCTTTGACACTCCATCGTGCTTCATGGCTAAAGCCGCTAAGGTATCATCCGATGATGAGAGTGATCATGATAATGCTAGTGATAGTGATAGTGATGAAGAAGAATTCACTAAAGATGAACTAATCACTATGCTAGAAGATTGCACTCAACATTATAAAGAATCTAGGAAGGAGTGCAAGGGCTTGCTTAAGGAAAAGAAAAACCTTATGCAAGAACTTGATGAGCTTAGAGTATCTTATGAGAGTCTAAAGGTAGACCATAAGAAGCTTCAAAAGTCTCACACCAAGCTTGAAGCTCATTCCTCTCTAGTTGAAAAATGTGAAAACATGCCCACTAATGTTGAGAAAGCTAAAACTTGCAACATAGGCATATCATGTGATATAATTGATGAATCCTTTCATAAGCCTATTGTTGTTGCTCCTACTAACTCTTCATGTAGTGCATCTACATCATCCTCATCTAGTAGTGATGGTTTCACTTGTGACTCCACACTTATAGTTGAGAATGAAAATCTCAAGAAGAAGGTAAAAGAGCTCAATCACACATTAGCTAAGGCTTATGGTGGTGAGGACCGCTTGCTTATGTGCTTGGGTAGCCAAAGAGCTTCTCTCTACAAAGAGGGATTGGGCTATAACCCCAAGAAAGGTAAGGCCGCTTTTGCTCCTCACAAGACTCGTTTTGTGAAGAACAATGGTAGCTATTGCAAAAGTTGCAAGCAAGTTGGTCACATAGAGCAACATTGCATGAACAAGAAATCCAATGCAAATGTATCCTCAATCATGTTTAATTCTTTCTATATGCTTACCAAGGGTACAAATGGTGTTCATGCTAAGTTCATTGGTGCACCATGGATGGGCTCAAAGAAGAAAGCCATTTGGGTACCAAAGAGCTTAGTCTCTAACCTTGGAGGACCCAAACAAGTTTGGGTACCTAAAAAGAATTGATCTTGTCTTGTAGGTCAATTACAAAGCCGGAGGAAGGCATTGGGTGCTTGATAGTGGGTGCACTCAACATATGACCGGAGACTCTTGTATGTTCAATTCAATTGATACAAGTCAAAATGGTGGTTTTGATGCTATCACTTTCGGCAACAACAAGAAAGGCAAGGTCAAAGGGCTTGGTAAAATTGCTATCACAAATGACATGAGCATATCTAATGTGTTGCTAGTTGAGAGCTTGGATTTCAATCTTTTATCGGTGGCACAACTTTGTGATCTTGGTTTCAAGTGCATATTTGGTAGTGATGATGTTGAAGTCATAAGTGTTGATGGATCAAACTTGATATTCAAAGGATTTAGACATGGTAGCTTATACTTGGTTGACTTCAATGATAGTGAGACACAATTGACATCATGCTTGCTTAGTAAATCTAGTATGGGTTGGTTGTGGCATAGAAGGCTTGGTCATGTTGGAATGAAACAATTGAACAAACTTTTGAGGCATGACTTAGTTAGAGGATTGAAAGATGTCATTTTTGAAAAGGATAAACTATGTAGTGCTTGTCAAGCCGGCAAACAAGTTGGAAATTCACATCCTAGTAAAAGTGAAATGAGCACATCAAAAGCATTTGAGCTATTGCACATGGACTTGTTTGGGCCAACAACATACACTAGCATTGGTGGCAACAAGTATGGTTTTGTGATTGTGGATGACTACACTAGATACACTTGGGTGCTCTTTCTCTATGACAAGAGTGATGTTTATGATCTATTCAAGTCTTTTGTCAAGAGGGTGCAAAATGAGTTTGAGACTACCATCAAGAAGATTAGAAGTGACAATGGTAGTGAGTTCAAGAACACAAGAATTGAAGATTTGTGTGATGATTATGGTATTGGACATCAATTCTCACCAACATACACTCCTCAATCCAATGGTGTAGTTGAAAGGAAAAATAGAACCTTGATTGATATGGCTAGATCAATGCTTAGTGAATACAATGTGAGTCATTCATTTTGGAGTGAAGCTATCAATACGGCTTGCTATTGTAGTAACCGTCTCTATTGCCATAGGAAGCTTGGAAAGACACCATATGAACTATTGAATGGAAGAAAGCCCAATATTGCATACTTTAGAGTGTTTGGTTGCAAATGCTATATTCTCAAGAAAGGCACTAGATTGAGCAAGTTTGAAAAGAAATGTGATGAAGGGTTCTTACTTGGTTATTCTACCACAAGCAAATCATATAGAGTTTGGAATCTCACAAATGGCACCTTGGAAGAAGTTCATGATGTTGAGTTTGATGAAACCCAAGGGTCTCAAAATGAAGCTCAAAACCTTGATGATGTGAGAGGAGATCAATTATCAAATGCAATGAAGAACATGGACATTGGTGATATAAGGCCGATGCAAGTTGACGATGATGATATTCATGTGATCAACCAAAGTGTGCAAATTAATACAAATCAAGCAAGCTCTAGTGGTTCTCATGATGAAGTGCAAGTTCAAGGTCAAACAAGTGAAAGCAATCAACTCCCAATACTCCAACCTACTAGCATTGCAAGAGATCATCCGTTGGACCAAATCATTGGTGGAATTCAAAGTGGTGTTCAAACTAGATCAAGATTAGCATCCTTTTGTGAGCATTACTCATTTGTGTCACTTGAAGAACCTAAGAAATTAGAAGATGCTTTGAGGGATTCCGATTGGGTAAATGCCATGCATGAAGAACTAAACAACTTTGCTAGAAATCAAGTTTGGAAACTTGTTGAGAGGCCAAAGAAATACAATGTGATTGGCACTAAGTGGGTCTTTAGAAACAAGCAAGAGCAAGATGGCATGGTTGTAAGGAACAAAGCAAGATTAGTAGCACAAGGATACACTCAAGTTGAGGGTCTTGACTTTGGAGAGACATATGCACCGGTTGCAAGATTGGAGGCAATTAGAATCTTATTAGCATATGCTTGTGCACACAACATCAAGCTCTATCAAATGGATGTCAAGAGTGCATTTCTAAATGGCTACATCAATGAAGAAGTTTATGTTGAGCAACCTCCCGGTTTTGAAGATGACAAGAAGCCTGACCATGTTTACAAGCTAAAGAAGGCATTGTATGGTTTGAAGCAAGCACCTAGAGCATGGTATGAGAGGTTGAGAGACTTTCTCCTCTCTAAAGGGTTCAAGATGGGAAAGGTTGACACCACTCTCTTCACCAAGAAGCTTGGAAATGACTTGTTTGTGTTGCAAATCTATGTGGATGACATTATCTTTGGATCAACTAACCAAGACTTTTGTGAAGAGTTTGGAAATATGATGGCTAATGAGTTTGAGATGTCTATGATTGGAGAGCTTAGTTACTTCCTTGGACTTCAAATCAAGCAAATGAAGAATGGCACTTTTGTAAGTCAAGGCAAGTACATCAAGGACATGATCAAGAAGTTTGGATTGCAAGATGCTAAGCCAATGAGCACACCAATGGGCTCTAATGAACAATTGGGTATTGATAATAGTGGAAATATGGTAGATCAAAAGCAATACCGGTCCATGATTGGAAGTTTGCTCTATGTCACCGCTTCTAGGCCAGATGTGATGTTTAGTGTATGCAAGTGTGCAAGATATCAAGCTTCACCTAGAGAAAGTCACTTGAAAGCAACCAAGAGGATATTGAGATATCTAAAGGGCACTCATGATGTTGGATTATGGTATCCCAAGGGGTCTAATTTTGAGTTGATTGGATATTCGGACTCCGACTATGGTGGATGCAAGATTGATAGAATGAGCACAAGTGGCACTTGTCAATTGCTTGGAAGGTCTCTTGTTTCATGGTCATCAAAGAAACAAAATAGTGTTGCACTATCTACCGCTGAGGCCGAATACATTAGTGCCGGTAGTTGTTGTGCACAATTGCTTTGGATGAAGGCCACTTTGAATGACTTTGGAATTAAATTCAAGAATGTGCCTTTGTTTTGTGATAATGAAAGTGCTATCAAGATGACACAAAATCCGGTTCAACATTCAAGAACCAAGCACATTGACATAAGGCATCACTTCATAAGAGACCATCAACAAAAGGGTGATATTAGCATTGAGAGCATTGGCACCGAAGATCAACTAGCCGACATCTTTACAAAGCCACTTGATGAAAAGAGATTTTACAAGTTGAAGAATGAATTGAACATACTTGACTTCTCCAACTTGAAATGAGTGCACCCCCACATTCTTATATGACATGCCTCTCCTCCAACATAGCAAGGTAAAGTTGTTTGGCATATCATTCATACTTTGCTAAGAACATGTTTAGAACATATAGACATATTTGCATGACAAATAGGCTCATTCATGAAAATCAAATAATTTTGATGTATATATGGTACCACTATTGCTTCTTTGTTTGATTGATCTAGTGGTAGCATATGACATGTTTGTGGGCTTGCAAACCTAGTGTTAAATCTAGAAAATGAGCTCATGATGTGTAATTCAACATGGTCAAGATAACCCTTATACTTTATGAGGTGTGAAAAAGCTTGTCCTTGGATCAAACCGAATTACATATTCTAGGCAAGTGATCTAGGTTGAACCATAATTTGGACTCCCTCATATTGATTGACTTATCTCTCACTAAAATTACCTATTCTAGGCACCTTTTTGGTGATTGTTGACAAAGGGGGAGAGAAAAGTCACAAAGATATTGCAAAGAGGAAATAAAATATAATAAGAGGGAGAGAAAAGTCACAGGGGAGAGAAAAGTCACAAAGATAAAAAGAAAAGTCACAAAGAGAGAAATTAAATTTGAGCACATAAGTAGGGGGAGCAAGCTCATGGATTATTTGTTGCATTTGTATATGCATTAACATGATGAATTGTTGCATTGCAAAGCTTAAATTCATATTCATGATTGTTTGGTGTTTGCTAGAAATAGAACTTGAATGATGATTTGTTGAGAGTAGCTTTACAAGCGGTATCTAGACACCTTGGCTTATAATGTTGATCTCACGGGGTACTTTAGTGTTTGTGATCTTTACAAGTGATGTATTACAAGTGGTGTCTAGCTACGTCGATGCTAAGGATGGTATATAAAGGCAACTCCGATTGGTATCACGCTTCAAAGGTCCATTCTATATACCTTAGCATCAATTTGATAGTAGTAACTCTCTCAAATTTCAAATCCATACATATGTGCATAATTGAACCAAACTCATGGAAGCACATATGTAGGGGGAGCAAATACTATCGAAATTGAAAATTGATTTCATTTCATATCTTTGTGATGGTTGTCATCAATTACCAAAAAGGGGGAGATTGAAAGCCCAAGTTTGGTTTTGGTAATTAATGACACCAAGTTGCTAATGCCATGTGTTAAGTGTTTTGAGTTAGGCATAAGCAACACATGTGATGAAGGTGTATGTGGCAAGGTGTGGTGGCCACAAGATCACAAAGAGATGGTGCATGGACATGAAATGATGATCATGATGAAGATGCACATAAAAGGAAGGACATGATGATCAAGTGGAGAAGGATCTAAGAGCTCAAGGCAAAGGTATAACCATAGGGTTTTCCTTTTGCCGGTCTAAGATGAGTAGAGAAGTGATTGACCGGGTTTAGGATACATGGCCGACTATCAAGAGGGGCAATCACGGTTAGCTCGGAAATCAAGTGCCACTAGATCAATGTCTTGAGCATATGCATTAGGATCTAGTAAAGAGCTAACATAACGCCTTGAGAAATGATTTATAAAATGCTAACACACATGCACATTGTGATTTACACATGGTGGTGTTAGCACGTTTGAGAAGGCGGTGGAGTTTGAGCGGTAGAGAGGGGTTTGGGTTCCTCTCTCCCTCCCGCCGAGCTTGCGAGGCGGGATTCGGCGCTTTTTGGAGAAGTGAAACGCCTATTTTCTACTGCGCCGGAAGTCGGAAAAGAAACGGAGGCGAACGGAGGTCACAGAGATGACCGGACGCTGGACCGGACGCGGTCTCTGTATGACCGGACGCGTCCGGTCAGCGTTTAGCGTCTGCGCGGTTTTCAGTTTGATGATCGGACGCGCAGCGCGTCCGGTCACTAATGACCGGACGCGTCCGGTCATCCAGGGAGCTTACTGGACTCTAATCGGACGCTGGCACTGTGGCGTCCGGTCAGTTCAACAGCGCGTCCGGTCAGTTCTCCTGAGCTAATCAGAGCGCGCGACCGGCGCGTCCGGTCCCTCACGTAATCGGAGCGTCCGGTCAGGCGTCCAGAAGGGTAGATCGAAGCGGAGTAACGAACGGACGCGCGGCGCGTCCGGTCACGTGCAATCGGACGCGTCCGGTCTCAACGGGAGCATACTGGAATGCGACCGGACGCGGGCACTGTCGCGTCCGGTCAATCGGTTCAGCGCGTCCGGTCACGGCAACGGCTAGTTCTGACACGCACTGTTTCTTGCTGTCATGTAGTGACCGGACGCGTCTGGTCACCCTGACCGGAGCGTCCGGTCAGTGCGTTTTTCGCTGCGTCGTCTGTAACGGCTAGCTGCGTACCCCTTCGCTATAAATAGAGGTTGGCCGGGGTTTGAGGGCAACTCTTGCACATTTTGAGAACTAGAGACATACTTTAAGCTAGAGAACAACCCCTCCACTCATCTCTTTGCATAGTTGCACATCTTGAGTGAGATTGAGTGAGATTCAAGTGCATTGCTTGAGAGTTGCATTCTAGAGGCACTTGTTCTTCGAGTTGCTGCGGATTTCTTGTTACTCTTCCGTGTTTCCCGACACGGTAGACGGCTTGGAGCAGCGGAGGTGATTGAGCTCGCAATTGGAGATTGTTGGAGCCTTCACCAAGTGTTGTAAGGGGTTCTTGATCCTTCCCCGTGGGAGTTCGCAAATTGGATACTCTAGTGGAGCTCGTGGCTTGGAGGATCCCCATCTTGTGTGCGGTTGTGCGGCGCCCGCCGAGGGCTCGACTCTTGATAGTCGATTAGCTCGCGAACCGACAAGTGGGTGTATCGCCACAACGGGGAGTAGCTTGCCGGGAAGCAAGTGAACCTCGGGATAAATTCTTGTGTCATTCTCTTCCCGAGGATTTCTCTTGTATGATTGATTGATTGGTATTTCTCTTCTCTTCACGGCGGTATAATCACTCGAAGCTCTTCTCTCGTATTACTTCTCGTTTCTAGCTTATAGTTGTTGTTGTGTTTAGTGAATAGCCTTGTACTAGACTTGTGTAGGTGGCTTGCTTAATTAGTTAGAGCTAGTGCTTTTGCTTCGCCACCTTTCGTACTAACTCGTGGTTAAGTAATTCTTGTAGAAGTTTTAAATAGGCTATTCACCCCCCCCTCTAGCCTATTTGGACCTTACAATTCTTCCACTCCTGAGTCCTAACTCATCTCTCCTCTTTGCGTGATAACCTTTGGGTATTGGATGTGAATCAAGATTGTCATATACTCTCTTTGTTTCAAATTATAAGTCGTTTTAGCTTTTCTAGCTATATGATTTTTGTTATGTATCTAGACATATCTTATATCTAGGTACATAGCAAAAATTATGTACCTAGAAAAGCTAAAGGGACTTATAATTTGGAACGGAGGGAGTACATCTGATCTGTTCTGTTGAGTCGCTTGGATAATATGCTAATCAATAATGCTCTAGTTAAGACGTCCAGAATAGACGGACGCCTCACTCGCTCACTCCCGCACCCAGTCCTTCGCTTCCTCCTCCCTTCCGCGCTCGCGCCCTGCGCCTACCCCAACGTGCTGCCATGGTTGCCTCCCTGGCCAGCAACAGCGCGCTCCCCCACCCCGGTGGCCTCCCCACCCTGGTGGTGCCCTTCCCCCACTCTGGCGTTCTCACCCACTGGGACCGCGTCGACGGATCCGGTGGCCCTTTTCTCCACCTTGGTGAGATCCAAACAAGTCACCGACCCTCCCCTACCCTAGCTGGTGGCGCCCTCCCTAGATCCAGCAGCATCTAGTCTCCCTTGACTGACGACGGGCATGGAGGGCGTGCGGGCGCGCAACATCCAACGAGCCTGCGCCACCGCAATTGCCCACTAGGTAGGTCATGCCCCCTCAGATGTGGCCCCTGCCTCCCCTTTTATAGCTTATAAGGGGAGGGCTCGGGTTACATTCATGGTAAAGGGGTGAATACGGAGTGAATGAAAGAGAAAACCAAAAAAGGTGGCTCGGGCGTGGCCGCCTTCCTCCTTATCTGGTGGGAGCAGTTCCCCTGTAGCGTGGAGACGTGCGAGGCGTTGATCTTTTGGCCTCTCCATCCGCTGGTGTGACGTGTCGTGGCCATGCCTTGACCTATACGTTCCTGTGCCGTGAAGGTGGGCGGCGTGCACCTGGATTTGCGTAGCGAGGAGGTTAGGTGGCACAGTTGCCATTACCCCTATTGCTGTGGAGGTATGTATGTCGTCGTGGTAGAATGATCGGGTCACGTCGAGTTAGGACGTGGTTCCCGTGCTTCTGTTGACTATGCACGGTCACGTCCATCACATCGATGGGAGCGAGTACCGTAGTTGGGGCCCCCCGTGGCTCCCCATCTTGCCTGAGGGTTCCACGTGCCCCTCGGGCGAGGTGGAAATGCGCCGCGGGGGGTTCGGGCGCTTTTGATGATGCTGCGGGGGCTCGGGCGAGGCGGAGAGATGTCGCCCGAGACGCCTATCGTGCCCAAGGCCTCTCCGCAAGGCTCAGGCGAGATAGAGTTTGTCGTTCGTGCCTTGAGCGGCTAACATGCTGTCAGTGCTTTTGGGGGGCCCTACGATAGGGTTTTAACAAACGTGCAAGGTGCTATTTTTTACTCTCTATTGGGTACCCTAGTTATTTTGATACCCGATAGTAGCCCCCGAGCCTGTGGAGTGGAGCACTCCTTCAGAGGCTTGAGAACGAGCGATTGTGGGTAGTTTCTGACTCATTTTTGTTTTAGAAGAGGACTGTCCGGTGGGTGCGCGTGAGCGCACCCGGCGGTTGTAGCCCCCGAGGCCTTGGAGGGATGAGTTATCCCTTCAAGGGCTTTTAATTGAGCAAGTATGATGTTTCTCGTATGACCGTGGGTCGGGTGAGGAGTCCCTACGGCCTTAGCCTTGACCATTCGCTAGGTCGGGATGCGGGAGAAGCCTCCGAGCCCCCGCGCGCTGCAAGAGACTGATCGGATAGCCTCTCTGTTGTCGTATTGTTTCCCTTACGCTCTTTAGTAGAACGGAGGGGTATGCATGGGCCCTCGTCATCCCATTTGGGCCCTATCATGGTTTATTTTATTTTGAGAAGACTATCCGAGGGGTGCGCGCGACGCACCCACCGGGTGTAGCCCCTGAGGCCTTGGAGGGATGAGTTATCCCTTCAAGGGTTTTAATTGAGCGAGTATGGTGTTTTCATATGGCCGTGGGTCGGGTGGGGAGCCTCCGAGCCTTTAGTTTTGACCATTCGCTAGGTTGGAACACAAGTGTGGCCCCCGAGCCCTTGCTCGATGTAGGGGTCCGATCGGGAGGCCATCCATCTTTGATTCGGCCCCTCACGCGTTCCTCTGTAGAACGGATGGGTGAGCCAAACTACGCTATCCTCGTTGGATGAATCGTGGCGCTCGGTGAGCTGTTAGCGGGTAAGTCTGAGTGGAGTCCCGATTTTCGTTCGCCAGGCGCCGGCTTGTGGTCAAGCCGATGACGCCCTCCAGATTCCCGATGCCCAATTCATATGGTTCTCAGGGCCATTCGATCAGTCCCGAGGGCTCATTGCCTCCCATCAGGGACTACCATGCATCAGCTACCAATCAGGACTCAAACATGGGTCGGGACGGCGGCAGCCTCTCCTGCACAGAATTTAGCGAATCAAATAGGGGATGAGATTGTCCCTAAGTGAGCTGAGGCATGGTGGCCAGGGACTTGTAATTCGAACAAGTATTTTGTATTAAGTTTGATCAAACAAATGTTTAGTTTTAGCCATTTAAACATTTGTCCTCCTTTGACGTAAAAAGGTTAACGCGATCTGATCCCTCCCGTCGCTAGGTTTAGAAAGTCCGAGGCACAGACGACTGACTCAGATCATACTGGTGAGTGAAGGTACTATAGCTACCGGGACGTAAGCCTTTCACAGTTCGACCAGCATTACTTAGGGTCTGTTCCTGCGACTCTTACCTTCAAATCCTAGAGTAAAGAGGGATTGGCTGCAATAGAGGTGTTCGTGACTACTAAATATTTGTAACGGCTTCCCCGAATGAGGCCCAACTCCTGGCCATCGCCAGGGTCGGGTGACACGATCCGATCTGTCCCGACGCTAAGGTTACAAGGTTTAGGGGTGCAAGCGAAAAGACCCTAATCACGCTAGAGAGCGAAAGCACTGTAACCACTGGGACATGGGTTTTTTTGTGATCTATCCAGTTTTACTCAGTGTTTGTTCTCCACGGCCTCTTGCCTTAGGACCTAAACGTAGGGAAGGGTCGGATGCAATGTGTGTTCCCGAATATGCACGCTCCCTTACCAGCCCCCGAGTGGGGCCCGACCCCAAGCCATTTTTGGGGTCGGGCGATGCGATCCGGACCGTCCTGACGCTAAGGTCACAAGGCATGGGGTGCGGGCGAAAAGACCCTGATCACGCTAGAGAGCGAAAGCACCGTAGCCGCTGGGGCATGGGTTTTTTCGCAGTCCGCCTAGTTTTACTCAGTGTCTATTCTCCACGGTCTCTTGCCTTGGGACCTAAACGTAGGGAACGGTCGGAAGCAACAGGCATTCCTGAATATGAACGCTCCCTTACTAGCCCCCAAGTGGGGCCCGACCCCAAGCCATTGTTGGGGTCGGGCGATGCGATCCGGACCGTCCCGACGCTAAGGTCAGAAGGCTTGGGGTGCGGGCGAAAAGACCCTGATCACGCTGGAGTGCGAAAGCACCGTAGCCGTTGTGGCTTGGGTTTTTTCGTGGTCCACCCAATTTTACTCAGTGTCTGTTTTCCGTGGCCTCTTGCCTTGGGATCTAAACGTAGGGATGGGATGGACGCACAAAAACTGAAGGTACGACAATGCAACCGACAAGGAAAAGTACTTCTTGATTTCAGAAACACAATTTTTTCATAGATATGTCAATAACTTGGAAAAAAACTAGATGCAGAAACAATGTATCTGCTTGACGTCTGGTGCGTTGGTGAAGAATCGGTCGCCGATGGTCTTGGGCTCCCCAAACGCGCGCGTGCGCCCGGGGTCCAATCGATGCTGTGGCTGGCCATATGAAACCTGATGAAAATGACGAAACGCGCAAAGGCCCCTATCTGGCGCGTCAACTGTCGGTATTTAGAGGACCGAGTGTCTAAACAGAGCGACTAGTGAATTTGTATCTGCGCGTCTAGGCTCTGATGGCGTGCAAAGCGGACACACGGATGTATACTGGTTCGGGCATGAACGGCTGTAACACCTTAGGTGTTAAGCATGCATTAGGCATTTGCAAATCATGTGCATAAGCATAATCAAGCATTCATAAGCATCACTTGAAATATAGGCTTGAAGCATGTTAATGAACACATGCATGGTGCAAGGTTTTGTTTCAGTAGATTTAATGTCATATTGATGCTTGTCATGCCTTATATGTGCTTGTTTTAGTAAATAAATAGCTTAGAAATGTTTAGCAAACAATTTGGAGCAAGGTTGGTATTCAAAATTTCCTCAAATTTTGCTTTTAAAGATAATCTAGAAAAATAGGATTTTGATTTAAATGGACTTTAAATCCCTATTTCAAAAGCTAGTTGGAATTTCAAAATGCACCCAAAAGCAATGTTGCAGAGAATAAAATTTTGGACAACTTTTTTTGGGGTCAAGCTTTGAAAATGCTTTTTACTTGTTCAAAATAATATTTTATGCTGTTTTAGTTGAAAATAAAAAGAAAAAGGGTTTTTCTTTCTTACCGGGCCGCCCGCCTCCTTTCTGGCCTAGCTGACCAAGCCGACCCGGCCTGCTCATCCCCGTGCTCGCCCCCTCCCGCGCGTTGCACACTCGCGCCCCGACCACGCTCAGGTGCTCGCCGCCGCGTAGCGGTCGAACGCCAACGACGTTGAAAAGTCCTTGTTTGGTTTTGGTAATTGAGTGACAATCTTAGGTGGACTAATTATGTTTAATATGAGATACATAGGAGATTAGTCCACAGGTGATGATGTTATGGAGGAGCTTATTGCATATGAGACATGACATAGAGTCATGTGACCAAGGTGGAGAAGATCAAGATGAGGCTTGGCTCGATGGACCGGTTGCAAGTGTGAAGGGCAAGTCAGAGGCTTTGAAGCGAGGGACCGCATGTGACGGTGAAGCTTAGGTAAGACTTAGCGCCGATGGACCGAGGCAACGGTGAAGAGCAAGTGAGGTAAAGATCGATGAACCAATACGGTCACGTGATGATATGAAGTGGATCATATCATTTGGTGATTAGTTGGTGCATGTGTTGCATCAACATCGGAGGAGTTGGAATGGAATACGCAAGGCAAAGGTATAACCATAGGGTATTTTCATTTCACCAATCATAGGTGTGTAGAGAAGTTGATGACTGGGTTTAGGATAGATGACCGTACTATTAAGAGGGGCAAACTTGTTTACATATCGGTCATCTAGTGCCACTTGAGTGATCTAACTTTGCATACGTGTTAGGATCGAGTGGCGTGGCAAATTGAGTGGTTAATTTCTTCGGAGAAAATGATTGTGAAAATGCTAATACACGTGCACAAGGTGGTGATCACATGATGGTGTTGGCACATTTGTGAAGGCGATAGAGTTTGAGGGGTAGAGAGGGGTTTGGGATCCTCTCTCCCTCCCACCGAGCAAGCTCAGCGGGATTCAGGCATTTTCGAGGAGATAAAACATTTATTTTCTATTGCGCTGAAGGTGGGAAGAAGTGGTGAAGTCGCACGAGTGTTTCTCACTGAGAAACACTCGATGGAGACAATCAGATCGATTTTCTCTTCAGCGGGCAGTTCCATATAGAATTTGTTAGAATAAAACAAGCGGGTTATAAAAAACTCTTTTTTTATCCACAAAGCAAAAAAGGTGCTGGCCTCGGGGGCGACAGACGCTACCCTCAGCATCTGTCGGCTTACCCTAGGTGTTGGTCCACGTAGGAGGAGGCGACGGATGTGGCCTGGTTGAGCGACTGACGCTAGACGTTAGCGTTCGTCGGGTCTAGCGTCAGTAGCTTCATAGAGCTTGGAGCGACAGACACGGGATGACGTCTGTTGGCTACGCAAAGGACGCATCTGTCGGGCAGAAGATGACTGCGAACCCTCTCTAGACCACGTCTGTCGCAGTGGCCGCACGTCTGGTGCGTGTGCGTCAATGCGTCCATGTGTTGAGTTGATGACCATTGAAGTTAAGTGTCCATTGGAGATCAATGGCTCTTATTTGAAGTGGGACACGTGGCAGCAATCCACTGTGGGTGGCATAGGAGCGACGGACGCTAGCCGCGTCTGTCGGCGTAGCGACAGACGCATCTGTCGCTCGTGTTTTTCAGCCCAGTGTTGGCATAACGACTATATTCGTTTGTGGACTTATAAATACTAGTGGTGGCTGGCCTTGGCAGTAGCTTGGCACCCTTGGGACTTAGTGTCCATGCTTTAGGAGTGCTAGGAGAGCCTCTAACTCACTTGTGCTTGCAAGAGTGCGAATCGATTATGGGAGTTGATTCTAGTGCGTTGCTTTGAGAGATTGCATCGAGTGACCCTAGGTGATCGTGTTGCAAGCCGGTGGTGCTTGTTACTCTTAGAGGTTGCACCTCCTAGACGGCTTAGTGGCTTGTGGCTCCATCGAAGCTCGCAAGAAGATTGTGCGAGACTCTGGAGAAGTTTTGTGAGGGAGATTGTGCTCACCCCGCGGGGATCGCGAAGAGCAACTCTAGTTGAGTGTGTCATTAAGCTACCACACTTGATGGTGGGTTCTTGCGGCGCCTTTTGAGAGGCTCGGTGTGTGACTGATTAGCCGCCAAACTACGAAGTGTTGGTCGACACAACGGGACTAGCTTGGTGGCAACCAAGTGAACCTCGGTGAAAAATTACCGTATCAACTTTGTGTTCATCTTCTCGGTGGTTTGCTCTTCGATACACAAGCTTGTTTTTACATTCATATACTAGTGCTTGTGTAGGTGCTCTTGTGACTAGTTTGCTTATGTAGCTTGCTAGTTATATTCTTGCTTGTGTAGCTAGTAGTATCCCCTTGCGTGGCTAATTTGATTTGTGTAACCTTGTTAGTCATATTGCTTAGTTTGTGTAGCTAAGTAATTTGTTCTCTCTAATTTGGCATTGGTTGCCTTGTTATTGAGCTTTGCTAGTGAGCTTAGGCTTTGTGCAATTTACTTCACTAGTTTGTGTAGGTGCTCCACGGTTTGATTGAAAGTACTAGTTGCATAGGTTTGTATGACACCTTTGTTTAGAAGAGCACTATCTAGCCCGACACCTTTGTTGCCTAATTAGGATCTTTTCTAAGGTGCTTGAGAACTTAGTTAGAGGGGTGAAGTCTTGGCTAGACCGATAAGTTTAATTCCATATTTGTTTCGGTTAGCTGATGTGTTTAATTTTTAGAAAAGACTATTCACCCCCCCTCTAGTCCGCCATCTCGACCCTTTAGACGTAGGTCGGGTGGCGTCCGGTGGCCCCCGCAGCCCGTGCTCGTGTTCACCCACGCCTCGGCTCGCCCTGCCTCACTCGCTCACTCCTCCACTCCATCCTCTCGCTAGCAGCAATAGAGCACACGCGCGCTCGCCTCTGCCACCACACCCACGCGTGCCCTCGCCAAAGTTGACCGTCCCGGCCACCACCGCTCACCGCCAGCCACTGCACCTCACCCCGAGCCCCGCCTCCACCTCGCGCATCCCGTGCTCGCCTCGGCTTGCCGTGGTAAGGCTCCCGTCCACGGGAATCGCTCACTGGAGCACGACCGAGCTCACCGGAGAGCTTCGCTCTATGGACTCCCCCTCTCCGCTCCACCTTTTTCCTTCTTGTTGCGAGGATTTCTTTCGCCTTGGCTCCCCGATGCTCGAGCACCACTTCCCGTGCCGTCTCTTGGTCGGAGATGGCCAGCGCTGCTGCTCCGCCATTACCACCGACGAGCCCGTACCGATGCTCCTGCAGCTCAGTCAGCTAGTGCTCCTGAATTGCCTCATTGCGGGGAGCACGATGGTGCTCACCCCACGGCCGGAGATCTCACCGTCGGTGAGTTCTCGCCGCCGGTGATCTCCATCCCCTCACGGGTGTATGACAGGTGGAGCCTCAGGTCCCACTGTCAGCCACCATACGCGGTTCCGGGTGCGCGGCTTCGGGTGGATCTAGCACTTTTGCAGGCTGATTTGAAAAAAGATTTAAGAAATGCTTTTCCAGAAAATGTTAAAAAGCTTCAAAAATTCATATCTCGTTCAATTTAGCTCCAAATTTATTGAAACAAATTTTGTTGGGGTCCTTGCTGTTAGATATACATTTTAAAATTATTGCATGACAATTTTGTGACACTTTTATATATAGCTTTATTTAATTCTTGTAAATGCTAATTTCTTGGAAAATGCATAGTAAATACTATATAGGTCAAAAAAATATGAAACTTGTTTTGTTGATCAAGTCATGTGATTCACTCTCTATAAAAAATTATATGTCATGCATGTTCTATAGAAAAATATGGCTATTTAATTTATGTGCATTTAATTGCTTTTTCTTGTAAAATTGCTAAAGCCAAAAATATTTATAATAACTGTAGGTGAAACTTTTTCTATAGTGTTTGTATACTGTATAGAATATGGGAAAAATACTAAATCTATTGTTTGATACTTTTCACAGTGCAAAGTATTTTCATGCTCATTTATCTATCATAACTTGTCATTTTTGTGTAGGCTATTTTACTTATCCAAATGCAATGAAAATTTTATGGTAGGCTACTTATAGTATGTAAAGCTGTTGTAATTTTTTTTCGATTTTTCTGAGCAACAGAAATGCATGTTGATGTTGTAGCCCTAGATTAAAGTGAAATAAAAATAGGATTCTTATTGCATGATTAGTTTATTTGTACACTTTGGTGTATATTTGAAGTATTCTTGACTTGCTGGCATGACTTGGCATGTTAGTATAGTTATGGTGATGAAGTGTAGTAGCATTTTGTGTTATGGCTATGTGATAGTTAGCGGTAGCTAATGGTGGTTAGTAGTCGAAGAGAATGCAGTAGATGACATGTACTTGTGGTATATGTTCTTGAATGTTGTTGACTACCTAGTAAAAGAGTTTATATCTATTCTATCTAATAAAGCTAAGCATGTTCATCTACATTTCATGCAATCATGATCATCATATGTCATCTTCTCTGATGCACCACTTGCATAATCACTTACAACTATGCATCATAACAGGATCACAGGAGGAATTGATAGTATCCGAGCCAGAAGCAGTCGAGGAAGTCCCACAGGAAGAGCCCGTACAGGAGATGCAGGCCGAAGAGGACGTCGTTGACAAGCTGCAAGAGTGTCCAGACCACCATCCGAGTTCATTCGAGCGAGGCAAGCCAATGATCATTCTAAGTCTCCTATTTTATAAAAATAGTCAATTATATATGAGTTTTATATATTATTGCATTAGATTATAGGAGTTGAGTGAAACCGTTGATGCATTTGTTATCATCCTTTCCTACCTTTTTATGTCTGTATAACCTGTTAGGTTTAGGATCGAATAACTGCTTAGCCCTGCTTAGACCGGTAGCGATCGATGATTTCCTATCACCTATAATTATAGGTGGTTACTGGAATACTTTATCTACGGATTAGATGATATCCTCGAAATAACCAAGTGTTAATGGATAATTGGAGACCGGACGGAATAGTTGGAAGCAACCAGACAGGGTTCTAGAGTGCTTATAGTTTTCCGTCTGTGTCAATTAAGGACCGATCGTTGCTCGTCCCTCTTGTTATGTTAAACCATGCCTCACATTTAGCTAGCCGGATAACGTACCTTTCGACCGCGAAGCTCGTGATACTATTCGGGCCGGGGTAAACTCAGGCTGGAAGACTAGTGCTGAAGGGGGTAAGATGGGGACGCGAAGAGTGAGCCCAAGGGCGGGTAAGCCGACTCCTGGCTGTCGGGCGGTCCCTAGGTAGTGTGGTCCATAATTGTTACCTCACGATGTTTACCTGAATGGTGTTGTTGGTGATCTGTAGCTCACTTGATCGGTGAGTATAGTGTATGTGAGGAATAAATCACCAGCTGGTTAGGAATCGATTTGAATCGCCATCGCTCTTAGATAGTGAGCACTTGACTCAAGCTACGGCATCGTAGTAATGATGATGAAACACAGTCGGTTATATGGATGATGTTGGAAATACTAAATCTGAGTTGATAACTGGATGTAATGGTTAATCAAAGTGCTTACCTAGATTGATAGGTTATAATAAAGATGATGCCAATACTTAAATGGTTCATTATGTTAACTTATGCTTTTCGCAAATGAGTCAGCTAGTCCACTAAAAGAAAGCCTTGCATACTCCTTGGTGTCACTTTATTTTAGTTTAAGACGGGTAAGTCTAGCTGAGTACTTTCTCGTACTCAGGGTGTTGTTCCCATTATTGTTGCAGATGGCCAGATGTATTATGGATATTTCATCAACTGCATGTACCCTACGATGGGCGACAACTAAGATCAAGGGCATGATCGATCCGTACATCTTACATGATGCTATTGTTGGACATAACTATCACCTGGCACTGTATCTGAACTAAACGTGTGCATGTGTGGTTTTAAAATTATTGGCTTCCCATACCTTAGTATGAACTTGGTTTGTAATAACTTTATGTTTTAAACTCCTATGTATTTCAATGATGTGGCGAACTTTATGTAATATGTGACTATGACTGCTAAACTTGTATGATCTTAGTTTGTATGTTGGTTTAAAATCCGTCGTGATTTTATGGACTACCGGGTTATACGGGTTTAATTTTGCTAAATTATCTACTTTGCCGGGTGATTTTCTTACTTAATTTTGTATAATTGGTCGGTTCTATTACAACAGCCTTACGTCTAGTGGGTTTCGCTGCGGCTCATGTTGTCTTACACCGGGGTGCTCGTAGTAGGGGTTACAAGCTTTTGAGAGAGGGAGCAGGTCCTAGGTCTCTTGTGAGTGGTGTGGTTTTGATTGAGATGAGTTTTGGCTGTTGTTGCCGTGAACGCCCCCTCAGATGCGGCCCCTACCTCCCCTTTTATAGCTTCTAAGGGGAGGGCTCGGGTTACATTCATGATAAATGGGTGAAAACAGAGAGAATGAAAGAGAAAAACAAAAAAGGTGGCCTCGGGTGTGGCCGTCTTTCTCCTTATCCGGTGGGAGCAGTTCTCCTGTAGTGTGGAGACTGCAGGGCGTTGATCTTTTGGCCTCTCCATCTGCTGGTGCGACGTGCCGTAGCCATGCCTTGGCCTGTACGTCCCTGTGCCATGAAGGTGGGCGGCGTGCACCTGGATTTACGTAGCGAGGATGTTAGGTGGCACAATTACCGTTACCCCTATTGCTGTGGAGGTATGAATGTCGTCGTGGTAGAATGACCGGGGTCACGTCGAGTCAGGACATGGTTCCCGTGCTCCTGTTGACTGTGCACGGTCACGTCCATCATGTCGATGGGAGCGAGTACCGTAGTTGGGGGCCCCGTGGCTCCCCGTCTTGCCTGAGGGTTCCACGTGCCCCTCGGGTGAGGCGGAAACACGCCGCGGGGGGTCAGGCGCTTTTGATGACGCCGCGGGGGCTCGGGCGAGGCGGAGAGATGTCGCCCGAGACGCCTATCGTGCCCGAGGCCTCTCCGCAAGGCTCAGGCGAGATAGAGTTTGTCGTTCGCGCCTTGAGCGGCTGACATGCTGTCAGTGCCTTTTGGGGCCTCTATGATGGGGTTTTAACAAACGTGCAGGGTGCCGGTTTTTACCCTCTGTTGGATACCCTGGGTATTTGATACCCTACACAAGCCCATGTTTTAAGTGTTTCAGTTATTTCAGATGTATGTTTCAATTGTTTCATGCAGATATTGCAAAAGTAGATCGTGATGTTGCATATGTTGCAATGGTTGTACACGTATGTTGTAAGCGTCCATTTCTAATGTTTCATCTATTCTTTTGTACACTATATTGTAAGTGTTTCAGACGTATGTTTTAAGTATTTCATATGTCTTCTTTTGTATGTTGCAAGTGTTGCATCTGAATATTTCAAAAGTAGATCGGGATGTTGCACACGTTGAATGGTGCTTCAACTGTATGTTCCAAAGGTTTCATCTAGATACAAACGCAGATCGGGATGTTGCACGGCACGGCAGGTGGATGTCACTGCTGCTGGGGCGCAGCCGTGGTCAACCCCACGTGGGTTGACTCGTGCGGGGCGCGGGGTGGGTGCGGTAGCGTAGGTCCCTACGGCGGATGCGGGCGCGGTGCTGGGGCTGGACGTGGGGCGTGGGCGGGATACGGACACAGGAGCGGCGCAGGTGTCGAAGCCACGTCCGGACGCGATGTCCCGTCCGGATGTCTTGGCGCTAGGCGTACCGTATGCTAATTCAGACCTCCATTTGTTTGATTTGCAGTAGTTTTAATTCTTTGAACGATTGTGAAACTTGGAGCTATCAGCTCAGTCCGATCCCTACAGATGACCCAACTACTACTCTCCAATATTGCGCTTCCAAATAGCATTTTAGAAACTGACAATTAACGTCTGGTTTCCTTGTACACAACAAAATACAGGAGTAAATAATTTACAGATGTACATATATCAGTAACATCCAAACAGGACCTTCGTGAAATAAGTGATACAGACAGGGCCGAGCCGGCAAAATTTGGGACCTTGTACCAGGCCTTATCTCTTGATAGACAAAATTATAGCCATTATTATAAATTCTACATACATATCATGCAAATGTATTAATCTCTTGGAACACGATAAATAATCATATATATGAAGGATAATTATAGTTTATAATATAATGATTGTTCGTAAAAACATTAGTTCACATAATGCTACAAAGGACAGTAGAATTCAAAATTGGGGAAAGATTAAAATTATATAGTACTCTCTCCGTCTTGAAACGAGTGCAATTTTAGCACAGTAAAAAGTTAAAATATCTGAAGTTTGACTAGCTATATATAAAACACATTAATATTTATGATATCAAATAAATATTGTTAGATTTTTCATGACGTATACTTTCATAATATGTTTATTTCAGCATTAATATTTTTTACTTATATATTTGGTTAAATATATTAGACACTTTGTACTCCTAAGTCATATGTACTTCGTAGTACGTAGTATGTAGCTTCTAGCTAGGCGTAGCTGGTGGTCACTAGTACTAGTTTGCATGTGCCTGATAACAAACTACCGTAGCGATGGCTGGTAGCTGATACATTAGGATTTGGGGGCCCTAAAAATCATGGGCCCTGTTCCCACGCACCGCTCTCACGCCCCTTGGCTCGGGCCTGGATACAGATGTTATAAATATAGAAGGAACAAAATGTAGTCCAATTGCAAAGTGAAGTACAGAAATCAAGTTCAATTCCAGTACAAGATGCCGGTAATATCTACACAGCTGCCTAATTGTGATATATGAAACATACAAGTTGCTGCAGCTGCCAAATTAATGATAGATCATGCGTTGCTGTGAAGAGGTCTCCGGCTGCGTTCCTCAAGCTGAACAAAGATGTTCCCGTTGTAGATGCCCCTCGCGCGTTCCTTGGTAAGAAACCCAAAACTGTCATGGGCTAGCTGGTAGATCAGCTGCCACTCGGCCTCAGCAGCAGCCCTGCATATTTATTCTCTTTTGAGATGTGAGCACTATAGCTTAGCCTTGAAAGTTGAAACATATCATCTATTAACCTCATTTTTTCCCCAAACAAGTCTGTTTAAATTGATGTTTATACTTGTTTCAAAAAAAATTGATGTTTATATGAAAGGGAGAAGAATATGATGAGTATCATTGCAGCAGTTATATTTGTATGTATTCAGTAAACAATACCATGATGCAGGATCAAGAGGATCCCGGTTGAATGTGAGCATCTCTTCTACCTCCAAGAGCGACAAGGCGTCTTTTCTGATATGAGCATGCTTCGTAAATATTTCGTCAAATTTTTCCTGGACAAACCTGGAAATAATAGGAACACAACAGTGATAAATACTATTTCCACTTTTATCTCTCTTTCTGTAGGAAGAAACGAAGAATTATAGTTTCTAGTCTGGGTAACGTATTTGTGCGGCTAAATGCTAACTTTTTTTATAATAAAGAAAGGATTTTATTAATTCGCAATAATTACATCGAGTTGATAAAATAATTATGAACCCACTTCTGCTAACTGTATTGGAGTAGTATTTCTAAATTCTAATGACAACAATGGTTGTTATTCACCTTATCTCAAAGTTGTGTACTTGTGTTAGTGGTAAGTTTGAATACAAGGTATATATTTCTCATTTTCTCTACCTTCCTTTAGAATCGTAGGCACCGGTGTCGCTACCATGAATTGCTTTGTGGATATACTCCACGTAAATATTGACGTAAGGTGGCAGTGCACCAGGCTGCATTGAGTAGAGGTAGAAAACAACCAACGGTAAGAATGAACCATTGCAAGTTTTGATAACAAATTTGCTCACTGGATAAAGGAGAGCCAGCGTACATACAGGGTTGGTGAAAGGAGCGAGAGCAGTATGAATTGTTGATGCAGCCGCGGTGGACAAGGCGATTTCACATCCGATGGCAACAAATCCTGTGTGTCGTCGAGGGTACAGAAATAGATGGAAAAAAAGGATAATTCCGTACGGTGAATCGAACAGATGAACTCCAAAAAATAGCACGTCAGGTCATGCGCAGCTGAAAAATGAGATCACACCTTGGAAAGTTTCAAGAGGAGTGAGAATGCCATCTTTGTTCCTGTTGAAGAATGACACATGCATCTGGAGTTCTGTCATGTTGGAGCTACCACCGTCAGGTTCAGGCAGTGCCCTCGCACTCACCTCGGCACCTAAAATACACACAAAGAAAGGCAGCACCGATGTCTGAAACTCACTGCAAGTATATTAATTAGAGAAATTGGCAGCCCAAGAACATCGGCAATTTGGACGGGAAAACGTCAAATCGCACCATGAGTTTGGATACTTACAGCAAACGCTCCAAATCAGCAGCGCAAATGCAATCGACAACGGCCTCAGGGAAGCATCCACCGCCCGCGGCTGTCGGCCCGCCATTGTTTCCATCTGCGAGTTCAGCATCTCCAGTATATGTGTTGAGTACAGCAGTAGCATTGGCACATTGCTCTGCTTAAATAGGTGCAGAGGTAGTAGATGACACTAGACCATCACTGCAAGCTGTGTGGCGCTTTACTGTGAGAAAACCAACGAAACGGCACTGGCAAACCGATCTTGCTCCGTTCGATTCAGGAAAGGCACGCATGTGCAGCGTACGTAATCGGTGGAAGTGTCCGGAAGGTTGGAGGAGCCTAGTGCCACCCCTTTCTTGGCGCTAGAAATGGCAGTTTTCTGTGCAGAACCGGACAGGGCTCAGAGACGTGTGGCACGCCTGCTGGCTACTCCCTCCGTCTTATAATAACTTCACGTTTTGGTTGAAAGGAGGCAAATTAGCAGAGCTGTAAAATTACCATATTACCCCTACAAAAGAGCTGGCATACATTGTACTACAGGCAAAACACCGCACAAAAACAAACCACGTGGCCTATAACACAAGTGGTACAAGGACAAGTCTGACACAAATATAAAATGCGCCCATGCAAGGGCAACACCACAGCACACCACGTGGCCATGAACAAGCCGCACAACAACATTGCAGAAAGTTCCAGCCCTTCCGCCCGGGCATCCAAAATTTGAATGAGAGATATTGGCGCCATTGCCCCCACTACAGAATGGCTTCACGTTCACCTGATGAACACAACACCAGCCATCCACACTCCAAATGTGCCAAACTCCATAGTTCCATAGCATGCAAAAGACCTCCAATCCTCAACCATGGCCATAGATCTAAATACATTACCACATGAAGAAAGTCACGAACCCTCTATAGCCTGCAAAAGAAGTCCATCTTCAGCCATGGCCATAGATCTCAACAGAGTACCTGGTGAAGGAAGGGAAGAGCCCTTACCTGACCTAAATGAAGAGCTTCATGAGGATGATGATGGAGATGAACTTCATTACCTCCAGGAAGATCAATTGCACCTCATCCAAGAAGCACAAGTACAACCACTCAGAGGTCAGTCCTTCTATCTCCAGGAAGAGCAACACAGTGGTGTGCATGCCATAGATCTCAACATTCTTGCTTCTGAGGGCCAAGAAGAATCTCATGAAGGTAATGCCTCTCTTAGTTCCATTATTGAAAGAAGGTAACTGCACTGTGAAAACACACATTTGAGCCTTCACTAAATTTATATGCCCCACCCTATTGCAGTTCTTGCTGTTGTGGAACCCCAGCAACAAGACAGAGATTTCAACTTTGATGCTCCACATGAACAAGATGGTTTTGATCTCAACTTACCACCTGCTGATCACCAAGATGAGCTCCAACAAATGATCAGTAAGCCTCAATGGTTTTTTCCTTACTATTTCAATGAGTACATCTAGACGTTGACACACTTTTTGTATTCAGCATGATTAAATGGAAGCATGCATATTTTTCTGCTATCTGAGTGACAAACCATTTGGTCATATACAAATCATCCTGATGCTGAGTCAAATACCCATCCTGCACAAACCATATTTGAAGAAATGTCATCAAACAGAAAGAACCATCATACAAGATGATTTGTTCTAGTAAATATATGATGCATTAATATATCCACTACAGAAATGATTAACAAGCCATGTTTGAGAGAAGTAATCTTGGCAAATTAAAAAAGAACACAACAAATACAGTGGCACACATGTTTCAGGTCAGTAGGTATTAAGTGCGTGCTGTTTGGCGAAGAGCTAAGCAATGCTATGCACAAGGCATACCGGTGGATGTTAGATCACGGAGGAAGAATTGTGGCCGCAAAAGGATCCATATTGATCTATCAGATGTTCTTACAGTTCCCTTGCATAAAAGGAGGACTATACGATCTCTAGCTAAAGCTATTCGTGTAGACAGGAGCACTCTGCATAGACGATTCAAGGAAGGCCTACTACGACGTCACTCAAGCACTCTAAAGCCTCTGTTGAGGGATGACAACAAGAAAGAAAGGCTACGATGGTGTCTGTCCATGTTAGATGAAGATACACTGCCTAACGAACCCAAATTTCGTGACATGTACAACATCATCCACATGGACGAGAAGTGGTTCAACACCACATCCAATTACATGACGTGTTACATGGTTCCCGGGGAGGATGATCCACATCGAACTGTGCAAAATAAGAATCGCATTGGGAAAGTTATGTTTTTGTCAGCAGTTGGAAGACCAATATTCGATGATGCAGGTAATTGTATCTTTGATGGGAAGCTATGACTGTGGCCATTCGTTAGAAAGGTACATCATACACTTTTTTTCACTTTCTTGCATTAGTTATTGTGCTAAAAATTTGTGATCCTTACTTACTTTCATTTACTATAGGACCAAGCAAAAAGAAGAAGTCATAATAGAGGAAGGGGGGCCGAAGTCACCAAACCTATCAAGGTAGATCGGGCCACTATGAGATCATATCTGATTGGTCACGTTCTGAAAGCTATTGTTCGAAAATGGCCACCGCAGGGACCAGATCGACGCCGGCAGCCCCGTCCGCGGTCACCGCAGGGGCCAGATCGACGCCGACTGCCCCAGTCGCGGACACCTCAAGTGCCTCCTCTTCGTCTTCGGAGTCAGGGACGTACACCTCGCCCTGAGAGTTGAAGCGCGGGCCAGCCCTCTAGATTCGGCACCCACGGACGTAGATCCACGCCTCCTCACCCGAATCTGCGGGACTTGGCTTCACCGCTGATTGGGCGGTGCTTGGCTTGACGATGTGGCTGACGGTCCCAGTAGCGCCGGCGTGCTTCGTTAAGGCCACAAGAACCGGACTTGCCACTGCGGCTCCCATGGGGCTTCAGGAGGTTAGCACCGCCGGCCCCTGTCATCTTGCCGCCTCCACGCATCCGCCGGCTACGTCGGCGGCCGCTCGCAGCCATGCCCGCGCTGGGACGAGGTCTTCGAGGGATGGGGAATGCGTGCTTGCTGTAGTACTGCGGTGGTGTGTGAACCGAGGAACCGAGGGAACCTGTCGGAAGGGATAGGGAAGAGAGAGGCGTGCGCTTGCACTGCCGAGGCGTGGACCGGAGACTTCTTGGTTCGATGGGGATTTTTTTAATTTTATTTCCACTCGGTGGGGCTTCAAATGCGTGGATGAGGGCAGCTTTGCATTTTTTAGTCCAAACCGTTACAGAGCATGCAGCTGGCACCAGCCTAGCACTACTACGGTTCAGATTCAACGGAGCCTTTTATTTTGAGATTTTTTTTGAACCGTAAACGTTGAGTTATTATAAGACGGAGGGAGTACACAACAAATAGGGGTGTGTTCACTTCGTGAAAAGTAGGTGAAAAGTTACTGTAACATCTTTCGTTGTTATTTTGCAAAATTTGTCCAATCATGGACTAACTAGGCTCAAAAGATTCGTTCCGACATTTACAGACAAACTATGCAATTAGTTATCTTTTTTACCTACATTTAATGCTTCATGCATGCGTCGAAAGATTTGATGTGATGGGTGGAAGAGGAAATATTTTGGGTTAGGATGGGGAAGTGAACGAGGCCTAGAGTGGAACCAGGTCAAGAGCCTTTCCAAAAGAAGAGGACCCAGAGCCTCTCAAAGTCTCGATCGTTGTAGTGACACTAGAGCAGTGTGAATGCACATGACCGGTGGTGTGGCTCATGGCTGTTGCCTGTTGGTACTTTGTGCATTGGAGAATCTATTATTTGTAATGCATTTTTTTAAAAAAAAATTGGGTGAACTCGAGCATAAGCCGACTTAGCTAGATGCTTATATATCATTCTTCAGTGAACACAAGCCGACTTGGATACGCTTATATCATTCTTCAGTGAACACCCAAGATATTGGTCCATATACTTTACAATGTACCCAAGATAGATATATGAACTATGGACTCGAAGGCTTAACACAAAAATCGCAACAAATATACACTGTACAATATAATATTCGATTCAAATAGCAATCTCTTAATTGCCTAATACACTTTAGTGTTTTGTGCATTAGGCAAGAGGCATATATGATTCACATCTCACATCTTGCAGACGTCTTCTGTTCCTCCAACTTGTAAAACACACTTCCATCATATATGCCTCTTGCAGAGTCCTTGTGAAGGAATCCTTGCTTATCACTTGCAAGCTTGTATGTCAGTCCCCATTCTGCTTCAGGTGCAGACCTATATAGATAATAATATAGGCTATATTATTTACATATAGGGAAAGAAAACTTGGATGAATCAAGAAAATGCTAAATTTTATCTTTGGTGTAGTGTCTTATTCAAAGGGAAACACATTGCAACTCATTAGTAACAATAAATCACTGCATATTAGAAAAATTACCATGATTGGGGGTCTAATGGATCTCGATTTGCTAGAATCATCTCCTCAATCTCCTCGGACGTTAACGCATCTGGCCTGACCTTTGCATGCTTTGTGAATATTTCTTCAAACTTTGCAGGAACAAACCTACAATAATAGCGTGGCATGTTGTACGCCGGTAAATTTGAGAAAATTTTAATAAAACATAAAATGGTATTATTCGTGGTCATGTGGCATGTTTGTACAACATATAATAGTGTAAATGTCATTTGTACATACAATGTCTAAAGTAATGATGCACTCTCTCATTTGTATATATAAGGGTGTTTGGGACTGCTCCACTCCATGTTTTTAGCTCTGCTCCACGTTTTTTAGTCAAACAGGTTTAGCTCCACCTAACTCTGCTCCAAGAAAAAAAAAATAGAGTTGTGAGAGCAAGGGATGCTCTACAAACTTCAGTATTTTTGTGGAGCTGCTCCACGGTGGAGTTTGTGGAGCAGAGTTCGTGAAGCAGTACCAAACATCCCCATAATATTGATATGATGTAATAATGCACGATCACTCGTAAAGTTACCTTCCTTCAGCGTCGTATGCACCTGTATCACTTCCATGCATTGCTTTGTGGATATACTCTACGTATATGGATAAATGAGGCAGTGGTGCACCAACCTGCATTGATTTTTTTAAGAAAAAGCAAAGAGAATTAAGTTTCTTACTATTGCGTGCGAATAAACAAATCAATCTCATTTGTGCACGTATATGGGGTGTGATCGTGTATGGATTTGTTTTTCTGGATAATAGGGTTTTAATGGACAGCTATAGAAATCACATGAATACAAGCAAAATTGTAAATGCATATCGGCATACAAAATGGCGATAGAGAGGGCTTATCGACATTCAAAATATGAAAATGTTGCCCCAACTCAGCCATCCATCACCGGCTCGAATGGAGGAGATGGGTTAAGAGGACAATTTGGAAATTTGTGGAAAAAACAGAAGTTTTGGTTAGATAATGGCAAGAATTTGATAGGAGGGGAATGAAAGGGATATAGATTGAAATCATTTGCACTAGAAGGATGTAAACCTTTTCTCAACCACATAAGAAGATTTAGAATTTTAGTAATGGCATATAAAGGGAATTCACTCATCAGTCAGAGTCCTACGTTTATTCAAAATTCTCATTTTATATGTTATTTAAAACAAATGTTTTAGGTCATAAGTTGCACTCTGTTACTACGATGGCACAAACGGTTAGTTGAGCAAGGATGGAGCTCCGTTATTCCATAGGGTTATGCTGACCCCCAATAACTTTTGTTATTTCCACCACAATCTTCTCCATAAAAATTCTAGACCTCTCTTTCTAATAGACAAAATAGCATTGCGACTTAAAGAGTGACCCAAGTAAACCCAGTGATATAAATTCTAAAGAGTGACACAAGTGAACCTGGTGAAATAAATTCTAGCAAGAGGACATGTTGGGTACTACACACTCTAGGATCATGTCAGAAAAGAAAAAAAAACATTCTTAAATTCAAACAAAAATATAAAACAGCTGGTGATTTCATCATTGACAATAATAACCATTTGATCTAATCTGTTTCCAAAAAGATTACTCACTGCCGCTGCCATTATGAACAAGGTCAAAAGTGATTGCAAAATCTTGATCTAAATAATCAACCGTTGTCATTATGGAAAATAAAATAGACAAACCCTCTAAATAAAAATCACCTACACGTAACATGATAGAAAAAAATTATACATAAACTCTTAAGGGGTGTTTGCTTCCCGGCCACACCTCGCCACAGCCGCAAGTTAGGGCCACACCCATGCAGGCCAGTGTTAGGTCCATTACTAATCTTAGGCTACCACACCATTTACTACCTGCATGCAGTAATGATTCTCGCCACAAAGTGTGGCGATGGTTTTTCTCGCCTCCACCACAGCCTGCCACAGTTTGGCGTGGTGAGTCTTCGCTGGCAACCAAGCAGCCTATAATAGTACTTATTAATCAATCCATTTGGTGAAGCGTTCCTATTTGTCTGCCACAAGCGTATGCTTTCACACTTCTCCCCAAATGGATATTATTTCTGCTATTATTACGCATTAGAGTAGTACTCCTTTGTTCTAAATTATAAGTCATTCGGTTTTTTCTACATACATAGCTTTTACTATGTATCTAGAAATAATATATATTAAAAAAGCTAGATCCACGGTGGCTAGACAGACCCTCGGTATTCTGGCTTAATGCATTGCAAAACGAAAATAATTTATAATTCAAAATGAAGGAAGTATTTATTAAATAAAACAATGTGTGTGCGCGCGTGTGTGAGAGAGAGAGCATTGGACCGTACAGGTCTTGTTTTTGGACCAACAGCAGCACTGAGGGATGCGGCTTTTTTTCTGGCAAATACGGCATCACATCCAAGTGCAACATATCCTACAACACCAAATGTGAGCTCAAAGTATGATAGGAAATTTTATGCCGTAATTAAACTGCTAAAATCTAAAATGTATATATGAAATTATGAATGAATTTTATTATTTTGTGTTATTAAACTCGCTGATAGAAAATTATCCATGACTAGGACCCGAGACGTGGTGACTTGGACCAGCAGAATTTATTTCGTCCATTTTAAACTAAAATATAGTTGATATATAACATATTTCTAGCTGACACAACGTAAAATATCAAATAAGTTCAAATGAGTGACTTGTGCGAGAAACGAGACTCATGTTTAAAATTCTCATGGTAGAAAGTGTAGAGGGTAACATATACATGGACGTTTAGGAATATGTGAAAAAGATCAGGGGAGAATAACGGGAAACGAACTATTATATATAGGTTAGATATGATATATGCCGATCGGCCAAGTGAGAAGTATGATTCTTTTGTCCTTCTTTAATTAAGCAACTCATCATAACACAAAAATTAGAGCCTATATAGGTCTCTCATTCGATATACTACTGCACTAGTTTAGGCCCCTCCAGTTTTTGCAGTTTTTAAGAATCTGAATTTTGAAAACCGGGTGAAATCCAAACATACTAATTTTTGCTGTTAGTTTTTGGCAGATCCTAAAAATAGGAAGCTGTTGATACCTAACTTTTGTCAGTTTCTTGTGACACATAGAGCAATAAATGAAGTCAGATTAAAAACTGTGGATCCAAACACTCCACCGGTTTTTGCTCAACTAGAGGCTAAAATTGGTTTTAAAGAATCGGAAACTGATCAAACAGGCCTCAGCCATTCACCTTCAAAGAGCTCTGAAACTGTAAAACAGGCCTCAGCCATTCACCTTCAAAGAGCTCTGAAACTGTAATAATGCCATCCTTATTCCGGTCGAAAAATTCAACGTGCTTTTGAAGAGCAGTCATGTTGCCAAAATCAATGCTTGCCTCCACATGCCCACCTTACATAACAGAATATGATAACAGTATGTGAGAAAAAAAAATTGAGCTGCAATTGTCTTGATAGCTGCATGCATGGGTACAGTTATGCCATGACGTTGATGAGCATGCATGATTCTTGTCCCGTAACTACTCCGCGTTTACCAAGAACTTACAGCTAAAGACCCATAGAAACAGAACCGCTGTCATCATCACTAGCGGCAAATATGAAGAAGCTGCTGCCGGTGCACGCTGCCGACCCGCCATTGCAACCGGCTATTCCTTCCTCTGCAGGCTGCAGTGGTGTGTGATTTTGAGAGTGCACGTCACAGCAGGTAGTGTCCCATGGCTCGGCTTAATAAGTAGCTCCCGGAAGAACTAGCAATGAAGCAGAGGTCATCCTTATCCTGGTAGTAAGCAATGAACAAACTGAAGCCGCATGTGAGCCAGTCGGATATGTGGTGTTCCTGGTGGGTGATTCGCGGCAACCACAACCATACAGTCAGAATCTTCTCATTTCCTATGGCTACTCTCACCGTCTCAAAATAAACACACATCTCGCCCACAAGGGCTACTCTGTCTTTCTCAAAATAAACACACAATCGTATCTCGAAAAATTAAACATTCTTATATTTGACTAAGCAGGTAAAAAATAGTACCGATATTTGTATCTCTAGATAAGTCTATTATGAAAGTATATTTCATACTCTATCTAATGATACTTTTTATTCGTCATAAACACTAATAATTTATTACTTATCTTATATTTTAGTTGCCTAAATTTTAAGATGATTTCAGGCAATACTCTTGTACAACAAACTAGTGCAAGTGAATTGTTACTTTTGTGATTTATTATTTGTCTTTGTATCATAACATATCAATTTTTTTGTCTTTGTGTAACTATATGCAATTAATTATTAGTTGTCTTTGTGCCAGTACAAATCAGATTTTGTCAGGTTTAGAGTTTTGTCTAACGAGTTTTTTATTCTTAGAACCAAAAATTGCAGATTATACCTACATAAATTGCAACTAACTAAAGCTGCAATTTTAATATAAAAATATACAATAACCGTAGCCGGAAAGGAAGCTAAAATTCATGCACCTGAATTTTAGCAAGTCTCGTAATTTATATATATTTGGTCAAACATTGAAAGGTTTAAGTCCTCAGGAATTAAGCTTGCTACCTGTATCGGTGTTTGTGTTTTGTTGTCAAAGACTCCTGCAACGTTCTTTCCACAGGCTCCAGACCACGTAAGTGACCACTTCGGCACGCTTTCTGGCTGTCCTTCTGAGGTGTTTAATCCAATTGTTCCAGACCACCAAAGCTTGATCTTTGTGCTCGATGTGGTTTGATTGATCAGTGGAAGATTAAACTTCTAGGCTAGTAATGACCAGACCATCCGTGAAGGAAAAGTCGGCCACTAGGTGTTTTGGCGATCCAATTTCTGCTTTGCATAGTTGGCAGATAGGAATTGCTTGGCCACCTCGCCGGATGACTGTGTCTGAAGTCAAAATCTTTCATTGGAGCAACAACCAGCACAAGAATCTGCACTTTGGTTCTACCTTTGCCTTCCATACTTTCTCCCAAGGCCTATAACACAATAATCACAACAAATACTGTACAATATAACATTTGATTCAAATAGCAATCTCTTAATTGCCTAATACACTTTTGCACATGTTTATTATTATGTTCATTGCATCTGACTGAATGCTGAACTCCATCACATATCGCTTCTTGCAGACGACGTCCTCTGGTCCTCCAACTTGTAAAACACACTGCCATCATATATGCCTCTTGCAGAGTCCTTGTGAAGAAATCCTTGCTTATCACTTGCAAGCTTGTATATTAGTCCCCATTCTCCTTCAGGTGCAGACCTATATAGATAATCATATAGGCTATATTATTTACAGGGAAAGGAAATTTAGATGAATCGAGAAAATGCTGTATTTAGCTTTTTGTGTAGTGTCTTATTCAGAGGGAACGCATTGCAACTCATTAGTAACAATAAATCAATGTATATTACAAAAATTACCATGATTGGGGGTCTAATGGATCTCGATTTGCTAGAATCATCTCCTCAATCTCCTCGGACGTTAACGCATCTGGCCTGACCTTTGCATGCTTTGTGAATATTTCTTCAAACATTGCAGGAACAAACCTACAGTAATAGCATGGCATGTTTAGTACGCAGGTAAATTTGAGAAAATTTTAACAAAACACAAAATGGTGTTATTTGTGGTCATGTGGCATGTTTGTACAACATATATAATAATGTAAATGTTATTTGTAGGGGCGGATCTAGCGGTGGGCGGGTGGGACTCAAGCCCCTCCTACCATCTCCATGATAATAAAGCCCCTTCTAACTTTTTAAGATATGAGAGGCTTTAGAGGTTGAAGATGACTTCAATCCCCTCTTCCATTAAATCCTAGATCCGCCACCGGTCATTGGTACATATAATCTTGATCTAAAGTAATGATGCACTCTGTCATTTGTATATATAATGTTGATCTGACGTAATAATGCATTCTGTCTCTTGTACACAGTTACCTTCCTTCAGCGTCGTATGCACCTGTATCACTTCCATGCATTGCTTTATGGATATACTCTACGTATATCGATAAATGAGGCAGTGGGGCATCATCCTGCATTGATTTTTTTTAAGAAAAGGCAGAGAGAATTAAGTTTCTTACTATTACGTGCGAATCAACAAATCAAACTCATTTGTGTACGTATGGGGTGTGTGTGCACTCATCGTGTATGGATTTGTTTTTGTGGATAATAGTATTTTAATGGACAGCTACAGAAATCATATGAATACAAGCAAAATTGTTGTAAAGCATACAAAATGCGCGACAGAGAGTGCTTATCGACATTCAAAATATGAAAATGTTGCCCCAACTCGGCCATCCATCACTGGCTCGAATGGAGGAGATGGGTTAATAAGAGGACAATTTGGAAATTTGTGGAAAAAAACAAATTTTTTGGTTAGATAATGGCAAGAATTTGATAGAAGCGGCATGAAAGGGATATAGATTGAAATCAGTGGCACTAGAAGGAGGTAAACTTTTTCTCAACCACATAAGAAGATTTATAACTTTATTACTGGCATATAAAAGGAATTGACTCATCAGCCAGAGTCCTACGTTTGTTCAAAATTATCATTTTATATGTTTTTAAAATCAAGATTTTAGGTCATAAGTTGCACTCTTATTACTACGATGACATGAACGGTTAGTTGAGCAAGGATGGAGCTCCATTGTTCCATAGAGTTATGCTGACCCAATAACTTTTGTTATTTCCACTACAATCTTCTCCATAAAAATTTTAGACCTCTCTTCTAATAGACAAAATAGCGTTGTGACTTAAAGAGTGACCCAAGTGAATCCGGTGATATAATTTCTAAAGAGTGACCCCAAGTGAACCCGGTGATATAAATTCTAGCAAGAGGACATGTTGGGTTATCCACACTCTAGGATTTTACTATTATTAGTTGGAGGATCCACATCCACGTTAACTCTCCGGAGACATGTAAGGAAAGAAAAATCATTCTTAAATTCTAACAAAAATAGAAAAGGAAAAAGTCTACTTGACCCCCCAACTATTGGGTGGTCTAGTTTACCCCCTCAACTATGAAACGGTCTAATTTACCCCCTAAACTTTGCAAAACCGGCCAAATCACCCCCTCGAGCGGTTTTGGACGGGGTTTGCTACAGTAACAATGGTTTTGCTACAGTAACATTGGTTTTGTCCTTTTATTTTTTATTTATTTCGTCAAGCTTTGTACTAAAGCATACTATATTATATATTCACTGTGTAGATATACTCATGTGGAGTCCAACAAAATTGAATTTTTTATTTTATGATTTTTTTTGTGATTTACTATGATTTTTCAAAGATTCAGACGAAATAAATTAAAAAGAAAATGACAAAACCACTGTTACTGTAGCAAAACCGTTGTTGCTGTAGCAAACCGCCGTCCAAAAACCGCTCGAGGGGGTGATTTGGCCGGTTTTGCAAAAGTTCAGGGGGTAAATTAGACCGTTTTATAGTTGAGAGGGTAAACTAGATCACCCCCAATAGTTAGGGGGGTCAAGTAGACTTTTTCCGAATAGAAAACATCCGGTGATTTCATCATTGATAATAATAGCCATTTGATTAATCTGTTTCAAAAAAATTACCCACTGCCTCTGCCATTGTGAACAGTCAATAGTGATTGCAAAATCTTGATCTAAATAATCAACCGTTGTCATTTTGGAAAAATAACATAGACAAACCCTCTAAATAAAAATCACCTACATGTAACATGATAGAAAAAATTATGCATAAACTCTTAGTACTTATTAATCAAATCCATTTGGTGAAGCGACAGATTCCTATTTGTCTGCCACAAGCATATGCTTTCGCACTTCTCCACAAATGGATATTATTTCGTCTATTATTATGCGTTAGAGTAGTATTTCTTTGCTCTAAATTGCAAGTCGTTTGGATTTTTCTACATACATAGTTTTTACTATGTATCTATGTACCTGGATATAATATTTATTTAGATGCGCTGCAAAAACAGCTTAACTACAAAAGTGAAAATAACTTATAATTTGAAAGGAAGGAAGTATTTGTTAAATAAAAAAATATGTGTACGTGAGTGTGTGTGTGTGTGAGAGAGAGAGAGGGAGAGAGAGCAGGGGGCTGTACAGGGCTTGTTTTTGGACCAACACCAGCACTGACGGATGCGGCTTGTTTTCCTGCAAATACGGCATCACATCCAATTGCAATATATCCTACAGCACCAAGTGTGAGCTCAAAGTATGATAGGAAATTTTATGCGGTCGTTAAACTGCTAAAAATGTACAGATGGAATTATGAATGAATTTTATTATTTTGTGTTATTAAACTCGCTGGTAGAAAATTATCCATGACTAGGACCTGAGACGTGGTCACGTGGATAAGCAGAACTAATTTATTGTTTCGTCCATTTTAAAATATAGATTATAACATAATTCTAGCTAACACAACGTAAATAAATATAAAAAAAAGTTCAAATGAGTGACTTGTGCCAGAAACGAGACACATGTTTAAAATTCTCATGATAGAAACTGTAGAGGGTAACATAGACGTTTAGGAATATGTGAAAAAGATCAGGGGAGAATAACGGGAAACAAACTATTTTTTCGCGAACGTGCATTTGTGCGTATTTTAAGAAGACGGGAACGAACTATATATAAGTTAGATATGATATGCCGGTCGGCCAAGTGAGAAGTATGATTCTTTTGTCCCTTTTTAATTATGACAGGAAAGATCCGACAGAGAAAGCAACTCATCATATATAACACAAAAGCTATAGCCTACATATATAGGTCTCTGATTCGATATACTGCACTAGTTTAGCCATTATTCACCTTCAAAGAGCTCTGAAGCTGTAATAATGCCATCCTTATTCCGGTCGAAAAATTCAACATGCTTTTGAAGAGCAGTCATGTTGGCAAAATCAATATTGCTTGCCTCCACATGCCCACCTTACATATAACAGAACAAGATAACAGTATGTGAGAAAAAAAATTAGCAGCAATTGTCTTGCTAGCTGCAAGGGTACAGTTATGCCAAGACGTGATGAGCATGATTCTTGTCCTGTAAATCCATAATTCTTCGGGAACAAACGAAATAAGAAGATTAAAGAAATAGAACTCTGCGTTTACTTACAGCTAAAGAACCATAGAAACAGAAACGCTGTCATCACTGGCGGCAAATATGAAGAAGTAGCAGCCATTGCCACCGGCTATTCCTTCTCCTGCAGACTGCAGTGGTGTGTGATTTTGAGAGTGCACGTCACAGCAGGTAGCGTCCCATGGCCGGGCTTAATAAGTAGCTCTCGGAAGAACTAGCAATGAAACAGAGGTCATCCTCATCCTGGTAGCAGGTACTAGTCCTTTGGCTCATTTATGATTGATGTTGATCTTCCCCACCACGAATGTTCTGAAAAGAGGAGCATGTAAGCAAGGAACAAATTGAAGCCGCATGTGAGCCGGTGGGATATGTGGTGTTCGTGTTCCTGGTGGGTGATTGGCGGCAACCACAACCATACAGTGAGAATCTCCTCCTTTCCCACCTAGGCTACTCTCTCAGTCTCAAACTAAACGCACATCTCACTTCTCGAAGAGTAAAATATTCTTAAATTTAACTAAGTATATACTTCTTCTATTCCAAATTACAAGTTATTGCAACTTTTCTTGTAGAGTCAAAACATCTCAAGTTTGACTAAAGTTATAGAGAGAATTATTATGACATCAAATAGGCAAACTATAAAAATATAATTAATAAAGAATCTAATAATAGTTATTTAGTATCGTAAATTTTATTATTTTATTATGTAAATTTGGTCAAACTTAAGATGTTTTGACTCTCCAAGGAACTTAGAATGACTTATTGGGACATAGGGAATAGAAAATAGTATCAATATTTGTATTTCAAAATAAGTCTATTACGAAAGTATATAAGTATATTCCATAATGTTGATGTGACCAAATTAGCAGTTTTAACGGGATCCTCGGGTTTTCCAGGGATCTTACCTTGCTCAAAGAACGGGACAGTGGCCGCTAATTGAGCTAATTGTGTTTCTAACATTTTAGTAAAACTCGATTGATTTTTAACAGCAGAAGCAAAACTATCCATTTAGCATTTAGGTTTTCAAGAACCTTGTCATTGGCAAACAACTTTTTACTAATACTTTCATTTATTTTAGATTGGCCTAAGACAATACCTCTTAATGAAGGTTGGTTATTATAATTATTATTGAAATTATTATTATTGTAACCATTACCTTCGTTACCTTAGTAGAAGGGTGTGAATTCCATCCATTTTGTTGTTGGGAGAGATACCGGGCCCACTGTTGTTATTGTTGTTGTTGTTGATGAAGTTCACGTCCTCCCTTGTTTTGGGACAATTGTTCCCCGAATGATCATCTCTGCCACAAACCTCGTACCAAGGATTGGCTTTGATGGCCTATGCGGTGGCGTAGTGTTGATTGGCCTTTTGATCTTTCTTAAAGTTGGTTCCTTCGTCTATTTTCTTCATCAAGAGATCCATTTTGGCAGAGAGTATGTCCACCCCAGCAAAGCATACCTCTCTTCTTTGGTTGGATGTGTTCGTTATTCCACCCTTGATTGGTCACCATCTTCTCAATGAGATCCCTTGCATCTTTCACATTGAGTTAAAAGAACGCTCCTCAAGCGACATCATCTAGGTGACTATGGGCCATGTTGGTCAGCCCATGGTAGAAACCTTGGATTATGAGCCATTCTTCAATCCCATGATGAGGATAAGCACGTATGTACTCCTTAAGAAGTTCCCATGCTTCAGGAATCGTCTCATCTGATTGTTGTTGGAAGCTTGAAATCTTTTCATAGAGGGTGTTTGTCTTGCCCGTCGGGAAGAACTTCTTGAGGAACACATTGGCGCTATCTTAGGTGGTGGTCTCCTCACGGCTAGCGTAGAACCATTGCTTTGCCTTCTTGAGGAAGGAGAACGAGAAAAGGCGGAGACGAATGGTATGAGACGTCACCCCTTTGATGGTGAAGGTACCACATACCTCCATGAAGTGTTGCAAGTGTGCATCGGCATCCTCATGGGCTTCCCACAAAATGGGTTGGCTTGCACCATGTGGATTAGCGCAGGCTTGAGCTCAAAAGTGGCGTTCTCCAAGTTGACTTGGGGTCCCGTGGCCACGTTGGCAGCTGACGGGGCCAAGAAGTCAGAGATTGTCTTTTGAGCCATAACTTCCTTAAGTGGTGGTGTGAAGCCTCCTTCCTCGAATGGATTCAAATCCAAGATAAACTTTTGAGGGGGCACTAGATGGCGTCTAGAACTCCTCGGTAGCTTTTTAGGATTTTCAACGAATTTGCTCAGTAATTGGAATCCATTCATGCAATGCCTTGCTTCACGAAAAAGAGAAACAAAGGCAACGGTAAGCCCCTACAACTAATTGATAACTAAATTGATGGCAAACTAAAGATTCAAATTTACTAAAATTCCTTGGCTAATGCTTTCCCCCGACAACGGTGCTAGAAATGCTTGTTTGGTATTTCTATGTCTATTGGGTAATTCTGCAAACACATAGAATATACCATTGCAGCACTTCACACGGGAGTATTCCTAGGTATCATTATTTATTTTTATCCCAAGGGAAAGCGCTAGCTAGGAATGATAATAAATGAGATATCTATATGTTCACCTCAACTTAGTACCAACTAGTGTAGAGGGGTAATCAAAATATGTTAGGAAGGGATGATGCTACAAGCCAAGATAAAGATAGCTCAAAATAATTAACTAGTAAGGTATAGCTAGGTGGGAGGACAATGAGTGAGTAAAAGTTTCCTATGATTCAAACTCTACTTCTATGATTCTACCTTAGTCATACAAATGCAACACATAGATTGAGTCCACACAAGTATACTAAGCGGTAGGTGAGACAATAGGAGGCAAAACTCCTACTAGAAGCAACTACCATGTTACTGGAGCCTTACGTTTTAATAATTTGCCTAAGAACACGTGGTTGGATACAAAGATTAGACAGGGCTGTCACCACCTGCTAGCTATTACGATAAACAATCCGCGTGACAAGCGGTAACCAAAGGCATGATAGTGTATAAGCACCACGCTTACACCTTCTCCCACTACTCTAATTGTGCACGCATAGTCAATTAGAGCATCCTATAACAGGTGATGATCATCGTAATATAGGTGTAGGCTTGGATCATAATCTAATATGTAACAAGTATAAGCTAAAGATAGACCACAACAACAATATAACAAATATAATGTTGCTCAAAGTAAGTACTAAGTAAAGTAGAGGAAGAATATAACTATACTAAATAAAGTAAAAGTCTTGCTAAAAAGGGAAAGGAACAAGAGCTATACCAGACTCTCTAGAAGACAGTTCCAGAAACCCCGAGCAAGCTTGACTCAACTCTAACTCCCACACTAGACTATCCTACGCTACTAAGATAGAGTGGAGCTACACTACTTCTTCACTTGAGCTTGAAAGCATGAATGGATATGGGGTGTGAGCCTCCTTTATAGGGAGAAATGGAGTAGGGGTTACTCCATGCCACGTCATCGATCTGTGTGCCCTTCACCATGGTCCCTTGGATCAAACTGCCATTGAACCGACCTCAAATCAATGGTTATGATCAAGGGAGATGCATGGAGGCATGCACTAAGGCAGTGAAGGTAAGTGGGGGTCCGACCTAGGTGGGTCGGCCGACCCCCTATGACAGGTGAGGCCTTCCTCCATCTTCTAGAACCTGTCCCACATGTCATAGTGGAGGTTGGGCGCCCTGGTTGATGTTTGTCACTTCGGTTTGTGTCTTTGTGGACACATAGATCCATGTGAGTTGATCCTCCACCCTTGATAAGTGAAAGGTCCTAATTGGCTAGAGGGGGGTGAATAGCCTAATTTAAAATCTACAAAACACTAGGCAAACTTGTTAGACAACTAAATGACTATGAAAATTTTTGCACTAGCTCTAACAAGTGTTGCAAGCCACCTATCCCACCAATTCTAGTTGTTATAATCTCTAAGTCAATCAATGTCTAAGTCACTATGAGCTCTCAAAAGCTAGCTACCCTAAAGAGCTCAACTAGGTGAGAAGCTACACTAGCAAAGATTAGACAAGCACTCAAAATTAATTACACTAAAGAGGTTGTTACAACTAGTTTGCGGGAATGTAAAAAAGAGGAATGTGATCTTTATACCGCTGCGTCGAGGAATAAACCAATAACAATAAGATGAATACCAATCACCAAAAGAAATCCAATGAATCAATCACAATGAAGACACACAATTTTTCTCCCGAGGTTCACGTGCTTGCCGGCATGCTAGTCCCCGTTGTGTCGACCAACACTTGGTGGTTCGGCGGCTAAGAGGTGTAGCACGAACCTCATCCACACGTTGGACACCACAAGAACCAACCCACAAGTGAGGTAGCTTAATGACACGCGCAATCCACTAGAGTTGCCTTTGGCTCTCCACCGGGGAAGGCACAAGAACCCCTCACAATCAGCGGGAGGTGGCCAAAAATAATCACCAAATCTTGCCACAACTCCTCCGCTGCCTCCAAGCCGTCTAGGTGGCGGCAACCACCAAGAGTAACAACAATCCCACAGCTCAAACGATCCCCAAGTGCCACTAGATGCAAACTCACAAGCAAATGCACTTGGAATCACTTAATCTCACTTTGAATTAGCAATCAAGCAAGAGAGATGAGTGGAAGGGAGTACGCTCAGCTCAAGAGGATGTCAAGATGATAAAAAAATGTCAAGCGAGGTCCTCAAGAGCCGGCCACCAACTATTTATAAGTGTCCCCAAAGAATAAAGCCGTTAGGCTCAACAATGTGCCTACCTCAGGGTGACCAGACGTGCCGGTCGGCTTGACCGGACGCAGCTGTAACACCCTAGGTATTTGCTATCAGTTAAGCAGTGGATTTGAGCTCAAACATAACAAGTTAAGTAATGTTGGAGGTGCTTATTTCATGTGTCTCATATCCATCTCCATCTATATTAAAGCACTGGAAAAGTTTCATGAAGTTGGAATCAAAAAGTCACATGGAATGATGAGTCATATTCTTGTTGGATTATAACTGAAACATATATTGGAAACAAGGAAACATGCCTTTATAATCCATGTGTGACTTCCATGTGAACTAGCGCTTATGCAACATACAAATGCAACATGTGCAACGCATCTATGAAACATGTGAAACACAATGGTAGAACATTGGAAACATGTACCTGGCAGCAACACTTTGAAACATTGGAAACAAGGCTATGAAACAAGCATTGTAATTATAGTGATTTCTATGTTTCAATGGACGTGAGGCCCATATTCTTGTGCAACCTATGCATGGTGTATATGTTTAGCCTCTCCAATACCTTAACTACCCTTAGGACATATAATGGAACAATGTTCATGTTGATCATTTTGCCTAATTATGTTTCTAAGTGATGGTTGACTAAATAAGGACCCCTAGAACACTTTTGTTTGACCAATTAAAAAGTGCAGCTTAGAGGCTTTGCATGGCTGTGCACCATTAAGAAAAGTTGTAGAGAATTTTATAAGGAACAAACTTTGTTTAGGAGCCAAGTCATGATAATGTGCAGAACAATCTCGAACATGGCCCACAAGACAGATTTCAGTGCTGTTTGGAACTTCAAAATTTTTCTAAGTCCTAGATTGAAACGCAGTTTTCGAGTATCGATGTTTAGATGCCCGTAGCTCCCAAAACAAGCCAAACCAGCTCAATCTTTAATTGAAAAACCAACGATACGGCACTGGCAAACCGATCTTGCTCCGTTCGATTCAGGAAAGGCACGCATGTGCAGCGTACGTAATCGGTGGAAGTGTCCGGAAGGCTGGAGGAGCCTAGTGCCACCCCTTTCTTGGCGCTAGAAATGGCAGTTTTCTGTGCAGAACCGGACAGGGCTCAGAGGCGTGTGGCACGCCTGCTGGCTACAGAACAAATAGAGTGGAACCAGGTCAAGAGCCTTTCCAAAAGAAGAGGACCCAGAGCCTAAGTCTCGATCGTTGTAGTGACACTAGAGCAGTGTGAATGCACATGAACGGTGGTGTGGCTCATGGCTGTTGCCTGTTGGTACTTTGTGCATTGGAGAATCTATTATTTGTAATGCATTTTTAAAAAAAAATTTGGGTGAACTCGAGCATAAGCCGACTTAGCTAGATGCTTATATATCATTCTTCAGTGAACACAAGCCGACTTGGATACGCTTATATCATTCTTCAGTGAACACCCAAGATATTGGTCCATATACTTTACAATGTACCCAAGATAGATATATGAACTATGGACTCGAATGCTTAACACAAAAATCGCAACAAATATACACTGTACAATATAATATTCGATTCAAATAGCAATCTCTTAATTGCCTAGTACACTTTAGTGTTTTGTGCATTAGGCAAGAGGCATATATGAATATATGATTCACATCTCACATCTTGCAGACGTCTTCTGTTCCTCCAACTTGTAAAACACACTTCCATCATATATGCCTCTTGCAGAGTCCTTGTGAAGGAATCCTTGCTTATCACTTGCAAGCTTGTATGTCAGTCCCCATTCTGCTTCAGGTGCAGACCTATATAGATAATAATATAGGCTATATTATTTACATATAGGGAAAGAAAACTTGGATGAATCAAGAAAATGCTAAATTTTATCTTTGGTGTAGTGTCTTATTCAAAGGGAAACACATTGCAACTCATTTGTAACAATAAATCACTGCATATTAGAAAAATTACCATGATTGGGGGTCTAATGGATCTCGATTTGCTAGAATCATCTCCTCAATCTCCTCGGACGTTAACGCATCTGGCCTGACCTTTGCATGCTTTGTGAATATTTCTTCAAACTTTGCAGGAACAAACCTACAATAATAGCGTGGCATGTTGTACGCCGGTAAATTTGAGAAAAATTTAATAAAACATAAAATGGTATTATTCGTGGTCATGTGGCATGTTTGTACAACATATAATAGTGTAAATGTCATTTGTACATACAATGTCTAAAGTAATGATGCACTCTCTCATTTGTATATATAAGGGTGTTTGGGACTGCTCCACTCTATGTTTTTAGCTCTGCTCCACGTTTTTTAGTCAAACAGGTTTAGCTCCACCTAACTCTGCTCCAGAAAAAAAGTAGAGTTGTGAGAGCAAGGGATGCTCTACAAACTTCAGTATTTTTGTGGAGCTGCTCCACGGTGGAGTTTGTGGAGCAGAGTTCGTGAAGCAGTCCCAAACATCCCCATAATATTGATATGATGTAATAATGCACGATCACTTGTAAAGTTACCTTCCTTCAGCGTCGTATGCACCTGTATCACTTCCATGCATTGCTTTATGGATATACTCTACGTATATGGATAAATGAGGCAGTGGTGCACCAACCTGCATTGATTTTTTTAAGAAAAAGCAAAGAGAATTAAGTTTCTTACTATTGCGTGCGAATAAACAAATCAATCTCATTTGTGCACGTATATGGGGTGTGATCGTGTATGGATTTGTTTTTCTGGATAATAGGGTTTTAATGGACAGCTATAGAAATCACATACAAGCAAAATTGTAAATGCATATCGGCATACAAAATGGCGACAGAGAGGGCTTATCGACATTCAAAATATGAAAATGTTGCCCCAACTCAGCCATCCATCACCGGCTCGAATGGAGGAGATGGGTTAAGAGGACAATTTGGTAATTTGTGGAAAAAAAACAGAAGTTTTGGTTAGATAATGGCAAGAATTTGATAGGAGGGGAATGAAAGGGATATAGATTGAAATCATTTGCACTAGAAGGATGTAAACCTTTTCTCAACCACATAAGAAGATTTAGAATTTTATTAATGGCATATAAAGGGAATTCACTCATCAGTCAGAGTCCTACGTTTATTCAAAATTCTCATTTTATATGTTATTTAAAACAAATGTTTTAGGTCATAAGTTGCACTCTATTACTACGATGGCACAAACGGTTAGTTGAGCAAGGATGGAGCTCCGTTATTCCATAGGGTTATGCTGACCCCCAATAACTTTTGTTATTTCCACCACAATCTTCTCCATAAAAATTCTAGACCTCTCTTTCTAATAGACAAAATAGCATTGAGACTTAAAGAGTGACCCAAGTAAACCCAGTGATATAAATTCTAAAGAGTGACCCAAGTGAACCCGGTGATATAAATTCTAGCAAGAGGACATGTTGGGTACTACACACTCTAGGATCATGTCAGAAAAGAAAAAAAACATTCTTAAATTCAAACAAAAATATAAAACAGCTGGTGATTTCATCATTGACAATAATAACCATTTGATCTAATCTGTTTCCAAAAAGATTACTCACTGCCGCTGCCATTATGAACAAGGTCAAAAGTGATTGCAAAATCTTGATCTAAATAATCAACCGTTGTCATTACGGAAAATAAAATAGACAAACCCTCTAAATAAAAATCACCTACACGTAACATGATAGAAAAAAAAATATATACATAAACTCTTAAGGGGTGTTTGCTTCCCGGCCACACCTCGCCACAGCCGCAAGTTAGGGCCACACCCATGCAGGCTAGTGTTACGTCCATTACTAATCTTAGGCTGCCACACCATTTACTACCTGCATGTAGTAATGATTCTCGCCACAAAGTGTGGCGATGATTTTTCTCGCCTCCACCACAGCCTGCCACAGTTTGGCGTGGTGAGTCTTGGCTGGCAACCAAGCAGCCTATAATAGTACTTATTAATCAATCCATTTGGTGAAGCGTTCCTATTTGTCTGCCACAAACATATGCTTTCACACTTCTCCCCAAATGGATATTATTTCTGCTATTATTACGCATTAGAGTAGTACTCCTTTGTCATTCGGTTTTTTCTACCTACATAGCTTTTACTATGTATCTAGAAATAATATATATTAAAAAAGCTAGATCCACGGTGGCTAGACAGACCCTCGGTATTCCGGCTTAATGCATTGCAAAACGAAAATAATTTATAATTCAAAATGAAGGAAGTATTTATTAAATAAAACAATGTGTGTGCACGCGTGTGTGAGAGAGAGAGCAGTGGACCGTACAGGTCTTGTTTTTGGACCAACAGCAGCACTGAGGGATGCGGCTTTTTTTCTGGCAAATACGGCATCACATCCAAGTGCAACATATCCTACAACACCAAATGTGAGCTCAAAGTAATAGGAAATTTTATGCCGTAATTAAACTGCTAAAATCTAAAATGTATATATGAAATTATGAATGAATTTTATTATTTTGTGTTATTAAACTCGCTGATAGAAAATTATCCATGACTAGGACCCGAGACGTGGTGACTTGGACCCGCAGAATTTATTTCGTCCATTTTAAACTAAAATATAGTTGATATATAACATATTTCTAGCTGACACAACGTAAAATATCAAATAAGTTCAAATGAGTGACTTGTGCGAGAAACGAGACTCATGTTTAAAATTCTCATGGTAGAAAGTGTAGAGGGTAACATATACATGGACGTTTAGGAATATGTGAAAAAGATCAGGGGAGAATAACGGGAAACGAACTATTATATATAGGTTAGATATGATATATGCCGATCGGCCAAGTGAGAAGTATGATTCTTTTGTCCTTCTTTAATTAAGCAACTCATCATAACACAAAAATTAGAGCCTATATAGGTCTCTCATTCGATATACTACTGCACTAGTTTAGGCCCCTCCAGTTTTTGCAGTTTTTAAGAATCTGACTTTTGAAAACTGGGTGAAATCCAAACATACTAATTTTTGCTGTTAGTTTTTGGCAGATCCTAAAAATAAGAAGTTGTTGATACCTAACTTTTGTCAGTTTCTTATGACACAAGTGAATTGTTACTTTTGTGATTTGTTATTTGTCTTTGTATCATAACATATCATTTTTTTTTGTCTTTGTGTAACTATATACAATTAATTATTAGTTGTCTTTGTGCCGGTACAAATCAGATTTTGTCAGGTTTAGAGTTTTGTCTAACAAGTTTTTTATTCTTAGAACCAAAAATTGCAGATTATACCTACATAAATTGCAACTAACTAAAGCTGCAATTTTAATATAAAAATATACAATAACCGTAGCCGGAAAGGAAGCTAAAATTCATGCACCTGAATTTTAGCAAGTCTCGTAATTTATATATATTTGGTCAAACATTGAAAGGTTTAAGTCCTCAGGAATTAAGCTTGCTACCTGTATCGGTGTTTGTGTTTTGTTGTCAAAGACTCCTGCAACGTTCTTTCCACAGGCTCCAGACCACGTAAGTGACCACTTCGGCACGCTTTCTGGCTGTCCTTCTGAGGTGTTTAATCCAATTGTTCCAGACCACCAAAGCTTGATCTTTGTGCTCGATGTGGTTTGATTGATCAGTGGAAGATTAAACTTCTAGGCTAGTAATGACCAGACCATCCGTGAAGGAAAAGTCGGCCACTAGGTGTTTTGGCGATCCAATTTCTGCTTTGCATAGTTGGCAGATAGGAATTGCTTGGCCACCTCGCCGGATGACTGTGTCTGAAGTCAAAATCTTTCATTGGAGCAACAACCAGCACAAGAATCTGCACTTTGGTTCTACCTTTGCCTTCCATACTTTCTCCCAAGGCCTATAACACAATAATCACAACAAATACTGTACAATATAACATTTGATTCAAATAGCAATCTCTTAATTGCCTAATACACTTTTGCACATGTTTATTATTATGTTCATTGCATCTGACTGAATGCTGAACTCCATCACATATCGCTTCTTGCAGACGACGTCCTCTGGTCCTCCAACTTGTAAAACACACTGCCATCATATATGCCTCTTGCAGAGTCCTTGTGAAGAAATCCTTGCTTATCACTTGCAAGCTTGTATATTAGTCCCCATTCTCCTTCAGGTGCAGACCTATATAGATAATCATATAGGCTATATTATTTACAGGGAAAGGAAATTTAGATGAATCGAGAAAATGCTGTATTTAGCTTTTTGTGTAGTGTCTTATTCAGAGGGAACGCATTGCAACTCATTAGTAACAATAAATCAATGTATATTACAAAAATTACCATGATTGGGGGTCTAATGGATCTCGATTTGCTAGAATCATCTCCTCAATCTCCTCGGACGTTAACGCATCTGGCCTGACCTTTGCATGCTTTGTGAATATTTCTTCAAACATTGCAGGAACAAACCTACAGTAATAGCATGGCATGTTTAGTACGCAGGTAAATTTGAGAAAATTTTAACAAAACATAAAATGGTGTTATTTGTGGTCATGTGGCATGTTTGTACAACATATATAATAATGTAAATGTTATTTGTAGGGGCGGATCTAGCGGTGGGCGGGTGGGACTCAAGCCCCTCCTACCATCTCCATGATAATAAAGCCTCTTCTAACTTTTTAAGATATGAGAGGCTTTAGAGGTTGAAGATGACTTCAGTCCCCTCTTCCATTAAATCCTAGATCCGCCACCGGTCATTGGTACATATAATCTTGATCTAAAGTAATGATGCACTCTGTCATTTGTATATATAATGTTGATCTGACGTAATAATGCATTCTGTCTCTTGTACACAGTTACCTTCCTTCAGCGTCGTATGCACCTGTATCACTTCCATGAATTGCTTTATGGATATACTCTACGTATATCGATAAATGAGGCAGTGGGGCATCATCCTGCATTGATTTTTTTAAGAAAAGGCAGAGAGAATTAAGTTTCTTACTATTACGTGCGAATCAACAAATCAAACTCATTTGTGTACGTATGGGGTGTGTGTGCACTCATCGTGTATGGATTTGTTTTTGTGGATAATAGTATTTTAATGGACAGCTACAGAAATCATATGAATACAAGCAAAATTGTTGTAAACGCATATTGGCATACAAAATGCGCGACAGAGACTGCTTATCGACATTCAAAATATGAAAATGTTGCCCCAATTCGGCCATCCGTCACTGGCTCGAATGGAGGAGATGGGTTAATAAGAGGACAATTTGGAAATTTGTGGAAAAAACAAAAAATTTGGTTAGATAATGGCAAGAATTTGATAGAAGCGGCATGAAAGGGATATAGATTGAAATCAGTGGCACTAGAAGGAGGTAAACTTTTTCTCAACCACATAAGAAGATTTATAACTTTATTACTGGCATATAAAAGGAATTGACTCATCAGCCAGAGTCCTACGTTTGTTCAAAATTATCATTTTATATGTTGTTAAAATAAAGATTTTAGGCCATAAGTTGCACTCTTATTACTATGCGTTAGAGTAGTATTCCTTTGCTCTAAATTGTAAGTCGTTTGGATTTTTCTACATACATAGTTTTTACTATGTATCTATGTACCTGGATATAATATTTATTTAGATGCGCTGCAAAAACAGCTTAACTACAAAAGTGAAAATAACTTATAATTTGAAAGGAAGTATTTGTTAAATAAAAAAAATATGTGTACGTGAGTGTGTGTGTGTGAGAGAGAGAGAGAGGGAGGGAGAGAGAGCAGGGGCTGTACAGGGCTTGTTTTTGGACCAACACCAGCACTGACGGATGCGGCTTGTTTTCCGGCAAATACGGCATCACATCCAATTGCAATATATCCTACAGCACCAAGTGTGAGCTCAAAGTATGATAGGAAATTTTATGCGGTCGTTAAACTGCTAAAATGTACATATGGAATTATGAATGAATTTTATTATTTTGTGTTATTAAACTCGCTGGTAGAAAATTATCCATGACTAGGACCTGAGACGTGGTCACGTGGATAAGCAGAACTAATTTATTGTTTCGTCCATTTTAAAATATAGTTTATAACATAATTCTAGCTAACACAACGTAAATAAATATCAAAAAAAGTTCAAATGAGTGACTTGTGCCAGTAACGAGACACATGTTTAAAATTCTCATGATAGAAACTGTAGAGGGTAACATAGACGTTTAGGAATATGTGAAAAAGATCAGGGGAGAATAACGGGAAACAAACTATTTTTTCGCGAACGTGCATTTGTGCGTATTTTAAGAAGACGGGAACGAACTATATATAAGTTAGATATGATATGCCGGTCGGCCAAGTGAGAAGTATGATTCTTTTGTCCCTTTTTAATTATGACAGGAAAGATCCGACAGAGAAAGCAACTCATCATATATAACACAAAAGCTATAGCCTACATATATAGGTCTCTGATTCGATATACTGCACTAGTTTAGCCATTATTCACCTTCAAAGAGCTCTGAAGCTGTAATAATGCCATCCTTATTCCGGTCGAAAAATTCAACATGCTTTTGAAGAGCAGTCATGTTGGCAAAATCAATATTGCTTGCCTCCACATGCCCACCTTACATATAACAGAACAAGATAACAGTATGTGAGAAAAAAAAAATAGCAGCAATTGTCTTGCTAGCTGCATGGGTACAGTTATGCCAAGACGTGATGAGCATGATTCTTGTCCTGTAAATCCATAATTCTTCGGGAACAAACGAAATAAGAAGATTAAAGAAATAGAACTCTGCGTTTACTTACAGCTAAAGAACCATAGAAACAGAAACGCTGTCATCACTGGCGGCAAATATGAAGAAGTAGCAGCCATTGCCACCGGCTATTCCTTCTCCTGCAGACTGCAGTGGTGTGTGATTTTGAGAGTGCACGTCACAGCAGGTAGCGTCCCATGGCCGGGCTTAATAAGTAGCTCTCGGAAGAACTAGCAATGAAGCAGAGGTCATCCTCATCCTGGTAGCAGGTACTAGTCCTTTGGCTCATTTATGATTGATGTTGATCTTCCCCACCACGAATGTTCTGAAAAGAGGAGCATGTAAGCAAGGAACAAATTGAAGCCGCATGTGAGCCGGTGGGATATGTGGTGTTCGTGTTCCTGGTGGGTGATTGGCGGCAACCACAACCATACAGTGAGAATCTCCTCCTTTCTCACCTAGGCTACTCTCTCAGTCTCAAACTAAACGCACATCTCACTTCTCGAAGAGTAAAATATTCTTAAATTTAACTAAGTATATACTTCTTCTATTCCAAATTACAAGTTATTGTAACTTTTCTTGTAGAGTCAAAACATCTCAAGTTTGACTAAAGTTATAGAGAGAATTATTATGACATCAAATAGACAAACTATAAAAATATAATTAATAAAGAATCTAATAATAGTTATTTAGTATCGTAAATTTTATTATTTTATTATGTGAATTTGGTCAAACTTAAGATGTTTTGACTCTCCAAGGAAGTTAGAATGACTTATTGGGACATAGGGAATAGAAAATAGTATCAATATTTGTATTTCAAAATAAGTCTATTACGAAAGTATATAAGTATATTCCATAATGTTGATGTGACCAAATTAGCAGTTTTAACGGGATCCTCGGGTTTTCCAGGGATCTTACCTTGCTCGAAGAACGGGACAGTGGCTGCTAATTGAGCTAATTGTGTTTCTAACATTTTAGTAAAACTCGATTGATTTTTAACAGCAGAAGCAAAACTATCCATTTAGCATTTAGGTTTTCAAGAACCTTGTCATTGGCAAACAACTTTTTACTAATACTTTCATTTATTTTAGATTGGCCTAAGACAATACCTCTTAATGAAGGTTGGTTATTATAATTATTATTGAAATTATTATTATTGTAACCATTACCTTCGTTACCTTAGTAGAAGGGTGTGAATTCCATCCATTTTGTTGTTGGGAGAGATACCGGGCCCACTGTTGTTATTGTTGTTGTTGTTGATGAAGTTCACGGCCTCCCTTGTTTTGGGACAATTGTTCCCCGAATGATCACCTTTGCCACAAACCTCGTACCAAGGATTGGCTTTGATGGCCTATGCGGTGGCGTAGTGTTGATTGGCCTTTTGATCTTTCTTAAAGTTGGTTCCTTCGTCTATTTTCTTCATCAAGAGATCCATTTTGGCAGAGAGTATGTCCACCCCAGCAAAGCATACCTCTCTTCTTTGGTTGGATGTGTTCGTTATTCCACCCTTGATTGGTCACCATCTTCTCAATGAGATCCCTTGCATCTTTCACATTGAGTTAAAAGAACGCTCCTCAAGCGACATCATCTAGGTGACTATGGGCCATGTTGGTCAGCCCATGGTAGAAACCTTGGATTATGAGCCATTCTTCAATCCCATGATGAGGATAAGCACGTATGTACTCCTTAAGAAGTTCCCATGCTTCAGGAATCGTCTCATCTGATTGTTGTTGGAAGCTTGAAATCTTTTCATAGAGGGCGTTTGTCTTGCCCGTCGGGAAGAACTTCTTGAGGAACACATTGGTGCTATCTTAGGTGGTGGTCTCCTCATGGCTAGCGTAGAACCATTGCTTTGCCTTCTTGAGGAAGGAGAACGAGAAAAGGCGGAGACGAATGGTATGAGACGTCACCCCTTTGATGGTGAAGGTACCACATACCTCCATGAAGTGTTGCAAGTGTGCACCGGCATCCTCATGGGCTTCCCACAAAATGGGTTGGCTTGCACCATGTGGATTAGCGCAGGCTTGAGCTCAAAAGTGGCGTTCCCCAAGTTGACTTGGGGTCCCGTGGCCACGTTGGCAGCTGACGGGGCCAAGAAGTCAGAGATTGTCTTTTGAGCCATAACTTCCTTAAGTGGTGGTGTGAAGCCTCCTTCCTCGAATGGATTCAAATCCAAGATAAACTTTTGAGGGGGCACTAGATGGCGTCTAGAACTCCTCGGTAGCTTTTCAGGATTTTCAACGAATTTGCTCAGTAATTGGAATCCATTCATGCAATGCCTTGCCTCACGAAAAAGAGAAACAAAGGCAACGGTAAGTGTAACACCTCAGGTGTTTAGCTCCATAATTACATTGCATTACATGAGCATAAGCATGCATCATTTCATGTTATTTCATATGGTTGCAACAAATGTGATTTGTTTTTAAAGTTTTGTTTGGCTCACATCATGTGACACGAGGGAGTTGGTGTAACTAAAGGGTAGAGTAGCCAATTATATCTCACAACACTTTAGTTATACTTAGGGTCACTAATGGAGCAAGGTTCATGTTGACCAAAATCACCAAAATGCCCTCCAAGGGGTAGTTGACCAGCATTTAGCCCTAGGATGCTCTAGTTTGACCAATTAAAAAGTCTAGCTTAGAGACCTTGCATGGAGGAGCACCCTTAAGCAAAGTTGTAGAGAATTTCATAAGGAACAAAAGTTCTAATATGGCCATCTTATGAAAATGATCAGAACATGCTCAAAAATGGCCCATAAGTCAGTATTAGAGGCTGTTTTGGGACTTAGCAATTTTGGCTAAGTGTGAAGCTGAAAACCGTTTCACTGTACCTCACTTTGGTAACTTGTAACTCACAAACTAGGACGAACCAGTCTTTGAGCCAATTGACAAAGTTGTTGTCCACCCATAGCTCTACAACATTGTCAACATCACCATCACCTAGTTCTAAATGGTTTAGGAGATATGGTGCCTGGAAAAATGGGTTTCAGTCGGTTAGTTAACTGAAACTCGGTTTCAGTTTCTGGGTACCTCACTTCAGGGCCCTGTATGTCACTAACCAAGCCGAACCAGTCCCCGATCTCTCTTACCAACTTGTAGTCCTTGCATAGGGCTACGACTTTGCTAATTGGAGATTTCACTAATTCGAGCTCGTTTACGAGTTAATCAACGTCAAACATTCGCTGTCAGACCACCACGCCGGGCTCCATTCAGTCGACTGACACCGACAGCTTCACGTCGTGGCGCTCGGGCAGAGGCCGGTGGCCGCGTGGCGCTCGCGCCCTGCCGTCGCCTCCACGACACGAGCATGCGCGTGGGCATGATGTCGGGGCCGACACCTCAACCCCCACCACTCGCGCCACAACTCCCCCTCTCTTCCGTTCTCTCCTCACCGAGGCGGAACAACTGAGCACCATTGCCGCCTCCACTCTGGCGAGCTCGTGCGCGCTCTCTACCGCACTGCCGCCCACAAAAACGCGTCCATAGCTCCACCTTGAAGCCCGCTACCTCACCGTCCACTCCAAGCAGCCAATCGCGCTTTGGTAGGGTCACATTTCCGTTTTCCACCACCGCGGTACCTCGCTGGAGTTCCTCCGCGCGACGGCTCTCCGTGGCCAGGGGTCTCTGGGCATCTCTGTCGCCCGCTTGTAGGTGCGTTAGGGTCGAAGTAGAATGAGGATGCTCATCGAGGGTTAGGATTGGGACGTCAGGCTCACCGGCGGCGAGATTTCGCCACCACCGTACCGGTGGTCCGCCATGCCCGACGATGAGCACCTTACCGTGGCTCTGCCATCCCGTTCATGCCACCAATTGGCTTAACTCGATGACGTGATCATGCTCGTCCGCTCAGCTTCGCCGGTCGGCTCACCGACGGCGAGCTCCGGCGACCGCAGCTCCTCCCCTCCGCCTCTCTCTCTCTGACCGGTGGGGCCACCTGGTCAGTCGCACGCGCGCGCGGGCGGGAGCCGTAGCAGGCCACGCGCGGGAGCGGGCCACGCCGCGAGTTTTGGGTCGTGTCTGTTCCCGGGCCGGCCCAGTAACAAATAAGATTTATTTTATTTTTATTTATCCTGTCACAGTTTTAGATAAGTTTTGGAAAATGTAGATCTAGGGTTTTACTTGCCCAAAAATTATGAGATAAATTTTGTTAGGGTCTGCATGATGTGTAGTATTTTAGAAAAATATAAATTGGATATGTGATGTTTAGTTTCTGGGAAATTTAAATAGGTTTTTGAAATGTGTTTTAGATTGCATGCAAACTTGTTTAAATCATATCTTGAGTTTCAGTGTTCCAAAAATTATGAAATTTGGGGGGTAGGCTACTTTATACTTGCTCTAGCTTTGGTAAAAATTTGGGCAGTAGTGCTTAAGTACTTTTCAAGTTATAATGCTATCTTGTTATTTTAGGAAATACTTAAATGAATTTTAGTAATTTTTCTACATGTGCAATGTTCTTATAACTTTTTGGAGAATGTTTTGGTACCATAGAGTGTCTAAGAAAATTAGGAAATCTGTTGTTTGACACTTTTTACTATGCTTTGTTATTTATACAAAAATCAGCCTTTTTGTCTTGTGAATTTTGTTTGGGGAGTTTCTGTAAATAATTTTAGTTCAAATTTTTACAGAGGTCTCTTTTTGGTTCATAGAGCCTCCTGTAATTTTTGTAGAATTTTAGGAGCAGTTTACATATATGTTTAAAATCCCACTTAATTAATTGAGTAAATTAAGAAATGAGTATAAATAAATATTCTAGGTGGGCACACCTTACCTTCTGGTGTTTTTGTGACCTTTGTGAACTTGTGGTAACATTAGTTTGGTCTTATGGGATGTTTGCCACATAAATAAATATTTAATCTTTGCAATTCTAGGTTTTCTGGATAGCTGGTAGTATTTCTAGGTTTGACCCTTAATAAAAGTGTTTTCTGGAAAACTTGTGAATACCAAAGTTATAGTAAACTTGATAAACTAGCTTGTGTCAAAATTTGGGAGCATTTGACTTAGTAGTTTAGGAGTTATTGCTGTTTTAAGTGACAGTCCAGAATTGGCTGCTCTCTGTTTAGAGAGGACAGATTCTGGAACTTGGGAAATTCGACATGGAAAACTTAGGAATTTAAGGTTGAGGTCTGAAAATGATTTGTATTGCATTTCTTAAGCTTTCCAGATTATCTTAGGCCATAACTTTTAGAGTTAGGAATCTTCAGTTATGTTAGAATCTTTGAGCTGCTGTCCAGAATGTCTTACTGTGGTAACCTAAGTAATATTACTCTTGTGTTGTTAGGTGTTAGGGCCTTAACCGAAGAGGAACAGCTGTATCTTAGGTTGAGTAGCTTAGGTAAGTATTTCTCTACCGAAGAAGAGATTTGCACATACTGATAAAGTGACTTGATTAGATTATTGTTTTTATTTCTGAAATGCATTTCATCCCGAGCATGTTGCACCATTATGCACCCATGATATTTATTGTGCACTCATGCAATAGGTGTTCCAGAGGGGATAACACTCCTCGAGTTCGAGCCAGTGATTCCGGAGGAAGTCCAGGACCAGCCGGAGCAGCTAGAGGAACCAACCGACGACGAAGCTCCTGCCGAAGATCTACCCGAGTGTCCTGACCACCGGCCCTCGACCTTTCTGAAAGTCAAGCCCCGGTGCATGCTGAACCCATCAATTTATAAATCTATCTTGAGTACTTTTAATTATTTAATGCATTAAGTTGTAGGAGTTGTATGAAAACAATTGTTGCATTATACCTGTCCTTGTCCAAATATCGTACTTAACCCTATATTAGGTTTAGGCACGTGTCAATGCTTAGCCCTGCTTAGTACGGTAGAAGTCGGGTGATTTCCGGTCATCCGCGAGATGTAGGAAGGAGTCACGAGTGGCTTTATGGCTATCGTGGATGGAAACATGCTTAAAAATGAAATTCAGACCGGGCGGGAGTTCGATAGTACAGCCGCAAGACACTTCACGTCTTGGGTGTGGAGCTATGCCCGTCTGAGTCGTTTAAGGACCGATTCGCTGTACGTCCTTGAGTCATGTTGAACGCAGTCTAACACTTAGTTGGCCGGATAAGTCGTTCCGACCGCGAAGCCAAGTAATGTGATTCAGGCCGGGAATCGAATGGTAGGTTGCTTCTTGGAGGAGAGAAAGGATGTGCTTGGGGACATTGGCGTGAGACCAAGGGGGGTTAGAGTCCCTATCACCTGGTAGAGTGTCGCCCTTGGGGTCGCGACATTATTCAGACCCGCGATTCCTGAATCATATGAAACGGTGGCCTGTGCGACCCTGGCAGGGGTCTGCACGGTGAGTGTTAGAAATACCCCTCCAGCTGGATAGGAATTCGATTTGAATCGCCATCGCTCCCGGTTAGTGAGCACTTGACTTGAGCAACGGCAACGTAGATCTCATTAAATGAACTGGTGGTTAAGGGAATGATACAATGTTGCCACAATTCATACCTGCTCTGGATATAATAATGATAATTGTTTGATTATAATCAAGTGCATGCTTAGTACAGGTGCTAAGATGGATGACAGGTAAATACTAAAAATAAATGCTAGTACAGGTTAAAGAGTTTAAATTACTTATGCTTTTCTGCAAAAGGTAATGTCAGCCAGCTCCAATTATGGAAGCCTTGCATAATCCTTGGTGCCATCTTATTTCTGGTTTTTGACGGGTAAGTCTAGCTGAGTACATTCCAGTACTCAGGGTTTATTCCCTCCTGTTGCAGATGATATGCTCTACCAAGGCTTCTACAAAAATTGTCTCCACCCTGCGGGTGACGAAGACTAGATCACTAGGGCGTGATCATCTTTTATGTACTTTCCTGATGCTTTTGCGGGTTGTTGATCAACAAGACTGGCAGTAGTTAAACAACTGGTGTGCGTTTGCTTTCGCTACTTTTATAAACTTGGTTTGTAATAATTTGCGACTCCGTGTGTGTAAACTTATTTTGGAACTACTTGCGAAATGTAACGTATGATGTTGTATGTTGAATGATGCGATCTTGGTTGTAAGCAAGTTGGTTTGAAATCCTTCGTGGTTTCGATTGACTACCGGGATTATATGGGCTCAAGTTCAAAAATTTGAGCGCTTCGGTGCTTGTTTTTGTACTTGTGCTCTTATAATTTGGTCGGTTCTATTACAGTAAGCCCCTACAACTAATTGATAACTAAATTGATGGCAAACTAAAGATTCAAATTTACTAAAATTCCTTGGCTAATGCTTTCCTCTGACAACGGTGCTAGAAATGCTTGTTTGGTATTTCTATGTCTATTGGGTAATTCCGCAAACACATAGAATATACCATTGCAGCACTTCACACGGGAGTATTCCTAGGTATCATTATTTATTTTTATCCCAAGGGAAAGCGCTAGCTAGGAATGATAATAAATGAGATATCTATATGTTCACCTCAACTTAGTACCAACTAGTGTAGAGGGGTAATCAAAATATGTTAGGAAGGGATGATGCTACAAGCCAAGATAAAGATAGCTCAAAATAATTAACTAGTAAGGTATAGCTAGGTGGGAGGACAATGAGTGAGTAAAAGTTTCCTATGATTCAAACTCTACTTCTATGATTCTACCTTAGTCATACAAATGCAACACATAGATTGAGTGCACACAAGTATACTAAGCGGTAGGTGAGACAATAGGAGGCAAAACTCCTACTAGAAGCAACTACCATGTTACTGGAGCCTTACGTTTTAATAATTTGCCTAAGAACACGTGGTTGGATACAAAGATTAGACAGGGCTGTCACCACCTGCTAGCTATTACGATAAACAATCCGTGTGACAAGCGGTAACCAAAGGCATGATAGTGTATAAGCACCACGCTTACACCTTCTCCCACTACTCTAATTGTGCACGCATAGTCAATTAGAGCATCCTATAACAGGTGATGATCATCGTAATATAGGTGTAGGCTTGGATCACAATCTAATATGTAACAAGTATAAGCTAAAGATAGACCACGACAACAATATAACAAATATAATGTTGCGCAAAGTAAGTACTAAGTAAAGTAGAGGAAGAATATAACTATACTAAATAAAGTAAAAGTCTTGCTAAAAAGGGAAAGGAACAAGAGCTATACCAGACTCTCTAGAAGACAGTTCCGGAAACCCCGAGCAAGCTTGACTCAACTCTAACTCCCACACTAGACTATCCTACGCTACTAAGATAGAGTGGAGCTACACTACTTCTTCAGTTGAGCTTGAAAGCATGAATGGATATGGGGTGTGAGCCTCCTTTATAGGGAGAAATGGAGTAGGGGTTACTCCATGCCACGTCATCGATCTGTGTGCCCTTCACCATGGTCCCTTGGATCAAACTGCCATTGAACCGACCTCAAATCAATGGTTATGATCAAGGGAGATGCATAGAGGCATGCACTAAGGCAGTGAAGGTAAGTGGGGGTCTGACCTAGGTGGGTCGGCCGACCCCCTATGACAGGTGAGGCCTTCCTCCATCTTCTAGAACCTGTCCCACATGTCATAGTGGAGGTTGGGCGCCCTGGTTGATGTTTGTCACTTCGGTTTGTGTCTTTGTGGACACATAGATCCATGTGAGTTGATCCTCCACCCTTGATAAGTGAAAGGTCCTAATTGGCTAGAGGGGGGTGAATAGCCTAATTTAAAATCTACAAAACACTAGGCAAACTTGTTAGACAACTAAATGACTATGAAAATTTTTGCACTAGCTCTAACAAGTGTTGCAAGCCACCTATCCCACCAATTCTAGTTGTTATAATCTCTAAGTCAATCAATGTCTAAGTCACTATGAGCTCTCAAAAGCTAGCTACCCTAAAGAGCTCAACTAGGTGAGAAGCTACACTAGCAAAGATTAGACAAGCACTCAAAATTAATTACACTAAAGAGGTTGTTACAACTAGTTTGCGGGAATATAAAAAAGAGGAATGTGATCTTTATACCGCTGCGTCGAGGAATAAACCAATCACAATAAGATGAATACCAATCACCAGAAGAAATCCAATGAATCAATCACAATGAAGACACACAATTTTTCTCCCGAGGTTCACGTGCTTGCCGGCATGCTAGTCCCCGTTGTGTCGACCAACACTTGGTGGTTCGGCGGCTAAGAGGTGTAGCACGAACCTCATCCACACGTTGGACACCACAAGAACCAACCCACAAGTGAGGTAGCTTAATGACACGCGCAATCCACTAGAGTTGCCTTTGGCTTTCCACCGGGGAAGGCACAAGAACCCCTCACAATCACCGGGAGGTGGCCAAAAACAATCACCAAATCTTGCCACAACTCCTCCGCTGCCTCCAAGCCGTCTAGGTGGCGGCAACCACCAAGAGTAACAACAATCCCACAGCTCAAACGATCCCCAAGTGCCACTAGATGCAAACTCACAAGCAAATGCACTTGGAATCACTCAATCTCACTTTGAATTAGCAATCAAGCAAGAGAGATGAGTGGAAGGGAGTACGCTCAGCTCAAGAGGATGTCAAGATGATAAAAAATGTCAAACGAGGTCCCCAAGAGCCGGCCACCAACTATTTATAAGTGTCCCCAAAGAATAAAGCCGTTAGGCTCAACAATGTGCCTGCCTCAGGGCGACCAGACGTGCCGGTCGGGTTGACTGGACGCAGCTGTAACACCCTAGGTATTTGCTATCAGTTAAGCAGTGGATTTGAGCTCAAACATAACAAGTTAAGTAATGTTGGAGGTGCTTATTTCATGTGTCTCATATCCATCTCCATCTATATTAAAGCACTGGAAAAGTTTCATGAAGTTGGAATCAAAAAGTCACATGGAATGATGAGTCATATTCTTGTTGGATTATAACTGAAACATGTATTGGAAACAAGGAAACATGCCTTTATAATCCATGTGTGACTTCCATGTGAACTAGCGCTTATGCAACATACAAATGCAACATGTGCAACGCATCTATGAAACATGTGAAACACAATGGTGGAACATTGGAAACATGTACCTGGCAGCAACACTTTGAAACATTGGAAACAAGGCTATGAAACAAGCATTGTAATTATAGTGATTTCTATGTTTCAATGGACGTGAGGCCCATATTCTTGTGCAACCTATGCATGGTGTATATGTTTAGCCTCTCCAATACCTTAACTACCCTTAGGACATATAATGGAACAATGTTCATGTTGATCATTTTGCCTAATTATGTTTCTAAGTGATGGTTGACTAAATAAGGACCCCTAGAACACTTTTGTTTGACCAATTAAAAAGTGCAGCTTAGAGGCTTTGCATGGCTGTGCACCATTAAGAAAAGTTGTAGAGAATTTTATAAGGAACAAACTTTGTTTAGGAGCCAAGTCATGATAATGTGCAGAACAATCTCGAACATGGCCCACAAGACAGATTTCAGTGTTGTTTGGAACTTCAAAATTTTTCTAAGTCCTAGATTGAAACGTAGTTTCGAGTATCGATGTTTAGATCCCCGTAGCTCCCAAAACAAGCCAAACCAGCTCAATATTTAATTGACAAACTTGTAGATCTCGCTTAATACTCCAACTTTATCAACTGCACCTCGGGCTAGATCGGCACGGTTTAGGAGATCTAGACGCTCGAAGTCGGTTTGTCAGTCGGTTTTGTCGAGCTCTGAATCTGAAATTTTAGAAACGGGCAGGGTCCGACCGGCCGTTGCTCTTGGCCGCTGTGTGGTCGCCATGCGCTGCCCGCACCCTAGCGCTGCTGCAGCTCACCCACGTTCCTCAGTATAGAAAAGCCGAGCTCTTTCTCCTCTCCCCACCTCATTCTCTCCCTTGGTCTCTTCCTCCTCTCTCGCTCTCTCCTACCGACGCCCGAGCAGGAGGGCTCGCGCTGCCGCGCTGCTCCAGCCATGCCATGCTCTCCTCCAGCCATTGTTGCCAGCAAGGCTAGGGCCAGGCGTAGCCTAGGGCTGACCTCGGCCAGGAGCCAGCGCCCCTCCCTAAGTCCTCCCTGACGTCCATGGCCGTCGTCATGCTCGGTTTCCCGTCGTTAGAGAAGAAGTGGTTGAGTGCAAATAGAAACTCTTTTGTGTGTTCACTTTGCAGAAGTGCTAGACACATAGATTTACAAATGTGGGCTTGGTTAATTTCAGAGAAGTTTTGTGTTCACTCTGCATAATGTTTTTCCTTTTTTTTTTTTTTCGGAATTAGTATTGCAATTAAATGGCTGAACTTTGAAAATACATAGTAAATGGTAGAAAAATCATAAAATAGCAAATGAGGACTTTTTGGAATCCTTGTGAAATTATCTATGCAGTGGACCTATAATATGGCATGTTTTAGTTTAAAGTTTTAGCTGTAAAAATAGATTTATGCAACTAGGTTTTGAATGCTAGTTGGATCCGTTATTTTTAATAACTGCAAATATATAACTCCAAATGAAGTGAAATTTTTGTGGAATGTTACTCTTGTGATGTATGATGCCTAGTAAAAATTTCAGGAGTTTAGGCTTGATATATTTAGAGATATGAAAATAACAAATGTCATATGCTGCTTTGCTTCTATTCAGGACAGTTCTGCATGTATGCATTGTTTGGCTCAGTTAAGTTATGAATCATGCCTTGTTGATAATAAATGAGTTGTATTAATTTTCACAAGCTTTTTAAAAAGCTAAAGATCACAATTTTTTGTTAAGTATGTGTTTAGCTATAGTTGTTTAAAGTACTATGGTAGTTTCTGCCCAAACCCAGACAGGGTTGCTTTGTGTGCCATGTGTGACCTTGTTAGTAGCAGAATTGGTTCTAGATGTTTATAGAAAAGTTGTTCAAAATTTGTTAAGATTTCCAAAAATTTCAGAACCATATTTATTGGACATGTGGAACTCAACTTATAGCGGTTTAAAGTAGCATATCAGTTTCTGTTCATGTTTTGGACAGAGATGTCTTCCTTGGTTTAATTGACCTTGTTAACTATGAAATCATCTTAAGATGATAATAATAAAGTTGTAGGTAAATTTATAAGCTTTCAATGAAGTTAAGAATCATATTTTTGGAGATCTAGAACTCCAGTTATGCTTCTCTGAAGTTCCTATAAGTTTTCTATCCATAGTTGTACCTCTGCTGTTTGGGCTGCATGTGCAGTTTTACTTGTGCAACTAGTTTCATGGTGTAAATGATGTTTACTGTAGTTTTGATAAATACAAAAGTTGTAGATAATTATCTTATCATGATTGTTTTAAATTTTCATGATTCCAGATCTGATAGTTTAAGAGTTGCATGCTTAATAAGTCTACTGTCAGATTTTGATTACCTTCTATGCAGACTTGCAAAATTGGCATGTTTGGTCATGATAACTTAGGAATCATGCTGAGATGATTAAATATGAAATGTAGATAATTTTCTAAGATTTCTAGAATGTCTTGTTTCATATCATTTGGATTTATGAAACTCCAGATATGATTGACTTATGAAGCTACTGTTTGCAAGTTTAGAAATTGACATATTCCAGTTATAGTTGTTTCACCTTGACTTGCTTTGTATGTTGCTACGTGTGATTCATGTCCTTGGTAATTAAGTTAGTGCACTTAAGACTTTGTAAATCTTGTGTCATGTTTAGTATTGTTTTCTTTGCTATCTTAGCATGTTTGTTTGTGTGAGGTTAATTAAGCAAAGTGATGTGCTTAAGTGTCTTTAGTATAATCTTGTACTTGCCTTGATTAGTGTGTGATGGATCATCCATTGCATTTCCATGTGTTCATACACTTGCATCTTACATCTCATCTAGGTATGCTAGATGCACCACGTGAAGGACATGATGTGGAGCTGAACCCGAAGATGGTGTTGGTAGATCCATCCCGAAGATGGAAGGACCATGGAGTGCATGCCTAGAGTGGAGACATCGTCAAGACGGTGCAAGCTAACTTGACTGACTCATGTCGGGTGCTAGGCAAGCCCCGGAGCATTATAAGCCTCCTAATTTCTAAAATGTAATTGAGTATATATGTTATATGTATTATTGCATTAAGTGATAGGTGTTTGATGAAAATACTTGCTGCATTGATATTTCATCCTTGTCTAGAAAGTATACCATGAATCTTATATAGCTCAGGATCGAGTAGATGCTTAGCCTTGCTCTAAGCGGTAGAAGTCGGGTGATTTTTTGTCACCTGCGATGGCACAGTTGGCTATATTTGCTATCGTGGAAAAGAACCATATGTTAATGAAATGAAATGAAATGAGACCAGACGGGATGATGATAGTAAAGCAACAAGGCATGTAGGTCTTGGGTGTGAATCTATCCATGTCTGTGTCGCTTAAGAACCAATTCTTGGAGCCTTTCCTGGTCATGTTGAACACATGTCTAACACTTAGTTGGTCGGTCTGGTGATCGACCACGAAGACAAGTAGCTCAACTCAGGCCGGGAGTCGATAAGTATAAAGTGCGCATCGGAAGGGAGTCGTATGTGTGAGTCCAAGGGCAGGTGAGTTAAAAGTCCTGAACGTCCTGACAAAAGGGTAATCCCTGAGAGTGCTAGCGCTGATCGAACCCGCGAAGTTAGTTCTTGAGTTGTACCAAAGGTGATCGACGACTACCTTTAGCAGGGTTTGCTGAGTGAGTGTTAGGAATACCCCCTCAGCTGAGTTGTAATTCGATTCGAGTCGCCATCTCTCCCGGTTAGTGAGAACTTGACGGGATTATCTCCAACATAGATCTCAATAAATAACTTGATGGTTCAGGAATGATGATACGATGATGGCCGTATTATACCTTCTATGGTTAATATTGTTTGCTCCTAATCAAGTGAGTGCTCTAGTACAGGTGCTAATATAGATGACAGGTTAATGATTATTAACTTGATGCTTAAGCATTAATAATTACTTATTTGTACTAAACTTTTATGCAAAATATTGCCAAGCTAGCCCCACTTATATCAGCCATGCATACTCCTTGGTGTCACTTTATTTTTGGTTTATGATGGGTAAGTCTAGCTGAGTACCATCTCGTACTCAGGATTTTTTTTCCCACTTGTTACAGGTTGTGATGTATCATGGATACTGCAAGAATTGGATGGCTCCTGCCGTAGTGGTGGAGGGTGATCATGGGCATGATCCTTCTGAGTTATCTTGTCTCTAATGCTTTTGTTGGAAGTTAACCTTGGTACTGGCATCTATTTGAATTAAGGGTGATGTTAATTTCAAAGTACTTTGCCTCCGCTACTTTTCAACTTAAGTTGTAATAACTATGTTGAGCTCCGATGTATATTGAATTACTTGTAAAATAGATGTAACATGTGACTTGTTATGTTGAATCACTACGATCTTGGCTTGTATATTGGTTGGTTTGAAATCCCTCGCGATTTTATTGGACTACCGGAGTTATATGAGCTCAAGTGTGAGAATTTGATCACTTCGGTGATTGTTTTTGTACTTGTGCTCTTATAATTTGGACAGTTCCGTGACATAGCCTCAACGTCTGGTTGCTACGCGACAAGTCAACGGATGGGCACCACGTGTCCTTGTTCAAACCTCGTCCGTCCAACTTCAACGGTCAACTAGAGTAGCCCTCGCGCGGTTAAGTGATGACCGGACGCGTACCTTAGAGTGATCGGACTCAGGTCCACAGAGTCCGGTCGAGTCCAGTAAGCTCCCAGAGCGCCTTTTTTGTGACCGGATGCAACCACCGTCCGATCAAGCCACCATGCTGTTGCTCCACACACGCGATGCTGACGTCAGAACTGACCGGACGCTCAGGCCTACGTCTGGTGCTCACGACACCAGCGTCTGGTCGGTGTTTCTCAGTGAGAAACACCACCGTGACTTCGCCACCTCTTAAACTCTTGCTCAAAAGTGCTAACTACCAAGTGTATCACCTTGTACACGTGTGTTAGCATATTTTCACACACATTTTCAAGGGTTAAGTTAGCTCACACTAGGTCCTAATACATATGCTCATATGAATTCACCTAGTGGCATTTGATAACCGTTTTAACCATGAAATTCTCCTCTTCATAGTACGGCTATTGATCCTAAGTCACTCACACCCTCTATGGTGTCTTGAGTGCAAAATAAAAATGACCCTATCACAAATACCTTTGCATTGAGCCCATTTTTCTTTTTCTCTTTCTTCTTTTCCAAGTTGAGCCTTTGATCATCTTGTGGTCAACACCATCATCACCATGATACTTCTCTAGGCTCCACCACTTGGCGTGGGACTTATCATTTCATGTCTACACACTTGGCACAATGATTAATCCCTACGTTTCATCAATTATCTAAAACCAAACTAGAGCTTTCAATAAGAAACACAAGTATGATCAAAGGGTGGAGAATAACTTTTGGACGCTTGACATGCATGGATCATGGTGACTTGGCACGATGGTGGGCCCATAGTTTGGGTCGGGCGACCCTCCTATGGGGGTCCCACAGCTTATTCTTTCCTGTTTTGTGATATCCTGCATACAAATGCCTCAAGTACAAGTGGAACTTGTTATTGATAAAAATATGCTCATGTTATGTTATTCTTCCTTTTATTCTAAGGCTATTGATGGTGTTTTGAGTATGTGAGTTTATGACATTTTCACCATCAACACTCCCCTCGACAGCCTGTGTCTTCGAGGATTTGGTGTCTTGAGTCGTAGATGTTGAATGAGCTTCACCAGAATCGAAAATCACACCACGTCTGCCAACGTTAAATCTGAGTACTAGCAGCAACGATTGTTGGAGGTCAACCCGAACACCAGCGAATGTTTTGCCACTTCTATATCTGCTGCAACCAGGAAGAGGTCTCTATACTGGGTGACGAACTCTCGCAATGCCGGCAACGCCGCCACCGTGATGGTCATCGGCTCTAGGAGCGAGTGAAGCTTCCGCAGCACTTGCGTTGAGGCTGCAGGGAACATCGATTGCCACGCAAGAGCTTGGCACTATGACTTGGAGCCTGTGTCCTCCATTGCCGGGAAGAAGGCAACGTCTTTCGTTACCACCGCCGAGGACGACACTGACAGAAAGAGCGCCGCCCACGAACACACCTCCACCGGACATGAACACAACTCCAATGAGGAAGATGGCCGGGAGCATCCTCCACCAAACCACCAGCGGATGAAGCTCCAAAGTTCTCATCACTATGGGCGCCATTTGCAACTCTTATTCAATAAACTAGAGGAAAAAACTAAAGGGGACTAGAACTAGCTATAGGACTGAGGGCCGGCCCACCTCCCCTCACCGCCGGCAAGCTTGCCAGAGGAGAGGAGGGGACCAAAAGCTGGGGGGACTAGAAGCTGAAAACACGTTGGGGCTTGCGAGGAGACTGAGTTTCCTAGCATAGCCATCGCCAGCCCCACTTGGAGTTACTCTCTTTTGTTCGAAAATAAAAGGCACATTGCGTTTCTCGTGGAGTCCAACTCTTTTAGGTTTAACATGTTACATAGAAAATAATGTCAATATTTCTATCTTTAAATAAGTTTATTATAAAAGTATATTCCACAATCAACTATAATGATATTTATTACATATCATAAATATAAGAATTTTATGTATATACTTGATTAAACTTAAAAGTATTTAACTCCTCGACAAGTGAGATGTATAATTATTTTGGAACAAAAGGAGTACATGACTATGAGCTTGACCTGGGAGAGGGACTCCAATGACACTTGTGGAGGGCATTTCCGATACCTTGGTGATAAAATAAAAGGTCTTGAGTGAGTTTGTATTTGTTTACTTTACATTTCACATTTAAATTTTCCGATACCTTTTCTGCGAATTAAATTTCCTGATACCTTGGTGATAAAAGAAAATGTTTTGAGCGAGTTTGTATTTGTTTACTTTTCATTTCACATTTATATTCCACTTTTACCTTTCCTACAATTGCTGGTATAGTTGGTAGCATTGGAACATAGGCCGGGTGCAAATCTTTGTAGCTGTAGACATATAAGACAGAAAAAAAACTTAACTGGTCTGCATCTACAAAGAAATTATGTTGGTCTCCCGAACCGAATCGAACTGAAATGTTGGTTTTTTCAGTTTTCGGTTTCGGTTTCGATATTGGAGAAGTTCGGTGGTCGGTCTCCTCTTCGGTTTTGGCTCCCAACCGAACCGAGAAACCGTAAGAACTGAACCTTCGTATCAGCAGCGTATGAGAGCAGCGGCCAGCGAGAGTTCACACGCTTCGCAAACAGCAGCCCCCGTCAGCCCAACAGCAAATAGCGGCCCAATTGGGAGCCCACAGCCCAGTCCGCAGCAGCTCTCCTAATCCCCTTCTACCTTCGTCCCTTCGGCTGTTCGGCAACCCCAGCCACGTACTCCCGCAACCTCTGCCCCCGCAGGCCGCGCAGCTGCTCAGGTGCGGCCGGTAGTGGGGCGCGGCTGCAGCAGCGGGGCGGCACCACCGTTGCGTGCACGCTGCAGCGGCGGGGCTGCTTACTGCGACCGGCGCTGCGTCCGTGGGCAGCGGCACATCCGCAACGGCGGCGACGGCGAGGCTGCTCCGTGGCTGCGTCCGTGCGTGCATTCGTGGGCGGTGGGCAGCGGTGCATTGGCAGCGGCGGCGCTTCCTCAGGCGTTTGCGCTTCCGACGGGGCCTCACGGCAGTGGTACGAGTACGACCAGTGCTAATCTTTGCTCTGCTCCTTCTCTGCTGCCGTTAATCGGTTTGTTCGGTGAAACCGAAAACCGAACCTGAAGAAACCGACACCGAACTCGTCGGTTGATAGTTCTGTGAGGAACCGATCGGCTCTTCATCTCTGAAAACCGAATTCTAGAGAAACCGAACAAACCGAACCAAATTCTCGGTTTAAACCGATTGCCAAGTCTGACTTTTATACGTTGGAGCCTCACATTTTTATTTATATTAGATGCCTGATTCAAACAAGTGCCCACTCCTATTTTCTCAATTCACCATAGTATTTTTTTAACAAATCGAGCAAGAGAGCTGTTGATTATATAGATAAAGAAGATGGCTTAGATAAAGAAGACGGCTTAGACTAGACAAACAACAGACTCAAAAAGAGGTAAGAACGGAAACACCATCTACCATGACTAAGACAACTCAAGGAACAACAAACACGATCGAAACATTTTTCAAGCACCGTACAAAAACATTTATATAAAATATGAACTGAAAAAATACGGGAGGCTATCAAAGCTCACAACTACAGATGTCTTGCTAATTCAAACATGTTCGACAATTACTTCAATATCTTTACATGAATCGACAAACATATAGAATCAATCAAATTACGGTATTTACCGAACCACGCGCACAGCGTAATTTACAAATTCGTCCACGTCAGAGTGTCTGGATTTCTTATCATTTCTTCTTACTCGATTCTTTCTTTGAGTTCCTCTCTTGCTCCAACCTTTCAAACAGGCTGCCATCGTAGACCGCCTTGACAGTGTCTTTGTGGAGAAACCCGTCCTTGTCTTTGCACAGGGAGTACAGCACCTTCCATTCTGTGAAGCCACCCAACCTGCGGTAATTTTGCAGAAAAAATATTCAGATCAGAGGGATCAAGTATATTGCTTGTCAAATGTCAATTGTTGCAGAGAACTTACCATCCTTTCAAGTCTTTAGGTTCCCTGTTTGCTTGCAGCATCTCCTGTAGCTCTTTGCCTGTAAGAGCATCAGGCCTGGTGTGGGCATACTTCTCGAAAATCTCCTCAAACTTTTCAGGGACAAATCTGCAAGTTGATAGATACTGTAATTAGATATTCTTTTCTTTGGAAAAACAGATATTCTTTTCAGGCTTTACTTAGTTTTTTTGCACTTGTTTATGAGCTGTTCTTTAGCAATAAGACATGACATCATGTTTCTCTGTACCATGACTTGTCTTGGCAAAAGGGCCTATGGTAAATTACAAAATGAAACCAAAGGCATCCAATTCCTTAATATCTGCACTTGTGCCTTAGTAGGCTTTTCTTTAACTAGCGTTACACAGTGCTACACTGCTACTTGTCAGTAGTTAGACAGTCTTTCCTAAACCGTGGCCATCACTGTATAGACAGATTCTATCACACTCTGGTTGATGCATACTTGCTATAAACAGTGGAAAGAGGCATAGAGAAGTAGACAACTCTTCCTCAACCTTCTCCTCCAACCTTCATCCATCAGGAGAAATTTATTTATTGGTAAGCCAAATGATGATTACCTGGTCACTTGTAAAGTAGTACCATAATAACAAGTGCTTAATTCTTCTAACTAAAACTGGAATTTTCTGCTGCTGGCACATCACCCATCTGAGAGGTTTCCTTTGTATACAGTAGTCGCTGCAGCCGCGGGTTCAAGCCTACTAGTTGGCTCTGATTATGACTCTGAATATAGGCTATTGGTTCGATATAGGCATTTTACAATACAGTACTTTGACTTTTAGGAGATAAGAACAGCATTTTACATGACAGTAGGGGAGCTGTCGGCCTGTCGTCATAGCACAGCTGGTCAAGTTTGTGTCTGTGCGGGGACGAAAACCCCTCGGATCGTCCATAGCCCACCCTCATTTTTCTAAAACCATGATCCAATACAACTCAGACAGGTGTTGAGGGAATTCAGGGTTGTGTATTTGATAACTCCATCCTAGACACTTAGAATTAACTAAGGCACTAAGCCATAAGTTAACGTCACATATCCGTTCAGCAGAAAATAGGCCCTCCCTCTCAAATAGGCTCCCTCGTGTTAGAAGCTTAAAGTTATTGGTGCATGTATTAGAATAGGAGCTAAATATCTCAAGTTCAAATTCTGGCTAATGTACCGGTGTAATAAAATATTATTGTTTACTCCAATTCTATGCCTGATGCCTAACCTAATGGAGACTCCACATGAGGGAAAGTGTTAAAATATAATGGAGTCTCTTCTCCACCCGTCACCAGCTTAAGCTTTGACTGAACTGTTGCTGCAGTGCATCGCCAATCCATCCTCCCTATAGATCCAAGTTTTCTTTTCACCTCGTTTGGATCATGATTCAGTTAACTAATAATGCAGGACACTCTTGCCAATGTTATGTTTTGTGCCATGCTTGCTGCTTTGCATATTTATAATTAATTAACGAGATGCAGTAGTTGACGAGCGTGCTGCTTTTAGCTTTGCAGACGACACAGCACAGACCCTTAATTATTCCCCAGCTGTAAGCTTTTTTCCTAATGAGAAGAGATAATACATCCATCTAACTCAAATCAGAAAATTGGCCAATACTAGTATTGTTTACTCTCGCCTACCAATTCGCGTGTCTCAGCACTAGGAATCAATTTAACTTGGCCCTGTTTAGTTCCCAGAAAATTTTGCAAAAATTTTCAGATTCCCCGTCACATCGAATCTTTAGACACATGCATGAAGCATTAAATATAGATAAAAAAATAAAACTAATTACACAGTTTAGACGAAATGGACGAGACGAATCTTTTAAGCCTAATTAGACCATGATTGGACAATATTTGCCAAATAACAACGAAAATAGCTACAGTGCTATTTTGCAAAAAATTTTGCATCTAAACCAGCCCTTGTTTATGGTTTGCTTTGCTGGCTAAATGACCAGTGTTTCTTTGTCTTGGTTTTGCTGCCAATATATGCAGTAAAGTTAGAACTCACTCTGACCAGATCGAGCTGGACTCTTGGCTGATGGTGACAGTCTGACAGATGGGAATTAGAGAAATACATTACGGTTTCGTTTAGTTCAGTGAATTGGGGAGAAAAACACTGTATCAGAATTCCTGTAGCATTTCGTTTGTATTTGGTAAAAATTATCCAAATTTTGACTAACTAGGCTTAAAATGTTCGTCTCGCAAAGTACAACAAAACTATGCAATTAGTTTTTGATTTCATCAACATTTAGTACTTTATGCATTTGCTGATATTTTGATGTGACGGAGAATCTTCTTTTTGCATAGTGGAATTTGAGGGAGAATTGGGAGAACTAAAAAGGGCTACCTTCCGTTGGAATCGTAGACGCCTGAATCGCTTCCGTGCTTGCCCTTGTGGATGTTCTTCACGTAAATTGGGAGCTTGAAAGGCGCGGCCTTCTCGTTCTCCTTCAGCGAAACAAGAAACGTGCAAGGACACACGCGAGTCAGTCAGCTTCATTAGGGAGATAATAAAAAAAATATCAAATACGTATCCTAGTTTACACCTGACACGATTTGCGCACTGACACACGTATACACCGCTATCGCAGAGCGACATTCAAAAGATATATATAAAATTAATCAAAAGGAAGGTGGTAGCTTTGTACTTTGTTGAGTATTGGGTGTTTAAAATTAATGGAATATAATGCACGTAGCTAGTACGCCACAAGACACGGCAGGTAGCTTTGCCTTTTTTTTCCCCACTTTCCCTTTGAGCTTGTTCTGCTGGTCATATTTCAGCTGGTTTTAGCTGGTTTCGGCTTGTTTCTCTCTCACATAATACTGTTCAATCAGCCGAAATCAGCTGAAATTCTACCAGCCAAACAGGTCCTTTCTCTGAAGAGAAACGTGCAGTGGCATCTCTTTCAACTGTCAAGGTGTTATGGGTGCTGCCAATCTGGCATTGATTCAGTATCTTCACGTTAGGGACATTTTTCCCGATCAGTACTTATCTGATTAGGTGCCATTCTTTATGACTCTAAATGAAGCTATTAATATTAATATTACTTCAGTTTTCTGAGTTTTTTTTGTTGCAGTTTTCTGAGATTTGAGAATACGTTACGTTATTTTAGGTATCATCACTGAGTAATATTGATATTTTTTCAAATGGACCAGCAGGATTCTGCCCAGTTTGTGTCAATAAAGGAGAGTTAAAAACGACTTGCAGAGAGACAACGAGAAGGGGGGAGGTTACACATAGACTGTAATTTCAGAGGCGGTTACAGGTGTAATAAACATACATAAACGTGTTATTAAATTTTCATAAATTTTAAAAGGAAATGTCGTAGAGATGTAGGCATCTTTTGGTTTGGAGACAGAAGGAGCAAAAGCTGGCATCGTTTTACCACAAGCTGAAAATGTGCTACAGAGAAATAGGAAGCAACCTTTCAGACATCCAACCGGGTCTGCTTTAATTTGGCCAAAACAGTAGAGATGTTTGGTTTTAACTCTTAACTAGCTTGAAACTTGAAACGACCATTGTCCACTATAACTCTGTGACTTATAGACTCAAGAAAAAAAAACTCTGTGACTTATAGAAGAACTGAAGCTTTTTGAAAGTGGAAGCCACATATTGTGCGAAAACCGATATTAACATATTTATAGTTTTCCACTAAGGGCTGGTTCAGTTGCAAAAATTTTTGCAAAATGACCCTGAAACACGTTTCGTTGTTATTTGGCAATTAGTGTTCAATCATGGTCTAATTAGGCTTAAAAGATTCATCTCGTCCATTTCGTCTAAACTGTGTAATTAGTTTTATTTTTTATTTATATTTAATGTTTCATGCACGTGTCAAAAGATTCGATGTGGCGCGGAATCTGAAACATTTTGTAAAATTTTCTAGGAACTAAACAGGGCCTAACTTCATCTACTGCAGGCGTTGGGGAATACACAAACCGAGCCAGACATGCATGAATGCTCTAAAGATTCAGAGTGTTTCATTGCAAAAATCTAAGCGACTCAAGCTCTGAAACATAGAGAGAGCCAGAGAGGTGAGGTACCGGTACGGTCTTGGGTCCAAGTCCACTGTTGACGAAGACGGCAGCCGCAGCAGACAGGGCGACGCCACACCCGATAGCTCGGAACCCTGCAGAAGCAGCGCGGACACAATTGGTGGGTCACCAGTCCTATTATTCTCACAGCGACGGACAGCGACCTGTACTGTTTTCAAGCGCCGGTGATCCAGAAGAGACACTCTCTTAGGTACAGAAGAGTACCTTGGTATGTCTCGGAGGGGTAGATGATGCCGTCCTTGTTCCTGTCGAAGAAGGCGACGTGCCTCTGCAGCGGCGTCAGCTCGCCTTTGTACACGTCCGCCATGGACGACGAGGAGGAGGAGGAGGACTCCTCAACTTTGTTGTTGCTTCCTGGTCCCAGCAGCACAGAGATGAGCACGGTGGTTACAAGAGCGAGACTTGCGCCGCGAAGAACATGCCGAGACATTGATCTCTGGACTTGCATGGTCCCTCTCAGCTTAGACTTGCTACTTACCGGTGTCGGCAGCAGCTTTGCCGGCCATGGAGGTCGTTGCAGGTGAGAGAGATCGACGAGGTGTAGAGAAACAGGGAGCGGAAGGAGGTTGGAGGAGCCTTGGAGGAAGAGGAAGGAATTTGGAACAGAGATGCTCTGGTTCGAAGGTGGTGTCAAAGGAAAGGAATCCAGCCAGCGGTTTCGATCGGCGGTGGAAACCGACGCTTTATTTGTGGGGAGGATGGGATGGATGGATGCGTTGCGTGGGGGAGGCGGGCGTTATTTGCAGCCGACCCAGGCCGGGGCCCCCAGCCGTCTTGCGCTGGCACCGTGTCCTGCGCGCGTATGACCTTTTAACCAGAGCAGAGATTCGTTCGAGGCCGGAGGATTTCTGTCTCGCGTTCGGTCCATCCATATCTCTCGGTTCCTCGTCGCGTGCTGCTCCGGCCGAAGCTTCTTATTCGCCGTCGAGGTGTCGTCGTCTGTGCGGCAGTGCTTGTTGCTTGCTGCCGCTTGCGGTCGACCGGCCTCGAGGTCACGGCCCGCGTCAGCGTGTGGTCGATCCTCTGCTGGTATGAATCGCTCTGCTCCATCGGTGCGTGACGGCGAGACAGGAGGAGGCAGAGCGGCGGAGGGGCAAGATAGGGTGGTGCCCTCTCGTGATCGTTACAAGGTAACTATGCCTTGTTTGCTCGCATCTTGTTGACGATGGTTTGAAAGCGAGAAAATATGGCATCGATAGACTCGCCATCAAGCTGGGTGAAGTTCTCGTACTCCCTCTTGTACATCTCGTAGAGTCTGGTTTTGACTTATGCGGTCCCCTCGTGATAGCTCTGAAGCCTCACCCAAATCTCCCAAGCAGTAGTACAATCGGAGACTCTTTCAAACTCCTGAAAAGAAAGACTCAAGAAAAGAATTGCGCGAGCTCTGCTATTAGTGTTGTGCCGATCTTTTTGATCTTGCGTGACACGAGCACGGGGTTCAGGCACAACGTAAGTAGCATCCTCGCAAATCTCCCAGACAAGCCAATCAATCCTCTGGAGATGCGCGGACATATCGATCTTCCAATAGGAATAATTTGTTCCATCGAAGAACGGTGTTTGCCAGAACCACGCTCCATGTCGACTTCGTGGATCACGGACCGATTAAGGTGAAATGATCCTTAACCGGCTCCGATACCAATTGAAGGACCGAAAACGACGACCAGAGGAGGGTGAATGGGAGCCAAAAATTTCTTTCAAGAATAATTGGCTATTGTCCCAAAATCACCACCAAAAGTGCGAAAAACACACCATGATGTCCATGACCCAACTAGTGGGTGGATGTTCCCTAGAAACACAGCGGGACACCACAAATGAGCACGGAACAAGAACTAAACCGAGGGACGAAAAAGAGATACTCAACTTCTATGGAGAGGAAGTGAGTTCTCAAACCAAAGTACCCATGCCAACTGATGACAAGAATACTTAGAAAAAGATCATTGAGACGCTAGACAATCAATGCAAAAGACGGATCTCAAAACAAGCACTCAAAAAGCTCAAACACATAATTTCAGCAAGCAGGTGCGGAGGCTCCACGTTTTCCCCTGAGGCTCCACATTTTAGCCCAGAGGCTCTACGGCCCGGAGGTTCCGCGTTTTTCGCGGAGGCTCTGTGCTGTCCAGAAACAGTAGCACGAACCAAGAAAGAACGGGTCAAAACTCGATCAAAACAACTCGGATTAACTTGAAACTTTGCAGGTAGGTTCTTAGGAGTGTTGAGAAGATATTTTCAAGACATCAACATCCAATTTCAAGCCTATCACGAGAAATCGAAGAAAAATGAAAAAGCACCGGTTCTTCAGACCTAGACCAACAAATCACCCGATCTGCGAGCTCGTGAGGAATTGGTTGATTTCCTTCGGTGGAAAGGCTCAACTCACGTCATAGCTCAAATCGAGACAACAAGAACGAACCAAAATGGTCTAGAAACGAAGAATTGGCTCAAGAACGAGATTGGGAAGAAGAAGAACACGAAGAACACATCAAGAACACACGAATTGATTCAAAACTCCGAACACCGGAGGACACGAGGTGGTTAGGGCCACCATTTCCTCAAAGATTCATGGTTCTTTCACTAATCGGTGGATTAGTGGACCTCTCTCTCACACAAGCACCTAGAGGAAGAAACCCTAAAGGAGAAAATGAAAAATAGAGGAGGTGGGAGAGGTGAGGAGGCAAGGGGGCTGCCATCCTCTATTTAACAGGGCTATTTTACATTCTCCTAAATGCCCATAGATACATAAGAGCTAAACCAATAAGCCCAAGGACGTAGAGGTCCAACCAGGTGTCATCTTCATCCGACGGCCATCGCGCCTCCTCACCGGTAGCTTCACCTCGACGCGAACTCCCTGATGCCGCCACATGCCGTCCGTTCCTCCTCGGAACCTCCTCCGGGTTTTGAGGCCCAAACCTGTAAACCTGTCACCGATGGTTTTGAGGCCTAAACCACCAAACCGCTCGCGAGTAGCGTACTCCATACACGTCCCCCGCCGATGGTTTTGAGGACGAAACCACCAAACCCCCGATGTCGACGCATATCCGACCTCCCACCAAGTGAAACGATCTCGATTTTCCTCGAAGGGAAAATTCACAGATACGATTTATAATGTAGTAGATCACGAGAGCAATCCATCACATTATCAATTATCAGCTGATATCATAGTCATTCATCGTAGAAATACAAGTTACAAGGCTTTACAACACTAGTTAACACACCTAATACATAGATTAATCTAGTGGAAACGCACACACATCTTCATCAGAGTTGTTGTAGCGCATCGGCAGGTGAAGGCTCCTCCTTCACGGCAGTCATCAGAGTTGGCGTAGAATGTCAGCGGGCGTAGACTCTATCTTCTCAACCACACTTGAGCGTAGGCACGAGACCATCTACTCCTAATCCAAGTCCTTGTGGTCGTCGTAGATTTCATCCAAACCTGTCCAAAATCTATCAGTACGATTTATACTGGCCACTGTCTCCCACCCTATGCTTTTGCGTATGCTTTGTGGTAAGTGGAATGCAAGGGTAGATGAAAAGGCCTATATATGGCTGTAGGTTTCCTATGCAAGTTCAACAAAAATTTATAATAATAGACCATCAAGTTTTACTCTATCTCAACCACACGTTCTCCCATCCCATCACACACATCTCACCACACTCTCATACTCTCTAGGCGGCGAGGATGACTCCCGCTCGTACCTTGCCTCAACGGCCAAAGCCAGATCCAACACCACAACCCAGGGGAAAGGTAGAAATGACTCCTCTCTCTAATCAAGTGAAGCGTAGGTCATAGGAATGTCCATATCTGCGGACGCGGCTATACGTATAGATCGATCAACTCTGCAGAGCGTGTACACCTAGAAATCCACAAGATCACCATCATCGGCGGTGCCCCGCCTAGAATGATGCCGACTGCCTCTCGACCGGTACGGTACCACCCTACCACTCAGCCCTAGGCCACCTCGGCGTCCACTGAAACACTGAGACTGTGAGACGTAGTACCAGGCCCCCAAGGTCACTACGCTGTCTTAGGAGGGTGTGGGCCCCCATGCCCGTACCTCCCTACACCATCACCTTCCAACCTAGCAGTAGTGGCACCGCCCTAGTCAGTCGGGTAATCGTCTCCCGCCCATCGGGAGCGAGTGGTGTGCATGAAGGGTCCCATGGTTCCGGTTCTCAAGACATACCAGTCCTTAGGGGGACCGGACAGGATATCTTCTCAAGGGGATAACCAACACCCCATGCCTCGACGGCACCTCCACCGGGGATAACCAACACCCCGTCTACTCACACATGCACCCACCATAGGTACCTCTCTTGAGGGATGCCTAGGTCGCACCCCTCCGGCATGACTTGCCCCAAAGACTCGTCGTAGAATCCTGTCCGATCGACTCAACCCTCACCACACACCCAAGACGCATGCCAAGATCTCCCCAAGTTCATTATCCAGTTTTACCAAGTTATCGGCACCATGTGCCTTATCCACTCACGTTATCCCTTCACCAAGCATCGCATCACAGGTATAATGTGTAGTGAAAGTAAAGCAGTAAGTAGAATGTGAGCGTCTAGCCTATCAGCGGGTGTGCAGGGGAATAGGTTGCGACAAGGTAATGGCTTACAAGCAATCTACCATGCAACCTATCACAGTTCATTTGCATAAAAGTAAAGCACTAGCATCTACATGTAGCATGTCTATTAGGTTCTAGGAGGTTGGGTGGGACGTGGAACACCTGTTAAATGTCGTATCCGAGATCCTCGGTGCACTTGTAGTCGTACTCCTCCATGGTCCTTCCTCCAACGGTTCCGATCCGATCATCACTAACCTTGACGCAACTATCTCGATATCGCGACAAGCAAAAGAGCAATCAGACCACTAGACCTAGAAAGACTACGAAAAGAGAGACAACAAGGCACAGAAAGAATAACTACACCAAAAGAATACAAAAAAGGAAGGACGACTTAGCCCTCTCGGCGGATGTCCGATCCCTAGGCCAAAGAACAAGAGTGGTGATTCGCTAAGCACAAGCTTAAGCCTTAGCCTTACCAGTACTTCCTGAGTCGATCGTGTCAACCTATACGGCTCAAATAGAAATGGCATAGGCCTTAGCTCATCCTAAGCAAACACCACGGCTTGTGGCTCTCAAACCAATCATCATAAATACTGACGAGAACCAGAAGGACTACAAGCGAGGGAGGTTCTGTTCTCTCTCAATCCGAACGCCACTATAACTGGACGAGAACCAAGAGAGGGTGGAATGGGGAGCGAAGAGAAGAGGGGCGGTCTACTTCTTCCAATACACTCATCACGGCTAAAGACGAGGCATCGGAAAGAAGCAACACACAAAAGAACACGAGTGCTCAAGCTCTTTGTAGGGTACCACAACCTGGGTGCACTGAATGCATTAGACATCCCCTAGGTTCTTAGCGGTGTGGTTGTCACCGCAAGAACCAAAGAAATGTTGCAGTCAAAGATGGTACAAACATACAAGGGTTTAAGCACGACAGAACCAAAGACGGAAAGAGGCACATGATTCACCTTCTTTGATCCACTCGCCATAGCAACGATGGAAATTGAAGGAATGGAATCAAAAGAGCAACAAACACCAAACAAGCAAGGGACTCAACCCACATCTTTCTGGATCGACGGGGATTGATAGGGGAAAGGAAGAGAGAACAGAAAAATAGCCCTCGCATTCTTTCGACCAACTTGCCATGAGAACGGGCTAGGGTTGAAAGAATGGAGGCACAAACTCCATGGTCTCTCGCTCCACACCAAACTCGTATGGCCCCATGATCTAGGCGCATAATTAGCACAAGACTATTCCTTTGGTCCTTAGTGATGAGGTTATCACCGCAAGGGCCAGAGGAATGCCAGGGTCTAGGTGGCACAGACATATGAGGTGGCTAGGAGAGAGTAAAGAAAGCAAAAGCAAAAGAGGTAGAGCCCGATGGTCATAGCGAGGCAACTCGCGGCCATAAGCTGTACCTACACGAGTTGGCATCTGTCGATATACAAAGGTTGTCCCCTAATTCCTACCCAATAGAGTTGGTCACGGAGGGCTCGACACATGCGGGGTAAAAACCGCGTCGATAACGACATCGAGTCAGAGTCCACAATGACCACGTCTTAGGGATGAGAATAGGAGCTAACGATCGTAGTTCAGCGGAAGACAACTAAAACACAAGAGAAGGGATATGCTCGGTGTTACGGCCATGGCGAGACGAGCTCGCGGTTGCAACATTTGAGCACTCGCTCTCTCGACTAGCATGAAGGCACGATCTGTAACGGAACCGTCCAAATTATAAGAGCACAAGTACAAAAACAATCACCGAAGTGATCAAATTCTCGCACTTGAGCCCATATAACTCCGGTAGTCCAATGAAATCACGAGGGATTTCAAACCAACCAACATACAAGCCAAGATCGTAGTGATTCAACATAACAAGTCACATGTTATAACCATTTCACAAGTAAATCAATTTACATCGGAGTTCAACAAAGTTATTACAACTTACATTGAAAAGTAGCGGAAGCAAAGTAATTTGAAACTAACATTAATCTTATTTCAAATACATGCCAGTACCACGGTCGACTTCCAATAAAAGAATTAGAGATAAGGTAAATAAGAAGGATCATGTCCATGATCACACTCCGCCACTACGGTAGGAGTCAACCAACTCTTGCAGCCGCCATGATACATCACAACCTGCAACAAGTGGGGATAAAACCCTGAGTACGACAAAGTACTCAGCTAGACTTACCCGACAGAAACCAGAAATAAGGTGACACCAAGGATCATGCAAGGCTGATATAAAGTGGGCTGGCTTGACAACATTTTGCATAAAAGCTTAATACAGATAAGTAATCATTAATGCTTAAGCATCAAGTTAATCATCATTAACCTGTCATCTATATTAGCACCTGTACTAGAGCACTCACTTTATTAGGAGCAAACAATATTAACCATAGCAGGTATAAATTGAGGCAACAATTCCATCGTTATCCAATTAACCATCCGTTCAATTTAATGGAATCTACGTTGCCGATGCTCAAGTCAAGTGCTCACTAACCGGGAGCGACGGCGATTCGAATCGAATTCCTATCCAGCTGGAGGGGTATTTCTAACACTCACCGCGCAGGCCCCTGCCAGGGTCGCACAAGCCACCTTTCGTACGATTCAGGAGTTGCGGGTTCGAATGATGCCGCATCCCCAAGGGCGACACTCTGCCAGGCGATAGGGACTCTAACCCCCCCTTGGTCTCACGCCAATGTCCCCAAGCACAACACATTTCTCTCCTCCAAGAGGCGACCTACCATTCGACTCCTGGCCTGAACCGAATTACTCAGCTTCGCGGTCGGAACGACTTATCCAGCCAACTAAGTGTTAGACTGCGTTCAATATGACTCAAGGACGTACAGCGAATCGGTCTTTAAACGACTCAGACGGGGATAGATTCACACCCAAGACCTCCATGCCTTGTTGCTTCACTATCGTCATCCCGCCCGGTCTCATTTCATTTTATTAACACATGGTTCCATTCCACGATAGCAAATATAGCCAACCGTGCCATATATGAATACCCCTATATCTCGTAGGTGACAGGAAATCACCTGACTTCTACCGCTTAAAGCAGGGCTAAGCATCTACTCGATCCTAGTCTATGTAGGATTCAAGGATTTATATATCTGGACAAGGAATGATATAATGCAGCAAGGGTTTCCAACCAACTCCTACCACTTAATACAACAATACTTATAACATATATAGAATTAATTGCTTTGAAGGTAGGAGGCTTATAATGCTCCGGGGCTTGCCTGGGATCCGACTCAAGTTAGAGTATGTCAGATGAAACCCGCTTGGCGAGCATTCCCTCAATCTATCACTTGTCTGGTCCTTCTACCTTCGGGATGGATCCACCAAACACCGTCTTCGGGTTTGGCTCCAACGCCATTTCCTTCACATGTTTCTGCTAGCGTACCTATATGAGATGCAAGATGCAAGTGCATGAATACATGGAAGTATAATGGACAATGCATCACATACAGTAAACAAGATCACACCATATTACACTCCACATGCATAGACACTTCATGTTGCTTAAATAAACATCACCCAACCTAATATAAAAGATGACAAGCATATTAGGCATGGCACACAAGGTTTCACAATATCTCATGTGTATTAACTTAACTACCCTCAAAGGCATAAGTCACACTTAACAATATACAAGCAAACAACTATAATTGGAATTTATCCATTTCTGGACAAGCAAACAATAGCTTCGTAATTCAATCATATCTGGAGTTTTATAAATCCAAATGACTTGAAAGTAGACATTATGGAAAGCTTATGAAATTATCTACATTTAATTTATAATCATCACAGCATGATTCCAAAGTTTAACATGTCTAATTTACACAAACACCAAAACTGGTCTAACAAGGCAGAGAGCAAGCAATTCTGTAACCCGACTTTAAACAGCTATAACTCCTAAACCACATAGACAAATGCCACCAAATTTTAACATCGGCTAGATACATAAATTATCTACAACTTTTGTATAAATAAGTTTTACAACAAAGCACATTATCATGAAGAATTTTGCTAAGTTACCAGATCTATCTAGAACCCTATAATTGCAGGAAATAATTATTACTTATGTTGCAAACATATAATTGGACAAAACCAACTTTACCAACATTTCATACATGGCTAATGAACACCAGAAAACATAGTGCCCATTCCTAAATAAATTCTTTTAATATATTTTCTTACTTTATTTAGATAATTAGGTGGAATTATGACACCTATCAAAAGTGCATAATAAATTATACCAAAACTACAGTGTCCTACAAATGCTATCAAAAGTATACTGTCCAAATTTCAAGCCATTTGGACAAGTATATCAACCTCTATGAAAAAGACAAATAGCTATTGCAATAAAGCATGTGAGAGCAAGTTAAACCTAAAAATCCATATTTTCTATGAACACATGGCCATAGCATGAATCAATATGATAGATAAACATCATACTAAGGTAATGGAACAACATTTTCCATTTTATTATTTATATATTATTTATAAGCTATTTATCAAGCCATAAATAAGTTAAATCAATAACTTGATCATACAGTAAGCAATGACCATGAAATGTATACCACAGTATATTCATAGCATGAAAAGACTACCATAAAAATTTCACATTATTTGGAGCAACACAACTCAAGATATAAAAATGACAAGCAATATAATGTAGTTTTCCTTATTTATCAAGGTCAAATCAAAACCTTAAGAAAACAGTGAAAAACTAGTGTGTTTAATATTTTTCCTAGCAAGTACATGTCATCACAAAATTAACAAAACAAGAATCACTATTTTTGGACTTCTAAAACTTCAGATCTTGCTCTGGTCAAGTTTATAAGCATTTTTGGAGCATTTTTAAAGCTTAAATAAAACATTATAAAACATCTACAAACATGTAACATATTATGACTCCACTGCAAAGATCTTTTCTCAAGGTTTCCAAAAAGTCCATGTTTGCCATTTTTGGAATTACTTAGCATGAGATATGAATTTTAGAAGATTTACAAATTTCTGAAATTCAAAAACAGAATTACTCAGCCCTAACTTAACTTGCTCAACGCACCCGAACAAGCAGCCATTCTCTGCCACTACTTAAACTGACACGTGGGACCCGATGTTCATCCGGGCCCGCTCGTTAGTCACTCACACAAAGACAGGAGAGGGGAAGCCGACTTTCATCCCCCCCGCCACCGGAAACAGGGGAGGCGGCCGGTGGCTTGCCGGCCGGCCATCTTCTGGTCGGTGAGGCCGGTGCCGGCGGCGGGGAAGGGCAGCGCGAGCTCCACCATGCCAGCCCGCATCCGTAGGTGGCCGAATCATGACCGGAGGTGGGTTGTGGCCTACTGCCCACGCGAGCAGGCAGCTCGGCGATGGCCGTGCCGACGACGGCGGCTCTCCAGCGGCTGGACGGCTGGGAGAAAGAGCACTCGCGCATCAAGGGCCCCGTATGCCACCAGGGATGGTCACGGCTCATCTCAAGATGGGCTGAGGCGGCTTGGCCATGGTGGCCGCAAGCTTGCTTTCGGCGTCAATGTCGGCGGATGGCGGCTGCAGGGCTCAGGTGGGCTTTTCCCGTGGTGAGCGCGCACGGGGGAGGTAGGAAGGCGAGACTGATGTCATGGTGCGCTCAGCCGGGTCTGCGACTGGCCATAGTGGCGACACGTCGGTGGCAGCGCGGTCTCAGCCATGGCGGCCGCGGCGGCGTCTGTGCCCGCGTGTGCGCGCGCAGCAACGAGGAAGGGGGAGAGTGAGTGGAGAATGGGAAGGAGATGGCGTGCCAGTGCCCCTCCTCATCGGCAGCAGGACGCAGGGCGCATGGTCGAAGGTGGGACACGCGGTATCGGTGGAGGCGCATGGTGGCCACGTTCACAACACGCGTCGCCCGGTGAGGACATTTCCCGAACAGGTGTCGTGCAGTGAAGTGGACCGTTTGGAGCTCCAATTTGGGCCTGATCTGGGCCGATCTGGGTCTTGGACCTAAAACCAAAGTTGAAGCCCATGAACAGCTCTACACTTTTCATTTAGGGTGCAAGATCATTAGTGCTGTAGATTAGGAGATAATCAGTCTCTAAATCACCAGTGTCAACATGTTAATCAAGGGCTCGGTTTTGGGAATTTTGCAATGCCAAACCTGGTCAAATTGGTCCCAAATTTTTACATGTTGTTCTCCAGTGAATTATTTCCAACTTTCATTTTTGGGTCAACTTGAGTTACTCAACAAAATTCAGAGAACGTGAGATGCCAATGTCGACGACGATGAATTTTCAGGCTTAGAAAATGCTAAGTGTTGGAAACAGTCCAAATTCTGACTTGTGGGCCCTTTTTGAGAATGTTCCACACATTTTCATGACTTAACTCTTAAACAAAGTTTGTTCCTTATAAAATTCTCTACAACTTTGTAAAAGGGTGCATAGTCAGATAAAGCTTCTAGGTCACACTTTTGAAATGGTCAAACAAAAGCATTCTAAGGTCCACACATGGTCAACCATCACTTAGAGACACAATTAGTCAACATGGTCAACATGAACATTGTTCCAGTAAGTGTCCTAAGTGTAGTTAAGGTGTTGTAGAGGCCAAACATACCCACCATGCATAGGTTGCACAAAAGTGTAGGCCTCACAAGTATTGAAACATAGAAATCACTATAATTGTAGTGCTTGTTTCAAGGTCATGTTATAAGTGTTTCCTGTGTTTGCTTCAAGGTACATGCTACACATGCTTCCCTAGGTTGTTCCACATGTTGCAAAGGTTTGTTGCACATGTTGCACTTGTATGTTGCATGAGCTCTAGTTCTCATCGAATGAAAGGCATGTTTCAGTTCAAATCCAAACAAGCATGTAACTTATCATTTCATGTGACTTTTTGATTCCAAACTTCATGAAACTTTTCCAGGGGTCAATATAGATAGGTACTAAGGTGGGACACATGAATATATTGTAATAACACTACCCAAGCATATAATTTGAAAAGGGGCCTATATGTAAAGCAATGATGCAACATCCAACTTTAGGTTAGGCTCATCTCCATAGGTTGACCTTGACATTGTCATCTCCACTTAATCTGTCATGTTTAAGCTCAAACCCACTGCTTAGTGAGTGACAAACACCTGGGGTGTTACACGATCCACAAGCAATCATTAACTCAACACTCACAAGAAACCACCACACACACATACAACCGTCTCACGAACGACTTGGAGTAGCACATATCCATAGCGAGATAAATGAAGATAAGTAGACCGGCGGCAAAGGCACGGCACAGGCATAGAATATTTAGAGATATCATGTAGATGGATAAGAATATATGATCAACAAAGATAGGTCATGTAGTAAGTATGAATGATGATATATAGATATATATGATCAAGTATGGAATGTCAAGTATGAAATGAAAAACAAGGGCTTGCCGACGTCGAGATTGGCGTCGACTAGGTTCAAAGGGTCGACCTTGACGGTGAAGGGCCACTGCGGGCTAGACACGACCGAGAAAGTCGATGAGGGCTGGCGACGTTGCAACTGCCTTGCAAGGCAAAAATCACGGCACGAAGGCCGAACACAGAGATGGTCATGGCGAGGTGCTGCTGCTGTCCGGAATGGTCAGACGAGATAATAAACGAGGTGGCGATGATGTTCAGCTCCCGAGCGGTGACGCAGCAGGGCTGCAGCCCTCCTGCAGTGATGTTGGATCATGGTGCGAGGGCCGATGTCAGACGGATGAGCACCAACAGGAAGGAGAAAAGGTGGAACTTGGCATACTCCTCACCAGCGAGGTGCGACGGCCACGGGACGCGGAGCAGAGGTGGTTGGTGTCGAGCAGTGACATCAACGCCGCTTGGCGACGAGGATGGGCTCCGGGTCTAGGGTGGATTCGCCAAGGAGGAAGGGCCCCGCGGTCGATGCTTGACGAGGGCGGGGCGAAGCATGGTGGAAGCAGAGCCAACGTCAAGGACGTCGTGCTCTAGGGTGGCGCAGTGGCTCGGGCACGCCCGCATCATGTGGGAGGACGGTGGTGAGTTCATGGACGCAGAGGAGCCTCTGGATCAGTGTGGCGCGCGGTGACGAGGCCGGCGGCCGTGAGCTGCTCAACGCGGGGCCAAGGCGCAAGGCGTCGGCGTCACGAGCAAGGGAGGAAAAGGAGCAGAGGAGCGACGGGTTTGGTGGGCTGTGGTGGCACGGCTACACTGGTGGTGCGACTGCACCGATGGCGTGGCACGGCGAGAGCGTCGGCGATGGGGCCGTGGTGGAGTGGCGAGGAGTAGCAAGGAGGCGCGGTGCGAAGGCAAGAATGGCGGCGGTGGATTGGGAATGGAGATGAGTAGTGGGTGGCATCGGCGTTTTATACGCAAGGTGCTAGGGTTCAAGGGGAAACAGTGCACTGTGGATGGCGGCGATTCTTGGCTTCCGTGCTGCAAACACACGGCGCACATCCGTCGGCTCTGGTGCAGACGCTAAGGCAGGTGGGGTGCGAGTGGGTGTGCGGACACGGCAGTGGCGGCTGGGGGCACTCACCTAGGATGCGCGTTAGGTTTCCAAGCGGGTGCGGGCCTATGGGGGCGGCGTATGGGCTAGCGGGCTCATCCGCATGGGCCTGCAGGGGCCAGGCGGTGCGCTGGCAGGCCTGCGGGGGCCAGGCGGCGGCGAGCAGCCTGCTAGGCTGAGGGCAGGTGCATGGAGTAGGCTGGCCTAGTGGTGGCTTGGGCCGGAGCAAGGAAGGTAAGGAGCTGGTGAAAGTCCCTAGTTTGGTTTTGGCTAATTGATGAAACCTAGGACTAACCTTTGTATCTAAGTGGATGATTTAGATAAAGGTGGTCATTGAATATGAGACATGACATTGACTCATGTGACTAAGATTATGAAGACCGAGATGATGCTTGGCTCAATGAACCGGTTGTGAAGGTGAAGGGGAAGTCGAGGCTTCGAAGCGAAGGACCATGCGATGGTGAAGCTTGAGCAAGACTTGGCGCCAACGGACCGATGCAACGGTGAAGAGCAAGTGAAGTCAAGGTTGATGGATCGAGACAGTCATGTGATGATATGAAGTGGATCATATCTTTTGGAAAAACAAAATGGGCTCAAGGCAAAGGTATAACCATAGGGCCATTTTGTTTTGCACTCAAGACACCATAGAGGGTGTGAGTGGTTTAGGATCGATAGTCGAACTATTAAGAGGGGAAGTCTTATCGGTTATTCGACGCACGGGTGCCACTAGGTGAATTCATGAAGTGCATTGCATGTAGGGCCTAGTAAGCTAACTGGAAAACCTTCGGAAATGATTATGAAAATGCTAACACACGTGCACAAGGTGGTGATCACTTGTTGGTGTTGGCACATTTACGAAGGCATTGAAGTTTAAGCGGTAGAGAGGGTTTGGGTCTCTCTCTCTCCCTCCCGCCGAGCTTGCGAGCGCGGGATTCAGGCGTTTTTGAGGAGTTGAAATGCATATTTTCCACTAAGCCAGAAGTCGGAAAAGAAACAGAGGTCACAGAGGTGACCGGACGCTGCATCAGATGCGGTCACGATATGATCGAACGCGTCTGGTCAGTACAACGCAGCAGTCAGGCGCGCGGGTGCTAGGGTTTGCAACCGGCGCGTTCGGTCACTCGCGGGATCGGTGCGTTCGGTCAGGCGACCAGAGGATACTGAAGTTCGCAAGGTCGATCGGACGCGCGGTGCGTCCGGTCACACACGATCGGACGCGTCCGATCGTTGAGGGAGCTTACTGGACTCCAACCGGACGCTGGCACTGTCGCGTCCGGTCGTTGCCTGGAGCGCGTCCGGTCGTTGCTTCGCGGCCGTGCGGTACTGTGTGACCGGCGCGTCCAGTCAGTTGAGCGGCGCGTCCGGTCAGTTGAGAGGTGCGTCCGGTCGTTGCATTTGACCGTTGGCTCAGTGACCGTTGGAGGATTGGACATGGCTGGGCGTGTCCGGTCAGTTTCGACCGGCGCGTCCGGTCATCCCGAAAAACGTCCAGTGAAGGGGTATAACGGTTCTATTCGGTTGGGATGCTTATAAATACTTGTTGGCCGGCCCTTGGAGAGGACTCTCGTGATTTCTAACATTCTTGTGCATCCTTTGAGCTAGAGCTTCTCCCTCCCACTCATCTCTCTTGCTTGATTGCAAATCAAAAGTGAGATTGAGTGATCCCAAAGTGCATTGCATAGCTTGAGAGCATCTAGTGGCACTTGTGGGTGGTTTAGCCGGTGGATTTCTTGTTACTCTTAGAGAGTACCGCTCCTAGCTGGCTTGGAGATTGTTGGAGGCGTTGGCAAGAGAACGAGATTGTTCTTGGCCACCTCCGGTTGATTGTAAGAGGTTCTTGTGCTTTCCTCGGCGGAGCGCCAAAAGCAACTCTAGTAGATTGCGCGTGTCATTGAGTTATCTCACTTGAGAGGGTGTCTTGTGGTGCCTTGTGGGGCGTGCCTTGAGGTGCAAGTGACTTGAGGGTCACACCGAGGAACCATCTAAGTGTTAGTCGACACAACCGGTGACGTAGCTTGTCGGTGCACAAGTGAACACCGGGTGAACAAAAACATTTTGTCTCTTGTCTCCCGGTGATTGGTCTTCATATTATGTTGTTGTCAATATTGATTGATTGTATATTATCTTGGTGATTGACAACATCTTCACTCCACCGTCGGTATAAGATTCACAATCCTCTCTCACGCATTTACTTTTACTAGTTATCTTGTGTAGCTCTAGTGTTAGCCTTTGCTAGTAGTTGTTAGCTTGCTCTCTAGTGTAAGGTTAGTGACTTAGCCCTTGTGTGAACTAGAGATCATAATCTACTAGACTTGTGGTTAAGAGGCTTGCATCTCTACCGTAGGCTAAGCAAAACTCGCTTTACGCCGTTTATTATTCTAACAAGTTTGCTTAGTGTTTATTGTAGAATTTTTATAGGCTATTCACCCCTCTCTAGCCATCTAGGACCTTATAAGTGGTATCAGAGCTGTGGTCACCATTTTAATCAAGGCTTAACATCCTTTGGTGTAAAAAATGGCTCAAATTGTGTTCAATCATGTTGGGGGCAAGCCACCGTTCTTTGATGGTGTTAGTTCTTTTGCTCATTGGAAGAGAAAAATAACAATGTACCTTGGTTCTATTCATGAGAGAGTTTTGTAAGTCACCGAGAGTGATTTTGCTATCATTGATCCCGATCATCTCACCGATGAAGATAGAGCAAATAGAACATGCAATAGAATGACTCTCAATACACTTTACAATGGTATTGACACAAAAGTATTTGAGGGCATCAAGGATTTAGAATTGGCAAATGAAGTATGGACAAGGTTGAGTGAAACATATGAGGGCACTAAGGTTGTTAAGAGTGCCAAGCTATATGGGCTCAAGAGTGAGTTTGAGAACTTCAAGATGAAAAAAGAAGAAACAATCTTAGAAATGTTTCATAGATTGCAAGTCATTGTGAATGATCTCAAGAGCTTAGGGCACAAGACACAAGACCAAGACTTTTACCACAAGTTCTTGTTGAGCTTACCAAGAAGATTCAAAATATTAATCATGATGTTACAAAGAGATGGGCTTGATGCAATGAAGCCCAATGATTTACTTGGTGAAGTCTTGACATATGACAAGTATGATCAAGATGCCGATGAGAAGGAGAAGAAGGAGGAAGAAAAGAAGAAGAAGACCGTGGCATTCAAGGCCATCTCCTCCAAGGGCAAAGCTATCATCATAGAAGAAGAAGAAGAAGACAATAATAAAGATGAAGATTTTAAAATTGATGATGAGGCACTTGCTCTTGTAGTAAAGAAAATGGGTCACATGTTCATTAAGAGAAGAGGCTTCAAAAAGAGAAATGACAATTTCAAGAGCAATGAGCAACAAAGGAAGTGCTTCAATTGTGATAGCACCGAACATCTTCAAGCCGAATGTCCCTATAACAAGAAGAAGAATAACAAGAGGGGCAAGTTTGAGAAGAAAAAGAGAGAAGCCAAGATGACTTTCAAGAAGGGCAAAAATGGAGCCTATGTGGTCACTTGGGAAAGTGATGATGATGAAGAAGAAGAATCATCATCCAACAAGGCTTTTGCTTCCATTGCTATCAACAAGAAGCCATCACTATTTGATTCATCCTCTTCATGCCTCATGGCCAAAGAAACTAAGGTATTATATGATGAGAGTGATGATGAAAGTGAAATGGAATATGCTCATGATAGTGATAATGATAATGATAATGAAAATGATGATGATGAACCAACTAAAGAACAACTATATGACTTGATGCAACAAACTAGAGACATAGCTATTGCCAAGGACAAGGAGTGTAAGAAGCTTTCAATGAAAGTAGCAATACTTGAGAAAGTACTTAGTGAGCTTAAGACCACTCATGAGAGTCTAGTGGAAGACCATGAGGATCTTGGTAAGGCTCATTCCAAGCTTGAAAAAGCTCACTCATTGCTACTTGAGCAACAAGCAAAGAAGGAGGTTATTGTATCATGTGATATAGGTGTTACATGTGATATAATTGATGAATCCTCTTATGAACCTATCATCATGTCAAATGCTAACCCTTCTTGTAGCTCTTCATCCATCACCACCGACTCTACCTCCTCTACTAGTGGTGGTTTCACTTATGATGCCTCACTAATGGTTGAGAATGAGACTCTCAAGAAAGAGATGGATGAGCTCACTCACGCCCTAGGCAAGGCCTACGGTGGTGAGGCCCGCTTGCTTAAGTGCTTGGGTAGCCAAAGGTTCTCTCTTAACAAAGAAGGATTGGGCTACACCTCCAAGAAAGGCAAGTCGGCCTTTGCAACTCCAAAGCCTAGCTTTGTGAAGGGCAATGGTCGGTTTTGCAATAGATGCAAGCAAGTTGGGCACCTAGAGCATAATTGCAATAAAAAGAACCAAAGCAAGAACCTTGTTAATGCTATACCTTTTTATTCTTGCTATGTGCTCACCAAAGGTGTGAAGGGTGTGAAAGCTAAGTTTATTGGTACACCCATTGTTGGCCCAAAGAATAAGGCTATTTGGGTACCAAAGAGCTTAGTTACTAACCTACAAGGACCCAAGCAAAAATAGGTACCTAAGCTTCATTGATTTGCTTGTAGGTTAATTACAAAGCCGGAGGAAGACATTGGATTATTGATAGTAGGTGCACTCAACACATGACCGGTACATCAAGAATGTTTGATTCAATCAATGACAATGATAGTGGTGTTGATTCTATCACATTTGACAATAACAAGAAAGACAAGGTTATTGGCTTGGGCAAGATTGCAATATCAAATGACTTGAGTATCTCCAATATGTTGCTAGTTGAAACCTTAGATTTCAATCTTCTATCCATGGCACAAATATGTGATCTTGGTTACAAATGTATCTTTGGGGTTGATGATGTGGAAGTCATTAGTATGGATGGTTCAAATGTGGCATTCAAGGGCTTTAGATATGAGAATCTCTACCTAGTTGACTTCAATGCTAGAGAAACTTCTTTGACAACTTGCTTAATCTCCAAATCAAGCATGGGTTGACTTTGGCATAGAAGGCTTGGTCATGTTGGCATGAAACAATTGAAGAAGCTTACAACTCACAATCTTGTCAATGGTTTGAAAGATGTTGAATTTGAGAAGAATAAGCTTTGTAGGGCATGTCAAGCCGGGAAGTAAGTTGGAAGCTCACATCCAAAGAAGAGTACAATGAGCACATGCAAAGCATTTGATTTGATGCACATGGATCTATTTGGCCCAACAACATACTCAAGCATAGGTGGTGATAAGTATGGATTTGTCATAGTGGATGACTTCACAAGATTCACATGGGTATTCTTTCTTAGTGACAAAAGTGAAGTGTTTGACACCTTCAAGGCCTTTCTCACTAGAGTTCACAATGAGTTTGAGATTAAAATCAAGAAAGTGAGAAGTGACAATGGAAATGAGTTCAAGAATATAAGAATTGAAGAACTTTGTGATCACTATGGCATTGGACATCAATTCTCGGCCAAGTACACTCCACAATCAAATGGCCTAGTTGAGAGAAAGAATAGAACATTGCTTGATATGGGTAGATCAATACTTTATGAGTACAATGTGAGTCAATCTTTTTGGGATAAAGCAATCAATACCGCTTGCTACTACATCAATAGACTATATTGTTATCCGTTGCTAGAGAAGACCCCATATGAGCTACTTCATGGAAGAAAGCCCAATATTTCTTACTTTAGAGTGTTTGGTTGCAAATGCTATATCTTGAAGAAGGGCACTAGATTAGGAAAGTTTGACAAGAGATGTGATGAGGGGTTTCTACTTGGTTATTCAACTACAAGCAAAGTTTATAGAGTTTGGAACAACTCAAGTGGTATTCTAGAAGAAGTCCATGATGTGCAATTTGATAAAACAATGGGTCACAAGATGAAGAAGAGAATCTAGATGATGTTGGTAGAACTCTATTGGTGGAAGCAATGAAGAACATGGATATTGGGGACATTAGAGCAAAGCAAGAAATTGATATTCAAGATGATGATAAAGATCAAGTGCTCAATTCTCCATTCAAGCTAGCTAGTGACTCTCAAGTGCAAGATCATGGTGCTAGTTCATCTCATCAAGATACATCAAGTGATCAACCAAGCTCAAGCAATCAAGTGCATGTACTCCAACCACAACATGTTGCAAGAGATCACCCTATTGATAGTGTTATTGGTGATATTAGAAGTGGTGTGCAAACAAGATCAAGATTGGCTATGTTTTGTGAGCATGCATCATTTGTGTCAATCTTAGAACCAAAGAAAATAGAAGAAGCTTTAAGGGATACCGATTGGATCATGGCTATGCAAGAAGAGCTTAACAATTTCACAAGAAATGATGTTTGGGAATTGGTAGAAAGGCCAAATGACTACAATGTGATTGGAACCAAATGGGTGTTAAAAAACAAGCAATATCAAGATGGCATTGTGGTGAGAAACAAAGCAAGACTAGTTGCTCAAGGTTACACTCAAGTAGAAGGTCTTGACTATGATGAGACATATGTTCCCGTGGCAAGATTGGAGGCAATAAGGATTCTATTGGCTTATGCTTGTGCACACAATATCAAACTATATCAAATGGATGTCAAAAGTGCATTTCTCAATGGAATCATTAATGAGTTAGTCTTTGTTGAGCAACCTCCCGAATTTGAAGATGACAAGAAACTCAACCATGTATACAAGTTAAAGAAGGCTTTATATGGCTTAAAGCAAGCACCTAGAGCATGGTATGAGAGGCTAAGGGATTTCCTTCTCTCTAAGGGATTCAAGATGGGCAAGGTTGATACAACTCTATTCACCAAGAAGATTAGGAATGATCTATTCATAGTGCAAATATATGTTGATGACATCATCTTTGGATCAACCAATCAAGCTTATTATGAAGAATTTGGTGCTATGATGGCCAAAGAGTTTGAAATGTTTATGATTGGTGAACTTAGCTACTTCCTTGGTCTCTAAGTCAAACAATTGAAGAATGGGACATTTGTGAGTCAAGGGAAATACATAAGGGACATGTTGAAGAAGTTTGGAATGCAAGATGCAAAGCCAATTTCAACTCCAATGGGTACAAATGGCAATTTGGATAGTGATTTTGATGGCAAAATGGTGAATCAAAAGGAATATCGGTCTTTGATTGGAAGTCTACTCTATGTCACAGTATCAAGGCCGGATGTCATGTTTAGTGTTTGTATGTGTGCTAGATATCAAGCCTCACCTAGAGAGAGTCATCTCATGGCCGCAAAGAGAATATTGATGTATTTGAAGCAAACAAGAGATGTTGGACTATGGTATCCCAAGGGGTCAAAGTTTGAATTGATTGGATATTCGGACTCCGACTATGTGGGTTGCAAGATCAATAGAAAGAGCATAAGTGGCACATGTCAATTACTTGGAAGATCACTTGTGTCATGGTCCTCAAAGAAACAAAATAGTGTGGCAATCTCTACCGCCGAAGCTGAATATGTGAGTGCAGGGAGTTGTTGTGCATAATTGCTATGTATGAAATCAACTTTGAAGGATTATGGCCTCAACTTCAAGAATGTGTCATTGCTATGTGATAATAAAAGTGCAATCAAGATAATACAAAACCCGGTTCAACATGGAAGAACAAAGCATATTGACATAAGGCATCATTTCATTAGAGATCATCAACAAAAGGGAGATATTGCCATTGAAAGTGTTGGCACCGATGATCAACTTGCCGATATTCTCACCAAGCCACTTGATGAAAAGAGGTTTTGCAAGCTAAGGAATGAGTTGAACATTCTTGATTTCTCAAACATGAGTTGAATGCACCCCACCCACTTATTGATATGCCTCTCCTTCGACATTGCAAGGTAAAGTTGATTGACATGTCATTCATACTATGCTAAGGACTTGATAGAGCATGTAGACATAATAAGTGGTACGCATGAGCATTCATGATAAATCAAATGAATTTGATGGATATATATTACCACTATTGCTTCTATGCTTATTTTGATCTAGTGGTGGCATATGACATGTTTGTGAGCTTGCAAGCCTAGTGTTGAATCTAGAAGATTTGCTATAAGTGTTTAATTCAACATAGGCAAGATAACCCTTATTATGAGGTGTGAAGAAGCTTGTCTCTGGTTCAAATCGAATTAAATATCTTTGGCAAGTGTTCTAGGTTGAACTAAATTTGATAAATTCTAACCTACTCCATCAAACATTGTTTTTCTCTCCACAATTTGATCCCATTTTTGGGTAAGTTGTTGACAAAGGAGGAGAGAAAAAGATGATTCAACATGATAAAGGGGTAAATAAAATTTTGATGCACACAAGTAGGGGGAGCAAGCTCATAAATTAAGTTGTTGCATTTGTTTGTGCATTCTCATATGACTTGCTCATTGCACATGTATTTTAAATTCAATATACATGCTTGTGTGGTGCAATGCTAGTATAGAACTTGAATGATGAAATGATCTACTAGCATGCATAGGAATAGTTTACATGTGGTATCTAGATGTGCCTTAAACTTTACAAGTGGTCCAAGAACCTTTACTATAATGTTGATCTCACGGGGTTCTTGAGTTGTGATGGATGTCTAGTTACTTCATGATGCTAAGGATGGTGTAAAAGGCAACTCCGATTGGTATCATGCTTCAAAGGTCCATTTCTTACACCTTAGCATTATTTTGGTAGAATTACTCTCTCAACACTTCTATCAATGCATATGTGCAAAGCTTTCAATCCAAACTCTATGCACATATGTAGGGAGAGCTAATGCTACCAAAATCGAGCTTGTGATAATTGTCCAAATTTTACTTATGAGCAAAATGATTGGACAAGTATGACAAGTTCAAAACTTTTATTATCAAAATCATCTTTGTGAGGGTTGTCATCAATTACCAAAAAGGGGGAGATTGAAAGTCCCTAGTTTGGTTTTGGCTAATTGATGAAACCTAGGACTAACCTTTGTATCTAAGTGGATGATTTAGATAAAGGTGGTCATTGAATATGAGACATGACATTGACTCATGTGACTAAGATGATGAACACCGAGATGATGCTTGGCTCAATGGACCGGTTGTGAAGGTGAAGGGGAAGTCAAGGCTTCGAAGCGAAGGACCATGCGATGGTGAAGCTTGAGCAAGACTTGGCGCCGACGGACTGATGCAATGGTGAAGAGCAAGTGAAGTCAAGGTTGATGGATCGAGACAGTCATGTGATGATATGAAGGGATTCAGGCGTTTTTGAGGAGTTGAAATGCCTATTTTCCACTAAGCCGAAAGTCGGAAAAGAAATGGAGGTCACAGAGGTGACCGGACGCTGCACTGGACGCGGTCACGATATGACCGAACGCGTCCGGTCAGTACAACGCAGCAGTCAGGCGCGCGGGTGCTAGGGTTTGCAACTGGCGCGTCCGGTCACTCGCGGGACCGGTGCGTCCGGTCAGGCGACCAGAGGATACTGAAGTTCGCAAGGTCGATCGGACACACGGCGCGTCCGGTCACACACGATCGGACACGTCTGGTCGTTGAGGGAGCTTACTGGACTCCAACCGGATGCTGGCACTGTCGCGTCCGGTCGTTGCCTGGAGCGCGTCCGGTCGTTGCTTCGCGGGCGCGCGGTACTGTGCGACCGGCGCGTCCGGTCAGTTGAGCGGCGCGTCCGGTCGTTGCATTTGACCGTTGGCTCAGTGACCGTTGGAGGATCGGACACGGCTAGGCGCGTCCGGTCAGTTTTGACCGGCGCGTCCGGTCATCCCGAAAAACGTCCAGTGAAGGGGTATAACGGCTATTCGGTTGGGATGCTTATAAGTACTTGTTGGCCGGCCCTTAGGGAGGACTCTCGTGATTTCTAACATTCTTGTGCATCCTTTGAGCTAGAGCTTCTCCCTCCCACTCATATCTCTTGCTTGATTGCAAATCAAAAGTGAGATTGAGTGATCTCAAAGTGCATTGCATAGCTTAAGGGCATCTAGTAGCACTTGTGGGTGGTTTAGCCGGTGGATTTCTTGTTACTCTTGGAGAGTACCGCTCCTAGCCGGCTTGGAGATTGTTGGAGGCATTGGCAAGAGAAGGAGATTGTTCTTGGCCACCTCCGGTTGATTGTAAGAGGTTCTAGTGCTTTCCTCGGCGGAGCGCCAAAAGCAACTCTAGTGGATTACGCGTGTCATTGAGTTACCTCACTTGAGAGTGGTGTCTTGTGGTGCCTTGCGGGGTGTGCCTTGAGGGGCAAGTGACTTGAGGGTCACACCAAGGAACCATCTAAGTGTTGGTCGACACAACCGGTGACGTAGCTTGTCGGTGCACAAGTGAACACCGGGTGAACAAAAACATTGTGTCTCTTGTCTCCCGGTGATTGGTCTTCATATTGTGTTGTTGTCAATATTGATTGATTGTATATCATCTTGGTGATTGGCAACATCTTCACTCCACCGTCGGTATAAGATTCACAATCCTCTCTCACGTATTTACTTTTACTAGTTATCTTGTGTAGCTCTAGTGTTAGCCTTTGCTAGTAGTTGTTAGCTTGCTCTCTAGTGTAAGGTTAGTGACTTAGCCCTTGTGTGAACTAGAGATCATAATCTACTAGACTTGTGGTTAAGAGGCTTGCATCTCTACCGTAGGCTAAGCAAAACTCGCTTTACGCCGTTTGTTATTCTAACAAGTTTGCTTAGTGTTTATTGTAGAATTTTTATAGGCTATTCACCCCCCCTCTAGCCATCTAGGACGTTACAGCTGGGCCTGGCTCGGTTTGGAGAGGAAACAGGCTAGCTGGGCCAGAATGAGGGGGAGAAGGAGGAAGGAGAGTGGGCTGGCAGGGCTGAAGAAAAGAAAAAGGGGAAGGGAGAAGTGCTAGGCCGGCTAGGGCAAATTGAGGAAGAAAAAGGGAGAGGTTTTTCCTTTTATATAATATTTGTCCAAGGAATTTGAATGAGAACAAGGGGGATTTAAAAAGGGAATCTCCACGAAAGTTCACGGGATATTTTGAGATGAATTCTGTGAGGGGATCTATGAAGGAAATTTCAAGAGGTGTTTGGGAGAAATTCGAAAGGGAATTGAGACACATCCGAAGAGGGGAAAAAGCAAAATGGATCTGAGTTCAAGGAGAAGAAAATGGTTTTCCTCGTTTTGCTATTAGATAGAGAGGGAATGGAAAGGTTTCAAAAGGAATTTGAGATGACTTGATATGATCTTGAGATGGATTTAAAAGAGATCGGAAATTAGTTTGACGGAGATTTGAGAGAAACTCCGAGAAAAGGTTGGAAGGGAGTCGGATGGGAATCAATATGTAACTCAAGAGCGATTAAAAGGAGGGGTCTTGCTACAGATTAGAGCACTCTGACACAAAACCCTAAACCAACTAGAGAACTCTGGCACACTTCTACAACCAAGTCTATATGGATGCAACGACTGTTAGTGGGTTAGACTCGGGTTCATCCTAGAGACTACATGCTACACACGATTGCAGGAAAAATTTAAAAAAAACTCGTATTTTTAGTCACTTGAAAAACCAGGATGTTACACCAAGCATGACGCCTTCGCCTTCCTCCTTGACTCGACCCACCGGCCTCCGTCAAGTGCCACGACGCCATCGTCTCCATCTTGACTTGGCTGACGGCATCTTTATCACCATGTACACTTGCACTCGTCGATGTCCCAAGTGTCAGTCACCACGGCTATTCACCCGGCCTCTTGGTCCCTCGATCCAAGCCTCACGTCCGCCCTTCACCATTCCCGGTCCATCGGCACGGCACGTCCTCCATGACCTTCACCTCACCGTCGACTACCACCTTCGTGCTCCACACCTGCACAACACGAGCCAAGAGACATGCACACATAGCTTTCGCCATGGTAGGGTTAGTCACCACTCAACCTACTTCGTGGATCACATTGACAATCACTCATCACAAAATGAACACATAAGGATACTTGTCAACCTTGTGTTCGCAATCTCCCCCTTGATGAGTGCATTGTCAACACCAATACATGAACAGCTTGAGCAAAAGAAAAAAGAAGAAGAGAAAACAAAGAGCTCAACCAAATGACCAAAAGTCAAAGAAAAGCCGAAACAGGTCATTTGAAATTAGCAAAAACTTGATCCCCAAAGACATGAGCAACGACTCGACGCAACCAAGTAAAACAAAGCTAGCCCTCAAGAAGAGGCAATGGGCTCAACACCACTAGCAAAGCTCGAAAAGCCAAAAAACTGCTAGACCCTCCAGAAGAGGCAAAGACAAAAGCAACTCAAGTGCAACTCCCCCTGAACAAGTGCAATATCTCTCAAATGAATGCACAAAATGGAGACTTCTCCCCTTGTTGACAATTTGTCCCCCTTGTTGATATGGTGAGTGTGACATATCTCTCCCCCTTGTTGACACATACACTTATCAAGCTAGATCCCAAGGATTGCAACTCCCCCTCAAAACATGCTATGAATGCAGAAATGCACAAATGCAGAAGCTTCAAGATTATAGCAAGTAGATTGAAAAGATACTCTAGCTGATGTTGTCATGTATATATAGCAACAAATACAAGTGCTAGCAAATTCTCAAAATGACCAAATGAGATGAAATATGGCATTTTAGCAAGTTTGATCAAGTTTGAGCAATTTAAAAGAGGGTTCACCACCAAATGAGAACATAGCAAATATAGACAGGAGATCAACCTTGTGCTACACATGTATGCAAAGTGAACTACCCCAAACAAAGTTCACACATCATGTCATGAGACAAACTTGTGATTAGATCAAAATCTTAAATATCAATTGAATTTTATCGGAGTTATGCAGCTTATCACAAAAGTTTGTCAAACAAATGTGTGCGGGAGGTTATTGATGCCATCAAAACCTGACTTATCGATCATGTTAAGCCTATGCCAAAAGCAATCAGAAGCTTAAGACAGTGATCTCGGTATCCATTACAGAGCTCAAGTTCACCCTTAAGTGCAATAGGGAACTATCTCGATACTCTGACATGGGACAGCAAAGACCCATCCTGATCTTTTCATACCTTGCCCTTTTTAAAAGTTTTAGCACAAATTCAAGTTTCTCAAGCAAGTGTGTAACTCAAGGTATGAGCCGTAGCAACTAAGCATATATATGAAGCAAAAAAGGGTTCTCGACACACCTACACATGCTAGTTGCCACAAGTAGTGGTGAACATGTTTTAAGTTTCTTCATGTATTATTCAAGTTCACAATTGAAAAAGGCATTTTAGCTCATATCAAGAGATCAAAGTGAGCCTAAGCAAAGCACATCGTGTATATCCATAACATCCCCAACAAGAGCATAGTATCAATCTAGCAACTATAAGGATGAAGCTCAAAATGCAATATGATACATGATGATATGATATGCAAGTATGATACAAAAAGTAAAAAACATAATCTAAACTGCAAAGGAAAAACCAAGAAACTAAGATACAAGATCCAAAACTTCCCAAACTAGAAGGAAAGCAAAAATCCAAACTCAAAGCACTGAACTTACCTTTGCTTGAGGTTGGAGAACCATTTGAGACATCCGGTCATGTGGCGCAAACATCCAGAATCAATGAGCTGCATGTTCTCCATTCCTCCATCCTACTTAATAGAAAGCGATAGGATAGGCAAATAACTCAACACTGGGGTTAGTAAACTATGAAGCATACCAGTGTTGGCCCATTTGCTTAGAAAAAGGGTTAGCTGAAAAACCACTCATCCTAGGCCAAGAAGCAAAGCGATCACCACGAAAGGGAAAACGTGGTCCGCTGGGGAGAAAGCGATCACCACAAAGAAAATGTGGTCTGCTAGGTGGTAAAAGCCAAAACCACTGCTACGAGGTCCAAAATCATCTCGATCATGACCTGAACCCCGCCGGACACGACCACCGCGTGGTCTCACAACCTGAGGCCTAGCACCTTGAGGCATTGCACCTCTAGGCCTAGCATTGTGCCTCTGAACAGGTGGCACATGTACGCCATGGGGCGGGCGGTACATGTTTCGGTTGTTCAACTCGTACTCTCACCGCTCATCTCTCTTCCTCCTAAAGCAAAACTCAGCAAGGTGACCATCCCTATGGCAGTAGTCACAGTGATACCTTACCTCTCTCTTGGGTGGTTGTTGGCTCACTCTCTTATGGGTATGGTTCACTCTTGGTGGCTTTTTGGCTTTAGAAAGGGGATCCTCAAAGATGTTTGGTAGAGTGTCAAGTGGGTTCTTGAGATGGTTCGATGTTGGAACCCAAACTTGTTTCTAGGGTGGAGCTCTTGGAGGTTCTTCAAACATGTGGCAGAATCGCCCGATTTAACACGCTTTCAGGGGCACTTGTCTTCCACTAGACACTAAGTGCCCTGAAAGTGAGCTAAACCAGACGATTACGTCGAGCACACCCGACGGGAGAACTTGAACAATCCACAATTTACACCCGGGATCCAATAATGGGTACAAACTTACAATACTTAGTCCATTTCATACAACACATAGTCTGAGAAATAGTTATTACAATACCAGAGGTTCAGAGTGCAAGAAATTAATAGCAGAAATAAAATAACGCCTAGCAGAACGCAATGAGAATCCGTCTGTGCCCACCAGAAGAATCCTCCACACAAGGTCTATCTGCTCAAGGTGCACCTACAACAAGGGTAAAATAAACCCTAAGTACACGATGTACTCGCAAGACTTACCTGACTAGGAATTATATTTCCCGACTCTCAAGGATTATGATAGGCTTTATGGCTTGTGGGTTTCTTGTTTGCGAAAAGCAGCACTAAGAGTGCGTCCTTAATTCTGTAACTTTTAGAGGCCGTATTTTATTCATTAACCAATATTCTATGTAAGCACCTATGCTATAATCAAGCAAGGGTTGAACAAATCAGGACCATTTCTCCATCTTTCCATTTCCAATTCTTACTATGATGTCAGAGCGTAGTCAAGCCATACCGTCACGCAGAAACGGCGATTCACGAATCAATGTGCCCAGCTGGGTACCCCAAAAAACACACACCTCGTTTGTACCCCGAGCACAAGCAAGACCAACCCATTCCCCTCCTGTCACGGGTTTCCAGGTCCCCGTCCAAACTTGGACTCCTAGCTCCTGCACTTGAGGCCCGGCCTCAACGCGGTGCTAAGACCTCCACCTATCCCTGCCTCCAATCAGTCGGTACGAAAAGAGCCAGAGCCCATGACAAGAGAGTAACAAGTCTTCCTAGCCCCCATCCGCTAGTATATGCTCGGGATAATAAGTCTGTGACTTGACTAGGGTCCGTGCAACAAACGGTCCTTAATTGACACGGACAGGGAAACAGTGCAACCCAATTATGCCCCGTGGCCGCGGGACACAACTTGTTACACCCACCAATACCCATACCCTATCCCTGTCTGGTCACCATTTCCTTCCCATCATTTCATCCAGAATGTAATAATAATATGAGTAACCCCCTATTGTGAGTAATGACAGGTTACTCACGCTACCGATGAACCTAAGCAAAGCAGCTACATGATCCTGTACTAGTAAGACTCAAGGTAGCTATATATATGCATGTGGGTATCATAAAATTCCTGCAATGTAAATGCACAACATTTAAACATATATAAAGACTTGCAAAATAAGGGTTATGCACCGGGACTTGCCTTGGGCAGGTGTAAAGTCAGAGGTGTCAGTTGCGGGCGGCTCCTAGAACTCCTCCGGTACAAAGATTTCCTCCTCGTACTCCTCGATGACTTCCTCAAAGTCTTGCTCCTCCATGGCCATGTACTCAACAACCTCGTGATCTACATGCATGCAATGATAAAACGACAATTAACAACGGTGGCAACAGTAGCTCTTAAAACCACACCAACTACTAAGCTATTAAGCTAACTCTAATGGCTAACATGCTAAGCTACCCACTATTTCTACCAATCAAGAGGTGACTGATCTATCTAAACCCTAACAACTAACAAGCACATCGTCTTTTGATTGCTGATTTACTGTAAAGCACTACTAGGGGGAACTTAGCTACCCTATCAACGAGCTATCCGATGGCTATAAAAATTACAGCAAGCATCTAACAACATCATGAAGCTACTGTAAAAACTTTAGAGTTAGAGCTATCCTAGATTTACCACAAAAATTCCTACAATATTGGTTGCATTAATATTCGTCGCTTTATGCATTGATTTAATCGACCGAGCATCAATACAGTACTGTACGACTAGAATTTACTAACTGATAGAGCATGAATTTAGGAACTTAACTAAAGTGATTTCATGATTTTTGGACATCTACACAAGTCACAAATTCCTCAAAGTTTGCTTCAAAACTAAATTACAAACCATTGTTAGATTTCGTAGAAAAAGAAACCGAATCCTTGGCACGGCCCGCAACCACGCAAAAGTGGCCCAGCTGCGTGCAGCGCGTGCCCACGCACGTGGCCCATGTGGCACGGCCCATGGCCGGGGGAGCCCGTGCGCGTTGGCGAACTAGCAGAAAACACCCCGAACTACGCCGAAAACAACCCGCGCCCCGAACTACTATTTCTCCTCTCAGCGCCTTTGCACTAAAACCCCTGAACTGACCTGTCTTCACCACTACGGGGTCCCTGGCCATCCCCGCGCACTCCGGCACGTCGGAGGCGGCACTGAGCGGCTACGCCGGTCCACGGAGAGTCTCTACCGCGCAGCTAAGAGGGAGACATCCACCTACAGGGCGACGCGCGATTATGGGCGGTGGTTCAGAGGCGGAGACAAAGCAGGGTGACTCCTCCACGGCAGCGGCAACCTACAAGAGGTGGCACCGCCGTTCCGGTGAGCTACGGTCAAGGAAAACCGAACAAGGTGGCCTACGAGCATCAATGACTTACCGTGAACACGGCCAAAGTGGTGGCTTTGTCCGAGCCTGCTCGAAATAACCTAGCCACATGCACCCGAGGGGGGCGGCAAGGTGGCGCTCCACGGCGGCATGAGCACGTCCCGAGCGCCCAAGGGCAGCAGGGGTTTGGGACCGGGCGCAGGGTGGAGCCGAGGGCACAACAAGGTTGTTGGTACGCTCAATTAGACTTGGGGACAAATGGCTCGAACTATTGCGGCGGTCACGGCCGAGCTCGGCCTTAATGGCCCGACGCTGAACACTCCAAAAATTTGGGCTCGGTGGGACCGCGCTGTAGGCGAGGCGAGGTCGGTCGGTACGGCCATTAGGCGGCAAACCCCTGGGCACGACTGATTGGGTGGTGGCGGCCTCCTTCGACCGGATTGCTTGCAGCGATGTAGGGTCGGCGCTGACACGACACCCACTGACTCTGGGCAGCAACACGCCACCGCGCGCCACGCAAGGGGGGGGGACAGCGGGCCGGGAAGAGCAACTCTCACGTGAGCAGCCAGAGGAGTCAACCACAACAGTGCATCTACGGGGGCAGCAGCTACGGTAGGTCCTGGCGATCGGCCACACGCTAGAGACAGCGGGGCAGAGCAACAGCGACACAAAGCAAAACCACGGCGGCAGGCTGCAGCGCTGGGGTCGAGTGCCAGGGAGGGCAGCGAGGCGACGGGGCGGCCGCAAGAGCCCACGCAGCAGCCGCCAGCAACGATCGGCCAAGATCGACAATGCAGCACCCTCCGCCCACGCGTGACCCGGCCGAGCACGCTACGGCAAGGACAGAGCATGGTGACCACGCACCGGAAACTCGACAACCCGATGCTACGCACGTGCACAAATTTTAAAGCATCCACCCCCGCTAAAACGGCTCGAACCTGACACGACCACCTGCACCATGCACAAGAAGGTACTATAGGCTACTTGCCAGGGCTAAGACTCAACACTAGCTTCTAACAAAATCATGCAGAACACCACCACGAACGCAACCCCGCCGCACTGCTGTCAAGGTCGGAAAAACAGCTAAGTCCCTAAATGAACCCTAACTTAGCTTCCATCTCCGAGCTATACGAAACCCTAGCAAGCATTACTACTATGCTAAAACCAAAGTTGCATTAACACTAACACACTTTGCACTTCACATTTTATTTAGGGTTCACATATATGTTTTATAGCATTTTTGTTTATAAAAATTAGTTTCCAACCTAAGTTGCTATCTTCCGGTTAAAATGTCAATCTTCCAATAACATTTTTATTAATTATACTTAGATTACTAACATGGTTCTATGCACTTCAACATTATGCAAACACAAGAAAAATATGCTCATGCCATGTTTAGGTGCATTGTTACACGCGGTAACACCGAGGGTGTTACAAAACACTTCATCTTTCACAGTGGGTTCGGTAGGCTTAGGTGGATTGATCTTGATCAATTTAGGAGTAGTGGAAGATTTCCCACTTGGGCTCAAACCACTGAACTCACCAACTTTGCCATAGACATGTTCACCTTTCCCACCTAGAGCAAATCCTACTCCCGATGTCCTAGTTCCCCGCCTGAACTGGCTTATCATCATGCCCAACTACGGCTCACTACAAGACACCCAATTTAAGATGGACCAAAGGTATGTGTTGTCTTCCTCGAATCTCATCTTGTCATGCCTGCAAGACTCAAGCTCCAATATCAAGCTCTCACAACGTGCACACTCAACAACCGTGCTATCTGAGCTAGCCTTCTCAAGAGCAAGGATCTTGGCATTCTTGTATGCTAGCTCAAATTGCAAGCCTAAATAAGACTTGCACGCACTCAACAAGATAGGCCTAGACTTTAGCTCATCATTCTCATCAAGCAAAGAGGCATACTTGGTTTGTAGATTGGAAAGGTTTGTCATGTGAATAGCACAGGCATCACACTCAGTCTCGTCAGACACTACCGCAGCAGCCTTAGCAAACTCAAGCTCTCTAAGCGCAGTCTCTAACTTGGCCTTAAAGTCATTCCTCTCACGAGCAGCACGCTTAAGCAACTTGTCCTGATTAATCAAAGCGGCGCTCAAAGTCTCAACCTCAACAACAAGCTCGTCGGCGGAAAGTGATACCTGAGAGGTGTTGTCATCGATGGAAGCCTCATTCTTGCCAGTCTCCACCTTGCCCTTGCCAGCCTCCATCTCGTCACCAAGTGTTGTGGTGCAGAGGGCTTGCTTGGTGGTGTCGGTGTGGAAGCAGAGTCCACTCAACTTGTCCTTGATCTTGAGCTTGGACTCATTGTCGCTGGAGGTAGAGGAGTCGCTATCGGTGGAGTCCTTCTCAAGGTCGCTGAGGCAGTCGAGGAAGGCACGCTTGTGAGCCTTGGCCTTCTTTAGGAACTCCTTCTTGATCGCCTCCTTGTCAAAACCTCCCTTTGACTTGTGCTTGCCGGAGGTGTGACCGCGCTTGTCCTTGCCCTTGTTGGAGTCATACTTATCGGAGGAGTGCTTGTTCTTCTTGGGATAGTGGGTGATGAAGTGGTTGGGATCTCTACAACCATAGCATCCTTCCTTCGGACCACCACCACACCGGCGATTCAAGCGGTTGTTGTGAAACCGCGAGAACCGGCTGATGATCAATGCTAGCTCATCGTCCCCAAGACTCTCCATCTGCTCCTCTGTGATAGACACCAAAGAAGACAAGGCAAAGACACCTATGAAGGGTTAGCCAAAGAACTTAAGCCATTACCTAAGACCAAAGCCATAGCAGGTGTAGAGGGATTCTTGAGCTTGGCTTGGGTCTGGTAGTCGATCTCGGTGGACTTGAGCTTGCTGAAAAGCTCATCCACGGTGAGGGTCTCATACCTCGAAGACTCAATAATGGCAGTCACCTTCACATCCCATACCTTTCGATCTAGGGCATATAGAAGCTTGAGTGCCCTCTCATGATCGTCATAAGGTAACTATGCCTTGTTTGCTCGCATCTTGTTGACGATGGTCTCAAAGCGAGAAAACATGGCATCGATGGACTCGCCATCAAGCTGGGTGAAGTTCTTGTACTCCCTCTTGTACATCTCGTAGAGTCTGGTTTTGACCTATGTGGTCCCCTCGTGATAGCTCTGAAGCCTCACCCAGATCTCCCGAGCAGTAGTACAATCGGAGACTCTTTTCGAACTCCTGAAAAGAAAGACTCAAGAAAAGAACTGCGCGAGCTCTGCTATTAGTGTTGTGCTGATCTTTTTGATCTTGTGTGACATGAGCATGGGGTTTAGGCACAACATAAGTAGCATCCTCGCAAATCTCGTAGACAAGCCAATCAATCCCCTGGAGATGCGCGGATATATGGATCTTCCAATAGGGATAATTTGTTCCATCGAAGAACGGTGGTTTACCGGAACCACGCTCCATGTCGCCTTCGTGGATCACAGACCGATTAAGGTGGAATGATCCTTAACCGGCTCCGATACCAATTGAAGGACCGAAAACGGCGACCAGAGGGGGGTAATGGGAGCCAAAAATTTCTTTCAAGAATAATTGGCTACTGTCCTAAAATCACCACCAAAAGCGTGAACAACACACCATGATGTCCATGACCCAACTAGTGGGTGGATGTTCCCTAGGAACATAGCGGGACACCACAAACGAGCATGGAACAAGAACTAAATTGAGGGACGAAAAAGAGATACTCAACTTCTATGGAGAGGAAGCGAGTTCTCAAACCAAAGTACCCATTCCAACTGGTGACAAGAATACTTAGAAAAAGATCCTTAAGATGCTAGACAATCAATGCAAAAGACGGATCTCAAAACGAGCACACGAAAAGCTCAAACACATAATTTCAGCAAGCAGGTGCGGAGGCTCCGCATTTTTTCCTGGAGGCTCCACGTTTTAGCACGGAGGCTCTGCGGCCCGGAGGTTTCGCGTTTTTCGCGGAGGCTCTGCGCTGTCTAGAAACAGCAGCACGAACCAAGGAAGAACGGGTCAAAACTCGATCAAAACAACTTGGATTGACTAGAAACTTTGTATGTAGGTTCTTAGGAGTGTTGAGAAGATATCTTCAAGACATCAACATCCAATTTCAAGCCTATCACGAGAAATCGAAGAAAAACGAAAAAGCACCGGTTCTTGAGACCTAGACCAAGAAATCGCTCGATCTATGAGCTCATGAGGAATTGGTTGATTTCCTTCGGTGGAAAGGCTCAACTCACGTCATAGCTCAAATTAAGGCAACAAGAACGAACCAAAATGGTCTAGAAACGAAGAATCAGCTCAAGAACGAGATTGGGAAGAAGAAGAACGCGAAGAACACATTAAGAACACACTAATTGATTCAAAACTCCGAACACCGGAGGACACGAGGTGGTTAGGGCCACCATTCCCTCAAAGATTCATGGTTCTTACACTAATCGGTGGATTAGTGGACCTCTCTCTCACACAAGCACCTAGAGGAAGAAACCCTAAAGGAGAAAATGAAAAATGGAGGAGGTGGGAGAGGCGAGGAGGCAAGGGGGCTGCCATCCTCTATTTAACAGGGCTATTTTACATTCCCCTAAATGCCTCTGGATACATAAGAGCTAAACCAATAAGCCCAAGGGCGTAGAGGTCCAACCCGGTGTCATCTTCATCCGACGGCCACCGCGCCTCCTCACCGGTAGCTTCGCCTCGACGCGAACTCCTCGATGCCACCATGTGTCGTCTGTTCCTCCTCGGAACCTCCGCCCGAGTTTTGAGGCCCAAACCCGTAAACCTGCCACCGATGGTTTTGAGGCCTAAACCACCAAACCGCTCGTGAGTAGCGTACTCCATACGTGTCCCCCGCCGATGGTTTTGAGGACGAAACCACCAAACCCCCAATGTCGACGCGTATCTGACCTCCCGCCAACACGACGCCATCGTCTCCATCTTGACTTGGCTGACGCCATCTTCATCACCATGTACACTTGCACTCGTCGATGTCCCAAGTGTCAGCCACCGCGGCTAGTCATCCGGCCTCTTGGTCCCTCAGTCCAAGCCTCACGTCCGCCCTTCACCATTCCCGGTCCATCGGCACGGCACGTCCTCCTTGACCTTCACCTCGCCGTCGACTACCGTCTCCGTGCTCCACACCTGCACACCACAAGCCAAGAGACATGCACACATAGCTTTCGCCATGGTAGGGTTAGTCACCACTCAACCTACTTTGTGGATCACATTGACAATCATTCATCACAAAACAAACACACAAGGGTACTTGTCAACCTTGTGTTCACAATGTGGCAAAATTCGGTCCGTGGCGCTCACGCAGCGCCGAACAGAAAGGTTCTCACTCGTCAGCAGAACGCTCATCTAGACCAATACAAGAACAAGCACACTATAGTATTGTCTACTAGTCTACTAGATAGCCTTATGTAGTGCACACTAGTATTGTCTACTAGTCTACTAGATACACTCTTATGTAGTGTTACATAATCATGAGTAATCATGAGACGATTTAACAACTAGCTTATATAATAAGTTGTCTTTTTAAGTTACTAGGGAATATGCACGTGCGGCACGCACGTGTCTATAAAACATATTGTTTTAGAAATCAATAGGAATAGATGGATTATATGGGATTTGCTAAATTTTAGGTGCATGGATTTTAGTTTACTTTCATGCGATAGTTATTACATATATTTTATACTAAAATTGTAGTTTTAGTTCGTTGCAAAGTTGATATGGTATAACACAAAGACAAATAACAAATCACCAAAGTAACAATTTACTTTACTGATTGATAGTACATGCGTGTTACCTGAAATCATCTTAAAATTCAGACACCTGAAATATAGGAGAAGTGAGATTATACATAATATGAGGCGTTTGTTAATTCTAATCTAGGATACAGAGGACCATGCCATGCAAAAAAAAAGGAAAAGAAAAAGACACAATCTAAATCTAAACCATGTAAAGAATCTCACCGTAAGTGTGTGCGGCTATGATTGAGACATAGCTGCCGGTGTCGTCTTACTCAATGACGTTGCTAGGTTTCATGCCGGGTTTCACGAGCTTGCCATCTACGATGTCGAAGAGTTTGATGGCGACGGTGTGTAGCTGTTTTCCTAAACGTGTCAGTTGTCCTAGACAGTGTCAGCGGTGCGGTGCATGATCTAGCCGGTGCGTGATCTAGCCTAGAGGTCTGCATGCGTGCAAAGCAGCATTATTGGCATGGATTCAGCAGGTCACCCTGTCTCCAAAACGCTCTTCTCACAAAAGAAAAGTCCTTGGCTCGGCTCGAAGACAGTCGCCCCGTCACGTCGCGAGACGACGGCAAGGGCCCGTGCTCCGAGGCAGAATCGACGAGAGCAGGAGTGCTGTACGTCTTCGTCTCTGCGACTCGACCCTCGCGCGGGCGCTCGTGTACTACAGCGCACAGGGGCTTCCTGTGCGCGCCAAATCCAGCGCCTCCGACGGTGCCGGAGCTGTTAGTCGGTGGCGCTGCAGCTGCTGCCGGAGATGCCGAGTCCAACGATCCGGAGGGCCTCGCCGGTGCCGGCGGACTTCGACATCGCCAACGCACTCCCAGTCAACCACCACCATCGTGCTATGTGAGGCTCTCGGCGTCTTCCTTGATGAAAAGGCGAGATGCTAATTGCTAATTGTGCTTGACCCAGAATCCGTGCTTCTTTTTGAAGATGATTCTCTATCTAGCAGTTTAAACACGTACGTCCGCATAGGCCTTGCAAAGGAGTCCCATTGTATTAGGTAAGAAGCAAATATAGACATGATGTCCCTCTCGTCTCGGCCTCGGCATCCTTTTTCTTTATTTTTTGTCTTAACAAACAAAACCACATGTTTTCCTTTTTGAGGAATTTTGGTTTAAGAGGAGTCTTACATCTTACATATAAGATCACGGATGACGAACGGCTCATATAGCACGACATATAGATCGAACGGTTATTATAGAGGAAGAGCCCCCCAAATTACTCGCTCTTTTATAGTAGGATTTTATAATAATAATAATCTAATTATTCTTAATTTGTGTAATCAACAAAGAATTCTATGAGTGCAAGATAACATTAAATCGTATGATGGTGAAATAGTGTCCTAATTATGTTCTAAACTTCATCTCATGAGGTGGCTGCTTTACAAAACGATCACCTCTTTCTCTCACCTTTCTCTCTCTCCCTCCACGCCATCAATAAATTTTACGTGGCACTCCATGAGAGGCTCTTTAAGATTTCTGATACATAGCAATGTACTTGACCTGATATATATATCTCTGTCCCAACTGTCAAGCATAGAACTTGAAAAACGTTCTGCAGGCGATGGCACAGTCACTTGCGCCCAACGTACACGAGGAATCCACTAAGGAACGGGGTTTGGTTCGGAAGCAAGGAAGGTGCATCTTCTATATCTATCTCTAGTATTAAATAAACTAAATAAATTTAGTTTCTCCATGTGTTTCTATAGCCCCCCCACACACACCCCTAATAGCTCTGATAGGTGGGCCCCTGACTCTATCTCTCGGTTCATCAATTCTCTCCCTTCTCTTTCCTACTCGCTCGATCATTTCCGAACAACATCGGTGGCAGCGTAGCATTGACGTCGTTGAGGTGGCGGCGAAGGTGCTCTAGTGCATTGCAGAGCAAAGGGGAGGCGGCGTTGCAACGAGTCTAGCATGGGCAAGTGGCAGAGCAAAGGCGATGGCGGCCCATGGGCCTCAGCATGGGGCAACAGTGAAGCAGATTGAGGTAGAGGCGCATGGCCACGCCCCAATGGGGGTCAACGGTGGGGTGGGCCCTGGCGGCATAGGGGCAGTGTTGCCTTGTCGCACTGAACAAAGCTTGCCTCACTCATGTAGGTCTATGCACTCGTAGCTGCACATATCGCCTCCAACTCCTTCTTAGTGCATTGTCTACATGGAGTATAGACAAGCGACAAGATATTATATCCATCTCTTCTCGTTCTCTTCTTCTATTTTCAATCTATATCTATCTATTTCTGTTTTAGTACATTATCTATATACAACTAAAAAGATGTGAATGCAATCATCCAACATCAGATCAAACCTGAGGAAGGCACAAGATTGCAACCCGGCGCTCCTGGTTTTCCCTCCCCACACATCCTCTAGGTTTTCTCTGCACCCCCTCTGGTTTTATGTCAACCATTTTTCACGCTCAATTTCCATCAACGTCACTCCACATCCTATCTCAAATCATTTCCTAGCACTGCCACCCCAGTTCAGTATTTGGAGGCTCTCCTCGCCGTCATGCTTGGCTCTCCATGTCCTTTCACGTAAGATGATGCTCCTTAGGTTGCCAAGCGCAATGGTCAATGGTCTCATTGCACTTGGGCTATTTACATGTAAGTTGCAGAAGTTAAGCCTACACTACTATAGAACTCATAATTCCTATAGGTCTCACTGTTGGGTGTGCATGAGCTAGCAGTGATATGGCTTCACTGCTGGGTCATAAACCTAGGATCCGGACAAATCGTTAGGACTCAAGTGACCCGACAGTGAAACCCACTATCATTGTTGGTCAGAGACACTAACCGACAGTGATATGAGGGATATCACTGTCGGTTCAGAACATCACCCAGTTTGATATGGCAATGTGGGGTACGGTCGTGGCTTGATTCGGAAGCGGCATAAGGGACTTACTCTACTAGGTTTTGGATTGACCTAGCAGTGTTAGGGACTGTTGGATCCACCTAAGTACCTATTACTTGGTTCTCCACCATCGGATCTAGCTGCCACCATTGCTTCTAGTTATAAATCATGTGTCCGGACACACGTATATTGCCCCACATGGACAACTGAGCTCCCCTGCTTGTAGTTCCACATGGATCTAGTAAAACTACTCATTGCTTCACAATTTATGGTCTCCACATGCGCTCCCTTTGCAAGAAACCATCTTTCTAGGAGAAAGTCCTCCACATGCACCTTTCCTTCATAGTCAAAACTCAAGATGGTGCACGAGAGGCACTAGAAGAAGGTTTATGAAGATGGAGCCACGCCGAAGGACAGACACGTTGGGAGCAATGATAGTGTGATCCGGTTGGTTGTTGAGCAGTGTTACATTTGAGCCAAAGGATCATCATTGCTTGCAGCCCAAATGACTCCGATCTTCCATCCCTTCGCCATGCTCTAGCACCTTTGAGAACCCACTCGAGTGCTAGAAGAAGATTCATGAGGTGGCTATGTTATAACATGTTTGTAGACTAAAACATTAACATTGGTCTACTTGGAAAAAAGTTGTAATTCTTTCAAAAAAAAGTCTTTGTTATCGTATATGTATTTTTTAAAAGTTTTTGTTATCATATAAAACTTTTTCCTTATGTATCATAAAGCTTCTTCACATGCAACAGAAGACATATATGTTGTTGTCCAAGAGTTTAGAAATTTTTAGGAATGATTCAGTATCGTTTACGGTTTAAATCAATTTATGCATGCTTATCTAAAGAAATTCAAAATTTAACTACATGTAACCTAATAAGATGCAAAAAAAAAACTAGATAAACTTATATTTAGGCTCGTATAGTACATTCAATCATTTGTCGTGGAGATAGATGAAAAATTCATTTGCCTACCTTCTGTCTCTAGATTACCACAGATTAATTCTAAAACACATATTACAATAATGATAGAAAGATGGATATATTTATAAGAAATCTCTTGCTCCATAAATAAAGATGAATCCACTGGCGTACAGAATCAAACTAGGGGTATTATGCTACTGATCCACGTGCACACAGCACACCGCGATTTACGAATTCTTCCAGACACTAGCGAGTAGCGAGTAGCATGACGATGCTCTAATCATTTCTTCTTAGTAGACTCCTTAGACCTCCTCTCGTGTTCCAACTTTTCAAACAGGCTGCCATCGTAGACAGCCCTGACAGTGTCCTTGTGAAGAAACCCTTTCTCATCTTTGCAGAGGGAGTAGAGCACCTTCCACTCCGTGAAACCACCTAGCCTGCAGTAATTTTTCCGAAACATACTCAGCTCAAAGACAGAGCACATACCCTTCTTGCATGTCATATATATTCTGTTCTAGCAGTCTAGCTCCTGAAGAGTATTTACCATCCTTTGAAATCATTAGGCTCCCTGTTTGCTTTGAGCAGCTCCTTCAGCTCTTTGCCCGTCAGGGCATCAGGCCTGGTGTGGGCATGCTTCTTGAAGATCTCCTCAAATTTTTCAGGAACGAACCTGGAGGTTGATAGATACAATTATGATTAGCAATTCTTTTAGCCCAATGAGATATCCAAGAAGTTTTTTTATTTTTTAACTATAAGTAGATGATTATGAGATATTTTTTTGTTGTTTTCGAGGAGGATTAGGCCAGACATTTTTTTTTAGCTGAACACCTATAATAAATTACAGTGAACCAAGGCACATGTGAACGACTCCCCATTCTCATGGCAATATATAGTTTTCTCTTAGTTTGAAACTGAGCTTGATTAACTAATGCAACAACCTCATCATGTGAGTAGTTTTTGTTCCAATGCTTTCCATCTCACATTATCATGTTTGGACTGAAGTTGTTGAGTGGTGCTTTAGAAAAAGGGCAAAACGACATAAGAAACGCTTCACTACCAGATGCCTCCCTTAATTGTTTAATCATTAGTTCATCAAAAGTAGTGTATGCATCCATCTCATCTCAGATCTCACATAGGAGAAGTGGCAGTATCAATTGTTTGGTCATGTTTAGTAGTAATCCACTCACATGTCTATTAAATTCTCTATTGTTAGCTGTTTGTTTGTTAGTGTTACCTTGTCTTCTTTCAGTAAAGTACAATGAGAAGTGAGATTAATTCTGACGAAAAACAGAAACCTTGTGCTGCTGCCATACAATGTGCCTGGACTCTGAACTTTTAAACTGGGGATGGTGAGAGATGGAAATTTGAATTGGATAGGTACCTTCCATTGGCATCGTACACGCCCGAATCACTTCCGTGCTTTCCCTTTTGGATGTTCTTCACGTAGATAGGGAGCTTGAAAGCTGGTGCTTTCTCGTTCTCCTGAAATTGACATGGAACGAGCCGACGTCAGAAAGAGTGCTATATGTGCATCTGAATACACTGGGACTTATAAGTTATACTAAGGCGATTTCCAAAAATACTATATGTTTCAGAAGATAACTGAAAGGTGTAGTTTTATATGTGGTCGTTGACTGTTCATAATGGACATGCACACTTTCATGTGTCCAGGAACCTGGCATCATATTTTATATATACCGATGTTAGTACAGATCCCACCGAATCCTTATATCACATTGTTTATTTTAGGATTCCTCGTTAAGCCATGTGGTTATTTGAATATTGCAGTGATCCTTTTAAAATTTTGCCACTAAATCCATAAGCGTATTGAATTATGTATGGCCTGAAGAAGACCTCCTATCCTAAGTTGAACCTAGATTGAAACTTGAAGCAACCTTAGGAATTCGTATCCTCACTTTTTAAATCTGATAGTATGTCAGTAGTTCGTAATTTCTAAACGATCACTAACTGCAGTATGGTTTAAATTTCTTCCTGACATGCAGGAGAACTCGATTAGGTAAAGTGGAATGACAGAAAATGGTATAAAAGGATGATGATCTTAATATGGTTTCTGCATTTAGCGATACATACTCAAAGGCCAAAGTGGAGATTCAGATTTCAGCGAGAACACGTACGGATGATCGATCTATGGAAGACTAAAGGCATGCATTTGAAGATGTTGCTGAGATAGAGTGTCCAGGGAGATATCACATATATACCGGTACGGTCTTGGGTCCAAGGAGGCCGTTGATGAAGACGGAGCTGAAGGCAGACAAGGGGACGCCGGCCCCGATGGCGCGGAACCCTGCAGCATGCAGGCCAGAAACATCTTCGATCAGGTGTCCATGAGAAGTTTGGAGAAATCATCTGCATAGAGCAAACAGTAGGCACCTTGGTATGTCTCCGAGGGATAGATGATGCCGTCCTTGTTGCGGTCGAAGAAGGCGACGTGCCTCTGCAGCGGCGTCAGCTCGCCTTTGTACACGTCCGCCATGGACGACGACGAGGAGGAGGACTCCTCAACTTTGTTGCTCCCTGGTGCAGTCCCAGCAGCAAATTAAAGAGAGGAGCACGGTGGTCAGAACCTACGCCACAGATGAAGAATATGCCAAGCCGAGGCACGTTGTCCCTATATACGTGTCACTTTTGCTGCTTCCTGGACTGGGAGATAGGCGTACTTACCAGGTGTCGTCTCTGCAGGTTTGGCGGCCATGGAAGCGGTGAGATCGTTGACGAGCGAGAGATGCGCTGCGCTGGGGTGCCGACAAGTGGTGGAGCAGGAGCGAGGGCGCGGCAGGAGTGGAAGAAGGAATTAATCGAGCGCTTTGTGTTGCGTGGTGGTGAACTAACTGGCGATGGAGGAGGCCGGCAAAAGAGGCTTGTGGAGCTGTGGGCTGTGGGTGCGCTGCTTTTGGCTGGTATTTGTATGCTGCGGCAGCCGTGTGTGTGTGTGTGTCCGCGCGCGGCTCCGCAACGACCTTGCTAAGCAACCGACCGAACGCGCGATGATAATTGATATCTCGCCCTGCGCCGATCCGCTTGCTTATAATATCTTTGCAAGTTGCAGGCGTGCAGCATGCGGTGGCTTCGTCATGCGCGGCCTGTGCGCAACAACGTACGCAACCACGTTGCCCTGGCCCCTGCTTGCCGCCTACGTGCTCGCCATCTCTCACTCTCTGCGCAGCGTGGGCCGGGGATGATCGGAGACCACCACGCGCGGAACATTGGCTAGCTGACGGCTGACACCGTTATCAATCTGCTGTGGGCATGTTTGGTTCCGAAGCTGACGATGAAGCAAGACTGATATTAATGGGCGTGTTCAATTGCGGCTAAAAACAGGGCAAACCCTCCTCTAGTCTAGTTGTAAAAAGCAAAGATGTCGATCGTGTTTTGGACCACATCATCACACATGCACCGTCCGCGCACCACCAACTGATTCATCACCCGCCGCACACCACACTACCACAGGTCTCCCGCTGCTGCTGGTGGGGTGGGGATTGGACGTCGGAGCAGAGACAGCAGAGGCCCACAGCACTCTCTACCTGGGACGGAAAAGCGACGGCACGGGCGCGTTGGCGACGCGTGCAGTCCACCACCTACCTACTCGGGAGCAGGAGCGCGAGTGCGCGACGCCGCGGCCGTCCGCCCTGGGCGTGCGCGTCACTCACCCCCCGCCCCTCCCACTATGCCACACAATAATGCCACAATGCTTGCTTGCAGGAGGAATCGAAGCCGAACGAAAGCAACCGCGGGCGAGATTCCGGCTGCCGAGTGGCGACACACGAACTCCAAGATAACGAGACCCTGACCACCCTGCAGAATGTCGTCGGAAGGACTCGACTAGCTAATCATCGTCGCCTCGCCATCATACCAGTACCAGATGCTCTCATTAAGATGAGACCCAACAGTCATCGAACCATCGAAGACGAGTACGAATCCGCGCCTAATTTGCGTGTGTGATGACTCCTCGCCACATGCATATATGCGTCTAGACAAAGAAGCATCTGCATGAGTTGTCGCGGACACGTATCGATAGAGCACATACTTTGCCTATACGCGTCTATAGTGATGAGTTGAAAAACGAAAAAACAAAATCCCAATGACAGTGTCTTTTGTACACATGACACATCTTTATATACCAACATTTTATGCCAAGGCCTTAATTGTATGCAAACATGACCCATTTTTATTTTTTTTTCGAAAGCGTGCTATAGCACGTGCTTCATTAAGTGGAAGGAGAGGTTTTACACGCTCCGCGGAAGAGCACGGCGAGGGGCCGTCCGCTACCCGGAGTAAACACTTAACACAAAGCACCAACTAGTGGTGGATTGACCTGGTCGTACTACGGAGGAAACTATTTGTGCGACGGAGAAAGAGGGGAGCTCAGTGCCGATTAAGTGATGAGGGCAGTGAGCAGCCCCAGGCTGCGAAAGCCTGCGCCGACCCAGGCGTCACCCTCCTCCTGAATGCTGGTGAGCAGCTGCTGCGTGGAGAGTGTTCGCCGATCGAAGGTGCGTGCGCTCCCCCGGCGATGCTGTTGGAGGCAGATGATGGATGCGCGCTGTTGTTCGGCAACGTCTCTCACAGCAGTGCGCCGCGCGCGGCTGTTGAGCCCGCGGGCATTCCAGACGAGGATGTGATTGGCACTCATCGTGGAACGATTGTGCGACGGGGTCGGGAGCAGGGCTCAACACGACATCTCACCAGACTGCCCCTCCGGGGCCTGACAGATGAGGAGCTCACGCATGGCCTCCCACTTGTAGTCTGGGACGGGTTCGGCGAAGTTTGAGTGGAACTTCTCGGCCACCTTGCTGTCCGGCGTGTTAGAGTTGGCGCCGTTCGGCTTGCCTTCCCATTTGTTTACTAGCACGCGCTTGGCTTGTTTCTCAGGGTTGGGGTCTCTGAACGGAGACTTGCCAGCAAGCCTGTCGCTACGGCGGGGGATGACACTGGCCGGTTTGCGACGTTCGCGGCACCTCCGGCGTGGGCACGGAGGCGTTTGCACCAGGGGTTCCAGGACCGGTAGCTTGAGCGCCCGGACGAACATCGCCCCGGCGTCATCCTCATCCACGGTGCTGGGAACACCCGTGTCCAGGTCGGCCGTAGTGGAATGCGCCGTGGCCTGCGGGGAGTGAGGCGAGGCAGGCACGTCCACATTCAGCAACTGGTCGGTGGTCGAGGGCGGAGCGTGGACGTTCTGCAGCCGGTCGCAAGTTGGGTCGTGCAGCGGCTGGTACCCAGGCGCAGCGGGGTCGTGGTGCAGCGGATGATTCCCAGGCGCAGCAGGCTCCTCTCTGGGCATGGCCAGAGGGTGTGTATCCGGGGCGCGTAGCAGTCCCTCGTAGGCACAGACGTCGAACGAGGGAGAGGACCTGTTCTGGGCTTCCGTGCGGACCAACGTCTGAGGATCAGGGCCTGCAACAGAGCGCGTGAAGGTCGTGCCCGTGAGCAGGGAGTGATCAACCTCAAGAATGGACCCAATGAATCCAAGATGCGCAGAGCTTTGCTGAGCCATGGTCGGCTGACGCCCCCCCCCCCCCCCCCCCCCCCCTCAAATAAGGACAGGTCGGAGTTAAGTTCACTCCCGATGAAACCATGGCAATTATCTTGCACGCGTTGGGTAGCGGAGGGATCATCGAGAGGTTCGGCACTGCATTGTCCCCTGGCAGGTGATTGGACCCGATGCACATCAGGTGCGGCGTCCACGTTAGGTGGCGCGTCCCCTGCAGTTAGCGCCACCCTGCCAGCGTCGGGCGCGTCGATGGCCCAGGCACCGTCCAAGTCGGTAGTATCCGGGCCGGTTGGTGCTTCAGCCGTCAGGAGCGCTCGGTGAGCCTCGACTGCAACGGCGTCAGTAGTGATCAGCTTGTGCAGCTGGGTAGCCGGAGGTATTGGGCAGGGGACATTGCCGATGAGAATCGTGCAGCGCGGCCTAAATGTCATCCTGCGTCGCCCACCGAGGCGGGGTCCCCTGCCGTTTGCCGAGCGCCTGTAGGTCCGGAAGCCGGGGCCGGTGTAGGCGCCTACTCCTGTGTCAAGGACTGGATGTCGTCTGTTGAAGTTGCTATCGTCAGGGACGTCTTCGTCATTGTCGCCCCTTCGTACATGGGATCCGTCATCACCCGAGGATGGTGGCGGGGTGGCCCAATCCTGGTACTCGACGACCTGTAGTCGTATCAAGTAACGTAGCCCAGGTAACTTGTTGTGGATGACTTCACCGGCCTCGATGGCCAGGGTGTTGCCAGGTAGGCGCACACCGGGTTCAGGGACGAAAATTTCCTTCTCCTCCGGGACGAGTGTCGGGTGACGGCACCATGCGGCCACAAAGAACTCGCGTTCGTCATTAGCTGGTACAACATCAGGCGTTGGTAACTCGACGTTGGCACAGGCGGTGCCCAGAATGGCCTGCGCCACCGATTTGTTTCGCGCGTGCAGGGGGACGCCCTGCATGGCAACCAACACACGGAAGCTAAAGGACTCCGCTGAGGCGAGGGACATCCGCCTCCAAGGGTGCCAGATCAGCGGGAAGGGTGCGTTGGGCACGGGCGTACGTAGCACCGATTCCCTGTCTTCGGGTCGCGAAAACTTGACGATGAAATCCTCTGGTTCATGGCGCGCCACTAGAACATCAACAATTCCGAAGTAGTTGGCGAGGTAGGCCCGAACCATCTCGGGGGACACCGGCGGACGCGTGCCGGAGATGACGGCGACCAACGCCAGTCGGAGGTTACGCTCTGCGGCCTCTAGCTCCTCAGAGCGAGGCACCACGACGAGCTCGGGGAGCAGCCGCGTCTCCCGGGCGTCCGGTGTGTCGTGCTCCGGCGCGGTGACGTTCAGGTTGGCCTCTGGTGCGGGCGGGCGCTCCTCCAGGGTGGGCGGGGTGCAGCAGCGCGGCACAGATGTGGAGCGCCCCGTCGAGACAAAGTTCGGTCGCCGTCGCGTCGCAGTGGACAACCGAGGGGACGTGGCCCGCTCTCGGCGCGCCCGGGGAGGTGGGCGTCGGCGTTTCCGGTCACAGCCGGCGCCATTGGAGGGAACGGGCAATCTCGCAGGCGGTGGCATTCGCTCCCGCAATTGAGGCACTTGGGCGGCCTCGTACAGTTGGCCCAGAGGTGACCGTACTTATTATCTAAATATCCACACATTCAAACCATATATGTAAACAAATTACTGTTGCTGATCTACATATGTACACATATTTTCGGCTTTGTTTACACAAAAAAGAGCATAATAAAATCTAATATGTACAGAGGTAGAGGGCACGGACTAACCCTTCACTTATCAAACTAATTTGGTATGTGAAGCAGCCAAAATTATCATTTGAATATTTGATGCATATACAGACTAGGACACCCAAAAGTCTCTTTGCAAATAGGGAAAAAAATAATCAGAGGTAAAAGACAGTAGTTTCTCATAGCCATTGAACTGAGTTAACCGCAACTCAAGATAGTGTGCCACAGGAACTAATTAGTAATTACCAACTCAAGATAGCCATTAAGTGAAAGCCAAATCCAGAGTCATCATGCCAACTCATAGATGAAGAATGTCAACAAGTCTTCCAAGCTTTTCAGACACGGCTCTAACCACTCGATAAGATATCTAGTGATCGCCTCCCAACACCAACAATCCAAGAGGCTACTACACAACAGTGTTCCACTCTGAATAAATATGTGTAACAGAACAGAAAACCAGAGCTATTACAATACAGGTATCAAGTCTGAGCAGCAGAGATCATACCTCGTTAAAAGCTGTGAAATGCTATTGACTCATCCCATTCAGCAATGGGTTGGGACTTGGGACTGAGAAGTGTGTGTATGAAGTGTCCACAACTAACATAAGGAGAAATGCAACATGCAACGGCTGAGGAGCTTCTGGGCTTCTGCAAAAGATCCCAAATGCTCTATGTGCAAAATCTTTGTTTCTGATGCTGCAGGTGAACAGTGGATGGAGGCGATGGGAGCTCGGTAAGACAAGACGTCCATAAAGAAACCCATGCATATAATGCTTGTTTTGGATTCATAAACAAAGTCAGCTTTACAGAAAGGCATAAAAAGGCACTAAGGCAGCAAACCAACTAAGCTGACTGACTAACAAAAGAGCATTCCAGCCTTCGCAGGCTGATTATCCAGCCTTTAGGCCAGGCTCAGCTCCTTGCTCCAATATAAAATTGGACGTCAAGAATGCGTGACTGCATGATGCCAAATTACACAGAAGCAGCAGCAGCGTGACTTCTATGAGGTAAAATAATTGCATTGGAGTACAATATTGACACTGACATGGTCGCCTGCGCACAAGTTCAGAATTTGTGTGTTGAATTTCCAAGGACACAGCTAGGGCAGTGGTCCATATAATCTGAGGCCTGTATCATTCTGACAGGGAAAAAACAGCAACAATGAAAAGTACAGGTTCAGCATGCTAGCTAATTCATTGTGACACAATATTCATAGCTCTACGAGTATAATTAGACATTGTCTAGTGGAAAGAAAGGGTTAGAAAGAAATATGGAGCAAGGTCATTGTGAAGTTCCTTGATTAAGCTTGTAGAACCACAGGTTGTAGCATAGTAGCCCAATTTCTGTTTACTTGTGCACAAACCTATAAAGTAAAGATTTTTAATGCCATGGTATAACGCACACAATTCTTTCAAAAAAAATAACGCACAAAGTATATGAAATAAATATGAGCTATACTATATCTTTCTCTATCTCTGTTAATGAATTTCCTACTGTTTCAATGAAAGCTAGCAGGTCAAAGCTCTTCAGTGCACAAAATCCTGAATCCAATGCAGGTAAATCCTACAGTAGCTTATATGCATTGAACCCTACAGGAAGCACGAACAATTCAGACAATTGAAACACAGAACTGAGTTTGATTGGGCACCAAAGTGTTGCATTTTACCTGGAAAACGTCGCTGATATTGATCACAAAAATTACGGCCACAGGCTTTACATCAACCCAAATAGCTCTACCCATCCTCACCAATGTGTTCCAGCTGCAGGCTACTAAGACTGACTGCACTGGAGACTGTAAATGAAATTGTAAATGCATTTAGCGTAGGAAATGCGCCGCATCGGTCTACGTTATCTGGTCCGGAACGACCGCACGTCCGGTATATTCAGTGGTCTAGTATATTCAGCGGATAGAGGTCGTGCTTTACCGGGTTATGGCCCACCACGAGCTGAGGCAGAGTGCACGCGTGGGAGTGAGAGGAGAGAGAGGGAGTGCATGCAGGGTGGGCCTCACGTTTTTAATACTCAAAAAATGTTATAACTCACAAACCAAAAAGTCAAATTAAATTCCGATTGCACCATTAAATTCGTTTCAATAAATACTTTAAAATTAGATGTCACATGGATATATTTAGATAAAGGTTGTGTTTAGTTCCCCTGAAAATGGTGAAAATATATTGTAGCACGTTTTGGCTTTATTTGGCAAATAGTATCCAACCGTTGACTAATTAGGTTCAAAACGTTCGTCTTGCAAAGTACAACCAAGCTGTACAATTAGTTTTTGATTTCATCTACATTTAGTACTCCATGCATGTATCGCAAGTTTAATGTGACGGAGAATCTTTTTTTTTTGCATAGTGCTTTTTTGGAGGAACTAAACACAGCAAAAGTGACAAGTAGGCCCCACAGTTGATAGAGCATGATATAGATGATGGATGGATGCGGAAAAACTGTATATTTTGTAGTGGCTAGGATGAAATATTCCTTTTAGAGGATGAATATAGAGGTCCATGAGTGCGGATAGTCTAACCATTCCAGCCAGCACAAAAAAACATGCCAAAGTTGGTGTGCAGGAAGATACCCATAGTATGCAAGGGGAGAAACGTACCCACACGGCCACACCAGATGATATAGTGAGTGTATCAACAGCCTGTTCGTTTCGCTGGTTTATTGTGGCTGAAAGTATTGTTCGCTGGTTTATTGTGAGAGAAAAACACTGCTGGATAACTGCTGATTTGGCCGAATAGTTTAAACGAATAGGGTGCAAGTTATCAACTGATTCTTCTAAAAAGGATTACAGGAACAATCCATAGCAGTTTCTTTTGGACAAGTTAAGTGATGAATCCTTGTGTCAACATTTGCAAGCATGAACACTACGAAAGAATGTCAGCATTTCCTCTGCAACTGACACTTATATATCCCAACTTCAATGATAAGTACATCCAAAGAATTTGTAATTAAGTGATTAACATGGAGAAAAAAATGTTCTTTCAGCATTTCGCGGACTTATGTCTTCTCAGAGATCCAAAATATTCAAGACGTGACCCCTGTTGACGTGGACATGTGAACTCTTTTGCTGACCGATGCTTTGGTAATTCAGCTTCCATATCAACAATTTTCCACATTTGAATCAGCTTGTAATAAGAAATATTTTGTGGGATAAAGTCTGAAACACGTAGCTAAACATTGTAACAAGCTTACAAAAGTTAGCTTTCACTTATTCTGGGGATTGGCAGCAATAATGTATATTCTAGATGCTCTTGAGAATCGCATAGTAAATCCATGCCCGGATTTGGAAGGGAATGCAATAAATCAGTGATTGCTTCAATAGATAAGATATGCCCTTATAAAAAAACAAATAGATAAGATATGCCGAAGAAATTTTACAGGTAAAACAAGCCCTTAGGACTCATGTCCATATAAGTGAACCCATGTAGAGTTCTGGACAGCATGTGACAGTGTGACACCCAACCCAATTTTAGGTGAGTAGAGCAGCCAATGATGTCTGTGTGCATGTTTCTGTCCATGTTAAGAGTTTGGACTAATTTGTATAGATGTAAATGCTAGCCCAACAAAGCTGCTGCATGCCTATAGGGCCTGTCCAGCATTAGTTATATGATGATGTCATCAAGGAAACAATCTATGATAAATTTGACACATCCTCCATAAATCTAATGGAAAACAGTGTAGCATGACTTTTACGATACATAATTTTTTTTCCTTGCATTATCACCCGTCAAACGTGTTGACACAAGTTTGAACTTTTGTTGGTTGGGTCGGGCTTGTGAACATAAAGCATTACTGTTTGAAGTAACTGTGGTTAAGTATTTACAATTTGAAGTGTCAACCAGAGCTCTGCTGGCAAGGTCTCGTCTAAAGAAGGCCCGCAGAAACTCAGACATGGTAAAATTCCTGAACTTTGGTGGACTATCTGAAGAAACCAGCTCTGGTAGTGGCCCATAAAAAATTGTGTCCCCTCTCTTGCCAGGATTGAAAAATATTGCGATTGAAACTCTTGCTTCTTCTCGTGTATTCATAATCACACGATGGTCAACGCTCTTGTACTTATCATTAGACATGATCTGATGAAAGTATAGGATAAAAATAAGTTAGATAAGATGATGGCATTATAAAGCTGCTCCACAGAGCTTCTTAAAATCATATTCTGTAACTCATGCTAGCATGGTGCACATTGTTATCCTTTTTTCGGCACAGGGTAACCCCATTTCCATTAAGCATAAAGGAAATACAAGAGTTTGTAACAGAACAACAGAGAAGACAGAAACAGTAGCAAACGTCCTAATTTCAGACACACATACTGATACTCCATATCAGAGCTCAGCCTGCAAATCTGCCACAAGCAACCAGAACTAACAGGACTGCGCATTACAACACAGTTCCAGGGAAAAACCAGCAACATGCACATTGTTATCTGTGGCTACATGTGGTCAAGATCAAAGACTAATGTCTAAAGTTTTATTACATAATCCCATCGTGAAGATAAACATGTTCTGAGTATTTTCTTGGAAGCTAACAGGCATTTCTATACATGAATTTTGTCTGAAAAAAAACAAGTATTCAAACAGAAAGTAATACTGGAATTAGATACCACAAGGAGCAGTATGTCCCAATAATCCAACCTGTAATAGATATTTTACTTCCAGGACTCGGTCAGACATATGCTTAACCAGATATGGTGTACTTTTGCCACTTATAAAGGCTTAAAGCAGTACACAAAGTGAAGTGTTTACACTGGAGTTTCTAGGTGATGTGAAGTGAAGTACTAATAAACTTAAATTGAAGTATATAGATAGAGGCCATAAACTGTTCCTCGATGGTACAGATTTAACTGAATTGGCAGAAAACTGAATTCAGATACTGGATTGTCTGGATACTTTACCAAAGTAAAGTAATAAACAATAGAACTGTACCTGCAAGAGGTCCCCGACGTTGATTACAAGCGCACCCGGCACAGGCTTCACATCCACCCAGCGGCTCGACCCATCATCATCGCTTTGTTTGACCTGCAGGCCACCGATAGCATCCTGGGCCAGGACGGTGAGCACGCCGGGGTCTGGGTGCGGGACAAGGCCCATGGTGCGCTCGGGCTCAGGGCACACTGGATAGTAGTGGCACACCATAACCTTGCCAAGCCGTGTGCCATGCCGGAGGGCCGCATCATGCCGGCTCCGACGACGTCTAACATCGGCGTTCTGCCCTTGGACGCCATGCGCGAGATCCTACTGCGCCTCCAGGCCAAGAGCTCTGCCGCCTCCGCCTGGTCTGCCGGCTGTGGCGGGCCCTCCTCTCCGACCCGTACTTCGCCGCGGCCCACGACGCGCGGCATCAGGCGGTGCTCATCATCGCCGGCTACAGCGAAGGCGCGGGGCGCGACGTGCTCGTGGATATCATGGATCTCTCCGTGCAAATCGTCAAGAAGGTGCGCGGAATGGAGGGCGACAGAACCGTGAGCATGAGCCTTGACCGCGTCTGTGTCAGGAAAATCGATGACAGCTGCAGCAGCTACCGAGTGTTCATCCCGATTCGCGAGGAATTGTATTACTTGCCGGACAAATTACTCGATCCGGCTACTGGAGCTGTGTATCGCATACCGGACAACTATGCAGAAGAGCATGTGGAACTCGCTTCGAGCTTGATCATTGAGCCCAAATATCTGTTTGGACAGGTCGCCCGCACAGGGGAATACAAGATATTTCGAATGCTATTCCATTTTTCCATTGGGATTGGACGTCGGCAGATGTTTGAGGTCTACACACTCAACAGTAGCAGCCGTGCAGGGTGGAGAGCGGCGCCCCTTGAAGAAACCATTCAGATGGGTAGGTTTACCACTTACCAGTGTGGTAATTAATGGGGTTCTCTACTGCCTAAGTTCTCAACCACACCACTCTATCACCTTCGATAACCAAGTTAGTGAGAAAGATTTGATTTTTACATTCGACCTTGAGACTGAAGCATGGAGGCTGTCTATCAGGGGGCCACCGATCACCTTTCCTGATGATGCTGATCTGATGTTCTACAACCTTGGTCCTCCTAATGTAAGGCAACTGACAGTAGCCAACCTGAATCGCTCCTTGGCTGTTGTGCATGGCCCAGCTCCGAATGTTGACATTTGGATTCTATTGGACTTTGCTAAGGGTCTCTGGGTCAAAATGTACAGCATACAGTTTGAAAAATATGACATTCTTGGGCTCGTGCAGGCGCATCCTTTGTTTGTGTTTGGCGACGGGAGGATAATCCTATATAAACAAGACCATGAGTATTTACAGATTTATGATCCAAGAACCAGCACACTTACTGATTCAGTGGAGTCAAAGCATTTCTCTGCAGTTGCTAGCTATGCAGGAAACCTATTGAGCTTAAAGTGCTGAGTACTATTGAGGTGAGTATTCTATTGTACTTGTTTTTGTAATGAATACTTGTCATTTACTGATGAAAGGAAGAATGTATTGGTAACTAATGGATGCTTGAGAGTAGCCTTCCTGTTTAAAGGTGCTATCTGCATATAGGTTGCTAGTGTTTATTGTTACCATAGATGATAACACAATGCACATCCCCCTTTGGGTGTCAATGCACCAGTTTGAAATGTGTGATGAAACAATCTTTTGTAATATTTGCTTTGTGCGATGCATTTGAAAAAGTGTGCTGGAACAAGTAAATGTGATGGTGTTCTGAGTTGAGAATTTTTCACAAATGTGCTTGATTGAGTAGTCTTAATGGGTCTGTTGACTTTATAAGTATTGGACACAGTGCATAAAAGACTTATATTGCCATACTGAAAGTGTACCCACGATTAAGGATGAAAACGGTCGGAAACGGTCGAAAACGGACTTACGATATAAAAAAACGAAAACGGTCGGTTCAGGATATTTCTACATTTAGCAATTAAAGAGTACAAAAAATGGTTGTGAAACCAATTGAAACTGACAATTTTTCATGTTAAAAAACGGTTCATAATATAGAAAACGAAAACGGTCAATTCGAAATATTTCTGTTCCGTTTTCATCCCTACCCACGATGACATAAGGATGAGATAATTCATCCTCTTAGAGTCTTAGTTTCCTTTTTTAGTCAGTAAAGTGTTGTTTCCTGAATGTTGTTTACTTGAAAGCACTGGAGCATCTCTCTTCTACTGTTACATATACTCATTTCATCATTCTGCATAGTTTAGGCAAACTGTATTCTTGCTGGCCAAATTTCAATTGTACAACTTAAAGATTCCAAATGGTTGATTAATGTATCTTAAGGCTCATCTAGAAATAGATTTACGACTAATTTTCCATCAGTTGGTTTGAGATTTGTAGTGTTTACCTTCGTTTCAGATGATAGCTAATGGAAGAAAATTAGGAATTGCAAAGCAAGACTATATATGGGTGTTTTTGCATATTCATACATGCTGCCACCCACTGATTTCTGTGTGATATTACTTTTCCATGTTCTTCATGTTTTTATTTGTTAATTGCAGGTTTTGTCCTAGTTAAGGTTTATATGATTTAAAAGTTCAAATATGAACTTCATCTTAGATCCTGATACCATTATGCTCCTATCCAGGCAGGCTCAAAAATGTGATGGCTCTTTCTTAAGCGGCTGTGCCTTTCTCAAATAACTGAAGAAAGATATGAATTAGGTTCTTTTGATGAATAATGTCAAAAGGAAATATTATGTTCTTCTTTTGTGTATACTTGGCAGAAGGAATGGACAATCTATGCTATGGCTATGCTATGCAGCTTAGGTGATTGCAACAGTACTGCAAGTGTTTTTTCCCCTTTTTTGCTAGGCTATTTTTCCTATTACATCAACGCGCACAACTACTCTGTGCATTGCTGTATATATTGTTTTATTTGGATTAATTTTTCAAAAAAAAAACAACCCTCCACGCTTGGCGATTGGTAGTCGTCGGATTGGCGACCGCCAGGCGCAGCAGAGGGAGGATGGTGGCAAATCTTTTACAAGATGAAAATTACACCAAACTCTCTTGCACGTGATTTGGCCACGTCGCCTTGTCTTCTATCAGGCCGTCTGCCGTCAAAAAGCGGCCACTTCACCTTCCAGAGCCTTCGCCCCGGACAAGGCCGTCTCTCTTTCCTCACGCCAGTTGCTCCATAGCTCCAGCCGCACCCACTGCTACAGCTCGCTGCCTCCCAGGTACCCCGCTTCTCCATCGCCGCCGTCGTGTCCTCCATTAGGTCACCTTCCTCTCCTGCACAAAACGACCGCCGTTCGTCCATAGATCACGAGGTTGAAGATCGACATGACGGCGCACCATACAAGAGTTCAGTGAGAAAAGAATCCTGAGAGGACCCCACATCTCTCCGGCGCATGGAACGCCAGTGTACGGCTAAAACACGCCAACACATACGCCTTCGATGACGACGGTGATGTTGCTGCAGGCTGCACCACAGCAGCGTAGCTACACTGATGGAAGGCCAATGTGGCTTCGGGACTGGATCCATGTACGAAGCTCTACGCAATTGTCTCCACTCTCCAAGAACCCCCTTCAGATAATCATCGCAATGTATGCCTATTGCAGGATGCAGCAATGAGGGATGACCCCAAGGTGTTCAACGAAATTCATGTTCGGAGCACTGTAATTCGGATATATCCCTCATTGGCTTTGCCTCCGCTTGCTTGGACAACGTGCTCACGCTGCTGCACGCCTGCACTCAACCACACCAAGTTCACCACGTTCATGAATCATGACGATTCCATCGGCATGCTCAGCGAAGGACACAGGTGCAGTGATGCGCTGAGGATAATTAGTTGTGGTAGTGGCATCCATTGTGCTCGTCAGTCAAGCCGCGTCAACTCTCTCTTAGCTGGCGTCGATGGCCAGAGAGAGTGAAATGTGAATAGACTAATAAAAATTTCTATAAAGTATGCTAAACAAGTTTATCAATATAACAAATAGCGAGAAGCGAGTTTTGCCTAGCATATGGGGTGCTGCAAGCCACCTATCCAAATAACAATTCTAATATATTTCACTTAACCGCACAAGTTAAACCGCAAGAAGAAGAACTAAACAAGCTAGCAAGTTACACAAAACTAAAACTACACAAGCTACAATAACAAGCTAGCAAGAGCAAACAACTAATTACTTGAAATGTAATGCAAGTTAGAGATACGAGAGATTTCACCGAGGGGCGATAAATTGAGCCAACCAATCAATATCCAAAAGATAATATCCAAGACAACCAATCCACCGAGACAAATCAATCACAATCAATGAAGTGAAGACACGATGATTTATCCCGAGGTTCACGTGCTTGCCGGCACGCTAGTCCCCGTTGTGTCCCCCTCAACCACGTGGTTCGGTGGCTAATCGGTCACACTGAGCCTCTCAAAAGGCGCCACAAGAGCCTACCAAATGGCTAGGAGTTGCAATAACACGAGCAATATACTAATGCTACCTTGCGGCACTCCGTCGGGGAAGGTGCAAACCCCTCACAAGATCACGGGAGGTGGCCAAGAACAATCACCAACACTTGCCACGCCTCCAAGCTGCTCCAAGCCATCTAGGTGGCGGCAACCATCAAGAGTAACAAGAAAAACTACAGCAAATCAATCCCCCAAGTGCCTCTAGATGCAAATCAATGATCGATGCACTTGAATCACTCAATCTCACTCAAAGATCGCAATCGAATACAAAGGAGATGAATTGGGATGAGAGGGAATGCTTTGGGTTAGCTCAATATGCTCACAAGTATGTCAAATGTCCAAGAGTGGGAGCCAAGAGCCGGCCAACACATATATATAGACGTACCCCTTCGAATAGAGTCGTTGGGCAAATTTCGTGGGCGACAGACGCATCTATCGCTCACCTGACAGATGTCGTGCCCGCGTCCGTTGCCCCTCCGAGTGCCACGCGTCCACGCACGTTCAAACTTCAACGGTCACACGTCAACCCGACGGACGCGTCCTTCGCAAACGATCACGGTGTCAGTCGCGTCGACGGACGCTGTCCAGAGAGCTCCTAGAGCTCGGTTTCGCCCGACAGACGCGTTTGTCGCAGCGCCGATGGACGCTGCCCGGCGTCTATCGCGAACGTGCCTGAGATGCTGATGACGCCATGATCGATGGACGCTGATGCCTGGCATCCGTCGCTTGGACACCCCCGCGTCTGTCGCCTCCGCTGCAGCAAGCCGCGCTCAGGGGTAAGCCGAGAGACGCTAGGGTCGCGTCTGTCGCTCCCTGAGCCGACGTCTGTCGCCATAATTTCAATGAAACACGATCACGCGACGTCGCCACTTCTTCCAACTTTCGGCGTAAAGGAAAATGGTCATTTCAATTCCTCGAAAACGCCTCTCTACCGCTCAAACTTCACCGTCTTCGCAAAGGTGCTAACACCACCAAGTGATCATCGTCATGTGCAAGTGTGTTAGCATTTTTACAATTATTTTTCGAGACGTTATTAGCTCTATCCAAATGCATATGCTCAATGAAATGTCACCTAGAGGCACATGCGGGACATGAATTTGATACGCCATTTCCCCTCATAGTATGACTACTAAACCTAAACGTGATCACACCCACTAGGTGTCTTGATCACCAAAAGCAAACCCTAGCAAAATACCTTTGCCTTGAGCTCCATAGGGTTGCACCAATCCACCATTTCTTCTCCAATTGTGGCATCATATGATCATGATCACTATGTATCCTTGCCATCAACTTGGAGTTGTACTAATCACCTTTTGCTATCACACTTAAGCATTTGTGATTAGTACTTAGGCATTGCCACTAATTACTAACACCAAACATAGAGCTTTCACGTGGCCATTGATATTGCTGCTTAGGAACAAGGGCCAAGCCCATGCAGTGAATTTCCAAACATAGACGTGCAAGTAAGCGCACCGCTGTCGCGCTAGGCAGCCACTATCTCTATGAACTCACATCGCCTCCTATTGCTTGCTTGCCCAAAATTACCCATGTTCTCTCTATCAATCTACTTACTGCAAGTTGTGCCTCACCGTGCTTGCTCAATGCTGGTTGGTAAAAGCAAGGTGCTGTGCACAAGCTGGTCGATAAAACTAAGAAGAACGACTCTTGGATAATTTAAGTATTACCATTATCATAATATAGGTTATATGAATTCATCCTGGCACTACAAATTAGGATATGATTACTCTTCTGCAGCTCTATTCCTATACCATTACTTGCTTATGCTTGCAAGTAGGCTTAACTGACATGAAGACAAATTAGAACTAATGAGACCAAAATTTCTCTCTTCAGGCTACAGATATTTTGTTACTCGTCACTAGAATTTTCAGAATAGTTTACTTTAACTGCTTGATGTCATGCTACTTCCTTTCATTTCTTCGATTCAATACCTATGTTTGCCAAATTCGTATGCTCATCAATTATCTTTTGATAAATAAAACACCTAATGTTCTATTAGTCTGAATATATACTAATTTTCATAGAAGTTTATTTTACATGCTTGGTGGCATACTACTTTAGATTTCTTATTATGCTACATAATTTTGTGCTATAAGATTTCTTTTCTTTAGTCTCATGTTTATAAAATTCACGATCATAATGACTCCTGCAAGACCTAAAAGATACTTACAAATGTACTAAGGACGAAAAATCATAGCTACACTATCGTTGGATAACTGCTATATTTCATTATATTTTCTTGGTTCAATTATGCCAATTATATCATGAGTTTTTTTACCAAGCTGAGCTATGTTGATTCTTCCATTTGGTGACTCCATCAGAAGCTTAGTTAAAAACTCTAATATGCTTTCTTTCCCTTTTTGCAGGCACAACTGACCTGTGAAGGTTCAGTTTATAAACCTGAGCAATGCCCTTTATGTGACCAAGAAGAAGAAAATATCAATCACCTCCTCACTTCCTGTGTCTTCAGGAGACAATTTTGGTATATATTTCTTAGACAAGTTGGGCTTCACTCTCTTGCTCCTCAACCCTCAGATCAATTCTTTGACGCTTGGTGGGAGAGTCAATGAAGCAACTAGTGGTATGGTCCAGTGTGGGCTCAACTCTCTAATAATATTGGGTGCTTGGATCATATGGAACCACCGGAACCATTGTGTTTTTTACGGTATGACTCCTAGTGTTTCTCAAGCTCTGATCATGGCAGGAGAAGAGCATCAACTTTGGTCTATGGCAGGGGCTAAAGGAATCTCCTTCCTGACTGCCTCCATGGCCAGGTCTTGAGTGGGGTTTTGTTAGACGGGTCGTTCTTTGTCCTATCTTTAATAGGCGCGTTTGTAATTTATTTGTGGTGTTTGTGGTGTGTGTTGTAACTGGGTTTCTTCTTGACAGAGGAGCCCTTGCAAAAGCCGTCGGGTGGCTCGGGGAAGCCAGAGTCTAGGCCCCTGATTCCCATATCCGGGTAAGTACCTCACCTTGTCTTTCCGTCAAGGTCGTCTCGCTCTTTATTCTGACGTGTTTGTTCTCTGCTCAGTCACAAGCGCAAGGTGGAGCTCACGGCTCCAACTCCCATCAAGGCGCTCAAGTCTGGCGCCGCCCTGATGATGCGGACGCCTGCCGATGATGCCGCCTGGGTCACGAGGTACTAGGCTGCCACAGAGTGGCTCAGGACGAGGGAGGCTACTGCCAAGGTAGGAGCAAGCGCCAGGAGGTCGCTGGTCTTGGTGATGCCCCATGAGAGTCAGAGCCGATCGAGGCAGCCCAGGCGGTGCTAGGCTCGATGTGCCCGATGTTGGTGGGTCAGAGCCTAGGTCTACCGTGACGACCCAGGCAACCGTTGAGGCCACTGAGGCCGTAACATCCATCCATGATGTGGGGCGAGCGGATGTCAAAGAGTCGAGAGAGGTGGTGGAGGCCCCGCCAGAGGCGGGGAGAGAGGCGGCGTAGCCAGAGTCGCAACCGGCGCAGGAGGAGCCGTAGCCGCAGCAGGACCAGCCAACAGAGCAGGCGGCCGAGGCGGAACGGGGGGGGGGGGGGGTGGTTGTGCCACCGTCCATCGTGCAGGCGGCGGCGCCAACAGTCGAGACGCTAGCCCCGGCCCAGGAGTTGACCCCGGCTGTAATCGATCTTACCGTCGACGACCCCCCTTGTGACAAGGGGAAGCAGAAGGCGGACGTCAAGATGGTCGATGCCCCGGATCGGCCCGACACTTCCGCGACGTCAGGGGATGACTTGGCCGAGGTGTCTACCAGGTGGCCTGATTATGCAGGGCTAGTGCTTGTATGGGTGGAGGAGGAGCTCCCGCGCTGGGGTCGGTCGACCCTCGAGTTCAGGGACGCATCTAACCCCAGCGTCGAGCCCTTCTTCGCCCTCGATGACAAGGACGAAGTGCAACACTGGGAGTTCATCGAGGGGCTCTGTAAGCACTCCGTGCAGTCTCTGCGCATGATCGCAGATACCTTGGTGCGGGGTATGTCGGAGGCCTTTGAGGTGAGTCGGGTTCGTTTGTCTTTTCTTGCGTTCCATCCTTCCTTTCTCCTTGGTTCTGATATTAGGTTTAACTGTGGTCAGGAGCTCAAGGAGCATTCTCGCCGCAAGTCACTCTTCATTCATCATGAGAGTGGCGTATGGGCGACGCATGCTCGTCAACGGGATCTAGTCGAGGAAGCCAATAAGCGGCTATGCCAGAAGAGCGTCGAGGTGGATGAGCTCCGCGTCGTCCACACAGCGGTCAGGGAGGAGGCGGCGCAGGCTCGGGAAGCCGAGGCCAAGGCGCGTGAAGATGCGGCCAAGGCCTGAGAGGAGGTGGCCAAGGCCCGTGAGGACCTCGTGTCGTTGCTGGCGCGCGTGAAGGAGCTCGAGGAGGACGTCGCTTTAGTCGGCAGTCAGCGTGACGCCCTCAACATCTAGATTGGGATGGCATCCGCTCGCATTAGAACCTTGGAGGATGAGGTCACGACATTGAAGGGGATGGTCCGAGAGAGGGACGAGGCTCTCTCGGGCACCGATCGAGAGATTGAGGCGCTGAGGGCGACAGTCCTCGACAAGGACGAGGCTCTTTGGGTGGTAGAGAAGGCGCGTGAGGAGTTACGTGATGAGGTAATGGGCTGGTAGACCCATGCTGAAGGTAAGCATTTTGTCACGTTTTGACTTTGGTCTCGAGGTCCTAGGTCTTTGCTAACTTGGTGTTTGTGTTCTAGAGCTGGAGAAGCAGCAACACGCGGCCCAGGTGACTCAGCTGCTCTAAGGTGTGATCGCCTCGGTGTGCGACGGCCTAGGGGTCGAGCCCGATGCCGATACCAAGGAGGACGCGCCGGGGAACTCGTTCGTTCGCCGGATGGTGGCGCTGGGTTTCCTTGTCCGTGAGAAGATACGAGGCGGGCTTCATCATGGCGTGAAGAGGGCCATGGCGGTCGTTCGGTCTAGGTTTGAGTATGACATGGGCCTCATCGCTGATGGCTTCATTATGGATCCAGACCGGACCAACGAAGAAAACGAAGCAGCCTGCCTAGATCTGATTGAGGCTGCGGAGGAGCCCGGGGGTCGCCTTGCGAAGCTATTCGAGGTCGAGGTGGTCCCGCCTGCCGACGACGAGGGCCTGTAAGTCAAACCTAGGCATGAAGGCCCGTGTAATAGGGTAGTTAGTATTCATAACTTGCGTCATGATGGCCTTAGGGGCCTTGAAACATTTAGATGTAAATTTATACTAAATGTCCATTTTCGTTTGAGTCTCTTGTTCCCTTTCTTGCTTGAATCGTATTCTTGCATAATTTTCTTAGCGCGCGATTGCACCCCTTGGCGTGAGGGAGCGAGTGGAGGTACCGTAGCGTCGGAGGCATAAGCGATCTCGTGGCTCGGCAGCCCTCGAGCCTTAGGGCGCGTTTGTGGCCTCGTGGATTATGTAAGAACTCGATTTGAAGCGTATGGGAACGTTGGACGTGAGATTTTTCAAAATCATTAACTTTTATTAGGTCTACTTAGCGCGCAGTCGCACCCCTTGGCATGGGGGAGTGAGTGGAGGTTCCATAGCTCAGAGGCATAGGCGATCTCGCAGCTCGGCAGCCCTCGAGCCTTAGGGTGCCCTTGCGGCCTCGTCGACTTATGTAAGAGTTCTCTTGTTTTTGAAAAAATACGAGTTTTTTGGGGATACATAGGGGGTTCCCCCTTTGCAGCCCCCGAGGGAGGGTCGACTCTGAGGAAACAGGGTCGATTCTCCCTGGTTTTTATGAAAGAATGCTTTGAACACCGATGTATTCTTTATTCTATCATAGGATTACAAAACAATTTACAGAGCCTTGAGGCTTTAGGGAAAAAAGCGACGTAGCTGTTCGATGTTCCATGCGTTGGTGAAGATTTCGCCTTTCTCGTTTGATAGTTTGTAGGTGCCGGGCTTCAATACTTCCGCGACGATGTACGACCCTTCCCATGGCGGAGTAAGCTTATGTCGTCCCTTGTTGTTCTGGCTTTGCTGGAGCACCAGGTCATCGATATTGAGGTCCCGTCCACAGACGTGCTTGTCGTGGTAGCATCGGAGACTTTGCTGATACCTTGCCGAGTGTAACAGAGCCACATCACGAGCTTCCTCGAGCTGGTCGAGGGCGTCTTCTCTTGTGGCGTCATTGTTTTGCTCGTTGTAGGCTTTCAACCTCGGGGATCCATATTCTACATCGGTTGGGAGCATAGCCTTGAATCCGTAGACTAAGAAGAATAGAGTGAACCCCGTGGCTTGACTCGACGTCGTTCTTATGCTCTATAGGACCGAGGGGAGCTCGGCAGCCCATTTTTTGCCGTGTTTGTTTAGCTTGTCAAAAATTCTTGGCTTTAGGCCTTGTAGAACCATGTCGTTGGCACGTTCTACTTGGTCATTTGTTTTTGGATGAGCTACGGCCGACCAGAGCACACGGATGTGATGGTTGTCGTAGAAATCCAAAAACTTTTTGCCGGTAAATTGGGTGTCGTTGTCCGTGATGATGCAGTTGGGAACCTCAAAGCGATGGACGATGTCAGTGAAGAATAGCACAGCTTGCTCGGACCTGATGCTGGTGATAGGACAGTCCTCGATCCACTTGGAAAATTTGTCAATGGCGATGAGCAAGTGGGTGAAGCCACCAGTTGTCCTTTTTAGGGGTCCGACCAAGTCGAGCCCCCAAACAGCGAACGGCCATGTGATGGGAATAGTTTGCAGGGCGTGAGCCAGGAGATGGGTTTGTCTTGCATAGTACTGGCATCCTTTGCAGGAGCGTACTAGCTTGACAACGTTGGAGACTGCGGTTGGCCAATAGAAACCTTGTCGGAACGCGTTTCCGACGAGGGTTTGAGGTGCCACGTGATGACCACAAGCCCTCGAGTGTAGATCTTTAAGCAGATTATTGCCCTCCTCATTTATGATACAGCGTTGTAGGATGCCCGTAGGGCTATGGCGATACAGCTCTTTGGTGACGCCAAATATCACAAATGACATGGCCCGGCAAGTGATCCGTCGAGCCTCGGTCTTATCCAAGGGGAGGTCCCCTCGAGTGAGATGGTCGAGGTACGGAACACGCCAGTCATGCTCGAGGTTGGCTGGTGGGGTCGAGCCTTCCGCCTGCATGACTTTAGTCCCGGTCGAGGGAGCTTCTGCCTCAGGCGAGGGATCGAGTGATGGACCGTCAGCCCCTCCGTCTGCCCTAGTGTTGACGGACGATTGATGGAGATCCCTCGTGAAAACGTCAGGTGGAACTGTGGTTTGGCTAGAAGCGATTTTCACGAGTTCATCGGCAGCTTCATTATATCTGCATGCAACGTGGTTGAGCTCGAGGCCGTGAAACTTGTCCTCAAGGCATCGTACCTCCTCACAGTAGGCTTCCATCTTAGGGTCACGGTAGCTTGAGCTCTTCATGACCTGGTCGATCACGAGCTAGGAGTCACCACGAACGTCGAGGTGTCAGACCCCCAGTTCGACGACGATGCGCAGGCCCATGACGAGCGCCTCGTACTCGACGACATTATTGGAGGCAGCAAAATGAAGCCAGATTACATAGCGCATGTGGACTCCGAGAGGCGAGATGAAGAGCAAGCCCGCGCCTGCTCTTATTTTCATCAGCGACCCGTTGAAGTACATGGTCCAAAGCTCGGCTTGGAGCTGAACCGGTGGAAGTTGAGTGTCGGTCCACTCCGCTAGAAAATCTACCTGCACCTGAGATTTGATGGCTTTGTGTGGCGCATAAGAGAGGGTCTCACCCATGAGCTCGACCATCCACTTTGCTATTCTACCCGAGGCTTCCCAGTTTCGGGCTATCTCTCCTAGGGGAAAGAAGACACCACAGTCACCGGGTGGCCCTCGAAGTAGTGATGAAGTTTGCGCCGCGTCAATACGATGGCGTACAGTAGCTTCTAGATTTGCGGGTAGTGAACCTTGGTTTCCAAGAGCACCTCACTGATGAAGTAGATTGGCCTCTGAACGAGCAAGGTATGTCCTTCCTCTGCCCTCTCGACAACTAAGACCGCGCTGACCACTTGTGTCATTGCGGTGACGTAAAGCAGGAGGGGTTCCCCTATGGCCGGAGGGACGAGGATCGGTGAGTTGGACAACGTAGCTTTGAGAATCGTAAGGGCTTCTTCTGCCTCGAGGGTCCACAAAAAGTGTTCCAATTTCTTTAGGAGATGATACAGTGGGAGCGCTTTTTCACCGAGGCGCGAAATGAAGCGACTAAGGGCCGCAAGGCAGCCCGTGACCCTCTATACGCCCTTTAGATCATGGATAGGGCCCATTTTGGTTATTGCAGCAATTTTTTTCGGGTTGGCTTCGATGCCACGTTCAGAAACGATGAACCCTAGGAGCATGCCTTGAGGGACACCGAAGACGCACTTCTCGGGGTTGAGCTTAATGTTTTTGCCCTAAGGCACTTGAACGCAACGTCGAGGTCGTTTACCAAATTACTGACCCTCTTGGTTTTGACAACGATGTCGTCGACGTAAGCCTCGACGGTTGGTCCAATGTGTTCCCCAAAAACATGTTGCATGCATCGCTGGTACGTAGCCCCCGCGTTCCGGAGACCGAAGGGCATAGTAACGTAGCAATACATGCCGAATGGGGTGATGAATGAAGTTGCGAGCTGGTCAAACTCCTTCATTTTGATCTGGTGGTAGCCAGAATACACATCTAGGAATGACAGAGTTTCACATCCCACAGTAGAATCAACGATTTGATCAATGCGTAGTAAAGGAAAATGAACTTTTGGACATGCTTTATTCAAACTAGTATAGTCTACACACATCCTCCATTTCCCATTCTTTTTCTTAACTAATACAGGATTAGCCAGCCACTTGGGATGATGAACCTCCTTGATGAATCCGGCCTCCAACAGCTTGTGGACCTCCTCACTGATGACCTTGCGCTTCTCCTCATCGAAGCGGCGCAAGCGTTGCTTCACCGGTTTGGAGCTGGCTCGGATCTCCAAGGCGTGCTTGGCGACTTCCCTGGGTATGCCCAGCATATCTGAGTGACTCCACAAAAATATGTCGATGTTTGACCGGAGAAAGTCGACGAGCACTGCTTCCTATTTGGGATCGAGGGTGGCGTTGATGCTCAATGCCTTTCTGTTTGGGTCGGTGGGGTCGAGGGGTATGAGCTTGATGTCTTTTACGGGCTCGAAGTTGCCGGCATGGTGCTTGGGGTCGGGGATCTCTTTGGCCAAACCATCAAGGTTCACCGCTAAGGTTGCCGACTCTAGGATGGCTTCCCCGTGCTCGACGCATTCCACGTCGCACTCGTAGGCATACTCATAGGAGGGCCCGACAGTGATGACATCGTTGGGGCCTGGCATTTTGAGTTTGAGGTAGGTGTAGTTGGGAACCGCCATGAATTGGGCATAGCAGGGGCGCCCAAGAATGGCGTGGTATGTCCCATGGAATCCAACCACCTCGAAAGTGAGAGTTTCCTTCCTGAAGTTGGCGGGAGTGCCGAAATAGACAGGCAGGTCGACCCACCCAATGGGATCTGCTCACTTCCCTGGCACGACTCCATGGAAGCCCTCGACGCTGGGTCGAAGGTGCGTCCTCGTGATTCCTAGAAGGTCGAGGGTCTAGGTGTAAATGATGTTAAGACTACTGCCTCCATCCATGAGCACCTTGGTGAGGCGTATGTTGGTGATGATGGGATCGACGACAAGTGGGTAGACCATAGGATTAGGGACGTAGTCGGGGTGGTCATCATGGTCGAAAGTGATGGCCACCTCGGACCAGTCAAGGAAGAGGGGGGTTGCGAGTTGTACGGAAAAGACCTCTCGATGTTCCCGTTTGCGCTGTCGTGTTGAGAGGCGCATCGAGGGTCCTTCGTATATCATAAAACAGTCATGAATCTCGGGAAACCCCTCGTCCTTGTCGTCTCCCTTGGGATCCTCCTTCTTGTCATCTTTCTTGATGCCTAGGCTTTTAAAGTACCTCCGGAGCATGTGGCAGTCCTTGAGGTTGTGGTTCATGGGCCCTTTGTGGTAGGGACACGGTTCCTTGAGCATTTTGTCGAAAATGCCCCCACCGGGGGGTCCTCGAGGTTTCTTACGATCAGCAGCGGCAATAAGGTCATCGGCGGGGGCCTCTTGTTTGCCTTGCTGACTCTTCTTCTTGTTGTTGTTTCTCTTCGAGCCTCGGCTAGAGCTCACTGCCAAAGATGGCACCAACCGCCTCCTCGCTGGCGGCGAAGTTGGTGATAATATCCATCAAACCATTGACAGTGATGGGAGTGCTGTGGCCTAGCTCTCAGACCAACTCTTTGTAGGTGGTACCAAAGAGGAAGGCCATAATGACGTCAGAGTCGGTGATGTTGGGAAGCTCGGTGCGCTGTTTAGAGAAACGCCAGATGTAGTCCCGGAGGGACTCGCTCGGCTTTTGTTTGCAGCTTCGGAGGTCCCATGAGTTACCAGGGCGCATGTAGGTCCCCTTGAAGTTCCCCTTGAACACTCTCACCAGGTCGCTCTAATCATGGATTTGTCGAGGTGGGAGGTCCTCCAGCCAGGCTCAAGCGGTGTCTGACAGAAACAGGGGGAGTTGTCGAATGATGACCCGATCATCGGTGGCCCTACCCAACTGACAAGCTAAGCAGAAGTCAGCGAGCCAAAGTTCGGGTTTGGTTTCGCCGTTATACTTGGTAAGAGTCATGGGGGTGGAACCGAGCTAGAAGTAGTGTTTCGCGAATGGCCTTGCTAAAGACCCGAGGGCCCGGTGGCTCAGGTGAAGGGCTTCGATCCTCCGAGCTGTCGTAGCGCCTGCCCCTGTGCTCATGGTAGCCTCGAGTTGCACCGTCACCATACTTGTGCCTCCGGCGCTCATTGATGTTGTCACGGGCGTCTCAAGGTTCATGGTTGTCAACGATGCGTTCACGGACAGAGGTCACCTTGTTCCGCTAGGCGTGCTCGGGATGAACCGAAGCCTCTCTCTCCAGTCGGGAGGGCTCCACAGGCTGCTCTGAGGCAAGCCCGCGTTGCCTCGAGGCGGAACTCTCGGCCTGCTACATGGCAGCGGTCTCGAGGAGTCCTCAGATTTCATCACGGGCATGACAGGCCTCGGGGTTTGATGGCTCAGGCATGTTGCGAAGGAGCATGGCGGCTGCGACAACATTCTGGCTGGCTCGGCCGAAAACCGGGGGCTCGCCTGCCTGATCCTCGACGATGCAATGATTGACGTCGCGAGCTCTCTCTCGAGCTCCTCCTCTGTGTGCACATGTCGCGCACTCGTGCTCGAGGGTTTGTTGAAGTAGGCGCAGGTTTTCCCGTTCCTCATCGAGCCTATCCTGCAATTCACGGATTTGCTTGAGTTGCATTCCTTGGTCCGCAAGGAATTGAGCTTCATCCCGTGCAGTAGGGGGCTCAACCTGAGGTGGCATGGCGTTCCTTCCTCCAATGGCTACCTCATCCTCTGAATCTGACATGATAGCTCCATCGATATTGAAGCACTCACGAGTTGGGTCTAGGTGTCATCGACAGAGTCGGAGTCTGGAGCGCTGAAATAGTAGTACAATGGGTGCATGCGAGGTCATGGGTCTTTGAGGTTATAACGACGAAAGGCAGTCACACGGAGCTCCATATCCAGGGTCTCCATGGAGTCCAGGTACTCGGAAGCTGGCGTGAACGCGACGAGGTCGAGGGTGGAACGTAGATGGTGTCCGGGGAGTTCCTCGTAAGCGCTCATCCTGGTGCTTATAGAAGAAGCATACGCCCGGGCAACCGAGTCTAGTCCAATTGGGAATGCTGGTGAAGGTGTGGTTCCTGGTACCGGAGTAGTTGAACTGGCTGGTGGCGGCGCCACGCCGGGTGGTGGAGCAACGGGACTCCGCATCGGCATATTACCCGTAGCCAAGCTCATCCTACACAGATCCTCAGTGAGGAAATCCATGTCGGCGTCTGGCTGAGAGGCGTCGGATCAGGGAATGCCATCGCCCTCCGTGAGGCGATGACAGTGGTTGCGCTAGGCTCACCATCACCTGGCGGCGCGTGCCTAACGAGAGCGATGATACCGGCGCAACGCTCCCCTAGGTAGGGAGAGCTCGTGATCGCCATCGGTCGGGTGCCTGGGCGAGAGGAGGACCATGTTGTATCCGTGGCCAAGAGACATGAACTCCAAGCTCCCAAACCAGATCACTGTGGCCAATGGGAGTGGACGTTCGGGGTCAGCCATCCAGAGAAATGGCAGGAAAATGATGTCAGCACGCAGCGTGCCCCTACCTGGCGCGCCAACTGTCACCGTCTAGTCCCACGAGGGTCCTAAGCCAACGAGTGAATCAGTGCTGCGTGTCCCTAATCTGGATGGTGATGCAAGGAGAGTACATGGGGGTTTATCCTAGTTCGGGCAAAAGAAGGCCCTACATCCAGCGAGGAGGGGGAGTATTGTATTTCCTTGCACCTAAGTGCTTGCGTAGGGGTTACAAGCTGTGAGAGAGGGAGTCGATCCCAGGTCTCAGAGAGAAAAAGTGAGAGTATAAGGGAGATTGCTTGAGATGTTGATCTTCTACGGTGGGATGATGACTGGCTTTTTGCTTGTCCGTTCGCCCCCCTTTCGTAGAGTCCCCTGCCTGCCCTTTTATAGGGTCAAGAGGAGGTAGGGACGCCAGGGGTGCCCTAGAGGTGAAGTTTTGTCGAGCGCCGTGGAGGCCGCTGTAGCGACGTGCCCCGAGAATGGCTGACCATCCTCGGACACCATGGTGACATAGAGGATGAGACGGTGAAAAGACTTCGAATCCTGTGGCATGCAAGCCTTGCTTCCTTGTTTGACCGGCGGTTGGTCGAGGCTAGGTCGATGTGGGTCGACGGTGAATGGATAAGGCCGAGTCCCGGGAATTTCGGGGTATGATACTCGTCGTATTCTCCCTCGAGGGTGATCAGTGGTGGAATAGTGCCTGACATGGCGCGTATAGTGATAGGTTTTCACCGCCCATCCTAGGATGGGCAGTAAAAAGTGAGATTTGACACTGGTACTGCTTCCATGCTGGTCACCGCTGTAGCCATAGGGGTAGGAAGTGGTTGGCGGTTGCATTAAATGCTTTGACCTTTGTCTTAAAGTTGGTGAGTGAGGTGGGTCGACCGGCTCGACCCAGGGTCGTGCGAGTCGAAGATTTCTCGGTGGTCGAGGCGTTTCGTTGAGCGAGTCTCGTGCGAGTCAGAACATGGTCGAGGCGTTTCGTTTGTTGTTTTGGCTCATTTCATCTTTATGGGCAGAGCTCTTGGCGTGGTTTTTTTAGGGGTTTGTTTTGCTTGATTGTTGATTGTGGGTACCCCTTGTTTTGGTACCCGACACCCCCTTTTCTCCTTGATTCTGATTTTAGGCTTAACTGTGGTCAGGAACTCAAGGAGCGATCTCGCTGCAAGTCACTCTTCATTCGTCATGAAAGCGGCATATGGGCAGCGCTTGCTCGTCAACGGGCTCTAGTCGAGGAAGCCAATAAGCGGCTATCCAAGAAGAGAGCCGAAGTGGATGAGCTTTGCGTCGTCCATGTAGTGGTTAGGGAGGAGGCGGCGCAGGCTCGGGAGGCCAAGGCCAAGGCGCGTGAAGATGCGGCCAAGGCTCAGGAGGAGGCGGCCAAGGCCCGTGAGGACTTCGCGCCGCTATTAGCGCGCGTGAAGGAGCTCGAGGAGGACGTCGCTTTAGTCAATGGCCAGCGCGATGCCCTTAACGTCCACATCGGGATGGAGTCCGCTCACGTCAGGACCCTAGAGAATGAGGTCGCAACGTTGAAGGGGACGGTCCAAGAGAGGGACGAGGCTCTCTCGGGCACCGGTCGGGAGATCGAGACGTTGAGGGCAACGGTCCGCGACAAGGACGAGGCTCTTTAGGCGACGGAGAAAGCACGCGAGGAGTTGCATGATTAGGTCATGGGTTGGTAGACCCATGCTAAGGGTAAACCTTTTGTCGCGTTTTGACCTTGGCCTCGAGGTCCCAAGTCTTTGCTAACTTGGTGTTTGCATTTCAGAGCTGGAAAAGCAGCAACACGCGGCCCAGGCGACGGCTACCTTGTTCTAGAACATATTTGAGGCTAAGGTCGGGCGGACTCAACTGCTCCAGGGTGCGATTACCTCGGTGTGCGATGGCCTAGGGGTCGAGCCCGATGCCGATATCAAGGAGGATGCGCTAGGGAACTCGTTTGTTCGCTGGATGACGACGCTGGGTTGCCTCGTCCGTGAGAAGATTCGAGGCAGGCTGCATCATGGCATGAAGAGGGCCATGGCGGTCATCTGATCTGGGTTCAAGTACGACATGGGCCTTATCGTTGATGGCTTCATCATGGATCTAGATCAGACTAACGAGGAGAATGAGGCAGCTTGCCTGGATTTGATCGAGGCTGCGGAAGAGCCCGGGGGTCATCTCACGAAGCTATTCGAGGTCAAGGTGGTCCCGCCTATCGATGATGAGGGCCTATAAGCCAAGCCTAGGCATGAAGGCCCATGTAATAAGTTAGTTAGTATTTGTGACTTGTGTCGTGATGGCCTCAGGGGCCCTAAAACATTTATATGTAAATGTATACTAAATGTTCATTTTTGTTCGAGTCTTTTGTTCCCTTTCTTGCTTGAATCGTGTTCTTGCATGTTTTTCTTAGCGCACGGTTGCACCCCTTGGTGTGAGGGAGCGAGTGGAGGTACCGTAGCCTCAGAGGCGTAAGCGATCTCGCGGCTTGGCAGCCCTCGAACCTTAGGGTGTGTTTGCGGCCTCATGAATTAAGTAAGAGCTCGATTCGAAGCGTATGGAAACGTTAGATGTGAGCTTTTTCAAAATTGTGGACTTTTATTAGGTCTACTTAGCGCGTGTGGTTGCACCCCTTGGCGTGGGGAGTGAGTGGAGGTACAATAGCTCAGAGGCGTAGGCGATCTCGCGGCTCGGCAGCCCTCGAACCTTAGGGTGCACCTGCGGCCTCGTTGACTATGTAAAAGTTCACGTGTTTTTTTGAAAAAATGCAAGTTTTTTGGGGACATGACATAGGGGGTTACCCCCTTGCAGCCCCCGAGGGAGGTTTGACTTTGAGAAAACAGGGTCGATCCTTCCTGGTTTCTATGAAAGAATGCTTTGAACACCGATGTATTATTTATTCTATCATGGGATTGCGAAACAATTTATAGAGCCTCGAGGCTTTAGGGGAAAAAGCGACGTAGCTATTCGATGTTCCATGCGTTGGTAAAGATTTTGCCTTTTTCATTCGATAGCTTGTAGGTGCCGGGCTTCAATACTTCCGCGACGATGTACGACCCTTCCCATGGCGGAGTAAACTTGTGTCGTCCCTTGTTGTTCTAGCTTTGCCGGAGCATTAGGTCACCGATGTTGAGGTCTTGTCTGTGGACGTGTTTGTCGTGGTAGCGCCAGAGACTTTGCTGATACCTTGCAGAGTGTAACAGAGCCACATCGCGAGCTTCCCCGAACTGGTCGAGGGCGTTCTCTCTTGTGGCGTCATTGTTTTGCTCGTTGTAGGCTTTCAGCCTCGGGGATCCATACTCTACATTGGTTGGGAGCATAGCCTCGGACCCATAGACTAAGAAGAACGGAGTGAACCTCATGGCTCGACTCAGCGTTGTTCTTAGGCTCCACAGGACTGAGGGGAGTTCGGCGGCCCATTTTTTGCCGTGTTTGTTTAGTTTGTCGAAAATTCTCGGCTTTAGACCTTGTAAGACCATGCCATTGGCACGCTCTACTTGGCCATTTGTTTTTGGATGAGCTACGGCCAACCAGAGCACACAGATGTGATGGTTGTCACAGAAATCCAGAAACTTTTTGTCAATAAATTGGGTGCCGTTGTCCGTGATGATGCAGTTAGGAACCCCAAAGCGGTGGACAATGTTGGTGAAGAATAGCACGGCTTGCTCAGACCTGAAGCTGGTGATAGGACGGGCCTCGATCCACTTGGAAAACTTATCAATGGCGACGAGCAAGTGGGTGAAGCCACCAGTTGTCCTCTTCAAGGGTCCGACCAAGTCGAGCCCCCAAACGGCGAATGGCCATGTGATGGGAATCGTTTGCAAGGCATGAGCTAGGAGATGGGTTTGCCTTGCATAGTACTGGCATCCTTTGCAGGAGCGTACTAGCTTAATAGCATCGGAGACCACGGTTGGCCAGTAGAAACCTTGTCGGAATGCGTTTCCAACGAGGGTTTGAGGTGCCGCGTGATGACCGCAAGCCCTCGAGTGTAGATCCTTGAGTAGGTTCTTGCCTTCCTTGTTTGTGATAAAGCATTATAGGATGCCCGTAGGGCTACGTCGATAAAGCTCTTTGTTGTCGCCAAATATCACAAAGGTCTTGGCCCGGCGAGCGATCCGTCGAGCCTCGGTCTTATCCAAGGGGAGATCCCCTCGAGTGAGACGGTCGAGGTACGGAACACGTCAGTCGGGCTCGAGGTCGGCTGGTAGGGTCGAGCCTTCCACCTGCATGACTTCAGCCCCGGTCAAGGGAGTTTCCGCCTCAGGTGGGGGATCGAGTGATGGATTGTCGGCCCCCTCGCCTACCCTGGTGTCGACGGACGGTTGATGGAGATCCCTCGCGAAAACATTAGGTGGAACCATGGCTCGACTAGACGCGATTTTCGTGAGTTTATCAGCAGCTTCATTATATCTGTGTGCAACGTGGTTGAGCTCGAGGCCATGGAACTTGTCCTCAAGGCGCCGTACCTCCTCGCAGTAGGCTTTCATCTTGGGATCACGACAGCTTGAGCTCTTCATGACCTGGTCGATCATGAGCTGGGAGTCACCACGAACGTAGAGGTGTCGTACCCCGAGTTCGACGGCGATGCGCAGGCCCACGATGAGCGCCTCATACTCGGCGACGTTGTTGGAGGCAGCAAAATGAAGCCAGATTACATAGCGCATGTGGACTCCGAGGGGCGAGATGAAGAGCAAGCCTGCGCCTACTCCTATTTTCATCAGCGACCCATCGAAGTACATGGTCCAAAGCTCGGCTTGGAGCTGAACCGGAGGAAGTTGAGTGTCGGTCCACTCCGCTAGAAAATCTGCCAGCACATGGGATTTGATGGCTTTGCGTGGCGCATAAGAGAGGGTCTCACTCATGAGCTCGACCATCCACTTTGCTGTCCTACCCGAGGCTTCCTGGTTCCAGGCTATCTCTCCTAGGGGGAAAGAAGAAAACACGGTCACCGGGTGGCCCTCGAAGTAGTGACGAAGTTTGCACCGCGTCAAGACGATGGTGTATAGCAGCTTTTGGATTTGCGGGTAGCGAACCTTGGTCTCCGAGAGTACCTTGCTAATGAAGTAGACTGGCCTATGAACGAGCAAGGTATGTCCTTCCTCTGCCCTCTCGACAACTAAGACCACGCTGAGCACTTGTGTCGTTGCGGCGATGTAGAGCAGGAGGGGTTCCCCTGTGGCCGGAGGGACGAGGATCGGAGAGTTAGACAACGTAGCTTTGAGCTTCGTAAGGGCTTCTTCTGCCTCGAGGGTCCATGAAAAGTGTTTTGATTTCTTTAGGAGACGATACAGTGGGAGCGCCTTTTTGCCGAGGCGCGGAATAAAGCGACTAAGGGCCGCGAGGCAGCCTGTGACCCTCTGTACGCCCTTTAGATCACGGATAGGGCCCATTTTGGTTATTGCAATGATTTTCTCTGGGTTGGCTTCGATGCCACGTTCAGAAATGATGAACCCTAGGAGCATGCCTCGAGGAACGCCGAAGACGCACTTCTCGGGGTTGAGCTTAATGTTTTTCGCCTTAAGGCACTTGAACGCAACGTCGAGGTCGTTAACCAAATTGCTGACCTTCTTGGTTTTGACAACGATGTCGTCAACGTAGGCCTCAACGGTGGGTCCGATGTGCTCCCTGAAAAAGTGTTGCATGCATCGCTGGTACGTAGCACCTGCGTTTTGTAGACTGAAGGGCATAGTAACATAGCAATACATGCCGAAGGGGGTGATGAATGAAGTCGCGAGCTGATCGGACTCCTTCATTTTGATCTGGTGGTAGCCAGAATACGCATCTAGGAACGACAGAGTTTCACATCCCGCAGTAGAATCAACGATTTGATCAATGCGTGGTAAAGGAAAAGGAACTTTTGGACATACTTTATTCAAACTAGTATAGTCTACACACATCCTCCATTTCCCATTCTTTTTCTTAACTAATATAGGATTAGCCAACCACTCAGGATGATGAACCTCTTTGATGAATTCGGCCTTCAATAGCTTGTGGACCTCCTCGCCGATGACCTTGCGCTTCTCCTCGTCTTTGTCGTCTCCCTCAGGATCCTCCTTCTTGTCATGTTTTTTGATGCCTAGGCTTTCAAAGTATCTCCAGAGCATGTGGTAGTCCTCGATGTTGTGGTTCATGGGCCCTTTGTGGTAGGGACATGGTTCCTTGAGCATTTTGTCGAAAATGCCCCCGCCGGGGGGTCCTTGAGGTTTCTTACGATCAGCAGCGGTGATAAGGTCGTCGGCCGGGGCCTCTTGTTTGTCCTGATGATTCTTCTTCTTCTTATTGTTCCTCTTCGAGCCCTAGCTAGAGCTCGCGGGATCCTCTTCCTTGCGCTTCCATTTGTCCTGGTCGCTGCCAAAGATGGCACCAACCGCCTCCTCGCCGGTGGCAAAGTTGGTGATGATGTCCATCAAGTCATTGGCAGTGATGGGGGTGCTATGGCCCAACTCTCAGACCAACTCTTTGTAGGTGGTACCAGAGAGGAATGCCATGATGACGTCGGAGTTAGTGATGTTGGGAAGCTCGGTGCGTTGTTTGGAGAAACGCCGGATGTAGTCCCGGAGGGATTCGCCTGGCTTTTGTTTATAGTTTCAGAGGTCCCATGAGTTACTAGGGCGCATGTAGGTCCCCTTAAAGTTCCCCTCGAACACTCTCACCAGGTCGCTCCAGTCATGGATCTATCGAGGTGGAAGGTCCTCGAGCTAGGCTCGAGCGGTGTCCAATAAGAACAGGGGAAGTTGTCGAATGATGACCCGATCATCGGTAGCCCCACCTAGCTGGCAAGCCAAACGGAAGTCAGCGAGCCAAAGTTCGGGTTTGGTTTCACCGTTATACTTGGTAAGGGTCGTGGGGGGGCAGAACCGAGCTGGAAGTAGTGTTTCGCGAATGGCCTTGCTAAAGACCCGAGGGCCTAGTGGCTCGGGTGAAGGGCTTCAATCCTCCGAGCTATCGTAGCGCCCGCCCCTATGCTCATGGTAGCCTCGAGCTGCACCGTCACCACTCTTACGCCTTCGGCGCTCGTTGATGTTGTCACGGGCATCTCAAGGTTCACGGTTGTCGATGAAGCGTTCACGGACATAGGCCACCTTGTTTCGCTGGGGACGGGCTCAGGATGGACCGAGGCCTCTCTTTCCTGTCGGGAGGGCTCCGTAGGCTGCTTCGAGGCAAGCCCATGTTGCCTCGAGGCGGAACTCTCGGCTTGCTGCATGGCGGCGACCTCGAGGAGTCCTCAGATTTCATCATGGGCCCGACGGGCCTCGGGGTTCGATGGCTTGGGCATGTTATGAAGAAGCATGGCAGCTGCGACAATATTCTGGCTGGCTCGGTCGAAGACCGGGGGTTCGCCCGCCTGATCCTCGACGATGCGACGATTGACACCGCGAGCTCTTTCTCGAGCTCCTCTGCCGTGTGCGCGTGCCACGCGCTCATGCTCGAGGGTTTGTTAAAGTAGGCATAGATTTTCTCGCTCCTCGTCGAGCCTGTCCTGTAATTCGCAGATTTGCTCGAGTTGCATTCCTTGGTCCGCAAGGAATTGAGCTTCATCCCGTGTAGCAGGGGGGCTCGACCTGAGGTGGCGTGGCGTTCCTTCCTCCAATGGCTGCCTTATCCTCCGAATCCGACGTGATAGCCCCATCGATATTGAAGCATTCACGAGTTAGGTCGTAGGTGTCATCGATAGAGTCAGAGTCCAGAGTGCCGAAATAGTAGTATAACGGGTGCATGTGAAGTCGTGTGTCTCTGAGGTTGTGACGACAAAAGGCAGTCGCATGGAGCTCTGCATCCGGGGTCTCCATGGAGTCCAGGTACTCGGAAGTTGGTGTGGACGCGACGAGGTCGAGGGTGGAACATAGATGGTGTCCGGGGAGTTCCTCATAAGCGCTCATGCTGGTGCTTACAGAAGAAGCATACACCCAGGCAACCGGGTCCAGCCCATACGGTAATGCCGGTGGGGGCATGGTTCCTGGTACCAGAGCAATCGAAATGGCTGGTGGTGGCACCGTGTCGGGCGGTGGAGTGACGAGACACCCCGTTGGCATCTTACCCTCAGCCAAGCTCATCCTACGCAGATCCTTAGTGAGGAAATCCATGTGGGCGTCCGGCTGAGGGGCGCCGGATCAGGGAATACCGTCACCCTCCACGAGGCGATGATGGCGGTTGCGCTGGGCACACCGTCGCCTGGCGGCACGTGCCTGTCGAGAGCGACGGTACCGGCGTAGTGCTCCCCTAGGCTAGGAGAGCTCATGGTCGCCGTCGGTTGGGTGCCTGGGCGGGAGGAGGACCATGTCGTAGCCGTGGCCAAGGGAAATGAACTCCAAGCTCCCAAACCAGATCACCGTGGCCAACAGAAGTGGACGTTCGGGGTCAGCCATCCTGAAAAATGGCAGGAAAACGATGGTGGCATGCAGCGTCCCCTACCTAGCGCGCCAACTGTCGATGCTCGGGTCCTTGGGGGTCCTAAGGCAACAAGTGAATTTATGTTGTGTGTCCCTAATCTGGATGGTGATGCAAAGAGAATACACGGGGGGTTTATCCTGGTTCGAGCGAAAGAAGGGCCTACGTCCAGCGGTGGGGGAGTATTGTATTTCCTTGCACCTAAGTGCTTGTGTAGGGGTTACAAGCTATAAGAGAGGGAGCCGATCCCAGGTCTCGGAGAGAAAGTGAGAATACAAAGGAGATTGCTTGACATGTTTATCTTCTACGGTGGGATGATGACTTGGTTTTTATTTTTTTCTTTTTCTTCTCCCCCCTCTCTCCCTAGAGTCCCCTGCCTTCCCTTTTATAGGGTCAAGAGGAGGCAGAGACACCGGGGGATGCCTTAGGAGTGAAGTTTTGTCGAGCGTTGTGAAAGTTGCTGTAGCGACGTGCCCCGGGAATGGCCGGCCATCCCTGGACACCATGGTGATGTAAAGGATAAGACGGTGAAGAGACCCCAGGTCCTATGGCGTACAGGCCTTGCTTCTTTGTTGACCGGCGGTTGGTCGAGGCCGGATCAAGGTGGGTCGACGGGGAATGGATAAGGCCGAGCCCTGGCATTTTCGGGGTATGACACTTGTCGTATTCTGCCTCAAGGGGGATCAGTGGCGGAACAGTACCTAGCATGGCGTATACAGTGACAGGTTTTCACCGCCCATTCCGGGATGGGCAGTAAAAAGTGGGATTTGACACTGGTACTGCCTCCATGCTGGTATCGCTGTAGCCATGGGGGTAGGAAGTGGTTGATGGTTGCATTAAATGCTTTGACCTTTGTCTGAGAGTTGGTGAGTGAGGTGAGTCGACCGGCTCGACCCAGGGTCGTACGAGTCGGAGATTTCCCTGTGGTCGAGGCGTTCCGTCGAGCAAGCCTCGTGCGAGTCGGAACGTAGTCGAGGCGTTCTGCGCGTGGTTTTGGCCCGTTCTGTCTTCGTGGGCGGAGCCTTTGGCGTGGTTTTCTCGGGGGTTTGTCTTTTTTTAGTCATTGAGTGTGGGTACCCCTTGTTTAGGTACCCGACACTTGGCACCTTAGTTGCATAATAAAGATCTTTGTAAGGTGCTAGAGTTATAGATAGAGGGATGTAGTCTTGGCTAGACCGATAAGTTTAATTCCACATTTATTTCGGTTAGCCGGCGCATTTAAGTTTTAGAAAGGACTATTCACCCCCTCTAGTCCGCCATCTCGACCCTACAGCGGGCCAACTCGGTCCCTACGTCCAGCAATTGATGATCCTTATACTCAAGAGCACCCAAAATCTAGGGGGTTACAACAGAGTGTAAAGGAAGAAGAGTTTGGTAGGGGGTTAGCTCAATGCTAATCCTAAAGTTGCCTCGCCGCCGGTGGAGTCTCCCCCTCGTCAGAGAGGAAGGAGACGGCGGGATGCGGTGGAGGAAAGGCTCTCGGTGTCTGAAAGCCCAAGTTTGGTTTTGGAAATTGAGTGACACCAAAGTTGCTAATGTTATATGATCAAGTGTGATTAAGCTAGGCATAAGGAACATGTGATGGAGTTAGAAATGGCATGGAGAGATGGCCACAAGACCATATGATTTGGTGCATGAAATAATGAGCAAGATCATGAAGGAATGCACATAAAATGATGGACATGATGATCAAGTGGAGGAGAAGGATCTAAGAGCGCAAGGCAAAGGTATAACCATAGGGTTTTCCTTTTGCCGATTTAAGATGAGTAGAGAAGTGATTGACCGGGTTTATGATACATAGCCGACTATCAAAAGGGGCAATCATGGTTAGCTTGGGAATCAAGTGCCATTAGATCAATGTCTTGAGCATATGCATTAGGATCTAGTTGAGAGCTAACATAATCCTTTAAAAATATTTATGAAATGCTAACACATATGCACATAGTGTTGTACACTTGGTGGTGTTGGCACATTTTCAAAGGAGAAGGTGTTAGAGTTGATTTTGATCAACTTGGTGAAGGGAGAAAGGTTTTTTGGTGTTCTCCAGACACTAGGATAGCTCTTGGAGTGGAATACTGCTTTGATCCATTGGGACTTGGATTTAGTGTCTATATGGGTTGTGTAGCCCTCTAAGTAAGCTTTCCAAAATGTCTAAGATCATCGAAATCGGAGTTCGGAGCTAAGAGTTATCGCTGTTTTACCGAAGAGTGGTCTATGACCGGACTCGTGACCGGACGCGTCTAGTCAGCACCTGCGCGTCCGGTCAACGCGTCTGGTTAGTGTTTTTCAAGTGCGAAAGTGACTGGACGCTGCTGCGTTGCGTCCAGTCGCTTCGGGAGCTTACTAGAACCTCTCTGTTCGCTGTTTCGCTGTGACCTGTGCGTCCGGTCCCGTTAGTGACCTGCGCGTCCAGTCAATACAAGTTTATGTGCGCAAAAACTAGCGTTGGAGCACGCTAGTGACCTACGCGTCCGGTCGGTGTCGACCAGAGCGTCCGGTCAACCCGACTCAGAGCCAAAACGGCTACTGGGTACTCCTTCGCTATAAATAGAAGATGGCCGGGGTTTGGGGTATCTCTTGCATTCTTGCTGACCTTGAGACATCCTTTGAGCTAGAGAACAACCACTCCACTCATCTCTTTACTTGGTTGCACATCTTGAGTGAGATTGAGTGAGATTCAAGTGCATTACTTGAGAGTTGCATTCTAGAGGCACTTGATCTTCAAGTTGCTGCGGATTTCTTGTTACTCTTCCGTGTTTCCCGACGCGGTAGATGACTTGGAGCAGTGGAGGTGATTGAGCTCATAATTGGAGATTATTGGAGCCCTCACCAAGTGTTGTAAGGGGTTCTTGATCCTTCCCCGTGGGAGTTCACGAATTAGATACTCTAGTGGAGCTTGTGGCTTGGAGGAACCCCATCTTGTGTGTGGTTGTGCGGCACCCGCCGAGGGCTCGACTCTTGATAGTCGATTAGCTCGCGAACCGACAAGTGGGTGTATCGCCACAATGGGGAGTAGCTTGCCGGGAAGCAAGTGAACCTCGGGATAAATTCCTGTGTCGTTCTCTTTCCGAGGATTTCTCTTGTGTGATTGATTGATTGGTTCTTCTCATCTCTACACGGCGGTATAATCACTCAAAGCTCTTCTCTCACGTTACTCCTTATTTTTAGCTTGTAGTTGTTGTTGTGTTTAGTGGATAGCCTTGTACTAGACTTGTGTAGGTGGCTTGCTTAATTAGTTAGAGCTAGTGCATTTTGCTTCGCCACCTTTTGTACTAACACTTGTGGTTAAGTAAATCTTGTAGAAGTTTTAATTAGGCTATTCACCCCCTCCCCTCTAGCCTATTTGGACCTTACAAGTGGCATCAGAGCCGAGGCACCATTTATTTGAGGCTTAACAACCTACGGTGAAGAATAAATGGCTCAATTAAGCTTGCACATCAACAACACCAAGAAGGCACCACATTTTGATGGCACAAACTATGCATATTGGAAGGTTAAGATGACCGCACACCTCAAGTCAATCAATAGAGAAGTGTGAAAGGTCACTAAAACCAAATTTGAGGTTGCTAATCCGGAAGCACCAACACCAGTGGAGAAGAAGCTCCAATGCAATGACATTGCCATTAGTGCTCTTCATGAGGCACTAGATGACAAGACCTTTGAGCAAGTGAAGAACATTGAGATTGCTCATGATGCATGGGCAAAACTTGAGGAAACATATAAAGGCACCGAAGGCACCAAGACCGCCAAAGCATACATTCTCCAAGAAAAGTATTCTAGCTTCAAGATGCAAGAAGATGAGAGTGTGTCGGAGATGTTTCATAGATTGCAAGTCATTATGAATGAGCTCAAAGCACTTGGTGAGGAGGTCAAGGACAATCAATTCTCCATGAAGTTCTTGAGAAGTTTACCCAAGAGGTTTGACATGTTGATCACCGTACTTGTGAGGACAACATTGAAAGATTCAACTCAATAAGTATTCCAAGAAGTGATGACCGATAATTCATATAGAGAAGATGATGAGAAAGAGGAGTTGGTCAAAAAGAAGAAGAAGGAAAGTGAGAAGAAGGATGATGAGAAGAAGAAGAGTGTGGTATTCAAAGCCACCACATCCAAGGGCAAGTCCAAGATTGAATCATCAAGTGATGAAGACTCAAGCTCTTATGATAGTAATGACATTGATGAGAAGATGACTCTCTTTGTCAAGCAATTTGGCAAATTCATAAAAAAGAAAGGTTATCGTGCAAGAAGGAGGAAGAACTCATCCAAGAAGAATGAGCAAACTATGAGATGCTTTAGATGTCATAGCAAGGACCATCTCATCGCCAAATGTCCTTATGATAGTGATGATGAAGATGCTATCAAGAAGGAGAGGAAGAAGTAAAAGAAGAAGCAAGAAAAGAAGGAGAGCTCTCATAAGAAGAAGAATGATTCTCATGTTGCTATATGGGATAATGATGATTCCTCAAGTGATGATGAGGACTATAAGAAGAAGGGGCATGCTAGCATTGCTATTCAAGAGAAGAGCTCCATATTTGACACTCCATCATGCTTTATGGCTAAGGCCGCTAAGGTATCATCCGAAGATGAGAGTGATCATGATAGTGCTAGTGATAGTGATAGTGATGATGATGATCTAACTAAAGATGAACTAATCACTATGCTAGAAGATTGCACTCAACATTTTAAAGAATCTAGAAATGAGTGCAAGAGCTTGCTTAAGGATAAGAAAAACCTTATGCAAGAACTTGATGAGCTTAGGGCATCTTATGAGAGTCTAAAGGTAGACCATAAGAAGCTTCAAAAGTCTCACTCTAAGCTTGAAGAAGCTCAGTCATCTCTAGTTGAAAAATGTAAAAACATGCCAACTAATGTTGAGAAAACTAAAACTTGCAACATAGGCATATCATATGATATAATTGATGAATCTTTTCATAAGCCTATTGTTGTTGCTCCCACTAACCCTTCATGTAGCGCATCTACATCATTCTCATCTAATAGTGATGGTTTCACTTATGACTCCACACTTATAGTTGAGAATGAAAATCTTAAGGAGGTAAAAGAGCTCAATCACACCTTAGCTAAGGCTTATGGTGGTGAGGACCGCTTGCTTATGTGCTTGGGTAGCCAAGGAGCTTCTCTCTACAAATAGGGATTGGGCTATAACCTCAAGAAAGGCAAGGCTGCTTTTGCTCCTCACAAGACTCATTTTGTGAAGAACAATGGTAGCTATTGCAAAAGTTGCAAGCAAGTTGGTCACATAGAGCAACATTGCATGAATAAGAAATCCAATGCTAATGTATCATCGATTAAGCTTGATATTTTCTATATGCTTGCCAAGGGTACTAATGGTGTTCATGCTAAGTTCATTGGTACACCATGGATGGCTCAAAGAAGAAAACCATTTGGGTACCAAAGAGCTTGGTCACTAACCTTGGAGGACCCAAACAAGTTTGGGTACCTAAAAAGAATTGATCTTATCTTGTAGGTCAATTACAAAGCCGGAGGAAGACATTGGGTGCTTGATAGTGGGTGCACTCAATATATGACCGGAGACTCTTGTATGTTCAAATCAATTAATACAAGTCAAAATGGTGGTTTTGGTGCTATCACTTTCGGCAACAACAAAAGAGGCAAGGTCAAAGGGCTTGGTAAAATTTCTATCTCAAATGACATGAGCATATATAATGTATTGCTAGTTGAGAGCTTGGATTTCAAACTTTTGTCGGTGGCACAACTTTGTGATCTTGGCTTCAAGTGCATATTAGGTAGTGATGATGTTGAAGTCATTAGTGTTGATGGATCAAATTTGATATTCAAAGGATTTAGACATGGAAGCTTATACTTGGTTGACTTCAATAATAGTGAGACACAATTGACATCATGCTTGCTTAGCAAATCTAGTATGGGTTGGTTGTGGCATATAAGGCTTGGTCAAGTTGGAATGAAACAATTGAACAAACTTTTGAGGCATGACTTAGTTAAAGGCTTGAAGGATGTCACCTTTGAGAAGGATAAACCTTGTAGTGCTTGTCAAGCCGGCAAACAAGTTGGAAATGCACATCCTAGTAAAAGTGAAATGAGCACATCAAAGGCATTTGAGCTATTGCACATAGACTTGTTTGGGCCAACAACATACACTAGCATTGGTGGCAACAAGTATGGTTTTGTGATTGTTGATGACTACACTAGATACACTTGGGTGTTCTTTCTCTATGACAAGAGTGATGTTTATGATCTATTCAAATCCTTTGTCAAAAGGGTTCAAAATGAGTTTGAAACCACTATCAAGAAGATTAGAAGTGACAATGGTAGTGAGTTCAAGAACACAAGAATTGAGAATTTGTGTGATGATCTCGGTATTGGACATCAATTCTCTCCAACATACACTCCTTAATCCAATAGTGTAGTTGAAAGGAAAAATAGAACCTTGATTGATATGGCTAGATCAATGCTTAGTGAATACAATGTGAGTCATTCATTTTGGAGTGAAGCCATCAACATGGCTTGCTATTGTAGCAACCGTCTCTATTGCCATGGGAAGCTTGGGAAGACACCATATGAGCTATTGAATGGAAGAAAGCCCAACGTTGCATACTATAGAGTGTTTGGTTGCAAATGCTATATTCTCAAGAAAGGCACTAGATTGAGTAAGTTTGAAAAGAAATGTGATGAATGGTTCTTACTTGGTTATTCTACCACAAGCAAGGCATATAGAGTTTGAAATCTCACTAATGACACCTTGGAAGAAGTTCATGATGTTGAGTTTGATGAAACCCAAGGATCTCAAAATGAAGATCAAAACCTTGATGATGTAAGAAGAGATCAATTGTTAAATGCAATGAAGAACATAGACATTAGTGATATAAGGCCGAGGCACGATGATGATGATGATGGTGACATACATATGATTAATCAAGATGTGCAAATTGATACAAATCAAACAAGCTCAAGTGGTACTCATGATTAAGCTCAAGTTCAAGGTCAAACAAGTGGAAGCAATCAACTCCCAATACTTCAACCTACTAGCATTGCAAGAGATCATCCATTGGACCAAATCATTGGTGGAATTCAAAGTGGTGTTCAAACTAGATCAAGATTAGTATCCTTTTGTGAGCACTACTCATTTGTGTCTCTTGAAGAACCTAAGAAAATAGAAGATGCTTTGAAGGATTCCGATTGGGTAAATGCCATGCATAAAGAACTAAACAACTTTGCTAGAAATCAAGTTTGGGAACTTATGGAAAGACCAAAGAACTACAATATAATTGGCACCAAATGGGTCTTTAGAAACAAGCAAGATCAAGATGGCATGGTTATGAGGAACAAAGCAAGATTAGTAGCACAAGGATACACTCAAGTTGAGGGTCTTGACTTTGGAGATACATATGCACCGGTTGCAAGATTAGAGGCAATTAGAATTCTTTTAGCCTATGCTTGTGCCCACAACATCAAGTTATATCAAATAGATGTGAGAATTGTATTTCTCAATGGGTACATAAATGAGTTGGTCTATGTTGAGCAACCTCCCGGTTTTGAAGATGACAAGAAGCCCGACCATGTTTATAAGCTCAAGAAGGCATTGTATGGTTTGAAGCAAGCACCTAGAGCATAGTATGAGAGGTTGAGGGACTTTCTCCTCTCTAAAGTGTTCAAGATGGGAAAGGTTGACACCACTCTCTTCACCAAGAAGATAGGCATTGACTTGTTTGTGTTGCAAATCTATGTGGATGATATCATTTTTGGATCAACCAATCAAGACTTTTATGAAGAGTTTAGAAAAATAATGGCAAATGAGTTTGAGATGTGCATTATTGGAGAGCTTAGTTACTTCCTTGGACTTCAAATCAAGCAAATGAAGAATGACACTTTTGTAAGTCAAGGGAAGTACATCAAGGACATGATTAAGAAGTTTGGATTGCAAGATGCTAAGCCAATGAGTATACCAATGGGCACTAATGATCAATTGGGTATTGATGCTAGTGGAAACATGGTAGATCAAAAGCAATACCGGTCTATGATTGGAAGTTTACTCTATGTCACCGCTTCTAGGCCGGATGTGATGTTTAGTGTGTGCAAGTGTGGAAGATATCAAGCTTCACCTAGAGAAAGTCACTTGAAAGCAACCAAGAGAATATTAAGATATCTTAAGGGCACTCATGATGTTGGATTATGGTTTCCAAATGGGTCTAATTTTGAGTTGATTGAATATTCGGACTCCGACTATGGTGGTTGCAAGATTGATAGAATGAGCACAAGTAGCACTTGTCAATTACTAGGAAGGTCTCTTTGTTTTATGGTCATCAAAGAAACAAAATAGTATTGCACTATCTACCGCTGAGGCCGAATACATTAGTGTCGGTAGTTGTTGTACACAATTGCTTTGGATAAAGGCAACTTTAAGTGATTTTGGAATCAAATTCAAGAATGTGTCATTGTTTTGTGACAATGAAAGTGCTATCAAGATGACACAAAATCCGGTTCAACATTCAAGAACCAAGCACATTGACATAAGGCATCACTTCATAAGAGACCATCAACAAAATGGTGATATTAGCATTGAGAGTATTGGCACCGAAGATTAACTAGCCGATATATTCACAAAGCCACTTGATGAGAAGAGATTTTACAAGTTGAAGAATGAATTGAACATACTTGACTTCTCCAACTTGAAATGAGTGCACCCCCACATTCTTATATGACATGCCTCTCCTTCGACAATGCAAGGTAAAGTTGTTTGGCATATCATTCATACTTTGCTAAGGACATGGTTAGAACATATAGACATGTTTGCATGATAGTAGGCTCATTCATGAAAATCAAATGATTTAGATGTATATATGGTACCACTATTGCTTCTATGTTTGTTTGATCTAGTGGTAGCATATGACATGTTTGTGGGCTTGCAAACCTAGTGTTGAATCTAGAAAACGAGCTCATTATGTGTAATTCAACAAGGTCAAGATAACCCTTATACTTTATGTGGTGTGAAGAAGCTTGTCCTTAGATCAAACTGAATTACATATTCTAGGCAAGTGATCTAGATTGAACCATAATTTAGACTCTCTCATATTGATTGACTTAATTCTCACTAAAATTGACACTTTTTGGTGATTGTTGACAAAGGGGGAGAAGTAAGTCACAAAGATATAGAAAGGGGGAGAAAGCAAAAGATATAAGGGGGAGAGAAATCAAAGATATGACATTAGAAAGGGATCAATTAAAATTGAGCACACGAGTAGGGGGAGCAAGCTCATGAATCATTTGTTGCATTTGTATGTGCATTAACATGATGAATTGTTGCATTGCAAAGCTTAAATTCATATTCATGATTGTATGGTGTATGCTAGAAATAAAACTTGAATGATGATTTGTTAAGAGTAGCTTTACAAGTGGTATCTAGACACATTTGCTTATAATGTTGATCTCATGAGGTATTTTAGTGTTTATGATCTATGCAAGTGAGAATTTACAAGTGGTGTCTAGCTACATCGATGCTAAGGATGGTATATAAAGGCAACTCCGATTGGTATCACGCTTCAAAGGTCCATTCTATATACCTTAGCATCAATTTGATAGTAGTAACTCTCCCAAAATTAAAATCCATACATATGTGCATAATTGAACCAAACTCATGGAAGCACATATGTAGGGGGAGCTAATACTATCGATATTGAAAATTGATTTCATTTCATATCTTTGTGATGGTTGTCAACAATTACCAAAAAGGGGGAGATTGAAAGCCCAAGTTTGATTTTGGAAATTGAGTGACACCAAAGTTGCTAATGTTATATGATCAAGTGTGATTAAGCTAGACATAAGGAACATGTGATGGAGTTGGAAATGGCATGGAGAGATGGCCACAAGACCACATGATTTGGTGCATGAAATGATGAGCAAGATCATGAAGGAATGTACATAAAATGATGGACATGATGATCAAGTGGAGTAGAAGGATCTAAGAGCGCAAGGCAAAGGTATAACCATAGGGTTTTTCTTTTACCGGTTTAAGATGAGTAGAGAAGTGATTGACCGGGTTTAGGATACATAGCCGACTATCAAGAGGGGCAATCACCGTTAGCTCGGGAATCAAGTGCCACTAGATCAATGTCTTCAGCATATGCATTAGGATATAGTTGAGAGCTAACATAACCCTTTGAAAATGTTTATGAAATACTAACACACATGCACATGGTGTTGTACACTTGGTGGTGTTGGCACATTTGCAAAGGAGAAGGTGTTGGAGTTGATTTTGATCAACTTGGTGAAGGGAGAAAGGTTTTTCGGTGTTCTCCAGACACTAGGATGGCTCTTAGAGTGGAATACTGCTTTGATCCATTGTGACTTGGATTGAGTGTCCATATGGGTTGTGTAGCCCTCTGAGTAATCTTTCCAAAATGTCCAAGATCATCGAAATCGGAGTTCGGAGCTAAGAGTTATCGCCGTTTTACCGAAGAGTGGTCTATGACCGGACTCGTGACCTGCGCGTCCGGTCAGTGCGTCCGGTCAGTGTTTTTCAAGTGCGAAAGTGACCGGACACTGCTGCGAGTCTGGTCAGTGATGACCGGACGCATCCGGTCACTTCGGGAGCTTACTGGAACCTCTCTATTCGCTATTTCGCTGTGACCTGCGCGTCCGGTCCCGTTAGTGACCTACGCGTCCGGTCAATACAAGTTTATGCACGCGAAAACTAGCCATTGGAGCACGCTAGTGACCTGCATGTCCGGTCGATGTCGACCAGAGCGTCCGGTCGATGTCGACCAGAGCGTCCAGCCAAAACGGCTACTGCGTACCCCTTCACTATAAATAGAAGATGGCCGGGGTTTGGGGTATCTCTTGCATTTTTGCTGACCTTGAGACATCCTTTGAGCTAGAGAACAACCCCTCTACTCATCTCTTTGCTTGGTTGCACATCTTGAGTGAGATTGAGTGAGATTCAAGTGCATTACTTGAGAGTTGCATTCTAGAGGCACTTGATCTTCGAGTTGCTGCGGATTTCTTGTTACTCTTTCGTGTTTCCCGACGCGGTAGACAGCTTGGAGCAGCGGAGGTGATTGAGCTCGCAATTAGAGATTGTTGGAGCCCTCACCAAGTGTTGTAAGGGGTTCTTGATCCTTCCCCGTGGAAGTTCACGAATTGGATAGTCTAGTAGAGCTTGTGGCTTGGAGGATCCCCATCTTGTGTGTGGTTGTGCGGCGCCCGCCGAGGGCTTGACTCTTGATAGTCGATTAGCTCGCGAACCGACAAGTGGGTGTATCGCCACAACGGGGAGTAGCTTGCCGGGAAGCAAGTGAACCTCGGGATAAATTCTTGTGTCGTTCTCTTCCCGAGGATTTCTCTTGTGTGATTGATTGATTGGTTCTTCTCATCTCTACACGGCGGTATAATCACTCAAAGCTCTTTTCTCGCGTTACTCCTTATTTCTAGCTTGTAGTTGTTGTTGTGTTTAGTGGATAGCCTTATATTAGACTTGTGTAGGTGGCTTGCTTAATTAGTTAGAGCTAGTGCATTTTGCTTCGCCACCTTTTGTACTAACACTTGTGGTTAAGTAAATCTTGTAGAAGTTTTAATTAGGCTATTCATCCCCCCTCTAGCCTATTTGGACCTTACAGTGTCCCTCTCTGGGTTGCCTTGCTCTCGGTGTAGAGCGGAGGCGGATGGAATGGAATGGAGTGTCTGGTGATCGAATAGGGATCCTCCCCCTCTAGGTCTGACCTTATCCCTTATATAATGGGATAGGTTGGGTACAAGGCAGTTTGGGGGTTCTTGTCTACGGTCTACGTGCGCCAGAGTCCAGGAGGGTCTTGCAGTAGTGCGGCGTGGACCGTCGAGGTGCCTTGGTGCTGAAGAAGCCTGGGCGTCGTCCTGCTTCTCTATTCTGACACTCTGCGTGTCACACAGTTTCGGCTTGGATCGGCCTCCCCTGGGTGAGACCTTCTGGAATCTTCTTGGTGGCGAAGGAGGTCGGCTTTGGGGGCTGACGCGTGGGCCCAGAAGCCCCCGAGCCCCCGGAGGCCGCGGGAAGCTTTGTCTTCTTGTGTCACACCCCGGACGTGACCCTGTCGAAGGAGTAGTTGATAGGGGCACGTCTTGGGAGCGACACCAAGGAGCCCTAGTCATCGATAGCCTAGGGCTTATATTCTTGTGCCCGGGCCTTGAGGTGTCGTAGATCGGGAGCCCAAGGCTCGGGGAAGCCCCCGAGCCCCAAGCGAAGACTGCGGTCGAGTCAGGCTCGGCCAAATCTCTTTGCTAGAAGGTGCGCATGAGCGTCCCTGATGGGCATAGCCCCCGAGCCCCCGAGCGATACTGAAGGGGTCAGTTGGGGAATCTTCTTCGTTCGAGAACCGTTGGACCTGAGGCTTAACATACCTGTATGTTAGGATCTCGACACTTGGGAAAGACAATATTTCTAGAGAGGAGGCTCACGTTTGTGGCGACTGGAGCACTAGAAGTAGGATCTGCCGCAACATTCATTTTAGCAGGTAGAAGCCAACGACGGGTGGGTCTTGATTCTTGAAGAGGCTATCCTTTGAACAGTACGACATTCTTCAGCAAGAGGTGCGGGCTGCAAATCTGGTATGGACAACCATAGTTAAGAATACGCTCTCTTTTTTTAGCAACATAAGAACTAACGAAGCAATCAGTTGGATGTAGGTAAACATGTTTGTGGGTAACCTTCCTTGCAAAGAGTGTCGGCTGTCCTCCATTTGCGATTTGTCATAGAAGCAACAAATGGATGTGGTGATGGAGATGCTGCAAAGAACGCTAAAAATGCATTGGTGTAATCGAATAAGTATAGAAGACAATGTAAGGAAGCATGTATACCATGAGAAGTGGTGTCACTACTGGAGGTCGGCACACTGTTAGGAAGCATCATACAATGACGCCTAAGTGCCTCATGATGTGGTCTCTGGGAGTGCGATGTTTATTCATGGGCCGATGAACAAGCTGATGGTTGTTGGCTCATCATTTGGTACCAGGCGGGCCTAAAGTATGTTTTAAGGAATTAAGATATGTAGTTTGGCACTCAGCAACATAATACAATAGAAAGCAAGCAGATAAATGCAAGGTTGCAGCAAATAGGAGGCAAGCACAGGTTCTGTGCAACGATACCTTAGAAGGTCACATGTAATTGGTATGCACGAAGAAGTGGGCACGTAGTAAATTGGCAAGTTCATACGATACTTCTTATAGGGCATGTTCATACGATTCAAAGAAATGAGAATGTATGGGAAAAAAGTGGAACCAACCTGCCACCGAGGCTATAGGGAAATGATAGTGCTGCGCTTGGTGTGCAAAAGGCCCAGCGACGCAGCCGCTACCGCTGCAGAACCGCGCGAGGACGAAGCGACGCCGACGCGATGGAGATGGCCGGAGGTGTGCGACCGCTGCCGCGGGGCGCACTGATGTGACAGAGGTGGCCGACCGTGGGCGGCAACTGCCTGCCGCGTGGCTGCACCGTGCCTTGGCGGCTTCGCTGTGGAGCACGCGACAGCGAAGGTTCCGGTGGCCCAAGAGGGTGTGCTAGCACAACCGAGGCGGTAGAAGGCGGACCGGTGCCGCTACCAGGCATCGCTGCGGGCCGGCTGTAACAACCTAGAAATTTCCAGGAAACAAAAATCACAACTACAAATTTTTTTTTCTAAAATAACATATGTTTGGTGAGGTGTCATATAGGGAACCTAACCTAGTCGCACAAGTAGCACCTAAAATAGCTAACTACATCTTTGCATTTAACCAAACATGCTTGAGTTGGATTTTATGTTCTTTGAATTGAATTAAAAGCAACAACATTTCTTGAATTAATTGCTTAAATAAATAAATATAGAAATATAAATCTATCAAATAGTTGGAAACCAAAAATATATTTTAGTAGGTCCCATTAGGTTATATAAGTGGAGGCAATATATATATTTTTGTCTTACATACAAATGCCTTGGCATAAAGGGAACAAAGGAGAGGAAACAAAATAGAAAAGCTTTTTAATTAATTCAGAAAAAAGAAAAACTTATCTGGCCCGGCCAACCTCGCCAGGCAGGCCTACCAAGCTGGCCTGCCAAGCCAGCCCGAGCCGCACAACAGCGCCTTAGCACTAGCCGGCCTAGCTCAGCGAGTTGGCCCAACCCGCGGCCAAGCCTGCTTCACACGACGTTCACGCTCGCCCGCGTGTGGGCCGGCCCAGTAACCGTGCTCACCTCACGTCACCGACAGCTGGCCCCATGGTGTCATCTCCCTCATCCGTTCCCTCTCCCCTGCCTCGCCGAGACGGAAAACAGAGGGAGGAGGGAGGGAGCAGAGTCACGAAAACGGCGAGGGGAGATTCCCCCTGTCCCCTGTCGGTCGCCTTGCACGCCAAGCTACCATGCCCCGCTCCGCAAGCGCGCCATGCCACTGCTCACGCATGCCCCACTCTTCTCCCCACGCACCACGCGCGTGGTCGCCATGGCCTGCCGAGCGCCCTGCCACCGCTATCCAGCGTAACCGCCTGGGAATCAAATTAGCATCTCCAATTCAAACCCCACCACTCCAATTGCCCTAAAACCCTAGCCAAAGGCCACTGATTCCTTCCACGTGTCCGTTGTGCTTCATCCACCGTCTACCACATGCCATTCCTAGAGCTTGGCTATAAAAGCCAAGCGTCGAAGCCCTAGCGCCTATTCCATCCGCTCCGCCACCACCACGGTGGCCACCACTTCACGCCATGACCAAGAAAAGGGGAGGAGGGGAAAGAAAGGGAGAAAGGGGGAAGGAAGGCCACCACCAGAGCTGCCAGCCACCGAGGAGCCACCGGAGCTGGAGCGTCGACCGAACGATCACGTCGACGTTGTTGTTCTCCCTGCACGGCACCGACTCTACACTGCTCCGACTCACCTCTGCACCGCCATCCTACTACAACAAGCCCAAGGTGAGCTGCCCCGCTCACCACCCTTTCTCTGCTCACCACCGTGCACACACCGGCGTGGTCGCGGCAGCTCCATACTAGAGGTGGCCAAGGCTAAGCCTCGAACATCACCACACACCTTTCGGTAGGCGTAGCCGCAGTTTGCGTCACGCACCTAGGGACGGAGAACGCCGAGAGCGACCACGCACGCACCGCACGCGGTCACCATGTCTGGGCTTCTCCACGGTGACGCCTTGGACCAGCCGTGCTAGATGAGTAGAGGTAAGGGGATGGAGTTCTTTCGTTTTGCCTGGGCAAGGAATGCTAGGTGCGCAGCAAAAAGGGGGAAAAGAGCCACTGGGGAAGCCGCTTGAGACCACCATGCCGACGGCGGCATGCACTAGAGCACAGCCGAGAAGCAGAGGAGGTGCCGAAGAGCCGCCGCATGCCCAACCGCGGACACGTGCTCTACCATGTAGTTAAGTCATCAACGGTGGCCTTAGCACCCCGCGGATGTGTCCATTTGAGTATTCCAGGGCTGTTTGGGACCTCGGAGTGACCAAGGGAACCTTGCCATCGCTCACCGCACTGGCCAAGCCACCATTGCCACGAGCAAGCCTCCTAGACACTCTAATCCGCCACCTGGACCCCACCGTCGCGTTCCTGGAGTCCGTGCGAAGCCGTAGAGACCTTGGACGCTGTCGTTGAGCCTCCGTGGCGCTGGGATGAGTCTCTCGTCGCCGACGGAAGCGCAGTCGTGAAAGGGAGAAGGGGAAAGAGGAGCAGCAGCGCTGCTTGGTGCACCTAGCGCATGTGAGCCAAAGAGAGGAGGAGGGAGGAGTGGACGCGGTCCACCCTAGACCGTGCCTGCACCCGTGAACCCTGACTGTGTGACCACCGTGAGCCAAGCCCACCGATTCAAGCCCGTTTTTGAAATCCATCTGCGCGACGTGGCACAGTCAGGAGACGACACGTGTCTAGGCCGGCCCGGCCCAGACCGGCCCAACCTGACCCATATCTAGCCCTAGCCTGGCCCATCAAAGCCTAGTTGAGGCCCGGTCAGCGTTGACCGTTGACCAGTCAACGGGACCCGCATGTCAGCGACTAGCTCTGTTACGCCCAATCAGAGCTTGACACATGTCACTGTCTGGATTTTCCTTTTTCTTTTTGTTTTCTAGAAAATCATTTAATCTTTAAAAATTCATAACTAATTCATTTTAACTCAGAAAAATACCAAACCAGTTGCTAAATTTTTCTAAAAATGAGCTCTACGTTTTAGGCTTATGTTTGAGTGCATTTGGATCTTTTGAATTTCTATTGCTTCTTTGTGCACCTCAATAGGAGTCGTTAATGCGACTCTACGTTACGTTTAACAGAGCCAGAGGACCTGCCGACTGAGGAGTATGACCCTGACTACAGCGAGGATTTGGGTGACGACCTGCCAGGTGCCACGCCCCACCCATCTCCGTAGAACCTATTACGCATGCAAATATAGAATTGCTAGCGCTATACTTTTTGTAATTTATTATGTTGATAGGCTGCATGGTAGACGCTTTACTTTGAGCCCTTTTACCTTGTCGTAACCTTACTCCTGCTCACCCTGCTATTAGGCTAGATGCTCGCATGTTACATATTACTGCTTTTACTCTTACTCGCATTATATCTGTGATGTGATGCCGATGAGTGAGAGGCGTATATGTATAAGGCACGTAGTGCCGAGAACTTGTTAAACCTGACTAAAGAACTGAGGAGATCTTGGCGTGCGTCTTGGGTGAGTGGTGAGGGTTGAGTCGATCGGACAGGATCCTACAACGAGTCTTTGGGGCAAGTCTTGCTGGAGGGGTGCGACCTGGGCATCCCTCACGAGAGATACCTATGGCGGGTATATTGGGAGGTGAACTGGGTGTTGGTTATCCCTGGTGGAGGTGCTGTCGTGGCACAGGGAATACGGTGTTTCCCCTTGAGAAGATATCATGTCTGGTCCCCCTAAGGACTGGTATGTCTTGAGAACCGGAACCATGGGACCTTCGTGCACACCACTCGCTCCCGATGGGCGGGAGACGATTACCCGACTGACTAGGGCAGTACCACTACTACTAGGTTGGAAGGTGATAGTGTAGGGAGGTACGGGCATGGGGACCCACACCCTCCTAAGACAGCGTAGTGACCTTGGGGGCCCAGTCTTAGCGTTTCGGTGGACACCGAGGTGGCCCAGGGCTGAGTGGTAGGGTGGTACTATACCGGTTGGTAGACAGTTGGAATCAGCCTAGACGAGCCGGATCGTCGAGGATGGTGATCTTGTGGATTACCATGTGTACATGCTCTGCAGAGTTGATCGATCTATACGTATAGCCGTGTCCGTGGATATGGACATTCCCATGACCTACGCTTCACTTGACTAGAGAGAGGAGTCCTTTCTACCTTTCCTCGGGTTCTGTGTTGGATTCCGGCTTTGGCCGTTGAGACAAGATCTGAGCGAGAGTCAATCTCGTCGCCTAGAGAGAGAGAGTGAGATGAGATGTGTTGTGTGTGATGGGATTGGGAGAATGTGTGACTAAGATGGGTTAAAAACTAAAGAACATCTTATTATTAAAATATTAACTACTTGCATAGGAAACCCACAAACTAAATAGGTCTCTTTCTACTTCCCTCAATGCATTTCACTTTCCACATAGCTTTGCAAGCATAGGGTGGGCGATGCGTGGCCAGTACCAAGTGTACTGATAGATTTTTGATAGGTTTCGAGCCTGAGTACGACTACGAGGGCAATGATTGGGAGAATTAGAGGGTCTGTTCTACGCTCAAGCTGGTTCTAGAAGATCGTTTTCCACTGCTATCTACGTCGGATGCTGTTCCGGATGCTTGTGTGAGTGTGTTTCGCCCTGCGAGGCGAAGAGAATAAATAATGTAAAAACTCTCTATTGTACTCTGATATTCGTGCATGACTTATGTATCACTGAGATTTGGGTAAATTGACAGAATGTTTCGTCATTTTACACTTCGTTTCTGTGGATTTCCCTTCGTGGAAATCAAGGACGTTTCAGGTGGTACCAGAGCCATGCTGACCCTAGGACGGACCCATAGGATTGGACAATAGAATTAGGAAAGATCTTGACACTTTCGGTTATATTACCGACCATGCTGCATTTTCGTGCACGGCTTATCTCATTTTCACACTTTCTTACCTAAATTTCGTTCTACCTTGCCTATCACATCGCTCCGTTCCACCCTGAATCACCCTGTTTCACTTAAGAATTCATCAAGTATCACTCTGAGTTACAATGATTCACCTTGTCTTACCAAGTTTCACTCTGAAATACTCAAGTTACTACATACACAACAAGGTATTGACTTTGTATTACGGTTAATTTGCAGATGGCCCCTATTATCGAGCTCCCTGTGGACGGACTGGCCTACCGTGGGTTCGCCATGATCCTGTACGACGTGCTGGACTCACTAGGCGTTCCCACAGAGCAGATCGAGTACGTGTGCCGGGGTGAGCCTGGACCCGACGGGTTCAAGGGCCACATCGTGGTCCACCTCAAGGTCCCCGCCAGCGAGTTCATACCCGTGCTGCATGCCTTCAAGACACTGGAGGTGGAGAACTCTATTGCTTCGTGTGTACAGTCCGTCTCACGCACAGCTCTTCGCAGTGTGATGTGTGACGCACACGACTACCTCAAGATGGGACCGTACCGCCTGCTGCCTGCCGCTCTGGACCTAAATAGGTTCTCGGAGCCACAGATCACTGCTGCAGACCGTGCTGCGCGCGATGAGGTCGACCCCTGTCTGAGGGCCTCCGCGCAGTACATCATCGCCCAGGATCGCTACATCATGGATGTAGAGATGCAGAACCGCCGCTACCGAGACCTCCTGTTCCGTTGCGACGAGGAGTTCCTCAAGGTGGAGCGCAAGGAGGGGGAGATGGTCGGCAAGCTCGAGGAGGAGCGCATGGGCTATGATAGGATGAAGACCTTATACGAGAACTGTGAGCAGTCACTTCAGAAGGAGATCGCCGATCTCAAGGACAAGGTTAGGGAGGCTGAGCTTCGCCATGACTATCTTGATTCCAAGGTGCTTGAGTGCGAAGATCGGATTGACCGTCAGAGGCTTACCCTGAGAGAGCTCCACGAGAAGGAGAAACAGTGGGGTTTCAGGAAGCTTGCCCTGGAGGCCTGTTGCAACACAATGGAGAAGCTAGCTGTGGAGGCTGTCGTCACCACCACCTACAACATGCACCACCTGGTTCACTACATCAAGAGTACCGAGTACCTTCAGGACAAGGTGAACCGCATCAGTCAGGCTTGGATCGACGCTGATCGTAAGCGCATCTAGGAAATCGGAAAGGTCCAGGACGTCCTCTTACCTGTGATGCACAAGAAACCGCGCAGACAGCATTTCCACGTTGAGACCACCAAGCTCAACTTCAAGGCTTGCCTGACTGAGGGTTACTCAGAGGTTCCGAGGACTGAGATGCTGGACTACGCTCTCACCTACGTCGCGAGGATCCACCACTCCGACGACGAGCTTCGTGCCATGGAGGGCACTCCCGAGGCTTCCACTTCTGGTCCTTCTACACCACCCGCCACTCCCGGATAGGAGTAGTTACCTTTTTCACATAATCATGTAATCAGGTAGTAGTAGACATGTTGAGCCCTGTGAGGCCAGAGATATGATGATGCACTTAAGGAGTAATGTAGGATGTCCCACTTTTGGAGCTGCCTGCGAGTAGCACGATTCCTGCGAATCTGTCAGTGTAGCTACTGGAGATATCGCTATGTAATAAATTAATGTAATTGATGTTTTGGATCTTATCGCATTTTATGGTTCTTACTGCATCTTTGTATGAGTGTTGGATAGTTATCTCTTTTTAAATTGATAAATCACTTAACCATGCATCTTATGAAAATGTTAAACAACGAACTGACCCTGCAGAGAGATGTCTTGCCACTGATCCGCTCGTCTGAACAACCGCTCACTTTCCCTCGCGCCTATGGCCTGTGGTCGTGGTCGAGGCCGTGGAGGAGACTGGGGAGTTCCCTTCGGTGTCGGGGAGGAGCCTGCACCAGAGGAGCCCGCACTGGGGGTAGGTGCCGCCCAGCATCTCGGAGGAGAAGCGCCGCCGCCGCCACCACCACAGTTGGCAGAGGTGATGGACCGCCAAACCCGCCTCTTGGAGACACTGGCTCAGGGAATGCTTCACCGCCACGGGGGTCCTCCCAATGACTTCCAGTGGAAGTTGGAGGGTTTTCTCAAACTGAGGCCTCCTACTTTTGACACCGCCGATGATGACCCCATCGCCGCTGAGGACTGGCTCCGTGAGATGGAAAAGAAGTTGGACCTCACCACCTGCACTAACGAGGAGTGTGTGGGGGTAGCCACCCACCAGCTCACTAGTGCTGCACGCGCATGGTGGGACAGCTACTGTGACGCCCACGAGGAACTAGGGAGTATCTCTTGGGAGGAGTTCGCCGAGGCTTTTCGTGAGCAACACGTGCCTGAGGGTGTCATGGATGCCAAGGTAGAGGAGTTTCGCAACATCTCCCAGGGCTCCTAGAAGGTTCAGGAGTACACTACTCGTTTCACCCGCATGATGAGGTATGTTCCAGGTGAGACCGATACCGAAAAGAAGAAGATGTACTGTTTCAAGAAGGGGCTGAACTCTCGTCTCAAGGTGGCCCTCTCGGGTCATGCTTGTCGCACCCTTCGCGAGATGGTCAACAAGGTGCTGGAGATGGAGAGAGACCGTCTGGAGGCAGACGCCCTTCATAAGGAGAAGAAGCGCCGGTTCGAGAGTTCCTCTCGTGGCCCGGCTCCGCAGAGGCCACGTGCTCACGTGCTTCCTCCGCCCCGCTCTCGCTACACCCAGGGGGCAGTGACCACTCCGAGCCATGGAGGTGGTACCTACACCGCCAACTACCACCGCCCCGCTCAGAACCATCCCGCTCCGAGTCGCCCCACTCAGGGAGCTGGCACGTGGAGGACCGCTACGCCCACCTCCACAGGTAGCGCGCCCTTCACCTGCTTCGGTTGTGGCCAGCCCGGTCACAAGATCGCTGAGTGCCCTGTCAAGAAAGGCACACCGCCTGCTTCGACCCAAACAAGATAGGCTGCTACACCTGCTGCTCCGCGCAAGAATGTTGCTAGGGCTGTCCGTAGTCGTCTCAACCACATGACCGCGGAGGACGCCCAGGACGCTCCCGACGTGGTGTACGGTATGTTTTTGGTACAGGGAGTTATAGCTTCAGTCTTGTTTGATTCAGGAGCTACTTGTTCTTACATTTCCACTAAGTTTGCACAAGAACATAGCATACTTGTGACTCCCCGCAAGGAGCCCATTGACACTAGTTCACCTTTGGGTCGCATTATATGCACCAAGAGATGTCAGGGAGTGAGTATCACCATTGAGGGCTACCCTTTTCTAGCCGATCTCACCTTACTTCCATCTGAGGGGCTAGATGTCATAATGGGAATGGATTGGTTGACACAACATAAAGGAGTGATATCTTGTTCACCAAGGTATGTGGAGATCACACACTCGAGTGGACACATAATCCGCTGTAAGCCAAATCAGGGAAAAACAGTCTCTAAGTTGTGTGCCCTAGAGGCCAAGACAATCGAGGAGGTACCTGTTGTGAATGAGTACCCTAACGTGTTCCCTGAGGAGTTGCTAGGCATGCCACCTGATCGGGATGTGGAGTTTGTGATTGACCTTCTACCTGGTACCGGACCTATTGCTAAGAGGCCCTACCGCATGTCAGTCGATGAGCTAGAGGAGCTAAAGAAGCAACTCAAGGAGTTGTCAGACAAGGGATACATTAGACCCAGTGCTTCACCCTAGGGTTCCCCTGTTTTGTTCGTGAAAAAGAAGGATGGGTCCATGAGGATGTGCATTGACTATCGGAACTTGAATGTCGTGATAGTCAAGAACAAATATCCTCTACCCAGGATCGATGACCTCCTAGATCAGCTGAAAGATGCTAAGTTCTTTTCCAAGATTGATCTCAGGTCCGGATATCATCAGATGAAAATCAGACCCGACGACATTCCTAAGACAGCTTTTGTCACCAGATATGGGCAATATGAGTTCACAGTGGTGTCCTTCGGACTCACTAATGCCCCGGCTTATTTCATGAACATGATGAATAAGGTATTCATGGACGAACTAGACAAGTTTGTAGTGGTGTTCATTGATGACATCCTTATCTATTCTTCCACCGCCGAAGAACATGAGCAACACTTGAGAGTGGTTCTGGAGAAGTTGAGGCAGAATCAGCTATATGCCAAGTTCAGCAAATGTGACTTTTGGCTTGAAGAAGTTGCTTTCCTTGGTCATGTTCTCACTGCTGAGGGAGTTGCTGTAGATCCTGCAAAGATTGAAGCTGTGAAAGAGTGGGAACAACCCCGCAATGTGACCGATATCCGCAGTTTTCTTGGATTAGCTGGGTACTATCGCAGATTCATCGAGAACTTCTCAAAGATAGCCAAGCCCATGTGTAAGGTCCTAGATGGCTAGAGGAGGGGTGAATAGCCTATAAAAATTCTATAAAAAAACACTAAGCAAACTTGTTAGAATAACAAACGGCGTAAAGCGAGTTTTGCTTAGCCTACGGTAGTGATGCAAGCCTCCTATCCATAAGTCTAGTAGATTATGATCTCTAGTTCACACAAGGACTATGTCACTAATCTTACACTAGTGAGCAAGCTAACAACACTACTAGCAAAGCTACTACTAGAGCTACACAAGATAAACTAGTAAAGTAAAAGCGAGAGAGAGGATTGTGAATCTTATACCGACGGTGGAGTGAAGATGTTGCCAATCACCAAGATGATATACAATCAATCAATATTGACAACAACACAATATGATGACCAATCACCAGGAGACAAGAGACATAATATTTTTTGTTCACCCGGTGTTCACTTATGCACCGACAAGCTACGTCACCGGTTGTGTCGACCAACACTTAGATGGTTCCTCGGTGTGACCCACAAGTCACTTGCCCCTCAAGGCACGCCCCGCAAGGCACCGCAAGACACCACTCTCAAGTGAGGTAACTCAATGACACGTGCAATGTAATATAGTTGCTTTTGGCGTCCCGCCGAGGAAAGCACAAGAACCTCTTACAATCAACCGGAGGTGGCCAAGAACAATCTCCTCCTCTTGCCAACGCCTCCAACAATCTCCAAGCCGGCTAGGAGCGGTACTCTCCAAGAGTAACAAGAAATCCACCGGCTAAACCACCCACAAGTGCCACTAGATGCCCTCAAGCTATGCAATGCACTTTGGGATCACTCAATCTCACTTTTGATTTGCAATCAAGCAAGAGAGAAGAGTGGGAGGAGAAGCTCTAACTCAAAGGATGCACAAGAATGTTAGAAATCATGAGTTTCCTCCCCAAGGGCCGGCCAACAAGTATTTATAAGCATCCCATCCGAATAGAGCCGTTATACCCCTTCACTGGGTCTTTTTCGGGATGACCGGACGCGCCGGTCATAACTGACCAGACGCGCTCAACCGCGTTCGATCCTCCAACGGTCACTGACCCCAACGGTCAAACCAACGACCGGACGCGCCTAGGGCAACGACCGGACGCGCCTGTCAAACGACCGGACGCGCCCGTCAAACGATCGGACGCGCCGATCGCGCTGTTCCGCGCGCCCGCGAAGCAACGACCGGACTCGCCCCTCGCAACGACCGGACGCGACAGTGCCCGCGTCCGGTTAGAGTCCAGTAAGCTCCCTCAACGATCGGACGCGTCTGATCGTGTGTGACCGGACGCGCCGCGTGTCCGATCGTCCTTGCGAACTACAGATTCCTCTGGGTGACTGACCGGACGCGCCGGTCCCGCGAGTGACCGGACGCGCCGGTTGCAAACCCTAGTATCCGCACGCCTGACTGCTGACCGGACGCGTCCGGTCATATCATGACCGCGTCCGGTGCAGCGTCCGGTCACCTCTGTGACCTCCGTTCGCCTCCGTTTCTTTTCCGACTTCCGGCGTAGTGGAAAATAGGCATTTCAAGTTCCTAAAAACGCCTGAATCCCGCGCTCGCAAGCTCGGCGGGAGGGAGAGAGAGACCCAAACCCTCTCTACCGCTTAAACTCCAACGCCTTCGCAAATGTGCCAACACCAACAAGTGATCACCACCTTGTGCACGTGTGTTAGCATTTTCATAAACATTTTCGAAGGTTTTCTAGTTAGCTCACTAGGCCCTACATGCAATGCACTTCATGAATTCACCTAGTGGCACCCATGCGTCGAATAACCGATAAGACTTCCCCTCTTAATAGTTTGGCTATCGATCCTAAACCACTCACACCCTCTATGGTGTCTTGAGTGCAAAACAAAATGGCCCTATGGTTATACCTTTGCCTTGAGCCCATTTTGTTTTTCCAAAAGATATGATCCACTTCATATCACCACATGACTATCTCAATCCATCGACCTTGACTTCACTTGCTCTTCACCGTTGCATCGGTCCGTCGGCGCCAAGTCTTGCTCAAGCTTCACCATCGCATGGTCCTTCGCTTCGAAGCCTCGACTTGCCCTTTATCTTCACAACTGGTCCATTGAGCCAAGCATCACCTCGGTCTTCATCATCTTGGTCACATGAGTCAATGTCATGTCTCATATTCAATGACCACCTTTATCTAAATCATCCACTTAGATACAAAGGTTAGTCTTAGGTTTCATCAATTAGCCAAAACCAAACTAGGGACTTTCACCATGACTAACCTGCTGAAGAAGACCAATGAGTTTGAATGGATGCCCGAGTGCGAGCACAGCTTCCAGACTCTGAAACAGAAGCTTACGACCACACCTGTTCTTGCCTTGCCCGATATACAGAAAGACTTTGTGGTCTATTGTGATGCATCCAGATAGGGACTCGGTTGTGTTCTGATGCAGAGTGGAAGGGTCATTGCCTATGCGTCCCGATAGTTGAAGGACCATGAGCAACGCTACCCAACCCATGATCTGGAGCTTGTCGCTATCGTGCATGCCCTAAAGATATGGAGGCACTACTTGATCGGAAATAAGTGTGATATCTACACCGATCATAAGAGCCTAAAGTACTTCTTCACTCAAGAAGATCTAAACATGAGACAGCATCGGTGGCTAGAGCTGATAAAGGATTATGACCTGGAGATTCACTATCATCCGGGAAAGGCTAATGTAGTCGCTGATGCCTTGAGCCGAAAGAGCTATTGCCACAATCTGTCCATGGAAGCTGTACCACTCGAGCTATGTCAGGAAATGGGCGAACTCCATCTCAAAATCCTACCTAGGGGTATGTTGAACGAGCTTCGAGTGCAATACGACCTCAAGGGTCGGATCCACAATGCTCAACTGGAGTGTCCAGAAATTTGGGAAATCTGAGAACTCATGAAGAAGGGCAAGTGCCCCGAGTTCAGGGAGGATGAGCAAGGAGTGTACTGGTACAAGGATAGAATCTGTGTACCATCTAATTCCGCCTTGTGGCAAGAAATCTTGGAAGAGGGTCATGACTCCAAGTATTGTATTCACCCGGGAAGCACCAAAATGTATGATGATCTAAAGAAACAGTTCTAGTGGAAGAACATGAAGGCAGATATTGCCAGGCATGTCGCGCGATGCGACATCTGCAATAGAGTCAAGGCTGAACATCAAAGACCAGCCGGATTGCTTAAACCCTTAGACATTCCAGTGTGGAAATGGGAAAGCATATCTATGGAATTTATAGTAGGTTTACCTCGAACTCCTAAAGGCCATGACTCGATCTGGGTGATCGTTGACCGACTGACCAAGGTAGCTCACTTCATAGCTGTGAGAACTGACTATAGAGTTGAGAAGCTAGCAGATCTGTACATCAAGCACATTCTTAGACTCCATGGAGCCCCCACTAGCATAGTGTCTAATCGTGGTACGCAATACGTGTCCAAGTTCTGGAAGAGTCTCCACAAGGCTATAGGGACTCGACTTGACTACAGCACCGCATACCACCCATAGACAGATGGTCAGACAGAGTGGGTTAATCATATTTTGGAGGATATGCTCCGAGCTTGTGTCTTGAAGTATGGAACTAATTGGGAGAAAAGTTTGTCCCACGCAGAGTTCTCTTACAACAACAGCTACCAAGCTAGTCTCAAGATGTCACCATTCGAGGCTCTGTATGGCAGAAAGTGTAGAACCCCTCTGATGTGGTCAGAGGTGGGAGAGAGATCATTCTTTGGTCCCGCAAAGATCAAAGATGCTGAAGAAGGAGTAGCCCAAGTACGAGAGAACCTGAGGATTGCCCAAAGTCGACAGAAGAGTTACACAGATAACCATCGGAGAGACCTCGAGTTTCAGGTTGGGGACTATGTCTATCTCAAGGTCTCCCCACTCTGAGGTACCGTTAGATTTCATGTGAAGGGAAAGTTGGCACCTAGGTACGTGGGACCTTACAGGATATGTTAGAGGATTGGCAAGTTAGCATACAAGGTAGAGTTGCCCGAGGAGTTAACAGGAGTACACCCAGTGTTTCACGTGTCACAGCTATGCAAGTGCTTGCAATTGCCAGAGCAAGAGGTAAACATAGATGCACTGGATATCCAGGACACCCTGGAGTACAAGGAACACCCAATCCTAATATTAGACAAAGCTGAGAAGGAGACTAGAAGCACCGTGATACCCATGTGCAAGGTTCAGTGGAGTAACCACACAGAACGGGAAGCTACATGGGAGAAAGAGTCCGAACTCCGGATACTTTACCCCTACCTCTTTGAAAGGTATGCCACACCTTAAATCTCGGGACGAGATTCCTATGAGGGGGAGGACTGTAACAACCTAGAAATTTCCAGGAAACAAAAATCACAACTACAAAATTTTTCTAAAATAACCTATGTTTGGTGATGTGTCATATAGGGAACCTAACCTAGTCGCACAAGTAGCACCTAAAATAGCTAACTACATCTTTGCATTTAACCAAACATGCTTGAGTTGGATTTTACGTTCTTTGAATTGAATTAAAAGCAACAACATTTCTTGAATTAATTGCTTAAATAAATAAATATAGAAATATAAACCTATCAAATAGTTGGAAACCAAAAATATATTTTAGTAGGTCCCATTAGGTTATATAAGTGGAGGCAATATATATATTTTTGTCTTACATACAAATGCCTTGGCATAATGGGAACAAAGGAGAGGAAACAAAATAGAAACGCTTTTTAATTAATTCAGAAAAAGAAAAACTTATCTGGCCCGGCCAACCTCGCCAGGCAGGCCTACCAAGCCAGCCTGCCAAGCCAGCCCGAGCCGCACAACAACGCCTTAGCACTAGCCGGCCTAGCTCAGCGAGCTGGCCCAACCCGCGGCCAAGCCTGCTTCACACGATGTTCACGCTCACCCGCGTGTGGGCCGGCCCAGTAACCGCGCTCACCACACGTCGCCGACAGCTGGCCCCACGGTGTCATCTCCCTCATCCGTTCCCTCTCCCCTGCCTCGCCGAGACGGAAAACAGAGGAAGGAGGAAGGAGGGAGCAGAGTCATGAAAACGGCGAGGGGAGATTCCCCCTGTCCCCTGCCGGTCGCCTTGCATGCCAAGCTACCATGCCCCGCTCCACAAGCGTGCCACGCCACTGCTCACGCACGCCCCACTCTTCTCCCCACGCACCGCGCGCGTGGTCGCCATGGCCTGCCGAGCGCCCTACCACCGCTGTCCAGCGTAACCGCCTGTGAATCAAATTGGCATCGCCAATTCAAACCCCACCACTCCAATTGCCCTAAAACCCGAGCCAAAGGCCACTGATTCCTTCCACGTGTCCGTTGTGCTTCATCCACCGTCTGCCGCACGCCATTCCTGGAGCTTGGCTATAAAAGCCAAGCGTCGAAGCCCTAGCGTCTATTCCATCCGCTCTGCCACCACCACGGTGGCCACCACTTCGTGCCACGACTAAGAAAAGGGGAGGAGGGGAAAGAAAGGGAGAAAGGGGGAAGGAAGGCCACCACCGGAGCCGCCAGCCACCGAGGAGCCACCAGAGCCGGAGCGTCGACCGAACGATCACGTCGACGTTGCTGTTCTCCCTGCACGACACCGACTCTACACGGCACTAGAGCACAGCCGAGAAGCAGAGGAGGTGTCGGAGAGCTGCCGCACGCCCAACCGCGGACACATGCTCTACCATGTAGTTAAGTCATCAACGGTGGCCTTAGCACCCCGCGGATGTGTCCATTTGAGTATTCCAGGGCCGTTTGGGACCTCAGAGTGACCAAGGGAACCTTGCCATCGCTCACCGCACCGGCCGAGCCGCCACCGCCACGAGCAAGCCTCCTAAACACTCTAATCCGCCGCCTGGACCCCACCGTCGCGTTCCTAGAGTCCGTGCGAAGCCGTAGAGACCTTGGACGCCGTCGTTGAGCCTCCGTGGCGCTGGGACGAGTCTCTCGTCGCCGGCGAAAGCACGGCCGTGAAAGGGAGAAGGGGAAAGAGGACCAGCAGCGCTGCTTGGTGCACCTAGCGCATGTGAGCCAAAGAGAGAAGGAGGGAGGAGTGGACGCAGTCCACCCTAGACCGTGCCTGCACTCGTGAACCCTGACTGTGTGACCACCGTGAGCCAAGCCCACCGATTCAAGCCCATTTTTGAAATCCATCTGCGCGACGTGGCACAGTCAGGAGACGACACGTGTCTGGGCCGGCCCGGCCCAGACCGGCCCAACCCGACCCATATCTAGCCCTAGCCTGGCCCGTCAAAGCCCAGTTGAGGCCCGGTCAGCGTTGACCGTTGACCAGTCAATGAGACCCGCATGTCAGTGACTAGCTCTGTTACGCCCAATCAGAGCTTGACACGTGTCACTGTCTGGATTTTCCTTTTTCTTTTTCTTTTCTAGAAAATCATTTAATCTTTAAAAATTCATAACTAATTCATTTTAACTCAGAAAAATACCAAACCAGTTGCTAAATTTTTCTAAAAATGAGCTCTACATTTTAGGCTTATGTTTGAGTGCATTTGGATCTTTTGAATTTCTGTTGCTTCTTTGTGCACCTCAATAGGAGTCGTTAATGCGACTCTACGTTATGTTTAACAGAGCCGGAGGACCTGCCGACTGAGGAGTATGACCCCGACAACAGCGAGGACTTGGGTGACGACCTGCCAGGTGCCACACCCCACCCATCTCCGTAGAACCTATTACACATGCAAATATAGAATTACTAGCGCTATACTTTTTGTAATTTATTATGTTGATAGGCTGCATGGTAGATGCTTTACTTTGAGCCCTTTTACCTTGTCGTAACCTTACTCCTGCTCACCCTGCTGTTAGGCTAGATGCTCGCATGTTACATATTACTGCTTTTACTCTTACTCGCATTATATCTGTGATGTGATGCCGGTGAGTGAGAGGCGTATATGTATAAGGCACGTAGTGCTGAGAACTTGTTAAACCTGACTAAAGAACTGAGGAGATCTTGGCGTGCGTCTTGGGTGAGTGGTGAGGGTTGAGTCGATCGGACAGGATCCTACGACGAGTCTTTGGGGCAAGTCTTGCTGGAGGGGTGCGACCTGGGCATCCCTCACGAGAGATACCTGTGGCGGGTATATTGGGAGGTGAACTGGGGTGTTGGTTATCCCTGGTAGAGGTGCTGTCGTGGCACGGGGAATACGGTGTTTCCCCTTGAGAAGATATCCTGTCTGGTCCCCCTAAGGACTGGTATGTCTTGAGAACCGAAACCATGGGACCTTCGTGCACACCACTCGCTCCTGATGGGCGAGAGACGATTACCCGACTGACTAGGGCGGTACCACTACTACTAGGTTGGAAGGTGATAGTGTAGGGAGGTACGGGCATGGGGACCCACACCCTCCTAAGACAGCGTAGTGACCTTGGGGGCCCGATCTCAGCATTTCGGTGGACGCCGAGGTGGCCCAGGGCTAAATGGTAGGGTGGTACTGTACCGGTTGGTAGGCAGTTGGAATCAGCCTAAACGAGCTGGATCGTCGAGGATGGCGATCTTGTGGATTACCAGGTGTACACGCTCTGCAGAGTTGATCTATCTATACGTATAGCCGTGTCCGCGGATATGGACATTCCTATGACCTACGCTTCACTTGACTACAGAGAGGAGTCCTTTCAAACTTTCCTCGGGTTCTGTGTTGGATTCCGGCTTCGGCCGTTGAGACGAGATCTGAGCGGGAGTCAATCTCGTCACCTAGAGAGAGAGTGAGATGAGATGTGTTGTGTGTGATGGGATTGGGAGAATGTGTGACTAAGATGGGTTAAAAACTGAAGAACATCTTAGTATTAAAATATTAACTACTTGCATAGGAAACCTACAGCCTAAATAGGTCTCTTTCTACTTCCCTCAATGCATTCCACTTTCCACATAGCTTTGCAAGTATAGGGTGGGCGATGTGTGGCCAGTACTAAGTGTACTGATAGATTTTTGACAGGTTCTGAGCCCGAGTATGACTACGAGGGCGATGATTGGAAGAATTAGAGGGTCTGTTCTACGCTCAAGCTGGTTCCAGAAGATCGTTTTCCGCTGCTATCTACGTCAGATGATGTTCCGGATGCTTGTGTGAGTGTGTTCCGCCCTGCGAGGCGAAGAGAATAAATAATGTAAAAACTCTCTATTGTACTCTGATATTCATGCATGACTTATGTATCACTGAGATTTGGGTAAATTGACGGAATGTTTTGTCATTTTACACTTCGTTTCTGTGGATTTCCCTTCGTGGAAATCAAGGACGTTTCACCGGCGACATTGGCGAGGTAGGGCGTAGCGTCGACCTGCAGGGCCTGGGCTCGGTGGGCAGCGAGTGGAGGCAGGCGGGGCAGCGCGACGGCGGCGACAGTGTCGCAGCGGGTGGAGGCAGTCGGAACGCTGGACGCAGCGGCCTAGGGTTTGGGCGGTGGAGGCTCGAGGGGATTTTTTTCTTTTTCGTGTTTCTCGGCATTTCTTTTGGTTTTGTGGCAGGTGACGTAGTGGAAGGAGACGTATGAGGTCGCTGTACGGACGGAAGCTCGTGGCAGGCACCACATGGGTGGATGGCGCGTCGGACGACTAGGAGAGAAAGACTGTGGATGAGCAGTGCTGTGGGTGTAGAAAACAGGCGAGCACTATTGATGAACAGAAACTTCACCGGGATTAGAGATCTATGTAGATGTAGATAACATAGCACTCCTAAGCTGTAACAAAAATAAAGATGCCCTTTCCAATATCTTAGGCCTTCCGCAGTGTTGCACCTGAGTAACTCTTGAAATGGAGAGAGAGAGGATTTAGGAGCCGGTCCCTACACTGCAACTGTGATGCTATCTTTTCACCGGTGCTTCAAAATCTCGGAGTGGCCCAACTACATGCTCCCGCTGCCTACCGATGCTCAGATATTAAACAATATTATTTTACGGGTACAGTGACCCCTCGCGCCGTTGTTTGGTGTTGATGGTGGGCAATACTTTATATTATCATGTGGTCCCAGACCAAAGATGGCTGTGATACCTGGCTTTCGAGTACGCTACAGCACTTCAAACATGGTGCATGTTTCTTGCCATGGGACCCACATTTTTTCTAGCACTCCTACATTGCGGAAGGCCTTAGGCCATCCATAATGTTATGCTTGAGTGGTGCTAAAAGAGGAGAGAGAGCATTCAGGAGTCACTTCACACATTGTGGCAGGCAATGCCAATTTGAAGTGCAGCCAGAAAAACTAGGAGTGGAGAACGTAGTTGCGTCGGTGCTCCAAATAAAAAAACCAGTATTGTACTATTGCGGTGAGACTGCAGCCAGCACTCTACTTTTGTTGTCAGACTGCTGATAGAAGATAAAGAATGGGCGCTTCTTTTTCTGGTATCCCTTACACGCTGCAGCCCCAAATCTAATCAGGCGTCACTATGAGCTGGCATACATGAACAGTACCCATCACCGCTGTGGAGGGCCTTAGCCCTACGAATTGAGGCTAGCCATGAGTGACGACGGCACGCGAAGCCCGACTACAAGCATCAACAGCACACAGAGCCTGCCTACACGCATCAGCGACGCATGGCGCGAGCCTGGCCATCCACAGTGACGCGCGTGGACGAGGAACAAAGCAACGTGCGTCGTTAGAGCAAGTACAACAATTGACTTATAGTCAAGCTAATTAATGTTTTGCTGATGTGGAAGAGAGAAGCAAGGAGAGAGAAAAGAGCTTGGCTCTCATGCAAGCAACAAGCTGGGCACGGAAGTATAGTCACTATAGGTCCCAATAGAGATGTATGTAAGGAGAAATAGGAAAGAGAATGAAAACATATAATAATAAAGAAATTTTGTATACAACTAGAAGACTAATCATTATATAGCTGGGCTCTTGTGACTTGACTTATAGCCAAACACTTGGCTCTATTATTGATCATGCTCTCAGAGTGTTACTCCTGCCGCTTTTGATCATCATCACATCGAGGGAACTAGGGAAGGGTGTCACCACCTGTTGTTGCGGTGGATACAGCAGCGAGGAGGAGAAACGACGGCACGCGGGCAAGCCCGACTAATCATAGTGACATGCATGGACGAGGCGCAAGCAGCGTGCGCGCATCATGGCACCGCCCCTGCTGCTTCTTATCGTTGCACCGGGGAAAGGCATCGGCACCTCCTGTTGTGTGGATGCAACCATGAGATACAATGAGGACTACAAAGGACCATTTGTGTTTAAAAGGGGTACCTTGTCGGTGGGGAAATGGAGGAGCAAAACTAGCAAATACAACGATTGTTAAAAAAATCGAGCCATGGGGAAGAGACGTCCCCACGATGTTTCATTAAGAAGATAAACTTCTCACGCAGCTCGAGAAAATCCCCGAACCTTGGCCCCACCCATATACAGCGACACTTGTATCCTCGTGAGACGAGATGGCCACAAACCTGTACTTTGGTGTGGGACAGACGAGAGGATTTTTTTTACTCTTAACCCTGAAATTCATCCCGTGTGGAATCGAATTCAGGACCTGAGGGGTGCCGCCGGAGCCATCTAACCCGTTAGGCTAGAGGACCTATGGCAAATACAATGATTGTTCATTTCATACTTCACAGTTTTGGAAACGCTGGTATCACCTAAAGCCATGAACACGGATGGGAAGTGATTGTTCGCCTGAGCTACGAACATGGATGATATGACTTCATGAATTTGCTGAGAAATCTGTTAGTAGAAGTCTCCTATTTAGATACAGTAGGGATGGCAGTGGGGCAGTTTCGGGTCTTGGCTCTGCGGATTTTGGGTCCAGCGGGCTCAAGTTCGGGTCTGATTTCTCCTCCACTATTTTCGGGTCCAGAGACCCAAAATTTACCGGATTTGGTTTTGGGTTGCGGTTTCCACCTGCGGATGACCGATGGAGGTCCGAAATAGATCATTTTTGAATCATGTGTTTTATTAATAAATTGTTTATGTACACTATTATGTTTGTTCTATGTTGAGTTATTACCTAAATTTGAATAGGTATAATATATATCATGCATGTGTTGCTATAAAATTCTTATTGTCTTTTTTTATTGCTATATAATGGTGGGTTTCGGGTTTCAAGGAATCGATCAGGTTTTGGGGATCATCGAGTCTGGTTTCAGGCTTGGATTAACACCCGGTGTTCGAGGCGGTTTCGGACTTTGAGTTCAGGGTTCAGTTTCAGGTCCGTGGAGACTCCACCCGCCCCAAATCCACCACGTTGCCATCCCTAGATTAAAGATTGTTGACGATGATTATCTACCATAATAAAGGGTTAAAATAAATATATAAAGGGCTAATAAATGATCACCAACATAGGTTTAGGGTGTCAACTAACGAAATTCCACGAGTTTTGGTGAATCTATATTTTGCAGGGGGGGTATCAGAATAATTCAGGAATTGATATCTTCCACGAGAAGGAACCCACGTCAATCGGCCTAATCTCCACGTCACGAATACGTAAGAGGCTTCTAAAAGACACCAGAGGACTCCACGAGGAGGGCCACCATGAGGCGCCGCTAGGTAGGGCCGACCGGCCCCTGGCCGCCGCCCCTTGGCTCCTTCCTTTGTAAGCTACTTTAACCGCCCCTTGACCACTGAGAAGAACGAAGTCACGCAAATCCACGATTCTCGAATGACCTGTGAAGAGTGTGGAGGCACTGGCCACTCAGGGAGCAACTGCCCTGAGATTTAAGAGGATGTGAACTACATCAACAACAACTTCAACAATCGTCCTCAACAAAATCAAGGATGAAATCAGCAATCAAGGCCTAATTACTCAGGTAACTACCAATGTAATAATCTTAATAATAACTTTAATCAACCACCCTTGAGAGAAATGATTTCTAATCAGAATAAAGTTATTGATACTATGTCTAGAAAGATAGCTTCCAATGATAAATTGCTTAAAAATATTAATACTAGAATGGATAGCTTTACTTCTGCCATAAAGAATCAACATAGCTTTAATAAAATGATAGAATCACAAATATCTCAGCTAGCAACTTATGTACCAGTGACCGAAAGAGGTAAGATTCTAGGGAAGTCGGAGGATTTAGAAACTACAAATCTTATAGACATTTATAATGCAGGGCAATACTTCACCGCACCTCCAAAGCAATGGGGAACATGGGTAGACGACACTCTACCAGTGAAGAAAGGAGACCCAGGGAGACCTATCATCCCTATTCGCATTGGACCCCACAGCTTTGAAGAAGTTGTCTGTGACCTTGGAGCAAGCGTCAACATCATGCCCAGGGTAATCTATGAGAAAATTCATGGTGATCCTTAATTATATACAACTATATGTTTACAACTTGCAGATCAGACACTGTGCTACCCTAAGAAAATTCTTGAAGATGTCTGGATCATAGTTGGACACTCGTATGTGCTGGCAGACTTTGTGATTGTAGAAACAGGTGGAGACGAAAAAGCATCCATTATCTTAGGGCGACCGTTCTTGAGTACCACCAAAGCCATCATCTAGGGCTGGACAAAAAGCTCGTTAAGCTAGCTCGGTGGCTCGGTACAAAAGTGCTCCGATTGAACTCATTTATCTTTTAAAATGAAAATGACTTGATTTGGAACGACTTTCAACTTCGGCTCGGCTCGTTAGGCTCGGCTCGTTAGGCTCGGTGTGAAGTTGGGTCTTAAACAATGCAGAAAATAATGATGAATAAGATTATACCAATTTCTAAAAAAGCTCGAAAAAACCACGGTTGGCTCGATATCCAGCCCTACATCATCTACGCAGATAGCGCCAAGATCTGTTTCACAATCAATGGGAGAAAAGAAAGATTCAATTTCAAGAAGCGTACCCTCAATATTAGAGTTCACCCACAGACGTCGTACCTCTACGAGAATACAACCGCTGCCCCAACAAAGAAGAAGAACAAGAATAGGAGAAGGAGAAACAAAGCTAAGCATCAGACAAAAGAAACAGTATGGATGGTCAACACTATTGATTCAGAACTTGACCACCTCCTTCTATCACCATACCTCACTAAGCTGGGAGATCCTAGAGTACCCACCATCGATTGTATAATCGAGGGAAATACTTTCTATAAGACGTTCTGCGACATCGGCTCTAGCACCAACATAATATCTAAGTTAACATATAAACATTTGTATAATACTAGACCCATGTATCGTACATATGTGCAGCTGCAAATAGTGGACCAATCATTCCGATGTCTGGAGGGAGTAGTGAAAGATGTTATGGTCAAAATAAGAGATCACTACATTCCTACCGACTTCATGGTTCTTGACATGGGAGAAGAAGACGATGTCCACCTTATTTTAGGACGACCCTTCCTCAACACCACTGGCGCGATCATCTACATAAGAACTGGGGAAATCCACTTCCAATTCCCTAGAGAGAAGGTACGTTGTTACTTTAATAGTTACACTACTTGTGAGCAGCCTAGAAAGAACAAGAGGAGACACCACTCTCAACGCCAAAAGAAACAAACCATCAAAGAGAGAGAAGCTGCCCAAGAAGAAGCTATTCCAAAGAAAGAAGACGAGAAACCCAAGAAGAGTGAACCATAGGAAAAGACTCCTCAGTCTAAGAAAGTATGGAAAAGAAAAGAAACATCAATATCATCATCAAGTTCTTCAACACTTGACGAGCAACTATCCAGCTCCTTAGTTAAGCTGGAAGAAACCTCTGAAGACTGAACCAGACATGAGGTCCAGGTCGACGGACCTAAATCTCTGAACCTTATCCGAAAGGTAAATTGGTATTTATCCGCACATTTAAATTAAGCATATCTACTTTGTTTACATTCCCTTAGCATATCATTGCATTGAAAATAAAAATAATTTTTTCATTAATAACATGCATACTATTTAGAATTAAATACATATTTAAATTCTACATTGCATTTGAAAAGAAAATAAAAATAACTTTTATATTTTGAATCATCTCATTGCATCTGGAAATATATAAACTCTAAGCCCCATGTGAGTAATAGTGTGGTGTGTAGCAACCCATAATAATTACTCACTATATATATATATATATATATATATATATAATCTAAAAATAAAGAAAAATCAGTTGAATAATAAAAGATAATTCAAGACTCCAAAATAATTAAGGAATAGTTTTCCACTAACCCTTAATATGTTCCACGAGTTTTGTTATCTATTTGAAATTCAACAGTAAAAAGAGAAATTTCCTATGAAGCACATGATGTCTTCACTCACTTAAGAGCTCTGCCTTGAACAATCATCAAAGAAGTGATAAGCATCTACGCAATCGAGGACTCAAGATGAACGACTACGTCAAAATCCAGCTTGGGGGAGAGCGTCCCCCCATATATCTCGATAAGTATTCCTTTTTCGAGTGATTTATCTTTTATTCTAAAAAGTATAAAAAGATGCATAACTTAAGAAAACCAAATAGATAATATATTAGTTAAAATAAAAGATACAAGAGAGTATTAGAACTTAATTACCGTAGAACTCAATTTTAAATATAATGGAAATGATGAATAGTTGCTCTGTCGTAATTCCTTTCAAGTGACTAGTTTTTAAACACGAATTCTCCCAAGTTTTGGGTAGAACTGTCTTAATCTAAAGATAAACTCTGAGCCTGAAACTTGTGGGTTGCAAATGTTGTATCTAAATATAGGTAGTTGAGGAGTATGATATGAGAAAGTCTGAGCTGTTATTTATCTTGCTCCTACTGATGTTAGAGTTCTGAAGAATTTATCTTTTGAAAATCTTAAAATATCATGATGAGTACTTGTATGACAAAACTTAAAATTCCTACTATAGCCATACATAGGATATAAAACTCCATTCATACTTTTTACTACTTATACTTGCATTGAGCATTGTCGAGCTCTGTTGACCCTTAGAGGCTTGTCATACTTTTACAATCAAGATCACGTACACTCCACTCAAATATGTTGCTTCTACACTTGAAGTACGCACCAACATGTCTTTTCATTTAGATCCACCAAATATATTTTTCTCCTACACTGGGAGAGAACACCACTCACATGTCTTATAGTATTTTTGTTACCTATCCATACGTTTCATAAGCCCCAGTTATTATTGCTCCAGGTTATTATCTCTCAATCTTTCATTATAGACAAGAATATTTTAGGCTTATATATTTAAAAAAAGAGAAGGAAGAGAAATATATGGAGAGTAAAACATGGACAAGTGTCATACCAAAACAATGGTACTTAGATGCCCGCCTCTCTAAAAAAACTATAGCCTAAAATATCTCTTAGTCTAAGTTCTTCAATTATTCAAAGAGAGATCAAAATCCCTTTCAAAGGAGCAAAAGTAGAATTAGATCCACTATCATCTTCATCATAAATAAACCACTCCTTGATCCATACACGTGCACTTCTTGATTTGTTCGTATACCTCGTTTCTCTGGATCTGATGTTTGACTTTACAAAATATGCTTTGCAAGTATGTACACACTGTCTCCATACCTATAAGCTCCAAATAAAGCATTAGATGTAGGATGAGAGAAGGCAAATCTCACTTTGCCTTAGAGAGGATCCAGAAATACCACATATATTGAGAGATTTGAGAGAGTCATACAAAAAGATATTCTGAGTTTTATTTTAAAAATCTTGCAAAACTCCGGAATAATAGTTGAATGAAGAGCTTGAGACATAGTGCTTGATTTGATTGTTCTACTTTTCGACTGCTCAAGACCCAAGTGAAGGCTAATAAGCTCCATAGTTAAAGGTAATATGAGTAAGTATGAAGGTTAGAATGGTTAGACCTAATCCGGAGGAAAATTCTTGTTTGAACGCATGTGTACTTTTGAGGCGTAAAATCATTGTAGCAACTCCTGATCCATTATGAATATTTGCTAAGGGACTAGCAAAAGGTAAGCTTGGGGGAGTTGTTGACGATGGTTATCTACCATAATAAAGGGTTAAAATAAATATATAAAGGGCTAATAAATGATCATCAACATAGATTTAGGGTGTCAACTAACGAAATTTCATGAGTTTTGGTGAATCTATATTTTGCAGGGGGTTATCCGAATAATTCAGGAATTGATATCTTCCACGAGAAGGAACCCACGTCAATCGGCATAATCTCCACGTCATGAATACGCAAGAGGCTTCTAAAGGACACCAGAGGACTCCACGAGGAGGGCCACCACGAGGCGCCGCTAGGTGGGGCCGACCGGCCCCTGGCCGTCGCCCCTTGGCTTCTTTCTTTGCAAGCTACTTCAACCGCCTCCAAGGATGCATCCTAACCCTACGTGAAGGTCGGTTTGATCCAAGGGCCACGGTTCCATACTCTGGGCTATATAAACGAGGCCCTAGACCCCCCTCCAGAGGGGAATTCATTCAATCAATCATCAACCAGAAAGCAGAAGACCAACCAGCAACTCTCATCTCCTTAGAGCTCCATCAAATCTAGGCATAGCTAGATTAGAATTAGAAGTAGAGAAGTGAAGCAGCCTTGGGCTCCAGATCTAGTCAAGAGGAGCTTGGTAAATCCAGTTCTTCTCTCTTGTATCAACATTGTTCTTGAGATATTCATCTAGTTCATCAGTTCTTCTAGTTCTTGATCTAGTTCATGTTCTAGTTCTTTATGTTCTAATTATTTATGTTCTAGTTCGTAATTGTTCTAGTTTATCATTGTCTAGTTCTAGTTCATTGTTCTTGATCATTATTCTTGATACATTAGATATGATCTTGTTCTTAATCTATATTATATCCTTGATTATTATGAGATTAGTATGCTTTGATTATATATTTAGCATAGATAGTTTATCATTATGTTTATACATATGTTTTCAAAGCACTCACCTTATTGAGTTATGAGTGGGTGGTCAACATTGTGTAAGTGTGGTACTTATACACTGTTTACCTGCAAATGCATTCTATACTCCGGGCCATGTGGTAGATCACGGGTGTGACATTCCTGTTGAGTCCTTTGTAGTCCACTCCCCGAGTGTAGAACTTAGTAGAAAACGGTCTTATTACTTAGTTGTTACTTTGTTTCTCAACTTCGTAATGGAGATGTTCCTTGTTTATGGATATGAGATAACCTAGCCAATGATTTCCTGATATAATTGCACTAATCAATGTAGATTATGACTAATAGCTAACAGATTATTTAGGAGTTATTCTCTTACTTTATATTCTGATCAATGACTTGGCATAGTAGTACTGCTCTAAGGAATATCATCTAAATGATCTGATTATCATATATTTTATCTCTTTTTATTTGATTGATTCCTGTTTGAGAGTAAAGTGAAAATGCTCTAATGCGAATGATGCTAAGAAGTGTCAACAAAGATAAAAAAATTTTCTCTCCCTCACTCGCCACTCCTCTTCAGTCCGTCACTCTTGCGGTCTTACCATTCTCACTATGAGTTTGGAGCTGCAAAAGTTTTGTTAGCGTCACACCACTCACATGTGACCCTTTCTTGAGCTCAGCACAACGTATACATAAAATAATCATCTCTTTAAGTTAATCTCCTCAATTTCTTATGAGATTAATCCTATATTACACTATCTTTTTCATGGGCCTTAATTTTTTTTAATTTGAGGTTGACCAAATCTAATTAGATTTTTTTAAAAAATGTATAGCTCATTAATATCGGCACGAGCACAAGTGGACATGTTTGGCTACTTAGAGCATATCAAGGAGTTTTTTTTTGTTAAACAACTACATGCTTTGATTTTTTAGTAAAAATAAAAAAATCACCTCCAACAATTTGGTAACAAGGCGGTTTATAAAAATAAGAAGTTGCCAAATATCCTCTCTAACTCATAAGTTTTCACATTCGAGATGAATTCCATATCCGCTTCCCATATGATGTTTTTTTTGAAAGATCATAGTAAATTTGGATGCATGAGTAAATTACGAGAAATAAAGGGTTCCATATAAGAAAAGGTAAGCGACAAAGAAATTATGAAGTTTGTTTAGCTAGTTAGAAATAGTTCGAGATTTGCTGTGTAAAATCGTTTAGCAAACTGACCATCTCCAAGAGTTTTCAACATTTTTTCCCAAAATAATGGAGTTTTTCAACTCGCCAAAAATTATTGGAAAGAATAAATAAGACCATCTCCAAGACTCCAACATTCCCAATAATTCACATTCTATAGAAGACAATTTTACATTAGAAATCTTATACTTATTTCTAAATTATCCCAATTCTTTCTCTCTTGTACTACAAGAGAGAAAAATATATAAAAGTGGTTATGATAATTTATAAATAGTATATGATTTCTGATGTAAAATTATCTTCTAATTAAACTGTTGGAGATGATCTTATTTATTCCTCCTAATATTTTTTGACGAGTTGGAAAACTCCATAGTTTTGAAAAGAAATTCTTAGGAACCCTTGACGCTCTAAGATATGAAACTATTAGATAGAAAAATAAACTGAGGTTGCTATACTTTATTAAATTGCTAAATTTATTGATTTAGCAAGTTAATTAAGAAACAATCTTATTATATCTAAAAAGTATATACTCCCTCCCTATCTGATTTAAAAGTACAAGCAGCAGACACCCACGTGCAACTCTTTCCTGAAACCCGGCCCAATAAACAGTTGAGCCCGCCGTTGAGCCCATACACAAGACGCGCTATAAAGCCGAATACCACACGGAACAGAGAGAGAGCAGCACTGCAGGGGTCTACTGAGGAACTGGAAGTCGGGAAATGGCGGAGGCGACGAATTCGAGCTTGGGCACGTAGGCGTTGTTCCTGCCATCGCCGCAGCGGTTGCTGGACTCTTACGCCGCCGCCGCCGCCGCCGCCGGAGACCACTAATTCTCCTGCGCGGCGGCTCCGCGGCTCCCGCCCTCTCATTTACCTTCCTCCCGCTAGGGTTTTCTCCGATCCCCAATCACTGTAAGTCGCCGCGGCTTGCCTGGGTGTTTCCCTCTCAGGTCGTGCTCGCCTGAGTTGTAGGTTTGGTCTCCTTGTACGCAGATTTGAGAATCGTTGTCGCAACCACTGTGGTTCTGTTTCCCAGCTAGGGTTACTACCTCGGTAGGCTAATTTTGGGGTGTGGAATATACAGGGATTTTTTTTTGGGAGACCTAGTTGCTACATCCAGCTTCTTACTGGCTTTGAACACTACCATGTGGCGAGTTGGTCGAGCATATCGACGTTTCGGGGTTGTTTGGATCTTGAATTGATGCAAAGAAAGAAAGTTTAAGTAGTTTTAAAGACTGACCACCTACGACAATGATTGCTTAGGTTAGGATACGGCTTGGATATGAAATCCAGCTCTGAAACCGAGGGAATAGGTTTATGTAAATGGTACCTACTTATACCTGTTTTACATATGATCAGTTTTTATCTAAACAACAATTCAGCTGAATGCTATCCTAATTGAAGTTGATTGCTATTTTTAATCAGTGGAGCTCTCCCATTGCATGCTCTGAATGCTTTAGTTTATGAAGGGTGTTCATGTTATGTGCTGTAGACCAGAAATGTCATTCCAAACTTTGTATGGGGATTTTGCACTATCTATGCTGTTTTATCCGCAAAAACCTATAACTATGGTGGACCATATGTGTTATCTAATATGAATTTGCACACTATCAGATGCATGAGGAACGTGCAAAACCTAGGTTAATATTTTCTTCAAAGTTCTAGCATGGATTGCCATGAGACTGGGGCTACATCTGTTTTCGCCTACTAAACCTGCTAATGGTTCGATAATACATTGCATATACTAAAGTAGACCTGAAACATCATGCCATTGTATCTGTACCTCTACACCATTATATGATGCTTAAAGGCAACTACATTTGCTTGTTCAACATGAATCACAGACTGCCCTGAATACTTCTTTTTTTCTTGCATTTTGTAATGACCGTCTATGATGACAGGCTAGTTCACAAATGGCTTCATCACAGCATGTTGAGATGGAGGCTGCGAAACTTCTACATAAACTTATTCAGGAGTCGAAGGATGAGCCTGCTAAACTAGCAACAAAACTTTACGTGGTATGCAGCTCAACCGATAATGCAGAAGGGCATGAAAAGTCTAAAAACCTCTACCAACTTGCTTCTTATTTTATGTTGATGTTCCAGATATGTCAGCATATGAAACTAAGTGGAAAGGAGCAGTCACTGCCATATCAAGTCATATCGAGGTGTGTATTTATTTCTTCACTATTTTTAGAAACGAGAAAATGACTCAAAAATTGGTTTGCGTTCTTCAGTTTCTCTGTACGGACTTCTCTAAATGGCCTGGAATTGAACTTCTTCTTTTTGGTTTCTTTGATTTAATAGCCATACTGTTCTTGTGTTGGAGTTGCAAAAAAGAAGAATGGGGGTGATAGATGTGCCCTAAAAAAGGAGAAAAGAAATATAAAAGAAAAAATCTGTTAATTGCTAAAGCTACCTATCAGACAGGCAGAATGGTACAGAGCTTAAAGGAGGGAACCTTTTATCGTATTTTACTGAAACAAGTTTTTTCTGGTGCTATAGGACTGACTAACCAGTAAATTTAGGAGACGAAAGTTGGAACAAACAGAAGGGACATAGGTCCTCCGGGCAACATGGGTCCTATAATGCAGCAAATCTGCTTTTTACAACAACAACAACAACAACATAGCCTTTTGTCCCAAGCAAGTTGGGGTAGGCTAGAGATGAAACCCAAAAGAGACGAGAAACAGGGAGACACATAAAGGGACATAAAGGGCACAAGACAAAAGATGTCACGGTTCAGGCACGTTGATTGCTAATCTCCAAGCGCTCCTGTCCATAGCTAAATCCTTGGGGATATTCCACTCCTTAAGATCTCTCTTAACGGACTCGTCCCAAGTTAGTTTAGGTCGACCTCTACCGCTCTTTACATTATCGGCCCGCTTTAGAACTCCACTACGCACCGGCGCCTCAGGAGGCCTCCGTTGGACATGTCCAAACCATCTCAACCGATGTTGAATCAATTTCTCCTCAATTGGTGCCACCCCAACCCTATCCCGAATATCGTCGTTCCGTACTCTATCCCTCCTTGTGTGCCCACAACACCAACGCAACATACGCATCTCCGCTACACTCAATTGCTGGACATATATAAAAAAACATAGCTACCCTAACCTCCAGGTTAGGGGGAAAAGAAGAAAATGCTACCACAGTGCAAAAGGGGTTGATCATTGTGGCTTGTGCAGATTTTTGGTGAGATGCTGAAGGGATTTGTATATTGGGAAGGGTTTTGGGAAATCAGTTGTCCTTATTGTTTCTTGCTTCTTTTGGGGTTTGAAAATTCATGGTTTGCAGAGGGAGTGATTCTTTAAGGTTTCCTTCTTTTGGGGTCCAGAAACTTGATTGCTTGCAGAGGGAGAGAATACTGAAGGTACCCTCATCCCACCACAATGAATATTGCCTTCCGCACTTGCACAGCCACAGCCAGGGGAAAAGATTGGCATGCCTAGTACCAAATGTTGTGACATGTGTTGGGAGGAACTTCATGACACTGGAATTAGGTCCTCTATCTAGATGTAATATCTTAATTGGTGTCAGATGGTTGCCACTGTCATGGCCAGCGGTAAGAAACTGTATAGCGTGTAGGGAGTAGTGATGCTATGGCCTATGGGAATGGACATGGAACAGCGTAGCGGCTGACAAACCCCATGGGTTCCCTTAGCACAAGAGAGGTACTAAGTTTCGCAGTCATCCATACAATGTTTTCAAGGCGTTGCTTTTTCCTTTTTCTTCATTATCTACCACTCTAAGCTGTTTTTTTAAGATTTCCTTAAGATGTTAAGGCGTCGCCTCGCCTCACGCCTTAGTCGCTTAATCGTAAGGCGGTAGTCGGTCGCCACGCCTCGCCTTAGCGCCTTGAAAACATTGCATCCATACACGGGACCTTGCTATGTGTTGGTACTTTCAAACTTCACCAGCAACATCGGATGGTCCTCAATCGACACAAGCGGGACTAATGCAAACAGACCCTCGCTCTATTGCCCAAATCATATCCAATCCAAAGTCCACAGTCCCGCCCGGTCTCCAGTTATTATCCTCCCAAGTTCCATATTATAGGTAAGAAGTGTGGAACCTATTATGAGCAACGGCAGGTTGCTCACATCTACCGAGTTCCCTAAGCATTAGCAGCTACACGTGCCTATTAGCTAGTATGACTCATAGGTCAAGATCTTTATGCATGTAGGTTTCAATCAACTCCTACACTTAATGCACATTAAACAGAAAAGTGATTAAAAACATAGGTTATGCACCGGGGCTTGCCTTGGGGTAACTTGTATAATAAAAAGTTAGTATCTGCGTCATCTTCAGGATGGAGCCTCCAACACACCATCTTCTGGATAGAATGCCATACACCATCTTCAGATTTCCAATCATACTTCAATTGATCCGTTGATCCATCATCGTACCTAAATGGTATGCATTGATGCAAATGCATGCACAAGATGATAGATGCATAAATAAGGATGTTTTATAAGGGTGAAAAGGAACACTTGAACTTTGGCGGCACGGTGACGACATTGCACCAAAAGACAAGGCTCGGGGGTAAAAATTGTGGTTATAACTTCTTGATTGATTTCTTGGTTGACAATGAGTGGATGTATATATAGTCCTCTCCAACAAACTAACTCCAACCCTGAACGTAATCTTAATAGACTCTCAGATTCTAATAAGAGTTCTTTCACCAATTCAATAATTCTAATCTGAACTCTAGTCTAACTTGATGCCGAAGTAGAATCATCAGGAACCTGAACCTGCGTGATGCTGGTGCCTGCAGTACTGCAATTCCCACATGACATCTCCCCCTCCCTCGGGAAACTGCAATCTATAGTGACAAATAATCTTGGTTACACTTTTTACATGAATGCTTTAAATGCCAAGTGAAAGGATGCTACATACTTTAGCAGGTTATATAGAGGTTTAACAATGTAGGTTGTTGCTTTTGCCTTTTCCTAATTTAAAATATTTCATACTGTCTGTAAAATTGGCAGGGCTATGGAGACAGTTGTGAACCAACATGGAATTGATATGGATGCATTGCGATCATCGCGAATTCCATTTGCTGGTGGTCCTCAGGCAGGGGATTCTAGTGGTGCTATGTCAAAGGACAAGGAGGTCGTTGGTAACCAGTCTCCCATGGTTGGAAGTGATGCATCCCAAACTAGTGGACAAGCTGGACTGTGGCAGCTTCCATCAGGTAAGCAGATTTGAAAGAAGATTTCCAATAGTTTTGAAGATATAAATTTTACTTCCTGACACTTATTTTATGTCATCAGGTTCAACTGATATGACAAGGCATGGGGCATCTATTTCGGGTAGGGTACCTACAGGGCCAAATAGGGGAGATTTCTTAGCAGCTGATATTCATCAAGCCTCCATGTCACAAAAGAGCGGTAGATCCTCTGGCATTGAAAGCCCTGCAAGTCTGCAGATGGAGGACACCAGATCTATGAATTCACACGATTCTTTGAAATCCGATGAGAAAACAAGTAAGAAAACCTCTTCCAAGAGAAAAAGGATGGATTCAAAAGGAGCTGGGGATTTGCATTCTGAAGACAACTCAAAGTCAGATGCTATGTCCACTGGACAGAATACTAGAAAGGGGAAACAGGTTGGTAAGGCTGGTAGACAAGGTCAACCTTCCATGGGAATTGAGCATGAGCAACCACATATACTGCAAGGTGGTACTGCTCAGGTGCCACCGATACATGGTGGTGCACCTTTTCTCAGGACTCACCCAGAAGGTCTTTCTGGGAGGACAATGGACAAGACGAAACCATCAAATCCATTCTCAATGGCTCAAATTCCAAATTTTCCTGAAGGCCTGGCTTCTAGTGGTGCCCCAATCGAGTCGCAAAAAAGTATACAGGGTGGAGCAAATTTATTTAATCCTGGTTTTGGTTGGAACCAAAACCTACAAGTTCCAACCTTGAAGAATTCTCAAGGTTCTATTCCCAATTTAGTGAGGTCTGGAGTTATCGAAGGTACTTATACTTAAACAAGATATAGTAGTCTAAGGTGAGATACAGGAGTGCAAATACTTATCTTCTTGATAATGAGCTTACTTTTATTGTAGGCAAAGCTAATGTAGGGGCACAAGGAGCTTTTAACTCTACCTCGGCACCACAAATGGAATTTCCCACAATTCCTCCTTACAACCCCTCTTCCTTTGGAGCTAGCTCACAGTTTCTGGACAAAGGCAAGGAGTTGGCTTCCAGCAGTACTGGCACTGAACTTCATTCCACGTCTAAAGTTGCATCTCAGTCTGGGATTCCTCATGTAAAGCCTTTGTTTTAATACAGAGCTCCTATGTGCATGGACTTGCATATTATTTTTTGGATATCATTACTGTACCTTTTAGATAATATGCCGTCCACTTAAGTCAGGAGGGTTAGATATTCATTCTCATAAGGTTTGGAATTGAGATTACACAAATGCATTTGATACGTCATATGTGTCTCAATGTATCTCTATGAGGATGCCTTAATTGGTTTCCTAGCAAGGTTCATCATCTGGCTGGTGTATCCTGCCTCCACCAGCCATCTTGAGAAGCATTTTACTCATCTAACATCAGCTCATCTGTTTATTTATAAAATGGTACCTTCAATAGATAATGCAATCTTCGAGAGTTCTTATTTGAGGCAAATGTAACGTAACTTTCCAGGGAAGTCCCATGCAAGAAAGGCAAGGTATTATCAGGGTGCCACAGAGAGCCGAGGCATCTTTCCAGGAAGGCAGGCCATCTTCGCTTCCGAGCAGAAGTACCAGGCCAAGTCCAATGTCTCACACTTCTTCCAACACACCATTTAAAGAACAACAGCTGAAGCAGCTCAGAGCACAGTGCTTAGTATTTCTTGCATTTAGGTTTGCTTTTCTTTTCGTATATCTTTTTCTTGTTGTAGTTTCACTGAGTATATCCAGGCTTCAGAGCATGGCATCCAAACTTCATTTGTGGTACCCATGTAGGCTGCCTTTTCTTGTAGGAATAATTTGCAGCCTAGGAAGGTACATCTTGAAATTGCTTTGGGCAGAGGGCCTCCTGCAGAAAGTAAGAACTAAAAAAAAACACATTGTGATCTATGTGATTTTTGTTTTGTCATATCAATGATAGGTTTGTACATGAAAATCAGGTGACAGTGCAGGTCAGAGGGGCAACGAGGGCAGAGTGTCTGATGCTTTGGGAAAGGAAAATGGTAGCAGTCGGGAGACTTCTGGTGTCTTTTGTAGGCAAACTGATATCTCTAGATTTCCATCCACATCTGCAGGAAGTATTGCAGAGGTTGATTCCTTATTGAAGGACCCAGAAAATGCTACAAAAAAGATCAAGGTTGCTGAACAGGAGAAGGCGTTGATGGAAGTTGAAAATATCCAGCAAGCTTCTGTTATGCAGGGAGCTTCAGCTAGTTCTGAAATGCGTTCCCAAGAAACTGCATCTCAAAATCCATCTGGGCCACAACAGTCATACTTTCAGGGAGATACAAGAAGAATCGCCTCTGATATCCATAGGACTGATGCTGAAAATTTGAGCCGGAATTTAAGTTGGGGAGGCCAGGGATCTACTGCTTTGGGTGGTACTAGACAGCATCTGAATCAGGAAACTAAAGAATCACTTGCACCTTCAAAGTCACACCATATGCCTGGTGATGGTTTCAACTCCAATATACCAGGAATAGATCGGACTCCAGAGACAGCCGGAGCTGGTAATGATGTTGAAAATCGTAGCCACGTTATGGATATTGTGCCTGTGCAGGCTGCTGATGAAGGAGATGAGGACCTCTCAGAGCATGAGGATTTACTGTCATCTCCTCCAAAGCACACAATGACAGAAAAATGGATCTTGGATTACCAGAAGAGAATTTACAATGAGAGACAAAAGAGAGCATCGGAGCAGCATAAATTACACAGCAGAATGTCAGCATCATATGAGAAGCTAAAGGTCTCTCTTTCCCTTCTCTTGAGGGCCTGAAATGAGAAAAATATCATTAGATATGTTTATATACGTGAATTTCTATTTCATGACAACGTTATTTTAACAATCAGAATTTTCCTTCTAGCCGTTATTTTTTTCCTTTATCAGAACAACTTGTTTATGTATGCTATACTGTTAGTGCATTTGTGTGTTTCTTTTTTACACCACTAGACTTGCATCTTGTCGTTTGTTTGCTGGCTATAAACCTAATTTAAGTTTCCTTCATCTTCAGGAGAGCGTTAATTCTTCTGAAGATCTTTCCGCAAAGACAAAGAGTGTCATTGAATTGAAAAAGCTTCAGCTTCTGCCACTTCAACGTCGTGTGCGCAGGTTGGTTGTGGTTGGAGACCCCCCAATCAGTGTTATTCTTTTGTTAATCTGACTATATGTCTGTTTAACTATGTAATCCATGTTTTTTTTTCGACTCTATCATGCAGTGAATTTTTGCTGGACTTTTTCAAGCCTAATACAGCCGACTTAGAGCGCATAAAATCACTGAAGAAACATAGGCATGGCCGGCGGGTGAAACAGCTTGAAAAAATTGAACAGAAAATGAAGGAAGAAAGGCAAAAGAGAATTCGTGAGAGACAGAAGGAGTTCTTTGCTGATATAGAGGCTCACAGGTTGGATGACAATCTCTGTTGCTTTCATCATTTCATTGAACCATTTGAAGTCATCTCTACGTGATGTCTTTTGCAGAGAGAAACTCGAGGATAACTTCAAGGCTAAGAGAGAGCGCTTGAAGGGGTTCAATCGATACGCAAAAGAATTTCACAAAAGGAAAGAAAGAATTCATCGGGAGAAACTGGATAGGATCCAACGTGAGAAAATCAATCTGCTTAAGAACAATGATGTTGAGGGTTATCTTAGGATGGTCCAGGTGAGTCTTGTCTTGCTTTATTTTGATTTACTGGTATTTTGATCTTAGCCCTTCATTTAATCACTATTTATTTGATTAAGTCACCTCTGATAAACATGACTACATTGTAGGATGCAAAATCTGACCGTGTCAAGCAACTATTGCGTGAAACTGAGAAATATCTCCAGAAACTTGGGAATAAATTACAGAATGCAAAGTCCACAGATGGCCGCTCATCTTTTGTTACCGATAAGAGTGACACTGCAAACGACATTGAAGATGAGAGCTACCAGCCACAGGTTACTTAGTTTTCTGGTATATAGATTTCTGATTCTTTCATGTTTGATATTTACTCAAGTGCGATTCCTCTTTGCAGCATTATCTGGAAAGTAATGAAAAGTACTATCAACTGGCACACAGGTACTTATGAATTGGACAAAAGACATCTTCCTTTGTTAATGGGAAGTACAAGCATGTGCTTAGTTTTAGACTCTCCCCTTGTATTCTAATGTTCATAATTTGCTAATTAAATTCTCAATCCTTTTCTAATTCTGACATGGTTCCTTACTTTTTTTTTCTAGTGTGAAGGAAACTGTAAATGATCAGCCGTCTTATCTTCAGGGTGGCAAATTGCGAGAGTAAGCTGCACTATTCATTATGCTACTATTTTGTTTCCTTAAATTTTTGTGTGTGATCAGATATTCTTGTTTTTTGCTGTTGCTGTCACGTATTTGATCATTTATACATTTTTTTTGGTTTGCTACTTGCTTGCTATTGTACAGGTACCAGATGAACGGTTTGCGTTGGCTGGTTTCGTTGTACAATAATAATTTGAATGGTATTTTAGCAGATGAGATGGGTCTTGGTAAAACAGTGCAAGTAAGACCTAGTGCAGTGTGTTCAACACTTATTTTCATCTGTTCTGTAGTTGTTTAAAATAATACATGAATCCTTCTTATTTGCCTTCTTACTTTGGCAGGTAATCTCTTTGTTATGCTACCTTATGGAAACAAAAAATGACCGTGGACCTTTTCTCGTGGTTGTACCATCATCTGTTCTTCCCGGATGGGAATCTGAACTCAGCTTCTGGGCACCTAGTATAAATAAAATTGCTTACGCCGGTCCTCCAGAAGAAAGGCGCAAGATGTTCAAGTAAATTTGTTATTTTTTTTCAATTCATCTTGCACTAGTACATGCGGAGTTTTTATTCACTTCAGCTATTTTCTTTCAGGGAGATGATTGTTCATCAGAAGTTCAATGTTCTTTTGACAACATACGAGTACTTGATGAACAAGCATGATAGGCCAAAACTAAGCAAAGTACAATGGCACTATATAATAATTGATGAAGGACATCGTATTAAAAATGCTTCTTGTAAGCTTAATGCTGATTTGAAGCTTTATCGGAGCTCTCATCGGCTATTATTGACAGGAACGCCTCTTCAGGTTCTGAAGTTTGCATTTGTACTGTTATTCATTAATTCACTCTTTGCTTTTCAAGCAATTTCTGCACCAGCTGTTTTCTGATCTAAAATGGCCTCTACCCTCTATTAGTAATATACCACTCACCTTATCCAAATGTAGGTTGTTTTGTCAGAAGTCAAACTTGTCTAACTTCGATAAAGTTTTTTGAAAGATACACAAACTGCTATAACATGAGATCTGTTTTATAAGTCCATGAAATATGTCATGACTCATGATAGTTCATTTGTTTGGTATTGTAGATGCTAATATATTTTTCCATAAGGTATAAACTTGGTCCAAGTTAGAGAAGTTTGGTTTGTGACAAAACTGCGGCGCGGCGGCCTGGCGGCGGCGGCTGAGCCGCCGGGAAGAGGGAGCAGGGGAGGGAAGAGAGAGAGAGAGATATGTAGGAGGGGGAGGAGGAGGCTGGCTGGCCATGGCAGCCGGCGGCGGCGCGCCTGGCGGCGGCGGCGGCCCAGGCGGCTGGGGCAGGGGAGGGGAGGAGGAAGGAAAACCCTAGCTTGATACCGTGCTGGAATTATGATTTTCACTGTCATTGGGCCTACCCTAAGGGTGGCTGTATATTGTATCATACATAGGCCTCTAATGGGCCTATACTCCAACAAAAACTAAAATGACCTATCTTTTGGAACAAACGTTGTACTGAACTACCACTTATGACCACCCTTTCTGTCTTTCTCTGCTAATTTGGCCTGCTTTTTCTGTGAAGAATAATCTTGAGGAGCTGTGGGCACTTTTGAATTTTCTGTTGCCCAATATATTTAATTCATCAGAGGACTTTTCTCAGTGGTTTAACAAACCATTTGAAAGCAATGGTGATAATTCACCTGATGAGGTACAACCTTAGTTTTATTTGTTTCCCTCAGTAGTGGACTGTTCTGTTCTAAGGAATGATGTTTGACTGCATATATTTTCTGTTTAAAGGCCTTACTTTCGGAGGAAGAAAACTTGCTGATCATAAATCGTCTTCACCAGGTTCTTCGGCCCTTTGTACTCCGAAGACTTAAGCATAAGGTCTTAATCTTTGATTTCACAATCTTAATGCCTGTTTTGGGGAATAATCAAATAATTGCATATTGACGTTCCAGCAATCCACTGCATTCTCCATTAGCTTTGTTTGGTCTACGTTCTCCATGATTGGTAGTTCAAAGTTGTCTACTTTCAGTTTGCTCCATGTGCCTTTATGAGTCTATCTAGTTTTGTTTAAGCTAAATTGATTTGAAATGTTTTCCATTTTGGCATATTGTTGCATGTGCAGCCAGGGTTTTACAGCTTTGACCACTAATATATGTGAGAAGGCACATTTATTATGCTTTCTTTCACTATTTTTTTTTATCTCAGTTACTGACATTACCTTTGAAATAGTGCCTTTTCCACCATATTGACATTGGCTGGGTTCTGACTTGCACATGAACAATAGGAAAAAACTTACATTTGCAAACAGTGGGAGCGAGTGATTTCTGTTGGTCTCAAGCGTATTTCTCGTCCTAATAGTTAAATTCAAGCCAACCAAAATGTCTTCTATTCTCTTTTAGTTGTTTTTGAAACTTGACGCTGGTACTGAACAGTTGATATTCAACAAACCGAAAAGAAGTACTGCTTCCATCTCTTTCTATAGGGCGTATTAGAATTTAATTTGATAAATTTTGACTAACAATTAAGCAAATTATATGCATTCTGAGTTGAAACTTATATCAATAGATTCACATTCCACAACCCAGTTAACAATATTTCGTAGTAATTGATGATATATTGTAAAGAGTATGGTCAAAATGGACACGTAAAGACTTCTACAATTCCTAATACGTTAAAATGGACTTATTGATTTGGCTAACCCTAGAAGGGTAGCTATTTAGTGTAGCATACATGGGCCCGCCCACAGACGCAACTAGCCACTGGTGATGTTGAGGCTGGAGCGGAAGGCGGTGAAGGTCGACGACGGGAGGCCCTTGGTGAAGATGTCGGCAAACTGGGACGTAGTAGGTACGTGTAGGACCCGCACCTCGTCGATGGCAACCCGATCACGGACGAAGTGAAGGTCGATCTCCACATGCTTGGTCCGCTGGTGCTGCACGGGGTTGGTGGAGAGGTAGACCGCACTGACGTTGTCGCAGTAGACAAGCGTGCTCCGGAGAAGAGGGTTATGGAGCTCGGCCAGGAGCTGTCGGAGCCAAGAGGCCTCCGCCACGCCGTTGGCCACGGCACGGTACTCCGCCTGGCACTGGAGCGGGAGGCCACTTGCTGGCGCTTGGACGACCAGGACACCAGGTTGCCGCCCAAGAAGATAGTGTAGCCGGAGGTGGAGCGCCGAGTGTCCGGACATCCGGCCCAGTCAGCGTCCGTGTAGACAACCATCTCGGTGGAGGAGGACCGCCGGTGAAGGAGCAGGCCGTAGCCCACAGTGCCACGGAGGTAGCGGAGGATGCGCTTGAGGGCGGTGAGGTGGGGCTCACTCGGATCATGCATATGAAGGCACAGCTGCTGAACTGCATAAGTGATGTCCGGTCGAGTGAAGGTGAGGTACTGCAGAGCACCAGCAAGACTCCGGTACGCGGTGGGATCTGTCACCAGGTTACCCTCGGCCTCGGACATCTTGCCTTGTGTGTCAACTGGAGTAGAGCAGGGGTTGCATTCTGTCATCCCAGCTCGCTCAAGGATGTCAAGAGTGTACTGCCGCTAGTGAAGTAGCCCAGCAGGATGAGGCGCAACTGTGACCTCAAGGAAGTGTTGGAGTACACCCAGATCCTTCATAGCAAATTCCTGCTGGAGAGGTGATGATGCGGCGAAGAAGTGATTCACTGGAGGCGGTGAGGACAATGTCATCAACATAGAGCAGTAGATACGCAGTCTCAGCTCCATGGTGGTAGATGAACAGGGACGTATCGGACTTGGCCTCCACAAACCCCAGTGACCGCAGAAAGGCAGCAAAGCGATGGTTCCATGCCCGTGGGACCTGCTTGAGGCCATAGAGAGATCTGTTGAGCCGGCAGACCATGTCAGGACACGAGGAGTCAACAAACCCGGCCGGCTGACTGCAGTAAACTATCTCAGTGAGAAGACCATGCAGGAAAGCATTCTTGACATCCAGCTGATGCACAGGCCAAGAGCGAGTGAGTGCTAGTGAGAGAGCACCGTGCGGACTGTAGCCGGCTTCACCACTGGACTGAAAGTCTCATCATAGTCAACACCAGGCCGCTGAGTGAAGCCCCTGAGAACTCAGCGAGCTTTGTATCTCTCGAGAGTGCCATCAGTCCGGCGCTTGTGTGTCCGGATCCACTTGCCGGTGACGACGTTGGAGCCCGGCGAACGTGGCACCAGATCCCAGGTCTGATTGGCGAGGAGAGCAGCGTACTCCTCTTCCATCGCGTGGCGCCAGTGAGGGTCCGACAAGGCCTCGCGGACGGAAGAGGGTACTGGAGAGACCTGCGAGTCACCGGGCATCGTCGCAAGAGCCCGGGGCTGTAGGGTCCCAGCCGCGTGTCGTGTCACCATAGGGTGAACATGACGCGGGTGGCGGTGAAGGAGCGGCGGGTGATACACCGGGGTCTTGACACGGGCGGTTGGAGGCCGCTGCGACGGCTCCGGTGTCCCCGGTGGAGAGGAAGACGGCCCCGGTGGTGACTCCGGCGAAGGAGCCACCGGCGGTGGCGAAGGTGCCGACGCAGTCCGGGCCCGGCGCTGGTACACAAGGACCGGCTGGGCGAAGCGCGCATGCTGAGCCGGAGGCGACGGCCCGGGACCCCCGTCAGCCGGAATGACAGGGGCAGGCCCGGAAGGTGACCCGTCCATGCTCAAACGGGGAGCAGGGTCGGGGGAGTCACCGGCTGACGGCGAGCTGGGGCACGGGGCCGCAGTACCTGCAGGAAACAACGGCAAAGGTGGCTCAACCATCGCATCAGTGGGAAACAAAGAGGAGAGGTCAAGCTCGGAGGCGGAAGGGGTGGTGGTGGTGGTGGAAAAGGGGAAGATAGACTCATCGAACACCACATGGCGAGAGATGAGGACCTTACGAGAGGTGAGGTCGTAGCAGCGGTACCCCTTGTGGTCTGGGGAGTACCCGAGGAAGACACAGAGAGTGGACCGGGGAGCCATCTTGTGCGGAGCAGTGGCCGTGGTGTTAGGGTAACACGCACACCCGAAGACTCGAAGGTGGTCATACCTCGGAGGGGTACCGAAAAGAGCGTGGTGCGGCGTGGGAGCCGAGCAAGCAGCGGAAGGAAGGCGGTTAAGGAGATAGGTGGAGGTGTGCAGGCTCTCAGCCCAGAAACGAGCGGGAAGTGAGGCCTGGAGTAAGAGCGTACGCACGGTGTCATTGGTGGTGCGAATCATGCGCTCAGCCTTGTTGTTCTGAGAGGAGGTGTATGGGCAAGACATGCGCAACTGGGCACCGCGAGAGAGGAAGAAGGCCCGGGATGTGGAGTTATCAAACTCACGGCCATTGTCGCACTGGACGGCCTTGATGGTGAGGCCGAACTGAGTGGAAACCCAAGCGAAAAAGTGGTGGAGCGCGGGGAATGCCTCAGACTTGGCACGTAAGGGAAAAGTCCACGAATAGTGAGAAAAATCATCAACCACCATAAGATAGTACTTATAGCCAGAAATGCTGAGTACAGGAGACGTCCATAGGTCGCAATGAACAAGATAAAAAATGCGAGCCGCATGTGAAGATGAACTAGAAAAAGGAAGACGAACATGACGGCCCATTTGGCACGCGTGACACAAATGCTCAGCATGAGCTCGAGTACAACGAATGTCTGAGCTATGACTAAGCTGCATCAGGGCATCACGTCCAGGATGGTCGAGGCGCCGGTGCAAGTAGTGGAAGAAGTGGTGGCGAAGGCAGCTGACAAAAGCGAAGACGACGAGGCAGACGCCGGAAAACGAAGGGTGTAAAGGGGCCCCGTACTGTCACATCGGAGCAGAGGACGCCGGGTAGCCAAATCCTTCACAGTAAGACCAGAAGAGTCAAACTCCACAGAACAAGAATTGTCAGCTGTAAAACGACGAATAGAAAGAAGATTGTGAACCATAGAGGGTGCAACAAGAACATCGGGAAGATGAAAGAAGCCATGAGTGCCGGCGGCACCCACAGAGGTGATAGGAAGACACGAGCCATTGGCGACCATGATGGACGAAGGGTGAGGAGGACGAGCAGACGAGAGTATACCAGGGTCCAGTGTGGTGTGGTAGGTAGCTCCGGAATCGGCGATCCACTCTGGGCCAACAGGAGGTGTCAGGCCCATAGTGCTGAAGGAGCGAGCTAGCGCCTTCGGGCTCCAATCGGCCGGCCCCGGGGAAGCGCCGGAAGGTGTGCCCCACGGAGACGCGGGGTAGAACCCTGGAGGAGCCCCAGCGAACATGGCGGCCGGTGGACGAGGCTCCCCCCCCAGGAGCCTGGAAGGGCCACATGAAGATGCGTCCGGACCAAGGGTTGTGGAAAGAGGGCCAGGGAGCACCCCACGGCGGAGGAGCCGGGTTTCCACCACGGTCAGCCCCCCCCCCCCCCCCCCACCAGAACGTCCTCCACGGCCCTTCTTCCTGCCACGGCCCCCCCACCCCCGCTGGGCCCGGAGGGGAGGACCCAAGACAGACGACGGGGGCATGGGTGGTGCAGACGGGCGCGGCGGTGGAGTAGCCGCAAGTGCAGTCGAGGACCCTGGAGCGGCGGCGGTGGTGGACCCCGACTGGAGGCCCTGAGAGATCTCCATGACAAGGTCGTCACGGACCTGCAGGAAGGTGGGGAAAGGCCTCTGCCGGGTGATCCACGTCCTGAGGTGGGCGTAGCGGTCGCTGAGCCCACGGAGGACGTTGAGGACGAGGATGCGATCCTCCACGGGCCAGCCCAGGTCGCCGAGGGAGTCGGCCATGGCCTTCATCTTCCGGCAGAACTCGCCAACGGCAAGGTCCCCCTGGACGAAGGTGCGGAAGCTCGCGTCGAGTCGCAGAGCTCGGGCCTCAGCATTGCCTAGAAATTGGCCCTCGAGTGCCAGCCAGGCCTGGCGAGCGGAGGTGGTGTTGCGGACGAAGTCGTGGAGGTCGACGGAGATCGTGCCGAGGATCCAGGAAAGCACGATGCTATCCAGACGCTGCCACGACGGAGTTTGGACCGCGGGCATGGGATCGTCGAGGACGTGGTCGTCGAGGGCGTAGCGGCGGAGTGTGAGGACCACCAGATCCTGCCAACGGGCGTACGAGGGCGACTCGGGGTCGAGAACGACCGGAACGAGCAGCCGGATGTTCTGGACACAGCCGGCCTGGTAGTGGAGCTGCGAGACGAGGGGATCGGCTGGGTCGTGACGGAGAGCCATAGTGGTGGAGGTGAGGTGGCCCGTCGAGCCTGAGGAGGTGGCCCCCGCGTCCTGGGCGAGGAGCTGCTCCGCCTCGGCGATCTGGCGGGCCAGAGTGTCGGCGGCGTCCCACTCCCGTTGCCACACGAGGGCAGCCGCACGGACGCGCTCCTGTCCCGCGGCGGCCGCTGCCCGGGCGGAAACCAGCGCGGCAGCAAGGGCGGAGGTGGGCCGAGGAGCGTAGAAGGCGGCCGAAGGCGGGGCAGGGAAGTTGAAGGCGCCCTGGGTGCCGCTACCCATGCCCGGCCCCTGTAGGTGTGTCGCCGCACCGTCTCCACCAGCGGAAAGGAGAGGGCTTGGAGAGGAGAACGGCAGTGCCAGGCCGGCCGCAGCTGCAGCGGCGGCGGCGGCGTAGGTGGCCGCTGCGGCCGGGGCCACGTAGGCGCCATCACCAGGTACCGCAGGAGCCTCGGGCTCGGCGGCTTCGGCGGCATCGGCCGGGGCAGCTGGGGAGGCGTCGGCCGCGGGAGCAGCAGCGCCATCGGCAGTGAGGGCCAAGGCAGGGCGCGCAGCCGGGGCAGCAGTGGAGGCACCAGGCGCGGCAAGGGGAGTGGCCGCTAGGGGAGAAGCCGGCGGTGCCCATCCCGCTGCTACTGGAGAAGCGCCTGGCGGCGGCCAAGCCGCGACGGCTGGGGGAGCGGCCGGCGGCGCCCATCCCGCGGCGGCTGTGTTGCCAGCGCGCGCGCCGGTGGAAGAAGTAGGCGTGCCCGCGATTTGCGCCCAGGATGTGGTGCCGGAGAGAGGAGGGAAGGAGAGGAAGTAGGAGGGAGGAGGCTCGCCATGGCCGGCCATGGCGCCTGGCGGCGGCGCGCCGGTGGCAGGAGCAGCCCTGGCGGCTGTGGGTGGGAGAAGAAGGGTGGGAGAAAACCCTAGGCTGTTGATACCATGTTGGAATGTATTGTCTTGATTGATTTGGCTAACCCTAGAAGGGTAGCTATTTAGTGTAGCATACATGGGCCTCATGGGCCTAGCCCCATGGGCCTCATATACATATACTCCAACAAGATCTTTTGGTTAGCTTTTAGCAATTTGCTCATTAATTTGGATTATTGTTGTATTCGTATGTTTCTTATCTTTGTCTGTGCCCAGATAATTATGCAAGTTTTGTTTTACTAACTTCAGGTCGAAAATGAGCTGCCTGAGAAAACTGAAAGACTTGTAAGATGTGAGGCATCTGCTTATCAGAAACTTCTCATGACAAGGGTGGAAGAAAATCGTGGTGCGATTGGAGCCGTTAAGGTGTGTATCATCTTACTGTTCTGAGTCGTGCTAGCTAGTATGTTTCATTGATCATTTGCTGAGTATTTCAAGGATTTGGTCTTTAAGATACTACGTTATTGTCTTTAGGTTCGCTCTGTGCACAACTCTGTCATGGAATATGCAACCATCCTTACCTGAGCCAGCTTCATGTTGAAGAGGTAGAATGCAAATCTTCCATTCTGCCCCACTATTGTTATTTTTGAATCCTTGTGTTTGCCATCAACCATTTGGGTTCTCTTGTAGATTGAGGGCTATCTACCTAAACATTACCTGCCATCTATTGTGAGGCTCTGCGGAAAACTTGAGATGTTGGACAGATTGCTGCCCAAACTCAAAGCGACTGGCCATAGGGTGAGTGAATATTATTTGGATTTAGTCTGACTTAGAATTTGATTGTTCCTTTTTTTTTCTCTAGTTGCCAGTTGAACTTGAATGTTCTTCCCTTCCCTCCTGCTCCCTCGTCTTTTTTCGTATCTTTGTTCCTTTTCTGGCGATTAGTTCTGGATCACTGATGGCAACTACAATCCTCCAGGTTCTACTTTTTTCTACAATGACAAGATTGCTTGATGTAATGGAGGATTACCTGGTTTGGAAAAAGTATAAATACCTTCGATTGGATGGGCACACTTCTGGCCAGGAAAGAGGAGCTCTTATCGATAAATTTAATGATCCTAATTCTCAAGCGTTCATTTTTCTTCTTAGGTATGTTACAATTGTATTGCAAGTTTTTATCAAAAAATGAGCTTAGCAAACTCACAAAGTATGATTGGGCTTCTGATTTGATTAATATTTATTTAAACTTATTTATCTAATGACAAACAAATACTTAGCTCTAACTGTTATCTACCTCTTTTTGGTAGTATACGAGCTGGAGGTGTTGGGGTCAATCTCCAAGCAGCCGATACAGTTATCATATTTGATACTGATTGGAATCCTCAGGTAGCTAAATATCTAGTTATAATGTTATATATATACTCTTATTACTCTTTTATAAGAGAACACAGTGTGCTGCTCACTACTAATTGATTTTTATCCAGGTTGACCTGCAAGCACAGGCTAGGGCCCACAGGATTGGTCAAAAGAAGGAGGTTCTTGTTTTACGTTTAGAAACGGTAATCATTTCTTGTGGTGTTAGGTTGAAAGTTTGTTTATCTACTCCCTCCGTTCCAAATTGTAAGGCCTTTTAGCTTTTACTATGTATCTATACGTAGCGTATATTTATGTTCATAGCTTTTCTGTACCTAGAAAAGCCAAAACAACTTACAATTTGGAACGGAGGGAGTAGTTAACAAATCAATTGAGCTTACCCAGTGGCTAGTGTTGAAAGCTACCACACAATGTGGGTTGTCTGGGGAAGGGAATTTCTAGGAAGCCTTTCCCTTGCTTTATTTTGCAAGTAGGCTGATTCATACCATTGTTTGTCTGTTTTGTTTCTTGACATCTAGGATGAATTTGAAATTTTATTTTTCATGTTTATTTGTCCCTTTATGTGTCTCCCTGTTTTTCGTCTCTTTTGGGTTTCATCTCTAGCCTACCCCAACTTGCTTGGGACAAAAGGCTATGTTGTTGTTGTTGTTGTTGTTGTTTATTTAATTTTATATGTACCACATGCATCATGTTTCAAAAAATATTCAAAGTGTTGGGAAAACTGGTTCATTCACACATGGGCTAACCCTAGAAGGGTAGCTGTATAGTTTCCATACATGGGCCACATGGGCCTTGCCTCATGGGCCTATATACTCCAACACAAAGCATTGCGACATGCTCAATTCATTAGCTGGGACACGGCTACATGGGACCCTTGGATGGAATCCACTCTCCTGTAAGAAACCACAGAAAATAATAATAGATGCACTTAGCTTAGGGGAGTGCAGAAACCATGGATATTGGATACTAATAATTCTCTTAATAAAGCAGCTATTGCTTGAAGGCACAACACAATTTGATGTTTCTCAATCGAAACGAACAATTTTTTTTGGGTAAGCCAAACGAATAAAGTTGTGCCTTTGATACTAAAAAGTTCTTTGATAATGACTATATACAAAACTTCATGAAATTTTTCTGTATTATTTATCTGTTTGTGCCATAGCAGAAACTCTATGCGATTTTGTGATGACATGAATATCTCAAGAATTTTTTCTTGGTTTAACCAAATTAATACCTTCTACTAGTTGAGATGAAAAATCTCTTGCCATTTGTTTTTGACTTTTAGCCTATTTTAATGAATATAAGGTCCGAACTGTTGAAGAGCAAGTCAGGGCTTCAGCAGAACACAAATTAGGTGTTGCTAATCAGAGTATAACGGCTGGTTTTTTTGACAATAACACAAGGTAAATCCTTCTATTGTCTCAAATAATTTAGCATCCATAGGTCCCATCCTCACCCTCCTAATTTATACAATGGGGTGCTATTTCAGTGCTGAAGATCGAAGAGAGTATCTTGAATCACTCCTACGTGAGTGTAAGAAGGAAGAAGCAGCTCCAGTGTTAGACGATGATGCTTTGAATGATATTCTAGCTCGGAGGTAAGATCCGGTTGTTTCGACATTATGAATGTTTGTATTTACATAACATTGCTTCGCTTTCTGTACTGCAGTGAAGCTGAGATTGACATATTTGAGTCTATTGACAAGCAAAGGAGAGAAGAAGAAATGGTGTGCTGAATTTCTATAAGTTGTTTTCAGCTAAAGCTTCTACATATTTGTCATCTTGTAGTATTGTTGTGTCCTTACAGGCAGCTTGGCAAAAGGTGGTTCAGCATGGTTCAACTAGTGGGCTAGACCCTTCAGTATTGCCTTCTCGTCTTGTCACTGATGATGATCTCAAGCCCTTCTGCCATGCTATGAAACTTAACGAGCCATCATCAAATGTGAAAACAGTAAAGGTGAATGTGAGGAAGAAGGGTGAACTTGGGGGGCTTGATACACGGCATTATGGAAGGGGTAAACGAGCTCGTGAGGTCAGTTGCACTGTCTCTTAATGTATCTTTCAATTGTTATCTAATGAATTTCTTTGCTAATTCATGAATACCCATATAGGTTCGTTCTTATGAGGACCAATGGACTGAAGAAGAATTTGAAAAACTTTGTCAAGTTGATTCTCCTGAATCACCCCAACCTGGTGGCATGTCAAAGGATTCGGATATTCCTAATAAAGGCATTAAGACTGAAATTGTTGTGGAGAGTTCAAAAGAACCAGAACAAACGAGGATGGAAGCATCCCCAACTGTTGGGGACTCCCCACCAGCCAAACGGCGGAGAGGTAGACCTAAAAGGTCAGATCTTTTCTTATCTCCTACTGCAGGTCTGACTGATGCTGTCAAACAAGACACAGGAACCACACAGGATGGTAGTTCGGCCACACCAGCAAGTACCATCCATTCTGATGCACCGGCTACTCCAATCCATTCTGCTGCTTCAGATGTTAATATACATTCTATTTCACCAGCTGATATCAAGAAACAAGAGTTCAGTACTGATACTAAGCCTTCCAGTTCTGTCTCTGTTTTGGAAGGATCTGTGGCGAATGAAATTGGTACACCATTACAGAGTGTTCATAATGTAGCAGCTCCTGCACCACCGCATCAATCAGCTAGGGGCAGAAAATCCCAAGCAGGAGAAACACCTCGCAGGCGAGGCCGAAAACCAAAATCTCTATCTTCATCTGGTGTAGATGATGTTAGTCTTAACACAACTGTTTCAACTGGTAGTGGGGTAGCAGACACTAGTTATGTTTCTTCATATTCTCATGTGAATATGCCCTCATCACAAGGCACTGCTGTGGCACTGGCAGGAATCCAGAAGGATTTGGTCACAGTTAAATTGGATACATTGTTGCCAGATAGTGGTAAGGGTATTTCTCCTGTTAATGAAGAAGATAAAGGTGCTACTGTTACAACACCTATGGCAAAAGATATCTGTGCTGAAACTGTGACAACATCAGACAACAGTATCGCCCTGACACCGAATACTCTTAAGGAAAACATTGGATTAGTTCAAGTAGCACCTGCACCTACTATGCCTATGCCTGTGGCTTCAGAAGAATTATTGAAAACAGCACATGTTGTGGTGGCAGATAAGCCTGTTGAGAAGCAAACTGCTTCACGTCGCCGCAGAAAGAAAACATCTAGTAGCGAGGATACTGGAGTCAGCACTAGACAAAGATCAGCTATGAAAAGATCTTATTACAGCACTTCTGCTGCCATTGATGAAGTTGGTTCTGCCATGACCCCAAATGAGAAATCAGGAATAGCGAAGGAAAGAGATGTCAGTTCAATTCAAGATACTTCCAATCAGCTGCCAAATATTAACTCACCATTGTATGAGAAGTCTGGATATGATTCTCAACCAAGCACACCTATAGCTGTCCCCATCAATGAAGCTACTCTTCCTAGTGGTTTTGATACCCACACTACTCATTCTAAGATAACTCTTGCCACATCTGCCAATCCTGCTGACCATGATAAACCGGTTGATTTGCACCTTAATGCGCCCGTTTCTGTTGATTCCCAAAATCAAGAACAACTCAAGATAGGGAAGGACCATTTGGCAGCGAGTTCTGGAATCTTTGCTACTCACTTACAAACAGTTACTGCAAATCCTACTAGTGATAATAAACCAGGAACTGCCCAGTTTGAACCATCTGGTAAGGATGCCACTGCACCGACTTCTTCTGAGGTTGACAGTGCTGCTCCAGATAAGGCACCAAGCAGGAGGAGGAAAGGGTCAACTCGGGAACCACGCACCAGAAGTAATTCTGCAACAGCTGCAAGTGAACGCCGTGCCCGACTTACTGGATCGAAGCAGGCAGAGGACATAAAGGAGTTAGAGGTGTCTGCAACACCGACTACGACAGTGTGTGTCTCATCGGTAGAGCAACAGGGAGCTGCCTCTTTAAGAGCTGAGATTACCAATGCTTCTGTTTGTGAAGAACAGAAGAATCCTGGGAGTCACGTGTCTTCTAACATTTCAATTCCTGTGGGGAGTCATGTGCTGGGCGCAATAAGTACTGAAGAAACAACTGCCACTATGATAACTCATACTCCTGCAGTGGCTAAATCAGAAGAAAGCAAACTTCCAGGAGGCGATCAACAAGGTATAATTACACTCAGATCACTGTTCTTGGTCCAGATGAGAAGATAGGCATAATCTTTGCTATTATTTTCCATGGTAACAGTAACAGTAGCTGACATTACTTGTGCATGTCTTTGTTTTCCTTTTTCCTAGGTATTCGGTTTGATAGTTCAGTACCACAAACGAAGATGGTATCAGCTGTGGAACCAGCACCTGCAAATGATGAACGCATGCAAGGTACACTTTCTCACACATGTGCCCGCTCACAAGCAGTTCTTGGTCCAGACTAGAAGAACTGTACACTGTTTACTGTGATTTGTACTGATCAACAGTAGTAATTGTTGATGTTTCTTATGCATGGTTTTGCTGCTTTTGTTTTCAGGTACTGAAATTAATAATTCGGAACAGAAAAAAATAGTTTCTGCTGCTGAACCAGCACCTGCAAATGATGAACACATGCAAGGTACTCCTCGTCACACACTCGTCCTCGCACATGACACGGTTCATTGTTGATGTTTCTTATGCATGGTTTTTCTGCTTTTGTGTTCAGGTACTGAAGTTAATAATTCGGAACAGACAAAAATAGTTTCTGCTGCTGAACCAGCACCTGCAAATGATGAATACATGCAAGGTACCCGTCACACACTCATCCTTGCACATGGCACGGTTCGTGGCCCAGATTAGGAGTAGAACATTATTGCTGTTAATTTTTCGACGGTCATTAGTACCAATTGCTGACATTATGCATATCTTTGCTCTTCTTTTCAGCTATGGAGGTTGGTAGTTCAGAGCAACCAACAAGTATGGTTTCAGCTGTGGAGTCAGCACCTTCAAATGATGAAGAACACACAACGCATGAAGTGTATCTTGAGACTGCTGCTGATAATATGCTTACTTCTAGTGCAGCAACAGATGTATTGCGGGATACAGTTGAGCATGCTGCTTGCCAGTCCAATGCAGCATGTACAGATGGAACCGCAAGGCAGTCTGAAGCATCGCAACTTGATAGCAAAGCCTCTCATGATGCCTCATATAAAGACACTACTACTGCTGGCTCGACAAAAGATGATAGCAAAGCCTCTCGTGATGCCTCATACATCTTGCCCAGTGAAGGCACTGCTGTTGATGTTACGGGTTCTAAGCAAGATGGTGTGAACATTGTTGGCACACAAACTGATGATGCTTCCAGGGGTTCTTCTAGTCATTTTCAATCTACTTTACAATCAACTGAGTCAGATTGGCCTCCAGGTCAAGGGGAGAATTTGGAGAGTAGGAAGGAGCAGGTGAAACCGGAAGAAGCTTTGGACAACAGTTCTGGTGGCAATCAAACTCACAGTTTGGGCGATGAACCTTCTCATGATACATCATTAGCAAGAAATTCTCCTTCGGAATACTCGAATGAGTGTTGTTCTGCTCAAGTAATTGGTGAAACATTCAAAAGTAAAGAAAATATTGTTGAAGTCCATTCTGCCATGAATACTGATGGCCCTGATGAAGCTCTGGATGCATTGTACGTCCAATCTAAGGAGGCCAGCATAACAGATATTGGTGTACCTACCGATGTTGATAAATTTGAAGGTAAAGGGACTAGTGCCGAGGTCTGTGCTGACATGAATACTGTTGGGCCTGAGGATGCTCAGGATGCTTCGTCCACCCAATCTGATAAAGAGGCCATCATGATAGAATTTGTTGTGTCTACCGATGGTAGTCCCACAGTTTGCAAAGCATACAATGATCTCGATGGTCATGTATATTGTGAAGGTAGGACTGGTGGTGATGACCCAATCCATACCAATGCAAATTATGGTTCTAATAATAAAAGTGAGGACACCATTGTTAATCCTGTTGAAACCACACGAGAACCGATGGAAGAAAGCACCGTTATTGTATCGGAGAATTCTGATTTGAATAAGCAAAGCCACACATTGCATACTGGAAATGATCCTCCTGCAAGTACCCTGTTGATAGTTGAGTCTAACAAAGTTACTTGTGATGCTGAAATTGTTTGTGCTAGCAGATTAGAATCTTCTTCTATTGAGGCTGAAACAGTGGGTATCCAAGATTCAGCTGTTACTGATTTTGAGGGAACAAAAGGAACTGGGGATTTGGGTCACAAAACTGACAGTCCGCTGCGTGATGATGTTCATGATACACCATGTTCCACGATAGGTCTTGTGTGTGAGAAAGAACCTACTGAAGCTCTTACTGCCGGTAGCCATTCAGAAGCACCTAATTTACTTGCTGCTGTAGAACAAACTCGAGAAACTACTGTTGCAAACCAAGAGGAAATCATAGATGCAGTAGTGTTTATGGATGCCTGCAAGGCAGAACCTGATGGTGATTGTACTGTTGCTAAAGGAGCTGAACAGACTGTAGAAATCGTTCATTCTGTTGAAAAGCAATCTGCTGTATTAGAGCATGTTGAGAGACAGACAAAACAAACTATGATTTGTGGTTCTACGCTAAATGAATCCCCTCAGGCTGCAGGGTTGGAAGAGGACTGCTCTGTACTGAAGCATGGTGGTCCTACTGCCTCATCTGAGCTTCTTGCTGTAGCACCCAATCCAATCGGTGAAACTTTTGTTATTCAAGCCGAACCAGAGGCGACAAACTCAGATGGATACTGCACAACAGAGGTTGGCAGTGCTTTATCTGAAACTGTCATGGGATTGGAGCCAAATAAAGAAACTGCTGTTCCAATGCAAGAGGATATTGGAGAAGCTAATGATACTTCTAATAATTGCGAAGCACGCAATAATTCGGGGATTCATGCATTTGGTGAAGTGTCGATAGAAATGCAGTCATCAGAGTTCAAGGAAGTATCTTCTATTCAGTCTGGTGCAGCAAATTTGAGCACACAGACTCCTGCATTGCCTGATGAAACAGGACAAACCAATATGGCTTCGGCTGCAGAGCTAGTACCTACAAATGATGATGAACACATGCAAGGTATTTTTTATCACATGCATAAGCCACCGCTCTTGTGAGGAGAGCAGTACTCCCTGTGCAGTCATTTTCAGTGTCAATAGTAACAATGGCTTACATCTGTGTATGTTTTTTCTCCTTTTATTTTCAGGCACTGAAGTTAATTCAGAGCAACAAATAAAGATGGTTTCACCTGCTGAATCAGCACCTGCTAATGATGAACATGTGCAAGGTACTGATTTTAAGTTTCTAACCCACTTGTGCCCGCACACACCCGCACTACAGTTCGTCTCAGATAGAATAGTACATCCTTTACTGTTGTTTTTTACTGTTGTTTTTTTAAAGGTCAATAGTAACTGTGACCGACATTTCTTATCATTCTTTGTCCCCTTTCTTTCAGACATCACAATTCTAAGTTCAGAACAGCAAACGAAGATGGTTTCAGCTGCAGAGAATGACACATTATGTGTCCAGGAGACTGCAATTGTTAATCTTGGGGGAACAAGAGGAACAGTTGATCTGAATGACATAAGTACCCAGGTTCCTGCATTACCTGGAAGTGATGTGCTAGGTAATCCCACTCCCTCTCCTCAGCACAATGCGTATATTTTCCATCGTTTAATATGTATATATGGGCCTGGTGTGGAGGCACAAATTCAGAACAAAAAAAAGCATCCTCACCAGGTCTGCACACTGTTTAAAACTTGAATTAGTTTATATTCACATAACATTTACACATGCCTTTGCTGTTTCTTTCCTTCCTAGGTGATGAAATTAACAGTTCAGAACAACAAACAAAAATCGAAATGATTGCAGAGATTGAAACAGTGGGCGTTAAGGAGAATGCCATTGCTGATCATGAGGAAACAGGTGACCAGAGTGGCGTAAGTATGCATGCTCCTCTATTAGCTGAATCTGGAGAAAAGGGATCACATGGAGTTGAATTGCGTGGTAAGCACTTCTCCCCTCACTATATATATCAAGCTCTCGTTTTCTATGTTGGTCCTTGATATCTTGGTACTCATGCACATCTGGCATTTCAGGTATTGAGATTGAGGCTGATAATTCAGAACAAGCAAAGATGGTTTCAGCTGTAGAAGCAGCCTCTACACCAGGTTTGTGCATTATTTGAATTTCTGAAGAAGTTACTATTCAATTAGGATTTTATCTAATCTCTGTACAGACGATCTAGGGCATCACACACATGAAATTCATGTAACCGGTGATGGTGCTATATTATCTAGTGGGGAACAGGACACATTGCAAGATAACATAAGCAGTGGTGCTGATGTGGACTTAACAACCAGCGAAAGGAAAACAGACTCTGAAGTTATCAAGGATCCTTCTATTGGGATTAACGTAGAGGAGATCCAAGGCCCTTATGATACCTCGAACAAGGACCATTTTACTGATCCTCCTGCAACTACCCCGGTGATAGCTGAATCTGATAAAGATACCTGTGATGCGGAAGTTGTTTGTGCTGGCAAGTTAGAATCTTCTGGTGCTGATGCTGTTGGAATGATTGTTGTCCAGGAGGCTCCTGCTGTTGCTGATCACGATAGAGCACGAGGGATAGGTGAATGTCGTTTCCCCCCATTGTTTAATGTTGATACTGAGCATCTGTCTCAGTTACTCACTTTGCATATGTTTTTTCAGGTGTTGAGGCTCATGGTTCAGAACAAATAGAGATGGCTTCAGTTGCAGAAGCAGCATCTAGCCTGGCTTTAGTAGGATATTCTTCTTCAGAAGACTCAATGGTGGATGCTGCTGCCCGAGTAGCTGATGGTGATTTTGCGGATAGTAAAGGAGCTGGTGTTGATCGCCAAGAAACTATGCCTACTCAAACCACCTCTACCCTCCCAGAGAACATGGATTGGCAGAATGATTCTTCTGCAACTGCTGCAGTGACGGTTGAACCGATGTTTGCTTCCACATCTGAGCACGTTGCAGAACCCAAGCCAATTGATGAAACTTCTGTTATGCAAGTGGAACTGGCAACCAGTACAGGGGATGAATGTGCAGCAGAGGGTGACAATGTTGTTTCATCTGAAACTGTTGTGGAATCGAAGCCTGTTCAAGAAATTGCTGTTTCTAGTCAAGGGGGTAGCATAGAAGCTAATAATACTTCTACCATCAACGAAGTAAACAAAGGTACTGAGTCTCGTGCATCTGGTGAAGTATGCAAAGATGCTCAGTATCATGGTGGTGAATCTTGCACTGAACTGCAATTGGAACCTTCCTCTGGTGAGGAGGCCATGATATTGTGTAGTGAGCTGCCCAGCCAGGAGGTGAAGGAGGCTCCAAGCAGTGACCCTTTGGGTTATAATGAAAATGTGAAAACGGAAAATGAAGCTTCTTCTCAAGGACCAGTAAATGAGGAATCTGCTCCTCATGCTGAAAATGCAAAGATTGATGAAGCTGACACAGAACAGCAACTGCCTCCTGGGCAGCAGGTGAAGGAGGCTCCAAACAGTGACCCTTTGGGGAATAATGAAAATCTGAAAACGGAAAATGAAGCTTCTGCTCAAGGACCAGTAAATGAGGAATCTGCTTGTCGTGCCGAAAATGCAAAGATTGATGAAGCTGACACAGAACAGCAACTGCCTCCATCTGGTGAGGCCATGGTAGACGTATCTAGCGAGCTACTCAGCCAAGACGAAAAGGTGGCTCCAAGCACTGGCACTTCAGGAAATGATGAAGATGCACAGATGGAAGAGGCTCCTGCTGCACAGAGAGAGCCAAGCACTGAAGTTGCTCATGGTAGTGAAAATGCGGAACTTGGTGAAGCTGGCACGTCTGGTGAGGCCATGGCAGATGTATCTAGCGAGCTACTCAGCCAAGACGAAAAGGTGGCTCCAAGCACTGGCCCTTCAGGAAATGATGAAGATGCGCAGATGGGAGAGGCTGCTGCTGCACAGAGAGAGCTGAGCACTGAAGTTGCTCATGGTAGTGAAAATGCAAAACTTGGTGAAGCTGGCACGGAGCTGCAGTTGCCACCACCTTCATCTGGTGAGGCACTGGTAGACATATCTAGGGAGCAACTCAGCCAAGAGGTGCAGGAGGTTGCAAGCTCTGGGCCTTCAGGAACTGATGAAAATGCTGAGATGGAACGGCTAAGCACCGAACATTCACCTGCTGGTGAAACCTCAAAACTCGTTAGAGCTGATCCAGGAATGCAATCGCCACCATCTGGTGAGGCTGTGGTAAATATATCTAATGAGCCACCCAGCTGCCAAGAGGTAAAGGAGGCCCCGAGCAGTGACACTATGGGAAATGATGCAAATTCAGACACCGAGAAGACTGCTGCTGCCTTGCAGGGACAGCTAAACACCGAGCTTGCTCCTAGTGGCGAAAATACAGAATCTAATGAAGCCGACACTGGGAAACAAGAGACACCCGTGTCTGCTGAGGCTATGGTAGAATCATCCAGCGAGCCTCCCAGCGATGAGGCAAAGGAAGCTACAACCACTGACCTGTCCGGGGATGATGAAAAAGCAAAGTCGGCAAGGGCTGCTGTTGTTGCGGAACTTTTTGGAGATGCAACAGAAGGTGGTTCGGATCAGCCATTGCCGTCTCCAAGAGAACAAGGCAAGGAAGCAGAGGCCGATGGAGGCTTATAGAGTAAATTATGCAAATATTGTATTAAGAGCTACTAGAATCTGTGTAAGTAAGAAATGATATTAGTGCTTTAGTTGTAACAGTTGGAAGCTTTTACTCAGAATCAAAAGCAACGTGCTGAGATTACAGCAACGTGCTGAGATTACAGTAAGAAATGATATTAGTGCTTTGTGCTAAACTGCTAATTATGTTCCAGCTGAGTTTTGTTGAGACAGACAATTGATCCGTCTCGTCTTGCATCGAAGTTAGCATTGCTCCATGTTATACTACCAATCAAGTTCTTTTCACTACGATGAAGTGCTCTGGCCGTAACCCGGCCGGAAGCACTGACAGAGGGAACAACAGTGCTCTCCTAGTTTCCCTATGTTTACCTGTTAACTGATTTGAAGCGGCATCGCCGTAGTGACTTCGTAAAATAATAGTGCGTTTGGATTGACGGATATCGACAACGGAGCTGTTCAGCTGGAATTATAAGCCGACTGAAAAACACTATTGACTGATTTTTTGTGAGAGAAATATTGTTCCGGCTGAAAAAACAAGCTGAATAAGACGGATTATAAGCCAGATGAACAGGGCAAACGTGGCTCCGTCCCATGATTAAACCTACTGATTTCTGGATGACTGAATTTTGTATGGAGCGGTGCCGCAATCCAATGCTTCACAAGTCATGATCAACCATCTATTTTAGTTTGAAAATGAATGTTTTAAACTGGACTAGTCAAGTTTGTTTGCATAAGGCAAGTCTACCAAGTTCAACGGTCCTGCGTAGTGTTGAATCCTTTCAGTCCTGCTTGTTTCTTCATTTGAATTTTCTCTATCGGCGTGCCTATTATACTTACCTCACATAGAATACTGAAACTGCAGTTCGCTTTATGATTGGGTGCATCACAAAGCATGCATGCTGCACCATCTTAACGCAGTTGTGATTTTATTTTTGAAAGGTACGTCTCATGTTGAACTATTTCCAGGAATGTGTATTTGAATTGTCTTAATTTGACGGTGTGCCAACAGATCTCATATAGGATCTTGACTGCGGAAGTCCCAACGGATACTTCGTGCATGTAAATCGTGTCGCATATGTACAGCAGAATGTTACCGCAGTTGTTTTTATTTCTTCGTTTCTTCAATTTGCTTAGATCGGCCATGACGGAAGAGTACTCCTCCACTTATACAAGCAAGAAATACTATGCTTCTACTTAGGATCCATTTGGAGGGGCTTCTTCTAAATTCCGGTTTCTATACTGTACTTGAGGAGCCAGAGCCTCGGAAACAGGGCCAAAAGGGCCCTAAATCTTATGTCACATGTAAAAGGGCCTATAGCCTAGTTGTTACCAAAGCCTTTCTAGCATCTGAGATTCTAACTTCGACTCCCCATGGAATTTCAGTGGTAGGCGACGTTCCTGTCTATAGCAAGACATCTGTGGTGACTTCGTCAATCGGATTTGTGGGCCCGGTCTTCGAAGGTGCTCATAGAGGTAGAGTTTGCGTACGTGTGTTCACAGGGATGAGTGTACATGCGTTGTGAGCGTCTGCGTTGTACTGTGTAATCTTAAAAAAAATCTTGTGTCGCACATAAATGGTCCTATGTGCACTAATTTGTGTAATAGAAAAATGGAGGGAGTATATGGTTTCTGAGACTACATGAATTTTTCATAAACTAAGTAGCTTGCCACAAACATCATATATTTAAAGGCAGCGAGCATTGTGATTTTCAAAACTATGGAATTTGTTACGTCCAAACACCTTTTGTCTTTTTAAAAAAAAATGTTTCACACACGAAGGGCATCCTCTTAATCAAATAGGCAGCACACAAGATGACTCGTTCAACAGCTCATGTTCTCCAAGGCATGGTTCATGGTGGGGCCAGCGCAATCGTCTAGCGAGTTGTTCGTCGCTAGCGATGATTTTTTTATACTCTCTGTTCTCCACGTCGGCTCGAGTGATGACTCAGCTAGCTCTGAGATACCCCGTTGGGGACGTCCTAAGTGGTTTGAATAGGCATGTGCTATCCGTTATTGGATTTGTACCAGGGATGCAATTTCTCATTGCTTTACTCCGATCACTAGAGACTAGACACCGAGTTACACACATCCGATGGCCAATTGAAGCATGCATCTAAATAGAACTTTGGGTGTTTTTATTTTTTTATAATGATTAGACTCGGGCGTCGGTCCATTCGGACGGACCAACCCGCTCGCGCCGCTCGTCCGCATCACGCGCTGCGCGCCTCCGCCCCACTCTGCCTCGTTGCTCCTTCCACCAGATCCACTGCGCGTTGAGAGATCTGGTGGAGGTGGGGACTGCGGCGCCAACTGCAGGGCTACGGGGGGCTGCATGTCCTGCGTGGAGCCCAGGATACCTACGGCCATGAAGGGGTCCCCTCCGGCCTCATGGTAGACGGAGTCGATCTGGTCGATGGTGGCGACGGTGCGGCCGCCTCCGGTGAACTCCACACACCGGCGAGCCTCCATTTCGTAAGCAACAAGTAGATATTGCGCTTGAAAGCGCATGTTGCAAACGTCGGTTTTAAGTGTTGCAAATGTTTTAGAGGTATCTTGCAAGTGTTTATATGGATGTTGCAAAAGTAGATCGGCATGTTGCATATGTTGTAATGGTTGTACACGTATGGTGCAAATGTCTGTTCTCAATGTTTCATATGTTTTTTCAGACGTGTGTTGCAAGAGTGTTTATCTGGATATTGCATATGTTTCATGAATATGTTGCACGTGTTTTATCTGGACGTTGCGTATGTTTGCAATGGTTTCAAGTGTTTTTTCAGGTGTTTAAGTGTTTCAAACGCATGTTTTAAGTGTTTCATCTGTCTTCATATGTATGTTGCAAGTGTTGCATCTGGATGTTTTAAAAGTAGAGTGTTGCATCTCCTCTTCGCCTTCTGTTACCTCGTGTCGGTGTCTCCTCCTTGCTTTCTGCTGCCTTGCATCTTTCTCAGATTATGGAGGGGCGCAGCGGGGGCCGGTGGAGGGGCGCGGCAGGGGATGGAGGCGCGGACGTGAGCGCTCGCTCTCCCCTTATCTGTTACCGGGAAAGGTAGAGATACCGCTTCGTTGTTCTGTTACTACGAGTAGCCTGAAATCGGACTCCCGTTGGTGGGTCGCGATGCTAACCTATGGTTGATGGAATCATTTAACAGTTGGCTGGTGAGAGCTGCGTCTGGACGTGTCCTGGGTGCCGAACGCCGGACGCTAGCATCTCCGTTTTTTTTCCTCCAGCTAAGGGGCTGCCGAATGCCGAGAGTGCAGGTATGCACTACCAGGAAAAGATGCGATGCAATGCAAATATGCAACCGCAACCTCAGCGACTGCTCGATCTTGTGATTCTGGTTCTGGCACGAGGGAGACAATGGACAAGCATGAGCTGGATGCGTTTGCATTGCCCGGCTAGCTAGGAGTGTACTACTGCACTAGACTCGTGCAGTGTGCCGGCCGGTGCTCATGCATCTCTATGGCCATGCGTCAACTAATTAGCTGAGCTGGGTCTTAGATTTTGAATTGGTCCCAAGAAATGATCGATCTAGAACTTGGCCGTTGCAGCCTAGCACACGCACTAGCAGGGCCTTCCCTTGCACCGCTGGTGATATCCTCTGCCGACATAGACAGAGATACACTCCGGCACGGCAGTAGGCAGGGCGGTGATGAAGTCAGGACGGTTCCAACTTCCAATACTACCCACAGGCCACAGCCACAGGGGCGACGGCTATCTAGACAAGTCTACGCTTGACCGTGTCTCTGTGCTTCGGTTATGTGAACCAAACGCACGTAAAAAGATGCGGCGTGCAAAAATGCTACCACGAGCATCGCTCCTTGCCGTTTCATTCGTGTGGCGTGTGCACGGCGGGTCGGTGGTGAAAGTCAGCGCCTGCCTGCCTGCTCCGTTTGATCCACGAACCAATCATGCATGATGTAGAGGGGTCATGGGGTCTTTTTACACTATTACAACAATCTTAACTGAGGCGGACAAAGAGCTTTAACCGAGGCGGTTTTCTGCCGAAAGGTCACGGTTAATCGTGTCTTTAACAGTAGCGGTTGGCCAGTTAATCGATTAACCGAAGCGGGCGCCTTACAAATGCCCGCCACGGTTAATGAATTAAAAAAACAAAAAAAAGCCCAGAGCCCACCGGTGAAAGCTCTATGTTTAGTGTTGGTAATTAGTGACAATGCCTAAGTACTAATCATATGTCTAAGTTGTATATAGCATATGAAGATTAGTACATTCCAAGGTTGGTGGCAAGATGGACATGGTGATCATAATGGTCACACTTGGATTTGGACGCAACCCTACGTGATCAAGGCAAAGGTATATGTTTAAGGGTTGTGTTTTAGTAACCAAGACACGTAGTGGGTGTGGTTACATTATAGGATAGATAGCCGTACTATAAAGAGGGGAATGACGCAGCTATTGAACTCCTAAGTGCCTCTAGGTGTGCATTTCATAATCATATGCATTTGGTTAGAGCGCATATTCTTCACCCTACGTACTTAACTTGAAAACGAGCTAAAACATGTGCTAATGTGACACGCATACTTAGTCTAGCTCATATGCGAAAGGGTGAATCAAACGGAGGAGAACGGAGGTCATAGTGGTGATCGGACGCTGGACCGGACGCGGTCACTGATTGACCGGACGCGTCCGGTCAGTGTTCAGCGTCTGCGCGTGTTGATCGGACGCGCAGCGCGTCCGATCACAGTCGACCGGACGCGTCCGGTCGTTGAGGGAGCTTACTAGACTCCAACCGAACGCTGGCACTGTGGCGTCCGGTCAGTTCTGCAGCGCGTCCAGTCGCTGTTTCGTTGAAGAGGTGCTCAGACTTGACTAGCACGTCCGGTCAGTTACGGGACCAGCGCGTCCGGTCGATCCCAGCGTGTTCGGTCCACGCAACGAGCGCGTCCGGTCGGTGCTTCGCGGTGTAGCCGTTGTGCGATCGGCGCGTCCGGTCAGTGTGACCAGCGCGTCCGGTCAGCACGACTGCAGCGTTTTCAAGTGACTAACGGCTCTATTCGAAGAGGTACGTCTATAAATACTCGTTGGCCGGCTCAAAGCTTACACTCTTGCACTATTTGACATACTTGTGAGCACTTTGAGTTAAGCAACTCTCCTCCCACTCATTTCTCTTGCTTCTTTGCATATTCGAAGTGAGATTGAGTGATCCAAGTACATTTGCATTGTGAGATAGCATCTAGTTGGCACTTAGTGGTTGATTTGCTGCGGGATTCTTGTTTCTCTTGGTGGTTGCCGTCACCTAGACGGCTTGGAGCAGCTTAGAGGCGTTGGCAAGAGTTGGTGATTATTCTTAGCCACCTCCGGTGATTGTGAGGGGTTTGTGCCTACCTCGGCGAAGCGCCAAAGGCAACGTTAGTAAATTGCTCGTGTTATTTGCAACATTTTGCCATTTGATAGGTTCTTGTGGCGCCTTTTGAGAGGCTCGGTGTGAGACTGATTAGCCACGGAACCACGTGGTGAAGAGGGACACAACGGGGACTAGCGTGCCGGCAAGCACGTGAACCTCGGAATAAATCTTTGTGTCATCACTTTCATATTGTGATTGATTAATCTCGGTGTTCGGTTGTCTTGGTATTCATTGTTGATCATATTGGTTGGCTCAATACTTCGCCCCTCGGTGAAACTCTCCTAACTCAACTCCGCATTACCTTCTTAGTTATCTTTGCTAGCTAGTTAGCTTTGCTAGAGTAGCTCTTTTGTGTAGCTTGCTAGTTGTAGTTTCCTTCTCGGTTTGACTTGTGCGGTTGAGTGCAAATACTAGAATTGTGAATTGGATAGGTGGCTTGCAAACACCCCGTAGGCTAAGCAAAACTCGCATCTCGCTATTTGTTATATTGATAAACTTGTTTAGCTTGTCTTTGTAGAAAATTTTAAAAGGCTATTCACCCCCCTCTAGCCATCAAGACCTTTCAACCGGCGAGCTCGCCTGCTCCGTGCGGCCTCACCACTGCCGCTGCATCCCCGCGCAAATCCGGCGTCCTCGCGCCGAGACGCCACCGGATCAGGCGTCCCCGCGCCACGCCAGAGATCCGCGTCGTGCTCGGAGGAGAAGGAGGGGTCGCCGTGCCCGGAGGAGAGGGAGGGGTTGCCGTCCTTGCACTGAGCCGCCGCCAGATCCGGTGTCCCCGCGCCACGCCGGAGATGCGTGCCGTGCTCGGAGGAGAGGGAGGGATCGTCGTGCCGTGCTCAGAGTAGGCTCAGCCGCCGAAGATCCGCGCCCTAGATCCGCCACAGAGCGGGGCCACCGTAGATCCCCACAAGCCGCCGCCCCGAGGGCCGCGGACCGTGCTCCTGGGGTCACAGACCGTGCTCGCCGCCGCGTCCCGCGTCGTGCGCTCCGGCCCCGCCGCCCGCCGGAGAGAGAGGAAGGGGTGCGCCGCCCGCGATAAGAGAGGGAGGGGAGCCGCTGCGTGGGATAGGGAGAGGGTGCGCGCGCCGCCGTGCTCGAGAGGGAGAGTGGAGGGTGTCGTCGGCCCTACGACTTGGGAGGGAGGGCTGCGCCGCTCGGCCGCGCGACTGCGGGGAGGGGGAGACAGAAGTGTGAGTGAAAACCTAAATACTCCTTATATACGTGGCTAAGCTAATGGGCCGGTCTTATCAAAAAAAAGCTAATGGGCCGGCTGGGTTGCGGGCCTTTTTTCCGAGGCACGGGCCTATTAACCGAGGCGGTTTTTTTAAGACGACCGCCTCGGTTAATCATTAACCGGGCAACCGCCTCAGTTAATAGGCATTAACCGAGACATTTTTTAAGGCGTCCGTCTCGGTTAATCCATTAACCGAGGCAGTTGCGTTAGGGCAAACCGAGGTGGTTTTTTACGTTGCTCGCCTCAGTTAATAATTAACCGAGGCGGTTGCTTGGTCGGCTGCCCTGCCACGAATAACCGAGGCGGACAACTAGCCCAACCGCCTCAGAGCAAGTTTTGGAAACGCCTCGGTTAAGATTTTGTGTAGTACTATCAAGCATCGGGGAGAGTAGAGGAAAGCTCTAGATCCTTCTGATCAATCTAGTCAACATCTAACAGTGGACGATGGATGGCCGGAAAAGTTCCCAGTTCTCAGTTGTCACAGTCACAACGCTGATTCGCTCGGTGGCATCTGGCATAGTAAAAAAATCTTTATGAGACCTTTTATAATTTTTTTTCTCGATCACACAGAAGGTTTGCGTGTCTTAGTATTAAGATAGAGAAAACTTTAATACAACACGCCTTAACGGTGCCCTAGGTGAACAGAAGAGTGAAGAGATCTACATGGATGCTCGGACCCTCCCTAGTGTAATGAAAGTTGTGCTATTACATTGGACAGTGAACAACCCAAATTGCGGCGTCAGCAAGGAGGCTATGCCCTGGCTGCCGAGCGGCGGCGGCATTGCTTGCGCGGACCCACGTCATCGTCCGGTGAGAACAACTCGCGTAGTGTCTGCATATTAGCAGGATCTCCGCAAAATAGCTATTTTTGTTGATTTTATTCATGTAAGGGTAGTATGGTAATTGACAACCCCTCCGACGCCCCACCCCCACGCCGACGCCATCTCTAGAATATCCTTTCTATCTATAAACATTAAGGGAGAAGGACAATATCTTTCTTTTAAAAACTAATCAACAATTTTAAATTTAACCAAATCTATAAGTATTAATATTTATATTTATAATACTGAAGAAGCATCGTTAACTTAATTATATAATACATTTTTATATTATATCTCCTTTGCAAAAAAAATATATTATATCTATTTGGAGTTATAAGTGTTAATAATTGACTCAGTTCACATATAGAGTTGCATCTTTTTTAGATGGAGGTAGCATTATTGTTATTAGTGTACACCTTCAAATATAATTGATAAACTAATATACTACGTCTAAATTAAACACATTAGGATTTGAACCTTGTCCGACACCAGTGGCGGAGGCAGGACAGAGGATAGGGGGGCTAAAACCATGGATATGTTGATTTGCATGAAGATTTAATGGTGAAATCAAGCTATAAGGGGGCTGCAGCCCACCCAACCCCCTGCTGGATCCGCCACTGTCCGACACCACTAAATCGCACGCGTGCCTGATTGGAAACAAGCGCACGATAAGACAACCCCACACTTTCCTTTTTTGGCAAAAAAAAATTCCACAACTTTTCTTTTTTGGAAAGTCACTGCATAACTTCAACATATAACTTCGGGTTAATTGGATATGTGCCATTACAACTAACGCAGATTGGAAAATTGTCATTACTATTCATCATATTGTATTGATGTTATTACAATTCTTCGTGAATCTGAGATACGCCATTCTGTACGCTCTGGACAACATTGGACCCACATGCACGCGTCCGTATTTTCATATGGTCCAAAATGTCCCTACTACTCCCCACTCTCTAACCCAATGACACGAGGGACCTACACGTCATCCCCTTCCTCTCTTCTTCTCCTTCCACCAAATCGACCAAACCTCCACCGGGCCAAAAGCTGGCGAGGGGCCCGGAGACCGGCGGCGCGGCAAGGTCCCCAACGGACGGGGGTGGCAGCGAGAGCAGAGGACATGGTGGGTGGGCCGGCGAGCAAGCTGGTACGGGGCGGCGCTCTGGCACGACCATGGTGGCTGGCTGGCTGGCCGGTGAGCAGCGGGTGGTACGGGCTGGCGTGGCGAGGTCTTGGAAGGTGAAGAGGAGGGCAGCTCGAGTAAGATATTCGTCACCGACGAGCGCCGGCCGCGAGAGGGAACGTATGGCGGCGGCACCGGCAAGCGCAGGGGGCGCACAGTGCGGCGGCGCTCTGCTCGCTGGCCCCGAAGCATGACCATTACCAACGTCGGAGACATCTGGTTGCTATTCCATGAATTCTGGACCTGCTGCTACTTGATTTTGCCCACTTGATTAAAGACTTTACAGTCCTATCCTGAGACGAGAGCACGAGGAACAGAGATTGGATCACCGGCCTCCTGTGCTTCCAGTGCTTGCAGCCGCGGCCGTCCATATCTCTCGCGCCGCACGAGCCAGCGCACAGGAGGGGCGCGAGGCATAATTCTCTGGCACCGCGTGAGCCAGCCACCGGTCCTGCACCCCTCGCCGGCCATTGCCTTGCGCGGCAGAGCTGGAGGAAGGAGAAGAGAGGGAGAGCAGGGCCCTCGTGTCATTGAGACAGAGAGTGGGGAGTAGCAGGGACATTTTGGACCATACGAAAATACGGACGTCTGCATGTGGATCCAATGCTGTATAGAGTGTACAGAATGGTGTATTTCAGATGCGCAACAAATTGTAATGGCACCGATCTAATATGAAGAATAGTAATGATAGTTTTCCAATCCGCGACGGTTGCAATCCACAACCGTTGCAATGGCACCTATCCGATTAACCCTATAACTTATGTGTCACAATCTATTTTTGGCAATAAAATATTCCGTAGCTTTCTTTTTTGGAAAGTCACAAAGTTATATGCATACAACGTATAACTTATGTGCATTAACTTATAATATATAACTTATAACTTACACTAAGACATGGAAATACAAAAAGTTATGAAAAGAGTAAAGTGCACCAGCGGTCTCTAAACTTGCGCTGCTGTGTCATCCCGGTCCCTAAACTCGCAAATCGACCATTTAGGTCCTCAAACTTGTTCATCTGTGTCATCTCGGTCCCTAAACTTATTCGGATGTGTCATCCCGGTCCCCAAACTTGCAAATCGACTGTTTAGGTCCTAAAACTTGTTCAGTTGTGTCATCTCGTTCCCTAAACTTGGTTTTGGATCTCATCTGGGTCCAAACTGGGCAATTTAAAAACTTGATATCAAACAATAATTCATAACTTTTTATATGAACTCAAATGAGGACAAACTTTATATCAAAATTGTAGCCCTCGACGCGATCTACAACTTTGTAGTTAAAAAGTTTTTGAATTAAAACTATTTACAGTCCCAAAATATTGTTGTATGTTTATAGATTTTGAAATTTCAAATTTCAAATTATCAAACAATCTTGGATATTAATATGGTCTATATAAAAGTTATAGTTCTCAATATTATCTACAACTTTGTAGTTGAAAAGTTTTTTATTTGAAGTCGTTTATTATTCCAAAATTTAATTGTAACTTTACAGATTTTGAAATTTAAAATTCAAAATTATCAAATAATCTTGGATATTGAAATGGTCTATATGAAAGTTATAGTTCTCAATATTATCTACAACTTTGTAGATGAAAAGTTTTTTATTTGAAGTCGTTTATTATCCCAAAATTTAATTTTAAATTTTTTAAATTTCAAAATCTGTAAATTTACAATTAAATTTTGGGATAATAAACGACTTCAAATAAAAAACTTTTCAACTACAAAGTTGTAGATAATATTGAGAACTATAACTTTCATATAGACCATATCAATATCCAAGATTGTTTGATAATTTGAAATTTGAAATTTAAAATTTCAAAATCTATAAACATACAATAATATTTTGGGACTCTAAACAGTTTTAATTCAAAAACTTTTCAACTACAAAGTTGTAGATCACGTCGAGGGCTACAATTTTGATATAAAGTTTGTCCTCATTTGAGTTCATATAAAAAAAAAGTTATGAATTATTGTTTGATATCAAGTTTTTAAATTGCCTAGTTTGGACCCAGATGAGATCCAAAACCAAGTTTAGGGACCGAGATGACACAACTGAACAAGTTTGAGGACCTAAACGGTCGATTTGCAAGTTTGGGGACCGGGATGACACAACCGAATAAGTTTAGGGACCGAGATGACACAGATAAACAAGTTTGAGGACCTAAATGGTCAATTTGCGAGTTTAGGGACCGGGATGACACAGCAACGCAAGTTTAGGGACCGCTGGTGCACTTTACTCTTATGAAAAACACAACTTATGTACAAAATATATTAAACACAAAAAAATGAATTAACTTGTAATTTATGCCAAAACTTGGAAACATAAAAGTTATTAAACATAAACAAAAGAATAACTTATACCAAAACTTGAAACACAAAAGTTATGAAACACAACCTATGTACAAAATGTCATATTGTCAAAGTTGTAAATATAAGTTATGCATAAAAGTTATGTGTATAACTTAGTACTTTTCAAAAAAGGAAAGTTGTAGAATTTTTTTCTTAAAATGGAAAGTTGCGAGAGTGCTGAATCAACTTAGTAACTTTTCAAAAAAGGAAAGTTACGGAAAAAAATTTTGACAAAAATGGAAAGTTGTCGGACTGCTGAATCGTGCGCCCCTTTTGAATTGGGAACCTTGTCGAGTTTGGAATCCTTACCGTTGTGCCTCTTTGACCAAAGATGCTCATAAATAAGGAAAAAATCAGCAATCGGTAGAGCATATAATTCAAAACAGTAATGCTACAGAACATATGTCCAGAATCTTTAAAAAATCGGACGCTCTGCTCTGCACTTGCTCTAGTACAGCGATCGGCCCAATAGGCATATCTATTGTCTCCTCTATCTACTCCATCTACACTGCGATAGGTGACAGAAATCTCTAACTCCTCGCTTTGCTCGTCGCGGCTCACCGTGCCATCCGCCCACCTAAAGCCACCTTGCGGCGGCGCCCCCTCCCGCATCGAGTCGTGCCATGTGTGCTGCCGCGGCGTGCTCCATCCCCTGCCAGACCCACTCTGCCTCGTTGCGCTATGCCCGGTCCCTGCCCCTACTCACCATGCCCCATCCCTCGCTGCGTCGAGGTGCTGCCAACGCCATCGTTCCCCACCAGGAGGTCATGGCCATTGTCGACGCCGGCGCCGCAGCGACGCTTGACCTCACCTCGCGATGTCACGAGATCTAGAGTGGCCAAACCCAGAGCGGGCTTCTCCGGCTGCACCTTGCGCTCCCTTCCTTCCTCGGATATTGCAAGCACATATGTTTTCAAGTGGTTTTGGCATTTCATATGCATGTTGCAAGTGTTTCATGTGAATGTTGCATATGTTGCAATGGCTATACACGTATGTTGTAAGCGTTTGTTCCAAATGTTTTAGCTGTTTTAGACGGATGTTGCACGGGTTTTATCTGGGTGTTGCATATGTTTCACACTTATGTTGCGAGTCCCGATGTTGCATATATATGTTTTCACACATATGTTACAAGTGTTTTCATCTAGATGTTGCATATGTTTTGCAATAGGTACAAACGTGTTTTCCTCGTGTTTCAGACGTATGTTGCAAGTGTTTTAACTGCTTTCGGACGTATGTTGCAAATGTTTCCTTTAGATGTTGCATAAGTAGATCTGGTGTTGCACATGTTGCAGTGGACCCATCTGCAGCAGCTGGGCCCGCGTGGGTGTAAAGGGGGCGCAAGTGGTAGCGCGGGAAACCGTGCGGGTGCAGATCGATACAGAGCGGGCGTGGGGCATAGAGCGGGCACGAGACATAGAGCGGCATGGGACCCCACGTGAAGCAGGCATGCGGCGCGGGCCTCCAAACGCTAGCCCCCGTCTGGACGTCCAGGCGCTAGCCTTTCCCAATTCAAAATGAACAAATTTTGCAATTGAGCCGGTTTAGTGTTGTTGCAGTTGCTCTAGAATCTTAGATGAAACTTTTCTTGTCAACTACTCCTTAAAATACAAAGTATCTAAACAATTTTAGAACTAAAGATAGGCTGTTACTGATTTGGGCTACAATTACATGAGTGATTTTAGGCAACATAGTATTTAAAAGGCATGCATAGATGCATGTATGGATGGGGTTTAAAAGATAGGCACATATGTATAGGGTTGAGGAATCCAGGATACCAAGTAATCTAGAATAAATTTTAAACTTTGATACCCTATATTTTATAGGACGGAAAGAGTAATATGTAGTGCGCAATGAAATGCCAGTTTCTCATAATTTTGTTCTAGAAGAAGATTATACAAGATTTTATATATTGTATGGACCTAATTTGATACTTTTCCTCTTATAACATATAAATTTAATCTAGAATTCTTCTAATCTCTGTGAATGCATTTTATGTTAGAGATCCTAGAGACATCAAAATGAGCTTATATTTGTGATCAATAGAAGTACTAGTTAACAAAACCACATTCTTCTAGGATAAGACAACACATCAATCATTGAGCTTTGCCCATACAACAGCCATGTGCACCGAACTTTTCGGTGTCCTTCACCGAACTCAATTCAATGCAGTGCAACGTACTATGGCCTCTTTTAGTTTGCAATTTTTTTAACCCGATAAATAGTACCATTTTCATCTTATTTAACTAATATTATCCAATCGTGGACCAACTAGACTCAAAAGATCCATCTCGTGATTTTCAACTAAACTGTGTAATTAGTTATTTTTTTACCTACATTTAATACTCTATACAAGCGGCTAAAAATTAATATGATGGAGAGAATGAAAAAATTCTAACTTTTGGGTGCATCCAAACGAGGCCTAGAGTAGTAGTAATGGCGTCGCGCACACAATCTAATCAAGAACAGCTAGCTAGCTCTTGAGACAAATCATAGATTGATGGAGACTACGTAATCCTTGCGATCTATCGCACCGAAAGGAAGGTGACGGCACAAAGAAACAAAGACGAGATATCTAAGGGGCTGTTTAGTTGGCAAAATTTTTGGCGAAACGTTACTGTAGCAGTTTCATTGTTATTTAGTAAATATTGTCCAATCATGGTCTCATTAGGCTTAAAAGATTTGTCTCGTCCATTTCGTCTAAACTGTGTAATTAGTTTTATTTTTTATCTATATTTAATACTTCATGCATGTGTTCAAAGATTCGATGTGACTGGGAATCTGAAAATTTTGACAAAATTTTTGGCATCTAAACGGTGCCTAAGCAATCATGCTTGCAACGGCAATAACTGCTGCATCCTAGAGCTAGCTGGATGCTTTGTCCGGCGGAGGGAGATACTCGTAACAGACAGCCATAGCTGGAAGCTTTGTTCGGCTAGCAACCGGAGCAGAGGGACCCGTCATGTGCCGTTGCTATATATGGTTTGGCTGGTGAGGAGCTAATCAACGGCCATCACGATCGGTAGTGTGGCTGGATGATTGCAGCTCCGGGACAAGGATACCCAGGTCTTAACTTCAGTTCTCCCAAACAGGGAATGCGTGGGGCCACTGCACGGGTGCTCGTACTCCTAGTGCTACTCATCATAATATAATATATGGAATTTTTCTATTCCAATTATAATTAATTTCGTCGTAGAGATTTCTAATCAAATCCACACCTCTTAGACCATGTCAACTTCCAAAACGATTATTTTTGTCCAAAAATATTAATACGAAAGGATTGACACATAATTTCTATGGAAATACAAAACAACTTGTTCAACAGAAACTGTGGGATTGTTTGGTTCGGTGGATAACCCCTATGTATTCAGGCTTCACAAAGCTGCCTTAAAGATGTTTGGTGGGTTAGTTAGGTCCATTAGAGCATCTCCAAGAGTATCCAATTCCCAAAAACATGGAGTTTTTTTTTCTAGAACACAACTTCACGTGTATTTTATTAAGGAGAAGTAGCACAATACAAACAAACGCTATCCCAGGCGAGATGCCAGGATGGAAGAGTTCAAAAACACACACGAGGGAAGCATAGCGGACTACATCTTGAAATAATTGTGCGACATAAAGCTAGGCACCGGCACTAATGCCCACCAGCCACGACCAGGAACTCAGAGATCGCCGTGAATCCAACAGTGATCCACTCATCCCCCTCGTCCAGCACCACCCGCCTTGCCTGGTCTGCCGTGATCAAAACGTTGTCGAAGACACGGGAATTGCGCTCTCTCCAAAGCCGCCAAGACACCAGTAGCACCACGGAGTCGAATCCCTTCCGCAGGTGCCCGGGCACCAAACACCGAGCATCCATCCACCAAGATGAAAGCGAAGAACCCGGCGATGGCGTTAGCTGATCCCAACCGCTAGGGCGCAGCAGGCGGTACCATAGTTCCCTCGTGTAGACACAACAAGCCAGCAGATGATCAACCATCTCATCCTCCAGACCGCAAAGCGCACATGCAGCAGACTCCTGAAGGCCGTGCCTTATTTTGCGATCCGCCGTCCAAATACGGCCATGCAACGCGAGCCAAAAGAAGAATTTGACCTTCGGCGGAGCTGAGGCTCTCCAAAGTTCCTTAGCCCCCAGCAAGGACAACATGCCTAGGAAGAACGATCGATACGCCGACGAAGCAGAGTAGGCGCCATCCGGCGTCCACCGCCAGCCACAGCGATCACCGTCCAGTGGCCTTAGCTAGACCGACTCTAGCTTCTCCCAGAGATCAATGTACTCGTACAGCACCGGTGCGGTATGAGCTCCAGTGATATGGCGCACCATCGGTGCTGGTAGAGCATGTCCTTCACCGACACATTCAGGAACCGCCTGCCAATAGCCCGGAACAAGTGTGGCGCAAAGGACTTGATCTGCCCAGCCGACAACCAGGCGTCAGTCCAGAAACGGCGTCGACCATCTTTTCTAGCTTAGAAGGAAGCCTCGTCCATGGAGGCGCATCGGGCGCCCTCTTTTGCCACTCTCACCTAAGCCTCAACGCGACTCCGAGGATTCTAATGTCTGGTATGCCCAAACCGGGCACACACCACTGGCTAGGCAACCTTGCATTTTCCTCCGGCGATGGCGTCCATGCCACTCCACAGAAAGGCACGACGACGCTTGTCAATCTGTCGGATCACCCAGGCTGATAAGTAGCACGTAATAGACACATGCACCGGTATGGCTGAAAGCGTTGCACATGTGAGCGTCGTCCTTCCCGCCACGTTCAATAGGTTGCCCTTCCATGTCAGGATCCGTTTCGCGATAGCATCCACCAGCTGTTGTTCATCAGAGCGGTGCAGTCGCCCTACAGAGAGAGGCGCGCCCAGATAGCGGCAAGGGAGGGGCGATAGCTGGCAGGGGAACACCTGCTGGATGGGCGCGACATCCTCCTCCGTGCACCGGATCGGTGAGATAAGATATTTATCTAGGTTGGTGATCAACCTAGAGGCGCCAGCAAATAAATCCAGGATGGCGTGAATGCAACTGAAGTCCTCCGGCTTGGGGACGAGGAAGAGGACCAGATCGTCCGCGTATAGCGACATTCGATGCCCAAAGTGGTTACCGGGGAGAGGAGATAGCAAACCCCTGCGATCTGCCTCCACGACCAGGGCATTGAGCACCTCCATAACAATTATAAACAACAGCGGGGATAGCGGGTCGCCTTGCCGCAAGCCACGTGCATGACAGATACGTCGGCCTAGACGACCGTTCCAAAAGCATGGAGTTTTACAAATTCTAAAAAGGTATTAGAAGGAATAAAGAATGCCATCTCCAAGAGTTTCTAACAATCCACTCATAAAATAAAGAAGATAATTTTACATTAGAAATCCTATACTATTTCTAAATTATCCTAACCACTTTTATATATTCTTTCTCTATTGTACATTTGCATCAGAAATCCTTTCCTACTCTTTATTCTTCTCACGTCCTTCCACCCTTAGATTGGTCGACAAACACGCGTGGGCAGGGAAGATACGCGTGACTCGGAAGCACGTAACTTTACGCGGAACAGAGTGACTTTTCCCAAGTTCTAAAAGATTAGGAGGATGGATTAGTAGTTGTTGGAGAAGGATTTTTCTCATCTTGCTAAAAAGCAAGTATTAGAAAGGGATTTAGAGAACTCTTAGAGATGCTCTTAGGCAGGAGCACCGACTGCTCCCTTGGCTAGCTGGGAACGCGACGGTGGGGCGTTTCTCGCTAGCCAGGTTTGGCCAGCGTGTGGTGAGGCCAAAAGAGTGGGCCCAGGTGGCAAACCCTGGCCACCTCGTCTCTCCCTTACCGAGCCAACTGTTGCGCCACCCTTGCCTCCGCTCCATCTCAGCCCACTCGCAACCACCGCCTTGCCAGCCATGGCATTACCACCTTGCCGACTGGCAAGCCTTCGCCTCCACCTCCCCACCATTGGTGCCCCACTCCAGGAGACGGGCTCCAACCCTACTACCCGAACCACTGCACCCCGTTGTGTCAAGAGCTCTCCATCCCCCTCCCGCTGGTGGCGCCGTGCTAGAGGACAAGCCTTGCCCCGACCTCGGCACCTCACCATCTGCCTGCGGCATTCCTTCTCCCGATGCCAGAGACCATGCTCGCCGCGGACCTCCTCTCCCGCGCGGGCTGCCATGCCCACCACGGTTGTCCTCCCTACGGTGGTCGCCATGCGCCCATGCCCACCGCAGTTGTCCTCCCTGCACTGGCCTCCATGCCCCTTGGGCTCTCCTCCCCGCCCGTGGACAACCATGCCCATCACGGCTGCTGGTCGGTCCATCAACCATGGCACTGGTGTCCTCAGCCAAATAAACACCTGCTTGGCTCCGATCCATTGGTGTAGCGCAATCTAAATGCACCCAACCAACGATGATCTCCATTGCCCTGGCCTTAGGAACACATGTTACTTTTTGCGACGGTGGTACTCATCACATCAATCATCACTGCACCATTGGATTTGTGCGCAGGAGTATACCTACGTACGTACGTGCACGACACTAAATGCTGCCTCTGTTTTAGAGGCTGTTTAGTTGGCAAATTTTTTTTGGCGAAACGCTACTGTAGCAGTTTCATTGTTATTTGGTAAATATTGTCCAATCATAGTCTAATTAGACTTAAAAGATTTGTCTCGTCCATTTCGTCTAAACTGTGTAATTAGTTTTATTTTTTATCTATATTTAATGCTTCATGCATGCGTTTAAAAATTCGATGTGACGAAGAATCTAAAAATTTTGACAAAATTTTTGGCATCTGCCTTAGTGTATACGTACCACACTGATCGAGTACCTACCACCACTACCGTACCGTACTTGCAGGAAGTCTGGTAGAGTAAAATCAATATATATACTCACTCCCACCACAGTCCACAGAGGTAGTAGGTACAGGCGGGCAGCAAGGCAGGCACTCCCGATTTATATCTGGGCTCTTGTTTAGTTCCTCCAATTCTTACTTAAATTTCACTATGTAAAAAGAAGATTCTTTTTTATATTAAAATATCGACAAATGCATAGAGTACTAAATGTTGATGAAATCAAAAACTAATTGTATAGTTTTGTTGTACTTTGTGAGATGAACATTTTAAGCCTAGTTAGTCAAAATTTGGATAATTTTTACCAAATACAAACGAAATGCTATATGAATTCTGATACAGTGTTTTTCTTCCCAATTCACCGAACTAAACAAGGCTTAGATCGTGCAATCGTCAAAGCCTATAGCCCGTTGTACGGCTGGTGACAGCCGTGGTCGGCGCCGCTGGGTTGGACAACGGGCGAGCGAGGCGACCGTGCCATCCCATCCAATCCAATCCGTCGTATCCCATGCTGGCTGCCGCCATGCACCGCGCACCACGCACGTCAGGGGCGACGACTTGTTCTCCTGGTTATTTGTATCCACCCGTGCACGAGCCTAGCTAGCTAGCAGGTCGCTGAGGTCGGCCGACGACGAAGAATCCCAATCCCAAACGCGCGCGCGTAATTTGTCTGGCGACTGGCGTGCACTCCTCGCCCGGCACGGCGGGTCGGTGGTGACCTGCGTGAGGAGGGTCAGCGCCGCCCCCGCCGGCCGATCCCAAGGACCGGCCGACATGGCGAAAACTGCGGCACCGCCCGGCACGTACGCGCGCGGGGAGATCGAGGGACAATTCGGGGATGGATTCCGTGGTGGTGGTGGGGATTGGGCGATGTGCTCTTTGGGCACCCGCGCCCCTCGCCATGCATGGATTCCGCTCGTTCTGGCAAAAGCCGGGACGGGAGCCGTCGAGTACATCACGGTTCACAATTTTTTTTTTCTGTTTTGCTTTGAAAAAAAATAGCTTGGCGTCTGTTCTCGAAAAGAACCATTTTTAGTGACGGGAGCCGGCACGATGATGAGCAAGCACCCGGCGCAGTTTGTGCCCAGCAGTGCGTGCGTGCGTGCGTGCGCACACTCGGACTGTTCCTTCCTTCCTAAACCTTTTCCGTGAAAAGCTCTTAGAAAAGAAATACGTAGAGACGTGGCAGTGCAGTTGGTACAAGCAGGCATGCACGATGATGACACACACCGGTACGGTTCTCAACGATAAACAACTAGACAGGAGGATGATGCTGGTGGTCTGCTGCAGCAGGCAGGAACAAAATGTGGCGGGTAACGAAAAAACTAACAATTTCTGATGCACATGGGACACAACGGAGAAAAAGATCGACCGATTGGTTGGTGACCAAAACCTGCCACGCCAAAAGTTCGTCGTGCTATAGTTTCTTCTGCAGCTGTTTGGTTCACTACCATACCTTGACACGACACACTTTCTTTGCACCTTACTTCATATATCATAGACTTATTTTCGTGCCAAACCTTGTCATAAATGTGGCTTCGATTTTGGTCGCCACACTTTCTTTGACGGCCACAATTTGCCAAAGGTTAAGCGTGACAAGTTTTGATCATCGACCAAACAGGCCTAAGAGTTTCATGTAGCCTGCCCTTGTGTGTCGTCATAAACTAGTGCGTTATTTTGGACTGCGAGGGACGAGCGGGAGACGGAGCGGAGAAAAAGAGTGCGCAGCGCGTCGAACTGGAGCGTGGTGGTCGACTGGTCGCGGTCGGGGAGGAGCCGCGGAGGCGGAGGAGGGCAGGAGGCTGGCTAGTAGGCGCGTGAGGCTGGACCGGACGAGGAGAAGAGGGCGAGCGCGCGCAAGCCGACGCGAGCGCCGTCCCGGCGACTGGAAAAAAAGCGGCAATGGGTGAAGCGAGAGAAGCAGCTACGAAGGCCGAGATGCCCTCGCGGCCTCGCCTACGCGCTTTATCCTCACAGGCAGGCTGCTTGCGTGGACGTGGTCCATTGGACCTAAAACGGCTGAAAGGACAGCTGATTGGGTTGGGACATGGGACTTAACAGCACTCGGACGAATGGACGATGCCAGGCCAGCCTGTGTGCTCCTGGTTCTATCCGTTTATAGACTATGGCCTTGTTTAGATATACCTAAAAGTTAGAATTTTTTTAAATCTCTCTCTATCACATCAATTTTTAGCTGTCTGCATGGAGTATTAAATGCAGGTAAAAAATAATTAATTACACAGTTTAGTTGAAAATCACGAGATGAATCTTTTGAGCCTAGTTGGTCTACGATTGGACAATATTTGTCAAATAAGATGAAAATGATACTATTTATAAGGTTCAAAAAATTTGCAAACTAAACAAGGCCTAGTATTCCAAACTATATTCAGATAAAGGCAAAATTCTCTAGCCGTGTTTCATGTCAGCTGTAAATAAATCATGTATATCCAATCAGCAACGTATTAAATCCACACAGAATATTCTTTTACCCCTCATATCCCCCACAGAACTAAATCGTTTCGTGGGCAATGGCTCGGTTGGTCAGTTGAGCAAGGGCTCAAGCTGCCCGCCCGCGGTTCGAGCGCTGGCTCCCGTGCGGCGTCTCACCCGCTATTAAGCCTTCTAATAAGGTCAGGGGCATAAGCAACCCCTTAATCCAAAAAAGGCTTCTATCCAATATTCATCAACTTCCTTGCTGATTTAACACAAAAAAATCGAATTCGCACAACCTAACTAACTGTTTCCTAACCCTGATTTTATGGTTTCTATGCCAACAGAGTATCTCCTACGAACCTTGTAATAAGTCGTCGTGATAATTTTGAAAGGTAGTACGTATATGCAAACCGTTTAGATATTATTGTTACTATGTAACGGAAATACTTTTCTTAGGCCTTGTTTGGATGCATATGTATCTACTTCAATCCACGTGTGTTGGAGTAGATTAGAACGAAATTTAGTTTAATTCCACTCCAACTCATGTGGATTGAGATGGATACATACGCATCCAAACAAGGCCTTATGTGTAAGAGGAAAAATAAAATAATTATAAATCTAGAAAGCAAGACTTTGTAATTCGTACTGAAATTCTACTCAAACATGCCTAGAATATGTGGATCTCATACCAAACTATATGGAGGTATATGAAACCATCTAGAAGCAATATTGCTTTCAATAATTTGTCCGTTGAAAAATATGTAGAAGCATTAATACATCCTTTAAATAGCATTGTCCAAGGCTTCCACCCAAGACGACAAAAATCTAGAAAGAACTTGAAAACTTTCTAATGAATTCGCAAGAAAGGTCAAGTATTAGGTCATCTAACCTTAGTTCCGTTCTTCAACTCAGGGAGAAAAGAAACTTGCATGGATCAAAATGAACCTAGAAGTAAATTTTGGGGCTCTATAGTTCAACATTCAACCATCTACGTGCTCGGGCCAACGTCACCGTACCGCAGAAAAGCCAAAGTATCGTAGCACTTGTCTATCTAAAAGGTACTAATAAATGAAGAAAACAACATTCCTATGGCAAAAGATTCAACGCAAACAAAGCAAATCTCGTAAACACAACTATATATTGGATCATATTTTTTTTCAAGCAAAGTAGTCATTTTCCATGCATAGAATGGTCCTGGGCTTCTGAAATGCATCTATAAATAAGCCATTGTAAAATTTTTTTTGTAATTTTTTCAAAAAGTTTAATAAAATTCCAGTAGGGGGCGACCCCTCCTGTTTACTAAAAAAAATGTAACGGAAAAGTCAGGCATTCTATTTTCTATGTTCCTCTAGTCTCTCCCCCTTTCTCAACTGAACAGGAAAAAGGAGGTGTCACCAGGGCACAGATCAAACATAGACATCCAGAAGGCAAGAATCAAGTGCTCCGTAAGTATGCAACTAGAAGCTGTCGCTCAACGTTGAACCGCGCCTGTCCAAGCAAACAGAAACCAGGTACTAGCGTACGCTGGCAGCTGTACCGGAAGAGAAGAGACAGTGCAGAGGCAGTCCATGCACCCTGTCCACACGCCAAGGCAGAGCGCGCTGGTGCCGCGTGCCCATCTTTTAATTTTGGTCCCTTCTCTTGTTGTCGCGTGCCGCGCCCACTCATCCAGTCATCCTCCCACTCGGCGAGGACAGCGACCAGCAACCGCGGCGCACGCCCGGCTTTTCCTATTAATAGCCGAGAAGAACGCCTTCCATCTGCTCCAATCCAAATCCGGCTCCTGCACCTCCTCTCCTCTCCTCTCCTCCTCCCACTCCAATCCAAGTATAGCGCAACCGCATCTCACTCCTAGCTATTTCTATCTGAGAATCCAACCGCATCTCACGCCTAGCGAATTCGCAAAACCAAAGCAAGCAATTTGTTCGAGAGAGAAATCGCATCCATGGCAGCGGTGATGGTTGCTCGTCAAGGCCGGGAGCTGCAGCGGTACAGCGCGAGCACGGGCGGCCGCGTGGTGGTGGGCTGCGTCCCGTACCGCACGCGCCCGGACGGCGACGGCGAGGTGGAGGTGCTGGTGATCAGCTCGCAGAAGAAGGGCCCCGCGGGGGGCGTGCTGATCCCCAAGGGCGGGTGGGAGCTGGACGAATCCATGGACGAGGCGGCCCGGCGCGAGGCCGCCGAGGAGGCGGGGGTCGTCGGCGAGACCGGCCCGGCGCTGGGCCGCTGGTGCTACCGCAGCCGCAGCTACCCGGACGCCACGTACGAGGGCTTCGTGCTCCCGCTCCGCGTCACCGCCGAGCTGGACCGGTGGCCCGAGATGGCCGCGCGCCGCAGGGAGTGGGTCTCCGCCGCCGAGGCCATCGCCCGGTGCCCGCACCCCTGGATGCGCGAGGCGCTCCAGCGGTTCGCCGACACCGTCGCGACGGAGGCCACGCGCCTCGCCTCCGCCCTGTAGGCCGTCGGGCGCTGGCGCCTCGCGCGTTTTTCAATGGCCGCGCACGGCGGACGCGCGCGCGCGGGGGCTGCCGCCGCCTGCTCTGCTCGGTAGATTGGACGGAACGGGACACGCGACGGATGGTTCAGACAAATCTGGACGACGTCGAACTGGCACGATGGGACGCGGCTTGTACATTGTTCTTGGGTGGTGGTAGAAGTTGGGGATGTCACAACTTGTAAATCTCACGCAGTTTAACAAGATTCATTGTGATACTCTATATAGTACGTAAAAGAAACGAACGATAGTAAAACAAGATTCACATTCACCTATCTGGCATTACGACTCAATTGCTCTTGTTGCAAGGACGCTGTGCTCAGTTCCTGCACTGATTTTTTTTTCCTTTTTTGATTACCGAATTGCATACGAACGCAGTGTGCAGAGCGCAGCACCCAGCTTGTGCAGCTACGAAGCCATCGACGTGCTCAATGGAGGCGCACATACTATGAATCTATGATTAGCGAGATATTTCGATACGTTCCTATCGTCGGGGAGGACGTTAAAACTGACAGTTGGAGAAGAGGAGTACGAGTATCTTCTTCTATCTCGCGATACTTTACACTGAATTAAGCATCGATGCTGGCAGAGGTCGAGCCGTCGAAACACCGACCATCTATTGTTTCGTATAGTATCTTTGCTGCCAGTGAACGTGCTGCGTAAAGGATCAGCGTGGAAGCTGGAAAAAGGACAGTGTGGTGAACATGGAGGGGGCAGACCCAGATGCATGCCACGCTGTTTGCTTAGGCTAGTCTCAATGGGGTTTCATTAGAGTTTTATGGATATTAATTATATTGACGTGGCACCATATTAATAAAGAGAGTGATGATAAGAGTTTCATGGGAGTAGAGAGAGTTTCATGAGGATAAAACTCTTCTGCACTGTTTTTAAAATCTAAATATGTTGAAAACAGTGACATTAAATCGTCACGGAGACTGACCTTATGCTAACGTAGTGTAAGAGAATAAAAAGTAGCGGAAGCGAACAGCGGCAGACGGCGTCTGTTTCCGTGAATTGCGGCTGGGCTGCGGCGCGGGGCCCGGCCCGTGTGGCGTCTCGCCAAACAGGCAACTCCTGTCCTGTGGGCGCGCGCTTGGACTCTTCTTCGTAGCCGTGGCCCCACGGGCAGGGGAGATGAGATCACGACGGCCCGTCGTCACGCCGCGCTGCCATGTCATCTGCTACTAGCCTTGGATGCGCGCGCGAGCAACTTGCAGCCTGACGCTGACCCTTCGGGGGACGTGATCCATGCCCGTGTCGTCCGCGTCCATCGGGACGGGAGGCCGAAGTCGTCGGACGCTTATGTAAATAAAGAAAACAAACATATGTTGGACGCTTCCTCTGAGTATTTTATTTTACCTAAAATAAAAAGATAAACAACAGAGGAATCATTGGAGGGGAGGCCCCGGTCGGCAAGGCAAAGCCAAGTTTGGTGCTCCTCGAATCGAATCGAGTCGAATGAATAAGCATCGCCGTAAAATGGACGGACCGACGAGCCCGCCCGGACGCCCGGGGCCTCAGCTACGGCGCCGTGTCCCGTGTGCTCCACCTCCACGTGTGTGTGACGTGCGCGCTGTGTGTGTGTGTGCCTGTTGTGCTGCATCGTCTTTCGATTCGCCTGCTGTTTTGTGTTTCCTGCTCCGGTGGTTATCTAGTATCGGATTTATTGCGCTCTCATTTATCGCCTCCGGTTTTCTGATGGCCGTCGCCATCGTTCTCGCGTCACCAAAGACGGTCGGTCACGTCTCTTGTCGACAAAAAAAAAAAAGACGGTCACGTGTCTCTCACCTCGGCTTCGGTACGTACAGGAAACTGGAACTGGATGTTGCATACCGTACTCTACTGCGCATAGGATAGGATGGAGGCTGCCTGCCGGCCGCGTATGGTCACACTATTGATACAAGTTGAATGAATGCTGCGACACCCGTTGTACGTGATCCTATCGCCAGCAGTTCGGCCGGCCGCACGCACGTACGATCTCTGAGCCTGCTTCCAACATAACGGCCACAAGTTCGTTGGTTCCTCGACATGCCAGCGTGTCATGTCGTTGGAGCTTCTTGGGCCTTCATCCCGAGCACCCACCGTGCGCTACAGGCCTACACGCTCGGTCTCACAGTACTAGTCGTTTTGTATGTGTTGCGGTAACTGAGGTTAATAAAGCTTAAAGGCGTAAATACTCCTACAAAAAATGACAACTGCTGCATTACAGCTATACTATAGATGACTTATGGTGTCAGAACCACATCTTCACGGAGGGAGAGCCCACTAGCAGTCGGCCACCCCTCCACTTTCTACCTTATTTTATTCACTGGATGGAAACCACGATGCAACCATGATGCAATGGATGGACTAGCTGATAGGCCTGTCAGCCTGACTTCTGAGGCTATAACGTCAAGTAAAATGGGACAGATTTTGAACTCTAAAACGACATGTATTATGAGACGGAGGAAGTAGAGAGGAGTTTGGTTGGCTGGATACATACAATAGGCAGAGAGGGCGTGTGTTGGCTGCCTTGTCATTCTTTGTTTTGCCTGGCTAGGCAAATCGGTTGGTAGCTTTGCTTGCTCCCCTCGGCATCTAAACGTTCTAAGGATTTTTCTTGCGCCAAAAGTGGGCCGAAACTACTCTCCCATGCTGACAAGTTTAGCCTGATCAGGCAAGGCGAGATTAGCTAGATGGGCAAAACAACCAAACTTGCCTTGAGATTATTTAGGGCAATGCTTGGTTCTGGAAAAAAAAGGCCGCCCTCACCTTAGCCGGCATTGAGCAATCATCGGGTCAGAAGAGCCAATTTGGCTCACCTACGATGGCGGTTGGTTTCCTAGCTAGTTTGTCTTACCTTGCTATATTAGGCAAGGTAATCTTTGGCAGGCTTGGTGAGTAGATTTTGCTCTACGTCTACAACAAGATAAATCCTGCCAGCATATGTGGACCTCGTGATAGCCTTACCAACAATCAAGTGCATGTCCCTCTTCTATATTTTGTATCAGTAAGGCTAAATTGTTCCTGCACGTAATAAAGAATCTAAGGGTTAGTTTGGCAGAGCTGTGCTCCCTTATTCTCTAGCTGTGCTCCCTGATTCTCCGGTGAAGTGATTCTGAGGCTGAAAATAGTTCTCTTTTATTCTTTAACATAAACTCTTAAAATTCACTATGGAGAATCACTTCACAGAATCAGGAGAAGCTATTTTTTCAGCTCTCAGCCTCTTAGTTTATTTCAGAGAATCACTTCACAGAATCAGTAGAGAATCACTTCACTCTAAAAAACCGTTTGGTAGCCGGGAAGCGATTCTCTTCGAGAATCTTCTCCATGGAACGCTCCCAAACGCACCCTAAATGTTATCATAGTAAGGCTAAACCGTTCCTAGTAAAAAATCCAAATGTACCTTAAGCTAGCAAAGGAAAGCTTACCCACACGAAAATCAAGGCCAACTAGTTATGAGTGTGTTTAGTTGGTGAAAAGTTACTGTAGCACCTTTCGTTTTTATTTGACAAATATTATCCAACCATGAAGTAACTAGGCTCAAAAGATTCGTCTCGCAAAATCCAGACAAACTTAACAATTAATTATTTTTTTACCTATATTTAATACTCCATGCATGTGTCTAAATATTTGATGTGATGGGTGGAAGAGGAAATATTTTGGGTTTGCATGGGAAGTAAACGGGGCCTATATATATATTGCTAGGAAGGAGTCTTCTTGCCAAGCATATACTCAGAGCTAGCTCCTAAAGACTTGTCCAGCTTTAGAAAAACTGTAATAAAGATGAGTCTAATTGGAACACGATGGTCCTATTTAGTTCAGTAACAAATCAAATTTATCTAGTTAGGAAACAATCCAGGCCATCGGTTTTGAGTGCCCAGCATCATGATCGCTGCCTACCATGTCACAAACTAAATAGGCCCAGAATGAGAAATAAGAGGCCTCACCTGATGCGAGGAACTCCTGCTTCAACGAAATGTTTCACTCGTTAAGGTAAAAGTACTCCTATATGTTATTGTATCTGTTTCAAATTATATTCACTTTTGCTTGTGCTAACTGCTAAGTCCAACTTCACTAACTTTGATCAAGTTTTTAGAAAGGTACATTAACGTCTGCAGGTTATAATTGCCTTATTAAAACATATTTCATCTATAATTTAACGAAACTATTTCTTGATGTATATATTAGTTTATATTTTTTTAACTTAGTTAAAGTTAATGAAGTTTGAGTTAAGACAAAATCGAAATGAACTAAAATTTGAAACGGGAAAGTAGGAAGCATGCCTACGATAATACTCATGATTATGACATAAACATAGATGATCATGATTATGACTTATTGCCACGTGGCGCAACTGAGGACTTTTTTTACAACACAATTGAAGACTTATTGAGAAGAAAATATTCCAACTGAAACTAGGACCATACCTAATTTGCTAAATTGACAAGAAAATATTCCTACCGTCAAGTAAATTAGTTTCCTTAAGGGCCGGTAACCCCCAAGAAAATATTTCTAGCCGTTAAGAAAAATAGTTTTCTTGAGGGCCAGTAACCTCCAAAGAAATATAAAACAAAAGCAAAAACTAGAAATCAATGAATGCCCTTTTTCATGTGACTCCTAGGAATCAAACCTGTGACCTATAGCCTTTGAAGAGCACTTACCACTACACCTCGAAATAACTTGTGACTAAGTGAATTATTCCTTTTGTATTCACTTTATTGAATCTTGTAATAAATATTTGAGATCCTAAATGTTTTCAAATGTAAACAGTTTGAATTGAAAAGTTTTAGATCTCGTTGAAATCTATTACTTTGGTTTAGGATGTATATCCATCTGAGGTCGTTTGGAAAATTTTTAAAAACAAATTTTAAGGATATAAGAATTTTTCTTAGGGGTTTCCATTTACACCAAAGAACATATGAATTAGCTTGGCGGTTTCGAATAGCACTCAAGGAAATACGAATTATCCTTGCGGTTTCAAATAGCACCCAAGAAAATGAGTAATTATCATGGCGGTTTAGACTGACACTCAAGGAAATGAGCAATTACCTTTGGCGGCAATGACGGAGCCACCCTGGGGGGGGGGCGACCGCCCCAGCTATCGGCGGCGTCGTCCAAGACCCCTAGACCCCCTCTTCTCCCTTAGCTCCGGCTGCCGAGCAGAGGCCGCTCTACCGGGACAAGCCGACATGGCACCGAGCGAGAGTGAGCCGCGAGCACCGAGTAGCGAAGAAGGAGATGACCAGTTCTGCTAGGCAGTGGATTAGCCCAAGTGCCCAACAAGGGCCCAATTTGACTCCCCAAATCTCCAATACACCAACAACGTTTGGCGCTCGCGCTCAGCTTCCCGAACCCCCAATTCCGCATTGACGCGGACGCCGCCGCCCACGGCTCGCTACCACCCCACTCACTGGCCACCACCCGCTGCCAGGAGCCAGCCGCGGCTCGCCGCCCGCCGCCAGGCACCAGCGCAGCCCATTGCCCGTTCGCTCGCCGCCAGCGCCAGGAGCGATGGAGGGAGGAGGAGAGGAACTTGGCGCGGGGGCTGGCCGCAGACAGGTTAACAGCAGAGCAGGGGCAGCAACTTTGCCGGTTACCTCAATTTATTCTGCAAATTTGAGGTAACATCTTGTGTTGTTCGTCCACCTTTTCACCATAATTTTTGTAATTCTGGTTTTTTCGCTATAATTTGTGCAATCTTAGTAGGTGAATACGGTGCAATTTGCGCCATAAGCTTTTTCGTTCATCTCCAGGTTAGAACTCGCCCTAGCTATAATTTTTTTCTGACTCCGTCATTGTTTGGCGGTTTAGTTTAACAGTCAAGAATATCTAATTCCTTTGGGGTCTATGTTCGCAACCAAGAAAACTACACTTGTCTTGGTGGTTTTATTTTGGCCCTCAAGAAAGTTTTTAGCACTCAAGGTAATTCAGGATTGTGGTAGTGATGCATTTAGATATAGTGTATATCTAAGTTGTGCATAGCAGAAACTATATATCTAAAAAATCAAAACGTCTTATATTTTTCTATTGGTGCTTACATACCCATGTTTCTTATTGGGAGACTTGTATATACCCATAATGTTTGCAGCTTCATCTCCTTGGTACATCATTGATATTTTCCATCCCATATCTGTAACTTGCTTATGTTTTATTATCATTCACATTCTTACAAAAAAGTACTTCTCAAAGTAAAAAAAAGATCTAGAGCACATTATAATGATGAATTATATTTATGATGACACCGACAGCTATACAAGACAACTCATGCGAAGGCGAATTACAGACAGCACAAGGATCTGATCAGACGCGGTGAGATCAACAACCTTGTTCGCTATTTGGTTTCTGACTCGCTGATTTTGGCTGATGCTGATTTGGTGTGAGAGAAAAACACTTCTGAATAAGTACTGATAAGCTCAAGCGAACACCTGGCCCAAGAAGAAGATGAACCAGTGGTGATGATGATCAGATTCATATCGACCCGTACGTTGATTGTGACGGATCGCGATCCAGGCCGTGTTTAGTTGGCCTGATTTGGGATGGCCCAAATCTGCATAGTGCCGGATTCTGCACTGTAGCATTTCGTTTGTATTTGTGAATTTTGTCTAAACATTGACTAATTAGGCTCAAAAGATTCGCCTCACAAAGTACAACTAAACTGTGCAATTAGTTTTTGATTTCATCTACATTTAGTACTCCATGCATGTGCCGACATTTTAATGTGATGGGGAATCTTCTTTTTGTATAGTGAAGTTTAGGGGGAAATTTAGGATCTAAACAAGGACCAGCACCATTTCACCACCGAAGACAGCCCGTGCCCAGTCAACGCTCGCGAAATTGACCGGGTCTAGGTGCTGCGCACTGCTACCACTGCCGGCTTTTCAGGTGGAGTCGAACTGTAACCACCCGTAAGTTCCGGTTCCGTTGTCCCGCGCGGTCAGAGAGTGAGACCCGGGCCAGACCCACGTGTGCCGAACTGCTCCACCGTTTCGAATCCTCGGTGAATCGGTAAGCAGGCGATCGAGCCAGAATGAACGAACTCTGGAATTCCATATTCAGCACTCGGCAAGCGGCGCTTGGCAGTCAGCGTCGGACGGACCAGACGAACGACCATGCCACATGCCAGTTCGGAGTACAAGTGTCGTCCGCGGCTAGTCAACGCGGATTGGGATTACCAGCAGGATCCAGACCCGTGTGAGCTGTGTTGTGTCTGCCGTGCGCAACTGTGACCCGTCGATGGGTTCGATGCTGACAGTCGCGGTACCGAGCAATATGACGAGGGAGGGAGATTGCGCTGTGCCTGTGGCCCACACCGTCAGGTCGGCAGATGGTCGTCAAACAGGACAGCAAGCATGTTTTGGCCTTGTTTAGTTCACCTAATCTGGAGTGTCAAATTCACTGTAGCGACACTGTAGTATTTCGTTTGTAGTGGGTAATAATTGTCCAACCGTTGACTAATTAGGCGCAAAACGTTCGTCTCGCAAAGTACAACTAAACTGTGCAATTAGTTTTTTATTTCATCTACATTTAGTATTCCATACATGTATTGCAAATTTGATGTGATGGAGAATCTTCTTTTTGCATGGTGCATTTTTCAGGAGTTTTGAAGGAACTAAGGCCCTGTTCTCTTCCATTCCAAATTCTAAGTTTTTTTCACTCTCTCCATCACATTAATTTTTGGACGCATGCATGAAGCATTAAATGTTGGTAAAATAAATAACTGATTGCACAGATTAGTTGTAAATCACGAGACGAATCTTTTGAGTATAGTTAGCCCATAATTTAACAATATTTGTCAAATACAAACGAAACGAAAGTGCTACCGTCAGAAAAATTCTAACTTCCCAGAATCTAAACAAGGCCTTTGTCAGTAAACGTCAGGCTCGCACAGAGCTGCGCTGCTCTATTCCATAGAGAACATTCCGTATCAGCGCCGTCATTTGCAAACTGTGGCTGTGTTTAGTTGTGTAAAAAGGTGTAAAAAAAGTATTGTAGCACGTTTTGGCTTTATTTGGCAAATAGTGTCCAACCATTGACTAATTAGGTTCAAAACGTTCGTCTCGCAAAGTATAACCAAGCTGTACAATTAGTTTTTTATTTCATCTACATTTAGTACTCCATGCATGTATCACAAGTTTGATGTGACGGGGCAGTACTTTTTTTGAGGAAGTAAACACAGCCTGTGGACAAAATGCATTCCTTTGGTCTTGTTGAGACCCGACGAATGAAGGGGACCGAGCATTTCGAAACTGAGCACTTCAGATTTTAGTTCAGAGGCGGGTTATTCTCATCTTTCCTACGCTCCTGCTGCATGGCCTCACGTACTACTTCATTTTATGCATGGTTTTATTTGGTTGACTGAATTGGGGACTTGAGGGTCGGATGGGGCATCGTGCGCGTGGTGGCGCGGCGTCCGGGAGACGTGAGGCTCCGATCATGTACCTTTTTCTCTCAAAGGGTGTTTGGTATTGCTCCGATCATGTACCATTTTTTACTTATCTTTTACCATAATATTGTGAGGCTCCTCTACAGCTCTGCTCCTCTAAGTGATTAGTCGAGCCCCATCTGGCCCAGCACGAGCCCATAAAGGAAACCACTTTACCAGCCCAGAGCGACCGTCGCGTGACCGCGTCCACCGGTCCCACTGTGCAGTGTGACGGCGTCGCGCAGCGCAGTTCCGCTCCAATGTTTTCAACCCGTTTCCCTCTCCACGATTCAAAATTCTCCCCTTTCCAATCCCCACTCCGCCTCCTCCCCCAGACACCCTCCCCCCGCATCCCATGGCGCCCGCCGCGGCCGTCACCGGCGCGGGGGATTCCGATCGTCTCGCGCGCGAGGTCGCGCGGGTGCTGGACGAGTGCCGCGCATCCCACGCCGTGCACCCGCGGAAGCTGCGGGAGCTCGCGGCGCTCCGCTCCTCCTCAGGAGGAGGCGGCGGCCGCCCCTTCCTCGCAGCCTTCTGCGTCGCTGTCACGCCGCTCTTCACCCTCGCCCGCCGATCCGCGGGATCCGACCGCGTCGCTCGCTTCGTCGCTGCCTTCGCGTCCGCTTCCGCATCTTCTTCGGCCGACGGCGGTGGGAACGGGTTCCTCGAGGAGTTCCTTCGGTTCCTCGTCACCGCGTCCAAGGCCGCGCACCGGCCAGCGCGAATCCGCGCATGCCAAATCATCTCCGAGGTGAGCTAAGGAAAATCACTCGAAACTTTGACCCCCCATTTACGGTTTTTATTTCTCCCTCGAGATGGGAGTACTTATTTTAGTGAAAAACTAGTTGCCCTCAGTACGCTGTAAAGCTGTTTATAGATGTTAAAACTTTGTTGTGTTTAACTTCTTCAATTGAGCTTAGGTTCAGCTCTCTTGTGCAAATATGCTTCAATAAAGCACGAGTGCCCTTGAACAACCTCTTTGATTTATTCAGCCACCATCAGTAATCTTTTGTTCTAGTTACGAAGAAGTGTTTACCTTGGCAAGTCCTTCATTTACATATTGTTGAGCCCTTCCACTCAGATTGCACGTGCAATTCTGCTTGCAGATTATAATGCGGTTGCCTGATGATGCTGAGGTGAGCGATGAGATTTGGGATGAAGTAATTGATGGCATGAAGGTCCGGGTTCAAGATAAAATCGCTGCAATTCGCACTTATGCTGTGCGAGCATTGTCCCGTTTTGCAATTGATGGAGAGGATGGTGGCATTGTTGATCTATTCCTCGAGACCCTAGACAACGAGCAGAATGCTGTATGTGAGATCGTTCTTAATAGCTTTCCGGTTACTAGTATTTGATATGTTCATCTGGTCGTATCTAATTGTGGCCTTGTTTCATTTTTGAAGGAGGTTCGGATGGCAATAGTTTTTTCTCTTCCACCATCAAATAATACACTAGAGAGTGTTGTTGAATCAATGCTTGACATTAGTGAATCAGTTAGACGAGCAGCATATTCTGTGCTTTCAACTAAATTTCCCCTCCAGAGTCTTACGTGAGTAATCACATACATTGGAAGTAGAACAGACCAATGTGTATGCATGAAATGCACAACACTTACTGTATCAGTGAATTTATAGTTTTTTGTTTTGGTTTCAGCATCAAGCAAAGGACTACTGTCCTTCACAGGGGCCTATCTGATAGGTCTGCTTCAGTAAACAACGAGTGCTTGAAGATGCTCAAGGATGAGTGGCTTGTGAAGTACTGTGGAGGAGATGTGATTTCCCTTCTCAGATTTCTTGATGTTGAGACATATGAATCAGTTGGAGAATCTGTAATGGCGGTGCTTCTAAAAGATGGTGCTTTGCGAGTGCATGATGGGCACAGTATTAGGCAGTACTTCACTGCAAATGGTGAAAAATGTTATTTATCCTAGTCTATCTCCTACTTTCCAACCGACCTTTCTCCAGATTTTGTTGATCAGTTTATGTTCATTGTGAATATGAATCTCTGACAAAGGACAAAGTAACTAACTCCAATGAAATGAATAAACCTGAAAGACAACCCCATGCAATCGCTATGTTTTTTAAAACTCCTTTCTTTGAAAATACGGAAGAATCAAGTTGTCTCTGCCCATTCCTCCTCTTTCTGCTGGTTGATATTAGCATCCTTTTAATATTTTTCAGCAGAACAAGATTCCAATATTGAACTCATGGATGCTGAGGTTGCCCTTTACTGGAGAATCATGTGCAAGCATTTGCAAGCTGAAGCTCAGGTGACCACCAGACCATTTTAGCTTGTTATGCTACATTTTTTATAGTACTTTTGGAAGAAACTAATTCTTAACATAGTATTGTTGTCAACTGTTCAACGTAGATACACTCGAAGTATAACTTTCCTTTTGCTGAAATTTTGACCTTCGCTTTTGCTATAATTTTGCATGCCAAAGTCTGGTAGCAGTAACCAGCTCTGGGATTCTTAGTGTTGGCAAGAAGTTACTTGTTTTTTATATGACTTAGTGAGAAGAAACAATCCTTTCCAAGCATCATTCATATCATGTCAAGATTACCCGAGATATTGTAATATTTGTAACTATTGCTATTTGTCAACAATACCAGCTGATTAGGTGCAGGAGCTGCAAATTACGAGTCAATTAGTTTCTTTAGGAAGTGAATTACCTCTAGGATGCTATTGTTAGGCCTCTATTATATATGAGGACATGATTTTGCACTGAATGATTACTAAGAAGATGGTTGATTACAGAACTAGCATATCTCCCTTAGGGTTCTTCCTAGGGATGAAACCAGATCGGATGCGAATGGATATGTACAGATACAAATATGGGTAGTTGTTATTCCTTCAGGTTTAGAGTCAGATATTGATATCCATCCCACATCTGTATCAGATATCTGACTTTGTGTATCCTGATTCGAATACGGGTTGAATGTCCGTATTTAGATATGGATTATCCATTTAATATCTAAACCTGTCGAACCAACGGATAATCAGGTATTATCCATCCTTTTCACCCTTGGCCTTCCTCTCAATCTATCTGGATATCTCCTTTGACCTAAAGACACCCCTCCCCCTCCTTCGGACCTTCCCAGCCATGCTGATCATGCCTTTCTTATCGTTATCCACCTTCTGATAGGATTCTTGGATCTAATCTAGAGCAAGCAAGGAAATACATGTGTTCTGCTAATTTTTAATAGAATATATCGAAATTATGGAAATTTTGTTTGCTAGTTCTACCGGCTGATATTGGCTTGTTCCTGAATGGCAATACCATTCTTTAAAGTTAAATCAATACTTTATTTATTAAGTCAATGGTTATTCTGCAGGTCAAAGGCTCAGAGGCTGCAGCAACTACAGGTGCGGAAGCAGCAGTATATGCTTCTGAGGCTACTGATAAAAATGATCTTCTAGACAGTGTCCTTCCTAGCACAATTACTGATTATGTTGATTTGGTAAAGGCACACCTTTCTGCCGGTAAGCAAGAGTAGTTATCATTCTTTCTATGTATGTACTATTTCCATTGCTTACCTGCCCATTTCAGGACCAAATTATCACTTCACATCAAGGCAACTATTGCTACTTGGTGAAATGCTTGAGTTCTCTGATACTATGAACCGAAAGATTGCAAGTTCTTTTCTGCATGAGCTTCTCATCAGGCCTCTTGAGCATGAAGTTGATGATGATGGGAACCAGATTGCAATTGGAGATGGTGTGAGTCTTGGAGGAGACAAAGACTGGGCGAAAGCAGTGGCAGAGTTGGCCAAAAAAGTGCATTCTTCTGTTGGTGAATTCGAGATGGTGGTTTCCACTGTTGTTGAAGAGCTGGTTAGACCTTGCAGGGAGAGAACAGCTCACTTCATGCAGTGGATGCACTGTCTTGCCGTGACAGGTCTTCTGCTTCAGAATACTTCAACCCTACGGAATCTCCAGGCCACAGCAATTGAGCCTTCAGAACTGCTTCACTCTTTGTTGCTTCCTGCAGTAAGTCCAGTTGTCCTACAGTTCTCTATGTGTATACTGTATGGTGCTTTATACTCCCTCCATCCCAAATTATAAGTCATTCCAAGAATCTTGGAAATTCAAAGGACCTCAAGTTTGACCAAAGTTATATGATAAAATAAAAATATTTATGATACTAACTAAGTATCATTACATTCTTCATTAATTATATTTTCATAGTATACCTATTCGATGTTATAAATCTTTGTAATTTTCTCTATAATTTTGGTCAAACTTAAGATGCTTTGACTCTCTAAGATTCTTAGAAAGAATTATAATTTGGAAAAAAGGGAGTATTATATTCACTCTGTCCCAAAAAGGATGCAATTCTAGAATAGTGTTCAAACTCTTGTAAGTTTGACTAAATTTGCATAATAAGATATTAATGCTTATCTTACTAAATAAGTATCGTTGGATTTTTCATGGAATATATTTTCATAATATACCTATTTGGAGTTTTAAATGTTGATACTATTTTCCATAAACTCAGTCAAACTTAAGTTTGTTTAACTCTAACCAAACCTAGAATTGCATTCTTTCTGGGACGGAGGTACTATATGCTAATATTCTTCAGCTCCTGTATACACTACGTTTGCTCTTATGGCTATTAAATTGAGCTGAATTATAAAGTTTATGCCCTTGATCTTATCTCATGTAGGCAAAACAAAATCATGTTGATGTACAAAGGGCTGCTTTAAGATGCCTTTGTCTCCTTGGACTGTTAGAGAATAGACCTAATGCAGAGTTGGTGAAGCAGCTACGCTTATCTTTCATCAATGGGCCTGACTTGGTTAGTGCCATAGCATGCAAGGCCTTGATTGATCTTGTAACTTGGCATGGGCCACAAGAAATAGATCGAGCCATTGGAATTGAATCTCCAGATCCTAGCTATGAAAAGTCTCAGTTCACTCAAGTTGACCTCTCTGATATGAATGCTGATGATGTAAACATTGGAGTTCTTGATATTTTATTTTCTGGATTTCATAAAGATGACTGGGAATTCGATCTAGAGGGTGATAATCATGATAATGTCCCAACCATACTTGGTGAAGGTTTTGCAAAGATTCTTCTCCTCAGTGGGAATTTTGCAAGTATACCTGCTGATTTGCATACTGTTATCCTCGCTCAACTCATTAGATTGTATTTCTCAGAGGAAGCTAAAGAACTTGGAAGGTCAATTGCTCATTTGTCCTCTGTTATTTAAAGGCATTTGTTTTCTGTTTATTCTCACATGCGCTTTTTTTTTTCTGTTTCAGATTGAAACAATGTCTGTCTGTCTTCTTTCAGCACTATCCAGCACTTTCAGACAAACACAAGGCAAGCCGATAAAGCTTACCATACACTGGCTGAAATTATTTTATGTAACTTTTTCCCAGATCAAATTTACTGACTGACTGAATAATCCCAGATCAAATTTACTGACTGCCTTTCTTTTCACAGAGTTGTATCTCCAACGCATTTGTACCTGTCATGAAAGCCATGTGGCCTGGTTTATATGGTAATGCTGGGGGTAGCCCTGTTGTTATTTCAAAGAGACGGAAACTTGCGGTTCAAGCTTCTCGCTTTATGGTGCAAATGGTGCAAACCCAATTATTTTCGACAGAAAGTATGGACCAAGCTTTGAAAAGTCCTGAAAGTGCTTCAGTTTCTGCAAATGGGTCAAACAATTTTGACATCAGCGAGGAAGGGCTTGCTATCCGTATAGCACTAGAGGTATCAATGATTAATCTAGAAAATAGAATACATTTTTTCTAATACTGCAGGACACCGAACAAACATCCTCACATTTTTTTTGTTGGAATTATATTATAGAGGTTCTAGGGAAAAAAAACTGACATCATATGGTGCAAATGCTCTAGGTAGCCAGTTGCCCAGATAAGAAGACCGCAGCTGGGAAAGCATATGCTTTGGCCCTGTGCAAGGTTGTGGTGCTTCTAAGATTCCGGCAATCAGAACAGAAGGCCCTCAAGTGCATGAGAGGCCTGGTTAATCATTTGGCTGCTTCAGTGGCTTCCGATAAGGAGCTCGTGAAGGAGCTAGCTCAAATGGCTGCACGGCTCAGATCGCTTGATGCCTGTCCAGATGAAGAACTGTCACAAGATGACGCAGATGCCATATTCAGTACGTCTAATGAAAAATAAGAACCTATATCATGCCAATGTATCTCTGCATTTTCGTAAGCTTTCATTTCTAATGGTTCTTATTGCACCTTACTCTTGTTGTTTCTCAGAGAAACTCGGATTAGATGGTGGCTTCAAGTTGGACACCAATCAAGCAGTGCCCCCTACTCCAGCACCACGGTCAGCCCGGCCTCCGGCTTCTGCCAGGAGAAAAACGAAACAGGCACCACCATCCTCTAGCGACGAAAGTGACGAAGATGGGGGAGAAGTTTGCGTGCCTGCAACATCGGTAAGCAGGGTTCCAGCCACTCCCAGTATGACTGCTGCTGCACGTTCTCAGAGAGCAAGCAAGACTGCTGCTCTGAGCAAGATGTCTGCGAAACCACCTGCTATTGCGTCTGATGGCAGTGGGTCGGACGATCAGTCTGACGTCACGAGTGAGGAGGATTCATCCGATGAGGAATCGTCATAGGTTGCTGTTATTGTCTCGTGCAATCGTGGACTGGAGTTCCTGATGAGGTTCTTTAGTGGAAGAACCAAGTAATCTAATCTAACTATTTAGATTACAGCGGTGAGATATTGTCACTGCATTATGTATTTATTTCGTGTTACTAATCAGTATGATTTAAAGTCGTCGTTTATGTTTGAGCTGCACAGATGGTTTTATAAGCAGCAAGTAATTAATTTTAAGTTCTGACAGTAAATTTAATGGTAGGTTGTTTTTCTGTTACGAACATAGTTGTGGGTATGGTCGAGTACGCGTAGGATGCCAAAAGGTACGGTTGTGTAGAAGAGGACAAGAGGTCAATGCCCAGTTTACTTATTTTCCTTTGTTCATTTTCCAATAATTTGTAACAGAGGGAGTAGTTACTTTCTTGAAACAAAGCAGGACGATGCGCTTTCCAGCAAGCAGTGAGGGCTGATTCGTGCGTTAAGTATCCGGCAAGTTATGCAAAGCGCGTGAGGGAAAGAAGCACCGATATATAGGATTGGAGATCAACTAGGAAAATGGATAAGGAATGGATTCGTCTCGTGCCTTCCACAGGACAGGACCCTCTTGGCAGCTGTGTCTGATCAAGGCCACACCAATTGAACCCCTCTCGTGTAGTGTTAACAAGGAATCTTGGAACCGACCGAACATAATGAAGCTAATAAAGCAAGACGTGTCACGGATGTGACACGAGGATGACGACGATGTTTGTCAAACATTATTACTAGATAGAAAGAAATCAAATTGGCGTCTTCTCCTTATTAAGCGAGAGATCAGGCTGCGTTAGTACTGATACTGATGAATGAACCTCTAAACCCTGCGTGGAACTCACGTCGTAAGCAAAGCAACCTTCCAACTGAAGTAACTGAACAGAACAGGTGCCAAGGGTTGCTGCGAAACGACGCTGTGTGTAAAGGCTTTCGTTTGCCAACTGGGGCCTTGTTTAGATGCCCCAAAAGTTAGAATTTTTTCACTCTTTCCATTACATTAATTTTTAGCTGCTTGCATGGAGTATTAAATGTAGGTAAAAAAATAACTAATTACACAGTTTAGTTGGAAATCACGAGATGAATCTTTTGAGCCTAGTTGGTCCACGATTGGATAATATTTGCCAAATAAGATGAAAGTGATAATATTCATCGAGTTAAAAAATTTGCAATCTAAACGTGGCCCGGGTGATCACACCCTGCGCACGCGTTGCTATAAATAGATCTCCTCCTCCTCGCTCTCTACCACACGGACACTTGGGGTCGATCGAGCTCGCCGGAGATCACTTCGTCCAAGGTCGGTTAGTTCCTGCTACCTGACTGATATTGCTTGGGAGTGCTTGCAGAAGGAGAGGGAGACAGGGAGTGTTCTGCTCTGACTCGTTGGTATTTGTCCTCGGCAGAAGAAGTTTGCGCAAACATGCAGCCGCCCAGCACCACCACCACCACCACCACCACCACGGAGGTGTGGCAATGGCAGTGTGGCACATGCCGAGCTGATTGGAAGATGCTGCGCCAGGTGACCACCACCTTGCTGCCCACACGGACACGGCGGCCGCTGCTTTCAGGGTCAGGGTACTCCGCCTCCGCCGTCTCCATCTGCAGGAAACCCTGCTCCTCACTGCCACCACCACCACCATCACCATAGCCAGGAGGAGGTCAGCATCCTATCTACCACTACACCAGTTCTTGTAGTAGCTTCCGTTCCATCAAACTTGACCAAGGGTAGTAGCTTACCGTACACTTCTATGCTGCAGGGTACCAGCAGCCGGGCTTTGGCGGCGGGTGCGGAGGGTTCCAACGCTGACGCCGGGCGTCACGCCACCATCACCACTCTGAATCCTGCCCCTCCCGCCGTCGTCGCGGAGGTCTGCTGGGTCCCGGCCCCCTACCTGATGGTGCAGCAGCTCCGGGAGTTCGAGTCCCTGAACGACGAGCTGGTGGCGCTCAGGGTTCAGCTGCAGGAGTACGCGGAGGAGATCCACAAGAGCACCAAGGACGACGTCAACGCCGGGACCGGGATGAACATGAACTGGCTCCTCGCGCTCCCGGCCAACGTCCGGGACGTCGTCATCTTGGCCAGGGACGTCATCGAGTCTTTCATTGCCATCTCCACCAGCGCACCACCAGCGAATTAAGGAGCTTTGCAGCTGTAGTCATGTGGACACTATATTCGGTTCTTCGTGCTTGTCGCTTATTCCTGGTATTAGGTTGATTTGCAGGTTATTAGTACGAATGGTACAAATAAATTATTATGAGGATACTGTTGCTGCTGAATTCGTGAGTTGTGAATTCAATCGATCTACTACTCCATACGTTTCTGTTCCAAAATAGCTTTATTTTTAAGTCAAATTTATGTAAACTTCGACTAAGTTTGTACAAGATACATTAATATTAATATTTACTATATTACCAAACAGCCAAACAGGTACATTGTCAAGGCAAACTTTATGGTAGATTTAATAAGGCCCCTTTAATTTGGCATCCATGAAAATTTCCATTTCATGTGTTTTTCGTGCGAAAATGAACATATTCTTGTGAAATGCATGTACGAGTGAAATTCCTTCGTTTCAAAGAGTCCCTAAAATTATTTGATGTTTCTATATGTCAGTGCATTTTTTTTATAATCTTAGTCAAAGTTAGCTAAACATGACTTAGAATAAAACTAAGACACTTTGCATTTTGTAATTGAGGAAGGAGCAAACATGGTCGTTTCCTATTAATCAATCAAAGCTTGGTGTAGAACCGGTTCATCCCATGTGCATAGATAGGAAGCCTAACCAAATCTAGCAGGTGAACTAAACACTACTCCCTCCATATACTAAAATAACTGTACATCGTTTTTAATTAGACTTTTAAAGATATTATCAATGTAAAATATTATCAATGTATCTCATAATATGTATATATAAAAATATACTTATGTACTACCTTCATCCACAAAAGAATGTAATTTTCGTTTTTCGAGAAGTCAAACCGTGTGAAGTTTGACTAAATTTACATTAAAAATTACTAACATTTATGATACAAAACAAGTATCATTAGATTAGTTATAGAATATATTTTCATAATATTTTTATTTGAAGACATAAATGCTAATATTATTTACTATAAATTTAGTCAAACTTGAGCTAGCTTGACCGATACGGATCCTATAATTGCATTCTTTTGTGGACGGAGGGAGTATCGTAAATACTAGTATTTTTTTATATGTTTGATCGAAGTCAAAAAAAAAAAAGGTTGATTGTTGCCAAAGCTGCGAGACTATCACTGACACGTCAAGTCCATGTCACTAAAACATTTTTTAGAATCAAACACATCCAACATTGCGCCTGAATTGTAAGTACGTTTCAAACAATTACTCATCCCAACTTCCGGACCAAATTTGGGCGCGTAAATCGGCAGCCTGCGTTTCGGACTGATTTGGCAGGGAATTAATAACTTTGGTAATCAACACTAAACTAATTACTTTGGAATGCACGGGCAGAACAAATTTTCTTAGGCATAATAAAGCCAAACAGTGGCCTCCAACAAAATGGGGCCAAAATAGTTGGGCAGGGCCAAATATTGATCTGGTACATTAGGATTAGGGTAAGAACCAAACATAATAGCACCTCCAACCTGTAGTCCTCACCAAACATTTTGGCTAATGCCGATTGAAAATTCTAACAATATAACAACTAGAATGATATGGAAAATTTAACAGCAAAACCATTCAACGGTTCAAAACATAATCCATCAATCAGTTTAACAGCAAATTCTGATATCACAGGACTAACTCTGAACAAGAAATTGCAGTAGGAATCTAATCTAACTGATGCAACGAGAGCACGACAGAAGGGTGCACATTTGACAGAATACCAACAGACAGAAAACAAGCTTAAGCTTCAACATAGTTCCAACTTCCAGGTTGGATTGGATGATGGATTCACTATCTTAGTCGACATTCATTGCACCAGAGAGGTAGTTGTCAAGGTCCTTGTCCAATTGTTCAGCTGATTTCTCCACGTTACCCTTGCGCACATAGCCACGGCCGCGGCCCTGAACAAAGCTACTACGGCCACGGCCGCGTCCGCGGCCGTGCACTTGCCCTTGCCCTCTTTGAGCAAAACCACCACGCCCTTGTCCTCCTCTTTGAACAAAACCTCCACGCTTCCACCTGGACATAGCACAATGATTACTAGTTTGAAATGGCTATTTATGTAACATTTTTACAAGTTATAGGAGGAAAGCTGTTCTATTTGTATATGTGATTAGCCTAGAAAATATCTAGCCATGAGAACCTACCCAGGAAGCGAACTAGATGGGCCAGATGCACCTAGTCCAAACCCACTTCCACCAGGCCTGAAAAGAAACACATGTCAGGAATAAAATCAAGAAAGTTGCTACATGACTGATGAATCCAACAGTGAAGGCAATGCCAAAGAAGAGCCATACATCATAACAACTTCTCTCTGCCCTCTTCCGCTTGCACCAGGAACAACACTAATTCGGGGTGCGGCAGCAGCTGATAGACCCAAACCTGCTCCTATTACTTCAATCTTCATTGCCTTCCCATCAAGGCGCACATTATTATATCTCTTCAGTGCTGCAAGAGCTTCACTTCTCCTGGTGAATATCACCTCAGCTGAACCCTGTTCGACAATATCCATGAACAAACAAGAGAGTAAATTTAGTACAGATAGCACGTCTCTGTTCTGTTAAGCAATCACAATCACAATCACAATGCCCAATATATTATAATTATCGTTTGACAATCTAAAGTTTACAACTTCCAATCTGAAATATGGCATTTAGGTTTTCCAGATTTCGAATCATAGTCACAGGGATAAAGGCCGATTGGTTGAAGCCACGTTCCATGACCCTGGGACATTGTCCCCATTCAAGGACCAGGGTCGCTGTCCCATTGGGTCAAGAATATATCACAAGACAAATATGATCTGCACATGTGAGAGAAGAGAAGGGGGAGTGGAGGAGGTTGCTGTGGCCAAGATGTTGGCGCTGGAGGCAGAGGGCAACATGACCATCAGATAGGACCACGAGTGTGGGATATGTTTCAGCAGATAGACAACAAATTAGCAGGTCTCCAACAAAACAGATAGCACAGGAGGGAAGAGGCGGCCAGGGCAATTGAATTTGCTAGTCATGGTGTTTGAAACTGGTTTGTGACTTGCAGTGCTAGTTTGTCTGAGAGAAGAAAGAGAAGACTAAGCCAACGGGGGCAATGCGGCTGTGTGTGGGCAAGAGACTATATGAGGCTTAGGGTTATGATGGCAGGCTGTATGGGCCAGCACATAGCAGTCCATTTAAATATTCTTTCTCTTTCCTCAAGTTTATTGGCATGCAATATCTCATCCATCAATCAAGATTAGTTGGAGTCACTCGGTCTTCAACCCTCGTTTTTTAGACAGCCATGACCCACTTCTCTCAATCCCTGAATTGTGGCCCAATCAACCCAGATTTTTAGCGACTGTGTCAAACCATTTTTAGTTTTGGCAATCAATATATCATATAGGTTAACACGAGGTTTATGTTACTAGATTCATCATGGATAACACTTTCACTAATTGACTTGAATATTTCAGTTTCTTCTGCAGATTTAGTGAATTTTCCATTCACAGATCCACAGCATTTGCAGCTACGCGCACAGATATTTGCTTATGGAGCTCTTATGTGGGTTATAATTCTCTTATGCTACTGGATCAATGGAACCTCAAGGTACAATATTCTGTGCCCAAATGCAAACAAGGATCGTAGATATTTTCTTGGATGAAATATACTGTTCAGAAGAATGATTTATTGGAGAGATCAAGGGTTCTTATTAGAAAGGCAGGTGTACAATGTTTTATTGGAGAGATCAAGGGTTCTTATTAAAAAGGCAGGTGTACTCCGTTCATCTGGTATGGAAAACATAAGCAGTTGCCTCGAGTCTTTATCAAAAGCCGTATCGTTACTAGTGGTGGGTTTGAATCACTTGATGCAGTTTCTAATGTATCCAGAAAAGAATATTTACAATTAATGTTTGTTCATCAAATCAGCAAAACATCACTTCGGTTTTATCTCAAAGAAATTCAACTGCGATCAATCACAGGGATATTCTAAGCTTCAAAATATATAACTTTCTATTTGAAATAACAGATATCACTAGTCCAAGTCCCATATTGTAGACAGTGTCAATATCCTAATGCACTTAAATTTGGGGTTAGAGGGAGTAAGATATATAACAGAAACATCTGAATACTTTGTACGTTTTGGGCAGGTAGAGGTTGAATTAAATAAACTGAGAATTACTGTTGTCCTTACTAACATTACAAATGCACGTTTCAATTTGATATTCTTTCAAAATACATTACTTTTCTTCGATGCACACGAGTAGTTTTACTTTACCCGTAGGTGGATGGAGGCGGAGAGGGATGCATGTCCTTACTACTGGCAATATGCCAGAAAACAGAAGGCAACATCATAAAGTAGACAAATAAAAACAGCTGAAATTTAAAAGGAAAAACTTGCAGGAACTCTAGACAAACAAAGGAACCAATGGAGTGTTTTGAATGACTAGTATGGCATCAGACTAAATTTAAGTAGGTTATAGATACAGTTTTGTGATACAACTTCTTAATTTTGTAGTTTTACTAACTTTATTACACACCTTTTAATTTAATTACAAAACACTCAATTGTGTTATAGAAAAAAACAACCAAGGTTTAGTGAGACTCACAGTTGGGTGTCTGTAACTGTCGTAATGAACAGCACAGTGCTTCAAATGACCCATTTCTGAAAAAAGCTCCTGAGGCAATATTGTGGATAGACAGAGATCAGCTTCAGGAATGCCGAATATGAATGGGACTGTCAGATGTTGTATTACAAAGATGAACATCCAGCTACCTGTATATCTTCCCTTGTCACTCCATAGTGCAAGTTTGAAATGTACAGTTTTGTACCAGATTCTATCCCAGAAAGCCCAGCTGCCACCATGCTATCCTCAAAGAGATCATGTCTCCACACAAAATCCTTTGCTTTATTGAATGACTGTGATATTCCATATCATGCATGTCCATGTTGTGACGAGCAAGTATTAGCACAAAATCACAAAACTCATCAATCCATGGTACTTGATGAAGCAACTAGCATCAGCAAAATCATAAAACCCTATACCATTGCACACAATGATGCTATTTCTGTATACATCAAAGGCCTTATCCACAGATATTAAGTGGCCCATCAGCATGCTGACAACAAGTAGAGACAATGTTTTCAGTTTGAACTTTGAAGCATTAGCCAGCACAAACCAACATATGCCTCACCACCCAACATACTCGGCTGAAAAGGGACAGGTCCCTGGTAATTCGAAATGAGAAAGCCATTGGATCCTCTTCGAAGCTCCACAGTTAAATGGTCACAGATATGGTCTCAATGGAATGGTTGGGCTGTCCCATTTTAATAAGTTTATAGCCACTTCTTGTCAGGTACCTACTACAATTTGGATTCTTGAAGGTAACAGAAAAACAGTTATAGTTTTGTGCTTGCCTTGGCAATAGCAAATGACGAGGACCGAGTATTAACACCAAGTGGCCTTCGCAAAGGCACCCCTAGTCCCCTTCCACGGAAGGTGCCAGTACCACGCCCACGCCATGAACCACGAGCCGATCTTTGGCCATCACCTCTGCCTCGGCCTCCTTGTCCCCTGCCTCTTCCCCTTCCCCGCCCATTTCTGCTCTTAATCAAATCATCCAGTGGAACATCCAGAGATGTAGCCATTCAAGACAAAATTTGAGGCTAAAAAGTTAGGAACAAAACCCTGCAAAACAGAAAACAATTTCAGTATCTTGATTGTTCAGATGAACACAGTATACCAAGCAAGCACACGTGCACAGAACAAAGATAATCGCAGCCTTAAGCTTTACTTCCATTTTTCACTTATTTGGTATAGTCAAGAGCTTAACATTATATCAAAAAGTTTGCAGCTAATCATTTTGCAGTTTAAAGAAAAGCCCAACCTTGGACCTTATATGATCAGGATACATTGTTAGTTGTTTCCTTATTCTTCCACACTTATCATCATGTGTTTCTGATAAACATGTATCATCATGTGTTTCTGATAAACATGTCTCTGGCTTTCCGCACATAAACAATTTAGTGAGATGATCATAAGATTCCAAGTTACAGTTTAAAGTATGGCATCACCTAAAAAAGCTCAGTAATTTTTAAAAAAATCACAGTATCAGGCACCAGCAAAGCATAGAAACAAAAAGTCAGCCTTATTACAATAACCTTTCCATGCCTCTATGTTACCTATGTTATGTTCTCTTATTATTTGAACACAGGAACAAACCAAAGACACTCCAAACAAAGAATTTGCACAATGCAACAGCTACCACATTGATATAGGGACAAAATTATCCCCACGTCGTAAGCTAAACTCGAATAATACAAGCTAAGGGAGCCTATCACTCTTTTGATCTGTAGCACTAACACATGTTTTCTAATAGTTAGACAGTTATGGCCTACATCCTAACATCTTTCTTTCTCCTATTGACGAAATAATATGCCGCTCTCCTGCGTTTATGAGAAAAAAGGGAGCTAGTCACAGTAAGCAGGGTGGCATGATGAAATGAGATAGCTACTAGCTAGCAATGCCAGAAATTCATAACACCTAAGCTTTGAAGCCTTAATATGGAGCACAAGAACCTAGAGCACACTGCGATTAACACAAATGCAACCAACATTAAAAAAAACACCGTGATAAGCAGCTATTTGATAAGCTAACCAAGCCTGCTTGGCAGACACACTTCTGCTGGTGAAGTGTGAAATGTCCATTCCCTTCGACTGCTGCCAAAATATTACGGGTTTTGAACTTTACTATAGGACTCAACTTGAAAAATGAAAAGACTAACACATACATGTACTTTGATGTTGAAATGTTTTTCCTGCGCTTGACAGTAAAACTAGTTTCGATAAAACTGAAGCTAGTAAATCTAAACTGAAACAAGGTCCTTGTGTCAAATGTTGTGCACTCCTACGTACATGGTAAAATTAAAATACGCAACACCAATTAATAGCAATTGTTGACATGAAACATTAAACATGGATCTCCAAGTGCACAAAAAATGATTTGCATTAAGCCATGAACACACACCAATCTGCCACTCGCTACTGCAAGTGCTCCTTCAATTAGATTTCGAAAGGGACCGGTAGTATGGGTTAGTATGCAAGTTAGCATAGCTAACTACGACCTCAGTTTGCGAACTTCATCAACAATGCATGCATCTATGCAGTCCCTAGTCTGAACACTACCGTCGAGAAATTTACGGATCTACAAGTAGATCCAGATCAATCATTCTGCGATGCCTAAATCAATCAAAGTGTTTTTTTTTCAAAAAAGAAAAGAGATCCACGCACCTGCGGCGACGGGCCTGACGGAGTGAGGAGGCAAAGGACTTGCGAGGGGCTTTCTGGTGGCGACAGCGCAAAGTGCAGTTTCAGCGGTGGGTGAGTCAATCGAACGCAGAGGAGCGCGTGGGTGGCCCGTTCCGCAGCCGGCCGCCGGTAGCGAGACGAGATCGCTATAACCCTAGTCGCATGAGGGCTTGCGCGCGGGTGGGGGACGCGGGAGAAACGGAGTGCGGTGTGTCGGATGATGGCCCGGGATCGGCCGACTTCCGGAGATGTTCTCCGAGAAAGCGCCGAGATTGGTTTTGGCCGGCGGTTGCGACGACCAGCGACTCGACGAGTCGTCTCCTCGTCGAATTGAGAGAGAGCGGAGTAGGCGAGGACGGCTTTGGTGCGTGGGTGGGGCCAGGGGGATCGGGTTCTTTTCGTTGCGTGGTTTTCCGGTTTCCTCCGCCGGACGACGGGTGGGTCCACTTGTGTGATAATAATTAGAGCTTTTTATCTGTGTATCATTATAAAAGATTGGAATGATAGGTGTACCATTGAAATTTTGAAAAATTCTTCACTACCATCGTATGAAATTTCTTTTCATTACGTGCCACTCCCATCACTTTACCGTTTAATTTTAACAGAGCTGGGTGCCAACTAGATACCAAATGACTCTTTTGCCCATCACTATTTCTAGTCAATCCATCTCCGTGGCTTCTGGTTCATTCCGAGCTTTTCGTTCAGCACCTAGCTCGTGGAACAGGGAGGCACGGGCAGCCGAGCCTGCTCGGAAAGAGGCGCGGCCATGCGCGCGAGGGAGCATCCGCTCGGGCCTCGGTGCGTCGCGTGCGGGGCGTCAGGGTGGGCACAGGAGATACGCACCGGGGCAGCTTCTGCCGCCGCCCTCGGCTGTCAACTGCAGGGAAAAAAATATCAGCCGGTAGAATCCGAAATTTCCGAGATATTCCGTTTACCGGCTAGGTTCGAAATTTTTCCTCTATCGTCCGAAATTTTCATATTTTTAAAATTTTATCATCCAAATAGACGTCAAAGCCCACCCAATACTCTAACCTTAATCTATGTTTAATTTTCTGTCCCCTTCTCTTCTAAGTTCAAGTTGCCACCGCCGCAACACACTCAACGCTCCAGCCATGTCACTATCCTCCTCATTGAATAAGCAATTGATAATATGTTTTATTTAGTTTTTATGTTAGATTGTTTAGAAATGATCCATGCGCTTTCCTGAACAAAATGAGTCATTTTTTGTCTAAATTTCTTCCGAAATTTTATTTCTTTCGTCGATAAATTTCCGATATATCCGATATTTCCGTTTATCGGTGACCACCGAGATTTTTAAAATACCGGTACAAAAAAAAACCTTGGTCAACTGTCGTGGACAGGCCACCGATGCAAGCACGGCACGGATCAACATCAATTGCTGTTGAACGCGGAGCAGACGTCCCTGACCTCGCTAGTGATGGCGCCGACGCTGCCCATCTTGACCATGGTGGCGGCGAAGTCCCGCTCGAAGCTGTGCGCTGAGGGGCCGAGGTACGCGTGGACGAGTCGCGGGTGGCATTGCTGTTGGCAAGCGCGGCGTCGGAGGCGATGACGGCGAAGCCGGAGCGGATGTTCCGGAGGATGGAGTCGTCGAAGTCGGTCCCGCTGCCACGGTCCAGCGGCAGTCGTGTGTTGAAGTCGCCCGGCGGGCACCGGGCCTTGAGCTCCGCCAGGAACGGCACCGGGATCGACGGGTAGCTGTACAGCCAGTCCTTCACGAAGAAGCACGCCGTTGTGCCCACCGTGTGCGCCGCTGCGGCCGGTCTCGTTCGTTTGCACCAGTGAAGTGTCAGTGATAGGCGGCTGGCGGCGTCCATGTCCATGCACGTTAAGGTGAAGGTACCTACCTGTGAGGAGGACGAGGTCGCGGTCGTCGAGGCCGCTCACGGCGAACCGTGAGCGGAGCACGCTGATGGAGTCGCTGGCGTCCGGTAGCACGTTGGCGTCGCGGAGGTTGGAGGTCAGCCCGTCGCGGCGCCCCGTGGGCACGTCGAACGACGGCCCGCCTGTCTGGTTGCCATGGCATGCATTCCAAAATCCAGCGCGTCAGCTGCTACGACGTGCATGACTACTTAGGTAGTATAGTAATATCCGATTGCATGTTACCATGGCGACGGCGTCGCGCGCGGCGAGCGCGAGGATGTCGACGCAGGAGACGACGCCGGGGCACTGGTCCTCGAGCTGCGCCTTGGCGGCGTCTACCACGTCCTGTTCGCGCAGGCCCTGGTTCTTGGCGTTGTCCACCTCGGCGTCGTTGCTCGTGCTCCGGATCAGCACCGACGCGTCGCAACCCCTGCATATATTGCCGGACACCGGCCGCCGGCGAACACGCACATTACACAGGTATGCGTATGTCCGTAAAAGCTAGCAGGCTAGCAGCAGTAATCGGCCGGACTTGCTGGACACGAGGACGCACACACGAGCCGTCAAAGCTCAGTTCAAATTAAACGGTAGAGTGACGGGAGTGACACGTAGGGAAAAGAAATTTCATGTGATGGTAGTGAAGAACTTTTCAAAATTTTAATGGCACATAGGTTATTCTGATCTTTTTTAATGGTACACCGATAAAAAGCTCTAATAATTAATGGTAGAGATAGAGAATCAGGACGCGCAGCTCGAAAAGCGCGTCCATCGACGACAACCGGCAATTGCGTTTCCAGCCCATCGTTACAAGGCCCGCTACGCGAAAGCCCAGTAAGTTGTCAGGTACCGCCTCCGTTCCAAAAAGGATCGTAACTACCAGTCGCGTGCCACGAAAAGTGATTCGCGTTTGATCAGCCGGCGGCAGCTGCGGCGCGTGGAGCAGCGGAAACGACAGGTTTCCAACATGCCCAGAGACGCGCTCGTGGCAAGAAGACACCAGTTCAGCGTCGAAGTCTCTCGCCTTGGCTTCGAAGGAAACCGTGGGCCCGCGCACAGCTCCTGACAGCGGTTCTCCACTCCACATGCTGACATACTGTAATAACGAAAGCTGTCCCCGCTTTGCTTGATGCTTTTGCTCTCTTGCAACCGACGAGCATGCCCCATATAAGGCGAGTGCCAGCAGCCCTTGAACGAATGTCCAAGGAACTATTGACAAATCCGTATCTATCCCTTTGCGGCTTTGCCCATAATCGACAGCAGAAATGCAAAAATGTTCTTTCAGTGCAGTGTCACAGTCACAGTGTGGTATGCGACGATGGATGGCAGATGGAAGCGAGTCATGCGATGCGAGATTTTTGTTGGGAAAGCATGGCCTAAGAAGTTAGAATTTTTTCACTCTCTCCATCACATCAATCTTTACACGTATGTATAGATAAAAAAAAAAACTAATTACATAGTTTAGTTATAAATCACTAGACGAATCTTTTGAGCCTAGTTAGTCCATGATTAGACACTAATTACTGAATACAAACGAAATACTACGGTTCCAAAAAATTTTAACGTCTTCGGTCTAAAGAAGGCCCATGTCACGCTATCGCCTTCCACATTTTGCACGCGTACGCGGTACGCTTGACCACCAGGTAGCTGTCAGTAATCCCCTGCGCATGCGATTACCTCGAAAACAAAAAGATTGGATGGCGTTGCAGTTCAACCGTTGACCTGGGGTCGTTTGCCCGACCTTTTTTTTTCTTTGTCTGGACGTGCTTGTGCAGGAGAACCCACCGATCAATAATAATGCCACGCCGGCGGCGAGAAGTATCGATCCAACCCAGAGTTTGCCAAATTCCAACCCAATCCACTCTAACACATGTGGATGGAAGTGAATAGACATGCATAAAAAAAAAGCCCTAGGTGGAACAGCCCTGAATCCGGGTCAAACCTGGACTCAGCGTCTCGACTGGCGAGTGGCAAGGATGATTAGCTACTGTGCTGTCATTGCACCAACGTAACATGCGCTTGCTGTCAACCACTCAACTGCTTGGGCCCGTTGTTTAAGACCAAAACATTATCTTTGCTTTGTCTGGCTGGGCTGCAGACCTGATCAGGTAGTTCAAACAGAGCAGGGATTTGAACAATCTCATGTGAATTTTTTCCGTTATTCTCCGTGTCTCAGAAACGAATTCGCACATTTGCTCTTGTGAAACTCCATTTTTCCCGTTTGATTGATTGATGAACGAAAAATTACTCCACCCTGCAAAGTGCAAACCAGATACGCAGAGGCGGTTTTAACGCTTTCCTCAGCTACAAGTAGAACGGCACTGCGTATCCAGGAAATTTCCTGGATGCATTCATTGACCGAGATGGATGCAGGATGCTACTGTCCTATACTCCACTTCCGTGTTCTCCCAAGGAAGATCGGCGGTTTTTTTTTTTCTTTTTTACGCGGTGCCGATCTCGTCCGTCGTTCCACGACGTCCTCGCGCTAGCGCAGGCTCGTCTCGTGACCGCGTCGGTCCGAAACCGAAAGCACCGCGAAGGAAAGCGAAAACCCCCCGTGTGGCGCGCAGGTGGGCGCCGCGCACGCGGCAGGCACTGCTAGACAGCGAAGCAGAAGAAGCACAGGGACCCTCACTCCAGGGCTCGGGCTCGTGGGTTCCGGAAGAAACAATTTTAAAGACAACTCGCGGAAAGACGACCAAACCCAAAGCGCAGACCCGCAGCGCCCAGCAGCCGCCCCGCCGGAGTTTGATGCAGCCGAGGAGGAGGCGACCGGCAGACCGCAGAGAAGAGGAGGCCAGGAGACGCCGACCTTAGACGCCGCCACCGCACCGGACCCCGAGGTCGCGAGGCAGGCAGGCGAACCGCGAGCGCGCGCGGGTCGGGGCGGCGGGCCGGCCATGTCGGTGGGTTGCGGGCTCGAGTGGGTGGTGTGCCTGGGCTGCACGCGCTGGGCGTGGAAGCGGCTCACCTACATCGGCGCCTACGACAGCGAGACGTGGCCGCCGGCGTCCCCCGACGAGTTCGAGCCCGTCCCGCGCCTCTGCCGCGCCGTGCTGGCAAACTACGACGAGGACCTGTCCAACCCAAAGCTCGCCCCGCCGGAGCGCGGGTACCAAGACATCGACCCCAGGGGCATCGTCAAGCGCGCCACCTACGAGGACGTCGGCAACGCGTGCCCGCCGTACCTCGTCTACGTCGACGAGGCGCACAAGGAGATCATCCTCGCCATCCGCGGCCTCAACCTCGTGCGCAACGCCGACTACAAGGTACTATTCCAGCTCGCAAGCAATCGCGCGATTGGCCCGACGTTCCATGAGCAGGCAGGCGAGATGATTTGACGGGTCTTGTTGTCGCGTCGCGATTTGACAATTCGTTCCGCAGGTGCTCATGGACAACAAGCTCGGGATGCAGATGTTCGACGGCGGCTACGTGCACCACGGCCTGCTCAAGGCCGCCAAGTTCATCCTGGAGCGGGAGACGGAGACGCTGCGGGACCTGCTGCGCCGCTACGGGCCCGAGTACAAGCTCGTCCTCACCGGCCACTCGCTCGGCTCCGGCATCGCCGCGCTCATGACCGTGCTGGTGGTCAACAACCGCAAGGAGTTCGACAACATACCCAGGAGCCGAGTCAAGTGCTACGCCCTCGCGCCCGCTAGGTGCATGTCGCTCAACCTCGCCGTCAAGTACGCCGACGTCATCAACTCCGTCGTGCTCCAGGTACGGCCGTACGGGGGGACGCGTTTGACCTTCTATATTAGGGCGGTGGTCGCTCCGTGCATTAGGATGTTGCCATGGACTTCTCCGGATGTTGATCTGCTGCCTTTCATGAACAATTGCCCTGTTGGGATGGTTTGTGGGGAGGGGAGGGGGGAAGGGGATCGATTTGATCAAATGTGCTTTGCTTGTTGCCTCATTCGGAATGTCTTTCAAAGGTGAATTAGTTTGATTAGAGACAACGGCAGGAATCATTTAGTTTTCACGTGCTAAAGAAAGGTTGTTTACAGGAGGTTTAAGTCATAACTGTCGACTGTCGATCATGAAATGCAATGTTCAATTTGAGGAGCAGCCTGTATCAGTAAATGTACCCTGCTTTCTCATTGCCCCACAACGCAATGAATTTGTTTCATGCAGCAAGTTGAGTTGATGGCGCATGGTTTATATTTCTGAAGAAACTTAGATAGCGCACTTGTTGGTTGCTGCTCTGTTGCTGTCTTGTTTATTCTGAATAATAAATCGACCTTTATGAACTCAACCAATCGTATGTTGTCAATTTAATTGTCATCTCTGGTGCTAATGAAATCTTAGTCTCATCTGAAGTTTTTGGCTTACCTTTTGGTGTCTCTTCCAGGATGACTTTTTGCCAAGAACGCCGACACCACTAGAGTACATTTTTGGGTCTATCTTCTGGTAACTAGATCCTTTTCTCCAGATTCTTGTATTTCTGCTCTTGTTTAGGAAAAACAAAACAACTGCATGTATGATGTTTTTCACCAGGCCTTTATGCTTTGGACAGCTTGCCCTGCTTGCTATTCCTCATTTGCTTGAGAGATACATTTAAACAAGACAAGAGAAAATTTAAAGATCCAAGAAGATTGTATGCTCCTGGGCGAATGTATCATATCGTTGAGAGGAAATTTTGCAGGTAATGTATCATATCATTGCAAAGAGTACCTTCCCCTGCTTGCTAATTGCTTGTTTCTGTTTTTATGTCATAAATAATATAAGCAACAAACCTACTCTTCTAGTATAAGGAAGCTCCTGCCTGTTGCTTATAATCCATACTACAGCCCTTTTTCATGATTTAAAGCAAGGATTGTTAGTGTTTTTTTTTTCTAGCAGAAAGCAGCAAAGCTTCAGTCTGCTCGTGCATGAGAGTATGGAAGCTCCAATCATGTATTCTTCTATATTGTTTGAACTGATGAAGGCTACCTTGTTTTACTTAACTTCCTTACATTTCTGCTGGTCCATTACAAGATGAAATGAATTACGAATATTAAGAATAAACAAGGTAGAGTTCAGGAGCCTAGTACAGATTAGTTGTTTCAAAATTGACGAGTTATATGGAGATTATCGGATAATATATCTTATATGGGTCTATTATCATGAAATGTGATCCATGTCAGTACCTAGGTTTGATGTATGTTCTTACAGCACTATCTGCATAATATAATGCTAGAGATGTTTTGTTTTACAAAACTTCTTCATTGTTGTACACAAAACGTATGTTTTGATATTTTTAATGACTCATCTGCAGATGTGGAAGATTCCCACCTGAGGTCAGAACTGCAATTCCAGTGGAAGAACGATTTGAGCATGTTGTGTTATCATGCAGTACCACTTCTGATCATGGCATTGCTTGGATTGAACGGGAATCACAAAAGGCTTTAGAGGTATATACTCATTATGCATGTTGCAGATTTATTTTAACAAATTTCCATGTATTTTTCTTTTTTTCTGAACTTTAGTATCTTGTTGATTACTGTTGTTATGTGGGTGTTGGGATTGGGAGGATATGTGACTGCTGGGATCGAGAGGGGAGAGTCGAGGGGAGCGCCGGCGGCTGACGTACTACAGTACCCATGGGTACTGTTCACGTAAGAGGCAGAGGACCGGCGGCTAGGGCTGGTGAAGGGCGCTGGGAACGACGGCCGTGGGGCTTCGCCCACGACTGGCAAGAGAAGGTTTTCCCTTCTAATCTCTTGCTCGATTAGATTGATACATCTCCTCTACTTATATAGAGAAGATGTCTTACTTGACCCCTAAGCAAGCGACTAATTAACCCTAACGAGCTAAGGCCCAATAGGCCCTTGACTCTTCTAACACTACACCCCACCTGGACATGCAGCTCGTCCTCGATCTGCAACTTAACGATGACACTAACGATGACTCCACTAGACACAAACCTAACACCTAAAAACAAGCCTTTTACATTTTGACTTATTTTATTGACCTGAAATAGACTACGACTCTTTATTTGTGACTCCTAAAAATACGGCGGACACCCTCCGCGTGATGGACTTGCACGTGTGTAGCCACCTGGATCCCATGGAGCCCACCGGAACAAGAGGGGTGTACGGGTAGAGCCACCTGGAATTAGTCACGATAACGACCAGTGGAGACGTCCTTGCGGCGGCCGGCGGCGGAATGCAGTGGCGTTAGGTAGTGCGTCCCCGCCGGTGACAAGGAGGGGAGCGACTCTCCTACCGCTGCTGCCGCAGAGTTGGAGGGCACTGCCTGCCGGAAAAACACCATGCTCACGCCTGAAGACAGCAGCGGGTCGACGCGGTTGCTGGTGGTCATCCCACGGGGCGAGGTCGCGCTCCGCTGAGCTGAGGTCGACTGTCGCCAAGGGCGCCTCGTGCATAGGCTAGCGCATCTCCTGCAGCAGCCGGCGTGCTAGGAGGCCGCGCGCCGCAGCCTGTAGCCGCACCGCCGTAGACACCTTGCAGGTAAGCATCTTCCCTGCCGGCTCTATCGTGATGTCCATCGTCTGCTCGATCTGCTGCAATGTTGGCTGCACGTCCTGGAACGGCAGCAGCGTCGTGCCGTAACTTGGCATCCCGTAGGGGAAAACCGGTGGCAGAGAGGCCACAGCTGATTGTGGCAGCGGCCAGCTGGCTGGTTGCAGCGGCGGTATGCCGAGGTAGGACTGGATGCCTGCCACCATCTTGCCGAGGTCGAGGACAGCCGCCGTCAGCTGCTCGTTGGTCATCACGCCTACGGCCGAGGAGGATGCGCCCACGGTCATCTGCAACGAGGACTGCGGAACCATGGCGGACGTGGTGACCGCGGGTAGCGGCGCGGTTGTGCTTGGCGGAATCGCAACGGAGAGGGGCGGCACGGTTGTTATGTGGGCCGTTGGGATCGAGAGGGTAGAGTTGAGGGGAGCGGCGGTGGAGCTACAGTACCCGCGGTGCTACAGTACCCGCGGGTACTGTTCACATAAGAGAGCCAGAGGAGCGGCGGCTAGGGCTGGTGAGGGGCGCTGGGAACGCCGGCCGTGGGGCTTCGCCCACGGCTGGCAAGAGAGAAGGTTTTTACTTCTAATCTCTTGCTTAATTAGATTGATACATCTTCTCTCCTTATATAAAGAAGATGTCTTACTTGACTCCTAAGCAAACGACTAATTAACCCTAACGGGCTAAGGCCCAATAGGCCCTTGACTCTTCTAACAATTACACCATTATCCAATTGCTAAATCTAGGCCATATTATACTTATGGTTGATATACCATTGTACTTGCAAGAAATTGTTAGAAAATGAAAGGGAAGACCCCCGGCCATATTATACTACAAATATCCAATATAAGGAAATATTATCACAAGATACTAACTCCTAAATAGCGGAGGGTCAAGAAGAAATTGCGGAACCATGTTTGCATGACTAGCTCATATGGTTTTGCCTTATGGAAAACCAAGGAAAACTGTGCCAAAACTGTATTTTTTCCAAGCATCTGTGAATAGCATACTTGTTTAGATTTGGCTTTACGTGTTATCCTTTTTGCTTCTGCTATTTCTCTTATGTGTGCATTTTTAGTCCCCAAAAGCTGTTGTAAATTAGGAAGTACACTTTTGCGTTCAAAAAAAGGGAAGTACACTTTGTGTCATCATGTTTTCTTTTTGTAGTATACTGCATTTGGAAGATGTCTACCTTTTACCAATATGAATTAACTTGGAATATAAAAGGGTGAGCCCTTGCGAACAAAATGTTCAGAAATGTACTCCCACCGTTCCAAATATGAGATGTTTTGTCTTTTTTAGATACATATTTTGCATGCATTTACATATATAGTATGTCTAGATACATATCTAGAAAAACCAAAACGTCTTGTAATTTGGAACGGAGGGAGTACATCTTTGTAGCAGCAAACTCAGTGCTGGAGCTTGTGGTTACTTTATGCTAACTTTTGCAGTGAATATTTGTTATTGAGTACAGATCTATATTTTTCGCAGCTAATGATGGACAGCAAGAAGGAAATGACTCCACCTCCACAGCAAAAGATGGAGAGATTGCAAAGTTTTGAGGTGGAACACAAGAATGCTCTCCAGAGAGCAAAGACCCTGGATGTTCCTCATGCCGCGGACTTGTCTGAAGAGGAGATTCAGGAGGATGATAGCCCTGCACCACCCTCTGATACTCTTAGCGAGACAACCACGGAAACAAAATCTGCAGGTAGAACGAGTTGGGATGAACTAATGGAGAAGCTTTTCACCAGGGATGAAGATGGGAAACTTGTTGTGAACAAGGATGCCTTGGCGAGGGAAATTGTTGTTGAGTAACGAGTGCCGAGACTGCTTTGCCCATGGTAGTTCATTCTATTAGCCAGCTGTATAAAAGAGTAAGCTGCGGTTGTGTGATATATCTCTACTACTTTTTTTTGGCTAGCGTTGAAAATATCTTTTTGAGATCCGGTCATTTTTGGTGTAGAGAAGAGGGATAGTACCAAGGTCTATCTAGTGCAAAGGCTTCATCTGTGTGCATTATTGGACGTTTGAAGTCTTGTAAATTTGTTAATACAGCTTTTGTACATTGTTAATGGCAACGGATTGCGAATTCAGAATTTATTTTGGGCAAAATTCAAATCCCTATATTCTCCTTAATCTGGTTTCAATGTTTTCTTTTCCTTTCATTTGACAAAAGATGCGTGCTCATTCACTTGGATTGTGACCAACTTCTGCAATGCAAGTCCGCAGAAATAAATCTCGCCGCTTCTCTTTTAGCTTGAACTACTTTATCGTTTTATTGTCTAACTAGCAAAAATGTCCGTGCGTTGCAACAGGATGCATGGTTTATTGTATGATTCTCGAACATCACTATCTATGTTTAGCTAATTTATTAATTGGGCTTAATCCAACCTTAAGTTAATCGAATAAATTTTAAGACACGCCGTCCTCGGATTACATGTTTCGTTGGTGGAGATGCACGGAAAAGATAGGTGAGTCTGTCACTCAAATTATGGAAACTTAACATATTGCCTAACTGCTGAACAATTCCTTCACAATTAGGAGAACAAACATTTCAAGCTTGTGTGGTTATTTATTTCCTATAAATCAAAGGTTTTTTTGCCCGCCCATCTGAGAGACCAAAGAGTTATGTGCAGCGCCTATATATGTATGCATGCGTACAACGTGAGCTGCCCATGGTATACGTTTGTGGCTATTATTTTTTGAACACGGATTATACTGAGCCTACAAGATAGTTTGGGTAGCGCGGCACAACTCGGCAAGCGGTCTGGAACATTTTAGAGGCCTGGCCTTTGGTGTAAACGGCCGGTAGATAAGTTGATCACCAAGCAGCGTATGTCTATCGGCCACAAGCTGTTAACCAAATATATACGTACATATTTTGGGTTTCCTTCACGTTATGCAATGGAACTCCATCTTGCTGGGTCCATGGCCGGACTGCATGAGATCGGAGGTGAGCCAATTGAGTTCAGTCATAGATGGAGCAATCATCACGTACGTCCGCCCAGAAAACATCTCAGCTAATTGCCAAGTCGAGTCCGTTTTTTTTATTAGAAAAAAACGTGAGTTTTCTAGAAGCGTTATTATAAGGAATAATTGTTGCGGAAAGAACCGGCCGGCTCCGGATATCTCTTAGGCATTAACAAATTTTAGGTATTTAATTTCTTTCGTGTGCATCACGAAATTGTACTTTAGATTATTGCATTTGCTCTAAAATAAGAGTCAAAAACACAATTCTTTTATAAGCAAACAAACATTATTAAAAAAACTCCAACCGTGGGGGATAGCATATATGTGCTCCCCAAGCATTGCGCTTAAGGTAGAGGACTTCTCACTTGTAATGGTTTCATCCGGAATGAAAGTAAGATAGTTTTTTATCTCATTGCAACGCACGGACATATTTGCTAGTTATAATAATTCATATGAATTTTACACTTTTCTCTAAAAAAAATCACCCCTTGCACCCTCCTATTTTATTGTCGCGTAGCGAGACATCCCGAACCCATACAAGGTCGTTGGCCTTTTGTTCTTGTTCCGGGTTCTATTCAGAATTTGGTCAACACGTATTAGCATAAGGAAGCTATTTTTTATAGGCCAACCAGCCTTGACCTTTTATTTTTCTTTTTTGGCCATCACCAGCACGTCTGGGACAAGGAAGCCAAGTTCGGCTACTTGATTGTACACAGATATGTATGATCCGGACACCAAAATCTCTTACGTGTCAAACACGCTCTACACACAATAACACGGACAGGGGTCAAAGTTCGAAAGACTATCGAATTATTACATAGGATTGAAGACTGAGACAGTTGACTTGGCATTATAGATTAGAATTCCTATTCTTTTTTGGCCATCACCGGCACAAAGAAGGCAAGTTCGGCTACTTGTCTGTGTACACAGATACGTGACCTGTAATCGTGACTTGTTAGGATTTATAGTACGTGTCTTGGCCATGGAAAAATAAAAATAGAAAAATAAAACTAGAAAAATAAAACTTTTAGCCTTTTGTATTTAGATTAGAATTTCTATTCGAGTACTCATCGGATGGATCTATTTGGATTAGGATTCTAACAATCCAGGGCTCAAGAATATATATTCAAGTGGTAGATAATCAAGTAGAAACAATTTTTACATTCACATAGTTAGTTAGGAAAGGCCATGCCAAAAAATAGGAAGAAGGGATGGCCGGACCAAAAAAAAAAAGTGGAGAGAAATTTTGCCTCTTTATTATTAGGTATAGATTTGTAGTACTCAGATATGAGAAATCTATTTAGATTTGAATTCTTATTCCATATTTGTCTAGACGTAAGCTATTCTAACTCGTACGTAAATAAAGAAAGCAGTACAAAATAAAGAACGTAACTCTTATTCTTTTCTATTTATTATTAAGAGTTTTATTTAGAGTACTTAGAATCTGAGAAATCTATTTAGATTAGGATTCCTACTCCATATTGGTCTAGACGCGAGCTATTCTAACTCGTATGAGCACGAGTTGTATATATATAAGTCCGGACAAAAGAAAATCTTCATTATTCGGTAGTTAGAGGAAGACAGACAAAAAAATGGATGGAAGAAAAAAGAGCATGAAATTTTGCCTCTTTATTATTATTATATTATATTATATTATTAATAGCAAAAGTTGGGTTTCCTTCACGTTATGCAATGGAACTCCATCTTGCTGGGTCCATGGCCGGACTGCATGAGATCGGAGGAGAGCCAATTGAGTTCAGTCCTAGATGGAGCAATCATCACGTACGTCCGCCCAGAAAACATCTCAGCTAATTGCCAAGTCGAGTCCGTTTTTTTTATTAGAAAAAACGTGAGTTTTCTAGAAGCGTTATCATAAGGAATAATTGTTGCGGAAAGAACCGGCCGGCTCCGGATATCTCTCAGGCATTAACAAATTTTAGGCATTTAATTTCTTTTGTGTGCATCACGAAATTGTACTTTAGATTATTGCATTTGCTCTAAAATAAGAGAGTCAAAAACACAATTCTTTTATAAGCAAACAAACATTATTAAAAAACTCCAACCGTGGGGGATAGCATATATGTGCTCCCCAAGCATTGCGCTTAAGGTAGAGGACTTCTCACTTGTAATGGTTTCATCCGGAATGAAAGTAAGATAGTTTTTTATCTCATTGCAACGCACGGACATATTTGCTAGTTATAATAATTCATATGAAATTTACACTTTTCTCTAAAAAAAATCACCCCTTGCACCCTCCTATTTTATTGTCGCGTAGCGAGACATCCCGAACCCATACAAGGTCGTTGGCCTTTTGTTCTTGTTCCGGGTTCTATTCAGAATTTGGTCAACACGTATTAGCATAAGGAAGCTATTTTTTATAGGCCAACCAGCCTTGACCTTTTATTTTTCTTTTTTGGCCATCACCAGCACGTCTGGGACAAGGAAGCCAAGTTCGGCTACTAGATTGTACACAGATATGTATGATCCGGACTCCAAAATCTATTACGTGTCAAACACGCTCTACACACAATAACACGGACAGGGGGTCAAAGTTCGAAAGACTATCGAATTATTACATAGGGTTGAAGACTGAGACGATTGACTTGGCATTATAGATTAGAATTCCTATTCTTTTTTGGCCATCACCGGCACAAAGAAGGCAAGTTCGGCTACTTGTCTGTACACAGATACGTGACCTGTAATCGTGACTTGTTAGGATTTATAGTACGTGTCTTGGCCATGGAAAAATAAATATAGAAAAATAAAACTTTTAGCCTTTTGTATTTAGATTAGAATTTCTATTCGAGTACTCATCGGATGGATCTATTTGGATTAGAATTCTAACAATCCAGGGCTCAAGAATATATATTCAAGTGATAGATAATCAAGTAGAAACAATTTTTACATTCACATAGTTAGTAAGGAAAGGCCATGCCAAAAAATAGGAGGAAGGGATGGCCGGACCAAAAAAAAAATAAGTGGAGAGAAATTTTGCCTCTTTATTTTTAGGTATAGATTTGTAGTACTCAGATCTGATGAATCTATTTAGATTTGAATTCTTATTCCATATTTGTCTAGACGTAAGCTATTCTAACTCGTACGTAAATAAAGAAAGCAGTGCAAAATAAAGAACGTAACTCTTATTCTTTTCTATTTATTATTAAGAGTTTTATTTAGAGTACTTAGGATCTGAGAAATCTATTTAGATTAGGATTTCTACTCCATATTGGTCTAGACGCGAGCTATTCTAACTCGTATGAGCACGAGTTGTATATATATATAAGTCCGGACAAAAGAAAATCTTCATTATTCGGTAGTTAGAGGAAGACAGACAAAAAAAAAATGGATGGACGAAAAAAGAGCCTGAAATTTTGCCTCTTTATTATTATTATTATATTATATTATATTATATTATTAATAGCAAAAGTTGGGTTTCCTTCACGTTATGCAATGGAACTCCATCTTGCTGGGTCCATGGCCGGACTGCATGAGATCGGAGGAGAGCCAATTGAGTTCAATCCTAGATGGAGCAATCATCACGTACGTCCGCCCAGAAAACATCTCAGCTAATTGCCAAGTCGAGTCCGTTTTTTTATTAGAAAAACGTGAGTTTTATAGAAGCGTTATCATAAGGAATAATTGTTGCGGAAAGAACCGGCCGGCTCCGGATATCTCTCAGGCATTAATAAATTTTAGGCATTTAATTTCTTTTGTGTGCATCACGAAATTGTACTTTAGATTATTGCATTTGCTCTAAAATAAGACAGTCAAAAACACAATTCTTTTATAAGCAAACAAACATTATTAAAAAACTCCAACCGTGGGGGATAGCATATATGTGCTCCCCAAGCATTGCGCTTAAGGTAGAGGACTTCTCACTTGTAATGGTTTCATCCGGAATGAAAGTAAGATAGTTTTTTATCTCATTGCAACGCACGGACATATTTGCTAGTTATAATAATTCATATGAAATTTACACTTTTCTCTAAAAAAAATCACCCCTTGCACCCTCCTATTTTATTGTCGCGTAGCGAGACATCCCGAACCCATACAAGGTCGTTGGCCTTTTGTTCTTGTTCCGGGTTCTATTCAGAATTTGGTCAACACGTATTAGCATAAGGAAGCTATTTTTTATAGGCCATCCAGCCTTGACCTTTTATTTTTCTTTTTTGGCCATCACCAGCACGTCTGGGACAAGGAAGCCAAGTTCGGCTACTTGATTGTACACAGATATGTATGATCCGGACTCTAAAATCTATTACGTGTCAAACACGCTCTACACACAATAACACGGACAGGGGGTCAAAGTTCGAAAGACTATCGAATTATTACATAGGATTGAAGACTGAGACAGTTGACTTGGCATTATAGATTAGAATTCCTATTCTTTTTTGGCCATCACCGGCACAAAGAAGGCAAGTTCGGCTACTGTGACCTGTAATCGTGACTTGTTAGGATTTATAGTACGTGTCTTGGCCATGGAAAAATAAAAATAGAAAAATAAAACTTTTAGCCTTATGTATTTAGATTAGAATTTCTATTCGAGTACTCATCGGATGGATCTATTTGGATTAGGATTCTAACAATCCAGGGCTCAAGAATATATATTCAAGTGGTAGATAATCAAGTAGAAACAATTTTTACATTCACATAGTTAGTTAGGAAAGGCCATGCCAAAAAATAGGAAGAAGGGATGGCCGGACCAAAAAAAAAAGTGGAGAGAAATTTTGCCTCTTTATTATTAGGTATAGATCTGTAGTACTCAGATCTGAGGAATCTATTTAGATTTGAATTTTTATTCATATTTGTTTAGACGTAAGCTATTTTAACTCGTACGTAAATAAAGAAAGCAGTGCAAAATAAAGAACGTAACTCTTATTCTTTTCTATTTATTATTAAGAGTTTTATTTAGAGTACTTAGGATCTGAGAAATCTATTTAGATTAGGATTCCTACTCCATATTGGTCTAGACGCGAGCTATTCTAACTCGTATGAGCACGAGTTGTATATATATAAGTACAGACAAAAGAAAATCTTCATTATTCGGTAGTTAGAAGAAGACAGACAAAAAAAAATTGATGGACGAAAAAAGAGCCTGAAATTTTGCCTCTTTATTATTATTATTATATTATATTATTAATAGCAAAAGTTGGGTTTCCTTCACGTTATGCAATGGAACTCCATCTTGCTGGGTCCATGGCCGGACTGCATGAGATCGGAGGAGAGCCAATTGAGTTCAGTCCTAGATGGAGCAATCATCACGTACGTACGCCCAGAAAACATCTCAGCTAATTGCCAAGTCGAGTCCGTTTTTTATTAGAAAAAACGTGAGTTTTCTAGAAGCGTTATCATAAGGAATAATTGTTGCGGAAAGAACCGGCCGGCTCCGGATATCTCTCAGGCATTAACAAATTTTAGGCATTTAATTTCTTTTGTGTGCATCACGAAATTGTACTTTAGATTATTGCATTTGCTCTAAAATAAGAGAGTCAAAAACACAATTCTTTTATAAGCAAACAAACATTATTAAAAAACTCCAACCGTGGGGGTAGCATATATGTGCTCCCCAAGCATTGCGCTTAAGGTAGAGGACTTCTCACTTGTAATGGTTTCATCCGGAATGAAAGTAAGATAGTTTTTTATCTCATTGCAACACACGGACATATTTGCTAGTTATAATAATTCATATGAAATTTACACTTTTCTCTAAAAAAAATCACCCCTTGCACCCTCCTATTTTATTGTCGCGTAGCGAGACATCCCGAACCCATACAAGGTCATTGGCCTTTTGTTCTTGTTCCGGGTTCTATTCAGAATTTGGTCAACACGTATTAGCATAAGGAAGCTATTTTTTATAGGCCAACCAGCCTTGACCTTTTATTTTTCTTTTTTGGCCATCACCAGCACGTCTGGGACAAGGAAGCCAAGTTCGGCTACTTGATTGTACACAGATATGTATGATCCGGACTCCAAAATCTATTACGTGTCAAACACGCTCTACACACAATAACACGGACAGGGGGTCAAAGTTCGAAAGACTATCGAATTATTACATAGGATTGAAGACTGAGACTGTTGACTTGGCATTATAGATTAGAATTCCTATTCTTTTTTGGCCATCACCGGCACAAAGAAGGCAAGTTCGGCTACTTGTCTGTACACAGATACGTGACCTGTAATCGTGACTTGTTAGGATTTATAGTACGTGTCTTGGCCATGGAAAAATAAAAATAGAAAAATAAAACTTTTAGCCTTTTGTATTTATATTAGAATTTCTATTCGAGTACTCATCGGATGGATCTATTTGGATTAGGATTCTAACAATCCAGGACTCAAGAACATATATTCAAGTGGTAGATAATCAAGTAGAAACAATTTTTACATTCACATAGTTAGTTAGGAAAGGCCATGCCAAAAAATAGGAAGAAGGGATGGCCGGACCAAAAAAAATAAGTGGAGAGAAATTTTGCCTCTTTATTATTAGGTATAGATTTGTAGTACTCAGATCTGAGGAATCTATTTAGATTTGAATTCTTATTCCATATTTGTCTAGACGTAAGCTATTCTAACTCGTACGTAAATAAAGAAAGCAGTGCAAAATAAAGAACGTAACTCTTATTCTTTTCTATTTATTATTAAGAGTTTTATTTAGAGTACTTAGGATCTGAGAAATCTATTTAGATTAGGATTCCTACTCCATATTGGTCTAGACGCGAGCTATTCTAACTCGTATGAGCACGAGTTGTATATATATAAGTCCGGACAAAAGAAAATCTTCATTATTCGGTAGTTAGAGGAAGACAGACAAAAAAAATGGATGGACGAAAAAAGAGCCTGAAATTTTGCCTCTTTATTATTATTAATAGCAAAAGTGCCCGTGCGTTGCAATGGGTGAGAAAAAACCTATTTAACGTTAAAAGAAAATGAGAATGTTACATTTCTACTTATTTTTTTTGTACACTTCCCATTAGACTAATAAAGTATAGTTTATTTTATAATAATCATCGCATCTATGGAGTACGCTATAAGTTAATATTGGCAATAATACGATAATGCCATGTTAAGTTTGTTTCAAATTTAAAAATATAATCTTGATAGATATTTTTTCTTTCATTGTAAGGCATAAAAATATTTAGTCATAAATATATCGTAACTTTAATTTTCATAATACTATCATTGTGTTGGTAGACTTACATTTCTAGGTACCTGATTTTTATTGAAGACCTATAAAAGTATGTAATTCTATCTAATCAAAGTCAGTAACAGATTTTGTGTCAAGGATTGATCGTTCGGTCATGACTATAATAGAGATCTCTCTCAATTTCCCTATAGTAGCAGCCCACGTCGAGAATCACATTGTTATATGCATACGGCTTAGAGATAGATTTATTTTGGTTATATTAACGGATTTATGGAAAACAATGACGATAATGGTACATATCTATTTATGTTTTATTATTTTTATATTAAATTTAAAAGATATATTTATCTATGATCACCATGATATCCATAATATAAGTAAATGTTAGCAATAATATATATCAAATTAAAATGCAATCTTAGTATATTTTTTCTTCTATAAAGACAAAAATATTTACTCATCGTAGATATATATCGTAACTTCAATTTTCAATACTATTCTATTGTTTGATTAGTTAGAGCACCGATTGATATAATTTTAATGAAAATAAGTTTTACTTTAATCGTAACTACATTAACAAATTAGCAATGGAAAGAGTTAGCTGCGGTTATTATTTGTTTCATATATTTATGAGAAAAAATACAATAAAAAACAAAAAAATAGGACAAGCAACGGTGTTTTACTCAATCTGGTCCTGTGCCTTCTCGTGAGATGATAAGATCGAATGTCAATTAAGGAGGTTAAGAAAGTTGCAGTCCGATCTGTGTTTTGGCTTTATTTTTTAGAAAGCCCAATTATCATGATTAGCATCCTTGCCGGATTATATTGTTATTTCTATTTTTGGCTTGCATGCCATATACACGGAAGCGGCTGGTTTTGAGTTGGTCACGTAGTTTATTTCCTTAGTCCATCACGTAGAGTAATCTAAGTCGGAGTTTGTCACATCAGTAGGGGCTGGCCTGCATGCCTAGAGAAAAACTACACATGCAGATTTGAACTCTTATTATCTTTTACTATTTGCCTTAAAGACTCCTATTTCAAGTTATTTAGGATGAGAGGAAATCTATTTAGCGGTTTATAAGTCCGGGTAACATACACGACTCAATACGTTTTGGAATCGAACTCCGTATCACGCTAGACCAAAGCTATTCTAACTCGATCATATAAGTCCGAACAGAAGAAACTCTCCATCGTCCGGTAGTTAAAGGGAGACGGACCAAACAAATGGATGGACGAAAAAAAGAGCCTAAAATTTTACCTCTTTATTATTAGGTATAGATAACAGAACTAGTTAACGATTTGCGCTCTTGCACGAACTAAAATATTATTAGATCTAGGACTAATTTCTTTGTGCACTACATCTCTATGTTTATTTTCTAATACACTGCTCATATGGATACTATGTGTTCTCTATCGGTCATCTGTGTATCCTCAGCATGTGTTTAGTTGAAACCTTAGTTTAATTTGCTTTCTCTCATTTGATTATGTTTACATAATACTCATGTAGATACGTTCATTTCATCAATAATCAGTTGTAAGTTGTAACAAACTTTAGCTACTAGAAAAAACACCCCCAATAACTTATAAAACAAGGTATTCTACCATTTAAAGTATTGAAATGTGAAAAATAATTGGAATGGCTTGGCATAAGCTTGCCGTCTATGTTTATTATATAATCCGACTGATACTTGTTCTATTAGGACTTGATAAGATTGAGTTGGACTCTAACTCTAGTTGGAGTACTATCGCCCTGTTCGCTTGAACTTATCAGTCTGGCTTATCAGCCATGGTATAATATTTTTCTCTCACAATAAATCAGCGAACAGTACTTTCAGCCATGACTTTTTAGCCAAGCGAACAAGCCGTATACTATTCCTAAACCTATTATGCATATGATTCTATTTTTATTACCAATCGTAACTATCTATTACTTTTAACATTGAAAACTGTCTAAATAACCCTTTGAGGCGGTTCTAAAGGCAGTTTGCTAGCATAGCATATTACATGGATGCTGACACAAGATGAGTCAGCACACAGTAGAAAAAAAGTATACTACATAACCTCTAATATATCAAGAGTTGACTATATAACCCCCTCTACCATAAAACCCGATGTTATATTCCTTAAAGCATATACTAATATTCAGATGATCACCTCGGATGGTTTTGGGTTGTTTTGACACCGTATCCAACCACACTAGTCTAAGTACCCAGGTTTATATATAGGTCATCTGTTCGCTCCTTCTCCCTACTCTTTCTAAGCTTGCCCCACCATTTGATAAACAACACACAACCTTCTATCTCCTGTTGCACCTCATGACACTCTTCGATGGTATTGAACTCATGCACTACACCTATGCCCTCGTGACCAGGAGGAGGTGAATAGGAGCTATTTCTAACTTTTAGAACTAGAGTGGTTTACTTGATTTCCATCCGTGACTTTTAGTTAGTAACACCTATAGCCAAAGTCAGAAACCAAGTAAACCAATTCTGGTTCTAAAAGTTCCAAAATGAATTCCAAAGTCATGGGGACAACATTTTGGGAAACTCACACTACTACACATTTTTTTGCACAGTGTTGACGGTCGTTAACGTCAACAATATATAGTGAAATAAACATGAGAGAATGGTCAACATACATAAAAACATAGAAGACTAGGGTGTTATCTGATGAATTCCACAAGCTTTATTGAATTTTAATGTTTGCAGGGAGTTATGCAGAAAAGTGGAGAGAGATACCTAATTATTAAAAGAATTTTTGGAATTTCGCCACGAGATAAATACTAGTATATTATAGAAGACCCCCAGAAGACACCAGAACGAAGCGGAGGTCGAGTGCCTGCCAGGTGGGGCCGACCGGCCAGGGGGGGTGGCCGGGTGGCCACCCCCTTCTCCCCCCTTCCATGAGCTTCTGGAGTATTCTTCTACCGACCTTGAGGATCAATCCTAGCCCTATGTGAAGTTGGTTTGATCCAATGGCTCGTGTGCGTCCCACCGGGGTATAAATATAGGGGCAGACTGCCCTGAAAGCATCAAGTCATTTGAAGATCAGTTCATCCGGAGCCAGAAACCCTAGATCATGAGAGTTCCTCTAATTCATAGCTTTAGCATAGTTAGATCAGGTTTAGAGGAAGTCAAGCTGAGTCAACCTAGCTTGGATTCCTGATCGTTGGCGAGCGTGGAGTTTTGGTAATGTTCTAGTTCTCTGCTCTTATTGTAATTCTGTCTTTGCACAATTATTGCAATGTCAACATTATTCTTCATCTTTATTACATTCTTGAATGCATCGTTCATTGTCTACTTCAATTTTAGTATAGTGAGGTTGCTATTTAGTTCGATCACATGTTCGTATAGCGCTCATCTATTTAGCCATATGATGAGTGGTATGCATTATGTAAGCGTGGTGCTTAGATGCTTTGCATATCTACGGATGCCTCCAGTTGTTCAGGGTCGTGTGGTAGATCGTGGGTGTGACTTTTATAGGCCCATTGAGTCCTCTGTAGTCCTCTCCCTGTGTAGTGGATTATTGGTAGAGCAGCATTGTCTGGTTAAGGATATATTCATATATCAGAGGTTTCTGAATTCAACTTCTCCTGTTCATGGCTCCATTGTGGTTGGGACATATGGTAGTATTACTTGACGATGATTATTAGTTGTAGTAGTTTGACATGTAACTTGAAAACTTAGGAATTATTCCTCTAATATTTTGATTGGATTAAATTATTAGTAATAGTTAGGGAGCTCGGAGTATATCTACTTATTTATTTATGATGACTGATCATTAGTTATCATATATATATCTTTTATCATGTGACTTATCCCTGTTATTGAGTAAGAGTGCATAACATTGGTTTACTCTCTTTATCATGAATATAAAGTTTATCAATATTCTAGATAGAAGTTTAGCTAGACCTTCTTAGTGGTAAAATTATAAATGACAACCTGGTAATACTCTAGGTAAAATGCTACAATTGTATAATTATTTGTCCGCTTGCAGATGTTCTTAATTGTTCTTAATCTTAATTGATCATATCTTTATATCATTTATATTTTTGCCTAGTCATATAAAAATCATAGTGCCACTTATATACTTCTAAGCTTATTTCACTAGGGATGACAACCTAGTTCCATGCTAAGAAGTATAGGTAAATATAAAAGATGACTAGTATTTAGAGATATGTTAATTTATTAGCATGCATTTTTAGCGTTGTTGCTATTTAGCGATTACGTTAATTAATGTCAACACATAGCATTTCAATTTTGGCCTCGGTGGCCTACGACCTCGGTTATTCCAGGCCGGGCAGCCAGGCCAGCAACCGCCTCGCTTAATCCTTAACCGAAGCGAGCTCTGTAAGAAAACCGCCTCGGTTAATACTTATTAACCGAGACGGTTGTTTTAAGGCAACCGCCTCCATTAATATATTAACTGAGGCGGTTTTTGTAAGTAACCGCCACAGTTAATAGACATTAACTGAGGCGGTTCAGTTAGGAAAACCGCCTCGTTAACGCATTAACCGAGGCGTTTGCTGTAAGCCAACCGCCTTAGTTAACAGCCGATTAACCGTGATGGTTTTCTTATGTTGCCCGCCTCAGTTAAGTCTGGGCTATAAAGGTAGCCACACCCACCCTTCTTCCCCGTGGCTCCTCCTCTATTTTTTAGGTTTTGACTTTAAAACCCTAAAGTGGCCATTTTCTAGGGGGAGATTTTGCCATTGGATTTGGTGAAGGGGGACACTGCAAGAGGTTGATTCTCGTTCTCAAACCCTCAATCCTCTCTCTTTTCCATGATTTGGTGAAGTTCTAGATCTAGATCTATTTGGAGGAGAGAGAAATCCTCAGTTCTAGAGCTACCCGGTTGTCTTTTCTCCGTACTGCTGTGCTTATATACGTCATTTTTGTTTTTTGTGTCTCTGCAACGTGGAGCGGATCATGGACAGGAAATGGATGTAAAGACATCGAGGGTGGACCCAGCTTTTGTGGAACATGTGACCAAGTTTATTGCCGTTGCCAAAAGGCATCGTCTGAGTCTCAAGAAAGAAGTCACCATTTGTCCATGTAAGAGCTGCAAGAACCTTTATGCCCACGGAGATGACACGGTGAAATCACACTTGGTCCGGCACGGTTTCATCAAGGATTACACCATTTGGAAATTTCACGGGGAAGCAGAGGATCTGAGTGTTGGTGCATCTGGAGGAGGGAACTCATCGACGGTGACGATGGTGGCGGTGAATGCCGGACAACAAACCTCATCAACAGCGGCCGGCGAGCATGACAATGCTGGTACTGGCGATAATACAGAGCGTGATTACATCACGATGGAGGATCTGCTCCAAGACACGACTGACGACAATGATGGGGACAATGGTGGTGAGCCAGTGAGGGATCTTGAGACCGCAGAGCTGTTTGAGTCAATTGCTAATAGTCTTGGAGACGATGACATTCTGTTTGGGAACCCGAGGTGGCTGGAGAATTTTAGAGAGATGAAGCAGGCGGCCATTGTTCCCCTCTACAAGGACTGTCCGAAGCACTGGATAGCGCTGCGTTTTAACCTCCAGATGCTGATGCTGAAGGCTCACCATGGCTGGTCCGACACTAGCTTCAACGACCTATTATGTATCCTAGCTAACACATACCCAGAGGGTAACAAGGTGCTCGCCAATACGTATCGAGTGAAGAAGCTGATCCGGCCAGTGGCGATGAAGCTTAAAAAGTTTCACGCCTGCCGTAACCACTGTATCCTATATCGGGGTGAAAGGTCATTGTTTGGTTTTGGTAATTGAGTGACAACCTTAGGTGGACTAATTATGTTTATATGAGATACATATGGAATTAGTCCACAAGTGATGGTGTCATGAAGGAGCTCATTGCATATGAGAGAGGACATGGAGTCATGTGACCAAAGTGGCGAAGATCAAGATGAGGTTTGGCTTGATGGACCGGTTGCAAGTGTGAAGGGAAAGTCGGAGGCTTTGGAGCGATGGACCGTGGGGCGGTGAAGCTTGAGAAAGACTTGGCGCCGATGGACCGACGCAACAGTGAAGAGCAAGTGAGGTCAAGATCGATGGACCAACAAGGTCACATGATGATATGAAGTGGATCATATCATTTGTGATTTGGTTGGTGCATGTGTTGCATCAACATCAGAGGGGATAGAGTGGAATGCGCAAGGCAAAGGTATAACCTAGGGCATTTCCATTTTACCAGTCATAGGTGTGTAGAGAAGTTGATGACCGGGTTTAGAATAGATGGCCGTACTATTAAGAGGGGCAAACTTATTTGCACATCGGTCATCTAGTGCCACTTGAGCGATCTAACTTTGCATACGTGATAGGATCAAGTGGCGTGGCAAGTTGAGTGCCTAACTCATTTGAAGAAAATGATTGTGAAAATACTAACACACGTGCACAAGGTGGTGATCACTTGTTGGTGTTGGCACATCTGTAAAGGAGCTGAAGTTTGAGTGGTAGAGATGGGTTTGGGGCCCTCTCTCCCTCCCGTCGAGCTTGCGAGGCGGGATTTTGGCGCTTTTTGTGGAAGTGAAATGTCTTTTTTCCACTACGCCGAAGACGGAGATTTTCTCTAAGTCATCATGGATAGAAATAGAGGCAAACGAAGGTCACTGGTTGTGACCGGACGCGGTCTCAGTTTGACCGGACGCGTTCGGTCAGTGGCAGAGCAGCGCGCGGCGCGGGTGCGGTCAGTTGGATAGGTGTGTCCGGTCGATCGTGGGACATGCGCGTCCGGTCAGGCGCCCAGAGGAACAACAGATCGCGTGGTCGATCGGACGCGGTCATGAGTGAACCCTTACTAGACTCAAACGGAAGCCGGGTGTAACATGTCCAGTCAATTCTGCAGCGCGTCCGGTCGGTGCTTTGCGGGTGCAGGCACTGTGCGTGACCTGCACGTTCGGTCTGTGCAGGTGGCGCATCCGGTTGTGTTTGACCGTTGGAGTGCTGAGTCGACCGTTGAGATCGGGCTGCTGTGGTTGAATCCGAGAGGACATGTAAACGACGCAGGGCGACCGGATGCGGTGCAGCGCGTCCGGTCAGTTCGACCAACGCGTCCGATCTTCCCAAAAATCGTCCAGTGAAGGGTCCAATGGCTATATTCGTTTGTGGGGCTATAAATACTTGTGGTGGCCGGCCTTGGCTGGTGCTTGGCACCCTTGGGACTTAGTGTCCATGCTTTTGGGAGTGCTAGGAGAGCCTCTAACTCACTTGTGCTTGCAAGAGTGCGAATCAATTGTGAGCGAGTGTGATTCTAGTGCATTGCATCGTGAGGATTGCATCGAGTGACATTAGGTGTTCGAGTTGCAAGCCGGTGGTGCTTGTTACTCTTGGAGGTTGCCACCTCCTAGATGGCTTGGTGGCTTGAGGCTCCGTCGAAGCTCGTAAGAAGATTGTGTGAGGCTCCGGAGAAGATTTATGAGGGGGATTGTGCTCACCCAGCGAGGATCGCGAAGAGCAACTCTAGTAGAGCATGTCATTGAGCTACCACACTTGATGGTGGGTTCTTGCAGTGCTCTTTGGGAGAGCTCGGTTGTGGATACCGATTAGCCGCCGAACCACGAAGTGTTGGTCGACACAACGGGGACGTAGCTTGGTGGCAACTAAGTGAACCTCGGGAGAAAATCACCGTGTCAACATTGTATACTCTTCTCGGTGGTTTTCCTTCGTGCAACACAAGCTTGTATTTACTTTCATATATAATTGTGCTTGTGTAGTTGCTCTTGTGACTAGTTTGCTTGTGTAGCTTGCTAGTTATCTTCTTGCTTGTCTAGCTAGAAGCTTTTCCTTTGCGTGGCTAATTTGGTTTGTGTAACCTTGTTAGTCACATTGCTTAGTTTGTGTAGCTAAGTAATTTGCACTCTCTAGTTTAGCATTAGTTGCCTTGTCATTGAGCATTGCTAGTGAGCTTAGGGGCTTTGTGCTTTTGCTTCACTAGTTGTGTAGGAGCTCCCTCGGTTGGCAAAGTACTAGTGTATAGGTTTATGTGACCTTACTCTAAAATTGATTAAGTGAGCTCTTGCTTTGCTTGGCACCTTAGTTGCTTAATTAGGATCTTTTGTAAGGTGCTAAAGTTATAGATAGAGGGGTGTAGTCTTGGCTAGACCGATAAGTTTAATTCCACATTTATTTTAGTTAGTCGGTGCGATTAAGCTTTAGAAAGGACTATTCACCCCCTCTAGTCCCATCTCGACCCTTCACGGAGCAAGTATGAGAATTTGCAGAGCTGTCCGCACTGCAGTGTGAGTCAGTACAAGAGGAATGCTAGTTATCACGTGGACGCGGACGATGAGAGAGGGCTGAAGGAGAAGAAGACAGCCAAGAAGACTACTGCGAAGAAGCAGATCCCATCGCCTGAGGATGAGGAAGAAGAGGGTTACACGCAGAGGAAAATTCCAGCCCTGTTGATGTGGTACCTACTCATGATCGATCACCTGCGTGCTATATTCAGGAACCCTGAGGATGCCAAGCTGATGTCGTGGCATGCATCTGATGAGCACAAGAAGGGCGATGGCAAGCTGTGACACCCCGCTGATGGCAAGCAGTGGAACCGTTTCGACGCTAAGTTCCCCAAGGAGTTTGGTGACAAGGCGAGAAATGTTAGGTTCGCGCTGAGTACTGATGGGATGAACCCGTTCGGTGACCTCAGCAGCTCCCACAGCACTTGGCCGGTCATCCTCACCATCTATAATCTACCTCCATGTCTATGTTAGAAGTGCATGTATCTTTTACTAACCTGTATTATTTCTGGACCGAGGCAACTAGACAATGATATAGATGTGTTCCTAGAGCCGCTTATGGAGGGCATGAAGATACTATGGGAATACATGGTCAAGATGATGGATGCGTCCCTAAAGAAGGAGTTCACTCTAAAAGCCATTATCTTTATCACCATCATCGATTACCCTGGTATTTTTTCACTGTCGGGGCAAATCAAAGGTAAGTCAGGTTGTGTAGTTTGCATTGACGGTACCTGCTACACTTATCTTAATGCATCCAAGAAGTTGGTGTACATGAGGCATAGGCGATTCCTCAACAAGAAGCACAGGTACCGGGCAGAGACGATGAATAAGTACTTCGACAACCAGGACGAGCCTCAACTTGACGAGCTAGAAAGGATGAAGTACGGTCAAAAGGTGTTTGAAATGGTGAATGGCATAGAAGTTGAGTTTGAGAAGAAGAAGAAAGAGGAAGATGGGACCAAGACAAGGAAGAAGAGGAAGCGGGATAAGATGGAGGAAGAGGAACCACCTGTCGCCCAAGTTCCTTTCAAGAAGCAGTCGTGTTTCTTCGAGCACCCATACTCAACTACTCTACTCTACACTACTCACTACTACTAGTACTACTACTATTGCTGATTGTTTATTATATATGATCTAATGATTGTGTATTATACATCATGCAGTGTGCTAAACAACCCTATGACTCAGTTCTATGTGGATTCTACGTTTGCGAGTACCTGAGGACATGCAAGCAATTCAACAGCAGCTCAAGAAATCAAAAGGATGGTGGCAAAGGGAGGCGGTCAACCAAAACTTTAGAAAACGGTAGCTGACATATGTAAGTTTGTCACCGAGGCCGCGCATGAAGGGCGAACGTTCTTCAACAAGGAAAGCGAGTTGCTAAGGATTTGAAGTTCAAGAGGGTCAGAAACTGGAGCAACATGTTAGAAATCAAGGATTACGTGTTGTCGACCTTAGCTAATATGTAGGACTGAACTTACCTGCTTGATCATGCATGAATGACGTGTGTTTATGAAACAATGATAAAGACATCAGTAATGTATGTTGGTTCGTCGAACAATGAACTGCTTTATCTGTGTTTTCATTTGTGAAATTCAAATTCAAATTTAAATTATTATTTGAAAAAGCTTTATTTAATCTGGAAATCATTAACCAAGGCGGGCAGGTAATAACAACCGCCACAGTTAAATATATAATAGAGGCGGGCAACTTAAAACAACCGCCTCGGTTAATAATTTAACCGTGGCGGGCGGTTTAGGATAACCGCCTCAGTTAATATGTATTAACCGAGGCAGTTGCGTAATGTCGATTGCCATGGTTAATCAATTAATCGAGGCGGTTAGGGCAACCACCTCGGTTAAGCCACGATTAACCGTGACCTTTGCACCGAGACGGTTGCATTGCCCGCCTCGGTTAAGCCAAAACGCCTACCTCAGTTATTCTTCCTGTAGTAGTGTCAATCCACAATATTGTAGATTCGAACTGACCATCTATCAAAACATATTATTACTGTTAGGGATTAACCTTCATTTCACCTCCCTCCTCATTTTTCGGCTAACTTTGTGTTTCTCAAAGTGATAATGCATTTTTAGACCCGTGAGGTTTGTCTTGTGGAATGATCTTTAGGATCCTCTCCAATAAACTTTCATTGTCATTGGAATCATCGAGTGGAGAAGATGTAGCTAACCTTCATCAATGAAAGCAAAAAACTTTGCTAACACTACACCACAGCCCCACAATAGCGTCACACGTGTGTCGCTATAAATATACTAATACCGTTGAACCGTCGGTCGGTATAGCTAGCCCACGGATCAAGTGTCGGTAAATGTAGCTTTTACGTTGAACTGTCGGTTGATATACATATTTTGCTGTACAGTCAGACCATCGGTCGGGATAGATCAATAAAGAGAACGGACGATCAGTCGCTATAGGGCCGTGCCTTCAACACGTGCTTAAGGTCCGTCTGCGAGAACTGAAAAAGTCCATCGCACGAAGCTAAAAACGAAAAAGGCCCTTCGCGGTAAAACTTGGGCCCAAATACTGGAACCCTAGTTTTTTCATTCAGTCTTATCCTCGCCGCCACCTCTGTCTCTACGCCCGCCCGCCCAACCCCGCCTCCTTCGCTCAAGTTTGCACCCTTGAACCCCGACTCGTCCATCCCCGCCGCCGCCGCAGTCGCCGCCGCCGCCCAACTCCCCCTCCGTCGCCCGACTCCCCTGTCCAACAGAAGCAGCAGCAGGTCCCATATCTCGTGCCCCTGTTCGTCCTAGAAGCAGAATCAATATCTCCTCCGTCAACCCATCCGTGGCTGTGGCCCAAATCCGCAGCTGCCGGCGCCCAACTTCGCCGTCGCCGACCAACTCCACCGCCGCCGCCACGTGATTCGCGTCGCCTGCCAACTCTGCACAGACACCTAGATCCATGCCCGTGCGACCTGCAACCAAATCCTCGCTCCCCTTTCTCCAAAACGCCCGCACATACAGCCACCCAAATCTCCCCTGTCGTTGTACGCTAGTTTGCCAAATCTGCACCTAGATTACACTATTCTATTTAGGAGCGACTAGTTCTAGAAGAGACGGTTGCTAGGCGTGTGGTGTGGACTACTCTTCTTCGTTATCTCCCTAGAAGAACATGTCTGCATTTTTGTAAGTCTACTACTCTCGTGGATGTCTGCTACTCTTCTCCATAAGTCTGCATTTTTGGTTCTTTTTATATTAATTAAAATTTAAAAAGCAGTGGTAGCATGTCTGAGATGTTAAGTTGCTTGTTCAATTGCATATGTGCATATAAATATATGTGGTTCATGGCCAGCTTTGTGTTGCATTTCAAATAATACATGAGCTGAAAATAAGGCAGCACACACTAGTAGTTGGATCTGAAAATATGTTTTGATTTTTTAGGTGGAAGGCGCGCTACATGTAACGTGGTTATTTTGTGTCAGCAAGCATATCAGACATTTTGTGAGATGGAGATGAAACATCGATGGATGCTATAGTTTCTTTGGATGATGTAACATTTTGTAAAGAACTCCTTGGGCATGTTAGCTATGAGGTGAGCAAGCCAGACTTGTGTTGTGAAGAATATCGTACCCAGCATGACTGTTACATGTACCAATTGGCATGAATGAAATCTAAGCTATGTCATTGTGACTCGATTTTGTGTCTCATGTTGAATGTGACCTTGTATGTTTCATGTCTAAAAGAATACTGTAATTTGGTTAATGTGAGATTAATAATGTATTTTTGTGTCATGTGATCTATGCGTTGGATTGTTGGTTGGTATAGATCCCTTTAGCCTTGAACCGTTGGACGGTAAAACTACTATATGTCATCAGGCTGTTGGTCGGTATTGCTTCAGCATTTCGTCCGACTATCGGTCGCTAAAAGTATGTCGGTCGCTATAGCCTATCCCGACGCCACTTTCAGCGGTAGCTGTTAAGTGTCGGTATAGATCTATACCGACCGAGGGTGCGTCGCTGTATCCACCTATAGCGACCAACGGTGCGTCGTCATTCTGGGGCTGTGGTGTAGTGTAATAACCGAATATCTGATTCCATAGGAGAAATGAAGGAAATCAAAACAAAGAAAAAGGAAAGAGAATAGAGACTTGGGAACAAAGTAAGAGGCCAATCTCTTTCCTTTGGAACACTATAGGCACATCAAAATCTATCTATAACCCTTATAATCCAAAACCCCATTAGCTATGTATCTCTACGCATGTAAATTGTCTACCTCAGCAATTCACTATCACATGCAACTAAAACCCACTAGCATGTGTAGTTGTAATATCGATGTTAGCAAGACATACAAACATTTTGTTGTCCAAGTTAACATGCCACATAATTTACTAATCCACAATTCCCATAGAATCGTGCGGGGTGCTTCTAGTTTTGTAGAAACAAAAACGACTCTTATCTCTGGGTTTTCTCTTCCGCTGAGTATGTCCAAGGCAGCTGCACCTAATCTAGTCCAGTTGGGGCACATTAGTTGGGCCTCTAAAGACAGGAGAGCTTGGACGCTTTTGGCCCTTGTCTTGCGAGCATATGTAGAATGTGGCGAGCTTGGCCTCAACCCCTTGGTATGGCTGCACATGGCCACACTCAGATGCTATCTTTGATCTTTTTTTTAGAATTACACAGTGCAATGTAGACGCTCACAACACGCACGCACACTCACCCTATGAACACACGTACGTAAATCCTATCTCGGAAGATCTTGAGATTCATGAAGTCACCACATGCGCCTCACTAGGGACGTCACCTACCACTGAAAACATAGTGCCGTTAAATTATGAAATAAATTCAGGAAAATACAAGCACCTGGACTTGAACCCGTGTAGGTAAGGAACCCAACTAACTATAAACTATCTATGATCCGTTCGCTGTAATCGTTGGTCTTGACTAAGCACGACACGTCATCAATGTCGAAACACCCGACCGTCATGCACTGGTCCCTCTCCCTCACGCCAGCGAGGTTGTTGGAACCAGGAAGGCTGGGAGGAGGCCGACGTGGCTTGGTTAGAGTTCAACTAGCTGGAGACTGTTGTTCTATGCATTGTCGTCGTCGGCCATGCTGGGAAGAATGTGGTTGCTGGATCGATGGGGTGAGATACTAAGACAAATGATGATGTCCTGTGCAGCTGTGCCTATGTAGTTGAACAAATAAGAATGGTATGAGCTAAAAGTTCATGGAACATTGGTCCCACATGTCAGGGTAGCAATGCAAACAAAAAATAATCTTTTATCATATTAATTAATGTTGCTACTAGAATCTAATGTGTATTTTATATGCAATCACTTCATTCATTTCCTATGTTATGGATGGTTTATGATGCAAACAACCTAAGTTTTTGGTTTCTGTGTTTTAGGCTAGATTGTCAACACTTTACGTTTGGTACCACTAATTTAAGCTCTGAAACTTCAGACTATATATTACAAGGTGATACGCTTGGTAACACGTCTCAGGGAACATTATCCCACTCATCAATGGCCCATGACCTGGGAGACAGTGAGGCCATGATGCACAGTGGACGTGGGTCATGGCGCATTGCCGAACATCCTAGTTCACGTGGACACATATAGAGCCTTTTTATGAGTCAGGGCTAGTTATTAGTTGGGCTAAAAATTAGCTCAAATTAACTGTGGTTGGCTAATTAATTAGCTAACAACTACTAGGACCTTAGTTCTAAATTATAAATTGTTTGACTTTTTTAATCAGAAAGTTTGACCACTTGTCTTATTCAAAAAATATGTGCAAATATACGCAAATTTAAGTCATACTTGAAGAACTTTTATTAATAAAGCAAGTCACAGAAAAAATAATATTTTACACAAAATTTTGAATAAGACAAGTGGTCAAATATTTGGTAAAAAAATCAAACAAATTATAATTTTAATCAAAGGGAGTAGTTGAAGACTTGGCTTAAAAATAGCTCACATATTAGCCCTCTTGATTAGATGCACTAAGTTAATTTCAACAAATTTTTAACTAGCTATATAGCAATTAGCTCTTGTATCAAACGAGCCTATACTACCGGTGCGGCGCCCTTCAACATGGCACTGGCAGGCGACATCACCAAATTAATGGAGGACGACCAAATAGCGCGTTACTTGTCCAGTTGTCCCCCTCATCAGATGCAATGTTGGGTTCCCATGTATAGCTGGCAAATGGATATCCAGTGCGATTGCTACGTGCATTCAGTCCACGCAATCGAGCATGGGCATTCCGCATTCGTGCTCGTTTGCACTGTTCGTGTATGGCAGCTGACCATCATCTCAACTTTCGGCAAAGTCGTCAGTCTCTTTGATTTCCGTAGGTCTTGTTCACTCGAACTTATCAATCATAGTGCAATGTTTTTCTCTCACAGGCTGATGATTTTTGTGGCTGATAAGCCAGCTTATGTTGTGTTGTTGTGTTGTTGTGAGAGAAAAACATAGTACCATAACTAATAAGCCGGGTTGATAAATTCAAGCGACTTCTCTTTCGAGATAAGTATGCATTTACAGTTTACACAGGGTGACTCTGAATCGAAACTAAAATGCGGCACTTGCGTTGTAGACGGAAGGGGGGTAAAGCTCAACTCTAATACTGACAGTATTTGCATTTGGCAAAGGCTAAATAAAATCGATCGGAATTGTACAAGAGAAACATGTTAGAAAGGCGCCAAACAGTTAAAGCCTGAGCATCTAGTTAGAAAGGCTACTGAGTGAAAAGTACTCTATCTGTCCCGAATTATAAGATATTTTAGCTTTTTCTAGATTCATAATTTTTTGCTATGCACTTAGATATAAACTAAAAACATTGTATCTAAAAAATCTAAAATGTCATATAATTTAGAACAGAGGAAGTAGTTATCTAGGATGGATTAGAAATTGTTTGGATTTCACAATTTCTTTAGTTGCTTTTCTTCGGTTGTTTTCTTCCCTCGTCTCTTTCTTCCTAGTGTATCATGGAAGCGCTTGTCCTAATTATTAAGTTGCATGCACCGATCAGTTCAACCTAAAAGCCGCAGCTTACTCCTATTCCACGTGTGAGGCCTGAGGGAGCCTCTACGTGAGGGGGGTGTTGAAATATAAGTGAATTGTCCACCTCTCTTTGTTCTAAATTATATGACATTTTAGATTTTTTAGATACAATGTTTTTAGTTTATATCTAAGTGCATAGCAAAAAATTATGAATCTAGAAAAAGCCAAAATATCTTATAATTCAGGACAGATAGAGTACTTTTCACTCAGTAGCCTTTCTAACTAGATGCTCAGGCTTCAACTGTTTGGCGCCTTTCTAACATGTTTCTCTTGTACAATTCCGATCGATTTTATTTAGCCTTTGCCAAATGCAAATACTGTCAGTATTAGAGTTGAGCTTTACCCCCCTTTCGTCTACGACGCAAGTGCCGCATTTTAGTTTCGATTCAGAATCACCCGCGTGTGCTTATATTCCAACACCCCCCTTCACGTGGAGGCTCCCTCAGGCCTCAGACGTGGAATAGGAGCGAGCTGCAATTATTTTATTTAATTGCGCTAACCATGATTCGAACTCGAGACCTCTGGCTTTGATACCATATTAAGTTACATGCACCGACCAGTTCAACATAAAAACTTAAGCTTATGGGGAGAGGTGGGCAATTCACTTATATTCCAACACTAATTCATTACTCCTATACTCCGAACAAGGAAAGGAGAAGAACAAGATGATGAGGATCATGTGATCGATCCAGACGTGGATAGGAAGGAGAAGCAAAGGGCACTGATGAATGACTCTAAGTCTAAAAAGAGATTTGGTTCAGCTGCTTTCCGCGATTACAACTAACGACTGCAAGACGGGGCAATGATGACACTTAAAAATGGCAACGGGTATATCCCCGACGGGTATTGGCAGAACGTTCTCATCCCCACAAACTAAAATCTATCCCATCCCTATCCCCGTCCCTGACCGGGGATTTCATACCCGCCGGGTACCCGTACCCGAGCACACACTCATGTATAATCAACATTACATGCCACAAAAACACAACAAAATGTCCAGTAGGACAGCACTTCCAGTTTAAAAATGCAAAATAAATAGAGATTCAGAGAATACAAGTCTGCAACATAAGGTTTTAACTGATTGATAACAAGTTCAATGTCTAGTAGGCTAACAGATTACACATCCACTGACCATGTTCCATCCCATCAAGGCATCAACAATTCGACCCCAAAATACAGACATAGTTAGCCCGTAGGTTTAGTCACTGAGTCATAGTAGCAGCCAGTAGGCATCAAGTTCTAAGCAGCAACACAATACCGTAGTGTTATCACACATTGCAAACCAGACTATTACATAAATAGTTAGTGGTTGGGTTGTGTGAGCACATAACAAAATGCACTTGCAATTGCACGCGCAGCTTGATTGTTGATCATGCCGAAGGGAAGCATCCAGTGAAGGTTGGAGCGATGGATTCAGAGTTTTAGCTCTTGCATAAGCATGAGAAATGAGTAGTTAAGTAGGCAATCTTGAAACAATAAATTATATGCAATGCAATGAAGCAAAAAAGTAGAAATGGAATGTTTTTAGTCTAGAATAACCTGAAGCCCCTCTTGAACTTCATTTAGACAAGACCAGAAGCTAGCAGGTTTGCCTTCATCAGTGAGGACTCCTGCACAAAAGATAATTTTACTTTCATGTTTTTTATAATAAAACATTGAAATGCATGAGAAAGAAAATATAAATTGGTCAACAAACAGACTTTTGTATTTGTTTCTAATCTAATCTAATCTAATCTAATCTAATCTAATCTAATCTAATCTTGTGAACACATCAGAGCCTCCAACATCTGAGAAGTAAGCCTGCTGCGATGCTTACTAAGTACTCTCCCACTAGTGCTGAACGTAGATTCTAAAGCAACAGTTGTAATTGGAATTACAAAAAAATATCCCTAGCTATCATCCTCAAAGTAGGATAGCGTGTTCCTGCAACCTTTCACCAGTCCAAAACATTGAAGCCTTCGGTCTGTATGTCCACCATATCATCCTCTAAGCAGGGACGAAGCCAGAAAAAAATTTAGGTGGGGCTGAACAAAAGTGCTACAACGACTTATCTCTATTATAACCCCTCACAATAGAAAAAATGTAATTGCTTGAAATAGTCTTATATTGAAAACATCGATTAATGATGAAATTTATAAAATACATCATAAAAATAAAGGTCTCAGCCCACCCTACCGTATACATCTGTGTCTAAAATTAGAAGGGGAGCACCAAGGGCTCCACTAGCTCAGCAGCGGTAGCCCCCTAGCCCCACCGCTGGCTCCGTGCATGCCTCTAAGTACCGATCCAGTTCAGATTTAAACCTCAATGCTAATGGCTGTGAACTTGCAACACGTGCACTGACAAAAATCTTGAGTTCTCTACTGTGGGTTTGATGCTACTGCTACTTGTACCTACATCCTCATCTATGTGATATACTCCAGCATCGAATCACTCAATGTGTCCTTCACTTTAGCAACCTCTACATTAGAGTTTGTCACTTACAACACTTCAAAGCAGTATAGAAGCATGTAATGTTTAAATCTAGGGTCAAGAAGGGTGGCAATGCCCATTAGATCTTGAATTTCTGTCCAATATTTCCTAGACTTGGCCGGGCTTCACACAGATGAGGAAGAAGGGCTTCACTAGGCAACGTCCATGGCGGCGAGCGGCGACAGCAGACGGGTCCGCAGCCGCACACCGCGAGCAGCCGAGGAGTGTCGCAGACTCGCAGTGAAGTGGAGAGGGGCGAGGGCAACGGGATGGGAATGCGGGAGCAGTGCGGCGACGGAAAGGGATAGGGATGGGGAGTTATGTGTAAATTAGGGTTAGCATCCCTTTTATATGAGCCTAACTAGGATTGGGCCATCATATGTTAACTGGACCTATTTCATATATCATATACATATACACATATACAATAGCATAGCGGGTTCTCCGGTGAGTAACGGGGACGGATATACATGGAACGTTCCCGTACCCGCCATCCCTGTTGGGGATGGATTCTTGTCCATTTAGATCCCGTGATACAGATATCATCCCATCCCGGTCTCCTAGTGGAGCAAATCCCGGTTGGGTATTGGCTATCGGATACCGTTGCCATCTTTAATGACACCCCTCCATACTACTAGTCCATATCGGTTTTAGATGACGTTCTGGCGTTGGAACGCAAGGAAGCAAAAGAAGTCGTTCTGCCGATTCAACGCAAAATTGGACGATGGTACCCCTCCGCTTCGGCTCCCGCGCCGTGAGTTATTAGCGCCGCGCGTTGAATGCACGCGCTCCATCTCCCACACAGCACGCTCGCAGCACGCCGGCCGCTCTCCTTCGCTGCACGCCGCTGCCCTGTAACCCTAGCCGCCGCCGCACGCCGCTGGCCGCTCGCCCTCGCAGCAGTAGGAGATGGAGGTCGCGCCGGACTCCATGGATGCGTCCTCGGCGGACTCGACGCCGGCGTTGGCGCTGGACTTCATGACGTCGGATTCGCTCGAGGGACTGCGTGCTGGTCAGCGTCGCCGCCACGGCCAGCACGGACGGCCCCGCGCCCACGATGATGGGGCCACGCACCAAGCACGCGGCGGCCGAGCTCTCCCGCCGCTTAGAACTGCCGCTACCAGCGTCGTCACCAGCAACTTGCCCCTGCATGGCGGCCGGCCGGTGCCAGTTTGCAACAAAAGCCAATGCAAGAACCCACCAATCTCCATCACGTCGGATTAGTAGGCACGGCATGGTCATAAACGGCATGTTATAGATAAATAAACATGTTCTAATAATAGCCACTGCATATTCTAAATAACATGGAAAAAATAACGTGCAAAAAAAAACAAGAAACAAGGGAACGGCAAAAAAAATTGCGCCCAGCAGGCATCGAACCTGAGACCTATCACCGCGGGACATTTGCATGACTAGGCTAGCCATTTGAACGCTGTTTGTTTCTCGAATGCAATGCACCTGCAGACCTATTTAATAGAGGTATACAGGGAAAAATAACTAGTAACTTCTTGGTAATCACAATCATGTCCTAAACGTCATCTAAAACTGATATGAAGGGAGTATGCGTCTGGGCGTCTGGCGTATGAATTGGAGTATCTTCTGTTCTCCCGTAGAGGACTACGGTACTACGAGGACATGGCAAAATGGCACGCACGCCGAAGATGTCAGAGTGTCAGAACGCGTGCCGGCGCAAGGCACCCCGGTCCGATTCCGATTCACGAGCTCACGGCCGTCAGGTCAGTCCAACAGCACCACTTCTGTCTTCTGCATACGGCCAAACGATGAAATGGACCCGACCAATGACCAGACATGCCTTGTTTATTCATTCGACCAAATCTCCGTGACTGACTGACTGACGCTGTAACCGCCGGATTAATTTTACTCCCTCCCAGGCTGCGTTTAGATACAAATTTTTTTGCAAAATGACATTGTAGCTCTTTTCGTTGTTATTTGATAAATATTGTCCAATCATGGTCTAATTAGGCTTAAAAGATTTGTCTCGTCCACTTCGTCTAAACTGTGTAATTAGTTTTATTTTTTTATCTATATTTAATGCTTCATGCATGTGTCCAAAGATTCGATGTGACGGAGAATCTGAAAAATTTTGCAAAATTTTCTGGGAAACAACAAGAGTGAGTGAGCCCTGTAACCTGCCGGACTTATTATCATATAGTGCGTGACAAAATTAAGGCGGCTTGCTGTTGGTATTTTTCAGTGAAAGGACAATATTTTTCTCTCACAATATTTTAGCACAGGTATCAACACAAGTCAAATTTCAGCATAAGCGAATAAGCTGTAAAATAAAATAATACTCCCTCCATGTCCCAAAACAAGGATAGCTATAGTATTTATACCGGTTATTTTTTTTAAGTTTAATTAGATTTGTAAAAAATATTATCAACAATTATATATCTGTATAAATTTGTTATAAAAATATATTCAACTATCTATCTAACGATACTAATTATATATTATAAATTTTAAAATTTTCTTGTATATATTTCATCAAAATTAATAGCATTTGACTCCTCGAGAAACGTGAACAACATTAATTTTGGAACGGAGTATTGCCCACTCCCCTATGCAAATTTAAAAGGGAAAGGTGCTCCAGTAGTTCGCTGTAAAGATATCTATACAGATATGATAAACTTCTCAATGAGATTTTATTATTAAATGTCTTCCCGGGCGTGGATGGCAACTTGGCAAAGGCGAACTACCTCGTGTGTTTCCAAGCACTACCTCCGTCCCTAATAAATAAATGAAGAGTTGTTCTAGATCAGACTTTTATTTAGGGTGTATTTAGTTCGCAAAATATCTTGGGTTTGGCTACTGTAACACTTTTTGTTTGTATTTGTCAATTAGTGTCCAATCATGGACTAATTAGGCTCAAAACATTTATCTTGTGGTTTTCTACTAAACTATGTAATTAGTTTTTTCTTTCATCTATATTTAATGCTCTATGCATGTGTCCAAACATTTGATGTAACGGAGAATCTTGAAGTATTTTGGGAAATAAACATGGCCTTAAATGGAAGTATAAAAAATAACATACATAGTTATGACATAAATTAATATTTTATTGGATATATTTATAAATATTTCCGTAGTGAACTTATTTGGAGAGATATATATTAATATTTTCTATATAAAATTGATCAAAATTACAAAAATTTAACTCTGTTTCTCTATCTGGAAACATAGCAATGCGATGGCGTTGTTAAGAGTTGATCTGGGAGATGCAAGTTTCATCTTGCTTACCAGAAAACAAATCCCAGTTAAGCACGGAACAATTGATGTGTATTTGCAGCCACTTCAATTTTTTCTTTTTTTCCCGGAAGATAGTAAGAAATTTTACTCAAATTTACATGTCCAGTAATGCCACTCGCCCACTCCCGCTCATGCTATAGCACACTAGAAACAGCGTTATTCTTCCTAGGAGAAGCAAATATTTGTTCCCAGTCAATTCGAAGCAAATGCTCATGGTTGGTCTTGGTCATGAAACTAGACTAATTTGTCTCCGTGCGGTGCACTTGTAGTTCTTTGTGGAAACATGTAGGTCCGTTCGGCTGTGCTGATAAGTCAGCTAAAAAACATTGTTGGCTGATTTATTGTGAGAGAAAAATACTGTTCCAGCTGAAAAAACAAGCTGAAAAAGACGGATTATAAGTCAGATGAACAGAGCCGTAGTACTGCTGGCACTGTTTGCCGAACTAAACATTCGTTTCTCAACCAATCACACGCTTCCTTTCGCTTGAATCAACTTCATATCTCAAGTCACCGGTGCTCTTGATTGCTGTACGTCTAGGAAGGAATGAGCATTTTTCCCAGGGCATTCTTTCTCCTTTTTTTTTGAAAAAATATTCCCAGGGCATTCTCATCTCGTCCCTCCGTCACAATAAAAATAAAAATAAAAATACCACTTCTCTACAAGTCAAACAAGTCTCATTTTAACTAAACCTATAGAAAATAGTATCACTATTTGGGTCCTCAAATAAATTTATTATATATATATAATCTAGAAATACTCATTACACACCATAAATATTAATATGATTTTTATATACTTGATTAAACTCGAAATTATTTGACTCTTTGGAAAAATGAGACTTTTATTCTTTTTATTAGTACGGAGAGAGAGAAACTCATTTCTTTTATTTATTCTAGCAGGGGAATCTTGAAGCTCTCCATCTAGCAACATGTACTATAAAGGTGAGGAAATCACAAAGGCATAGGTTCCATCAAACCACAAAGAAATGCTTACATTCTCGTTGTTGAGGAAATCACAAAGACATCTCTTTCAACTATATTCTCTCCTCAAGCGATTCACAAAAATCGAGCTTGACTGCTTGAGGATTCTTGCTAGATATATGTTGAGGTGATACAAACTTACTGGAGCACTCCACAACACTTGGGTGCTTCAACGGACAACTTCTTCCTGTCTAGCATTAATGAATCCAAGAGTAAAAAAACTCAAATCCATGCCTTAGAAAGAGTCTCCAAATGCTCAAGAGATGTTATTGTGCATGCAGTGCATGCCTATGATTTCAGCACAGAGACGGCTCAACATGCCATGGACCACGCTTATGATAAGGGAAAAAAAACTTCTGTCGTGCCGGCACGGCTCAACATGCCTTGTGTGACTAGAAGTTATGGCCTAAAGCAGTACAAAGCACAAGAGGGTCGGGCAGGGACATGGTGGAACCACCCAAGTCCCACCCAAACTAACACACACCCAACACATTCGAGACATGTTTGTCTTCATCTTTTCCATCATTTGGATATCGCTAAGGCTATCACTTACTTTGTACTCGGCCAACTTTTAAGGGCATGTTTGGTTCATGTCCTCTCAGACACATCCAACACCAAGCAAGTATCTCATCTCCAGGCACTCAAATCCAACATCTCGGAGAGCTCCTTGTGCCAAGCAAATTTGGAGCAAACCAAACATGCGCCCTAACTACGGAACTAGGGTGCAAGATACCTAGCTTGGATCCATGAAAATTTAAGAAGAGTCCATACCGATAGCTAGGGGTTAGCAACAATAATCTTAATCCAGTTAAAAAAACAATAATCTTAATCTAGCAGTCCAAGGCATGTTTCATTAACATGTAACTAGTTTGTCTGTCCGTACGTGCACAGCGTGCACTTGTACCACACTACTGATCGTCAAACTAATCTCATTACTCAACGAATCACATGCCCCCTTTTACTTTCAATGGTCAATCAGTTTGTACTAGCAGTTGATATCAAGTCACCGGCGTCCTTGATTGTTGTGTCTAGCGGTAGTCCTGCTCTCTAGCTCATTTCTTTTGAATTTTCTACCTAGTGTAGTATACTGTATAGTAGGGGAATCTTGATGCTCTGCGTAGCTACATGTGCTGAAGATGGTTGGTTCAGCCGTTCTAGATAAATTACCGAATTGGTTGCTGGCTGCATTCCAAAGTTTGCTTGTTTTTTACCCCTTGTTTGGTCTGGGCCTCTGGGGTGCCCTTGGGTGGATGGTCCTCTTAGCTATTGCTCTACAGACTACAATATTCGTATGTTTACAGAACCGATGCCATCCATCATCTCAAGTTCTCGTGCACGCATCATGGACCATGATGCCGTTGTTAGGGTCCCAGTGGCACGATGAAGGCTCGCAAAACATGTATGGACCAAATACGAAGGTCGAGGCAAACGTAAAAGCTTCGTTCTACGTACGAGGACCAAATAAAGCTAAGGACTACCACCCTGTGTACATGAGGAGCTCCGGGCTCCTCCTTCAGATGTCGATTATCGAGTGAGAGCTCACCAAAATTTTATATATGATTTGTTTGGAACAATACAAGATTTCTCACTAATAATAACTAAAACAAGGCAAAAGGGTGCATATATTGCTATGCTCCAGACCGACAAGTCGAAGGATTTGCCATGTCAATAATGCGAGAAAGTTCAACGCCTTGAAGATCTCACGACACACACACAGTCCCTGAACTCATGCACACTCTAAGCCGTGCAGCTGGGTGAAATTTTTGCGTTTTGATCCTTTTTTAAAACATTTTTTACAATAGCCCCTTGGGAAACATTTTCTGGAAATAGACCAAATGCTTGGCGTGTTAGAACCTCACGCCGTGGTCTGCGGCTCGGCGCAGTGTGAGGTACCGCCATGTCACCGCTGACTCCGGTCGTAGTATTTACCGTGGCACTAGGGCCCGCAGAGCTCACCGTGGGCTTAGTTAACGCCGAACCACAGACCTCGGTGTGGGCTTAGTTAACGCCGAACCACATTAGGCCACGCCGCGGCCCCCTTCTTCTTTCCTCCCTTCATTCTCTCCTTTCCTTGGTGCATTGTTTTGTGTCCCCCTCTGTTCCTACGAACCCTAAATCCTAAATGCAGGTATAGGGAGGCCAAATCGAGGTTTTGGACGCTTCCCCAAGGTGGTCCTCCTTCCCCTCTTTCATTTTTTACGGTTAGATTCGGTTGCATTTGTTGTTTTTCTTTTGGATAGTAGGCTTTGATTGGTTGGTTGATGTCATTTGCGATAACTATGTCTTCATTGATTCTAGGCCTCAAATGTATGTTTATTGTGGTATACTTTGTTTCTTTTGATGAGTTAGTTGTTCATTGGTGGATTAGGGTTAGTTGTTTATTGATTGCATTAGGGTTAGTTGTAATGCAAATGGTTCACCTTTAGTTTGCTTTAGTATTTATTTTTTGTTTAATTTAATCAGCATCCTTTGATTGGTGTTTAATTACAACCGTTTTGCTAGAAGCAAGACATGTATCGGGAGCAGTTGTGGCGAAAACGGGGTCATCCTAGAGAATTATACCCTGACATGTCTAGGAAAGATGCCCCCATCCCTCCTGACTTCCCTGTCCCTAACTGTGACTGTGGTTTCGCGGCCCACGTGTTTCAATCGAGACATCCAGACACAGTTGTGCGTTGCTTCTACACCTGCAGTCGCTTTAATGTGGTAATTTTTTCTTATATTTTTTTCTTCATTTTTGTTAGTAGTTTACTAATATTTTGTTAAAATTTTATCGTGTAGGACCATGAGAGGTGCCTTTTCTTTCAGTGGATCGACGATCCAGACAAGTTTGACCCAAGGTACCTCCTTTTCGACGATTGGTGTAGAGGGAGACATCCACGTGAGCACTTCGAGCGGTGGGTTCCACCTCCCCCTAACCCCCTGCCAATGACGGCTAAGGAGAAGCACCTAGCCGCAGTTAGACGACTCGGGGAACCTCCTCTATGCGATTGCGAAGATCGAGTTGTGATAAACCCTGAGAATACATTGGAGTTTGTGTGTCCCAACAAGCACGAAGCAAGTGGAAAGTGTATCTGTTTAAATATTTAGCTCTATGTGTGCATGTACTAACCTCTTTTAGCGCCATGGATTTGCAAAGTGTTTGTTCAAGGAGTGGCTCTATGGTCCTAAGAATCAATGGCCGAAGCCACCAAAGGCAAAGGAAAAGAAGAAAGAAAGGATAACCATCGAAGCACCTCCTGTCATGTGCGAATGTGGTGTTAAAGCCAACTCCGGCCTAGTCCCTTCAGAGCTTGGAATAGGCCATTGGTGCGGCCATATGGTTGACTATGATGAGGTTGGTTATTGTTGTGGATAGTATGAGATCCTATTTGTCTTCTGTACTGACTTGTGTTCAATATTTTTGTTTGAACAGAGCACTAGTAAATACAAGTGGGAGTCTTATGGTGGTAAAGCTAAATCCTTGGATACAATAAGGGCAAAGCAAGTGATGGGACGAAAGATAGGGTGTGGATCTCAACTAGTGGATAGCTTTGTTAAGCTACACAAAGAGAAGATGTGTAAGCTTGCTAGAGAAAGGGGTCTTCTTCACCTGATGGGTGTTAGGTTGAAGAAATGGCAAATGGCTATGCAAAAAAAGGCAAAGGAGGAGAGGGCAATGGAGGAGGCAAGAGTACAGATGCATGTCTTGAACGACCATATTGTTGCATTGTGTGCCAGTGAGTGATTGAAAGACTTGTTATTTTCGTTGCTTGCTTTTAAATGTAATATAATCACATTGCTAACTGGTTGCTTTTTATACATGAAGAGATTGCATGCAGTGAGGACCATGTTGTACAGGTGGCCCGTGCATGGTTTCAGGAAAAGAAGTTACATGAGCACAGAACGAGAGGTGGACGCCCTGTGCTATAACACCCCAGGTGTTTATCACCAATTAAGTAGCGAGTTTAAGCTCAAACATGATAAATTAGTTGAGATGACGATGCCAAAGTCAAACCTATGGAAATAAACCCTAATCTAAATTTGGATGCTGCACCCTTCTTTGCATATAGGCCATTTTTAAGATATATGCTTGGGTGTTGTTATCAAAGTATCTTCACATGTCTCACATCAGTAACTATCTATATGAAGCCCTGGAAAAGTTTCATGGAGTTTGGAATCAAAAAGGCACATGAAATGATAAGTTCCATTCCTATTGGAACTTGCATCATTAAGTGAATGGAACTATAGATCATCAACCAAGCTGTGCAACTTTGCCCAAATGACTCTAGATGAACTCTACAACAAAAGTCATGAAAGGTTCATGTTGAGCAAATGTCAAGAAATTGCCCCGATTGGCCTAAAACCCTAGTTTTGGCTTTACTAAGTTGATACTTTAACCAAAGTGAAAGTTTGACTTCTGTACCAGTTATGAGGTTTTACCTTAAACAAAAGTTGTAGTTCATCTTGTGTAGAACAAACTTTGTTTAATGGTCAAGAGCTAGTTTGGCCTCTAACCTAGTCAAATAGAGATCACAATGTGCAATCAGCTGCTGTTTTCAGCACTTAGAAAAATATTCTAAGTCCTTGTTGTGACAGCAGCAAGTTGGTTACTTTGCGACATTTTATCTCCCAATTTCATATGGTAGCTCAATTAGGTTCCTTAATATGAGTTGTAGTACTTTTCATGATGGAAACAATGGATCAAGTGTCACACAAAATGGAGTTTAGTTGGACCTTCTATAAGAGTTTCCAAAACAACAAAAAGTTGTTTTTATCACTTTTTGACCTTGACATGTTGACATGCCGCGTTCTCGAGATTTTGTTAAACAACTTCACATGGTCCCAATATAAAAGTTGGAGTGTAGATGGTGTAGAAGAGCATGTAGAAGTATGGCATCAATTTGACTTAGTGTTGACCTCCAATTGTGGATGTTTGCTTGTCGCTGTCAAATCGCTGACACTACCAAGTTGGGTACTAGTTATCTGCTAATCCAGTAGCCTAATGGCCGAGCACCCTTAATCAAAGTTGTAGAGCTTTAGGAGGAGAGCAAACTTTATTTTAGGCCCAAGACCCAGATCAGCTCGGAAATGGCCCAAATAGGTGTCCCAACCGACCCACTTCGGCGCCTGCCATGTGTTCAGTGAAATGTCGTCGTGGCGACCATGCAGTGCAGCCGCGCGTCCACGCCCGTGCCACGTGCCCTGCCTTGCCGAGCGTGCTGGGGAGAGCCCGAGCTTCATTCACTCGCCCCTCTGCCTCCCTTGTTGTCTCCGGCTCGCTCTCCACTCACTCTCTCGCTCTCTAGCCGCACGCGGAAGTCGCCGCCTTTGTCGACAGAGCGCGCTCGCCATGGTCGGCGAGCTGGAGCTTCCCACCGTCACTGTCCCTGGCCTCCGCGCTTTCCCAGTCCGAGCCGTGAACGCCAGAGCCCTCACCGTCGCACGGCGTACCCCGGCGCCCTTCCCAACCCCAATCCTCGCTGGAGGCTGCTGCCGCACCGCCGCGACCGCGGGTGCGCGTGTGGCCGAGCCACCTCGGGCTACCTCCGACTCAACCGAGCAGTCCTATGGATGCGTGGGGTCCCCCCCCGGTGCTCGCGCTGCCCTTCTCCTCGGCCCGCCGCCGCCGGCGCTCGCCTGCCGAGGATGGTCGCGGTCATAGCCGCCTGCTCACATGGCCGGGAGGCCATGGGCCACCTCTGGAGGCGCTACGACCGGCTTCGGGTGTGCCTCGACGCCGCGGTCCTCGTCGGCCGTTTCCTCGCCACCGTCAGACCCTAGCCGGCCGCCATCGCGTGTTCCCGGCGATCCTCCTCCGCCTCCTCTGCTCCTCAGCGACCGGAGGAAGAAGAGGAGTGGCCCTCTCTCTCTATTCTGTCTCTGGGTATGACCGGTGGGGACATCTAGGCGTGGGTCCCGCGTGGCAGTTTAAGCCGGTGGTAGATCCGGGTGCACGACCGGGTGCACCTAGCCTGTCTCGAGTGAAGCACTAATTTCATTTTTTTGAAATTCCGTTTCATGTAAATCTTCTAAAATGCATATCTCTTGTTAGGTAAATCCAAAAAATAGCAAAAGTGGACTTTTTAGAAACCTTGAGAATAGATCTATGCAGTAGAGTCATAAAATTCTATATGTTTATAGATGTTTTCTAGTGGGTTTATTTAAGTTGAATAAGAGCTCTAGAAATGCCTTTAAACCTAATCAGAGTAAGATCTGGAGTTTTAGGACTCCAAAAATAGTGATTCTTGTTGTTAATTTTGTGATGACATGTACTTGCTAGGAAAAATATTAAAAACACTAATTGTTCACTGTTTTCTTAGGGTTTTGATTTGACCTTGTTAAATAAGGAAAATTACATTTATTACTTGTCATTTTATATCTTGAGTTGTGATGCTCCAAATGATGTGAAATTTTTTATGGTAGGTTTGTTATGATAGGGATGTACTATGGTATAAATTTCATGGTCATTGCTTACTTTATACTCAAGTTATTGATTTAAATTGTTTATAGCTTGATAAATAGCTTATAAATAATATATAAATGATAAAATAGAAAATATTGTTCCATTACCTGAGTATGATGTTTCTCTATCATATTGATTCATAATATGGCCTTGGGTTCACAGAAAATATTGAGTTTTAGGTTTAATTTGCTTTTACATGATTTATTGCAATAGCTATTTGTCTTTTTTCATAGAGGTTGTTATACTTGCCCAAATGGATTGAAATTTGGACAGTAGACTTTTGGGAGCATTTGTAGACCCCTGTAATTTTGGTAGAATTTATTGAGCATCTTTATGATGTAGTCATAATTCCACCTAATTATCAAAATAAATTAAGAAAATGTATTAAAAGAATTTATTTAGTAATTGACACTATGTTTTCTGGTGTTCATTAGTCATATATAAAATGTTGGTAAAGTTGGTTTTACCTAATTATGTACTTGCAACATAAGTTAATAATTATTTTCTTGCCGATATGGTTTCTGGACAGATCTGGGAACTTAGCAAAGTTCTTCATGATAATGTGCTTTGTTGTGAAACTTATTTATACAAAAGTTGTAGATAATTTATGTACCTAGCTTGTGTTAAAATTTGGTGGCATTTGGTCAAGTAGTTTTTGAGTTATAGATGTTTAAAATCAGGTTCCAGATTTGGTTGCTCTCTGTTTGGAGCAGACCAGAGTCTGTAGTTTCATCTTTTTGACCAATTAAACTTGGGAATCAGGCTTAGTGGATATTAAATGAATTGTAGACAATTTCATAAGCTTTCCAGAACGTCTTCTTGCAAGTCATTGGGATTTAGGGATCTCCAGTTATGATTGATTTACTGAGCTACTGTATGGTTGTCCAGAAAGTGATAGATTTTAGTTGTAGTGCTTTGATTAACTTTGCCATGCTAGTGTGTTGAAGTGTGACTCATGTCTTTGTTGATACTTGGGTGGTACCCTGTGATCTTGTGAGACTTGTTTCTTGATTGATGTGTTTGCAATCTTCGATGTTATGCCTTAGTGAGGATTAAGTTAATTAGCTCTAGGTGTGTAGGAGAACTTTGGTATGCTTGTTTGATTACTTTGTTTTTTTCACTTCTTTGCATTCATACATATGCATTGTTGCACCTCATTTAGGTACGTTAGCTGAAGCACGTGAAGGACCTGACGTGGAGCCAAACCCGACGACGGTGTTTGGTGGAACTATCCCGAAGATGGATGTACTCAGCGAGATTCATCTGACATACTCTAATTTGAGTCGGATCCCAGGCAAGCCCCGGAGCATTATAAGCCTCCTATCTTCAAAGTAATTAATTCTATATATGTTATAAGTATTGTTGCATTAAGTGATAGGAGTTGGTTGGAAACTCTTGCTGCATTATATCATTCCTTGTCCAGATAAATGAATCCTTGAATCCTACATAGACTAGGATCGAGTAGATGCTTAGCCCTGCTTTAAGCGGTAGAAGTCAGGTGATTTCCTGTCACCTGCGAGATATAGGGATATTCATATATGGCACGGTTGGCTATATTTGCTATCGTGGAATGGAACCATGTGTTAATAAAATGAAATGAGACCGGGCGGGATGACGATAGTGAAGCAACAAGGCATGGAGGTCTTGGGTGTGGATCTATCCCCGTCTGAGTCGTTTAAGGACTGATTCGCTGTACGTCCTTGAGTCATGTTGAACGTAGTCTAACACTTAGTTGGCCGGATAAGTCGTTTCGACCGCGAAGCCGAGTAATGTGATTCAGACCGGGACTCGAATGGTAGGTTGCTTCTTAGAGGAGAGAAAGGATGTGCTTGGGGACATTGGCGTGAGACCAAGGGGGTGTTAGAGTCCCTATCACCTGGCAGAGTGTCGCCCTTGGGGTCGCGACATCATTCGGACCCGCGATTCCTGAATCATATGAAAAGGTGGCCTGTGCGACCCTGGCAGGGGTCTGCACGGTGAGTGTTAGAAATACCCCTCCAGCTGGATAGGAATTCGATTTGAATCGCCGTCGCTCCCGGTTAGTGAGCACTTGACTTGAGCAGCGGCAACGTAGATTCAATTAAATTGAACGGATGGTTAATTGGATAACGATGGAAAGGTTGCCTCAATTTATACCTGCTATGGTTAATATTGTTTGCTCCTAATAAAGTGAGTGCTCTAGTACAGGTTCTAATATAGATGATAGGTTAATGATAATTAACTTGATGCTTAAGCATTAATGATTGATCATCTATATTAAGCTTTTATGCCAAATGTTGTCAAGCTAGCCCCACTTTATATCAGCCTTGCATAATCCTTGGTGTCACCTTATTTCTGATTTCTGACGGGTAAGTCTAGCTGAGTACTTTGTCGTACTCAGGGTTTTATCCCCACTTGTTGCAGGTTGTGATGTATCATGGCGGCTGCAAGAGTTGGTTGGCTCCTGCCGTAGTGGCGGAGTGTGATCACGGGCATGATCCTTCTGAGTCATCTTCTCTCTAATGCTTTTGTTGGAAGTCGACCATGGTACTGGCATGTATTTGAAATAAGAATAATGTTAGTTTCAAATTACTTTGCTTTCGCTACTTTTGAACTTAAGTTGTAATAACTATGTTAAACTCCGATGTATATTGAATTACTTGAGAAATGGATGTAATATGTGACTTGTTATGTTGAATCACTACGATCTTGGCTTGTATGTTGGTTGGTTTGAAATCCCTCGTGATTTTATTGGACTACCGGAGTTATATGGGCTCAAGTGTGAGAATTTGATCACTTCGGTGATTGTTTTTATACTTGTGCTCTTATAATTTGGACGATTCTGTTACAGCTGGTATCGGAGCAAGATTCAACATTAAACATGTCATATGTGTATTTAAAACAAAGGTTTTGTTTTATAAAATCAGTTTTATCAACTTATAGCTATATATAGGTTTGTGAAAATCTAAATGTTAAACCTAAGTATGCCAGTGGTCAATTTCCTTATGCCCATATAAGGATTATTAGGTGGCTTATATAAGTACTAACTTGGAGGTTTTTAATTTTGCATCTACGTCCAGGCCAAGGTATGTATGTGTGATAACTCTCCCACACTATGCTACCTAGTGTGTAAGATTTGAGGTAGCCTTCATATATGAAATAGCCATATATGTTGCTAGTTTACTTTTATGCAACGTCGCACCTACGCTCAGGTAAGTGTGAGTTGTGAGAGCATGACCGTACAACCTGCGGTCTAGGGGAGAGCTAGTTTTGGTTACTAGATTATTTACATGTTACACACATGTATATATGAAGGTACTTAATTGTGGGTGATCGAAGATTCGGGTAGTTTTGGTATTACATGTACGTATACAGGTGTATATGTATATGGGAGTACTTAGAATTTTACTTTCCTGCTTTCATTGTGTGCCATATTGGGGAATTGTTGGGCTGCAATGAAACTTTTCTGCAGGTACGCTAACCATGAATGCGTAAGTCGAATGTAGCTGATGACTAGCTATATATCGAGAGAGTGTGTGTTATGCCACTGACATAGAACGTGATCGCCACCTTGGGTTGGCAATCTTGTGAGGACGAATAGGACGAAGCATGCATCTTCATGATTGTTGCCTTATGCATAGTTATGCTCCTCTCACCCTTGTTCAAATGATAAGTAACTTGTGATCAAGGTAGTACACTATCTTTCTTGGGTGAAGCTAAACAAGAATGCCTTACTCCATGTTGTTCACCCAAGCGTTTGCAAATGCTTTAGACCTCACCTAAGTAATCGTGGATTCTCATGAATGAATTATATTAGTGCTGGTCTAAGGTAACAAAATTTAGAGCTACTAGAATAACATTTTGGTGTGCTCTCTTGTAAAGTAGAACAAAGGCAAGCTTTGTTTTTCTTGTTGAATATTGGCTGCTAGAACGTTTTCTGTTACAGTGATGCTTTTGTGGTCATAATGTTGTTTTCTGTAGTTATAGAGAATACCAAAATTATAGCTAACTTACACATCTAGTTTGTCCAAAAATTTTATGACACTAGGCCTTACGGTTTGGAAGTTATGAATTTTAGAAGTTTACTGTCAGGTTTTGCTTATGCTCTGAATAGATCTGAGTGTTTGGTTTATTTGACCTGTGTGCATAGGGAATCATGTCTTGGAGATAATAGAAGAAGTGTAGTACTTTTTCTAAGCTTTCCAAAATGTCCTATATCACCAATTGTGGTGGTCTAAATCTCTAGTTATGAGCTTACAAAGTGGAACGATAGAATCTGTCCAAATCTGGGCAGGGATGTCTTCTTTATCTTGTTTGGTCTTGTTAGCTGTAGAATCATCTTAAAATGATAATAAGAAAGTTATAGACAACTTAAAAATCTTTATATAACGTTAAGGCTCAGCCTTGTTGAGTCCCTAGAACTCCAGTTATACATTTTTGAAGTTCATGTCAGTTTTCTATCCATGTTGGTATAGATCTGAAACATCAGCATGCTTGACCATGCTAACCTATGGTTTAGCTGTTGGTATGAATAACTAAAGTGTAGTCATCTTCTTAAGCTATCTAGAAAGTCTAGGATCACCTTTATAGAAGGTCTACAACCTCAGTTATGGTTGAAACAAGTAGTTACTATGCTGCTGTTTAGATTCTATGCACATGTTAAGTTAGTCACCTTAGCTAGCGTTGTTTTGAGCTAAACTTGTAGTTAGTTCGTGCTTGAGATGAATGCTTATTTTTGGTGAGCCTTGTGCTTTGGATTGTTTGCTTAAGCTCAATCGTTTGAATTTTTCTTAGATGTCTGCTTGACTGATGTTGTATGTATGCTTGTTATCTAGGTAGTACCCTAGTTGTCACCTCGTTTGTCCTCGGTGAGCATACGAGGGTCACATAGCTTTATCCTATAACAAAGTTCACATACGTAATTGTATAGTTGTTATCTTCCATTAGGTTCTCTATCTTAGGAGCCTGAGCCTGTAGACTTAGTGGTTAGTCCTTGAATGTTTGTATCCATGCCTTTGCTTGACCGAAAGCCCAAAGTTTAGTTCTCCGACATGTTTGTATAAGCTGTGGATGTTTTCCAACCCTTTTTGTAAAGACCCTTATCGACTGACCAACCCAGTTAACTTTCATCAACGCTAGGCGTGAGTTGAATCAAGTAAAAATCTTGTGCTTAGTCACCTTCAGCAATTGAGCTATGTTCTCTTGTGCTATGTTTTGATCTGCGAATAGCTTCCCTGTTGATTCTAAACCTTGTGACTACCTTTGCTTGCTATCCCTCCTTATATGGCGTTTGTTCTTACAACCCATCAGTGCCACTTGAAATTTCACTTTCGTTGTATGTTTAGTAATGGTGTTATGAGTAGCAGCTGATGGTGCCGCGACGAAACCAAGGGCCTCCTGTGGCTGCAGACACATGGCTGGCTGCTTGGCACACGCTGGTATCACGGTTTCTAGTCATGATCCATTATGAAACGATAGACGATGTGTTATTTTCTTGTGTTCCTTCTTGGTTATCTTTTCATATCGTATCGTAAGATCCATATCTTGAACCAAAAGTAGTAGAGCTTTCTCCTAAAATTGCTAAGAGGATAAACTTTGAAGAACAGGTCACCGACATAAACATTAACAGACCACATGAAGTGGTAGACTTGTGACTCTACTTAGTTGTCCCAATATTAACGAACATCGTCTAGTGAGCAACGTATCTCATTCCTATTGGATAAAAAGGACACACAACAATTAATGTTGGACGAGTCATCCGTTGGATAAGACTCGATCATCACATTAAGCAATTTTTAACCTTTATATGCATAATGGCCATACAATCGAAATCAACCATCTCTGGTGTGACTCTTTATCTGTTAACTTCGATGGCAACCATCTGTTCTGCATCGACCACAGTTGTGGCTATCAAGAGTAAAGGTTTAGAACTTTTTAGTGTTGAGAGACAGCTAATTAGTTACCATTAGGAAGGTTAATCTCTAGCTAGGTAACGACCCCTTGGTAGCTACGAAGACTATGTCTCATGGAACGAGGTTCAGCAAGAAAACAACAGAACCACTCAACACTACAAGTACCACTTTGTTCGATAGACCTTGTATTACCAAGTCAAATTCAGCTTGGACAATCACACATATAGTGCAAGGTGTTCTATCAACTAAAGCGAAGAATTAGAGAAAGTATGCCCTAGTTCCGATCTGTATCCTTGTGCCCATAGGTGCCACAAATGGTTTGTCCATAACTTGATTGGACGAAGTGTCGAGGAATATTCGAAAGCGGTTCCTTATCCTTGTAGGAATGTTCTCCAGGCAGAGTATGCGTTTTGCCCTGCAAAAGTAACCTGCAAGTTCAAAGCGTGTGCATTCTCGGATTGTTATGTAAATTAATAGGCGAAATCTGCTGTTGGATGGCCCTTTTGAGGTCTCATAGATAACTGTTGTCTTTGGATGCAGTATTGAGGAATATTCGAAAGCAATCTGAGAAGTGTCAAACAACAGATTTTCCATCTTAGAGCTGTTGTTTGATCCTAAAAAGGAAGTCTCAAGGTGAAGGTTGACCTGACAAAGTTGTTATGCTGTAAGTTAACTCAACTTACAGTACAACTAAGTCACAAAGGAACATTTTACTCAACCGCTTGGTGGTAGACTACTTCCCGCGGTTTAGTAAATATTACAACTTTTGTTGTCCTTAAGGCCTCGTTACATCTTTCTTTGGGAATTATTTCCAATGATGACATACTTTAGTACCTTATAAATATTTTTACCCAGAGGTTGCATCTGATTCAACCTAGATAACGATTGCCTTTAGAAAGGAGAATCTTCTTAGGTAACATTTGGCAGAAATGCGAAGCCGACAAAGTCAGCTATCACATTCACTAACCCATCAACAGACTCAGATAATACAGTGTTGTCATCAGAGAAAGAGAACTGCACACATGGGACCACAAGTAGTTTTCCATTAGTTGGTGCCTAAACGAATGAACATTTACGACCAACATAGACCTTATCTATTGGATAGTTTGTATCCTATAGCCTCAGAGTATATTTGTCGTCTATGATCTCCCCCTTTTGGAAGGTGTCACACCCATTTTTAAGGACAAAAATAGGATGCATAAAAGACTCATGTGCGCCCCAGGAAACAGTCGCACACATAAGTTGACAAATTACAAAGTATCATCACAGTGCTTATTACATAACGAATAAATATTTAAGACATAGTCTTGAACGATAGGTAATAATAACTAATAGTAATTCTTCAGCGGAAACTCCACACAGGGACACGGTTGACTGGTTGACACCAAGACTAGTACTCATTCCGATAATCTTCCTCTATATCTTCATCTGTTATGGTGGAAATAGCAAGGGTGAGTCCATGTCGAACTCAACAAATATAACACAGGGTTCATGAGGCTCAAAAAGGCTAGACATTGTTTAACTGCATTTAGCTTTTAATCATATATTAGCAATTGAGTAGCATCAAGATAAACCGCTTCCCATTAAAGAACCAATGATCAATTATAATAAGGATAATGAATAGCATTAACATGAGCAAATAATAATCAACAATAATTAAGCATGATATAACAGTATGATCAACTATTCCATAAGAATCCCCAAGGCCGCTCGTATCCGTGAGCACGGCTAGTATACCAGTTTTTAACTCTGCGCAGAGGTGTACACTTTCACTGTGAGTCATGATTTCCAAATGAGTGGGGAGATCAAGCCCAGACACCCGAGAACCATATAAAGCCACTCAAAAGTTCGTCTAACAAGTTAGGGCCATTAGATTCACTCGGCAGGCAGATGTAGAACCCCCCTTCCCTGTGGCACAACAACCGCAGCCTATACACACTAGGCCAGGGGCTCGCACTACACCCAACGTGGCAAGCCATTCTTACGCCATTTAAGGTAACCTCTAACAAGCTAGAAAAGGTCTCTTGAACAACTAAAGCCAGAGCCATATAGCCCTCACAGCTGTACTGTATATCCCGGTTATCACTTACAGATAAGTCCTTATGGAGAGAAACCAGAGCATCAAAATAATACACATGCTCTAGCCCCCTTTTAACAGTAATAAAATCATCTTAATAGTTGATTGCTTAATCTATTAATCAAATTACAAGATCATTGTTCTTAGTTTAAGCACTAGCAGTAGCTACCCATATGCATTCCCAAGGTTGACAAGGAATCAAGATAACAAGCACTAAGTTATAATCTCTAAGGTTGTCAAGGTAAGCACATGCATATGTATGACAATTCAATGTATAGGTAACAAGGATAGTCTTGTGTTATACTTGCCTTGATCAAAGCTTTCCAAGTGATACTGCTGACTTGGCTCAAAGTAATACTCCGAATCGTCCAGATACTGCTCACCTTCTATACTCGATCATCAATCAACAACACACATGCATCCAATCAAACAAACACGAAGCAAACAAAGAGATACAATTAGAACAGTACACCAACAGTAACAAAACAGTAATAAAAGTTTATAAAACTCTTCTACATGTTTCTACGATCACACAGACGCAAAGATCACCAAATTCGGAGTTAAAACATATAAGTTTTGAATTTTCTAAGATTTCCTATAGATAAATAATTACTTTAATATAAATTCGAAAATAAATTGTCACAAACCTACTGTACAATACTACCAACATGTAGAGCTCGCAAATACAAACCTAACGCAATTTGAACGGGTCAAATCGGAGTTAAAATAAAGATTTTATGACCAAAACAATTCTAGTGGCAAAACTGTAAATATCTGAAAACGTATTTTTGATTAAACCGGGAGAAAATACGTTTTCAAAACACGAAAACGGATTCAGGATATTGCGCTAAGGATCGTGGGTTGATTACTAAAAAGCTGAGGGTCTCTTTAACAAATTTACCCGCGAAGGGGTAAGTTCTAATCTGGGCCGTTGATCTCGATTTGGACGGCTCTTGTTCATCATCAAGTCTACAGTGCTCCTCCGGTCACCTCCCTCAAGTCCGGCCGGCGGCCCCCATGGCCGGCGACTCCTCCAAGGCCGGAGATGGTGAACCTCCCCACCGAGACCACCATTCGAGCCCGCGTTTGATCCAAACGGTAGAGAAGCTCCGTGCGAACTCAACTAAGCGGTAAATACTAGCTACGGTAGATTGAGCAAGGCACGCGACGAGAGGAGGGCGGTGGCGCCATTGCCAATGCACCCGAGCTCCGATTCTACGGTATAAAGCACAAAAGCTCCAATGGAAAACATGGGGAGTAAGAGGAGAAGACGACAAACTCACCCAAGCGAAGAAATCGGCCTTGAATCCACCCTAGAACCCCCTAGCCGACCGTCCGCCCGCCTCCACCAACTTGAACCCTAAAAACCCTATTTCACGTGATAGAACTCGCAACTTAGGGGGAAATCAGAAAGAGGAAGGTCACGACTTCCTATTTATAACCCCAAAACACCGGATTCGGGTAGGAGTCCCTAGCTAACACGGCAAGGAGCGACGGCTTCGTAGTGTCCGGTTCGGTCACGAGGAAGAAGATGACCGACAGGTGGCCCCCACCCGTCAGCGAAAGGAAAGAGGGCGCGCGGCTGCTGCACTGCTGGGCTGATGCGGCGCTAGCTCGGGCTGGCTCGGCTGCTGGGCCGGCCCACGCGGTCGCAGGCGCCAGCGCGGGGAAGGAAAACAGGCCGTCCGACGGGCCTTCGGGCCACCAAGTAAGAAGGTAAGTTGTTTTTATTTTATTTTTTTCTTCTTTCTTTTCTTCATTTGTTTATTTTCCAAAACCTATTTCAAATAAAAGTTTTCCAAACCAAATCAAAATAAAATAAATCCACTACACAAAATAAAATAAATGCAACAACATAAATGCATCACCAAATAGTTTTCAAAATTTCAATTTCCCATTAATTGTTATCTAAGTTATTTGAAACTCATTAATTCTAAAATTTAGAATTTTTTTTGGGTGTTACAAATTCTACCCCCCTTAAAAGAATCTCGTCCTCGAGATTGGACTGCTTACTCAAACAACTGCGGATATGATTTCCTCAATTCATCCTCTCTTTCCCAAGTTGCCTCTGCCTCTGAATATCGATTCCACTATACTTTGCACATTTTAATAATCCGACTTCGAGTAACTCTCTCAGCAGTCTCTAAAATCTTAATCGAAAACTCTTCATATGTAAGATCCTCCTTAACAGTCAACTCTTCTAAAGGTATCTGCTCCTCAGGCACCCATAAACACTTCTTAAGTTGTGAAACATGGAACACATCATGTACTCCAGATAAATTCTCAGGCAACTCTAATTGATAAGCAACTTCCCCACATCTAGTAATAACTTTAAATGGTCCAACATACCTTGGTGCTAGTTTACCTTTCATGTTAAACCTCTTCACACTTTTCATAGGTGACACCTTCAAATAGACATAATCACCTACCTCAAAAACTAAATCTCTTCTTCTATTGTCAGCATAACTCTTCTGACGAGACTGTGCTACTCTCAAATTCTCACGAATCACTCGCACTTGATCTTCTGCGTTTCTAAGAACATCTGTACCAAACACTTGAGATTCACCTATCTAATCCCAAAACAATGGAGTTCTACACTTACGTCCATACAAAGCTTCAAACGGTGCCATCCTAAGACTCTGTTGATAACTGTTATTGTAAGAGAATTCTGCATAAGGCAAACTCTTATCCCAACTAGTTCCATATTGCAATGCACAAGCTCTCAACATATCCTCTAATACCTGGTTGGTCCTTTCAGTCTGTCCATCTGTCTGTGGATGATATGCTGTACTAAAATTCAATTTTGTTCCCAATGATTCATGCACAGCTTTCCAAAAATGCGACGTAAACTGCAATCCTCGATCAGATACAATCTTCTTTGGTACTCCATGCAAACAGACTATTCTCTCCATATACAACTCTGCCAATTTTGGTCCATGGTAAGTAGTCTTAACTGGTATAAAATGAGCAACTTTAGTTAACCGATCTACTATCACCCAAATAGAGTCATAACCTTTCTGAGTACGAGGTAACCCCACTATAAAGTCCATACCAACTTCCTCCCACTTCCATTCAGGAATCTTCATTGGTTGCAACAATCCAGCAGGTCTCTGATGCTCTGCTTTCACCCTCTGACAAGTGTCACACAATGCCACATACTCAGCCACATCTCGCTTTAATCCAACCCACCAATATTTCTGTTTCAGATCCAAATACATCTTAGTACTACCAGGATGAATAGAATAAGCTGACTCATGAGCTTCGCGAAGAATTGTCTGTCTAACAGTTTGATCCTCAGGTACACACAGCCTCTTTCCAAACCACAAAATTCCATTATCATCCATTCGAAAGCCTGGTGACTTACCAATCACTATATCTTCCGCTATCTTCTTTAGTTTCTCATCCTTCAACTGACCCTTGTAGATTTCTTGCTCTAAGGTAGGCTCTATCACTAATTCCATTGTATTAGTAACAATGCCCAAATTCAAATATTCAAATTCAGCACATAACTCACTAGTCATAGACAACGTCCGTATCTCATTGGCATAACTTTTCCTACTAAGAGCATCAGCTACTACATTAGCCTTACCAGGATGATAGTGTATCTCAATATCATAATCCTTAATCAACTCTAACCATCTGCGTTGCCTCAAATTCAGATCTGACTGAGTGAAAATATACTTCAAACTCTTATGATCAGTGTATATATCACTCTTATGTCCAATCAAATAATGTCTCCAAATCTTTAAAGCATGAACTACAGCTGCTAACTCCAAATCATGTGTAGGATAATTCAACTCATGCTTTCTCAACTGCCTAGATGCATAAGCCACAACTCTGCCTTCTTGCATAAGAACACATCCCAAACCTTGACGAGAAGCATCACAATAAATGGAAAACTTCTTACTCAAATCTGGCAAAACCAAAACAGGCGCTGTAGTCAACCTCTTCTTCAATTCCTCAAAACTAGCTTGACATTTATCTGACCACACAAACTTGGCATTCTTCTCTAACAGAGATGTCATAGGTTTAGCAAGTTTAGAAAACCCTTCAATGAACCGTCTGTAATATCCAGCTAATCCCAAGAAACTACGAATCTCGCTAACATCAATAGGTGGTTTCCAATCTAATACATCCTTTACTTTACCTGGATCCACTGATATCCCTCCATTAGAAACAATATGACCAAGGAAAGAAACTTCCTTCAACCAAAACTCACATTTACTTCGCTTCGCATACAGTTTATGCTCTCTAAGTTTCTGCAATACCAACCTCAAATGTTCAGCATGCTCTTCCTCTGTCTTGGAAAATACCAGTATATCATCAATAAATACCACCACAAACTTATCCAAATATTCCATAAACACCTTATTCATCATGTACATAAAGTATGCAGGTGCATTGGTCAATCCAAATGACATAACAGTATACTCATACAATCCATACCTTGTAGTAAAAGCTGTCTTTGGAATATCAGAAACACGAATCTTCAACTGATGATAACCAGAACGTAAATCAATCTTAGAGAACACACAAGCACCTCTCAACTGATCAAACAAGTCATCAATCCTGGGCAAAGGGTACTTATTCTTGATAGTTACCTCATTTAGTGACCGGTAATCAACACACATCCTCTGACCGCCATCTTTCTTATCAACAAAAATAACTGGTGCTCCCCAAGGTGATGAACTAGGTCGAATAAAACCTTTATCTTGTAATTCTTTAATTTGTTTCCAAAAACACAGAAGATGAAATTCAGTACGATCCGAGATGATATATTCAATAGATAAGCAAAATCTGATTTTTCTGGGCGAACTCCAATTTCAGCAACTCAGTAAAACTGTCATATCTCGAGCTACAGACGTCCAATTCAAATGATCTTTACATGGTTGGAAAGCTTACAAAATTTTCTACAACTTTTATTCACAACACTTTTTCTGATTCTGTCAATAAATTGGCCAAAAACTAAACTTAACCGAAACTATTTCAGAATTCCAGACTGTGCAGTAACTCCAACTTGGAATAGATATATCTCTTAGCTCTTAATAGGTATTAGAGTGATTCTTGCGGGATTGGAAAGATATAGAAGTCTAATTATTCTCAGTATAATTTCCTAAATTTCTCATGAACGGATTTTAAGTTATTTCTAAAACATCCCAGACTGATCCAAAAATCAGCAAAGGACAGAACTAAGTTAACCTCATATTCAACTAATATATTTTGATCAAACTTAATATTCTCAACCATGGAACTTGTAGGCATGTCTACAAATCTCCAGCACACATTACAAAGATCCAAATCACACATTATCATAATAACAATCCATCAATCACACAATTGTTCACACCACAAACTGACTCTTAAAACAATCCAAACTTAAAATTAACTCGCAACTACTATCGTTCCTATTACATAGGGATTTTTCCTATTTCCTAATTTAGCTTCTCATAAATCTTGGGATGACCTAACTCCGCCCTTAATTGGTCAATCTCCTTATAAGCTTGCTCCTTAAGTTCTTTTTCCTTCAGCAACTCATCCTTCAAATCCACCTCATGGAGAGCCAATTCACGAGCTAATCCCACCGTAGCTTGTAAAGTCAAGGAGGAATCATCTGCAGGCGGCACGGTCCAAATACCCTTGTCATGTAAGAAACAAGGAAAATGCCAGAGTGCACCCTTTAACGTCTTGTCCGAACGTAGACCATGGTAGTAAACAAATGCATTGAAAGCGACATCCTCCATGCTTATCTCCACGGTTGCCCGGCTCACTCTGGTAATGAACTTTGACTCCACCTTAGACTCCTTAGTGGTAGGATCTCTTTTCTTAACCCATAACTCCGTTTCCCAATAGGAATCCATCCATGGATGACTATACTCTGCACTGCGATACTCCAACGTAGCTTCCCAGTCATAGTAGTAGTTGTCCAAGGTTCTTGTCAACATGTCATGGAAGAAAGCATCAGCTTTAGGAACCATGATATGAAGCTTCGTAGTCCACCCCATAACTACATTCTCCATTGGTATATCACCAACTCTTGATTCAGCATTAGATAGCTCTTGATCACCATCTTCATACGGCTCCTGAGGTTTAAAACGGCCAACATACTGTGCAGCTGACAGACGGGGATAAGGAAGCATCTAAAAGATTTAGACATAGATTAGATAGAATCAATGTATTTTCGCAATAGAATAAAGTAGAGGAAACATAAAACTTTAGTAATTAACAAGGTGAAAAGAGGAAGCATGAATTAAGTGAAGTATGGATGCTATTAACGACCATTCTAACTAGGCTCGCGTCCTACAGTCAATACGGCTCTGATACCAATCTGTCACACCCATTTTTAAGGACAAAAATAGGATGCATAAAAGACTCATGTGCGCCCCAGGAAACAGTCGCACACATAAGTTGACAAATTACAAAGTATCATCACAGTGCTTATTACATAACGAATAAATATTTAAGACATAGTCTTGAACGATAGGTAATAATAACTAATAGTAATTCTTCAGCGGAAACTCCACACAGGGACACGGTTGACTGGTTGACACCAAGACTAGTACTCATTCCGATAATCTTCCTCTATATCTTCATCTGTTATGGTGGAAATAGCAAGGGTGAGTCCATGTCGAACTCAACAAATATAACACAGGGTTCATGAGGCTCAAAAAGGCTAGACATTGTTTAACTGCGTTTAGCTTTTAATCATATATTAGCAATTGAGTAGCATCAAGATAAACCGCTTCCCATTAAAGAACCAATGATCAATTGTAATAAGGATAATGAATAGCATTAACATGAGCAAATAATAATCAACAATAATTAAGCATGATATAACAGTATGATCAACTATTCCATAAGAATCCCCAAGGCCGCTCGTATCCGTGAGCACGGCTAGTATACCAGTTTTTAACTCTGCGCAGAGGTGTACACTTTCACTGTGAGTCATGATTTCCAAATGAGTGGGGAGATCAAGCCCAGACACCCGAGAACCATATAAAGCCACTCAAAAGTTCGTCTAACAAGTTAGGGCCATTAGATTCACTCGGCAGGCAGATGTAGAACCCCCCTTCCCTGTGGCACAACAACCGCAGCCTATACACACTAGGCCAGGGGCTCGCACTACACCCAACGTGGCAAGCCATTCTTACGTCATTTAAGGTAACCTCTAACAAGCTAGAAAAAGTCTCTTGAACAACTAAAGCCAGAGCCATATAGCCCTCACAGCTGTACTGTATATCCCGGTTATCACTTACAGATAAGTCCTTATGGAGAGAAACCAGAGCATCAAAATAATACGCATGCTCTAGCCCCCTTTTAACAGTAATAAAATCATCTTAATAGTTGATTGCTTAATCTATTAATCAAATTACAAGATCATTGTTCTTAGTTTAAGCACTAGCAGTAGCTACCCATATGCATTCCCAAGGTTGACAAGGAATCAAGATAACAAGCACTAAGTTATAATCTCTAAGGTTGTCAAGGTAAGCACATGCATATGTATGACAATTCAATGTATAGGTAACAAGGATAGTCTTGTGTTATACTTGCCTTGATCAAAGCTTTCCAAGTGATACTGCTGACTTGGCTCAAAGTAATACTCCGAATCGTCCAGATACTGCTCACCTTCTATACTCGATCATCAATCAACAACACACATGCATCCAATCAAACAAACACGAAGCAAACAAAGAGATACAATTAGAACAGTACACCAACAGTAACAAAACAGTAATAAAAGTTTATAAAACTCTTCTACATGTTTCTACGATCACACAGACGCAAAGATCACCAAATTCGGAGTTAAAACATATAAGTTTTGAATTTTCTAAGATTTCCTATAGATAAATAATTACTTTAATATAAATTCGAAAATAAATTGTCACAAACCTACTGTACAATACTACCAACATGTAGAGCTCGCAAATACAAACCTAACGCAATTTGAACGGGTCAAATCGGAGTTAAAATAAAGATTTTATGACCAAAACAATTCTAGTGGCAAAACTGTAAATATCTGAAAACGTATTTTTGATTAAACCGGGAGAAAATACGTTTTCAAAACACGAAAACGGATTCAGGATATTGCGCTAAGGATCGTGGGTTGATTACTAAAAAGCTGAGGGTCTCTTTAACAAATTTACCCGCGAAGGGGTAAGTTCTAATCTGGGCCGTTGATCTCGATTTGGACGGCTCTTGTTCATCATCAAGTCTACAGTGCTCCTCCGGTCACCTCCCTCAAGTCCGGCCGGCGGCCCCCCATGGCCGGCGACTCCTCCATGGCCGGAGATGGTGAACCTCCCCACCGAGACCACCATTCGAGCCCGCGTTTGATCCAAACGGTAGAGAAGCTCCGTGCGAACTCAACTAAGCGGTAAATACTAGCTACGGTAGATTGAGCAAGGCACGCGACGAGAGGAGGGCGGTGGCGCCATTGCCGATGCACCCGAGCTCCGATTCTATGGTATAAAGCACAAAAGCTCCAATGGAAAACATGGGGAGTAAGAGGAGAAGACGACAAACTCACCCAAGCGAAGAAATCGGCCTTGAATCCACCCTAGAACCCCCTAGCCGACCGTCCGCCCGCCTCCACCAACTTGAACCCTAAAAACCCTATTTCACGTGATAGAACTCGCAACTTAGGGGGAAATCAGAAAGAGGAAGGTCACGGCTTCCTATTTATAACCCCAAAACACCGGATTCGGGTAGGAGTCCCTAGCTAACACGGCAAGGAGCGACGGCTTCGTAGTGTCCGGTTCGGTCACGAGGAAGAAGATGACCGATAGGTGGCCCCCACCCGTCAGCGAAAGGAAAGAGGGCGCGCGGCTGCTGCACTGCTGGGCTGATGCGGCGCTAGCTCGGGCTGGCTCGGCTGCTGGGCCGGCCCACGCGGTCGCAGGCGCCAGCGCGGGGAAGGAAAACAGGCCGTCCGACGGGCCTTCGGGCCACCAGGTAAGAAGGTAAGTTGTTTTTATTTTATTTTTTTCTTCTTTCTTTTCTTCATTTGTTTATTTTCCAAAACCTATTTCAAATAAAAGTTTTCCAAACCAAATCAAAATAAAATAAATCCACTACACAAAATAAAATAAATGCAACAGCATGAATGCATCACCAAATAGTTTTCAAAATTTCAATTTCCCATTAATTGTTATCTAAATTATTTGAAACTCATTAATTCTAAAATTTAGAATTTTTTTTGGGTGTTACAGAAGGTTGTGCTCAAGCCATTTTGGTAGAGGACTGCTTTTCAAACTTTGTGAACATAGAGTCATTTTAACGAGTATACTTGTGATTATTTCGATCTAGTGTCAAGTTCATACGGACTATGTTGTGTTCACTAAAGAATCAGATACTTGTGAGTGGTTCACTCATGGACCAAATGATCTCCGTACACTGAGAATGCAGTACGTGCTATCTTAGGATTCCTCCCAAAGTAACAATGCTTCATGGAAGTCAATGAAGGAAATTCTTCAGACGCATTTTTCCATAAAGAGTAAGTATCAGAAAGTGCCTTTGACCAAATTGTTCGCCGATATTGGAGCTTTATAGCTGAATGCTGTAGCAGATGTTGGGAACTAGATAACGTGTCTCTCTTCCTTAAAAGATCTTCCATTCCGAATCTTGGGACGCGATTCTTTTAAGGGGGGAGGGCTGTAACACCCCAGGTGTTTATCACCAATTAAGTAGTGAGTTTAAGCTCAAACATGATAAATTAGTTGAGATGACGATGCCAAAGTCAAACCTATGGAAATAAACCCTAATCTAAATTTGGATGCTGCACCCTTCTTTGCATACAGGCCATTTTTAAGATATATGCTTGGGTGTTGTTATCAAAGTATCTTCGCATGTCTCACATCAGTAACTATCTATATGAAGCCCTGGAAAAGTTTCATGGAGTTTGGAATCAAAAAGGCACATGAAATGATAAGTTCCATTCCTATTGGAACTTGCATCATTAAGTGAATGGAACTATAGATCATCAACCAAGCTGTGCAACTTTGCCCAAATGACTCTAGATGAACTCTACAACAAAAGTCATGAAAGGTTCATGTTGAGCAAATGTCAAGAAATTGCCCCGATTGGCCTAAAACCCTAGTTTTGGCTTTACTAAGTTGATACATTGACCAAAGTGAAAGTTTGACTTCTGTACCAGTTATGAGGTTTTACCTTAAACAAAAGTTGTAGTTCATCTTGTGTAGAACAAACTTTGTTTAATGGTCAAGAGCTAGTTTGGCCTCTAACCTAGTCAAATAGAGATCACAATGTGCAATCAGCTGCTGTTTTCAGCACTTAGAAAAATATTCTAAGTCCTTGTTGTGACAGCAGCAAGTTGGTTACTTTGCGATATTTTATCTCCCAATTTCATATGGTAGCTCAATTAGGTTCCTTAATATGAGTTGTAGTACTTTTCATGATGGAAACAATGGATCAAGTGTCACACAAAATGGAGCTTAGTTGGACCTTCTATAAGAGTTTCCAAAACAGCAAAAAGTTGTTTTATCACTTTTTGACCTTGACATGTTGACATGCCGCGTTCTCGAGATTTTGTTAAACAACTTCACATGGTCCCAATATAAAAGTTGGAGTGTAGATGGTGTAGAAGAGCATGTAGAAGTATGGCATCAATTTGACTTAGTGTTGACCTCCAATTGTGGATGTTTGCTTGTCGCTGTCAAATCGCTGACACTACCAAGTTGGGTACTAGTTATCTGCTAATCCAGTAGCCTAATGGCCGAGCACCCTTAATCAAAGTTGTAGAGCTTTAGGAGGAGAGCAAACTTTATTTTAGGCCCAAGACCCAGATCAGCTCAGAAATGGCCCAAATAGGCGTCCCAACCGACCTACTTCGGCGCCTGCCATGTGTTCGGTGAAATGTCGTCGTGGCGACCATGCAGTGCAGCCGCGCGTCCACGCCCGTGCCACGCGCCCTGCCTTGCCGAGCGTGCTGGGGAGAGCCCGAGCTTCATTCACTCGCCCCTCTGCCTCCCTTGTTGTCTCCGGCTCGCTCTCCACTCACTCTCTCGCTCTCTAGCCGCACGCGGAAGTCGCCGCCTTTGTCGACAGAGCGCGCTCGCCATGGTCGGTGAGCTGGAGCTTCCCACCATCACTGTCCCTGGCCTCCGCGCTTTCCCAGTCCGAGCCGTGAACGCTAGAGCCCTCACCGTCGCACGGCGTACCCCGGCGCCCTTCCCAACCCCAATCCTCGCTGGAGGCTGCTGCCGCACCGCCGCGACCGCGGGTGCGCGTGTGGCTGAGCCACCTCGGGCTACCTTCGGCTCAACCGAGCAGTCCTATGGATGCGTGGGGTCCCCCCCCGGTGCTCGCGCTGCCCTTCTCCTCGGCCCGCCGCCGCCGGCGCTCGCCTGCCGAGGATGGCCGCGGTCATAGCCGCCTGCTCACATGGCCGAGAGGCCATGGGCCACCTCTGGAGGCGCTACGACCGGCTTCGGGTGTGCCTCGACGCCGCGGTCCTCGTCGGCTGTTTCCTCGCCACCGTCAGACCCTAGCCGGCCGCCATCGCGTGTTCCCGGCGATCCTCCTCCGCCTCCTCTGCTCCTCAGCGACCGGAGGAAGAAGAGGAGTGGCCCTCTCTCTCTATTCTGTCTCTGGGTATGACCGGTGGGGACATGTAGGCGTGGGTCCCACGTGGCAGTTTAAGCCGGTGGTAGATCCGGGTGCACGACCGGGTGCGCCTAGCCTGTCTCGAGTGAAGCACTAATTTCGTTTTTTTGAAATTCCGTTTCATGTAAATCTTCTAAAATGCATATCTCTTGTTAGGTAAATCCAAAAAAATAGCAAAAGTGGACTTTTTAGAAACCTTGAGAATAGATCTATGCAGTAGAGTCATAAAATTCTATATGTTTATAGATGTTTTCTAGTGTGTTTATTTAAGTTGAATAAGAGCTCTAGAAATGCCTTTAAACCTAATCAGAGTAAGATCTGGAGTTTTAGGACTCCAAAAATAGTGATTCTTGTTGTTAATTTTGTGATGACATGTACTTGCTAGGAAAAATATTAAAAACACTAATTGTTCACTGTTTTCTTAGGGTTTTGATTTGACCTTGTTAAATAAGGAAAATTACATTTATTACTTGTCATTTTATATCTTGAGTTGTGATGCTCCAAATGATGTGAAATTTTTTATGGTAGGTTTGTTATGATAGGGATGTACTGTGGTATAAATTTCATGGTCATTGCTTACTTTATACTCAAGTTATTGATTTAAATTGTTTATAGCTTGATAAATAGCTTATAAATAATATATAAATGATAAAATAGAAAATATTGTTCCATTACCTGAGTATGATGTTTCTCTATCATATTGATTCATAATATGGCCTTGGGTTCACAGAAAATATTGAGTTTTAGGTTTAATTTGCTTTTACATGATTTATTGCAATAGCTATTTGTCTTTTTCATACAGGTTGTTATACTTGCCCAAATGGATTGAAATTTGGACAGTAGACTTTTGGGAGCATTTGTAGACCCCTGTAATTTTGGTAGAATTTATTGAGCGTCTTTATGATGTAGTCATAATTCCACCTAATTATCAAAATAAATTAAGAAAATGTATTAAAAGAATTTATTTAGTAATTGACACTATGTTTTCTGGTGTTCATTAGTCATATATAAAATGTTGGTAAAGTTGGTTTTACCTAATTATGTACTTGCAACATAAGTTAATAATTATTTTCTTGCCGATATGGTTTCTGGACAGATCTGGGAACTTAGCAAAGTTCTTCATGATAATGTGCTTTGTTGTGAAACTTATTTATACAAAAGTTGTAGATAATTTATGTACCTAGCTTGTGTTAAAATTTGGTGGCATTTGGTCAAGTAGTTTTTGAGTTATAGATGTTTAAAGTCAGGTTCCAGATTTGGTTGCTCTCTGTTTGGAGCAGACCAGAGTCTGTAGTTTCATCTTTTTGACCAATTAAACTTGGGAATCAGGCTTAGTGGATATTAAATGAATTGTAGACAATTTCATAAGCTTTCCAGAACATCTTCTTGCAAGTCATTGGGATTTAGGGATCTCCAGTTATGATTGATTTACTGAGCTACTATATGGTTGTCCAGAAAGTGATAGATTTTAGTTGTAGTGCTTTGATTAACTTTGCCATGCTAGTGTGTTGAAGTGTGACTCATGTCTTTGTTGATACTTGGGTGGTACCCTGTGATCTTGTGAGACTTGTTTCTTGATTGATGTGTTTGCAATCTTCGATGTTATGCCTTAGTGAGGATTAAGTTAATTAGCTCTAGGTGTGTAGGAGAACTTTGGTATGCTTGTTTGATTACTTTGTTTTTTTCACTTCTTTGCATTCATACATATGCATTGTTGCACCTCATTTAGGTACGTTAGCTGAAGCACGTGAAGGACCTGACGTGGAGCCAAACCCGACGACGGTGTTTGGTGGAACTATCCCGAAGATGGATGTACTCAGCGAGATTCATCTGACATACTCTAACTTGAGTCGGATCCCAGGCAAGCCCCGGAGCATTATAAGCCTCCTATCTTCAAAGCAATTAATTCTATATATGTTATAAGTATTGTTGCATTAAGTGATAGGAGTTGGTTGGAAACTCTTGCTGCATTATATCATTCCTTGTCCAGATAAATGAATCCTTGAATCCTACATAGACTAGGATCGAGTAGATGCTTAGCCCTGCTTTAAGCGGTAGAAGTCAGGTGATTTCCTGTCACCTGCGAGATATAGAGATATTCATATATGGCACGGTTGGCTATATTTGCTATCGTGGAATGGAACCATGTGTTAATAAAATGAAATGAGACCGGGCGGGATGACGATAGTGAAGCAACAAGGCATGGAGGTCTTGGGTGTGGATCTATCTCCGTCTGAGTCGTTTAAGGACCGATTCGCTGTACGTCCTTGAGTCATGTTGAACGCAGTCTAACACTTAGTTGGCCGGATAAGTTGTTCCGACCACGAAGCCGAGTAATGTGATTCAGGCCGGGACTCGAAAGGTAGGTTGCTTCTTGGAGGAGAGAAAGAATGTGCTTAGGGACATTGGCGTGAGACCAAGGGGGGGTTAGAGTCCCTATCACCTGGCAGAGTGTCGCCCTTGGGGTCGCGACATCATTCGGACCCGCGATTCCTGAATCATACGAAAAGGTGGCCTGTGCGACCCTGGCAGGAGTCTGCACGGTGAGTGTTAGAAATACCCCTCCAGCTGGATAGGAATTCGATTCGAATCGCCGTCGCTCCCAGTTAGTGAGCACTTGACTTGAGCAGCGGCAACGTAGATTCAATTAAATTGAACGGATGGTTAATTGGATAATGATGGAAAGGTTGCCTCAATTTATACCTGCTATGGTTAATATTGTTTGCTCCTAATAAAGTGAGTGCTCTAGTATAGGTTCTAATATAGATGATAGGTTAATGATAATTAACTTGATGCTTAAGCATTAATGATTGATCATCTATATTAAGCTTTTATGCGAAATGTTGTCAAGCTAGCCCCACTTTATATCAGCCTTGCATAATCCTTGGTGTCACCTTATTTCTGGTTTCTGATGGGTAAGTCTAGCTGAGTACTTTGTCGTACTCAGGGTTTTATCCCCACTTGTTGCAGGTTGTAATGTATCATGGCGGCTGCAAGAGTTGGTTGGCTCCAACCGTAGTGGCGGAGTGTGATCACGGGCATGATCCTTCTGGGTCATCTTCTCTCTAATGCTTTTGTTGGAAGTCGACCATGGTACTGGCATGTATTTGAAATAAGAATAATGTTAGTTTCAAATTACTTTGCTTCCGCTACTTTTGAACTTAAGTTGTAATAACTATGTTAAACTCCGATGTATATTGAATTACTTGAGAAATGGATGTAACATGTGACTTGTTATGTTGAATCACTACGATCTTGGCTTGTATGTTGGTTGGTTTGAAATCCCTCGTGATTTTATTGGACTACCGGAGTTATATGGGCTCAAGTGTGAGAATTTGATCACTTCGGTGATTGTTTTTATACTTGTGCTCTTATAATTTGGACGGTTCTGTTACATGTGCTATCTTAGATTGTGGACACCGATGAGGGGGACCAGGATGAGGACGACACTGGTAGATTGAGCAAGCTCATTGCTCGAGCAGAGGCGGGCTTGCAGGCAGAGGAGGATGAGGACGACACTGGCAGACTGAGCGAGCTCCTCGCTCTAGCAGAGGCGGGCTTGCAGGAGGAGGAGGACTCATTCTTGTCTCAGGCCGCAGATGAAGCGGAGGCCGCTTACTACAGGCGACAGGGAGATTAGGGCAATGCAGGTGAGCCAAAGCACATGAACAAGGTGGAGGAGGACATGTTCTTGTCTAAGGCCGCAGATGAAGCGGAGGCCGCTTACTATAGGCGACAGGCAGATCAGGGCAATGTAGGTGAGCCTAGCCACACGAACGAGGTTATCGTAGAGGATTGGTACTCTGACGACAAGTTGCTTACTGATTATGTTTCTGACTGAGGATTTCTGATTGCGCCTTGTGGTAGTTCCATGATTTACATTTGGTAGTTCCATGCTTTAGTAATGAACAATGCTATTATGTACTAGACCTTTCATTGTGTTGTCTTGTGTTTCATTTGAACCCATGTACAGAACACCGTATCCATTTACCAAACTTCGGAGGCCTTTTGAGCACATTTGGCGTTTCAGCTATTCAAACGAGTATGAATTGTACACTTTTCATAGTTATTTAATGCAACCGGTGTAGCATGTGCAGTGTGTTGTCACATCAACTGTGCATTGTACCGCGCTTTTCAGGTCTACTCGTACCGACCTTTTTAGATGAAATCAATACACGTATGGTGTAGGCTTTTCAGTTGTAGCATGTAGTCTATGAACAATAGGCTTTACAGATGAAATGACTGGACACAGTTGTAGGTTTTTTGTTTGAGCATCTAGGCTTTTTAGTTCTTAGATGGAATGACTGCTCACAGATGAAATGATGACACATACTTTTTAGTAGCTTTTCAGGTTCAATAAATGTGCTTTACAGACGTAAGTACAATTACTTTACAGTTGTTTGGTTTAGTAGCAATAATGGTGAAGGTGGTTTCATCTATATATACATTGTGCTCCATGTATTGCTCCATAACTTCAACACAAGTGTTTAGTTTTCGCTGGAGTTGAAATGTTTGGTGGAGGCTCCTCGAGCAGAAAGGGTGTAGGTAGCGAGAGAGGAAAGGAGGGGGGAAAGGGAGGTCCGATTGTTTGGGAGGGTTCTCTTGGCCCTAAGTTTTACGATGAACCAGTATTCGAGTTTCCTTTAGAGAGCAAGAGTGATTTCAACCGTGATTGTCCCCTTAGAGGATACGATAGCCGTAAAAAAGATTGGCCAAGATGCCGCCACGGTTTGGATTGCGTAGTGCAGATGTGCACCAACGAGAATGATGGAGCAGGCCGTCGTTTCTTCAGATGTCCAAAAGGATGGGTACTACTTCTGGCCTATCTCTTTTGTCAATACTTATACGAAGCTTTTGTTCTGTTCTAGAACTGCATTAGTGAGGGGAACTGTGGCTTCACTAGATAGATAGATCCTCCTCCTATTTATCCCCATCAACAATACATCAACTACCTTCAAGAACACATCTTTTACCTAGAAAGGGAAGTTGGAAGCAGTGCTAGGGACGAGAAGGACGAGGACAACAACAATGATGCAAAGGAGAAGCTTTGCACTGATCCATATTGCTAGTGCCCTTATCACAAGAAGGGCCCTCCTCCCCCACCGCCACCACCACCTCCACCTACTATGGGAGGATACTACGAACAAGGTTCTACTCAATTTGCCATGTGGGAGCATTACTAGGAGTAAATTGTTTGTTGCTATCAGTGGTGATGTCATGTAGGCTAAGTTTGGTTTGAATTCCCTAAGGCATGTTACGTTTAGTCTATGACCTCTTTGCCCTCAGCGTGCATAGGTCGTCACATGCCATTGCAACTCTTGTAGTTTGTTTTGATGTAATAGTTGTTTGTTTGAATTCCCTAAGGCATGTTTGGTTTACGCTCGTACCTCTGTACCCTGATCATATAGAGGTTGTCACATGCCATTGCATCTGTTGTACTTTGTATCCTTGATTTTAAGATTGGTGGTTGATCTTAAAGTAACAATTTGCCTCTGCTCTGCATAAAACAAGCCATAAAACAAGCAATTCCTAGTGGAAGACCAGGTAGCTACTATTTATATCGAGCAACAAACAAAATAGGGTTAGGCTTTGGGGTCGTCTTTTTTGCTTGGGTCAGCGGGGCTCAGCGGTGCGTAGTCTAACACCGAGCCTAAAAATCTCAGTGCTAATTCATTGCGTGTCGAGGGTTGGGCCCAGTCGCTTTAGATGTTATGGTTGGGGGTCGGCGGTGCTTAGCGCCCACATGTCTTTTTTGGGTTTAGGGGTCGACATCGAGTTAGGGTACACCAGGTTTCGCCATAGGGTTACACCATGCCGAGTCTCTGCGTGTCGGCGTCGTGAACTCTTCGATTCTAGTAATGATTGGCCTAAGGCGAGATGTCGGCGTTAAAATGTGGAACACCGAGGTTTGTGACTCGGCATGCCCTACTTCGACGTCGAGGTCTGTGGCTCAGCGTTGATTGTTTGGACGCCGAGGCCTTGCATGTCAGCACCGCGGCCACCTTTTACTCAGTAAGGACCATCACTATGCTCATAGCTCGGCGTTAATATACCTGACACCGAGATATGAGGCTCAGTGTTGATGCATCTCACGTCGAACCTGGGAGTGTGCACTTGATGGAAAGTTCAGGCAAGTTCCAGCTCACTATCAGCAGATATTTTAAAAGCATTTGACCATAACATCATTTGAACGCATAAGTTACTACAATTTACAATATAGTACCTAATGGATGGTCCATACATTGGCTACAATCACAGGTCCTTTACAACACATGACACATAGAGTTGCATACAACATCTCAAGTACGACATCATTACAACACATGACTACACTATTGATGGCACAACTAAAACCTATTGCAAGTTGGCATACATGGAGGATTTACAAAATCTGTAGCCTTTGGCAAAGCAACATAAGCAACTGCACACTTCAAACATGCAGTCCTAGGACTCCACATACACCTTGGCGCAGGTGCTTCCCCTACCATCCAACATAGTACTATCATACAATTAAAGTCCAAGTACAAGTGAGTATCTACATCTTCACAATTATAAAACGCAGCAATCATGAATGTCATACCTTAGCTAAGTAGCATAGCAGATTCCGATAGTGATAAGTTCTCACAGCAAAGATGTAGTAGAATCACGGTTGACAACCACAAATTTAGATAGTGGGTTGTAGGATCTCCTGGAAGGTTAAGGAGGCCTAGAGGGGGGGTGAGTAGGCCTGTAAAAATTCAACTCCAAATTTTGTTAGTAGACAGGGTGGCACTACCAGCCTACGAATAATGCTTAGATAGAAAAGAGATTTCGCAGAGAGTAAACTGAATCTATGAGCTACACAGTCTTGCAATATGAAGATACAGTCCAGCTCAAAGACTGTATACCATAGAACCCTAGCGAAAGAGTAGATCGAGCTCACAAACCCTAAAATTAGTCAAGCAAGAGCAAGAACCAGCAAGAACACACAAGACACAATGATTTATCCCGTGGTTCAGCTCACCACCAAGGTTTGCCTAAGTCCACATTGTTAAGGAAACCACAAAAGGCTTAGGCTTGCCACAAAGGCTTGCCCTACCCTTGTTCTCAAATCAAGAGAATAAACTCTTGAGATGAGGGGTGATTTCTTAGCTTCAAGAATGAGGTTACAAAGCTCCCAAGGCTGCCCCATGAGTTGGCAAGCTCAAGGGCAACGCCTAGCTGACTAGGAGCAAGCTCCAAGAGTAACAAACCCTAGAACCACCGACCAAATGTGAACCAAATGCTCTTAGACTTTAGGAATCAGTGGATCTGCTCTCCAATCGAGTTTTGCTGTCTTTTCTCTCATGTTTTGATGGTTGGAATCAAGAATTTGCTTGAGGGATGGAGAAGCAACAATGGAGGGAGAGAGAGTGAGCTCTAATCCGTCTATTCTCGAAATGAACCGAGAGAGGAAGAAGATGACCGTTGTGGCTGGGCCTGGTGGTATAAATACCCCCCCCCAAAGCCCAACAGTCATTTATGGGCGGCACAGTGCCGCCCTAGCCAAAACAGAAAGAATCAGGAGATTTTTGGCTAGCTATTTTGGCTGGGTATGATAATGTTATTCTAGGATTTTGAGCATCCAGTTGCATAGTTGACCAACTGTCCTCGAGTCCCCCTTAATAGTATGACATTTTCTAACTCAAATTCAAAATATAAAGGAATTTAAACGTCCTTGAGTTAAGTCCAGCTATCTTTTGTAATTGGGTGCACCTGCAACCTGTACATCATTCTCATTTTTCAATTCCCAGCTTGTCATCTTGATAAATCCCATTAGTCCTCTAATTTGGTGGTCATCAACGTCAAAACCCACAATAGGTCTTGATTGCACTTACAATCTCCCCCTTTTTGGTGATTGATGACAACCCAATTAGAGCTTACAAAGACATATAAATTATAACTAAGATTTTTGAGTCATGGGTGTAGGAGCCTCCCCTAAAAATGTGAATGGAGATTTGATTTCTCAAATTAGCATTTAAGGCCAAAATTCACATTTTTAGGTGTATTAGGGCCTCCCCCTACATCCATGCCTGCTGTGGGGTGCTAAACATGGTGTCACAGGAATAAACGTGATGCATAAAATGGAATGTATCAGTTCAAGCACACAAGGTCTGGCTATTGAAACACAGGCGGCACTACCACCCAGGGAGGGCGGCACTACCGGCCTCGCCTCAGCAGTCAGATCACAATCAAATTTACACAACAGATAATATGAATAAAAAATAGCATAAACTAAGAATATGAAAAACTAAATAGGGTAACCTTAATACATGTCCATATCTGAGGCAAATAGAGTCAAATAGGTAGCAATATTACATAAATTAGAGTTTTCATCATCTCTATAACTCACAAATTAACAACTACTCTCAACGGATAGGACATGAGGTCGAAAAGTGATTGATCCCTCTAATTTTCTCCCCCTTCAGCATCAAATACCAAAAAAAGCGAAGAAAAAAGAGAAGTCACTCCTCGTCACTGTAGGTCTCCTCGATGCGGGCTCGTTCGACAACGTGGGTGGTTGAAGTGAAGCACGCTGAGCGTCGAGGAGGAGCTGAAGTGGAAGGAGCAGCTACCTAAGAATCTCTCGGTCTCCTGGAGTAGACACGAAGTAAGGTCTCTTGAACAACTGGATCGGCCTCTGCTACACGTATGCCCTTATCACCACCATCATCATCATCGCTGCCCTACTGCTCCTCATCCTCTGAGGAAGTGTCAGACAAGCGAGGAAGATCAGGAAACTAAGGTGGAGGCTGAATAGTTGGAAGAGGTGGTAGTCCTGCAAGCTCTCTAGCCTCCCTGATAGCTTCCCGACTCTCTAGCTAGTCCTCATATGCAGTGTTTGCAGCATAGGTGCAAGTAGTGAAAATGGCCTTCAACCATTCAGTCATCTTAGCAAACCTCTTGTTCTTCCTCTTTTCACCACTCCTGAAAGACTCTAAAATATCTCTATGAGCAAAAGATGTACGTCTAGACGAGTGCTGCTGTCCCGCTGCCTCCTCTACCACCATGAGTCTTCTTGATATTGTAGACTGTGTGAAAACAATCTTTTGAAAATATCTGTCCAATGACTCTCTCAATCATAAGCATAATATAAGGAGCATAGGGTAGAGATCTCCTTCCATCATCCATGGCATAGTCTAACTCAACCCAAATGAATCTTGGAATATTAAAATTTTCACCATCTAGGAACCTAGACAACACATTTGTGATATATCCATTCATATCAGTTGCATTGTCCTTGGGGTTGAGAGTGATACTGAAGAGATTGTTCATAGTGTAATAAAATCCTTTCAACCCAGTCCTCCTCCCATCAGCCTTGCTTGGATCATCCCATAGAAAATTCACCTCATGTGGCTCAAGACGACACACATCATGAATCCAACTGAAAGTCCTGTGGATGTGCCTAAAACCAAGAATGCGATGGAAGGTGACAAAGTCAATGCGATAATGCCGACCATCAGCCATCCAATGAATCTCATCAGCATCCCTGTTCTAGAAATATGTGGCATGGAACTGGGCTAAGATCTCTCTGTTCCAATCATACCTGAAACTCATGGTATCTGTCAACTGAAAGCGATCACAGGTCTTGATTGCAGCAGCAAACTCATTTCTTTCTTCCCACTCACTAAAGTTAATGAACTGTATCTTACTTATCTTGCCCCTTGGCTTGGTCAAGATGGTAGTGGCATAGAAGTTGGAGTGAAAGACATTCCAAAACCTGTAGTTGATGCCCAGAAGCTTGTTAGTAACATAAGGATCAATCTCTCTAGCTTCACCTGTCCCTTTCCAACTCTTAGCATATTCAACAATAGGGTGTCTGATGCTATCATGTGGAGCTTTGAGGATGAACTCATCATCGTTGTCCATCATATAGCTGTCATCAAACTTAGAAAGGTGATTGGGAGTGTCAGGCCTCTCAAGAATGGTATGCCCGATCCTCTAATTTATTTCCTCTTCGGCAATATACTACTCATGTGCTGCTCTGTCAACTGAAGCTCGAGGAGCAGCACCACTGCTGCCAGCACCTCTCCCTCTGCCTCGACAGGACAATTGCTTGGTCATCAACTTCCTCTTGCCCCTTCCATCATCTCCTTCTTGCTCCATCTATGCAAGAGAATGGACTAGATAAGAAACTATACAAGATAGAGGGTTAGAAGAGGCTGCAAATGCGTTTTAACAAGAAGAACTTAGAATTTGATTTTGAGAGCATGCTATCCAGAACAGTCCAGGCAGGCCGACACTGCTGCCCCCTGAGGCCAGCATTGGTAGGTCATTGCTTACCACAAAGGAGAAGTATAGTCATTCATTTTTCTTTTGGAAATAAAATTCTCCAATGACAAGACATCAAGAATCAAGTTCACTTATTCTACTATATCTCATTTCACAACAACTTAAGTGACATGGGGTCCCTAATAATAAGTTCCCAATAGTAGAGTGTATCCTTAAGTCATGACTGAAATAATCATTCCTCATGTTTCAAGTTGTTTTACCATGCGATTTTCAATTCGGTTTAAAATGAAAAAACGAAACATATGAAAATAGAGTTTATTGGGCTCAAACCTGACTATGGACAAAGCACGAGGCGAGGAGGCATAGAGAGAGGCTGGGCAGCCCAGGGAGAAGGCTGGGCGGCCCACCATGGTGGCTGCCCAGGGCTCACTTCGTCGTACGTGGTCCTTGGTTAATTACCTTTCGTATTTCATGAATTTCCCAATCCAATTTCGTTTTGGCGTCGCAATGTGTCTTCCCCACACTTGTTTTCCTGTATAAACTTTCTGCACAACACGTGGAGACAACACACATATCCCAAAATAGAGATAGAGAACAAGTAATCATGATAATAAATCTCCATTACTGATTGAATGTGGCACTTTATTATAAATCATAAAATCCAACCTAACTTTAATCAATCTAACAACTGAGCTAGCGATGAACCTAACATTTTGAATGACGAATCTAAAAACTTTAACCTGACTAAAACTTGTGCCTCATTATTAATCGCTAACTCTCACCTCTCTCACTTCTTCCCAACACAGTTGGAAAGAAGTTCGATCTGCTTCTCTAATTTCTTTCACTCTTTAGTTTCTAATTCTATCTTTTTATTCAGAGCATCTACAGTCCTAATGAGGAGAGTGTTCTGCTGTTGGAGAGATGTGACGGTCTGGGAAATATGGTCAATCCTTGTCTCAAGCATCACATTGGTTGTTCTTGGATCCTTCTCTTCTTGTTCCAATGGTGGAACAGGTCTTTTGGGCGTCTCCCTTGGCGGAATAAACTTGACTTGACTTGGTGCAACTCGAATACCATCAACAGACACTCGGAGTGTGGCAGATGTGTACTTCACACACTTGACTTCTCCAAGCTTGTTGGTCTTGACACCAACTAGCTTCTCATTGGATTGCGGAGGTAAAAGCTTAACATCCTTTGGTACGGCGATCTTCGGTCCCTTCGGCGCATCCTTCAGGAGTAGATGATCTGATGGCGGAGAAAGCGTCGGTTGATGAACTTGAGCATAGTAGGCTTGTTCATAGTTTCTTCTTGGAGGCACCGAGGTGACTACTTACTTCGGAGGAATAACAGCAAGAGGCAAAGGCTCTTCTACTGGGACTATGGCTAGAAAGTCTTCCCTAGGAGGAAGTTTGTTGAGATCGACTCCAAAAGGGATCTCTTTTTCGGCCATTGGATCCTGAGAAGATGAGAACTTTGCTATAGAAGAGAGAAGGCTTGGATGGAATGAGGAAAGATATAGGCAGGGGTCTGTTTATATAGGGGGTTCATCTTGCAGCAGGGGTTAAAATCTTATCTCTATAGGCTCAGTACGAGGGAATATGCGAATGGATCTGAAATATACGTGATCTTATCGTGGAAGAGTGTAGAAAGGGCGAGAGAACCGACGGAGGACGAGGGGCACTGATAGGGGACTGCCCAGCATAAGGGTGGGGCTGACCAGCCCCACAAGTCATCCCCTTGGGGTGACTTTCCTCGCGTGGGTTTCTAACTTGTTTCTATCCCCGAAAATCATATTTTCACGATATATCTCGTAACGGTTGATGGCAGTGGTGTAATTATGGTAAAATATGAAAATCCACCTCATCAACAACCTCAGGTGGTTGTTTAGGTTCTAAGAAGATTTTAAGAGGGTGGCCATTTACCTTAAATAACGTACCTTCATCGGTTTGAAGAGTTACCGCTCCATGCGATGAAGTGTTTAGCACCGTAAACAGTCCTTCCCACTTGCTTCGAAGTTTTCCATGCCCGAATAATTTAACCCTATAATTAAAAAGTAATACCTTATCTCTGGGTGCAAACTCCTTCTTGATCCTCTTGTCATGCCATCTTTTGGTTCTCTCCTTGTATATCTTAGAGTTGTGATATGCTCGTTCATGCCATTCATCCAACTCAGAGAGTTGCATCTTCCTCTTTACTCTTGCGGCTTCAAAGTCCATGTTCCATCGCCTGATGGTCCAGTGAGCTTTGAATTCCAGCTCCACAGGTAGATGATAGGTCTTCCCATAGACCAACTGATATGGTGACATACCCAATAGTGTCTTATAAGTTGTTCTGTAAGCCCATAGTGCATCGGGTAGTCGATCATTCCATGCAATTCCCATTTCATCGACCGTCTTCTGCAGAATATTCTTGATTTGCTTACTGGATGTCCCTGCCTAGCCACTTGTCTGAGGGTGGTATGGAGTAGCAACATTATGGCGGATCCCATGCTTCATTAAGTATCTATGAAAACCCTTATCAGTGAAGTGAGTTTCTCCATCGCTAATCACCATTCTCGGAACTCTGAATCTTAGAAATATTATTTCTTCAAACATCTTCTTTGAGTTCCTTGCATCAGTAGCTCTGCATAGCATGGCATCAACCCACTTGGAGACATAATCAACTGCCACCAAGATGTACTCATAGTTCTTTGACTCTAGAAAATGGTCCCATATAGTCAATTCCCCAGACATCGAAGAGCTCAATCTAAAGGTTGTTGGTAAGTGGCATGGCATCTCTTGAATTGATATTCCCGTGCCTCTGACATGCTCCACATCTCCTGATGAAATTCTTCATGTCTTCATACATGGTTGGCCAAAAGAATCCACTCTGCCAAATCTTTGCATGAGTGTGAAATGCCCCATAATGTCCTCCATATGGTGATGTGTGACATCGTTCAATGATCTTGATGCCTTCTTCTGCCGATACACATCTCCTGAGTAAACTATCAGAGTAGACGCTAAGAGGTAGGAGGATCCCATATGTGAACACAACTCTCATAGACGAGCTTTCTTTTGTTCTCCCCTGGTGGTACATAACCTGCAACCATAAAGTTGACAATATCCACGTACCAGGGGTCTGATCTGGTGATCTTGAAGAGCATGTCATCCCTCAATGAATCATTGATGGGTAGTTCCTATGAATTCTCAAACTGCATTCTAGACAAGTGATCGGCAACAGAATTTTCTATTCTTTTTTATCTTTTATTTCTAAATCAAATTCTTAGAGTAGTAAAATCCATCTTATCAATCTTGGTTTAGCATCTTTCTTAGTGAGCAGGTACTTCAAAGCAGCATGATCAGTATAAACAATCACCTTAGCTCCCACTAACTAAGATCTAAACTTATCAATAGCAAAAACAATAACCAGGAGTTCTTTTTCAGTTGTTGCATAATTAAGTTGTGGTCCTATCAGAGTTTTGCTAGCATAAGCAATTGCATGATGCTTTCTATCTTTTGTTTGTTCTAAAACTGCCCCCACAGCATAATCACTAGCACCACACATGATTTTAAAGGGAAATGACCAATCAGGGGGTTGAATGATTGGTGCAGAGATAAGTGCTTCTTTAAAAATATTAAAAGATTTTAAGCATGCATCATCAAATTCAAAGGGAACATCCTTAGCCAAAAGATTTATCAGTGGTCTAGCAATATGTGAAAAATCTTTTATGAACCGATGACAAAAACCACAATGACGAAGAAAGCTTTGGATTCCTCTGATCTTTACAGGTGGAGGTAGTTATTCAATTACTTCAATTTTAGCTCTATCTACCTCAATCCCTCGTTCGGACACAAAGTGTCTAAGCACTATGCCTTCTCTAACCATGAAATGATATTTTTCCCAATTAAGGACTAAGTGATTTTCTTCACATCTTTGCAAAACCTTGTCTATATTTTTAAGACAATCATCAAAAGTTTTTCCATAAACAGAAAAGTCATCCATGGAAACTTCCATGATTTCTTCAATCGTATCAGAAAATATCGACATCATACATCTTTGAAAAGAAACTAGAGCATTACATAATCCAAAGGATATTCTACGTTAAGCATAAGTTCCATATGAACATGTAATGGTGGTTATGCTTTGATCATCTGGATGAATCGAAATTTGGTGATAATCTGAATACCCATCAAGAAAACAAAAGAAAGAGTGGTTCGCCAGTCGCTCTAACATTTCATCAATGAAGGGCAATGGAAAGTGATCTTTCTTTGTTGCCTTGTTAAGTTTTTGGTAATCAATACACATCCACCAACCAGTGACGGTTCTTGAGGGGATTAATTCATTCTTTTCATTTTTAATAATAGTCATGCCCTCCTTTTTAGACATAACTTGAACTGGGCTTATCCACTCACTATGCGGCACAGGATAAGATGATTTCGGCGTGCAAAAGTTTTAAGACCTCTTTCTTAATAATCTCTCTCATCGTATTGTTAAGACTACGTTGGGGCTCCTTAGAAGGTATAGAATCTGGATCTGTAGGGATGCGATAGGTGCAAAGAGCAGGGCTAATTCCCTTAAGGTCTTGGAGTGAATAGCCAAAAGCAGAACGATGCTTTTCTAGGACAGTTAGCAAGCGTAAAGATTCTTCCTGAGAGAGTTTATCACTTATGATCATAGGAGAATTCTGATTATTATTAAGAAAAGCATATCTAAGCCCAGAAGGCAGGGGTTTAAGCTCAATGGAGGGCTTAGGCGGTTCTAACAATTCGTCAAGAGGTTTGGGTTCTACGAGGCCTTCGTCTTCCTCCTTGATGAAGAACTAGGCATCATCTTTAAGGTTGGGTTCAATTAAGTCATCAAGAGATGCAACCTTAACCTCTTCCACTAGGTCTAGCTTAGGAGTTGGCTCCATCTTAGCATTAAGAGAGTGAGTGATGGGCATAGAGAGCTCAAAATTTTTCCCAAGTTTTATATTCAACTTCCCCTTTTTTTCCTTCATGGACAAGTCTTTCTATTGGTTGTCCTATCAACAGGTCGAACTCCATAACATCAAAGATATATAAATTTAAGTGCACTTTGGTTCCATTTACCAAAATAGGAAGGGCACAAAGAATTCCCAAACTTGGAACAATGTGTCCTGAAAGACTTTTTAATAACTTGGTTGTTGGGGATAATGGCATTTCTTTTAACAAATCATGAGCAAAAATCGATGACTTGATATTGACACCCACAACCGGATTGTAAAGAGCATCAAAAGAATCCTTGTTAATTTGGTAATAAATGGTAGTACAAGGTGAATCTAAGCGAATTACTTCAGGAGAAAGCTCTGATTCTTCTAACCATTCATCACTCATGATGGACACTAGGTCTTTCGTTGTCTTTTTACGGAAAGCTTCCTCAGAAGGGTCTAAAGGTTCTACAGATGATGATTTCCTAGGCTCCTGAGGTTTTCTCATTACATAGTAATTCGAGGTATTTCCACATTCATCAAAAAGTTCATCCTCGAATTCAAGCGTAAAATCTGAAATTGGAGTTTCCTACTTTTTCGGTGGTTTGGGATCTAAAATAGCTGAAGTTAGTGATGGTTCTGGTAAAGATTCGGGTTCAGCTAATTGGGATTCTTCTTCTAACAACTTCTTTCTTTAGGAAGGTCGGCTAAGATTTTCGTGAGAATGCTTCTCCCCTTTTCGACGAAAACATGTATGAATGAACCTCCTGCGGCCGTATTAAGATATTCTATGGTTTTTCTAGTAAGGCCCATGAAAAAGTGTTGGAGAAGAATAGGTTCTAAAATGGTAAGGTCTGGGCCAGAACTAAGAAGAGTGTTAAAGCATTCCCATGTCTTGCCTAGAGATTCTTTCTTCTTTTGCTTAAAAGTTAGAACCTCTACATGAAGTTTGACAACCCTATAGGTAAAAAAGAATTGTAACCAAAAGCTAGAGCACAACACTCCCCAATCTCCTTGGCTATTCCCAATATTGAGTGAATACCAACGTTTAGCTTCTCCTATCAAAGGGAAAGGAAAAAACTTCCATCATAAGGTCTCATCTGACATGCCTTCAATGTGTAGACATGCACAGGCCTGCTCAAACTCACGTAGGTGGGAATAGGGGTTTTCATCTACTTTGCCAGAAAAAGGTTGATCCTGAACCATATTAATTAACCGCGGGCGTAGCTCATAGCCAGGTGCTAGAATAGGTTTAGAAGATTCTACTGGCTTTAGGCTGGTACCCGTGGGTGCACCATATTGGTAGAGAAGGGTGGATACTAGATCCATGACAAAAGGTAAAGATGGTGGATACTAGATCCATGATAAAAGGTAAAGATAAAAGATAAAAGTATAATACAAGATTAAGCTAGACTCAAAGTTAACTTAGCAAACTGTTCCCTAGCAACGACGTCAGAAATGCTTATTGGTATAAATTAAATACACATAGAAAGAGAATATATATATCCGTAAGTGCACAGATATTATACTATTGTAGCACTTCACCGAGAATAACCTAGTTTTAATATCGAACCCAAAGGAACAGTTAGTGAGAATAACTAAGTCTTAGTCTTAACCCAACTTCACAATCAAGGTTAGAAAATAGGAGTATAAAGAAGACTGCTGAGATATATCTAGTTCCAATCTCGATAAACTTTGCCTTCTATTGTTCTATCATGGGAGATGTCTAATAGGGAACAAATTCTGAGTTTCTTCCCTAAAAGCGATCAAATTCCTGCTAGTCCTATTAACGGGAGGTGGACTATAGAGGATTCAATGAAGCTATAAAAGTCACCTTTGCGAGCTACCACTGATCTGAAAAATGAGGGTGCATTGACGAGTAACCCTAGTCTAAGCACCATGCTTACACTATGAATACTACTTTAATCTAGAGCCACCAAGATCAAAGCACTCAAAAGAGAGTCGTAAACTTGAAGAACAATATGAACAAGTTGATTACTTGAATCAGAAGTTGATTACCAAAGAAATCTCAGAAGCAAGCTCTAGTAGAACTTGATTCCGCTAGAGTACAGCCGTAGAGAGAGCACCAACAAGCCGGGACTCCTCCAAAACTCTACTATCTCACTGTATCTCTCTATCTCTAATACAGGACTAGATCCTATGGAAGACTAATCTTCTCTTGATTGCTAGCCCTAGATCCTAGTGGAAATATGAATTAGGGTTCCTGGCCTTTCAGCTCTCACGATCCAGACTTGGCTTCTCTCCAGGGGGCACAAGCCTTTATTTATAGCCCTGAGGGTGCAACGTGAGCCCTTGGATCAAACCGACTTAAGGAACGGCGTAGATGCAGTCTAGGGAGACGGTGGTGGAACATTCTAGAAGTTGACAAGCGGGCCCACCACCAGGGGTCGGGCGACACCTAGGTGGGGCCGGTTGGTCCCACCTAGAGGCCTCTCGGGCTCTGTCTTGGGGGTTGCCTCCTGGAGTCCTTTGGAGTCTTCTAGAATAGTTTTTATCGTGGTTAAGTTTAATTCTTTTTGACATTTTGATCCTCCTTTCTAGTTTTCTAATTAAATCCTGCTGAAAACACAGATTCACCAAAACTCATGGAAACTGTCAGTAATAGGAGGCAAGGTAGGTTGACGGTTCTTGACGTATGTTAACTACCGTCAATAGGAGGCAAAGAGGAACAACAGATAGGCAGTTCCATGGAGGCCGAAGGTGATGACGAGGAGTTGCTGGCGACCAAAGGCGATGATAATGAGCTGCTGCCGGTGTGGTCAAGGTACGAGCAGAAAGCGGAGACGAGGAGAAGGGACGAAGGCGGCTAGCGACATGGCTGACGGTGATGGAGTAGGGCGCGCGTGGCTGACGGCTCGTGTCGCTATGGTATGGGCCAAAAGGGACCCCAAACCCTAGGCTCGGTGCAATGGGATTTCAATGAGGCACGGGGGCCTCATAAGCAAGCAGACGCCTTTTTATTTCATTGGGTTCGCGGGTCACGGCGTTCCTTAGCAGCAGCCGCGCATTAACTACTTAACATCAAGTCGTTGCGCGCCGAGGGTTCGGCACAGACAATTGGGCCCAGCAGAGGAATGCGGCTAAGGGCTTGGCGCTGAGTTAGGCCATGCAAAGATAGGGGCCTTGGCGTTCCCTTGGCCCACACCAAGCTTTGCGGGCCCATTGCCCTATCTAAGCCTTGGTGTTGAGTCGTTGCGCGCCGAGGGTTAGGCCACAATGCGTCTAATGGCGTGGCACTGAGTCGGCCTGCGTAGAGATATGGGCCTCGCCATTACCTTGGCCCACACCGACCTTTGAGGGCCCATTGCCCTGCCTGGTCCTCAGCATTGAGTTGCTGCTCACCAAGGGTTGGGCCTAGCAGAGCCGAGCGGCTAAGGGCTCGGCGCTGAGTCGGCCCGTGCCGAGATATGGGCCTTGGCGTTACCTTGGTCCAGTCATGTTTTAGGGCTGGGGACTTGGCATTTTTGGATTTAACGCCTAGGTCGGGCACTGCAAGCAACAATTACTCCATAAGGATTTGGCTCTGGGCAGCCACCTTGGTGTTAAGTTGTGAATTCTGAGGTTACTGAGGTCGGCGCATGTCCGTTAAACGCCAACCGTGTAGACATTTTTTTACACATGCTGGCACCTACTTCTAGACATGTTGTAAACATTTTAGCAGCATTTGGCAACACAAAATAAAGCAATTCCACATAAGTGAATACCCACTATTTGAAGACATAGCATTTCAACATAGTTCACACAAGTTCCATACATACTTCCCACTAATTTAACATAGACAACGCATGGTCCATACAAGTTTCCATACATTTAGTTTTGAACATAGCCAATACATGTACCTTAACATGGACGTCGAGTTCTACGCTTGCCTCTGCCAAGTGCATACATCCCTAGAGTGAACCTATCCACTGGTCATCTCGTCCTCTGTGGACGTGCAGCACCGAAGGATCCTTGAGTTCCCTGAGGTGCATCATCAAGCTATGACATGCCTAGCTCATCATAGTCAACGTCGTCAACGTCATCGTCATCATCTTCTCCTTGGTTGCATCCTTGGTGTCCTCCTTCCTCATCATCATGGGCAGCGCTCGACGTATCAATATGACCATGTGAAGCTGATGGTCTTGCACCATGTGAAGTTGATGGAGTAGCAACCAGCTGCTGTGGGCTATAGATGTCTTGGCCATGTCTACAATTGATGCGTGCTGCTATTTTGCGTAGGCAAGACATGGCACGCTGCGGTTGTCAACACAATTCAAGTTAAACAATTTTTGAAAATCCTTGTATGAATAGAACAAAAGTTTGAGGAGCACCTGAATTGCTTATTGTAGCAACTTGACCTCATTAGGATCACCCTCGGGGATCATCAATGCTATTCCTTGCTCTGCTACTGTCCTCATGATTTCCTTGCCCTAATCCAAGAATTTGTCATTAGGGAGAACTCAACAACTACAAAACAAGATTTGGTTCTCACTCACCACTCGAGTTAAGATAGGGGCGATGTCAACTTGTCAGCTAGCTCGAGTAGCTTGGTCATAGAGGTTGTCACCTTCATCTGAGCTCGCAATGTCAGCAATATCTTCCTCCGTCCAGGCAGGCTTCAAATGTAACCTTGTCATTTCCCCTGGCCAAACAAGGTAGTCATGGAATGCTCTGTCTTGATGGACGGCGTGTATTCTCATGTTATTGGCCTCATACAAAAGCCACCCATCAATGTGTTGCTGGTGTTCGCTCTACCAGTTCGTGATCTTCTTTTGGCATTGTCGATTCAACCTACATTATTGACAGCAATTCAAAGAAAATGGTACATTGCAATGGCACAAGACATAGTGGAGATTACATACCTGTGGAGCTGCCAGCTGGTGGAGAGCTCCTCAGGAGGACAAGGATATAGCCTACCAAATTGACGTGCGACATGGTGAGAGAGATGGTACTCCACATCGTAGAAACAAATAAGCGGGCGCCTCATCGTCCACAACTCCTCGTCTTCCTTGCATAGTGTGCTCAAATTCATCCTCGTAATTCTTGGCTAGGAGTATTGAAGGGTCGAGATGGCGGACTAGAGGAGGGGTGAATAGTCCTTTCTAAAAATAATCACGTCGGCAAACCGAAACAAATGCGGAATTAAAACTATCGGTCTAGCCAAGACTACACCCCTCTTTCTAAGTTCACAAGCACCTCACAAAGATCCTAATTATGTAACTAAGGTGCTTTCCTTAGCAAGAGCTCTCCTAAACAATTCTAGAGCAAGGTCACACAAACCTATGCACTAGTACTTTAGCAAAGCCGGGGAGTTCCTACACAATTCTAGTAAGCAAAAGCACGAAGCCACCTATGCTCACTAGCAATGCTCAATAGCAAGGCAACTAATGCCAAACTAGAGAGGGCAAATTACTTAGCTACACAAACTAAGCAATATGACTAACAAGGTTACACAAACCAAATTAGCCACGCAACGGGAGCTACTTCTATGCTACACAAGCAAGAAGGTAACTAGCTAACTACACAAGCAAACTAGTTACAAGAGCAACTACACAAGCACAAGTATATGAATGTAAATACAAGCTTGTGAATCGAAAGCAAACCACCGAGAAGATGTACACAATGTTGACACGGCGGTTTTTCACCGAGGTTCACTTGGTTGCCACCAAGCTAGTCCCCGTTGTGGCGATACACCCACTTGATGGATCACGAGCTAATTGACTATCAAGAGTCAAACCCTCAGCGGGTGCCGCACATCCACTCTCAAGATGGGGATCCTCCAAGCCACGAGCTTTACTAGAGTTGCTCTTCGCGATCCCCGCGGGGTGAGCACAATCCCCCTCAGAAATCCTCCTCCAGAGCCACGCACAATCTCCACGCGTGCTTCAACGGAGTCGCAAGCCACCAAGCCGTCTAGGAGGTGGCAACCTCCAAGAGTAACAAGCACCACCGGCTTGCAACACGATCACCTAGTGCCACTCGATGCAATCCTCTCGATGCAACGCACTAGAATCGCTCTCTCACTCGATCCGATGAACACTATCAAGCATGAGTGAGTTAGAGGGCTTCCAAGCACTACCACATAAGCCACCAAGGCCAAAGTGTGCTCAGCTACCGGCCACGGCCGGCTAAGGCATCTATTTATAACCCCACGGTCAAATAGAGCCGTTACCCCTTCACTGGGCAGATTTCGGGACGACCAGACGCGCCGGTCATAACTGACCGGACGCGCTCAGCCGCGTCCGGTCGCCTTGCGACGTCCACGTGTCCCTCAAATTTCAAATGCGACCGTTAGATCCTCCAACGGTCACTGCGCGCCAATGGTCAAACGCTATGACCGGACGCGCTGCTCAACCGACCGGACGCGCCGGTCGCACAGCACCACGCGCGCGAAGCAACGACCGGACGCGCTCCTCGCAACGACCGGACACGCCGATCCGCACAGCACCCGCGCCCGCGAAACAACGACCGGACGCGCTCCTCGCAACGACCGGACGCGACAGTGCCAGCGTCCGGTCGGAGTCCAGTAAGCACCTTCAACGATCGGACGCGTCCGATCATGTGTGACCGGACGCGCCTCGCGTCAGATCATCCTCGTGAACCGCAGTTCCCTCTGGGCGACTGACCGGACGTGCCGGTCCCGCGAGTGACCGGACGCGCCGGTTGCAAACCCTAGCACCCGCGCCTACGCTGTACTGACCGGACGCGTCCGGTCATACCATGACCGCGTCCGGTGCAGCGTCCGGTCACCTCAGTGACCCCGTTCACCTCCGTTTCTTTTCTGACTTCTGGCGTAGTAGAAAATAGGCATTTCATTTCCCGAAAATCGCCTGAATCCCGCGCTCGCACGCTCGGTGGGAGGGAGAGAGGACCCCAAACCCTCTCTACCGCTCAAACTTCATCGCCTTCGTAAATATGCCAACACCAACAAGTGACCACCACCTTGTGCACGTGTGTTAGCATTTTCATAATCATTTTACCGAAGGAGTTAACCACTCAACTTGCCACGCCACTTGATCCTAGCAATGATGCATAGTTAGATCACATGAGTGGCACTAGATGACCGATATGCAAACAAGTTTGCCCCTCTTGATAGTACGACCATCTATCCTAAACCCGGTCATAAACTTCTCTACACACCAATGTCCGGTGAAATGGAAATGCCCTTAGGTTATACCTTTGCCTTGCGCAATCCACTCTATCTCCTCTGACGTTGATGCAACACATGCACCAACCATATCACAAATGATATGATCCACTTCATATCATCATGTGACCTTGGTCCATCGATCTTGACCTCACTTGCTCTTCACCGTTGCGTCGGTCCATCGGCGCCAAGTCTTGCTTAAGCTTCACCGCCTCACGGTCCATCGCTCCAAAGCCTCCGACTTGCCCTTCACACCTGCAACAGGTCCGTCGAGCCAAGCCTCATCTTGATCTTTGCCACCTTGGCCACATGACTCCATGTCATGTCTCATATGCAATGAGCTCCTCCATGACACTATCACATGTGGACTAATCTCCTATGTATCTCTCATTAAACACAATTAGTCCACCTAAGGTTGTCACTCAATTACCAAAACCAAACAAGGACCTTTCAATCTCCCCCTTTTTGGTAATTGATGACAACTCTACAAAGATATGGAAATTAAGTTCTTTTAGACTTTATGCCACTTATCCAACATTTAAGCTCTATGTTAGAATTTGGATAAGCATCATAAAATCCAACTTGGTAGTGATAACTCTCCCTACATATGTGCTCAAATGGTTTGGTTTCAAGCTTGCACATATGCATAAATATGAAATTTGTGGGAGGGTTAGCACTACTAAGTGATGCTAAGGTGTATAGAATAAACCTTTGTAGTTCGATACCATTTGATAGCTCGATATCATTTGAAAATCACAAGTTTGCCATCATCCTTAGCATCATGAGTAGCTAGACATCAAAAATACTAGAAACCCCGTGAGATCAACATTATAAGCAAGGTTCTAGTTTTTGCATGATTATCATAAGTCTAGCTAACATCCTATGCATGCTAGTTATCAAATCATCATTCAAGTTCTATAACTAGCATACACCACACAAGCATGCATATTGAATTTAAGAACTTATGCAATGAAAAAAAGCACATGAATTATGCACATATCAAATGTAATCAATCAAAGTTCATGAGCTTGCTCCCCCTACTTGTGTGCTTCTTTTGTCCAAGAATTTTGATCCTTCTCATTTCTTCAATGTTGCTCCCTCTTTGTCCATCTCCATGTCTAAACTCATCTTCTCATGATATCTTTGTTCAATCTCTTCTCAAACCTCTCTCTCTTGGTGTATTGACATATCTTTGTTCCAACTTCTCCCCCTTTGTCATCAATTTCCATAAAGGGTGTACATCTCATTGATGCAAAGGCTTGCATTGGGGTAGATGGTTGAGACTTGAATATTGCGTTGTTGATGGACATCACCGCACATGTTGGAATGACATTACTTGTATGTTGCTCTTTGAGATACCACTTAGGATCTTTGACCTTGATACCATTAGGTGGGGATCCTCCCCCTATGTCATAGCATGGGTCATTCACTTGATAATCTTGAGCTCTTGTGTGTGAGGGAACTTTCTTCATTTGATGATCACTTAAAGTTGAGGATCATTTGTGGAACCACCGTCTTGTATAAATGATATCATGTGTAGAAATACCACGAATAAGTGTGTGATACCAATTTGAAGAATTATCTATCATGGAACCACTTGTAGGATTTGTCAATATGATCTTTTCTTGAACATTTGCTATCTTTATGAGTACCACTTATAGAATATCACTTGTAGATCATGATCTAGACACCACTTGTAAATACCAATTGAAGAAATATTTTGAGTCTAGATACCATTTGAAACACCCTAGATATCCATTTGTATTGTTGTCTTGTGCTTGTACCCATATCATTGTCATGAGCTTCTAGTATGACTTGAACTAAGTTGATTTGCCTAAGATTCTAAGTCCGGTTTGATCTAATGACAAGCTTCTTCACTCCTCATACTAAGGGTTATCTTTCCAATGTTGTACTTGTCACTTGTTAGCAATCCAAACTAGATCAAGTACTTGGGTTTACTAGCTCATGAACAAATTCATACACATACCACTAGATCATTTAAATAATTCAAGCAATAGTGGTAGGCTATGAATTTAAACATTTCATTTGTTATGCATGATCCTAGTAAGCATGTACTATATGCACTAATCGCATACTAGTAAGGGATGAAATGATCATGCACATTGCAATGATACCTTTGTTATGTTGGAGTAGAGGATAGTCACATAGATTCCAATTCATTACTCCAATAGCAATATGAAATCCAATTTATAAGCTTGGTGAAGACCAATCATTATAGAGAAATCCATTCTTCACCCATATGAAATGAGAACCACTAATAATCAAGTGCATTATCTCTTGTTGTGGTTGGCTTGCTTTTTCTCTTTGATCAATGCTTGCATCAGAGAAGTACTTATGATACCAATTTTATAACTATGACTAGCTCTCTTTTGGGTGTTGCTTGCTTTTCTTGATCAACCCTATTGATTGCTTCAATTAAGCATCTCAAATGTCCCTTGAATTCATCACTTCCATGTTAGCCTTCCAAGCCGGTGCTCGGTTTACCCACCCATGGGCGGCAAGCCCCCTCAGCAGGGAGAAGTGACCTCTCTCCAAAGAACCATCCTTGACACTTACTTTGAATTGCCTTTGATTGATTGATCTATGGTCTTAACTTGATGAGTAACCTTGAATTATTCTTTAAGTCCTTTTCTTTCTACTAAATGATCTCCAATCATTACTAGAACTTGAACCTCATCTTCATCTTGAGTTTGATCTTCATTTTCAAATTTGAGTACCAAATTTGTACACTAGGTACATTCCACAATCAATATCCTTGTACTCATTTCTTGTCATGCTTCTAGATCAATTCAAAACCAAACTTAGGTACCTCAAACACTTATAAATATATTTCTAACTTGAGGACCTTTCACTTAAAGTGACTCTAGATCAATCCAATAATTGTCACTTTTCTGGCAGATTCTGTACCCTTCAAAGAATAATTCATATCTCCTAATTTACGAATCCAAATTCCATGAAATTTGGTGGAGATGTGTATTAGTAAGTCATCTAGCAGCTGTAAAAATTTGAGCTTCATTTGACATCTAGATTGCTACCAGATTTCAAATCTTCCACCACTGCTACATGCTGAAAACTGCTGCATTATGGCTGACAAGATGTACTCCAAAGCCGAAGCATCTTTTATCCAATTCTCATGAAATTTGTACAGCATCTTATAACATAAGTCTAGAGCATGCATACCAAAATTCATGCCAATCCAAGTAGATTTGATCATCCAAACTCAGACTTGATCACTGCTAGCTCAGATTTTCAACTTTGGACAGATTTCAATACATTGAGCAATACTTCATCAAATATGAATCAAACTTGAAACTAACTTGTTTGAATACTTTCACAAGACATATATCCATCCAATCCACTTACTAAATGTCATCTCATGAATTTATCCAACACAAATCAATTCAAACTTGATTACTTAAGCATTTAATCCATTCAAACATCTCATAGCAAGCAACATTGCATATATATCCAATTCAATCAACTCATATGCACCCAAGTGAAATGATCAACAAGAGATATACCTTGGTTAGCTCATGATCATCCAATAGCAAGCTTTCAACTTGAATATTTGCAAGCCATCAAATATATCCAATAAATCACCACAATCTTTAACATTGCACTTGTATGTTGTAGTACTTGGACTTCACTTATTTTGACTTGGCATTAGGATTAGATATGCATTGAGCTTCATAACTTGACTCAATATATGATAAACAAAATGAAACCAATTGAATCAAGCCTCCAATGCCGATGGTACCTATAAACAATCATCCACTCTTTGATGGTACCCAAACAAGTTTGGGTCCTCTCAAGTTAGGTGCAACATACTTAGGCATTGCCTTAGTATGAATAGCGGGATGTTTTGCAATAGCAATCATAGAGGTACCATTGTCATCCTTTCTAAGCATATTAGTATCAACAATTGAAATGAGCTTAGAATTTTTACCTAGGGGACATGAATGAGCCATGTGTCCCCTTTCCTGGCATAAGTAGCACATTCTCTTTGCTTGAGCCTTTTCTTCCTTGCTCATATTGTGCTTCCCATTGCCTAGCCTCTCATGAGTTGCTTGAACCTTCTTCTCAAGCTTGGTAGGACACCCCGAGGCAAAGTGTCCCATATCTTCACACTTGAAGCACTTGATGTGAGCCAAATCTCTCTTCTTATCTTGAATCTTGCTCATCATCTTGGCATCTTGGATTTGCATTGGATGCCTTCCTCTTCCACCCCTTCTTGTTTTCTTCTTCTTCTTCAAGTCACCATCATCATCCTTGTGGTTGATCTTGACTTGAGATTGGGGTGTGGTTTCTTGCTCAACTTGTGGCTTTGGTTGAGGCTCTTTTTGTTGCTTCACTAGTTTCTTGGTTGGGCACATTGAGGTGAGATGACCCCAAGTGCGACACTTGAAGCACTTGACATGCTTGAGCCTCTCTTCTTCTTTCTTCAACTTGAGCTTTTCTTCATTAGGGCAACCAATTGCAAGATGTCCCATTTCATGGCATTTAAAGCACATAAAATGAGAGAGCTTCTCTTGTTCTTGCTTCTTTATCTCTCTTTCATATCTTCTCTTCCCCCATCTTTTGCCTTTGATATTGCTCTTGTTGAAGCCAATGCCGCTCATGTCACCGTAGCTTCTTTTGTTGTTCAACATGTGCTCAAAGGTGACTTTTGAGTTGTAGCACCTCTCTAACTTGTTGTTCAAATTCTTCACTTCACTTTTGAGCTCATTGTTCTCCTTCAAAATGTTAGTCTCACAAGACATAGAAGTAGAACAAACATATATATGTGAAGAACATGGCATATCTAATAAGTCATCACAAGAGGTGGATACATGCTTTCTCCCTTCATCACATGGGTTATTCACATTTTGCAATTGATCATTTGATCCATGTGATGAGCTCTCATTAATTTTAATTTTCTTTAATAACATCTTAAAGAGAGAAGCATGTTCTTGTACCAAATTATCATGAGCAACACTAAGTTCCTCATGAGCCAATTTTAGCTCCTCATGTGAACAAGTAGTAACATAAAGTAGATGATTTTGTTGTTCACATGTGGTTTTTAGAAATGAGTTTTCATTTTCCAATTTCATGGTTTTAGCTTTCTCATTTTCTAAAGACATGTTCATGCTAGCAAGTCTACTAACAAGCTCATCATATGAATCAACATGATCAATCACATTATCATTTGATACCTTTGTGTCACCTAGTGACATGAAGCAATGTGATGTAGTGGATGGGCTTGTAGTAGCATCATCAAGGCCCGAGCATGAACCAATGTTGTCACCATCAAGTGTGCTTGGGGTAGAAACATCACTTGCAACACTTGATGCATCATCACCATTCTTGTCAAGTGAACTTGTGGTAGATCGATCATCATCATCACTTGACCATGAGGTGGAGCAATCCTCCACAACCATCGTGTTGTGGTCATGCTCAACATCATCATGTGCAACCTCCTTAGGCTTGACATCATCGTCATCATCGGTGATAGCTCCATACTTTTCATTGAGATAGGCCCATATCTCATGAGCGGATTTGAGGTCCATGATCTTACCAAAGATGCTATCATCCAAAGATCTATACATGATGTTAGTAGCTTGGATGTCAAGATCTAGGCATTTCTCTTGTGCTTGAGTTAGATTATCTTCATCCAACACATGAGAAAAGCCTACATCTACCATCCACCACATTTGAGGGCAAATAAACTTAAAATTGCATATCATCCAATTTTTCCACCGTGCAAAGTGTGTGCCATCAAACATGTGAGGACAATCAACATCTAGTCCATATTCCGCCATCCTCTCGGGTCAGTGAAGACCACAAATGAGAGACCGGGCTCCGATACCAATTGAAGGGTCGAGATGGCGGACTAGAGGGGGGGTGAATAGTCCTTTCTAAAAATAATCACGTCGGCAAACCGAAACAAATGCGGAATTAAAACTACGGTCTAGCCAAGACTACACCCCTCTATCTAAGTTCACAAGCACCTCACAAAGATCCTAATTATGTAACTAAGGTGCTTTCCTTAGCAAGAGCTCTCCTAAACAATTCTAGAGCAAGGTCACACAAACCTATGCACTAGTACTTTAGCAAAGCCGGGGAGCTCCTACACAATTCTAGTAAGCAAAAGCACGAAGCCACCTATGCTCACTAGCAATGCTCAATAGCAAGGCAACTAATGCCAAACTAGAGAGCGCAAATTACTTAGCTACACAAACTAAGCAATATGACTAACAAGGTTACACAAACCAAATTAGCCACGCAACGGGAGCTACTTCTATGCTACACAAGCAAGAAGGTAACTAGCTAACTACACAAGCAAACTAGTTACAAGAGCAACTACACAAGCACAAGTATATGAATGTAAATACAAGCTTGTGAATCGAAAGCAAACCACCGAGAAGATGTACACAATGTTGACACGGCGGTTTTTCACCGAGGTTCACTTGGTTGCCACCAAGCTAGTCCCCGTTGTGGTGATACACCCACTTGATGGATCACGAGCTAATTGACTATCAAGAGTCAAACCCTCAGCGGGTGCCGCACATCCACTCTCAAGATGGGGATCCTCCAAGCCACGAGCTTTACTAGAGTTGCTCTTCACGATCCCCGCGAGGTGAGCACAATCCCCCTCAGAAATCCTCCTCCGGAGCCACGCACAATCTCCATGCGTGCTTCAACGGAGTCGCAAGCCACCAAGCCGTCTAGGAGGTGGCAACCTCCAAGAGTAGCAAGCACCACCGGCTTGCAACACGATCACCTAGTGCCACTCGATGCAATCCTCTCGATGCAACGCACTAGAATCGCTCTCTCACTCGATTCGATGAACACTATCAAGCATGAGTGAGTTAGAGGGCTTCCAAGCACTACCACATAAGCCACCAAGGCCAAAGTGTGCTCAGCTACCGGCCACGGCCGGCCAAGGCATCTATTTATAACCCCACGGTCAAATAGAGCCGTTACCCCTTCACTGGGCAGATTTCGGGACGACCGGACGCGTCGGTCGTAACTGACCGGACGCGCTCAGCCGCGTCTGGTCGCCCTGCGACGTCCACGTGTCCCTCAAATTTCAAATGCGACCGTTAGATCCTCCAACGGTCACTGCGCGCCAACGGTCAAACGCTATGACCGGACGCGCTGCTCAACCGACCGGACGCGCCGGTCGCACAGCACCGCACGCGCGAAGCAACGACCGGACGCGCTCCTCGCAACGACCGGACGCGTCGATCCGCACAGCACCCGCGCCCGCGAAACAACGACCGGACGCGCTCCTCGCAACGACCGGACGCGACAGTGCCAGCGTCCGGTCAGAGTCCAGTAAGCACCTTCAACGATCGGATGCGTCCGATCATGTGTGACCGGACGCGCCTCGCGTCAGATCATCGTCGTGAACCGCAGTTCCCTCTGGGCGACTGACCGGACGTGCCGGTCCCACGAGTGACCGGACACGCCGGTTGCAAACCCTAGCACCCGCGCCTGCGCTGTACTGACCGGACGCGTCCGGTCATACCATGACCGCGTCCGGTGCAGCGTCCGGTCACCTCAGTGACCCCGTTCGCCTCCGTTTCTTTTCCGACTTCCGGCGTAGTAGAAAATAGGCATTTCATTTCCCGGAAATCGCCTGAATCCCACGCTCGCACGCTCGGCGGGAGGGAGAGAGGACCCCAAACCCTCTCTACCGCTCAAACTTCATTGCCTTCGTAAATATGCCAACACCAACAAGTGACCACCACCTTGTGCACGTGTGTTAGCATTTTCATAATCATTTTACCGAAGGAGTTAACCACTCAACTTGCCACGCCACTCGATCCTAGCAACGACGCATAGTTAGATCACATGAGTGGCACTAGATGACCGATATGCAAACAAGTTTGCCCCTCTTGATAGTACGGCCATCTATCCTAAACCCGGTCATAAACTTCTCTACACACCAATGACCGGTGAAATGGAAATGCCCTTAGGTTATACCTTTGCCTTGCGCAATCCACTCTATCTCCTCTGACGTTGATGCAACACATGCACCAACCATATCACAAATGATATGATCCACTTCATATCATCATGTGACCTTGGTCCATCGATCTTGACCTCACTTGCTCTTCACCGTTGCGTCGGTCCATCGGCGCCAAGTCTTGCTTAAGCTTCACCGCCTCACGGTCCATCGCTCCAAAGCCTCCGACTTGCCCTTCACACCTGCAACAGGTCCGTCGAGCCAAGCCTCATCTTGATCTTTGCCACCTTGGCCACATGACTTCATGTCATGTCTCATATGCAATGAGCTCCTCCATGACACCATCACCTGTGGACTAATCTCCTGTGTATCTCTCATTAAACACAATTAGTCCACCTAAGGTTGTCACTCAATTACCAAAACCAAACAAGGACCTTTCAAGTATGGATGCCATTCAACCTGCAGACAACATGGTGATCAGTATTTATACAAATCCAAATATGAATAAGCGTGTTTGCAAACTTACGTGTTGTGATAATAGGATGTCAAGCTCGTTGGTGTAGCTGATGTACACATGGCGAGAGACGTGGTAAGTACCGCAAGCTCGCTCGTAGAGGTGTACAACGGTAGGGGCGATGATTGCATCTCCTTCTGTGAACCAAGCTTGAGGCTGTTCAATCTTATGTGGCCTTCCAACTGGAAGTCTCTCCCACATCCAAATCTGTAAAGTTATAGACATGTGTTAAACAAACAACAATCCAAGCATTGAAGCTTGCACAAGTTTGATTTACCTGCAAAAGTGTGGGGCACCCTGACATTGTAGTGTGCACGCCTAAAGGCCGACGACAAGCCTTGCACAGCTAACGGTGCAGGAAGGAAAGTATGGCCGAGCCCTAACTCTTATTGCCAACATCGTCCCAGTTTAGAAGGCACATGATGTACATCCACGATGCCGTGTCTCCAATGTCGTTAGGGAATAGTACGGTACCAAACATGTGCAGGACCTAGGCCCTACAGTGGTAGTTCACGGTCGCCTCGTCTGCACCGGGTGGTCACTACTAAAACTGCTCTCAAAGCCACTTAAGTGGAACACCACTGCTGCGCCGCTTCATGCCAGGCTGAAGCTCAGGTAGGGGACATCCAAAGAACTAAGCCACACGGTCGTCCCATCCCTCAGACTCTGTGTCTCCTGTCACTGGGAATCCTTGGATTTTTAGTCCAAGGATCATGTTTGTATCCTCCAAAGTGATCGTCATCTCTCCGCACGATAGGTGAAAGCTGTGTGTCTCTGGTCGCCACCTATCAATCATCGCTGTCAGCGCCGCTAGGTTGAAAGGTGGCACTCCATGACGACAGACACGAGCGACGGTAGCAAGCTTCGCACGCTCCAGGAGGGGCATGTACCTCTCATCGTAGACCATGGTCGTAGCCGACTCATGTGTCATTGGCCTCAGCATGTTCAACACCTGCAAAAGAGATATAATAGCGAGCAAGTATTACATGTGTTGAATTGACACAAATGGAGGTAATTGAAGTTTACCTCTCCCTGCTCTATCCTTCGAGCCCGGTGCGACATCAAACCTTGGATCAAGTACGGTGAACTAGTCCATCCTGCAGAAATAACAAGTGACAAAAGTTAGTAACTAGTAAGTAAACAAAGTTAGTACTAAGTAACAATACTTTAGCAACTAGTAAGTAAACAAAGTTAGTACTAATTAAACAACAAGTAAAGCAATAGATTGATTACAAAAAGATAACAAAACATTAATAAGAAAACAAGTAATAACACTCTAATAACTACTAAAGTAACCAATGCATTGGATACCTATTCTCTAAGTAGTTTAGGACATTTCATTCTATTGTGGCCCGCCTTATGGAACTTTGAGAAATAGCTACATTGGGTGTCCTCTACAAAATGTTTCCCAACCTTACTCATGGTTGATCTTCCTTTGGTGGCTCGGTCCATGTCCATCTTTTACCGCTTTCGCCTCCTGGGTCCTCTACTCTTCCAAAGCAACCCAAGATCAGCCACATACTTTGGACCATCATACAAGGCCATTGGTCTTCATCTCAAAATGGCTCAAACTGAGGATTCCAAGTGCTCATAAGGTTTCTCAATGAGAACTCCGTAGCCATATGGGGAGGGACCTCAGCATCAACACGTCTAATCCGACAAGTCGTAATCATGTGCAAGCAAGGCCTATGGTATATGGTTGGTTTCCCACTGAACATTTGTTCTCATTGATTATTACTTTATGCTTTGCAACACCACAGTCTTCATCACCGATGTTAGTTCCACCGCTCTCTAGAATCTCATATGCGTTGTTCAAAAGATCAAAACATGCTCCCTTTTGTCTTTTAGAATTCTTTGAGAAAGAGAGTTGTTGAGATACTAACAGTGGCCAAGGTTTGTTTGCTATCCATAGAGATCTCACATGTTTTTTCCTCGCAACAAACCAAGCATTCAACTTTTAGAACGTGAACGAGGCAATAGCAGTCACGGGAAGACCCTGACACCCTCTGAGAAGACTATTGAACATCTCTGCCATGTTACTAGTCATGAAGCCCCATCTCCAATCCCCGGTGTTCGTATGCAAGGGTCCACTTCTCCTTCAATGTCATCAAGTCAGCGAGGAACTATCTTCCACTGGCATTTGTGGCTAACTTCAGGGCCTAGCTTCTCATTGAATAACTTAACCTCTTGTTGCCTGCAAACTTCCTCAAATAACTTGAAGTTGTCCTTTGTGCCATCATGCCTTATAAGATTTTGAGCAAGGTGTCTCGTGCACCACCGATGTATTTGGCTATAACCGGGCATCTCTTCTTGTACAACATTTAGAATGACAGCATGCCTGTCAGATTTGACACAAACATCACATGCCTGCCTAATACCCACTTGTCTTACTAGTCTGAGGAACCAACACCAGCTATTCATGTCCTCCTTCTGAACAATCGCAAAGAAAAATGGGACAAGTTGGTCTTCTAAATCAGTTTCAATACATATAAGCATTGTGCCTTCAAATTTTCCTATAAGAAATGTGCCATCAATTGAGACAACGGGCCTGCAATGCTTGAATGCTTTGATGCTCTAGCCAAAAGCCCAAAATGCCCTACAAAAAAAATTGCCTCCCATTCCTCGTTTCACCCTCCTTAGGCAAATACTCAAAGTGCTTCCTAGGATTTACAGCTTTCATTGCATTCAACATTACAGGAAGACGCTCATATGCTTGTTCCCAATCTCCAAAGATAAGTTCAAGTCCACGCTGCTTTGCCCTCCATGCTTTTCCATACTTGACATAATAATTGTAACATAGGAAGATGATCTCAACCAAAGCGGACACCGTAATGGTTGGCAAATGCTTCACCATGGGGCATAATTGCCCTACGGTGAACCTAGAATTGAGCTGCAAATGGTTTTCTTCTGCCTCAGCCGTGGCACAAACATGTCGTTGCTTCACTGAAGTAATCTTCCATGTGCCTGCCTCCACCCACAATTTTGTTCTTCACAAGAAACAGTGTACCTAACGTCCTTGCACGAATTGATGACCCTATATGGACAGTTGTACACAATGGAGTACTCTTGCAACCATGATTTCAAGTGATCCATGGTAGCAAACAAAATTCCCTTGCTTATGATGTTGCAACCACTAACATCAGGTACTGTTGTATCACTTGGTCCTCCATCAGCTACTGCCCTGTGCCCATGGCTAAGGTCCTCGAAATCAGGAACTAGTGGATCCCTCCCATGCAACACCCTCAACATCTCTATCTCCCTATCACTGAGACGATGAACAGGATGATCATCGTCAGAGTCTTCAGCTAATTCTTCTACAAAGGTTTCTTCATCTTTAGGTACCTTCAAACCAAACTGGTTCCTAGCCCTGGCATCGCCAAACTCATCTTCACCACTAAGATCAGTTTTGTCACTAAGATCATCATCAATTAAGCCATCTCCGCTAGCGTTGTCCAAAGCTTCTTCTCCCTCACCAACTCCATAAGACTCATCGTCATCATCACTATCATGATTGTCATCACCATCGGCACCCACGTTCTCGTCATCATCTTCTAAGCCATCACAACAACCTTCATCTCCCTCGGTCGATCCTAACCCTTCAATACTGCCATAGGTTGGTTGTGTCAGAACTATTTCTTCTTCTACTAAAGGACCATTCTCTATGCGAGCGTCGAACGATGGGCATGCTTCAATGTTCTCAATTCCTATGCCATACTCCTTAGTTACCACCAAATCCAAAGATCGCACTTCGGATGCCAGCACAACTGCCTTGTAATTATTCCATTCAGACTCGCTTGTAATTTTGAGCAACCTCTTGATGCGTGGACCCTTACATGACCCAACATCTATGACCCCTTCAAACTGAACATGCACATCTCCTTCGAACCAACCTAACCTTACTTTCACTCGGTCCACTAACTGGGTCCAAGAGGGTGACTTAGAAAAAATCAACACATCCTCAACACATGTCCTCAAATTCCACACTATCATCTCTTGTCCGAACAACATGCCCTCCATGATGCAACCTCACTAATTTATCCATCTACAGCCATCACACAACAAATGTTGTCACATATCATGCTAATATCATTCTATCAAGGCAGAACTAATAACAAATCGCACATAACTAATAGGCAAATCAATACAAAAATTAACTAAATTTGCCACTAGGTAATAATTAACACACTGCTGCCTACTACCATTATAGCATACACCAAATAATTAACAATACTAATTTGTACATCAATCAACAAGAAACCCTAATGGCCATTTAACAACTCTTAGGCAAACTAACCATTATTTAACTTGAAAAACCTAAAAAACATACCTCAAATGAGCTACCAAATCACACTAAGTCATACATTACACAAATACATCTACAAAAATACCATAGCAACATACACCAACGGTTCCACAATTTTAGGCACAATGCAAGTAAATCTATGCGGATAGATTAGAAGAGGGGAAGGAGCATTACCTCAGGGAACCGTCTGCAGGCGAGATGCGGCCGCCTAGAGGAGCATTTGGGAGTTAGGGTTTGCTGAGGGTGGATGGGAGACAGAGAGACAGGAGGGAGCCGTGAGCTAACAGATAAGAAAGAAGGGAGGGAGGAAGAAGGGGGTCGCGCCAGAGGAGAAGGAGGATTACCTTAGAGAACCGTCACCAGGCGAGATCCAGCCGCCTAGAGGAGCATTTGGAGGTTAGGATTTGTTGAGGGCGGATGGGAGAGAGAGAGAGAGAGAGCAGGGAGCCGCGGCCAACAGAGAAGAAAGAAGGGAGGGAGGAAGAAAGGGGCCGCGATGCGATCTTGTGTGCCCAGACCTCGGCGTTGAATCGGGCCGCGCCGAGGTCTGTGGTTTGGCGTTAACTAAGCCCACGCCGAGCTCTATGGGCCTCAATGCCACGGTAAATACTATGACCGGAGTCAGCGGTGACGTGGCGGTACCTGGCGTCATCTGACACTACGCCGAGCCGCAGACCATGGCGTGAGGTTCTAACACGCCGAGCATTTGATCTATTTCTAGAAAATGTTTTGTCAAAGGGCTATTTGTAAAAAAATGTTTTCAAAAAGAATCAAAATGCAAAAATTTCACTGCAGCTGGTCTGTTGGGTCACAGGACTTTGTACTTGTTGCCCCGATGATGAGAGAACAAAGGCAAAGGCAAAGGCAACCGGATGAACAAGTCCACAACGGCATGCGCACGCCCTCCCTATCGCGCGCCGTCCAAAGCTGCTCCAAGATTCGTTCCAGTCAACTCTCCCTTTTCCCACCTCCCATTCCCTCCCCCGCTTCCCACCTTTCCCGTTCGTTACCTATTCCCTGCTTGCTGTCACAGCAGCTGTCGTCAGTTTGCTTTTCTTTCTCATCGGTTGCTATCTTTGCTTTAGATTCCTGACTCACTCTCTCTCTCTCTCATTTTCCCTCCTCGTCTCTGTGTTCTTTATTTACTTTTCTCCCACACATATGTACCATATTAGGTCATTTCTTTCTCATCTTTTTTCTTTATTTACTTTTCTAGCAGATTTCCATTATTTTTAACGCACGTTGTTTAATATATTTATCTCACTTATTATATATTTATTTTGTATTATAGTTATTACTTTAATATAATATTAAATTTTAATATTAATATTTCCTAGTTTCATCAGCATCCATTTCTTCATAAAATCATTTTTGCTGAATTATTCCACAATGCTTTCATTAAAAAAAATAGCTATTTGACACTAATATTTTTAATTTTAATACTAAACAACTCTAGTTTTTTTTTGCACGGTTCCACTTCTAGAACAGCCCTAAGTAATTCTGCGTCTGCATTGTTCTGTTTTCGTGGTAGTAAAATTTGATTTAAATCCATCTCAATAGTACAGTATGTTCAACATGGCACCGGGTTACTCAATCCTACCACCACGCCTCTTCACTGTTCCCAAGGTCACTCCACTGTTCCCTGTATCATGCTGAGCACATGCTATCTCCACCGCCCATTGAGGTCCTCGAGATTTGTGTCACCCTTTACTTTTCCATGTATTCGATCTGTATTCCTATTTTCCTTTGAATGTATCACAATTTTCAAGTACTGCAGCAGCAGTACACCAGCAACCACTACGTGCGGGGACCACCCATGTGCTGTCTGTGTCTTCCTCCCCTCACACGGTTTTGAACGATGTACGTACTCGGTTTTTTTTTTGTCTTTGTCCACCCGTGCTGCTATTGAGACGTTCTTTCTTTCCGATCTTGCACCGTCTATTTTTTATTAAGTAATTTTTCTATTTACTTTTTTCCACGTTCTTCATCCGTTTTTACTAATCTTTATTTATTTACATTTCTCCGTGATTAAAAAAGTACATCATTATTTGTTCATTTATTTCACCCATTATATATTTTCATAATTACTGTTTCCAACAACCTGCACCACTTTTTATTCTACCCATTGTTTGATTTATTTCCTTTAAATCTTTGTCTTTGTCCATCAAAATGCCGTTGAGTTCTTCTTTCAGAGTCTTGCACCGGTTATTTTTTTATCAAATAATTTTCTTATTTACTTTTTCCCATGTTCTCTATCCTTTGTATTATGTACATCTCTTAATGATTAAGTACATCATTTTTATTTATTCCACATATTATAAATCTATAACTCATATAAAGCAAAACCCTATTAACAATTTATCCTGCTATGCATAGTGTCCACATCAGCTTCCACTAGAATACTCCACTATCTAGCACATGTAATTATCCCTCTATGCAAAGTGCTCACGTCAACTTCCACTAGCACATGCTATTATGTTTTCATTCAAGCTATTCACATTAGCAAACCACATCATTTACTGACATATATTTAATTGTCTTCATCAGAATGTTAAAAATCATCCAATAGCATGTATTTTGATATTTATTCATTCATATATTAGTAAATATAAATAGTATAATTTCATCGACGATTTTTTCATATATTAGTAAATAATCAACGATTACGCGGAGAATTTTTTAGGTATTTTTACAATTTGATCCTAAAACATGGTACTAGTTTTTTTGTAGGTTCGAACAAATGTACTCCCTCCTTCCACAAAGGACTGCAATTATGGGATTCGTGTCACTCAAATAAACTCAAGTTTGACTTTATAATAAATAGTATTAGCATTTATGTGTCCAAATAAATTTATTATGAATATATATTCTATAACTAATCTAATGACACATAAATGCTAATAGTATTAGTTATAGAATATATTTTCATAATAATTTTATTTAGAGACATAAATTGTAACAGAACCGTCCAAATTATAAGAGCACAAGTACAAAAACAATCACCGAAATGATCAAATTCTCGCACTTGAGCCCATATAACTCCGGTAGTCCAATGAAATCACGAGGGATCTCAAACCAACCAACATACAAGCCAAGATCGTAGTGATTCAACATAACAAGTCACATGTTACATCCATTTCATAAGTAGTTTAATATACATCGGAGTTCAACATAGTTATTACAACTTAAGTTCAAAAGTAGCGGAAGCAAAGTAATTTAAAATTAACATAAATCTTATTTCAAATACATGCCAGTACCATGGTCGACTTCCAACAAAAGCATTAGAGATAAGGTAGCTCAGAAGGATCATGCCCATGATCACACTCCGCCACTAAGGCAGGAGCCAACCAACTCTTGCAGTCGCCATGATACATCATAACCTGCAACAAGTGGGGATAAAACCTGAGTACAAGAAGGTACTCAGCTAGACTTACCCATCAGAAACTAGAAATAAGGTGACACTAAGGATCATGCAAGGCTGATATAAAGTGGGGCTAGCTTGACAACATTTTGCATAAAAGCTTAATATAGATGATCAATCATTAATGCTTAAGCATCAAGTTAATTATCATTAACCTATCATCTATATTAGAACCTGTACTAGAGCACTCACTTTATTAGGAGCAAACAATATTAACCATAGCAGGTATAAATTGAGGCAACCTTTTCATCGTGATCCAATTAACCATCCGTTCAATTTAATTGAATCTACGTTGCCGCTGCTCAAGTCAAATGCTGACTAACCGGGAGCGACGGCGATTCGAATCGAATTCCTATCCAGCTGGAGGGGTATTTCTAACACTCACCGAGTCACGCCTGGTGAGGGCTGCTCAGGTCACCTTTGGTACAGTTCAGGAGCCGCGGGTCCGAATGATGTCGCGACCCCAAGGGCGACACTCTGCCAGGTGATAGGGACTCTAACCCCCCTTGGTCTCACGCCAATGTCCCCAAGCACATCCTTTCTCTCCTCCAAGAAGCAACCTACCATTCGATTCCCGGCCTGAACTGTATTACTCGGATTCGCGGTCGGAACGACTTATCCGGCCAACTAAGTGTTAGACTGCGTTCAACATGACTCAAGGACGTACAGCGAATCGGTCCTTAAACGACTCAGACGGGGATAGATCTACACCCAAGACCTCCATGCCTTGTTGCTTCACTATCGTCATCCCGCCCAGTCTCATTTCATTTTATTAACACATGGTTCCATTCCACGATAGCAAATATAGCCAACCATGCCATATATGAATATCCCTATATCTCGCAGGTGACAGGAAATCACCTGACTTCTACCGCTTAAAGCAGGGCTAAGCATCTATTCGATCCTAGTCTATGTAGGATTCAAGGATTCATATATCTGGACAAGGAATGATATAATGCAGCAAGGTTTTCAACCAACTCCTACCACTTAATGCAACAATACTTATAACATATATAGAATTAATTGCTTTGAAGGTAGGAGGCTTATAATGCTCCGGGGCTTGCCTGGGATCCGACTCAAGTTAGAGTATGTCAGATGAAACCCGCTTGGCGAGCATCTTCCAATCTACCACTTGTCCGGTCCTTCGATCTTCGGGATGGATCCACCAACTCCATCTTCGGGTTTGGCTCCACCTTAGGTCCTTTACGTGCTTCAGCTACGTACCTAAATGAGGTGCAATAATGCATATGTATGAATGCAAAGAAGTGAAATAAACAAGTAATCATGCAAGCATACCAAAGTTCACATAAACCCTAGAGCTAATTAACTTAATCCTCAAGAAGACATAACATAGAAGAGGGCAAGCACATAACTCAAGAAACAAGTCTCACAAGATTACAGGGTACCACTCAAGTATCATCAAAGATATGAGTCACATTTCAATACCCAAGCATGACAAAGTTAATCAAAGTACTAGAACTAGAAATTGCTACCTTCTGGACATCAAACCAACAGCTGAGTAATTTAATCATAACTGGAGATCTACAACTCCAAATGACTTGCAAGAAGACATTATGGAAAGCTTATGAAATTATCTAAATTTCATTTATAAACATCACAGCATGATTCCAAAGTTTAATATGTCGAATTTACACAAACACAGAAACTGGTCTAACAAGACAGAGAGCAAGCAATTCTGTAACCAAACTTTAAACAGCTGTAGTTTCTAAACCATATGGCCAAATGCCACCAAATTTTAACAGCAGCTAGATCATGAAATTCACAACAACTTTGTTATAGCACACAAGACATGAAAACATCATTTGCATAGGGTAATTAACAATATTCTCAAATCTGTTCAGAAACCTCATTTGCAAGAAATAATTATTAACTTATGTTGCAAACATATAATTGGATAAAACCAACTTTACCAACATGTCACCCATGACCAATGAACACCAGAAAACATAGTGTCAATTACTAAATAAATTCTTTTAATACATTTTCTTAATTTATTTAGATCATTAGGTGGAATTATGACCACATAATAAAGATACTCAATAAATTCTACCAAAATTACAGGGGTCTACAAATGCTCTCAAAAGTCTACTGTCCAAATTTCAAGCCATTTAGACAAGTAGATCAACCTCTATGAAAAAGACAAATAGCTATTGCAATAAATCATGTAAAAGCAAATTAAACCTAAAACTCAATATTTTCTGTGAACCCAAGGCCATATTATGAATCAATATGATAGAGAAACATCATACTCAGGTAATGGAACAATATTTTCTATTTTATCATTTATATATTATTTATAAGCTATTTATCAAGCTATAAACAAGTTAAATCAATAACTTGAGTATAAAGTAAGAAATTACCATGAAATTTATACCACAGTACATCCCTATCATAACAAACCTACCATAAAAATTTCACATCATTTGGAGCATCACAACTCAAGATATAAAATGACAAGTAATAAATGTAATTTTCCTTATTTAACAAGGTCAAATCAAAACCCTAGGAAAACAGTGAACAATTAGTGTGTTTAATATTTTTCCTAGCAAGTACATGTCATCACAAAATTAACAAAATAAGAATCACTATTTTTGGAGTCCTAAAACTCCAGATCTTACTCTGATTAGGTTTAAAGGCATTTCTAGAGCTCTTATTCAACTTAAATAAACACACTAGAAAACATCTATAAACATATAGAATTTTATGACTCTACTGCATAGATCTCTTCTCAAGGTTTCCAAAAAGTCCCCATTTACTAATTTTGGAGTTTCCTAGCCTGAGATATGAATTTTTGAAGATTTAACATGAATTTGAAATTCAAAAACCAAATTCTTCTTACCCTACTGAATTCGCTAGGTCTACCCGATAACTCACCCGAGCCTGCTACTACTTAACCTGACACGCGGGGCCTATCGTCCAGCCGGTCCCACACGTCAGACAGATGGACACAGAGGAGAACAACGATCTTCTTCTACCTCCCGACGCCGGCAGAGGAGGGGGGCCGGCCTTCGCGGTTCCGGCGAGGGGGCTCCCTGACGGCGGCGACTAAGGGCAGCACGAGCTCCAACGTGCCCTTGCGCAACCGCAGAGCTACATGTCTCGGCCCGCGGTGGTCCCTAGCGCTGTGGCCACCGGAGTAAGCGGCGGCGACGGCGGCGGCCCGATGTCGGTGGCCTCCGGTGAAGGTCCAGGCCGGGGAAGAGGTGCCGCGCGGGCGGCATGGTGTGGCGAAGGTGGTGCGGTGGTCCGTTCAGGCAGAGGAAGGCCGGGAGTAGGCGAACGTTGGTGGCCAGGGAGCTCAGCGGCGGCGCCCATGGCGGAGCGTGCTTGCGAGCTACTGCAGCGCGAGAGGGTGAGCGAAGAGAGGGCGAGAGCGAGTGAGAGACTGAGAGGGAGCTCGGGCGTTTGCTTTGGATGAGCAAGGCGAGGCAGGACGCGCGTCAGTGGTGTGGGGCGCGAGCTCGCGCATGGCCGACACGCACTGGGCGCTTGTCACCCGTTGAGGAAATCCGTCGAGCGCGTGGCAGGTGCTGCTGTGGGTAAAATGGACACCAGTTTTGGGCCTCTTATGGGCCGAATTAGCAAACGTGCCTTAAACAAAGTTTGAAGCCCACATGAAGACCTACAATTTCTATTTAAGGTGCACTGCAATTAGGGTTATGGATTAGTGGATAATCAGGTCCAAAGTTGACACTGTCATCTTGTTGACAGCGGTTAAGTAAACCCAACAATTGATGACCAAAACGGAGTCGAACTTCATCCATCTCTTCACCTGCTCTTCTCCAAAGAATATACTCCAACTTCTATTTTTGGGTCAACTCAAGTTATGTAACAAAATTTGGAGAACGTTGAATGTCAACCGGTATTGGTGCTGGAATTCCTGGACTTGGAATATTTCTAAGTCTGAAACAAACTGCAACAGATTCAAACTTTGGGCCATGGTTTGACTTATTTCCAAGCTAAATCATGGTATGCTCCAAAAACAAAGTTTGTTGCACACAACTCAAGCTACAACTTTTATTAAAGGATCATGGACTGGTTCAGCATGGTTATGGAGATAAATATCACCAAACATGTCAACTTATTACTACTAACTCAGGACTTAGAATATTTTTCTAAGTGCTGAAAACAGCAGCTGAATCCACATTGTGATCTCTATTTGACTAGGTTAGAGGCCAAACTAGCTCTTGACCATTAAATAAAGTTTGTTCTACACAAGATGAACTACAACTTTTGTTTAAGGTCAAACCTCATAACTGGTACAGAAGTCAAACTTTCACTTTGGTCAAAGTATCAACTCGATAAAGCCGAAACTAGGGTTTTAGGCCAATCGGGGCAATTTCTTGACATTTGCTCAGCATGAACCCTTCATAACTTTTGTTGTAGAGTTCATCTAGAGTCATTTGGGTAAAGTTGCAAAGCTTGGTTGATGATCTATAGTTCCATTAACTTAATGGGGCAAATTCCAATAGGAATGGAACTTATCATTTCATGTGACTTTTTGATTCCAAACTTCATGAAACTTTCCTAGGGATCAATATAGATAGTTATTGATGTGAGACATGTGAAGATACTTTGATAGCAACACCCAAGCATATATCTTTTAATTGAGCCTATATGTAAGCGAGGGTGCAACATCCAAGTTTAGATCAGGGTTTATTTCCATAGGTTTGACTTTGGCATTCTCATCTCCACTAATCTATCATGTTAGAGCTTAAACCCACTACTTAATGAATGACAAACACCTAGGGTGTTACATAAATGCTAATACTATTTACTATAAACTTGCTTAAACTTAAACTCAATTGACCGACACATATACCACAATTGCATTCTTTTATGGATAGAGAGAGTATGTTTAAAAAAAGAAGGGTCAGGCATAGATTGCCTATGTAGAAAAGGCTATAGATGAATGTCATAATTGGAAAGAATGATACGTGGACATCCATAGTTTTACTATAGCTATGGCTGTATATATGAGCCGATCGTGGGCTTATTACAGCTAACATATAAATTAGTAAATTGTTATTGACTTATTATTACATCTATTTTACATTTGATCATTCTAAATGATACATAAACACATACAAAGCATGTTTTGATTCTATGGCGACACATGATTCTAAGAGCAAGGCTAATAATACAACCGATCATTGGCTGTAAGGATTTTTGCAGCTCATCTCTCAGCCTACTCATATAGTATTTAGCTATTCACTATTAATATTATGGCCCCACTTATCTCTCTCACAAAGTTTTTTGGTTCTTATGTCCAAGCCGACTGTAAGCTTACAGCCCGCTTCTTCTCTCCTCTCTCCCACCTCAGCATTCAACCTGCTTACAGTAGGTTATTATACTTGCTCTAAATAGTACTCCGTCTGTCCGAAAATAAATGCACATCTCGTACTTCAATGAGTCAATACAATTTAATTTTGACCAAGTATAAACAAAAAAACTATTAATGTTTATGATCCCAAACAAAAATCATTAGATGAATAACATTATATATTTTTATAGTAAACGTGTTTAAAGATAACAATATTAATATTATTTTTTTTAAAAAAATCTAGTCAAACTTGTGAATGCTTGATTTCTCGAAATACGAGATGTACACTTATTTTGAAAGGGGTAAGTGCTTTTTAGTAAGACAATAATAGAGCAGGTTTTGCTTGTACGGTGACGCATCATGTCTTGTACTCCCTCCGCTCTATAATAGATGAGATTTTATGTTTGAACACGAGAATTGAAGAGAATTGAAAAGGTGGTGTGCACAAAAAAAGAAGAGAGATAGAGAGAAATAGAGACAGAGATGTATTGGGAAAACAAAAGGATATATTAGATAAGAGAAATGTTCATTGGAAAATGAGAGTGTCAAGTATTTTGGACAACAAAACTTCAATCCAAAAAGTTAAGTATTTTGGTTCAGAGGGAGTACCAATGGTTACCGTTCCTGTACCTTTGTTTAGCTCAAGTACATGCGTACTAGTAGCAGTTATATTTATTGTTCGTCTGCATTGGGTTTACAGCTGTGTGCATTGGGAAATGTGAGTGTCGAGTATTTTTGGATAAAATTTGAATCCCATAAGGTTAAGTATTTCAGTTCAGAGGGAGTTTCCATGGTTACCGCTCATGTACCATTGTTTAGCTCAAGTACATGCGTTACTAGTAGTAGGAAAATGAGAGTGTCAAGCATTTTGGAACAAAACTTGAATGCTATAATGTCAAGTATTTTGGTTCAGAGGGAGTACCACTGGTTACCGTCCTTGTACCTTTGTTTAGCTCAAGTACATGCATATAGTAGCAGTTATATTTATTGTTCGGCTGCATCGGGTCCACAGCTATGTGCATTGGGAAATAAGAGTGTCATGAATTTTTGGAACAAAATTTGAATGCTATAAAGTCAAGTATTTTGCTTCGTATGGAGTACCAATGGTTACCTACCGTTCTTGTAACTTTGTTTAGCTCAAGTACATGTATACTAGTAGCATATATATTTATTGTTTGCCTGCATTGTCTCCACAGCTATGATTAGCCCCACATGTGCGCTCTTCACGCGTTGTGCGCGGCAGCGCGAGACGAACTCTGCAACAGAGCCTATTTAATTTTGTGTCAGATTTAGTGGCGCCAAGGTGAGCGAGAGCGACAGCGTTGCCATTTTTTTATGATGGGAATGGGCGCCGGTTAGGGTCGAAAATATTTCCATGTTGGTACATTGCTAAAAAATGATAACAAGTGTGCTACCACTAAAATTTGTTCTTATTTGGTTCAAAAAGATTTTTCTTGTTGTTTTAGATCATGGATGAAAGCATATAAATACTTAGCAACACAGAAATCAAATTAATATAACTGAGAAAAACTAGGCGAGTCAGGGTAATACGGTAAACCTAATTATAGCTGACAACAATTTATAGAATGAAATAAAATTATCCAAAAGGATTGATTATATTAATTGATATTGACAATTTACATATAAATTGAGATCATTCTTTTCTAGAAATATTAGCAGTTGGCACGAGTGAGGGTGATACAAACATAGATAATTGGCACTTCATCTAAATGATAGGTATAGAGGCATTAAGTACACAGGTAATTGGTGAGGGGTCAAATTTAAGTAGACCTTTATGCATAATAATTTTTAGATGAATACTATGGCGTAAATTAACTTAACATAGTATATGTTCCAAAAATAATGCAAGCAAGTTGCAAAAAAAAAAATTCAAGCAAGCATCAATTGGACAAGTAATAGACCAAGAGGCAAGAAGAGGTACACTACTAAAACATGATAGCAATTGTACCACCACTAGAATCTGTTCTTAAAAAAATATTTTTTTATTGTTTTAGCCCAAAACTCGCCACAAGTGTGGCGTTTTAAAACGAGCGCCTCAAAGTGCTGCGGTGGCCTTTCAACAGCCGGCAACGAAGCAAGCTTGCTATTAAAAAAAAACAAGCTAGCTCTAAGTGGTCTTTTACGTGTTTACTCCACCTGCTTCCGTGCTCCCTCAAACCATGGTAAGGAAAATGCTATTAATTCTCCATATACATATACTTTTGCGTATTATTAACAAGACATAAGGTATTGATCATCTATTAATTCTGCATATACATATTCTTTTGCGTATTATTTACAAGACATAAGGTATTGATCATCTATGCGGCGTTTGGGGGAAACAAATTAGGCACTATGTTAATCCATTGATCTACTATTTTACTAATTATAAACTAGTTCTAGTCAATCCAAAATAACTAATACTCTCCATGCTCAGTTTATAAAAACCTTGATTGCATGTACTAACCATGATCACATTATATATTTTTATAGCAAACGTATTTTAAGATAACAATGTTAATACTATTTTTTAAAAAAATCTAGTCAAAACTATGAATGCTTGATTTCTCGAAATACGAGATGTGGACTTATATTTGAAGGGCGTAAGTGTTTTTTTTCGAGTAAGACAATAACAGAGCATGTTTTGATTGTATGGTGACGCATCATGTCTTGTACTCCCTCCGTTCTATAATAGATGACGTTTTAGGTTTGGACACGAGAATTATAGAGAATTGAAAAGGTGGTGTGCACAAAAAAAGGAGAGAGATAGAGAGAAATAGAGATATAGATGTATTGGGAAAACAAAAATACGTATTGGGATAAGAGAAATGTTCATTGGAAAATGAGAGTGTCAAGTATTTTGGACAAAAAAAACTTGAATCCTATTAGGTCAAGTATTTTGGTTCGGAGGGAGTACCAACGGTTACCGTTCCTGTACCTTTGTTTAGCTCAAGTACATGCATACTCATAGAAGTTATATTTATTGTTCGTCCGCATTGGGTTCACAGCTATGTGCATTGGAAAATGAGAGTGTCAAGTATCTTTGGACAAAATTTGAATCCCATAAGGTTAAGTATTTCGGTTCGGAGGGAGTTCCCATGGTTACCGCTCATGTATCTTTGTTTAGCTCAAGTACATGCGTTACTAGTAGCAGAGAAATGAGAGTGACAAGCATTTTGGAACAAAATTTAAATGCTATAATGTCAAGTATTTTGGTTCGAAGAGAGTACCAATGGTCACCGTCCTTGTACCTTTGTTTAGCTCAAGTACATGCATACAGTAGCAGTTATATGTTTTGTTCGGCTACATCGGGTCCACAGCTATGTGCATTGGAAAATGAGTTTCAAGTATTTTTGAGACAATTTGAATTTTATGAGGTAAAGTTCATGTTGAGCGCAGGAGTTTGTCACTGTACAGATCATGTTGAGGCGTGGAGCATCAAGCATGGACATCTCGTAGCTAAGAAAATATGGCAAAACCAGGTGTGCTACTGCTTTTCAGTCTATCAAACATAGTGGAGGATTGACATCACATGGAAATGCATCAAAATAGACAAATAAAGACATCAAGGATTCACTATAAAAATTTATTTTTTATTAACAGGGATATATGTTGTACAGATTACACCAATGCAGTCAGATTAACAATCTTTTACATATTGTAGCATGTAGGATATGATCGAACTCATACACCACAATAACTCAAATTTCTTCTTTTCACTCGAGCCAATGTCGCCTATTGTTCCATTTTTGTTCATTGGCAATGCAAAAGCTTGAGTGTGCTTCTTGATTTGAATTCAAAAATACATGTAGCCTGAACTTATCCATTTTCTTGTACCTAAACCTGCAATCGTATTCATGTCATTTTGAAGCATAATTCTAGTCTTGTCATTCTCATATTTTTTTCGGAGCAAGAATCAAATAAACAAATGCGAGGCAGAGGTAATAGATAGAAAACAACATACGAGGTCAGAAGCATATTCGATCGGTTACATAATTAATCTTTCCTTGTCTTTTAGCTAGAAGAAACAATATAACTATGATGACATGGATGATTATGGTGGCATTAACCTGTTCGGCTTTATTTGCTACAGAAACATAACTATGCTGGACTCACTATAATCACTGCTTCTGTATCTCCAAGATGTGAGGCAAATATGGATTTAAATAAATTGGAAAACTACTTCATCCATTCCATAAAAAAATATAGTTTTATCTAAATAAGATAAGATTGTGACAATTTTGTGATAGGATTTCATACGAGACACTGACAATTCAGCCCCTAGCCCCTCATCGTCTTCAACTCTGATCAAACTCTTTTTTGGAATCAAACTCTAGTAATTTTCATCCATAGCTGCAATCCAGGTGAAATTTTCAGCAGTAAGGTCTATTGGTGTAGATACTGATGATATGACATGTACGGCTAATTTAAATGGATGTAACTAAATTAGTTGACAGAATCAATGATCAGCACTCATAATTTTTTATATAGATTTATATGCGTCAAACAATTATTTTCACTTAGAGCATCGTATTAAAAATTGTGGCAAAAAAAGTCATAACAAATTAGGCACTCATTTGCAAGAAACGTTGCTGTTACAAGCTAGTACTAGTAATAGAAAACAAAAGAAGCAGTTGATTCTGATGAAAAGACGTAAGATTTCTTTCGTCGAAAAGACACTTTGGGTGCAGTAATTCCAACACAACACAAGAAGTGCCACAAAAAAGGGCAGGGAGTAAAGGGAACAGAGCTTTAAGAGCTTGGCTTTCATGCAAACATCCAAATAGGAACAAGGAAAACTTATAGAATTCAGTCATAAATCCAGCTCCTCAAATTATTAGCCAAGGTACTAGACAAACGAGTTGGTTGCCATTTGGAGCAAGGAACAGAGAATTCAAAGGAATTGGACATATGGTTCGCGAGCATCAGTAGTTGGTAGAGCAAGAAAGGAAAGAACTTTGGTGAGCGCTGTTAGAGATTTGGGATTCCATTGATTAGGGCTAACCCTAGAAGGGTAGCTATATAGGTTCTATACATGGGCCACATGGGCCTTAGCCTCATGGGCCTAAACACATACTCCAACACCCCCCCCCCCCCCGCAGTCTGAACTACCGGCGCAGCGGAGTTCGAGGCTGAACAAGAAAGAACTAGGAAAGGTCGAGGCTGGAGCGAAACTCGGCGAAGGTCGAGGACGGGAGGCCTTTGGTGAAGATGTCCGCGAACTGGGAGGTCGTTGGAACATGAAGGACCCACACCTCGCCCATGGCCACCCAATCGCGGACAAAGTGGAGGTCGATCTCCACATGCTTCGTCCGCTGGTGCTGGATGGGGTTGGTGGAGAGGTAGACCGCACTGACATTGTCGTAGTAGATCAGTGTGCTCCGGGAGGGCGGAGTGTGCAACTCAGCAAGCAGCTGCCTGAGCCAGGCGGCCTCCGCCACGCCGTTAGCAACGGCGCGGTACTCCGCCTCGGCGCTGGACCGGGAGACCACCGGCTGGCGCTTGGACGACCAAGACACCAGGTTACCGCCCAGGAAGACGGTGTAGCCGGAGGTGAAGCGGCGAGTATCCGGGCACCCGGCCCAGTCAGCGTCGGTGTAGACGACGAGGTCGGTGGAGGAGGCCCGGTGGAGGAGGAGGCCGTAGTCGAGCGTGCCCCGGAGGTAGCGGAGGAGGCGCTTGAGAGCCGTGAGGTGAGGCTCCCGGGGGTCATGCATATGAAGACAGACCTGCTGAACTGCATAGGTGATGTCCGGCCGGGTGAAGGTGAGGTACTGAAGGGCCCCGGCGAGACTCCTGTAGGCAGTGGGATCGACCACCGGTGGTCCCTCAACCTCAGACAGCTTGCCCTGAGTGTCGATCGGAGTGGAGCAGGGGTTGCAGTCAGTCATCCCAGCCCGCTCCAGGATGTCCCGAGTGTACTGCCGCTGGTGAAGGAGGAGCCCGGTAGGACGGTGCTCCACAGTGACACCGAGGAAGTGGTGGAGCTCACCCAGATCCTTCATCGTGAACTCCTGCTGGAGAGCGGCAATGATCCGGCGGAGAAGTGGCTCATTGGAGGCGGTGAGGACAATGTCATCAACATAGAGTAGCAAATATGCAGTGTCGGCCCTATGGTGGTAGACGAACAGGGACGTATCAGACTTGGCCTCCATGAACCCTAGGGTCAGCAAGAAGGCAGCAAACCGGTGGTTCCACGCCCGAGGTGCCTACTTGAGGCCGTAGAGGGACCTGTTGAGCCGGCAGACCATGTCAGGACGGGTGGAATCGACGAACCCCGCCGGCTGACTGCAGTACACCGTCTCGGTAAGAAGGCCGTGGAGGAAGGCGTTCTTGACGTCCAGCTGGTGGACGGGTCAAGACCGAGCAAGCGCCAGTGAGAGCACGGTACGGACGGTGGCCGGCTTGACCACCGGGCTGAAGGTCACATCGTAGTCGACTCTCGGGCGCTGAGTGAAACCCCGGAGGACCCAACGAGCCTTATAGCGCTTGAGAGAACCGTCAGCCCAGCGCTTGTGGGTCCAGATCCACTTGCCGGTGACGACGTTGGAGCCTGGCGGCCGGGGCACCAACTCCCACGTCTGGTTGACGAGTAGCGCGGCGTACTCCTCTTCCATCGCACGGCGCCAGTGAGGGTCCAACAGGGCGTCGCGGACGGAAGAGGGTACTGAGGAGACCACCGCGTCGCCGGTCGAAGCCTCGAGGGCACGAGGCGGCAGTGTGCCAGCCGCGTGCCGTGTCACCATCGGGTGAACATGCCGCGGGTGTCGGTGAAGCAGCGACGGGTGGTAGACCGGCGGGGCACCACAAGCCGGCGGGGACTGCGGCGGTGGTGTCGGTGTCCCCGGTGGAGAAGGGACCGCGAGCGGCCGCGGCCGCGGCCTGCGCTGGTACACCCGTACCGGCGCGGCAAACCTCGACAGAGGTGCCAGGGCAGGTGTCGGGGCGGGATCCGGCGTCGGCGGTCGGCACGACCCCCCGGGGCAGAAGCGGGGGACGACGGCCCCGGGTCTGCACCAATCGGAGAGGACGGGGCCACGCCGGAGGACGATGGGCTCGGACCCGCAGGGGATCCGGGACCGGTGGCCGGCACGGAGCGCGGCGAAGCGGTACCTGCAGGAGACCACGAAAAAGGTGGCTGGACCACCGGGTCAGTGGTAAACAGGGAGGGAGGGTCAGGGACCGGAGGGGTGGTAGTGCTGGAAAAGGGAAAGACGGACTCATCGAATACCACATGGCGAGAGATGAGAACCCGTCGGGAGGTAAGGTCAAAGCACAGGTACCCCTTGTGATTCGGGAAGTACCCGAGGAAGACACAGAGCGTGGAGCGAGGGTCCAGCTTGTGAGAGGAAGTGGCAGTGGTGTTGGGGTAACAAGCACACCCAAACACGCGGAGGTGATCGTACCGAGGCGGGGTACCGAAGAGGGCGTGGTGAGGTGTGGGAGCGGGACAGGCAGCGGAAGGAAGGCAGTTAAGAAGTAGGTGGAGGTGTGCAGGCCCTCAGCCCAGAAGCGAGCAGGAAGAGAGGCCTGAAACAGAAGAGTACGCACAGTGTCATTGGTGGTGCGAATCATCCGCTCAGCCTTGCCATTCTGCGAAGAGGTGTATGGGCAAGACATGCGCAACTGAACACCGTGAGAGAGGAAGAAAGCTCGGGAGGTGGAGTTATCAAACTCGCGACCATTGTCACACTGGACGGCCTTGATGGTGAGGCCGAACTGTGTAGACACCCAAGTAAAGAAGTGAAGGAGCGTGGTAAACGTATCTGACTTCGCACGGAGAGGAAATGTCCACGAATAATACGAAAAATCATCAACAACCACAAGATAGTACTTATAACCAGAAATACTTAGAACAAGAGATGTCCATAGGTCGCAATGTACAAGATCAAAAATGCGGGCCGCATGGGAAGAACTAGAAAAAGGAAGACGAACATGTCGGCCCAATTGGCACGCATGACACAGTTGCTCATCATGAGCTCGAGTACATGGAAGACCAGAGCTACGACTGAGCTGTATCAGGGCATCACGTCCAGGATGGCCGAGGCACCGGTGCCAGGTAGTAGAGGAAGTAGAAGCGGCGAAGGCAGCTGACAAAAAGGACGGCAAAGAAGACGAAGGCGCCGCCGGGAAGCGAAGGGTGTAAAGGGACCCGGTGCTGTCAAATCGGAGCAAAGGACGCCGGGAAGCCAAATCCTTTACAGTAAGACCAGAAGAGTCAAATTCCACAGAACAAGAATTGTCAGTTGTAAAACGTCGAATAGAAAGAAGATTATGAACCATAGAAGGAGCAACAAGAACATCAGGAAATCGAAAGGAGCCATGAGCACCGGCGGTACCCACAGACGTGACAGGAAGACAAGAACCATTTGCGACCATAATGAACGAAGGAAGAGAGGAAGGAGAGTGGAGCGACGAAAGTATACCGGGGTCAAGAGTGGTGTGGTAGGTGGCTCCCGAATCAGCGATCCACTCGGGTCCGACCGGAGGTGTTAGACCCATGGTGCTGAACGAGCGAGCCAGGGCCGCCTGGTCCCATCCGGCGACCCCCGGAAGAGTCCCAGAGGGTGGAGTCCACGCCGTAGCAGGGAAGGCGCCGGGTGAAGGACCAGCAGGAGGAGCTCTAGTGAGCATGGCCACCGGTGGACGCGAGTCGGCCCCGGTGGCGTGGTAGGGCCACATGGAGATGCGCCCTGACCACGGGTGCTAGAAGGAGGGCCATGGTGCCCCCCTGCGGCCCACCAGGTGCCGGAGCCTGGGTGTGTCCGCCCCGGCCACCCCCACGACCCCCTCCGCGTCGACGGCGACCGCCACGGCCCCCCACCTCTGCTCGGCCCGGAGGGAGGGGGACCCAGGAGAGACGGTGGCGGTGGAGCGGTGGACTGCGATGGAGCAGACGGGCGCGGCGAAGTAGCAGCCAGGGCCGTCGAGGGGGACGAGGAGCCCGTGGAAGTGGTGGATCCCGGCTGGAGGCCCTGAGTGAGCTCCTCCATGACGAGATCGTCACGGACCTCCAGGAAGGTGGGGAAGGGCCTCTGACGGGTGATCCACGTCCGGAGGTGGGCGTAGCGGTCGCTGAGCCCCCGAAGGACGTTGAGGACCAAGATGTGATCCTCCACGGGCCACCCAAGGTCCCCCAGGGAGTCCGCCATGCCCTTCATCCGACGATAGAACTCGCCGATGGAGAGGTCACCCTGGACGAAGGTCCTGAAGCTTGCGTCGAGGCGCAGAGCCCGGGCCTCAGCGTTGCCCAGGAACTGGCCCCTCAAGGGCGAGCCAAGCCCGGCGCACGTCAGAGGAGGTGCAGACGAGGTCGTGGAGGTCCAGAGAGATCGTCCCCAGGATCCAGGAGAGGACGATGCTGTCCAGACGAAGCCACGACGGGGTCTAGATGGCGACCAAAGCATCAACGAGGACGTGGTCGTCGAGGGCGTAGCGGCGAAGAGTGAGAAGCACCAGGTCCCGCCAGCGGGCGTAGGAGGGCGACTCCGGCTCGAGGACGACCGAGACGAGGAGGCGAATGTTCTGGACCCCCCCGGCCTGGTAGTGGAGCTGAGCCACGAGCGGGTCGGCCGGGTCGTGCCAGAGGACGGCAGTGTGTGACACGCGGTGTCCCGGCGAGGCAGAGGAGGTGGCTCCGGCGTCCTAGCCCGCAGGAGAGGTGAGGAGATGCTCGGCCTCGGCGATCTGGCGAGCCAGGGCGTCAGCCGCGTCGCGCTCACGCTCCCAGACGGCGGCGGCCGCACGCACACGAGCCTGCCCCTCCGCGGTGGCCGCGCGGGCAGCGACAAGGGCGACGGCGAGGGCGGAGTCGGAACTCATGCCAGGAAGAGGAGGCGTACCCCCACCAGTAGCCATGGCTGCCCGATGGAAGAAGGCGGCATCAGACCCGGCGGCGCGCAGGAGGGCGGCCAGGGCGGCTGGAAGTTGGTCAGCGCCCCCGACCCCGACGTCCGCACCCAGAAGGCTGGTGAGGGCGGCCTGGAGGGTGGCAGTGCCGGGCCCTGCAGATACCAGAGGAGAGCTGGCCGCCGGTAGGAGGGGAGCCTCAGCTCCGGCGGCAGCAGGAGCAGCGTCCTCCCCACTGCCCGTGCCCGCGGCGTCCGTCCCTGCGGTGAATGCCGCCGCCGTATGGGTAGGGAGGGGGAGGGATGGCGCAAGAAGACCAGAGGAACCGCGCGCGTCCTGGAGATCCGCGGCAGTGAGGTGGGGTGGCCCGCGCGCGGCCTGGAGACCCGCGGCGAGGGGCGCGACCCCAAGATGGTGCGCGGCAGGGAGGTGCGCGGTAGCGGGCGCGGCCCCAGGAGCGGCAGCAGCTACCTGTGCCCAGGACGGGGTGGAGTGGGAAGGGAAGGAGGAGGAGGGAGAAGAGGGAGGCCGGTCAGCCATGCCGGCGGCGGCAGCAGGAGCAGCGCCAGCGGGAGGGAGGCTGAGCGGCGGCTTAGGGTGGGGAGAGAGGAAAGAACATGCTGGATACCATGTTAGAGATTTGGGATTCCATTGATTAGGGCTAACCCTAGAAGGGTAGCTATATAGGTTCCATACATGGGCCACATGGGCCTTAGCCTCATGGGCCTAAACACATACTCCAACAAGCGCATGACACCTCAATGTCAAAAAGGAGCATCTTTTTTCTCCTTGGGAGCTTTGGATCTTACAAGAAAACCCAAGACCATCACAAAAAATATCAACTTATCATCCGTATCCGTGTCCAACTAAAATCAGAGCTCAATCTTCTCTCCATATCAGAGAGAAGAAACAGCAGCACCCTACCAACTCAGCGAATCCAAGGAAGCAAGAGTAGTCCGGGAATCGAAGAACAACAAGAAAACCAGAATTCAGAGAAATTTTCATAGGCGAACTGGAGAAAAGAATCACTAGCATTCTGCAAAAAGGCACAACTGAACTGCACAGTGATAAGTTTGGAACCATCTAGTTCTTTGCCTATTTTATTTTTATCCAACTTTAAAAATAGAATCTACAGAACAAAGATTACTCTACTTCAAGAGCAGAGGTCTGATTGTTTGATAAAGATTGAGCAGAGGTCTGTTTGTTTTGTTTAGGAGGTACAGTGCAGGACAACAGAGTTTAGACATCTATCTTTTCTGGGGTAATGTAATAGTAATTAATTGTCAAGATTATCTAAAAGAATTAGAATTAATGAGAACCACTAGTTTTAATACTTCAGTGTAGAATCTAGTAAAATCTAAGCACGTCAGGTTGAATAATTCTAATTGTCAATGTGTCTGCACCCTTAAAAATTGAAAATTCGGGCAGAAGTTTTTGTCACAGTTATAACAAAGAAAAGCACTCTTCTGTTTACATTTACAATGCAGAATTTGTTATAGAATCACTCACCTCCATAGGCATACCCATCATTATTAAAATCATCCACTCCACATTTCCACCGAACACAATCATATTCACATTCCCAGAATATTCTAAAATGTCAGATACTGTAGATTTAGCAATAATACTCAACATTTGACGGACTGCAGTGAAGTTCACTTGGAATAATTCAAATTATATTTTCCGTAACCTGCATATGCAGAAAACATCCTGAGTGATTAAAGTACAAAAAGGAAAGAAACTGACAAAAAGAAAAGAAGCATGTGTAGAAGAGAAGGGAGAGCATGCCTCAGTCAGGCCCAAGCAGGATAGTTGCAAGACAGTGGGAGAAGATGAACTGCAGTGATGCTAGTGCAGGCCAGGGTCAGATCCTCGCCGAGACTAGGGTCCCATTGTGAGAGGAAGTGAGCTGCATACATGACTTAGAGTCATGAAGGTATGTCGTATGCGACTCTCGATCTGCCGGATAGATTCCCCATAAATTACGTATCAGAGAGATATAGGAAAAACAAAATTAAGAGATCAACAAAAAATCACATGCATATGTCAAATCTAAATTAATACTGTGCTACAGCTTTGCTGGACCATCTGTATGCAACTAAATAATTTATGAAATGTAATGATGGAAGTAAAGGACTAAACATATTAGCATTATTGGATTAGTTAAATGAATAGCCTGAATTGGAACTGTAAGAAATATGAGATTCTGTTTTCTTATATGGGAAAAGAAATGCAAGTGATCATGGTTCTAATGTTATCGACAAACCAAGAAAAGGCCAAACTAAAAAAATATCACACAGTTGTATAAAAAAAGAAAACAAACCAGAGACCTAAGACTGATGGTACCCAAAAACAAAAAATGGCTAAATTAATATAACATCACACAGTTGTATGTATAAAAGAAAATTGACATAATTTGTATTATGCCAGTAACTGAATCCATACAAAAATGAAATCAATAACACTATTCAGCAAGGAAACAAAGAGGTAACTACCAGTTCTTAACCAATGATTTTTTTTTTCAACAAATGCCTGACTACTAAAGCGGGATCAGGAAACCATCATTAATTAATAGTATAAAATGCATTAGCACTAAAGCAGTAACACTAAATTAATGGTGAAGAACATCTCAAAGCCAGGAAAACTAATCTTACCTATAAAACTGGTATTATGAGTCAATGTGGGTGGTGCTGAGCAGTATGCGTTCGAAAAATCCAAGGTTTTCAGGCGAAGGTTTCGGCAGCCATACATCATCGTCAGCCAAAGGATTTTCTTCCTCACCCATGGAGACTGGATCTGAGGGAACCTGCTACAGAGAGGAGAGATAAACTAACCTTTAGCCTTCTAGAAAGAGAAGATTCAGAGTGAGAGAGGGTTAGAGGTGGAGAGAGAGAAGGGCGCACATCTAGCAATGGCTACGGCGACGACGGGAGAGAAAGAGAGGGTCAGAGAGAGAGGGCGAGCGGCGGAGAGAGGACCGGCGGCGACGGGAGAGAGTGAGAGAGAGGGGTAGAGGTTAAGAGAGAGAGGACGGGCGGCGGATAGAGGCCCGGCTGCGGCGGCGACGGCGGTGGCGGCGGCGGCGGAGAGAAACAGCGTCACGGTGAAGGCACCGAAGAGAGTGTTGGAGAGAGAAAGATGCTCAAAGGAAAGAAACGAAGGGAGTCGAATGAAATCGGAATGAGGGCATCTCCAACAGTTTGCCAATTAAGATTGTTATCCATAAAAATTTGGCAAAACATGAAAATCTACTCTCCAACAGTTTGCCATATGAACTTGCCATTTTCATCAGATTGCTATCCCTCGTCGCCGCACGCGCATCGGCCTTGCCATCGCGAGCCCGCGCGTCTCTGATTCCCTTCCCACGCGCGCGTGGACACTTCCGCGGCCCACTCGCGCCAAGCCCGATGTCCTATATTTGGATCGATCTGATTCTGTGCGACCGCATCAACTTCCTCCTCGCGATCGGTTGGTGGCGACCGTGCCAAGGACCGGGCCGCCGCCACGCCATCGACTTTCTCCTCGCGATCGGTTGGTGGCGACCGCGCCAAGGATGGGGCCGCCGCGATCAGGTATCGTACTTCATCTTTTCCCCGTCGATCTCCATGCCTTCCCCTAGGCCGAATCGGTGGAGTCGTTCGCTACCCAAACTCCCCAAATCTCCAAATCGCCGTCGTCGTCGCCGTTGCCTAGGTTGCGAGGAGCCAGCCACCGCAGTGCCGCGCCATTGCCCAACTGTCATGGAGCCGCCACTCGTCGGCTCGCGCGTTCCCCATGGCCCCGCGCGGTCGCGCCCTCCCCCGCCTCCCACCGCTGCACGCCCGCCGTGGCACCACCTGACGGTCGCCCGGCTGTCACCACCATCCTGGAGCCTGGGAGGAGCGAGTGAGCGACCGAGTAGGCAAGCTACGGCCTAGTGCGGCGGCCCGACAGTAGCCCCGCCCGTGGTCGGCCAGGAGCTTTTTGCTAGTGCTACAGACTATGTTGCAATAGAGGGAGAGGAGGCATTGCCAAGCAAAACAATTGGTATTATTCATGAGCATCGCATGTCAATTTGTCAATTTAACAATTTATGTATATTCTATAGTAGTAGAGCATGTCAATTTGAGAAGAGTAAAGCGTTACTTGAATTTCTGTGTTGACTTGAAGAATTCTTTTTAGTAGCAGAGATGTGTCCAGGATTGGCACTGGCTCACTACTTGAGTTAAGACTCTGAATAAATTGCACTCATCTTTTTGGTTACAACAATACTTTGGGATAGCAATTCAATCTCAACTATGAATGTGATGTTGGATTAGATGAAAGCGATTGAAGTTTATTATATGGTACAAGTTTGACAGGACTACAAGCTTATCCATGATTTGAATTTTCAGAAAAATTCACAAGTCATTCACTTTCTCATGTGAATTATAATAGGAAGAGAAGATTTGGGGCCTACAACTGTCCTTTCATGTGAATTATAATATATGATATTGTTTGTCGCTGATAGATGATATAAACTTGTTTTCACCTGCTGTGGGTATTCATTGTTTTTATTTTTTTTAGACTCATCGAGATGGAAGGAGAAGGTTTCTTGTCGGACATTCTTCTGAATGGACAAGATGACCATGTTACTGGTTTGGATGACCTCACCATTCCAATCTCTCAAGATACACAGACTAATCAAGATGTTGATGTGGAAGTTGTGGCAAGTCGTGGTAACAAGGGAACCAGACGTTCTAAAAATTTTCATTGGAAGGAAGATGAAGTTGTTTGCTCAGGCTAGTTGAACGCTAGCAAAGATCCCATCCACGGGGCCAACCAAAATCGTACCACGTTTTGGGGTAGAGTTCATGCTTATTTTGAGAAGAACAAAAAAACTAAAGCTGTGCGGACAGAGAGTTCCATTATGCATAGGTAGCTGACAATTCAGGCTCAAGTCAACAAGTTTTGTTCACGCTATGAGGCGATTGAACGTAGGAATCAAAGTGGACATACTATCCAAGACAAGGTATGTATTATGTGTTTAATCTTTTACCACAATTTGTTTTATTTGAAACTGATATATAAATTGATGCCTTGTACAGATTTCAGAAGCATCCAAGTTGTACACATAACTAGACAAGGAAAAAAAAATTCACTCTTATGCCTTGTTGGAACATACTGAAGGGGGAAGACAAGTGGGCAGCCAAGATGGTTGAACTTGTGGAGCCGGAGAAACAAGAAAAAAGCAACAAGAAACAGAAGGCCGCAAAGGTGTCTAGGCCAAGGGATGAAGAAGGCACCAACAATGAACAAGCAGTCACAGATGTTGTTGGTCAACAAACTGAAGCAAGGAAAAGGCCAGATGGGATTAAGAAGGCAAAAGAAAATCTTAGGCGAGGAGGTGGGGAAGCTTGCTTGGAGGCTTTGGACAAGATGTGGGCAAAGAAGGAGGTTTTGGACAATGAAAAGGAGAAGGCAAAACAGGAGAGGTTCATGGCTTCACTTGAGATAGATAAAGAAGCACTAGAGCTAGAGAAAATGCGGGTGCAAATTGACAAAAAGAAAGCTGATGCGGAACAAAAGAGAGCTGAAGCAGAGTTGCTGAAAGAGAAAAAAGAAATTATGTTGGCAGACATGACCACTCTCAACCTGATGCAGCTTCAATGGCTTGAGACAATGCAGAAGCAGATTGTCGCTAGGCGTCTTACAAATTAAATTTAGTTGTTTTCATTTGAGTTATATCCAACAGAACATTTATTTCATATCCAGCGGAACCTTTAGTTTATTAATTATATCCCGCAGAACCTTTATTTCATCAGCTTAAACATTATCGAAGTTCATTGTCAAGTATGAGAATTATTTGCCGTGCCTACTGTTGGATGCGACGTGGAGATCTCCTGGTCATTCGTTGCTCCAAACTGTTAGAGATGCTCAGAAGGGAACTGGAAAAGAGATGGGTGAAGGTGCTTGCTGACCGACGTGAGTCTCGGAGCAGCTGGAGCCGGACGATAAGGAAGGCGCGCAACGCCATGAGTCGTCCGGTCGACCAACGACCACATCGCCGTCACAGCAGCACAACCAACAGCCCCGCCAGCAACTGGCTAAGTGGCTATAAACCCTTTTAACTCGGCTTCGGCCCTCCACGCTCCACCAGTGGCGTCCACCACCACGCCACCTCGCCTTGCCCACACCCGGCCACGGCTCTGCCGGAGCGGGAGCGGGAGCGGGCGGGGCCGGCGATATAATGGACCTCGACGCCGACATGATCCCGACCTCCCCCTCCGCCGACTCCTCGCCTTCCTCCTCCGACCTCGACACCGAGGTAACTGTCACCCTCGTCCACGTTCTTGGGTCTTCTTGGCTGGTCAATCGCATTGCTCTTGTGTTTCTCGAATCTAGCTTAGCTTAACATGGTGTGTGTGGATAACGTTTCGCTTCTTGTGGGGCTGGGGCATGCAGTCGACGGGGTCCTTCTTCCCGGACCGGAGCACGACGCTGGGGACGCTGATGGGCGTGTCGGCGTTCGGCGAGCGGCGGGCAGCGAGGGCGCCGGCTGCGGCGGGCGAGGAAACGGCCGAAGGAGCGCAGCGCGCGGCGCCGGACAGGGAGGAGGAGAGGAGCGTGGGCGTGGGCGTGTGGCGGCGCCGTCGGAGTCGCCGGCGGCGGCGCGGGCGCGGGCGCGGGCGCAGCAGCCTGGGCGGGAGCTGGTGGCGGCTGTGCCGGGACCACGGCGACGGCGGCGGGCCGCCGACGTCGCTGGGCGAGTTCCTGGACATGGAGCGGCAGCTTGCGGGCGCGAACTTCCTCTGCGACGACGGTGGCACCGGCACCGGCGCCTCGGGGCGCGAGACGGCCGCGGCCGCGGCCGCCACGGCGCTGTTCGAGGACGGCAGAGTACGGCCTCCACAGCCGCAGCAGCAGCCCGCGGCGGAGGAGAGGGGGAGGTGGCGGCTGCTGCGGGCGTCGGAAGGGTCGTCGTCGTCGTCCCTGGCGCGGCTGCCGGTGCTGCTCACCGGCATCTGCAGCGGCGGAGCGGGGTAACAGAACAACCAGACCAATGGCTCTTGCAAATTGCAATTAAGTGGCTTTGGAGTTTGGAGCAGTGGAGTTGACGCTTTCTTTAATCAAGCCCCTTTGTCCCCCTTCTTCTTTTCTTATTCTTCTTTTGCCATTAATTATTCCACTTTGGTCCTTTTAGCCATATGATGTTCCATTTGATGATGCTCCTTTTCTCTTATTCTCTCCCCTTTTGCTCTTCTACTAATCTTCTATGCACAGAAAAGAATCAAGACATAAAACCCTGCTGTGATGCTGTCTGATTTGCCTTCTAATCAGCGATCAGTTTTTCACAATTTGTACTTATATTCTACAGCTCTACTGTGTTTCATTTTCATGGCAACCATTCCCCTTGCAAATTGCAACGGACAAAGTTGTGTTGTTCGTATACAAATTTCATGCTGGTACACCGTAAGCATCCCGGGCCCAGGTACCGTCGGTACTCGAGGCGTTTTTGTCCAGGCACTGTGGCCCGATTCGAATTCAGTAAAATATGGCACATAGTTATGTTTTTTTTCTTTTGCTTTCTTGAATTCAGTAAAATAAACTGAGAAAGGCGATCTTATCGCTTTGTTATGTCATAATTATCATACCTCTGAAGAACGTTTGAAAGAAATGATGGACAAGTCTCACAAGGCAATAGAAGACGTTTTCAGTATGAAAGCACTAAGTTCAATGATCCCGTACATCTGGATCTACTGCACAAGCAGGTCGCTCATATGATCCCATACATATAGATCTCCGTACATAAAGCTTTCAGAGAAAATTTTATGATTATCCGTGCTATTTTTGATATGGTATTCTTATAATTTTCAGAATATAATCAGGCATTTTTTTGGTTTGTTATTTATCCTTAATAGTTGGAACTTGACAGCTTTGATTTATGAACCTGTGTGTTGGTTTAGCCATGATCTCTTGAACTTGATGTATATATGAACAGGTGTATCGATCTAAACAATCCATATCAAGTTGTTAGTGCACTATGCTTAGGGGTTAGTTGGATTTGAATACAGTATTATGTGTTCTTAATGGTTTAGCTGGTGACTATCCGCTTCCAGAATTGGTGCAAGATAAGTTCTTTCATGCACCTCTGCCGGTAAGTCCAACTGCTTGGACAGAGGGTTAGGCTACCGTCGTACAAATGGTATGTCTTATTTTTTTGCCACATGGTTTTCAGTATTACCGATTAGTCATTTAATGCATCATATCTTGAGACTAAGGTTAAGTTATTGAATTTTGATATTGTTTTGAAGAAAAAATGAATTTGGGAGAATTTTAGAATAAGAAGTTGGTATTAGAAGAACCTGCAAGAAAATGTATGTTTTCAGGACTTTTTGAATGAAATTTTAGATTAATATATTGTTTTATATTGCATTCTTTTATCTCTGCATTCTGAGTGCCAAAAAATGGTTATATTGCAGGAACATGTAGGCATGTACTAATCGATCTTTGTTCTTTCCATGCAGAAAGGGCTTCTGGGTATCTAGGATTATGTTAAGTTGCATGAGAAGATTACATATGATTCTGTGCACCCTTTACATTCTGAACAGCATGAAGTAAGAATATTCCTTGATGGTTTTTATCTGTCTCTTTGTTTTTTATGTGCCAATGTAAAATGTTGCAACATAACTTGACCTTGTTCAGGATTGATACCACCAACGATGTGATGATATACAACTTCCTCTGATGGTACTATCAGTTGCACTGATTTGGATATAGGCAACGACCCCCCCCCCCCCCCCCCCCCCTATTATCCTTGTTAGATGATTAGGTCAATGAATACGTATATGGATCAAGTTCCAGGAAGAAAGCAAATCAGTAAATAGATTTTGGTTGCGTTTGAATCCTGACATCGTTGCAGGTTACTACCTGATATTTTTGCTGGAGCAGAGAATGCCAAGTGGAATATGTGTTGAGACACCTCAATTTAAGGAATGCATGCTAGCAATATATATGGCATTGACAAAAGAATATTGTTCGAGTTTTGGACATGTTATCAATCCTAGAAAAAAATAACTTTGGAACATTTAGCTATCATAAGTTGTTAATAAGTTGGGATGGGGCAACTTCTTGGGAAGAAGTAAGCTGGCATAAAAATTTGACCTGCATACATAGTAGCAGCCACTGCCTTCCCTTTTTATACTGTTAGCTTCAGTTCAAATGTTTTTTATGCATGGTTATGAGCAAAAAGTGCTGACATGAAGTTGGCCTGATTTCACAGTGTGTGCAATGATCTACAGGTAAATAGATCTTATCGATTTCCGTTTCTAATATTCAACAAGCACGATGGTTTTGTAATCTGTATGATAATTAGCTCAATTTGAAATCTTCTCTCTATTGCAGTGATTTTTTAACAGTAGAGGTTGCCTGTGGTTGCTTGCTAATCTGCTGCAGTGAAATTCGATTAGTTTCTTTGTGCTCGGATCAAGTTCAAAGAAACCCCTTCTCACTTTTCTCTTCTGTTTTATTTTTCCGTGGATGCTGAGGCAAGATTGAAAAAAAAACACATAAGTAACAGGTCTTTCAGGTTCTTTATGTATTGACAGTTTGGCTTGAGTGTCCCATAGCTACATATAACTACAAGTGGTGCTTACTACATTTAAGGGGCTTTGAAAAAATATGCTAATGAATTATAGCTCAGTGGTGCCTATTTTGTTAGTGTCCAGGTCAACTAATGTTGTTTTCACCAATCCTCTGAAACTGGCTTCATGGATGCAGACTGCAGAGTGATGTAAAAATTGGTAGAGAATTTTTATCGCAATAGACTTATGCATTGGCTGACACATTGTTCCCTAAAACCTGCAGATGACGAAGCCAACAGAGGTTGCTATGCAGTCCAAGAACAATGAACTTGCTAATGTTGCTAGCTTGCTTGAGAATCTCCAGCAGCTTAGCATGAACAACTCCTCCTCCATAGCCGCCGCCCTCTGCCCTCGCCACAGCCCCCTACCTCACAACAGGCGTGTTACAACAATACCTGAGCTTATTGCTGTTTTTTATTTTTTGAAAAAATTGTATCATGATGCATAATCCAACACTTGATACAAGGCCGGCTTCTACCGAGTGAGTGATGCACAGACATCTCTGCATCTGAATCCTTAACATCCTTAACTGTATCTCTTGGTGTTTGACGTTGTTGAACTGTATCTCTGTCTTTTTCTTTGTATCAGATGATGAAACCTCGAAACAATCTTAGGACACCTTCTGACACAGTGTTGGTAGCTCTGTGAGTGAGAAGGCAATTCTTTTCTGATGATAATGCAAGTGCTCTTGATTTTGTCTTTTATTTTCGTTTTTGGTATCTTTTGGTCTTTAAAATTGTTTGCTCTAGGTAGGTATATCTTTACAAACTTACACTGTCATGTGATCTGTGGTATGCCAATCTAGAATTACCGTCATATTACTTATGCCGAAAATTGTCTGGCTTGTTGTGGCTTATGTGACTATACGTATTATACATTTTCTGTTTTGGTCATGTACTCATGTTAGTTTAATCTGATTATGTTGACGTAGTTGTAGTCCCAATGAGGATCTCAAGACCTACCGATAGGAAGTGCCGTCTGCTTCTTTCTGCTGCAAGGATCTATCCT